>JAVMKO010000004.1:7309625-8597625 GCA_032164245.1 Sternotherus odoratus | reverse complement strand
AGCAAAGACACACGTAGATAAGTCAGGAAGCAGAGGAAATGTAAGGAAACACAGTTAATGTGCCGTGCATCAACCATGCATACTTCCCATGTGTGAATTTATCTGGTCTGTAATTTTATTTCATTCTTTAGGGGTAGGGAAAGCCATTACAGCCTTCAATTTACTAATGGGAAAGTAAAAAAAAAAACCTGCATAAAATGAGGAATATTGGATTTGTGTTACTTATCTGAAATCAGCTAAACATGCCTACAACTACTCCAAGGCTAAGATAATGTCATCAGAGCTAGAAACGAGGGGGGAAAGTAATCTTCATGACAGAGGGGAAAAAAGAATTACTCTCCCACTGTGCACAGAAATAATGATGTAAACAGTGGTATAAAATATGTAGGGGAGTTATATATCAGCAGAAATTAACAAAGTCAAAGAAATACTACTTAGGAAAGCCTCTATTACAACTGACCATAATGTTGATAGAAAGGAAGCAAAATCACTTCCAAAAGAGAAGAAACATTTCAACTTCCAGGTCAAAGACATGAAGGCAAAGACTCAAAAAAGTCTCTTTGATTCCCACTGAAAACTGCTTACACATTTCTTTGCAGATAGTGAATTTCACTCTCCATTCAATTTGTAAATTTGCCTACCAAGATCTCAACAGGACAATAAATATGTATAAATATAACTCTGGAAGGAAAAAGGCATTGTGCTTAAAGCAAGCAGTGCATGGGGACTCAGAAAATCTGAGTTCAATTTCTAGCTGTACTACAGACTTTCAGAAATCCTCTGTACTTCAGGAATCTATCTGTAAAATAAAATGAGGATAATAATTTAACCCAATATTAGTGAGTACAGGTCACCTCTGTGCTTGACTTGCAGAGGTTATGAATACAGTTGATCAGAAAACACCCAGGAGATATAAAGTTTCTACTTTTCAGGGCTGCAGTTGTCTAATGAATTTGTGTGTGTGTGTGGAAACCACATACTTTCTATGATATTTTTAAAGTTGAAAACCCAATATTCCATTGAAAAAATCTGTTTGTATGGAAAATTGTCAACCAACCAACCTAGTAATGAATTTTTTACAGCTCATTTTCTTAGTGCTTTGGCCCCAATCCTCAAAAGGTGCCCAACTCCCATTGGATTTCAAAGGAAGGTTAGTGCTTAAATACCCTTTGGGGATCTGGGCCTTAGCACGTCTTATGTCTTGGCTCCAAAAGGATCCAATAAGGTGGCCATCAGAATAATACTTCCTTTCACCAAACTTTTGACTGTTCTCCTATTAGGCTTTGTATTTAAGCACATGCACAACTTTGAGCATGAATTGTTTCACTGATTAAAATAGGCCTGCTTAAAGTTAAGCATATGTTCAAGTCCCTTACCATGCATTTATACATCATTTAGCACAATGGGGATGGGTGTGGGGCTAGCAACTCCACCCCGTAGGGAACCAACTTGCTACTGAAATGCCAACAACAGAGATTGAGTGCTCTGTGGTTGGTGGCCCGTACCCCGCCTAGGAGGGTGACGGGCGGAGAGAGAGAGAGAGAGCATAATGGGGCTGTGACCTTGGTGTGGGTGTTTTTCTTCCTTTTGTATATATTTGCAAAATTCATGCCTGACTCCCAGATTTCCTGCATGGAAGTTCAATTCAAGTAGCACATAATACAGCTCTAAGCCATTGCTGAGAAGACAGCCAAGCAAGCATGACTCTTTTGGAAGCTTTCACACCTATATCCACTGTTTAGAAAGTACCGTTCAGTTGAAGGTGACCGCTCTCAACCAGGGCATGCCAAGCACATGTCTGCTGCCCTTTACTCACAAAATAAGGATACCAATACTTTATTACCCCTGTATCCCAAACCAAAGTGATTCGCAGTCAAACCCCAGTCAAAAGTCATTATTTGGGCATAACAGCCCCAACATGCTTCACACCTCGGCAGAGTAAGCATGTCTATGCAAATGAGGTGGTCCTGGAATATTTTCCTCAGCTCATCACTAGATGTCTGAGGAGAGTTCATTCAGACCCTGCTTGCAGGAAACTACTTACCATCTTTAGTCTCTAAATCCCCTTTGACTTCTTTGAAAGTCTCATGCATCATCATCACTGTGCAAGATACTTTCTCCTACATTTTGTCTCTCTCCATGACCTAATTGTACATAGAGATGTTCCTTTTCCTGATTCAATGACTCCTCATTACACACACACCTCATTACACGCACACACACACTCACTCTCTTTCTCTCTCTCTCTTTAATGGAGCACTTCTACCTGTAGATCAAAATCACCCCAAAAGCTATTTAGCAAAATTGTAGCACTTTGGTTCTACTACAGCACAGCGCATCATAAAGGCAAAACAGCAGGTGCATCCATTTCCAAATGAAAGCATACTCTCACGCCCGGACTGCATTCTAATTAAGGATTGATGAATTGGCTTCAAACTGAAACTTTGTCCAAAACTCCAGTCAAACATGGATTGAATTTATTTCTGAAATTCACAAACTTCAATTTTTTTTCAAATCAGCATTGTTCATTTTCACACTCCTTTGCTGTTCGCAATTCAGGCCAAGCCAAAAAGCAGAAGAGGCAAAATGCCAGGGAAAAACAACTGTCTTTTAGGATGGCCATCACTTCAGTAACTCTTCTTCTCTGAATGTACTGCCTCCACTGCCCTATCATAGAATATCAGGGTGGGAAGGGACCTCAGGAGGTCATCTAGTCCAACCCCCTGCTCAAAGAAGGACCATTCCCCAAATAAATCATCCCAGCCAGGGCTTTCTAAAGCCTGACCTTAAAAACCCTTCTTTTCAGAGATAAGTCACAGATAAGTCTGGGGGCACAGAAGAACCAAGAATAATAATGACGCCAAAGGCTTTGTTCTAATGGCTTTCAGATGAAAAGATGGGGAGGACAGCTACCCTGGTTCTTTTAGTGTTCTCCTGCCTTGCTTAGGGAGGACTGTGCAAGAGGACAGGGAAGTGCTGGGGTCCTGGCTCTCCCTTCCTTCTGCTGTTACAAGAGTCATATTTAAGAAGCAGTTGGTGGAGGGGGAGATACTGTGCATAATTTTTTCCATCTACTGGTACATAAGAAAATATAGGGCCTGCTGTAATATTCATAAGTTAGTAGGTTCAATACAGTTATTGCCATGCACAGTAAATGGTTTCCTGTGTGCAGCCCTTAACACTAGCCAGCCAAAGAGCTTAGGGGATATAGCAATAAGTGAGATTCCCCTACAAGCCTGGGAGATCCTGCAGATATTCAAAGATGTTAAGGCCGTATTGGACCATGATATCTAATCTGACCTCCTATAGAACACATTCCATCAAATTTCACCTAGTGAATCCTGCACTGAGCCCATATCTTGTAGCTGGGCTAGATCATATAGTTTTAGAAGGATACCTTGTCTTGATTTAAGATCTCCAAGTGATGAGGGATCAACCACAACCAGTGGTAAAAGCATTCTGATGGCGGAGTGCTCTCGCTCTTAAAAATGGACACCTAATTTGTAGCCTGACTTTTTCAAAGTTGATCTTCCAACCTTAGATCTTGTTGCACCTGTGTCTGTGCAATTATTTTTGGGCCTCACCAAGGCAACACATCTCACTGTGATGGTGAAGGGGCGGTAAAAAAGCTACACTGACCTCCGCTCCACAAGCCATACCCATGCCCTCGGTCTGGTTCCCTCTTTCCTTCTACATCTATGAAAGGTTGAGACAGAACAGGTTGTTTGGATTGATTCAGAATTTACCACATTATGGCACACAGAAACAGCAAATATTAATTAGATTATAACAGTTTAAATGCTACTTTTACCAGCTGTACATTTGTTCATTATTTGATTTATCGCAGACAATTTGTGGATGAAAAATTCAATTGCTAAGGGTTCAGTGAGCCTGGGCTGTTTGATTCTAATTATCTATTATTTTCCTTCATTGCTGTCTGTTATTTTATTTTCAGAGGCAAGACAAACAATATAATTTTAATAAAAATATCTATTAAAAATCCTCAAGTTATTATGAATCAACTTTAAATAGCCAGGGAATTGCTATTATGCAAATCCACTCTTGGGCCTGGAGGGTAAAGAACTGCAACACGTGTTCAGAGACTTGTTTTGCCATCAGCTCCTAGCTTGATAGTATACGTGTATAGCTGGGATTATGTTTTCCAATGTGCATTTCTTTGCATTTGTCAACATGGCATTTCATCTGCCATTTTCTTGCCCAGTCACCCAGTTTTGTGATGTTCCTTTTAACTAGTCTCCTTGAGACTTAACTATCCCAAGTCATTTTGTATCAGCTGCAAACTTTGACACCACACGGCTTATCTCTTTTTCCAGATCATTTATGAATATGTTGAACAGCACTGGTCCCAGTACAGATCCCTGGGGGGACCGTGCTGTGTAATGCTGTCCATTCTGAAAACTGATTTATTCTTTACAATAGTTTAAACCAATTTTCCTGGTCCTGAAGTTGGTTTACCAACCTGGAATTGCCAGGATTGCCTCTGGAACCTTTTTTAAAAATGGGTGTTACATTAACTCTCCTGCAATCACCTGGCACAGAAGCGGATTTAAATGATAGGTCACATACCACAGACAGTTCTGCAATTTCATATCTGAGTCCCTTCAGACTTCTTAGTTGAATACCATCTGGTCCTGGGGATGATTACTGGTTCATCTATCAGTTTGTTCCAAGACCTCCCCGAAGGACACCTTGATCCGGGACAGTTCCTCAGATTAGCCAGCTAAAAATCTCCCTCACATCTTCTGCAATGAAGACTGATGCAAAGAATTCATTTAGCTTCTTTGCAATGGCCTTGTCTTCCTTGAGTGCTCCTTTAGCGGCTCAATCTCCCACTGCCTCCCTACCCCACCGACTGTTTGGCAGCTTTCTGCTTCTGATGTGCTTTAAAAAAACACGGTTAGTTTTTGTGTCTTTTGCTAGTTGCGCTTCAGATTCATTTTTTGGCCTGCCTAATTATACTTTTACACTTGACTTGCAAGATTTTATTCTCCTTTCTATTTTCCTCAGTAGGATTTGACTTCCAATTTTTCAGAGGATGCCATTTGGTCTCTAACTGACTCTTTTACCCTTTTCTTTAGCCATGGTGGCTTTTTTGGTCCTCTTACTGTTATTTTTTTTAAAAAAATGGGATGCACATATAATTTGAGTCTCTATTTTGGCAAGTTTAAAAAATTCTATGCAACTTGCAGGCATTTACCTATTGTGACTGTTCCTTCTAATTTCTCTTATATGAACTTCCTCATTTTTTCTAGTTCCCCCTGTTGAAGTTAAATGCTATTGGGGTGGGTTTCTTTGGTATTCCCCACCACCACTACCAGGATGTTACATTCAATTTCGGCATGGTCACTATTACAGAGCAGTTCAGCTACATCCACCTCTTGGACCAGATCGTGTGCTTGACTTAGCTGTAAATTGAGAATTGCCTCTCTCCTTGTGAGTTCTAGAAGCAAATTTTATCTTTGCATTGCATCGTGAAATTGCACCAGTCAATACGTGGATAATTGAAATCTCTTATTATTATTGAGTCTCCTATTTTTATAGCCTCTCTGACGTTCCTGAGCATTTCACAATGACTGTCATTATCCTGGTCAAGTGGTTAGCAGTATATTCCTACTGCTATATACTCTTATTATTCAAACATGGAATTTCTATCCATAGAGATTCTATGGTTCAGTTTGATTCATTTAAGATTTTTACTATATTTGCCTCTATGCTTTCTTTGCATATAGTGCCACTCGATCTATTCTGTCATTCCGATATATGTTGTACCTTTCTATTACTGTGTCCTATTGATATCATGCTTCATGAGAACTCTGCCATTATGATCCTCTATTATGCTCAGTCATGGCGAATGCCTAAGGGGGAGTGGGAAGAGTGGACAGAAAATATCTTTGTTCATTCCCTTCTGTAGATTTCCTCACATTGGACTGAAATAGGGGTTGTCCTCCACTGTTTCAATTCAGGGAGCAACCCAAAACTTGGCAGATCGCAGGGATCCATGGGAGGACAAGGCGGTCTCTCCAGAGGTCTTGTGAGACCCTGTCCTTTGGAGGTGACTCAATCACGGTCTAGAAGTACCTAATACGGGGGGAGAAATTTCTTTTAGTAGTAGGGGTGGGTGGGTGGAATTAATTTAGCAATGACATTACAAGATCCGATAGGTGGAAGCTGAACCTAGACAAATCTGAGTCAAAAGCAATGAGGGTTAGCAACCACTGGGACAATTTACGGACAGAAGTAGTGGATTTTCCATCACATCCAGTCTTTAGGTCCAGAGTGGATATTCTTCTCAGATGTGCTCTAGCACAAACAGAAATTATGGGTTTGATACAGAAATTACTGGGTGAGGTTTTCTTGGCCATGTTCTGGGAGTGGTCAGACTAGATGACCATAGAGTCCCTCCTGCCCACAAAAGAAAGTTCCCGACAAAAGGCAAGCTCCTAGGCTTATGTTGGTGCACTCCGTATGTGATAAATGTTGCTAGGAATGCATTTCTCGACCATGCTTTCTGTGCCAAAGCCCTAAACATGTACCATGTATCAATGCACATTTGGGGCATTCTTCTAGCAACAGCTTCACTCCTGCTTCGTTTTAATCAAATCCAAACTTGTCCTTAAGTGATGAAATCTCAACTTCTTTCTGTTTAATAGTGCACTTCACGTTCATTAAACGGCCTGGCACGGAGCACACAGTAAGTTAAAAAGCGATGCTGTGCATTTCAATACTTCCTACTGTGATTTTTTTTTAATTGCAATCCAACAGACACAAATCTCACCAAGGTCACCTCTGTTTAATTATCCATGTGATTGACAGGGCCACCATAAAAATAACCCTGAATAACCAGAAAACTTGTGTAGTCGCTGAAATCCATTAGAAACAGAGTAATTGGAGGAACAGGGTTTGGAACCACAAAGGTAGAAAAACCGTGCAATCTGAGAGGAGAAACTCAACTAAATAGGAAGTGGCAGATGCCACCAGTTTTCACCGTACAGGATTTTAATTAGTATGTATCCTCGGTATAAACAGGAACTATACTAATGAAACTGTCCTGCAAAATGTCAGAGCTACTGTAGGATTTTAGCTCTGCTAAGGAGTGTACACAATATTCTGAGGTTGTTTAGTGCTTGGGGATTGGTTCATCTAGGAGTTCTGCACCATTTGTGCTGCCTTTCTAATGATTTGCTAAAGCAAGAGTATGATGTGTGCGGCACATGCACCCAGAAAGGAGAGCTAAATGAGAATCAAGAAACTTTGTAAACGTCTCTATGTGTACGCTGGCCGCAGCCCGCAGGGATTGCCAAAAACACAAGTGATGTGACTGTCGTTTAGGGAACAATATCATTTGTCTTATTTAGCACTTTTCTTCTTTGGATCTCAAAGCACTTTATAAAGGAGGGCAGCGTCAATATCCCCATTTTCCATATGGGGAAACCAAGGCACCAGGCAGCAACATGGCTTGCCTAAGATCACCCAGCAGGCCAGTGGCAAAGCTGTGAATTGAACCTACACTCTCCTGCCTTATCCACTAGGTAGTACTGTATCCCACCTACCTGCACAGATAAATGCTGCAGATGTAGGGAATAAAGACGACAAGATTTTAAGTGTCACTGTTAAAGTGTGATTCCTCATGACCCCTATATGATTATTACAAATTATTACAGTAGCATATAGAGGCCCTAAGATCAGTGCCAGGCACTGAACATACATACACTCAATTCCAAAGAGTTTTTGATCGAAACAGACAAAGGGTGGGAGCGGAAACAGAAGCACAGAGCGGGAAGAGACGTGCCCAAAGTCCCATAGCAGGTCAGCTGCAGAAAAGAGATTGCACAATGCACAACCATCTTTTCGGCATTTTAGTTTAGAAAGATCCATTACTTGTTTCCAGCGGTATTTTAAATACTCAATACCCATTACCTGGGTCCTGAGCCAGCATCCACTGACGAAGTCAGTGGGAGTCTTTTTGCTGAATTCAAAAACGGATAAGACAGGGGTGGGCAAACTATGGCCCGCGGGCCACATGTTGCCCGCTGGCCATTTTTATGCAGCCCAGCATGCCGGGCCCCACGCTCCCGAGCTGGGGGTGAGGCCAAGCACAGCAAGCTGCGAGGTCGAGTGCTCCCGCGCCCAGCTGAGCAGGTAAGCAAGTGGGGGGGGGGGCTTAGGTGGTGGAGTCCCGGGCGGGGGCTTAGGTGATGGGGTCCCGGGTGGGGGGGTGGTTAGAGTGGAGGGGGCTTGGGAGGGGGGCAGTCAGGGAACAGAGAGCAGGGGGGCTAGATAGGGGATGGGGTCCTGGGAGGACAGTTGGGGGGGTCTCCAGAGGGGGCGATCAGGTAACAAGGAAGGGGGGTATTGGATGGCTCAGAGATTCTGAGAGGGGCAGTCAGGGGGCGGGAAGTGGGTTGGGGTCAGAAAGGGGGTGCGGCCTTCCCTACCTGGCCCTTCACACAATTTTGAACCCCAGGGTGGCCCTCGGGCCAAAAGGTTTGCCCATCTCTGGGATGAGACATTCATTTGCAGGTAGTAATAGAACCTCTATAAAGATAATAAAAGTTTAAAACACTTTTTGATGGAAAAAGGATTGTAGACCTTTTAGAGTATGAATTTTGTATGGATCCCTGATGGTGGAGCACATCTTCATTCCCACTGGGGGTCCAATGTGTCCATTATTAGGAGAAAACAAAGTTCCATCCCTGAAACCAAATGATTGTCTTGATTAAACTTTGACAGAACAGGCAATCAGGATGATAGTTATTCCTTCCTCAGCATGTGGCGGTTCTCCTGTCTCCAACAAAAAGAGACAGAAAGCACAAGTGTTAATCATTTGGGGGTATTCACTACTCTACGTTTAGTTTTGCTTTAGCGTGGGAGGACTGATTGGCTCCCAAGTAGCAATAAATGGGATTTTCAGAAGCACTCACCACTGACCTAACTCTGTTCCCATGCAAGTCGAGGGAGTTTAACCATTTATTTCAGTGCAAGATAAGGCCAACACTGAGCCATTTTGAAAACCCTACTAAAAACCTTTGTCGCAACCCACAGTGACACTACATAGTTCCAAATGGCACCATGGGTGTGGGGGAGGGAACCCACCACACCCACATCTTGTTTATACCACACATACTTAGTCTAATCATCTGAGTTTCTCTTATTCTGTTTTGGCGTGGTCTCTGCCCTTTCCATTGGAAGCCCATTAGGTCTGACGGACAACAATGATCATCATCATCAGGTTGCAGAGACAACGCTGGGACCTCAGCCACCTAGGACAAAGAATTCAAAACAGCCAAATACAGCATTCTAAAGTATAGAAGATCAGGGTTGGACGAGACCTCAGGAGGTCAATTACTCCAACCTCCTGCTCAAACCAGGACCAATCCCCAACTAAATCATCCCAGTCATGGCTTTGTCAAGCCTGACCTTAAAAACCTCTAAGGAAGGAGATTCTACCACTTCCCTAGGTAACCCATTCCAGTGCTTCACCACCCTCCCAGTGAAATAGTGTTTCCAAATATCCAACCTAGACCACCCCACTGCAACTTGAGACCATTACTCCTTGTTCTATCATCTGCCACCACTGCAAACAGCCGAGTTCCATCCTCTCTGGAGCCCACCTTCCGGTAATTGAGGGCTGCTATCAAATCCCCCCTCACTCTACTCTTCAGAAGACTAATTGGCCCCAGTTCCCTCATCCTCTCCTTATAGGTCATGTGCCACAGCCTCCTAATAATTTTTCTTGCCCTCTGCTGGACTCTTTCCAATTTGTCCACATACCTTCTGAAGTGGGGGGATCAAAACTGGACACAGTACTCCAGATCTGGCCTCACCAGTGCTGAATAGAAGGGAATAATCACTTCCCTCAATTTGCTGGCAACACTCCTCCTAACTAATGACAGGTTTCAGAGTGGTAGTCTTGTTAACCTGTATCAGCAAAAACAATGAGGAGTCCTCATTGTTTTTGCTCCCACTAATGCAGCTCGATATGTCATTAGCCTTCTTGGCAACAAGGGCACACTGTTGACTCATATCCAGCTTCTCATCCACTGTAACCCCTAGGTCCTTTTCTGCAGAACTCCTGCTTAGACACTCGGCTCCTAGTCTGTAGCAATGCATGGGATTCTTCTCTGCACTTGTCCTTGTTGAACCTCATCAGATTTCTTTTGGCCCAATCCTCCAATTTTTCTAGGTCCCTCAGGACCTATCCCTACCCTCTAGCATATCTTCCTCTCACCTCAGTTTAGTGTCATCTGCAAACTTGCTGAGGGTCCAATCCATTCCATCATCCAGATCATTAATGAATATGTTGAACAAAACCAGCCCCAAGACTGACTCTGGGGCACTTTTCTTGCCGGCTGCCAGCTAGACATTGAGTTGTCAACCATTACCTGTTGAGCCCAATGATCTAGCCAGATTTCTATCCATCTTATAGTTCATTCATCCAGCCCATACTTCTTTAACTTGGTGGCAAGAATACTGTGGGAGGCCATATCAAAAGCTTTGCTAAAGTCAAGTATATCACATCCACTGCTTTCCCCATATCTACAGAGCCAGTTATCTCATCATAGAAGGCAATCAGGTTGGACAGGTGTGATTTCAGGATGGAACTGGTCCAGTCTTATCATAGTGTTTTCAGTAATGACGTCTACATTCAAAGGTTGCCAAGCACTTTCCTTTATAATCCCAGGGATTTCATTGAAAAATGTCAGGAAAAATCATCTTTTGCCATCATCTCCCACACCCCCTTGCTGCTCTGTGCCCAAAAATGGTTTAACAAAATGTATGAATGAGCAAATATCAGAGGTCTTTTATGGATAAACTGGGGGAAACCCCACCTTTTTCCTAGATTAAGGACAATTCTAACCCCACTCTGCTATTAACTGTTCTCAGTGAGAAGCTTGTGTTCTGTTCACGGACTTTTGGGAAACAAAAGGGTTGGATTTTTCAAAGTTATAAGCATTTTGCCCCCATTTCAGCAAAAGCCCCATTGAGTCACTGGGAGGAGAGCAGAACCTACAGGCCACATGGGAGATCAGTGTTCATGGTGCTACTCAAACTTGGAGCCCGATCCTGTGAGACGCTGAGCAGCTCACCTCCCACTGACCTTGCAGGAGGTCCTGAGCATCATGCAGATAGGGGCCCCAGGAATGCCTGGTGCCACTTTCTATCCACCCGCCAAGTGACATACTGAGCAGGTGTGTGCCACTCCCAGGAGCCGCCTTCACAAAATGGCTGTGTGGATCTGAAGCAACAGGCCTTGTGGTTTGCACGGATAGTCCCCCACCGTCCCCCCGTGAGGCCCCCATTGCAATGCACACAGGTCTGAATACATTGGAGTGTGCTCTGTGTGGAGGTGAATGGATGATTCACTAGTGAACAGGGGCCCTGAGACATACGTTGTGTGGGTGTGGCTTCTGCCAAAGGAAGGAATGGGGTGAAGTGGCCTACCAGATGTGCACACTGATTGCAAGGGTAGCCTCTGTCTGGGTGTCCTGACCACAGTGGTTAGAAGCGTGACTCCAAAAGCCGTGCTACCTAGGTGCTTCCCTGGCCTTTATCAACGAATATCTGAGCAGCTTGCACTCAGTGGATTGTACCCTCCCAAACCCCTGCATGGTGAGGAAGTCCTAGCCCCATTTTACAGATGAGGATCAGGGAAGCTTAAGTGACTCGCCAAAGGTCACCCAATAGGCCAGTGGCTGAGCTAGCAATTGCATCCATATCTTCTATGTTCCAGTCTACCGACTGGCCGGCAGAGAATCCCACCTTCAAAGGGGAGTCCTTGCTAGCACAAGTAAGCTCTATCCAGGCCCTGTATAGAGTATGGGCGGGGGGCAGTGGAGATCCCCCCATGTCAATCTTTCACTGGCTGAGGCTCCATTCAGAAGCCTAGAACAGTGGTGTAACTCACAGCAGTCCAACAGCAGCTCCAAGTCCCATTAGGGCTGGGGTCAGCCTGGGAATCAGAGCACTGCCTCTGGCTTCCAGACACCCCTCCCCCCCTTGCTCCTTGCCCGAAGTGCAGCTTTAGTGCTAAGACAAATAACTGCACTGGTTCCATCAGATATAAACTCAGAATAACAATCCTAGCCCCTGCAAGGCAACACAACACGTAGATCACTAATGGGCTTCTCTTTTTGAAGGTTCTTAATACTTCAAAAGAGGGTACGACTTAAAAGTGTCTGCCCAAAGAAGGGACGCTCACCCAGGACCCAGCAGGGAGCGGCCGTCCTCTGAAAAGGGAACAAGGGTTTGAAATATGCCTAGGCTCAAAGCAGCTCTCCCAGGTAGCACGGAGCCCTTTGAAATGCTCAGTGCAGATCTTTGGATAATGAGTTTAATTAACATGCGGCGGTTTTAAGAGGAGATTAACCCAGAGGAGGAAAACAGCAGGTATGACGGCTCAACGTGGTAACAAAGACTAACATCTCACTTCCAAAGCACTATAAAGGACGGGCCTGATACACGTGGCTGTATCTCACTGAGCCCTTGTTGCAAACTACGCCAAGAAACTGACTCCAAGAGGAGGCCGAGAGACAAATATGGGGCCGATTTCAGAGCTGGGGCAAGCAGGTGGAAACCTACGGATGCCAGCTCCATCTCTCTCTCAATTTGGCTCAGTGACTTTGCGGGCCCGAGAGAAAGTTACAGTTTAGCATGGAAGGACTGACTGCAACCTAGCGTCAGCCTGTTTGACTATAAATAAGGCCTAGGCTATGCTAGAAAAGGTTTGTTCCTACATCTACACCGGCAACCCCCTCTACTGTTGATTGCAGCTTATACCGGCAGCCAAAGAGTGATTTTGCCAGCATAACGTAGGTTGGCTCCCATATGAAGTAAGTTATCTCAACACAAGCAATTTTTTTGCCAAAGTATTGGCATCTGCACTAAGGCTTTTGCAGTATGGATCTAGAAATGTTGCCCGAACCGCCGCTCTAACAGACATCACTATACAGGCAAAAGTTTCCAGTATAAACCTAAGTCTCAAAGCCCAGCCAAATGAAACTTCCTGGCCTGTGGAGTCAGCAGTGTTTCCCTGCTCCACGGGAGTGTTAGAGACTGAACTACTCAGGTCCAGATCCACAAAGGGAGTGGGACGAGATGTAGGGGCTCATGTGATCCACAAAACCCCTGCTCCGCTGCCACCTAACAGTAACCTTACTCCGTGCCTACATTTGCACTGTAAAAGTCACTTAGGCACCCACGTTTCTGCCTCTGGGCACGTGCACTGCTGCCTCAGACAGAAGCCTCGTGCAAGCTCAATCGTCAAACCGGATGAAGACAAGCGTTGTTCCATTCGGCGGGCTTTGATGTGCCTAACTCCACACAAAATGCTGGGGGTGAGGGGAGGCTGGCAGCTGCCTCCCTTCTGACTTTTAGCCCACTGGGCATGCAACTCATCGGGATGTGGGAGACCCCAGTTCAGTTCACCCCTCTGCCGGCTGAGGAGAGGGATTTGAACAGCGGCTTCCCACCACTCCTGTGAGTGCCTCAGACATGCGGCTATTCCGCTATTCTCACCGTCTCTTGCCCAGTGTATATTTAACGTCTACAAAGTGGAATAGCTCCAACCGGGGAGCCAGACAGCCCCACCCCAGAATATCCCATAGCCCAGGGTTGAAGGCACTCACCTAGAAGTGGGAAGCCGCCATTCAAATCCCTTTACCTCAGGCTGCTGACTCCAGGGGAGGGTTTACAGCTGTGGATCCCAAGCAGAGAGAGGCAGTTAAGTCCTTTGAGGGGGAGGGCTCAGGGAATACTCCTCTCTTAGCATCCACTATTAGCTAGCGCACACAGCTCCCCTGTGGCACTCTGTTTTTGTGCATCACATTCTTAGACATCTATCTCTCCCTGTGCATTGTGTAGAGAGCCTAGACACCTAACTCCTCATTTGTGGAGTCCGCCAGGTGAACTGGGCACCTATAAGTTAGACATTCCCTTTGTGGAGCCAGACCTCGGATCCTAGGGTAATGGGGCCACATAAGTACCTTAGATACAGGTTACACACTTTGGGTCTCATTTTGACGCCAGTGGGTCAACAGGCGATAACATGGATTTGTTACCATCAGGCGTTAACAACCCTTGTGTTGAACTAATCCTACAACAGAGATGATTTAGGAAGGAAATGCCAAATTATATTCACTGCGTTCGTCACCTGGGGGTATAACGTCTTTCCAACTGGTAAATTTCTTCCTTTTTCTTAAGCACTGGTATTTTTCACATATATGGTCCCAAAGAAAACCCCCAAAGAACAGAAAAAAAAACCATTCCTGTGATGCTTTTGGCTGAAAATAATTCAAATTTCTTCCATTCAACTGCATAGTTTTGCAACACATGTGTTGGCTGTGGATAACTAGGGAAGGATGGTCTTGTATTTGGTCTGTCATACTTGTAAATATTTTCCTTTTGGAGAGTATATTGAGAGCACTGTGCATTCTGTTAGGGAGAATGTCATCCAAGTATATTTCAACTTTTGAGGTCAGCACTGGTAATTAGGGATAATTGAAGAGTTATTCTCACTGATTTATTATAGGGGCTTCCTATTTTTTATTTTATTTTATTTATTGCTGCAGCGCATTGGGAAGATGATCTTTTACATTTATTATTATTTGGTTTACGCAGCAGCATTCACTAACTTCAAATGCTTTTCAGAATGATAGGGATGATTTACGTCACATGCCTGGGCCCCACTCAAATGCAGCCACCTCTGTGGTGGGACACAGTAACCGGTTAATAGCCCACATCCATAGAACACAAACAGGGAAGAAAACTAGTGTGCCCGGTCCAGTCAAAACAACAAGAGAATGTAATGAACCTTATTCCAATTTGGCCAGGGTGTTGAGGGACAAGTGTGGTGGGCTAGTTTGTCACAGCCTTTCCTCAGTCACACAGGACCTTCTTAATCCCTATGTGGCTCTCCTCGGATTGTAGCACCATCCAGGCGGCCCAATCAATACCCCTCCCTGTGATAAATCAGCTGGGAGGCAGAGACCACTGGTACCTACTTCTAGTGGGGAGGCACCTCCCTGTCAGGGCAGCCAATCCCGCCAGCTCCTGGGAGGGGGGGCACAGGAGCGGGGAGTATGTACTGCCGGTCCAGCGGGTCACTGGCTCACAACACCACAGTTTCTCCCCGGAGCTCCTGCACCCTCAACATGGAGAAAGGGACGGTCAATGCCCCTAACTCAGGTTAAGCAGAATATAGGTGATATTCTATGATTCTAGGGGAATCAGAGAGGGAAATGGCATTTGGAGGAGGAGATGAATTAAATTCTAATGCAGCCTCAGCTTCTCAGAGGGTAAGATGCCAGTTACCGGGGAGGTGAGGCAATGACTCTGAGCAAAGAGGAAGATGTGGTTACGGGACACCCATGCCAAGAACGATGGCGAAGAAGCGAGTGGGAGAAAGTGGCGAGCACAGATATGAGGGGGGAGGAAAGAAGAAAGGAATGAGGGCAGAGCTAACACCCAAGTGAAGCAGACGGTGGCCTTCGAATTGGGGAGCTGGGCAATGGAGGACGCTGTGGGGGCAGTTCTCTATGAAGGAGGTCCATACATTCAGAGAGGTATAAGGCCATTTTGCTCCTCCATCTAGTCTCACTTTCTGTGATACAGGCCAGAGACGCTCACCCACTGATTGATGCACTGAGCCCCGTATTTCTCCTTTCAAGTACAAGGGTTGTATCCTTCCATAAGGAGAGGTGACCCCACATCCAGGACAACTTCAAAATGTTGAAAGGAAGAAACAGTATGAGCTACACTTCATACCAAAATGGTGCACCCATTTGCATACGTACCCCATAAGGATGGGAGATACAGTATAAGATACTATTATCTGATGCTGTCAGGCCCTGTTACTGATGAACAGGTGACAATGAGATGAAAGTTGTTGACCCTCTGACCAAAGGAGCCAGGCCTCTCCCTCTTAGCTAGCACTGCCTGTGTAGGATAAAGGTCCTATAGAAGATCGCTCCGTAACTTGGTGGGAAATTGAATAGTTATTAGAGCAGGAGGGATGCTCTTGGTAAGGCACTGGGTGTGGCCCCAAGAGAACTGCTCTCTCTTTCTGGCTCTTCTACAGATTGTGTGCATGAACTTGGGCCAGTTACCTCCTCACTCTGTACCTTGGCTTCCCAACTGTAAAATGGGGATAATACCCCCTTGGTCCCACTATTTAGTTTAAAAGCTCTTTGGAGCAGGAATTGACTCTTACCTTGTGTTTGTAGACGACCTAGAATAATAGGATTGGGGACTCAGTTGGGGCTTCTATATTCTATGGTAATACAAGTAATAAATAATACAATAATCTATTGCTTCGTCCTTTAACAAACCTGTCCTTTACCCAGGAATCTCCCTCCATATGAGGCTTCTGTTTTTAGGCACCAGGAAGCAATTGAATTTTCAGCGAATAAAACTAGTCCAATGCAATAGGACCCTGCCATCTCAAAATTGATGACATGCAAGTGGAAATTAATGAGGACATGTTCTTACAACTCATGTTGGTGCTGGTTCCAATTGGCAATGGTGTTTCAAGGTGGGGCAGCAGCCAGGTAATCCAAGCAGCTCTATAAACCAGATGGAGACGGTGGTGTAAAATTACAGTGGTAATTAGAATTTGGGCATTTCAAAGCTAGCCGAGAATGAATGAATAGCTGGATTAGTTTGATCACCCGTAAATGTGACCACCCTCCAGCCAATGGCATGAACAATTATATCAGGAGTTTAGATAACATTAAAATTAACGTATGTACTCAATGTGTGTTCAGTCATGCTCTCTGGATTTCTATCGCCATTATTAGAGTATGTGACTTTTCTTCTTTATAGATCAGGGGTCTCAAACTCAATTTACTTTAGGGCCAGTTCCCATCCTCCAATCATAATGTCACTGAAGATGGTGCTCAGAAAACATTTATATTGTATTTTTTATTTTGAATTTCTGAGGAATAATAAAACCGTCATATACCTTTATACAATTCTTTGCCTGCCAGAGAGTTTTTAGTGTTTGCCAGACACCTGACAATGCTTCCCTTCTGTCGGTTTGCTGATCTTTGTCCTCAGTGACTGAGCAGTTGAAACCTTCAGGATGGCAGCAAGGTGCGCATCCGATCATTGTGTTTGCAATTTTGACCTGTTCATATTCATTGTGGAAAAAAGTGACGGTGCCTGCATGACTGACTCTACCCGGCAACTAATGATGCTACCTCCATGGCTAACTCTGCCTGGTGACTAGTGATGGTATCTATGTCCCACTCCCTCAGCCAATGGAAACTGCTCCTGCAGCAGACATCAGGTAGTGTGTCTGCATGAGTCTCTCCTCCGTGGGCCACAGTGGGGAGGTTCTCGGGACGCAGATGGCTCACGGGCCGGGACTTAGAGACCCCTGGTATAAATAAAGTACTTGGTTATATGAACTCAGAAGGGGCATGTCAGGGTTCCCTCCCCACTCTGAACTCTGGGGTACAGATGTGGGGAGCCCTACGCTTATTTCTACCAGCTTAGGTTAAAAACTTCCCCAAGGCACAAATCCTTTCCTTGTCCTTGGACACTATTGCTGCCACCACCTAGTGATTTAGACAAAACAAAATCAGGAAAAGGGCCACTTGGAGTCCCTATTTCCCCAAAATATTTCCCCAAACCCCTTCACTCCCTTTCCTGGGGAGGCCTAAGAATAATATCCTAACCAATTGGTTACAATGTGAGCACAGACCAAACACCTTGGCTTTTAGGACACTGAAAATCAATCAGGTTCTTAAAAAATAAATTTATTTTTTAAAATAGTAAAAGAATCACACCTGAAAAAATCAGGATGGAAGGCACTTTTTACAGGGTAATAAAAATATTTAACACACAGAGGATTCCCCTCTAGGCTCAGCTTCAAAGTTACAGGGGGAAAAAGGGAATAAATCTCTCACTTAGCATAGGGAAAATTCACAAACTAAAACAAAAGATAATCTAACATTTCCTTGCCATTACTTACAATTTTTGTAATCTTAGATGCTCATTTGAGATATATTTTCCAGAGATGTTTTTCCTGCCTGGTCTCTCTCTCTGTCCAGAGAGGGAACAAACAAAGAGAGCACACACAACTCTCCCCATACCACCCCATATTTCAAAGTATCTTCTTTTCTCATTGGCCCTTTTGGTCAGGTGCCAACTAGGTTATTTGAGCTTCTTACCCCTTACAGGTAAAGTACAGCTACCCAGGAGGGATTTTATGCTATTCTCAGCTGTATGTTTATGACAGGGCAGTTACTTTGTTGGCCTACGTTCTGAATTCCATAAAGGTGAGTACAAAACACACTCCTATTATTCAAGCACAGAGGGTCATAGGATTTGCTACACCAGATAAGACACCTGATCTATCTAATCCTGTATCACC
This sequence comes from Sternotherus odoratus, assembly GCA_032164245.1. Classification (NCBI taxonomy): domain Eukaryota; kingdom Metazoa; phylum Chordata; order Testudines; family Kinosternidae; genus Sternotherus; species Sternotherus odoratus. The sequence continues at coordinate 8,579,231 of JAVMKO010000004.1, read as the reverse complement.
AACAGTGGTCGGCACCAGAGGCTTCAGTGGAAGGCACAATAAACCCTGCAGTAATAACAACGCCTAACTCTTTTCAAGTATCATTATCCCTATTTTCCCCAAGAGGAAACTTGGGCTCAGGAAGACAAGGTCACTTACCCAGTATCACATAGCAAACTAGTGGCAGAACTGGGCCTAGGACCCAGGGAACCTGAGTCATAGTCCCGGTGTCATTTGCTAGGCTGCACTAACACCTGTGGAACAGCATGTGATAACCTGCCTCTAGGCAAGTCTCTTTCTAGCCCCCAACAGTGATTGCCTTAATCCCTGAAATCAGAGATTCTCTCCCTTCCAATCAGTGTTTTTAAAATATTTGTTATTGTAACCTAGAATCCTCTTGTATTCCATACAAAACGTCAATCTCTTCTCAAACAGCATACAATACATAGTATTAAAATCACTCATCAGATCCTTGCGCTCTCTTTTTCAGGGGACTGTGCAGAAAACAAAACAGAGATTTCCCTCACCGCCAATTCATTCACTGACCCCAAAGAACGGCTTAGCAACTGTTTTCCAAACAGATGGAGCAAACAAGACACCTAACTTTCTAAAAGGGAAGCATTTACTGGGTTTATGGAATTGCAGTGACATTTTCTCCCTTCCTCCGCCCCCAACAATCTGGCAACGGAAACCGTTTTGTAATGGCTTCCATATGTTTATCACATCTAAACAAGATCAAATTGGTATAGGCCCAGTAGGATTGTTTACAGTATGATTTAGCCATGACATTTGTGTGGGGAGGGGAGGGGGGGTTAAAAGGATGTTTGGCAGGGAAATGCTTTATCTCAATCTTTCACTGTTTGACATTGAAATCATGGGTGTTGCCGATAAAGGAGAGAGGGAAAGAAAGAGATTAGTTAGAAAGCAATAAGGTTAAAACACCAGGAAGGGGATTGATGGTACATCTGGCCGGAAAAATTCTGTTCTGTGGAAAAGTGGAACGTTTCAGAATTTTTGTTCTGATGGGGAAAAAACTGGGACCTTTCAAAAAAAGATTGGGGGGGGGGAAGAGATCCACAACAGAACAGCCAATAATCCAGCTGGACCACAAACGTGAATCTGGGTGTCCCATGTCCACTCAACTGTCCTAACGCTCCGGCTATAGAGTCGGTCTCTGTGGGCCAATGAATTTTTAATCATTTCCATAAAGCAGAAAGCTCCAACGCACAAGATTGATTATGACTTGGTGCTTAGGTGCTTCCCTGGGATGAGAGAGACCCAGGTCCTTGATCCAACTCAGCTAGAGCAAGGACTTGAAGCTGGGTCTGTTCCATCCCTAGGGAGTGCCGTACTTCCAGTTGGTAGTTCCCGTTCTCTACAATTGACATGAGACTCCACCCTGAAGCAGGGGGACATTTTCTTGAGACGGATATGTTTCGGTTTCCGCTAATTGACATTTTCCAGTGGGGAAAAAAAAAAGCTTAATAGCAGAATTCCCAATCAGCTCAAATTCATGATTATAGGTGGAGCTCATAACACTTCCTATAGTTAACGGTTGCCTGACATTTCAATTATAAGACTCTGTTTCCACTTGCTGACAACTTTCCCGACCGAAGGTTCCTATGCCAAGTGTCTGCCTCAGGGAGACTTTTTCCCCTGAAAGTTTCAGCAGAAAAGTGTTTCGGCTGTTTCCAAGAACAATATTAGGGAAAAATACCTGGTTATACTATGTAAAAAAAAAAAGTGTACAACCTTTACATTGAGCTCTATGCATCCCATGTTCAATGGGGGCCAAGTTTTTGAGCTCACACTTGCTCAGTAGAAGCTTGCAACAATTTAGCAGCTGAGGTCTCTGAAGATCCTGTCCACACTTAGTATATTTGAGCGTCTCTCAGTTCCTGCACATTACTAGACAGCACGTGTAATGATGTGCCATCTCCACAGAGTGACTGAGCATGCTCCAGGACAGAGTTACCATGGCAATGCCAGACTCCCCCCATCCCCATTGCTCCTGCCAGAAGGTAAAGCGAGGACGTGGGAGCCGGCACTGGAACAGAGATCAGGGAGCTCAGCCCTTCTATGCCCTCAGTGCTGCCCCTGCTGGTGCTTGGGCATCATGGAGAAGGAGGAATCAGTCCATTGGATCCCAATGGAATGATGCTATTATCACCGCAGGGATTGTTGTTAATTATTTGCATGAGAGTAGCAGACAGAGGCCCCAGTCAAAGCAGTGTGCCATGTGCTAAGTGTTGCATGCACGTGTAAAAAGTGATCCACCCTACTCCCAAAGAGTTAACTAAATACCTTACATGGATGTATCGGTGCATGGGGACCCCTGGCAGGGGGTGTCCTCTCCTCTCCTCTCCTCTCACAAACTTTGCAGCAGTCTGGGTAATTCACTCCCCTGGCTGAAGGGCACTTTGGGGATGCAGGATCCTCTCTGATGCCTAGGCAGAAGGAGCAGCATTTGGTAGAAGGATAATGGGGCCTGCGTCCAATCCCAGACCATGCCCTGAGTCTGCGTGTGTTGACCAGAATTTCCCCTGGTACCACCTGGGCGTGGAGCAGGAGGGATTGGATTTGAATGGAAGCCGGCTGGGGCTTTCTCCTACTTCCCCTAGTGCCCCCACATCACCAATGCTAGCCATGGGCCCCTTACAAACTCAACACCCCAGCAAGGTCAGCTTCACCGGGCCTGTGTTCTCTGCTCCCTGCCATTCCTCGCTGGTTGCTGCACACTCTCCCTTGCATCTAGCACTGACCCTCTTGCCCCTGCCTGCCCCCAACTCTTTCTGTGCTTCATCCGACTCCTGATCTCAGCGCTCCCCTTCTCCACCATCCCTCTTGCAGCTCCTCCTCCATTATCCCCTGATCCTCCCAGCTCTCTCCTTCTGTCATGCCTGTGTTTGCTCTGGCAGCTCTTCCAGCCTAAGGAAATGCACATCTGATTAGTCTCTTCTGCCTCCCCAGTCCTCTTGTTCGTCTTACCCAGCTGTTAGGGGCATGAACTATCATTGGCATATTTGTACAGCACCTAGCACGACGGGGTACTGACAGGGTTGTGGCCTCTAGTCACCACTGTAATGAGAGTTAAATAATAAGAAATCCAGGCCCAGAAATGTGCCATCTCTATGATCTCTAAAATACATAGAACACTAGGTTTTATTTATCTAATTAATAACAAATATATAGTTAATCAATCCTAGGCAGGCCTGGTGGCAGATGAGAAACACAGATGCCTTTAAGATGCCCAGTGGCTCGGTAGCATGGAAGGGTTCCTGTTTGACAGACGAACCTGCATAGGGTCAAATCCTGGTGGTTCTCTTGCAGAAGTGGTCAAAATTCTTCAACAATTGGGAAGGGCTGTTAGATCTCATGCTTATCCACCTTCTAACTATTAGAGACCAGGATGGGACTAATGGGAGGGCAGATTTTCCCAGGTCTGCCTGCGGTGGGGTTCTTACACCTTCCCCCTGAAGCTTCTAGGATACTGAGGTAGATGGACCATGGGGCTGACGCACTCTGGTAACTCCTATGTTCTAATCTAAGAACTAATGATCAATGTTAGTATGATTTTTTTATGACTGTGCTGCTGTTTTTCCTGTATCTTTCACTCCATCTTTTCTTACTCCACCTGATTTAAGTGTACGAAACTGGTTTTGAACAGTAACAAATAAACCTGCCCTTAAGCACAGACCTGAGCCAGAAAAATATAACCTTATTTCTTCCTTGCTCTCCCGTCCCCAGAGACCAAGCTGGCTAAGATCATCTTTGAAGCCATCCTCCTGTCTTCTTTGGTTCTGACTTCAGTGAGCACTCTCTAGAGGCTGCTGACTTCACAGTAGTCACCTGAGATGAATATGCTTCCTGCCTGGCGAGGAGGAGGAAAAGGCAGAGAGCTCTACAGTGCAAATGACTTACTCTGTGGAACTAAGCTCAAAGCCTCTACCTTCACCATTAGCAAGATCTGAAAATCCTCAGTATCTGCAAGAAATGTTTGTGCTTAATCCAGGTTGAAACTTGTTAACTAATGAACAATACAGGAATGAGGGGGAAGGTGAATGGCAGCAATTTTTCAGGGTTTCTCTCTTCCTCTCCCTCCTGCCGACCCATGTCCAGGTTAGAAATAGTTACGCAGAGCACTGCATGAAATGTGGAACCCATGGACTGAAGCAGCTATGGGCTTTGTATCTTTGGATAGATACTACACTGATTATGGCCACGATCTCTCTACAGACAGAGCCAACGACTTCACTAGGGAATTATACTTCTAAACTGTTCGCCTGACATAGTCCTTCGCGATTCCAGTTTGAAGCATTCTGGAGTGAAAGACCAGGACATTGTTGTACATTTGAAATGCAAAATTATCAGCACTACATTTCAGATGCAGCCAGGATAGAAAAGTTTGAATGTATCATGTTTTGTCTGCATGAAAAAAAATATTTTTCCAGATGCAGAAGGAAATCAGTGGGGAGAATCAGTCCAACAACTTAGATGACTTTGCAAATGCAAGGACCACAGGGGAAAACACAAAAAGAACTGAATGTATTAATATGTCAGGAGAAAAACTATGACTTAACTGGCATCACAGAGACTTGGTGGGGTAAGTCACATCACTAGGATATTGGTATTGAGGGGTACAGCTTGCTTAGGAAGAACAGGCAAGGTAAAAAGGGAAGAGGTGTTGCATGATACATCAGAAATATATACACTTGTTCTGAGGTCCAAAAGGAGATGAGAAGACACCAGTTGAAAGTCTCTGGGTAAAGATAAAAGGGGTAAAGAATAGGGCTGATGTCATGATGGGGGTCTACTATAGACCACCAGATCAGGAAGAGAAAATGGGATGACGCATTTCTAGAACAAAAGAGACATATCCCAAAGCACAAGGCCTGGTAAAAATGGGGACAGTCAGCTACTCAGATGAAATAATATAGCAAAATTTCCTAATCAACTCCTACAGTACGTGGAAGACAACTTTTTGTTCCAGGAAGTGGAGAAAGTAGCCTGGGGGATAGTCAATTTAGACTGGATTCTTGAACCAACAAAGAGAAAGTGGCAGCAAAACGGAAGGTGTTATGCAATTCGGCTGAAAGTGATCATGAAATGATACATTTTATGATGATCAGGAAAGGAAGGGGTGAAGAACAGAATAATGACAATGGACTTCAAAAAACCCAAACCCCTAGACTTTAACTAATTCAGAGAAATGGTGGGTCCAATGGGAAGAAAATCTAAGGGAAAAAGGAATTCTTGATAGCTGGCAGTTTCTCTGAAAAGACACTACTAAAGGCACAACTAGAAACTATTCTGGCGCAAATGTAATATAGGAGAAATAGTAAGAAGGCAATATGGCTCCATCAGGAGCCCTTTCATGACTTGATGATCAAAAAAGAATCCTAAAAAAAGTGGAAACATGGACAGATTGTTAAGGAGACAAAAGAACAGCACAAGTATGAAGGGACAAAATTAGAAAGGCAAAGGTACAAAATTAGTTATACCTAGTTAGAGAAATAAGAGGCAATAAGAAGAGGTCCTTTAAATACATTAGGAGCAAATGAAAGATGAAGGAAAGTATAGGTCCTGTAGTTAGCAGAGGAGAGCTAATAAGTGATGGTATCAAGAAGGCAGATGGATTTAATACCTATTTTGCACAGTCTAAATGGTTAATGGTGACCTAATATTCAACACAATAACAAGGGAGAAGTTATTCAAGTCAAAATAGGGAAAGAATAGGTTAGTTACCCTCTGGAATCGGCTTCCAAGAGAGGTTTTGGAATCCCCACTACTGGAGGTTTTTAAGAAGAGGTTAGACAAACACCTGTCAGGGATGGTTCAGGTGAACCTGGTCCTGCCTCAGCGCAGGGGGGCTGGACTCAGTGATTTCTCAAGGCTCCTTCCAGCTCTACATCTCTATGATTCTGTGATTTAATGCTTGCTCCAAAGCCCATTGAAACCAATGGAAGGATTTGAAATGACATCGGATCAGGCCCTTACTGCATAGGAATGCTATCCTAGGAAACTGCCTTGAAAAGTCATGTGGGGGAAACAGGCCATGATGGGTACCCTCCTTCCAGAGAGGGGGCACTGGGACCTCAGAACCAGCAGGAAGGCACAGGGGCTCTGTGCCGAACACCCTCATACTCTTGAGATCTGCCTGGATCCAGGGGGTGCACCAGGCTTGTGCATGGAGCCTTGTGGCACATTCCACAGAAGGCCAACCCTGCCCATATGGGACGGAATAATCATGACATTCCCCTCCTGGACGCCTTGCCCAGCGCTCTCCCATCCCCCTTAAATCACTCATGTTGGTTTAACCACTCCCTGGGGTGGTCTGGCTACAACTCCTAGCCCCATGTCACGGAGGCCTGGTTTTGTTTATGAAAGGACAGAACATGAAAAGCAAGATCTTCCCTCAGACCTTAACGTAAGATGCTTCTGAGACCTGATTGTTCCCGTTCAATGGACCAGATCTTCAGCTGGTGGAAGAGACACAGCTCCACTGATGTAAGCAGAGTGTCACTGATTTACACCAGCCAAAGATCCAACCTGCTGTACTTATAGGGTCTTTATTCCATATTTTTCTTGTTTTGAATCCTCTGCTTGGGGCCTTTTATTCCTGGGAACTGAGAATGATGTGTAATAAAGCTTTCAGATTACCTGGGTCCCAAGAAATACCATTTGCTTTTATTAATGTACAGCAACAGTGTAAATCCCTTTAACTTCAGCACCTCTGTGGCTTTTATTCTCTTCTCCCAGAGGCGCCCACCATGTCTGAGTTAAGATGAATATACCACCGAGTCCCTATTCATTTATATATTTTTATCAGAAAAACATGCTTTCACTTTTACTATCCACGGACTGTTCCCACCTTCTAGGATAATCGAATCAGATTGCTACAGTGCTCTGCACGTTCAGTTTGTTTATTTGCGATCCCATTGAAACACTTATTTTTACTTTTATTTTCCAGCCAGGGGAATTGACTCTAGCAAACTGAACATACTGACTAGCCCCTGAAAACACAGCTAAATCCAGCACCGATTTTATTCAAATACAGCTAGAATTCATAACCGCACGACAAAAGAAAAACAACACCCTAACAACATGCAGTTGCAAGTGAAGCTGTCAATGAGTTACTTTCCTTTCATTTCAGGGATGAAATGGATCAATACTTGTGTGCTGGAGGGGGAAACAAAGAGAGAGTGACAGAGCTGACTGCCACATCCCCTTTAATGATCCTGTTGGGATTCAGGAAGTGGATCTGCTAAAGCATCCCTCAGCCTAAGGGGGGGGGGATCCACAGGATCTGGACACCAAGTGATTTCGGGGGACAATTAATGAAAGAACAGGGACGGGAGTGGGGGCAAAGGGTCAAACAGAGAGAACCTGAGGGGGACACCAAGCAGAGAACCCCGGCCAGAGCCCACTGCTCCTCGAAGGTGTCAAGGGAGTCAGTGGACGCCGCCCAGAGGAACTCTGGCTGGATGCGTGAGGTTCAGAAAAAGGCCCCTCCGTTGGCCAACCTCCTCTCCCTGCTTTTCTAGATGGCCAACTTAGCCAGGGCCAAGATGAGGTTGACCAGGAGTTCCCGTGAAAAGGCAGGTATCCGGGATGGAGGAGAAACGCACCAAGTAAACACCCGTGCTCATAGCCCGTGAAGGAGCCACCAACTGATATCCCCGGCACGCCTCAGGACAAAGGTGGAGTATAGGCTCCTCACCCTCTAGAAGTGGCAGGAGGTCCCATCGCTTTGTGTTGGGGTGGGGCATGAGGGTGAGGAAGTGAAGGGTGTGATGCATGAGTGCGTACATATGTTTCCTTGGCGCAGCCAGGAAACAAACCGGCTGCAAGTCGTGCAGCTGGCTCACGGTGAAGGGGTGGAAGGGCTGGCTGGGTCCACGTGGCAGGGGCCCAATGAAAAGGTCCAGAGGGTCGGGGCTGGAGGGTGGGCAGGACATGCCCTCTCACAAGACTTGTTTGTGGTAGGCCTGAGCAGCGGGCAGTAAAGCAGCTTTCACCGCCTGAAGTGCATGCCTGGAGAGCCCCATGCGCCGAGCAAGCACCAGGAGATCCAGCCAGTCTCCTCAGTTGTAGTCCAGGAGGTCTCCGACTCTGGTGACTTCTGCCAGGACCAACCTCTGGCGCACCAAGGGGGATGATGCCAGGCAGACTCACTCACTACATTGAGAAAGTGTGAGGATGAATTGTCAATGCTCTCATATTGCTGTACAGCTATGGCTGGAGGTGTTGCTGATGAATAAAGCACTGCACGGGAGTGAGAATCCTTGGCATGCCTCCGGGTTTAATCCCAAGCCAAGTTCTTGGGTTCATCGGGTCTGATTCTTTCTTCATCCTAATTTTAAACTCGGGTAACTCACATTCTGGATTTGTCCACACTGTCACACTGTCCCGCAGTTTGAACATCAGAGGGCTGAATAGTAATTCACACTGAAGTGCTGCACTATAATTCTCCCAAGTGGACACTGCAGATGTGAACTAAAAGGTTCCTACTTCACATTAACATAATCCTGTTTTAAGAGGATGGCATTAATACGAACTAGGAACACCTTTAGTTCACATGCCAGCATCCACCCAGGGGAGTTACAGCGTAACCCTTTGGTGTGCACAACTATTCACACCCTATAGCATGAACTGCGGGATAGTGTAGACATAGGCTAACTTCAGTGGAGTTAACCCTCAATCCCACCAATGTAAATGAGTGGGTGAGAAGAGACTGGATGGGCCAGGTTGGGATAATGCACAACTAGGGCTCTTCCCCCTTTAATGCATTCATCAGCACAGCTGGGCCAGCATGGAATGGCACTTCAGTGGAAGCGAATTCCTATGGAATCTACTGTTTCACCTAAATCCAAACATGATGCATTTCCAGATCAATTTTGCTGGAATTTCACTTTGAAAAAAAACTGATGAACAAAAAGGTTCCAACAACGACAAGACACCCGTTTCAATATTTTCAAAACAAACCAACCTTTTGATGGGTGTATGGAGATGACTTTTCTTTATGGGAGGGTTTTTTTTATTTCATATTATATGATCTAGTATGACTTTTTTTTTTAGTGTCAACATTGAAATAAACAGTGTTTTGATCAACCTAAAGCAATTTCTTTTCCATAGTAGAAAAATTCAGAATTTTCTGGTTTTGTTCCAGTTTGGAATGAAGCTCAGGTTCAAAATCTGAACATCCACTGAAAAACAGAACTTCTGTCCTTCCCCCAGCACTAGTGGGGCCTGACGTGTGCCGGGCATACAGCTGGCACAGATTACTGTCCGCCCTGAAACAATGGGGAGCTGGCAACTCAACTGTACCTCTCACATACCCAGCCCCACATCAGCACAGCTATGTGCTTTCCCTTCCTCTGGGCTTATGGCAAAGCCATGACTGAGCCCAACACGGCTACTATGTTTGGCTACAAGTCCCTGCATCATCAGTGTCCATGGTAACTCTTAAGAATATTGGAGGCACAATTTTGTTCCATCTGAGCTCTACAACTATGAAATAAATAAATACATAAATAAATAGTGTGACCGTGTGGGGACTCACCCTGAGGTGCCTCCTGCTGGTAAGTCCAGGAAATCAGCTCTTTCCAGCCTCTGGAGCGCCCTCTGCAGGCCAATGTCCCGCTTTTCACTGGCCCCGTGTCCCTCCCAGACCCCTGTGTCCTTTGCCTGGGGTGCTGCACCCCTGCAGTACCCCTTCCCCCCACCTCGCTGGGTCTCCCCTGTCTGGGGAACCTCCACCCACTATCCCCACCTTGCCTCAGCCTATGGGCTACTGCCAGTCACCATTTAGCCCCCTTTCACTGGGACCAACTGCAGTCTGTATAAGCCAGTCATCATAGGCAAGGAGGGTTGGCCTGCTGCCTCTACCTGCCCATGGGCTGCCCCCTGAAACCCCAGTACCCCTTTCTGGGCCGTCTCCTAGGCCCTGCAGCCTGGGGGGTTTCCAGGCCAAAGCTCTCCCAGCTCCTCTGGCCTTTCCCCAGTCCTGCTCCACTCTAGGTACCCTGTCAAGATCCCCGCCGCCAGGCCTGTCTCCCTCCACAGCTAGAGACTCTCTCTCAGTTCCTGGCTTCCCTGGCCTTTATAGGGCCAGTGGAGTCTGTTCGGGACGTGGCCTCCAGATGAGCCTGCCTCCCAATCAGCCTATATTTTCCATAATCAGACTGGAAGCTGCTTTCCCACCAGCCACAGCCATTCCCAGGGCTGTTTTAACCCTTTTTCTTTGGAGTGGGGTAGCCACCCTGCTACAATAGACACATCAAATAAATTATAAGGTTGACTGGCAACGGGCAGAATCATTATTACCCCATTATACTATGTGAAATACAAACACAGATCCTTACAAATCATATATACTATAGTGCCACTACACAGCTTCTGTTTCTAGACACCATAACTCAACAGGTCCTGCTCTGGAAGGTCCTATAACATTAGACTATATTCTAAATGCAAAGATATTCCTAACATTACAATGGCCCAGGTCAAGCAATGCATGCAATATGCATCTTTCTTCATATATAATACTTGATTTATATTAGTGCTATTGATGGTTTACAATGGGGTGTTGTCTTCTGCCCTTCAGTAGGGATCACAACATCCCATCACTTAAACAGGGCTGTAGCTACAACTGTTTGTAAGAATGACTTTTTAATCAGACCAAGGAAATCAAATAATAACCTTGTATTTTTATAAATTATAGACATATTATACATAAAGGAGATTTTCCAAACTACCTAAGTGATGATTTAGGATCACTCCACTGCCTTTCAATGCGATTCTTGCTTTCTTTTGGATGCAGCTGAAAAATTTCCCCAAATCCTTTTCCCCTTCCTACTTTGCAAACAGCAAACATTTTGCATCAAATGCATAAACCAACAGCATACCCTAAGAACTCACTCCAGCAAAGCACTTCACAATGTCTACCCACATGCTTAAAATTAAAGAGGTGGTGACATGCTTTGCTGGATTAGGGCCTAAAGGCAAAAATCAAAGTCAAAATTGTTTTGCTCCTTCTTTATAACTTATAACTATACGGAGGTAAAACAACTTTCTTCTTCTACAGAATTAACACCCACTAACATACAAGTCTCAAAAGATCATGCCAGCAACTAACCAGTAAAGAGAAAGAGACAAGAGCCCTGCTACCTCTGATATTTATGGGATTTGAAAGAAATTGTTACTTGAAGCAGTCTTTCCACATTGTAAAGGAGCAGTGCAGGGCAAAAGGAATTTTGCTTATTTTTATTTTACTTCAGTGTTCACCTTAAGCACAACACAGCAGCATCATGGAGGACTATGCATAATCCCTCTCCGTGGTGCTGAAACCTGGGTATAATATAATTCCGAAGTCCTGGGCAGGTTTTTTTGATAGGTTCATAAAGATCCACATAGGTGCCTAATGAGACTGGTTTTAATGGGCATTAGGCACTTAAGAAGCTAGTGGGATTTCCAAATGCACCTACCTGCATCTTTAGGCACCTAAATACCTTTAAAAAAAATCTAGCACAGTTTAAGTGCCATCGGTCCAAAAGTTAAGCTCATGACTTGTAACACAGGGATGGATTGAAGCACATGCTTAAGAACTGGATGCTGAATTGGACTTTCAAAGTTCCTTAGCAATTAATGTTGGTGAAATTTACCCCTGTTTATAAGGCCATCACAAAGCCTATGTATTTTAAGTCCCACTTAAGCCCACATGTATGGTTATGGGACAGATAAAGGTTGATAATTAGACCTGATTCATCAGTAGTACATATACTTCCCATAATCTTTAGACATTAATTTAGGCAACATTTTGTTTCCTTTTAGCACCCAAGGGGTATTCAAATGCTCCAAGATCATGAAATCAGATTTTAACAAGGTTCTGTGATTTCTAGCAGTTTATTTGTTGGGACCACACAGTAACCACAGCAACTAGGCAAAGGCAAAATTGACCCAGAGCTAAATTATGCCATCCTGTTAAAAAGAGTAATAGGCAGGCTGGATTCAGGTGGAAAAGCCTGAGTTGATAGGAATCTGGAGACTCTGATGCATTATTCCAATGGAAAAGAGGGAGTTGCTTCCTTTTGCAGGAGGCAAGGGACATGACCGACCATCCATCCCTATGGATTTCTCAAGATCTCAGAGGAAACCCCATGCATTTTGTTACATCTGGGAAAGAAGGGGTGGAAAATTGGTGGAGAATACTAGGGTCTCCATGGTTTCCTTCTAAAGCCAGGTGTTTCCTGGCTGCATCAGGGACAGCCTCTTCTCTTTGAGGTTAGATGGACATTGGCGAATGGGGATTCCAGCCTCCTCTTCCATGGTGAAATCTCTGTGGATTTATGCAGGGATGATGTTACTGAGACAGGCTGTCCCCTGACTTGGAATCCTCTCTAACCAGACCTTAAAAGCCAAATGCTTCTGTTGAGACATTAATGGTATCACGAAGACAGGGATGACACTGTGTTGAAAGTTTCCACTCCTTTCATCACCTTTGTGACCAAAGGCAAAGCATACTGCTATCATATGGCCAATACCATTCTACCACACCAAACATTTCTACAACCAATCTGGATTTGATATATGGCATGCACTTCTTCACAAAAACAAACAGAAAATCTCCACTACACTGACAATATTTTTCACCACAAAGATCATTTTTGAAGGGGAAAAAAAGCCATTTGTGACAGAAAAAATACTTTTCATTCAAAAACTTTCAACTGCCTTCCAAAAAAATATTTTAAACAACAAAAGAGTAATTTTGAATGTTGCAATAAAGTCCACTTTATTGGTAGGGCATGGAGAATGGTGATAAAGGTGGATGCCAGTCTAAGGTAATTTATAGAAATATATTCAGGGAATAAAAAATGTTTGAATGAGTCACAATATCTTGTAGGCAGCATTGAGTGGACTTAACTCTTTTATTCAGTGTGAAAATAGTTTATTTTCTTTCTAGATGGAAGGCATTGGTATGAGATGTGTTATCAAAATGTATGAATAATTTTCAGTATTTTTAGGACTTCAGATGGGAAAGATACTGAGATTTAACACCTCACTGGGACTTTGACAGCTTTAATTATTTGGGACTATACACCATGGAGATTTTCAGTGTTCCTTCGCCAGAAGTGGATGACAAATACATACGATAGGTTCTGAAATTGTGTGATCAGTTAAAAGGACTATGTCTCCCCATCTTGTGGCCGGGTATCAGTAGTTCCGCAGCCTACCATGCTTTTTACTTTGTTGTTGGATGAAAGACTCCCTCTCGTGACTTTATTGGGGCTGGTCAAAACCTTTCCATAAACTCTTTTCTTTTTGTCAAGAACTTAATAGAAAGTTTCAAGAATAGCAGCCGTGTTAGTCAGCTCACGAAAGCTTATGCTGAAATAAACTAGTTAGTCTCTAAGGTGCTACAAGTATTCCTCACTTCAATAGAGAGAGCCTCCTTTCCTTGGAACAGTGTGATTTTTCATCAGAAAACATTGTAGGGGTCCAGGTTTGTGGGGGTTTCAATTGGGGGGTTGGTTGGTTGGTTTTTTTTTTTTTTTTTTTACAGAAGACAGTCAACAATTTTCCACCCACCCGTACACAAACTTCCAGAAACAACTAAGTTAAGTGAGGGAGCAGCGCAGATTCCTGCCAGTCTGCTATTTTTAGCCATGTAGTGTCCTCCTGTGGGAGTATTTCCCCGCCGCGGTGAAAGGCTCCAGTAGCAGGTTAAGGCTCGGGCAAGGAGACGCAGTGAGGAAAGGGTCCAGCAGAGGATCTTCTCCCACTGCATCCCCTTGCCAGCGCCCTTCACTGCCATTTAGACCACACAGCGTGGGGTTAGCCTGCTTATATGTTGCCACCCCCGGTGTGCAGTGTAGACATGCCTCTAGTCTCCGTGTGTGGGTTACAGGTGCAGTCTTTTTTTGAAAGGATCAAGAAAGCACAGGAGGAAGAATGTGTTTCCTATGAGGCGGCTAGTCTGTGGAATTCGTTTTCTGGAATGTTTCATCCACCGCACACTGGTATTTATTTGAACAATTGTTACTCACATGATCTGTGCATGTATGGTCCCTTCTTTAAGGGTTAATTGCTGTGTGGCCAGCTTCCAGTGTACAGCTTCTGCCTGCTGTATTCCCAGGGGGGATGAGCAATGGAAACTAATGCACTATCCAAGCCCATTGTTGATCTCAGTGTCACACTCCATTTGTGTTTAGAAAAGGGAGGAAAAAAACACCTATAAATGAATGAATGATTGGCACATACAGAATATATGACTAGTTACCACTGCAAATAACTAGATTTAGTTGGGGTTGGTCCTGCTTTGAGCAGGGGGTTGGACTAGATACCTCCTGAGGTCCCTTACAACCCTGTAAATCATGATTCTACGATTTACAGAGAAGCAAAATCTGAGAGAGTTCCGCAACCAGCCACTCAGAGGAGTCTCCAAACACTGAAGTGCATGCCATTGTTACTGACTTCTCTCTTGCGTGTGCTTTTGCCTACAGTCTGATTTATACCCCAGTCTTTATTTACTGACCAAGTCAGGCATGACTGGATTCTTTCTGCTTCAAGGGGACTAAATTCTTGTTTGGCTATATCTAATTAATTTGTGTTTGTTACTTTTATTTATGTCTCTGAGCTGTGATTACTTGAATAAGGTCGAAAAGAAGTTCATTGTTTATTTTTAATCTCCTTTGTTCTTTGACATACTGTACATTGGAGAGATTCTGACCTTTAACCGGAAAGCACCTGTGGCCAGATTGTCGCACTCATGGAAGTCATCCGCTAACATTTTCAAAAGCTCCTAAGTGACTTAGGAGCCTACATCTCATTTTTAAAAGGTTCTTAAGGGCCAATTTGCAAAGGGATTTATGCACCTGACGATGCCGATAGTCTCCTAGTGGAATTTTCAAAAGCACCCTCCATAAAATTTCAGAAACCTGATGTGGCCCTCTGGCCAAAAGGTTTTCCCACTCCTGCTCTAGTCTGATTTCCTATATAACATCAGCCAGAGAACTTCCCTGAAATAATTCCTAGAACAGATTTTTAGAGAAACATCCAATCTTGATTTGAAAATTGTCACTGATGGCTTGAGAATCTACCATGGCCCCTGGTAAATGTTTCCAACGGTACAGCTGCAAGTATCAATTTCACAGTTTCAGAGTATAGCTTTGGGCAGGGAGCAATAATATATCCAGTGGGCCATCTGAGAAGGGAGTATTGCCAGTGTACATTTTTTTCAGTTGCTGAATATACTGGAAGACCAGTTTGTAGTTTAAACTATTTTCGGTGTTAGTAGAGTAATGTAAAGACAGATGTCGCGTAAGTAGCTATCATTATACAGAAGTCCCTTGATAAATGGTCGGCCTCCAGTCTTGTCTTCCGACAGGCATAAGGAATACATCTAGCAAGATACCATCAACACAGTATCTGACATAGGTATAGGATGCAGGTAATGACACAGGCTAAGAGCACATGAGAATACCTACTGCCTCCTAATAGGGACAAGATATATCTGATCCTGAGTATATACTCCAGTGACAGGGAATGGTGCTGCTATTAGATATCACAAAGCATTGTGAGATGGAGCCAGGCACATGAAAACACTCAGAGACATGCCACAATGCAGACCTCCACCCAGCTCCACTCACCATGTTGGCGTACAGTTGGGCAGGATCTTGGACAGTTGGGTGGGTTCAGATTTCTTCTCAAACCATTGTTTGTATTAACTTCAGTAACAGCTGCTCAACGCCTCTGAAAAATCAGGCCAAATTTATCTGGGAGCCTAAATATGGAATTAGGTGCAAAATTTTAAGCACCCGAGTCTGACATTTTTGGCCTCTTTTTGTTGTGTGAAGAAAATACAGGTCTCCAGCAAACATTTGGTGCCCTATTCTAAGGGTCCATGAAGCTTTAAAATGTTGCCTTGAAGAATAACAACAAAGAAATGGGCAAAATCCTGGCATTACTTGAAGTTCAAAGGGGCTGGTATTTCACCTCTATGATCCTTAAAGATAGATACAACAGGAGACAGAATTTTGATTAAAAAACTATTTTTTTCTTTAAAAAGCACATTCACAGTCATGGTTCAAATCAGCACGTCATACTATCATGCTTCTACGGTCGTGAGGCTATTCTGGGAGAATGCGGTTGCATTTATTTTGTAAGAGTGGCCCCTTATTTATGGCAGCCATTCATCTCTCCACACACACCCCTCCCCAACTTCCTCCTACTCCAAAATCATCGCTAGGGAAGTTTGCAGATGTTAAGCCTTTACAAAAGGAGATGTTACTTATTTTGCTTTGTGGAGGGCTGAACACTTAATTATTATAGATTTGCAAAGCCCTGCTTGGCATTTGTAACAGAGAGTCTGTCGCATTCCTCTCAAACATCAGGTGAGTCAGAATGAAGCATACTGAGCAGGGAGTGTTGTACAAAGGCATAAACCCTTCAACAACACGTGACACAGTGCAAATAAGAATGAAAAGCAATGTAGAAAATACCAGAGATTAAAAACTTGCCTTAGGTTTTTTTCTCCTCAATCGGTAAGAGCCAAACTGATTTTGCTACACATCTTGGGCTAGCTGGTGGCCATCTTGTTTTCAAATACCACATATATACTTTCCCCAAATGCGAATTCTCCCTTCGCACACATAACCTCCCCTAGCAGACAACAGTGCTACAAAGGCTCTAACCAACTCTGTCTAGGCACCAAGCAGAGTGACTTCTTCTAGAGAAAGGGAATTACTTTCTCCTGGAGCTACTATTCTGCTTTTGTTCTGTAAAACATCTTAATGTTCAAGACGGCAGTTTCCAGCAGAGGTCAAGCAGAAGTAATCTGCTGTCAAAATCAAACCATGCTCAATGATCTCGGAAACCTTATCCTGTGTGATCTCCCCACTAGGCATAAGTGCAGTTAGATGAAGTTCAGAGGAAGTGTTAATACCACTCCTACTTGAGTTCTTATGTTTGGGCTTTTACATGTCAGTTGGTTAGTACAAGTCAAGCTTTCTAATGCACAGGGTTGGGAGTTAAAAGGAAAGGGAACAGACTGATGGCTGATGTATCCTTTGTGTCTCAGGTACAATCCAACCCATTAGTCCCAGAAAAAGTATTTTTTGTGCCGTCCAAACTAATCAGAAAAAAAATCACTCCATCCTGTCACCTTACTTACGACCAGTCATGTGACGCTTCATGAGCCAAAGAATTCCTGGAGTGCAAAAGTCAACTCCTGGGAACCTCTGTGGTATGTGTAGCAAAGAGCAGAGCCGTGTTACTGCGGGCAGGCTGACAATTGTCCCTCAGTTCAGATTGATAATTGTGTTTTCAGATTGTGTAGTATCATTTTGAATGCTACAGGCCATCTGATTTCAATTTGCTTTTCCACAGCCCATAAGGACATCTCCTGATCCTCCTCATCGGAAAGCTATTCTCTGTTTTAACCAACTGCCAGAGGGAAGAGAGATAAAACCCAATATTGCAGGGGTAACATTGTTCCCTGTTATCTAGCTAGGATTGTACCAGTTCAACCAGTGCTAGGCATCAATCAGAAGGGCAGTTTTACAAAGCACATGTTTGTTGTGGTGAAAGAGGAAAACCATCATGAAGTAACATAAAATAGCAATGATTTTTCAATGTTTTCCTCATTCTAATCCTAAGTGACTCATCTGATGGGGATTTCCCTTGGGACATGACTCTACAATCGAATGAATTTCAGAGTCGGGAAATCCTCTGTGGTGTTTTCTTTAATTTAATTTCAACCTATTTTTCTCAGTTAGGTCCCCTTAGCTCAGCCTAACTCAATGTGGCTCCTGAACATTTCCATGCCTAGACAGACTTTACCATACCAGCCCTCCCACTACTCCCTAAAATTAACTGTTGTCAAAACTTTGACCATTTGGCAATAAAATAATAAATAAATAAAACTGCTTTTAAACAGAAAAGCAAATATTTTCAAATGAAAACGTAAACCTGAAAACTGGGGGGGTGGATGGAGGGAAGGATGGACAAACATAATCCACCCTAATTTGGTAATTCTGGTGCAACACCTCATAGGAGCTGTAGTTCAGGGGCTCCCATTCTCTTTGGCCTGGACTCCTTGGCTGGACTACATCTCCCATGATGCATCACAGTCTCCCTACTTGCTGAGCTGTTGCTGTGCATCATGGAAGTCCTTGGTCACAGTGCATCATGGGAGACATATCCTGGGCTCATAGAAGAGATTGGGAGCATGAAGCACCTGAACTACAACCATCAGTTAAATTTCTGAATAGAAATGTTGGGGTTTTGGCCAACAATGAACAACTTTTCAGATTTTCAATTAAAGTCAAAATAGTCCATGGAACACAGACTTTTGCATGAAAAACTTAATCTAGACAAAATCCTTTTGTTTTTTAAACAGTGCAGATCAAACTTTTTCAACCAGTTCTAATTACCATATCTAGTGCAGAGTTGTGCAGATAAATTAATTGGCCACAATTCAGCTATTTTAAAGTGTGGAAGTTACAAAGCAATGGGTCAACAAAATAGGATTTGGATAGTTGTGTTATCCCAAAAGGAACCTTTTACCCAACCAGCATTATCGAGAGTTAGTCCCTTTTAAAACTCATTTATTCTGCATCTCATTTTGTCAGGTCCTTGTGTCTTTTATCTAAAGACACAATTTAGTTGATTTGTCAGGTTTCTTTACGAGTGAACAAAGCTTTATAAGCCACATCACGAAGCAGCAAATACTGTGCAAACAGTGCGTCTGAACATGACCTTTCCTAGATGAGAAAAAGTTTAAATATCTGGTTTGTTGGACTTCATAGTTCAGTCATCACTTTTCATTGTTTTCTTTCTTAAGAAAAGGAATAGTTCCCGGTTTAGGCAATTTGGTGACGCTGATTGGGACCTTGTGCAAGTTCAGTTATTATCAAGGAGTAATAGTTGGAGATTGGTCCTGCTTTGAGCAGGGGGTTGGACTAGATGACCTCCTGAGATCCCTTCCAACTCAGATTCTATGATTCTATGAGTACACACTTTTCCCTATCAATGATTAAGGAAGGTTTCTGGTTAAATGAATCTCTGGAATGCACCAGATATACCCGAACTCTCTGGGAATGTACCATCTCTCCAGATGGAATATTACATAGAGACCTTATAGGATATGTTACTTCTATCTCCCTGTTATACAGCATTGAGCTGTGGTGTTATCCCTCCTCTTTCTTACTGGTAATAAAATAACTCCCAATCCAACACTACACATGCTGGATGTTAACAGGCTAGCCAAACAGGCAATGAGGCACCTAAGCACCTTTGTCGCTGCGGATGATTTAGGAGCCTATGGGTATATCTACACTACAGAAGCTGCTGCAGCATCGTTTTTTGAAAATTCAACATTAAAACAAACGGACTTGAATAATAAATTATCCAAAGTCTTCTAGGGAACATTGATTGCAATGGAATGACTGACACACAGAGTTAAACAAGTGTTGAAACTCCTGGAAGAATCAGGGTCTGTTTGGTTTGTTAATGTAAGCATGTGGCTTACCAGCTGGTGTGCCTTCTTCTGGCGAGGCATGATATAGCAGGCTCATTTCCTATGGTGCCCCCCTGCTGACTGTCATCCCGGCCCCGCAATGGCCTGCTTCTTCTAACAACTTGGCTCTCTGGCCAGGTCACACAGTGTCCCACCCCTTCTGGAAAAAAACAATAGTCCAACTCAACTCACATTGGGCCTTCAGTCCAACTCTGGACACACTAATGATTATCCCTTCTATCAGGGTTTTTTTCAATTGACCTACCCCTTGACAGGTTCTACCCCAGTTTCCTCAGCAGGCTAGTAGGGGATCCCAATCCCTCCCGCTCTACTGGGGTCTGGTCCAGGGACCCTTTAAAAAGCAGCCAAGGCCTGATTATATAGAAGTCTTACTGCCTCTCTGGAGCACTTCCTACCTTGCCCTGTTTCGGGCCTTTGCCACACAATCTTCCATGGCTCCTATGGTGTGTCAATGGCTCCCTCTCCAAACCTCCTCCACCGGCTCAGTTCAGAGCTTCATGGCACTTCCTGGCACCCGACTGGTCCTGCTGCAGGAGACTTGTCTCCACTGCCCCGGCAGGGCAGTCCCTGACCCAGCAGGATCCTCCAACTCCCTGACGGCCCCTCCACCAGCCCAGAAATGCTGGGCAAAGTCATTTCCTCCCTCTGTCCTCTCCAAGTGCCGAGGGCTCCCTGCTGTAGGCCTAAGTTCCTTCAGAGAGGCTCTGCCTGCCAGCAATCCAGCTCTGTTCCTTGACTCCAGCCAGACCTCCCCCACTCAGCAAGAGCCAGAGACCTGCTCCCCACCCTGGTCAGCCCCCAGCTGAGATGAGTTCACCCCTTTTATATCTCCTCCCTCCAGGCTTGACACTTACTTCAGGTGTGGCCGGGCCGGGCTGATTGCACCCACAGGCTCTCATTAACTCCTTCTGCCCCAGAGTGGGGCTGGTACAGCCCATCACCATCAGTTATTGTAGTTTTAATGAAAAAAAAGAGAGTCTGAAATGCCATTTCTCCACTATCTTTTGCATTTGCCATTCCCTTGCCAAATATATTTTCCAAGTCATGAGCTTTGCCTCTCTTCAGAAGACCAAGCACCTTGGAGGCAGTAATTGTTTAGTCAGTGCTTTGTATGAACTAATGCCATAAAGTCAGTTTCAAATAATAGAATAGAAGTCTTGCAATTAGAAATTATTTAAAATTAAAAACTGAGCTACATATGTTCCTGATCTCCACAGAAATATAGTCATGCATGCCCTTCTGCTATAATTCTTGTAGATAATGCATTTTTGTAGCAAGAAAACATTATTTGGTCCTTACTTTCCTGGCCTTAAATTATTCAATCTTCATTCACGTTTGTATCCAATGGTCCCTTTATCCCCCTCCCCCACATCACTGTTAGTGTTCTTTTAAACTAACATAATACCGGTGGGACTATTGATAATAAGGTCTCATCCATCATTTATTTTATGCTGGTCCAACAATGGCCTCCTTTAGGTCTAGGCTAGAGGATCTTTCTTTGTTCTGAAGCCCGGTCCTCAACTTGGTAATGCACGAAGTCTAATACAGGCTGTTCCTTTCATCTCTCAGAATTTTTCAATGAGGAGGGACCCACTGACAGAGTTTTGCTCATCTCCTGGAATGGGTTTCAAGAAACAAATAAAATAAAGCTATTCAGGCTATAAACAATGAAAAGAGAAGATGGATAGAGGGATGTCAGGATGGGTAACATTTTCAAAACTACCTCATATTAAAAAGCACCAAAGTCACTTAAACTAAGTTCCAGTAAAACTCAATGTTGTAAATTATATGCTGTAAACCTTTAATGCTCCTAAGTGACTTGGGTGCTTATGAAAATTCTACCTATTTGACACCAAGTCATCTGTTTTTGGGGGAGCCCATAACTAAAATCTGTATTCTGTCCTCACACAGGCAAAAGTCTCGTTGAACCTAATGGGAGATTTGCTCAAGGAAGGGACATGGGTCTGATATTCTCAGCCCCGGCAAGCGCAAATAATAGGTCTGAGTCTCCTCCCACTGATGTCAATAGGAGACATGGCATTGACTATGATGGAGGGAAGAATGGGCTTTCTGCAGGGGGTGTTCCATTAGGGTGTGGGGAAAAGGCCCTCTGCAAAGTCCTTGGAAGAGCCATCTAGAAGCTCCATGAGTGGTACCACAGGCTGTAACATCCATGGGCGGTACACCCCTTTCGCACATGGGAGGATTTGGTCAATGGAGCCACCTAATCATGGTCTATCAGTCCAACCCTCATTCCCCAAAACACCTGGGCTATGGTTATGGACTGGGCATCCAAGGAGCACTACTCTACAATACCCACAATTTATCTTTAATCATCACCTAGTCCGGAAACTACTCCGCCGCTCCCCCCACCCCCAAAATCTTAAAACTTTTCCAACACAAAAGTTTAAAATTAAAGAGTTTTTTTTTTACAAAAAAAAGGACAAAAAGGACAAAACCCCCAAAAGTTAAACAAAAATGGATTTTTTTCCCCTCCAATATTTTTGTTTTGTCAAGCCGCTGTACTTCAGAAAGGTTTCAACCAGCTGTCCTTTGCCACCCCACGTTACACAGAAGTTAAGCAATGGAATAGTTTATCACAGTATGTTTAAAAGGAGATAATACTAGTAGGATGGGGTATGAAGGATTAGCCAGGAGGTCGCAGAAGAGGCAACCCCACATAGCAGTGCTGCAGCTGAAAAGATGCAGAGTTCATTTTCCAAAAGGGAGCTGTTCCATTTTCAAATCTTTGGGACCACTGCCTTTGAGGCATCTCTAGTCGGGCAGTCAAAAACTCTTCTCACTTTTGAAAATTTAGGCCTACATATTTATAGACCCTGATGTCACGATCAGTGGTGCACGATTGGGCTCCCTGTGTAAATATGTGGCTGATTTAAATGTAAATAATCATTAGAAAACATGATCAAGACAAGGTAGGTGGGGCAATAGCTTTTACTGGATTAGCTTCTCTTGGTGGAAGGTACACGTTTTTGAGATAAACATAGGTTTTCTTCAGGTCTGGGGAAGGAACCAGAGTGTCTGAGAAAAATACAAGTTGGGACAGATTGTTAAACTGAAGGGTAACACATGTTGGAGGTGGTCACTTGAAATCAAATGGACAACTGAGGGTTAGATTGTTAAGCATAAAGGATTTTAAGTGGGCAAGTTAGGGTAGTAGGCAGGATGATGTGTTATAAATTGTTGGAATGATTCATAAAGCTGGTTTCCCTGGTTAAATCCCTGGTGTTTGGTGTCTAGCAGGGTTATGAATTTAAGTTCCAGGCTCATCTTGAAGGTGGTGTCCTGGTTTCCCAGAGGGACAAGTATTGAAAGACCAGATATGGAGTGATTGCTTTGTGAAATATGTCCACCACGTGTGATAGGGGGTGTCTGTCTTTTGTCATTTTATCAGTAAAAGCGATCCCAGAACAACAGCCGCAAAACCTGCAGTCATTCCTCCACCGCTGTGATGAGCAATACCCTACAGAATGCGCCGTTCAAGATCCATGGGTCCGACGTGCTTATCCGAACATGTGGTGTACCTCACCCAGTGCATCAAATGCCCCAGCAACTAGGAATGAAACCAGACAGTCACTGCACCCTCAAATGAACTCACACAGGAAAATGAGAAGACAAAACCCCAATATCAACCAGGGTGAACCGTTTTCCCAAATCAATCACTCAATCTGATCCTTCAATACTTGTCCTCAAAGGAAATCTGCACATCTCCAGAACGCAAGCCTGGGAGTTTACATTCATAACTCTGCTAGACACTAAAAGCCGTGGATTTAAAAGGGGCCCTGTTTTTGACTCATTCCAACAATGTGTAACACACTACCCTGCCTGTTACCCTTAATTGCCCAATTCAAACCCTTCTGCTTAATCTCTCCCAACTTGTATCCAGCTCGGACATTCTGCTGCCTTTTCCAGACCAGAAGAGCTCTGGGTAACTCAAAAGTCTGCCAACAACAGCAGTTGATCCAATAAAAGATATTGCTTTACCAACCTTGTTTGTCTCCTATTCTGAGAGCAACATGGATACAACGCCACTGCAAACAACTAGAAAACATTGCAGAATAGTGAGGAACACTTCTAAAATTATCGCTTTCAGACACCAGTACAACTGAGAGGCCTTGCTAATCTCTTCCTCCCAGAATCACAGCCACCCGCTTTAGTTCATTGCAATTAGCACCAGCAACAGATGTTCATTTACACCTTTAGAGGTCTGGTTTGCAAACTAAACATTCTGTGTTAGTATTACAGTCACCCCACTACCCAAACTGCTTTTTTCCCCTCCTCTCTTTAATTCCACTGATTTATGGTGCACAGCAATCTTCAGAAAAGCCAAGAACTCATCTTAGGTCCTTGCTAAAGTGAAGGCCTAGAAATGTTAGTTTAAAACATGCAGGTTTGGAGTCTGAGTCACAGTCCTGAACCAAGGAGAAGATTCATCAGCAAATTCCTGCCGCCTTGGGATAAGAGGCACGGAGGGGACAGATTTGGGGGAGAGCTGCTCAGTCAACAATAGGGAACGATCCTACATTCAATGAACCTTGGCATTTTTTTGTCCTAAAAACTGTTCAATGAGAGATGCCATGCACTGATTTCTGAGGTGGGCATCTTTTTATCCAGACAAATTTTTGAATAAGGTTGGATAGGAAGAAATTGTAATGGGCACAATGAAGCAGATCAGCTACTGTAGATCGGCGTCTGAAAAAAACCCACAACCCACTCCGTGTGAGCACAACAAAGACGACAATAATGAAGAAAAATCTGATCATTTAAATGACCCTGGAATTTGAATGGTAATTAGAAATATCTTTTTGATTGCAGCCCTCTCTTTCGCTGCGTACTGCTGGCAGCTCTTTGTCGGTGTTTTGGTTTAAACTAAGTCTCTCCCAAGATACCTTTTTCCACAGTGAACCATTTAGGTGCATTAGACATTACCATTGTGGCTAGAGAGGCAGATTGTCGTCTAAACAGAGGCCAAACAACATATAATAGATTATTGTTGCGTGAAAAATCTCTTCTGGATAAATTTTGGCTGTCAGACTGGAGGAGACCCAAGGTTCATCTATCGCAGCATGCGGTCTCTGACAGGGTCCAGAACCAGCTGCTTCAGAGAAAGGTGCAAGGAACGAAGCAGCAGCAATTACAAGAGCCTCCCCCCAAGAGAAAGATTCCTCCGAAACCCTCGATAGTTTGAAGTTGGTTCATGTTTTGAAGTTTGAGGGTTTAGATGTCTTCCAAAACTCCTGGTTGTTGTTAGTCATTGCTACTGTAAGTGGCTATTCTGGTTAAAAAATTGACCTGGACAGCTATATGGGAAATCCAGTGAACTGAATGACAGCCAGTGGAACTCCTTGCCACAAGGTAAGAGTGTGTTGCTTTGAATTTGATATACTGGATTCATTGATCTAGATTGTGGCATTTCTGCCACTGCCCTGTGCAGGGAGAAGTTGTAATGTAAATCTGCACATGAGAAGCACCAGATTGTCCCTCCGGCAAGTACCATCTACTCTGGAGTTGCTCCATGTGCCTAGGGTGCAGGCAGGTTGTGCTTTGCATCAGCCAGGAGGCTGGCAAAGATTGTGTGTGCCTAGTGTGCCGGCTTCACTCTGTAGGGTTGTGCAAAGAAGGATGGGACTCTGACCATGCCTTCCCTCTACTTCTTCTACGTCATTTTGTCCCCTAAGGGAGGCCCCAGAATCAGGAATTGCTACTTTTGCGAGACCTTTACATAGCTAGATGCGGGGACTGTTTCCTTGCAGAGCCCCATGCTGTGCAACCACAAAGCTCATAGGAACCTGGTTCTGAACCTAAAAGCCCTTTTGTGCCCATTATGTAACAGTAAACCCCAGCACTTCTGACAAACTCGTTTCACCAAACACACTGGTGTCAGAATAGTTTGGATTTCATATGAAAACTGATGACATGCCATCAAGATGAACATCGCCATGTATACAAAGTTACACACGTGTGCTGGAAATATGCTCTTAAAGTATGCTTTGAAGGCAGTAGATAAAGAAGCCCACCCGAGGCAAAGGAATGTGGTTTTGCCTGTGTGCCTGGAACAGGTTAACAGGTGGATGAGAAAACAGAGACCAGCGAATGTACGTTTGCATTTAAGGTGCACAAAGAGATCAGACCAACCAAAAAAGCAAATTGACAAAAGGCTGAAGAGGGGGCCTAGCATTTGCACCCTAAAGATCAAGCACCAACCAAGAGGAACAGTGCCTGGGCTTGCTTTGCTAATACATTTCTGGACTATAAAAGGAAGAAAGGGGACTTGTTAACCATCACTTAAGGGACAGAAGGGGCCAGTGCTCTCGGAACCTGTGAGACGCGACTCCCACTGCCAGGGGCCGATGACGCGGAGAACTGGCCGTAGGTGAGAAATTGCTGGAGACCAGGATTGTAACCTGCTCTGTTTTTGACAGTTTTAGTTGTAACCGTTTCTTTTCTCTCCGCTTTGTAGCCTTTGTCGCTGTTCTTTTTTCATAAACATGTTCTTGTTTTAGCACCAATCATCTCAGTATGGCTGTATTAAACCGAGGTGTGAATCCTCCGTTGAACCAATAGGAGTAAGTGGACTTGGTTACTTGGGTGAGCACCCGGTGGTCGGGGCTGGTTGCCACAGAGGAACGCTCCTCCAGAAGGTTTGGGATTCACTGAATGCTACCTGCAAGGCGAGATTACAACTAGCAGAGTTGCAATGAGGCTGACAGGCTGCTGATACGTTCAGTTTAAGCTCCAGCAAAGCTCTCTCAATGACGCAGAGGAGGAACAGTGGCTTATGGTTCTGGGCATGCCAAGCAAGCATCATACTGATCTTTTGCATTTCTGAACAGAAATATCTAGAACAGGGGTGGGCAAACTACAGCCCGTGGGCCACATGTGGCCCACTGGCCATTTTTATCTGGCCCGCGATCTTGGCCCAGAGGGCACTGCCAGGGGCCCTGTCCTCCCGGGTCTGGGTGCCATGCCGCGAGCTGCGTGGCCCCGCACTTCCGGGCCAGGGTGCCGGGCACAGCCCTCCTCTCCCAGCCTAGGGTGCCAGGCCGGGCCGACCGCAGCCCCCCGCTCCCCGCTCCCTGCTGGGTGTGCCGGCCGACCGCGGCAAGCCACAGGGCCCTGCGCTCCCAGCCAGGGGGGCCGACCTCAGCAAGCCGTGGGGCCCGCGCCTGGCTGAGCAGGTAAGCAAGTTTTTTGGGGGGGAGCTTATGTGGTGGGGTCCCGGGGAGTGGTGTTCGTTAGGGTTGGGGGGGGGTCTCTCTCGGTACAGAGGCAGTGAAGGAACAGGGAGCAGGGGGGCTAGATAGGAGGTGGGGTGTTGGGGGGGGCAGTTAGAGTGGGGGGATCTCCAGAAGGGGCGATCAGAGAACAAGGAAGGGGGGGCGGAAAGTGGGTGGAGGTCAGATGGGGGCGGGGCCTTTCCTACCAGGCCCTCTGCACAATTTTTAACCCCAGTGTGGCCCTCGAGCCAAAAAGTTTGCCCACCCCTGCTGTAGGGGCACATTGAAGTTCAGCCTCTGGCATAGAGACCCATATCATAATGCCCCACATACATCTTAAAGCAGGCACTGTCACCCCCTTCCAGAATACAGCAAGTCCTCTGTCAAAGAAACAGCTAAAATGCTTGGGCAATAAATGCTTAGCAGAGGATGCCCTGACAAGCTGCTACAATTACAAAATGTATTTTCAGCAGATATTGTTAATGTACGGTACTCTGTGCACACAAATGTGATCATCAAATCCACCATAAATCATCCCATCAATTACTGAACCACAACAAAGTATTTATAAATGAGCCTTTAATATAAAATGTGGCCAAGGTATTTTTAAATCACAGCAAATGTGTGGAAATGTGCTTATCTTTTCATGAAGAGAAACCTGAGTGATAATAAAAGGGTTTGCTTTAACGCATGCTTCACTTACTTTATATTTCCAGTAGTCCTCATTTTTAGTGGCGTTATAAGACCTAGCAGTGTCTCACTTTTGCCAGATTCTACCTAATAAAACAACCCACTTAGCAGAATACTCTAATATTATCAGGAATTACAGCTGCTATTGGCAAAGACAGTTAATAGTGGAAACCTCTTAACCTACTAAGACTACCAGGATGATGAGTGGGTGGGGTAAGTGTGTCAAGTTGTGTGAACTAGATTGGAACGTCAGTATCTCAAAGACAAAAGACTGGCTTTAAACCACTGCATCCTTGTGGTTAATTTAGGTATGACTAATAGAGCTCATCAGAACATTTTTAATCAAACTCCCGCTAGCCCTCACGGAGACATATCCATTTCAACTATGTTTTTGCTGAGGTTTCTGAAGTCCAAGGTGGACTTTTCAGTAACTTCCTCAGAGAGATACCAAGACCCCCAATACAATACCCGACCTTTACAATCGGGAAAGAGAGGTTTCGACGCAATTCTGCTTCTTGAAAACATTCAACCGTTTTTGTTTTCATTCCAACTGGGAATGAAAAATATTTCAAAACCTCAAAAGATGTCATGAAATGGATTTGAGAGCCAAGGGGGGTGAGGTAATATCTTTTATTGGACCCACTTCTGCTGGTGAAAAATTAAAGGGGATTGTCATTCAACCACCACCTCTAGTGACTAAGCTTATCATTGGAAAGAAAAATAATCCTTTATGAGAAAAGTTACTGAAAGGAAAGGATACAGAGTTCACTTGCTCAGCTATAAAGTTCAATTCCCCCAGCTATTTGGCAATCATAGAATGGGTAGAAAGCATTCAGCAGACCATGTCCATCTAACCTCCTCCCATGGTGCGACTACTACCCAGCACTGATGGTAAACCACTTTCCAGAGGGGCAATTTGCAAGTGTACCAGTGGGACCCACAAAGAGATGAGATTTTACCCAACTTGCCCACAGTCAGAGAGAGCAAGCATTGTGGGAAGGGATGGTTGGAGAAAGTCATGAGAGCCCCAGGGAGGGGAGCAGGGAAATCTTGCAGCTGGAGGTTCAGTGTGCTAATGAGCTATACAGCAATAGAGCTAGAATCACTGAAGTCACTCAGCACCCTACGTGGTCTGTGAAGATCACCGTGATTCATCAGTGAGGTTTGTGAGAGGACGCCCTTTGACAGAAGACTAGAAGCACAAAGCCTACCTCAAATCCACCTGCCCGCCGCACAAACATTCCCTACTGGGCTATGCTACAGCAGTAAGGGAGGTACAAAGAGTTGCCTTCTCCTTTGTTATCATAGCCACAGAACTGCGGCTGACAGTTATTCTGAACAGCAAACCAGATAATTAACATGGACTGCACACGCCAGACATCTGGCACTAATACTCAGTACGGCAGACACCTTCATCCGACTGTGCAGAACAAGATCAACTGAATACACAATAAGCTTGCAGAAGCAGAAAACTCTACGGCCAGACACTGCATCACCCACCCCCCACCCACATAGCCGAGGGTGGAATTAACCCCATCACACGTGGTCAAGCTAAAGAAACCCTCAGGAAAATGAGCCATGCCTGGTTCAACAGGCCCATGGCCCTCTTAGCTGGTGAAAGTCAGCGACCAATACCTGCGCCCACTGCTAGCAGAAATTCACCATGCTTCCTCCAGAGAAGGGGACCTCAAAAGGACCCTCAGACAGAGTCTAAAAAGAGCTGGATGCAGAAAAGTAACTCAGTCTTCAGCCTGTGACCAGTCTCCTATTCCTAGGAAAAGGAAAAGAAAGACAGGCCTGGCAGTAATCATAGGTGGTCATTTAGCCCAACCCCCAGCGCTAAGGTAGGATTACGTAGACCTAGACCATCCCTGACTGGGATTTTCTAGCCTGCTCTATAAAACCTCCAATGACCAGAATTCCAAATTACCGAGAACCTAGTTTCATCCACCCATGGCATCACCTGACATCTTGCATGCACGAAATGGCCTGGAGGGACTCCAAGGAGGGACAAGCTCCTCCAGGCAGTAAATAGAGGCCACATCTAACTGCTCAAACTACTCGATCCAGATCACAAGGTATCACAGGACATAGCTGGGGTGGACGAAACAGCACTGCAATGGCTCTGGTCATTGCTCTCCACCTAAATCCAAGGAATATGGTGGTAAACTGCTCCTCTTCTCTCCAAACCTTCCCCATCTGCAGTCCCGTAGGGATCCCTCCTGTCCATCCCCTTGAATATCTGCATGAAGCTACTTGGGCGGGTGATGAGACACCACAGGCTACACTGCCAACACTCAGCTGTCCACCCTTTTCCACCAGTGTGACCACTGCTATCACCATGAGGTCACAAGACCTGCAGGATATCTGCTCCCGGATGAAAAGCAGCCAGCCCACCCTCAACCCACACATTGCGCGCGAGGAGGAAATGTTCTGCAAGACTGGCCAGATCACTCCCCTTTCCAGGGAAGGCATCTGCTCCCCTTATGGTGAAAAGTTCTGAGGTCAACTCTTCTCTTATCCTGCACATGAGCAGCTAGTGCTAGTGGGGAGAGAATACCTTCTGCCTCCTTCAGCCTTCTCGGAGACTGGCTATGGGGCTCCATGAGTCCAGCACCTACTGTAACTCACCATACTCACCATTTAGTTGGGGATTGCTCCTGCTTTGAGCAGGGGGTTGGACTAGATGACCTCCAGAGGTCCCTTCCAACCCTGATAATCTATGATTCTATGATACCTGGCACTTAAAGAGAAAAGCAATTGAGAGGATCCAGGAATCCACATCCCAGCAGGCCTGACAGCCATGAGCCTATCACTCCCATGCTCCAACCCCACCCCGTCTACTAAATTCCAGCTGATCTCAGTAGCCAATTTAAGGCCTGTTACCTGATCTTCAGAGTAACTAGTGGGCCAGTTCTCAAGGGTATGCTCTGTCCATACAGCTGCACTCCTCTGGGATGATGGGGATCATGAAGTCCAGGATGAAAGAAGGGCACAAGAGCTGGAGAGGAAGCATTCTCCAACAAAGGAAATGAGCTACTGTGGAATGAGCTGCCAGAGATGTGAATGACCCAGAGTCCGGAGAGGAACTAGATCTGCCCTTCCTATCATGCAACATGGGAGTGGGGTCCCAGATAGATCCCAACCAGTTGGGGAGGTGAGGCCTGAGAAGATGAGAGGGTCCCCGTCTGGGAAATGGGATCCTGGCATGGAAAAGGTCGAGGACCATTGCTTTAAATACAAGACATGTGCTGTGAAATTGGCTACTAGTAAAACTTTCTCACTCCTCAATAACATACCATCTGAGAGATGTCAAACAGAGATTAGCCAAGTCTGACCACACTTCAAAGAAAGAAATAAGCATGTAGGTATTTAAACAATCATCTAAGGGCCCCATTGCATACTCCTCACCTGAGATTGTATCTACACCGCAGTCACACTGTGTGATAGTAAACACATCTAAGATGGCTTTAATCTAGTTAGCACCAGTACCAAGAACAGCAAAGCAGTGGCAGCATGGGGTAGCCATGCAAGTAATTCCCTACGATTCTAGGCTGGCTCATACAGCCTGCACCGAAGCCCAGTTGGATAAAAGTTAGCCCAGGTATGTCTGTTTAATCGGCAATCACCCCCATGACAGTAGCCTAGGCATATACTAGGACCATACACATAAGTAAATGTTGGCTAATGCGAGTACAGGATCCACAGTGCGGCCGTTACAAGAGCCAGGGTTGAGGAAGATGTCATGCCAGTCTTGTCTTTAAAAAGTATCATCAAGGGACTATTTAGAAGTTACTAGATAAGATGGAAAAGCTTGAATTTCTCAACCTGCTCCTGAATACCATTATCTCTTCATTAGCAACTTTTTATCTAGTTCATCTCACCTTACACCCTCGATACATTCCTCTTGTTTCATTGGGTACCTGCTGCACTAGTATTGTATAGGATAAGGACTGAGAGCAACAAGATTAGTTGGGGAGTGATCCTGCTTTGAGCAGGGGGTTGAATTAGATACCTTCTGAGGTCCCAACCAATCCTGATATTCTATGATTCTGAGGACAGTAAAAGAATGAGTCGCTCTCTTTTGGAAAAGGGAACGTCTATGACACTGAAGCATCTCATAAAAATAATAGATGCTGTCCATCCTGGGGGTCACAGGGGTGACAGCGGCAAATCTTGGTCTCTTAGAACAAAGAGGCACATTTTTATGCCATCACTTATGCATAAGTATGACATAACATTCATTAAAAAACAGCATGACTGATGCACGGCAACGGATAGCTCAGTCAAGGTATAAATCAAATATTCGGGAATTGGAAACTGGTGAGATGCAATGAGCTAGCTCACTAAAAGCGAGGGAGCAAAGTTGTTGTGCGTTTTCACCCCCACCCTCTCTCCATTCCCAGTGACTTGATTAGACATTGAAGGGACTCCACTTGCTTTGGCATTACCCTTTTCAAACGATCGCGCTCGCGGTGTTAACGGTTTAGATCCAGAACTCATCTCAAATGCACCCTGGGCAGGGAAATACAGGACCTCCAGGCCTTTTGAGCTGGGCAGGTGAGGAAGTTGGGGATATGGGCCCAGCATACCCCACCCAGACCCCCACCAGGTGGGAGAGGAGTGTACAGATAGGATGAGGAGTAGGTAGACTCTTGGCTTTGCACCCCAATGTACCCGTCAGCATAGCTGAGCTGGTGCCAAGTGTGTTGCATGTGGCAACCAGAAAAATGGTTGCGTTGCAGCAAATGACTTTCCCCAGGAACAGGGGAGGAGCAGGCATTGCTGCCAGATGCTCTCTTCCTAGGGCTGCACGTGGAATGGTGCAAGAGTTCACTGTCTCCTACTCAGGCCAAAGAGGGGATGAGTCAGAAAGCTTAGTCTAAACAAACCTCTGCCAGGCCTTTGATTGCAGCCATGACAGTCAAAGGCAAAGTTCTGTTCAGGTTCTAACGACGCCCGCTCCACTGTGGTATCTGAGCTTCTTTAGGCAGAGTGTGAGAAACCTGGGGAAACCGAGGCAGATTCACAGGACCATTTCTGGGACGTTGCCTTCAAGCTCCCTCCCAGATGAAAAGACCAAACTCTTGGGGTATTTTATGTGAACGGATTGTTCCTTCTGTAGGCTCTACAGCTAGCTTTAGCATTTATTTTATTCAGCATCAATGCAAGGAGCCTACAGGCCTGTATCCTGTAAGACGTGGGCTTCAGCAGTCAGCATGAGGCCTATGAACTTTGGCACTAAGAAATGGCCCGACGGTCACCTCTACGTTTTAGTGAACTGTGAGAGAGTGGTTACGCGGAAAGTTTGTCCATATGACCACCAGCTAATCACAGGAACATGAGTGAACACCTGCTTTTGGATGTTTTAGGATAGGGACATCTGCAGATGTCTGACCACAAGAGTGCCATGGCAAGGAACTGGCACAGATGAGTTGAAATCATTAACCTATAGGAGAAAGGCACCCCAACATTAGCAGGATGAGGAAACACAAATAAGGAAGAGGGGAAGAAACCCCAACTGAATAGGCATTAGCCATAGACATATAAAAGTTATGCCCTAGTCTGTGTGCAGGAAGAGAGATATAACCTTCAGAAGGTGCCAGGGTGATGGCCACTGGTGATGATGAGAAAAGGTGATGGTGATGAAGATCCTGGCTAATATTTCAGGTTGTTCTGCAAGGGATGGTGGGAGTATACAGATGTTCCGATGTCCATTCTCTGTTCTCTCTCTACCTTGCTGGGTTAGAGTGTTTGTGACTTTGTTAAATGTATTAATAAATTATTACAAATACAGAAGTGCTCCTAAAATGTGAGTGTTGCAGCTGTGTACATTGGAGTTTCCACCTAAACAGTCATTTTAATAATACGGGGCCTAATCTTGGGGCATTAACCTGTCAAACAGAGTGATAATTGAGAAATTGTAAGTAATTGATATAATTAACACAATCTATACATCAGGCTACACTTCTTTGCATTGATTTGCAATGACTGCTTCAGTACTGGAGCCCACAGGGCAAAAGGACATCAGTGGGAATACTGACCCCATCACATATAGGAACATACTGGAGCTAAGGATCCAACTATCTTTCTATCAGAAATCTAAGGCATCTATTACCTCGGTACGTAAACAGAGATCAATGGTGCATCAAGTCTACAGTACAGTTCTGACATAACAACAAAAACAGCAACATCATATTCCTCTATTGTCCTCCAGCAATTGCAAATAGCTAATGTTTTAGAGGAAAATGAATACATCCCCCATAACTCACCTAATGCTGGCTGGGAGTGAGTTTCAAAAAGCTCTCATGTAGAGTAGCTAGTCAGTTACAGTGTCGGTTGGGACTCAGAAGACCTAGGTTCTATCTCAGACTTCCTGAGTGACCTTGGCCAAGTCACTTGGCCTCTGTGCTGCAGTTCCCCATCTTTAGAGTAGGGATAATAGTACTGACCTTCCTCACAGCTGTGTTGTGAGTGCTCAGATATATGAGGGTGAGGTGTTCACATACTGTGGTTTATCTTAACACAGATGGTTAAGAGGTGTCTTGATCACAGTGTGTAAGTTCCTACATGGGGAACAGAAATTTGATAACAGAACTCTTCAATGTAACTGGTAGAACAAGGCTGGAAATTTATGCTTGATAAATTCAGATTTTAAAAATTGCACCCTATTTCTAACAGAAGTAATTAACCATTGGAACAATTTACCAAAAATTCTCATCACTGGACATTTTTATATCAAGGTGGGATTTGTGCTAAAAGATATTTGCTAGAACAAACCAGAATTAGTTCAGGGAAATTCTCTGGCCTGTGCTATGCAGGAGATTAGATTAGAGGATCTAATAATCCCTTCTGTTTTTATAATAGTATAATATACAAGTGCCATACATGATCTGGTGACAATTTATGTCAATGAGAGCCTTTCAATTGACTTCCCAGGGCACTGGATTGTGCTTATAATGGCCACTGTATCTGAATCCCCCATAACCAAAGAACTCTTTCCACCTCTTGGCCAGTTCTCTCGACCTTATGCGCACATAAATTGTTTGCAAATGTTAGTTATTCTGTATGGGCCAGACTTCCAAAATTGCTCATCACCCAGCATCTGCTGTTGTTCTCAAGCCGCTGGGGGTTGAGTCCTTTTGAAAAGGCATCCACTTAAATGAAGAGTTTAAATAGGCGACAAGCTTTTTTGAAAATCTGGCCCTAAGCCCTTGAACACTTGCAATGTTCTGAAATCACGGATATCATTGAAGTAAATGTATACTACCAATTTTATTGTATTCAAGTGATATTTTTCATGAGACGCTTAGATACATCCTGGGAAAAACATCAGACCACCAAAAAAAGGCACTCTAGAGTCATCAAGATATTCGTCATCTTTAACAGATTAGATGAATTCAAAACATTTTTTTTAAATCCCTCCCAATCAAAACAGTCATTAAATTGACTTATGAAGAATAAAGATGTGGGCCTATGTAATTTTGGTTCAACGTTAAATGCGAGTGTGGGTGAATACAGTTTTCTGTTCAGACAACACAGCATGCGGCTGGAAATTAAGCAAAACATCAATATGCAACGGAGAACCGTGCCTCTACTTTCCCCGTTTGGATTGTGTATCACAGTGGGAGAAAAGTCTTGTGCAATAAAGATAATTGCCCAGAAGCAAAGCAAAGACCACACGCAGGCAACCTCCAGCAGTTCTAATATGTAACCATTCACTTGTCTCCCCCCACTGCGTGGCAATAGAATGAATGTGGTGGAATTATGGGTAAAGACAAGGGCAGAGGAAAACAGAGCATTTGCATGTGTGTATGATTTTGGTTACACTTTCTCTACCATAGGTAACAAAGGCCTGTGGCACCTTAAAGACTAACTATAAAGTTTTGAAGCATAAGCTTTCGTGGGCTAATACCCACTTGGTCGGATGCAAGCAGTGGAAGTGGGTATTAGCCCACGAAAGCTTATGCTTCAAAACTTTATAGTTAGTCTTTAAGGTGCCACAGGACTTTGTTACCTCTGCTATTCCAGACTAACACGGCTACCTCTCTGATTCTTTCTCTACCATGCGTAGAGTGCCGGCGCTACAGGTGTAACTATATGCCATGGTGAAAGAGGGCTACACTCAGGTGCCTAACTACACACCTCAGAGAAAAGCTCCAACAACCGGGACCTGCCAGAGCTCTTCCCTGATGCCTCCCCCCCACCAGGGCCTTTCACTGTATGGGGGAAAGGGTCCAGCCGTGGAGAGGCAGCAGGACACTATGATGCTAAAAATAGCAGTGCCGATTTGGGAAGCAGTGCTTGGGCCCACAGAGAGCCATGCAGGCTACAGATCCTAGGTTCAGCCATGTTGGGCACTCTACTCTCCAAAGCCGGGCATCACCTCCTATGCTGTTCTTTATAGGGGTGCTACCTGGGCACACAGTGCCTGTACTCTGCAGGATGCCACAAACATGCAATGTACCGTGTCTGTAAGTCAGTAAGAGAGAGCATGGTGGGGTGCACTCCCCCTAGGGAATGCCCCCCTTTGTCATCACAGTTTTGCCATTCTCATCAGCTACTGGCACCCCTGCAGGTGGACCCCCTGACTCCGCCCTCCAGCGGGGTGTCCCCGTTCAAAACCCCTTCCAGGACAACAAACTCCAGGCCAGTTATAAACAAAGCAGCTTCTTAGCCTTTCTGCATTAAATTCCCTCTAAATGTGACTAAAGCAATCTCTAGAGGATGAAGACTAGATACACAGGTGGCTAGACTATTGGATATGGACTCTGCCCCGGGCCCAGTGCTACTCAGCATAGGTAAAGGGGGCCCTTAGGGTCTTTGTGTTTGATAACGTCTTGTTAGGGAGGGGAAGAGGAGTGAGCCCAGATCCTGCAAATTGCTCTACATGGGCCAACCCCTCTGCCTATGCAGAGCCCTATTTTAATCATAATTCTGCACAGACCTAAGAGACCCACTACTTAACTCACATAATCCGGGTCTGATCCTGGTAGATCTTCAGCTCTCCTGAGGTCCTGGTAGCAGCTTGTCCTTGCAGGGGTATCAAATGTAAGGAAGCACAGAGTTCTTTCTGAAAGGCCAGAACCACTGTCTCCATCTTCCATCCCGCGCTCTCTAAATCCTCCACTCCTGACATTTTCCAGGAAGTTTTTAAAATCAGATTGTAAAACAAGCTCTTAATTTGATGCTTCTCACTATGGCTGGGTGTTAGTAAAAGTGTACGCCTTCTCACTCTGGCTGTAGGCGAAGCATGAAGTCTTTTGCTCCTGAGCTGCCTTATTGCTATGTAGCCTAGCCCAGGAGTGGGAAAACTTTTTGGCCACAGGGCCCCTTCTAGGTATGGAAATCGTATGGTGGGCCATGAATGCTCACAAAATTGGGGGTTGGTGTGCGGGAGAGGGTGAGGGCTTCTGTTAGGAGTACAGGCTCTAGGGTGGGGCTGAGGGGTTCAGGGTGCAGGAGGCTGGGAAGAAGGGGTTCATAGGGTGAGAGGAAGATCAGGGCTGGACCAAGGCGCTGGGGCAAAGGAGGAGGTGAGGGGTGCATCCTCTGGGCAGTGCTTATTTCAAACAGCTCCCGGAAACCGCAGCATATCCCCCCTCCGCCTCCTATGCGGAGGTGTAGCACCGGCCAGGTGGCTCTGCACACTGCCCCACCCGCAGGTGCCTCCCCTGCAGCTCTCATTGGTTGCAGTTCCTGGCCAATGGGAGCTGCAGAGCCAGCGCTTGGGGTAGGGGCATTGTGCAGAGTCCCCTGGGTACCCCTATGCCAAGGAGCTGGAGGCGGGATATGCCACTGCAAGCATGGAGCAAGGCAAGCCCCCGACCGCGCTCCCCAGTGGGAACTCGAGGGCAGGATTAAAAGATCTGATGGGCCAGACGTGGCCTGCAGGTCTTAGTTTGCCCACCCCTGGCCTAGACCATGTCCAGTGGTCGTCCCCATAGCTTTAAAAGGCCAAAGTTTCGGGGCACTATGAAAATGTTTTTTACCTCCCACACGTTCTCTTAGCATCCAACAGTTTAGTTATAACTCGGTATCATGTTGAAAGTGTATTTTGTTTCTCCAGCAGTGCGTATGATTGCATTTTTCCCATATAAAATTGCCTAATAGCTCCAGCAACTTTACTATTTGCTATTTTAATTAGTGCTCTGCCAGGACTTCCTCTCTGGAGTATGTGTGAATGTCTGTGTCTGTCTAAGAATGTTTACATCTCCTGTGTTGTGCTTAGGGAGTCAGACACAAAGGAATCCAAAATCTCAGCCACAGATGTGCAAATAATTGAGTTTTTGGTTCATTTGCAATTTTGGGGAAAAATATAAAGTCTGTTTCAAAATTTTCAGCAAATCAGAAAAGCAATCAAGTCAAACAAAGTGTTTCAGTAGACTCAAAATGAAGGGTTGTTTTTTTTAATCTCAATCGGTTTTCCTATTTAATTTAAAAAAAAATTAAAGTGAATTTCAAGTCATTTCAAATTGAAAAAAATCAAAGTTTATTTAGAAAATATTAAAAAGTTTTAATTTTACAGAATTTCTGGGGGTTTTTCCAACCAAAAAAATCTTGAAGAATTTGCAAAATTTGGATTGACCCAAATCTGCATTTTTCACTGAAAAGAAATGTTTCAATCAAGTCATTTATTTCTACTCTTATCTCAACCCAAATGGCTACGGTTTTGACAGAGTTTCTCATGGTTTCAATACCAAAACCAACATCAGCCCAGGTTTGCTTAGAACTCACCCTAATTCTGGTAGAAACATAGCCCAAATAAAGAGGCATTGTTTCTTAAAGGGGAGAGCACTAGACTTGCAGTCAGAAAAGTGGTGTTCTTTTCTCCGATTCTCCCACGACTAGTCTGCATGAGGTTCTATGATCTGTGTTATGTGAGAGGTCAGACCAGATGAACATAATGATCCCTTCTAGAATCTATGCACTCGAAGGCTGGTCAAAACATTTTCATTGCAGTACTTGTTAGACTTAAAGTGGCTTTTCCACCAAAAGAAAAGCGTCCAGCGTTTCATCATGATTGCAATGTACCATTTATTTTTTCATGAATACAAACAAGATATTTTGTTTAGATTTTCAATATGCAATGGAAACCCACAACCATCTGTCTAGGTACCTACAAGGGTCCCAGTCATAATAATATCTGAGTGCTTCATAATCACTAAACAATTTATCTTCAACACCCTGAGGGGCAGAAAAATCTTAGCCTCACTTTACTAGTGGGAAATGAGGCAAAGAGACGGAGGGGCAGGTCCCTCTCATATTTTTAGGGAAATACAGTCTAGATGGAGCTTGTATAAGGTTGGTGCATAACTAGTTGGAAAATCATTCCCAGACATCAATTGTTCACAGTCAAGCAGTAAAGTATATATTGAGGGGGGCGGGTCCTGCAGGGATCAGTTGTGGGTCTGCTTCTGTTCAATACCTTCATCAATGATTTAGATAATGGCGTAGAGAGTACATTTATAAAGTTTGCAGACGATACCAAGCTGGGAGGGGTTGCAAGTGCTTTGAGGATAGGATAAAAATTCAAAATGATCTGGACAAGCTGGGGAAATGGTCTGTAGTACATGGGATAAAATTCAGTAAGGACAACTTCAAAGTACCCCACTCAAGAAGGAATAATCAATGTGCACATATACAAAATGGGAAATGACTGCCTAGGAAGGAGTACTGCAGAAAGGGATCCGGGGGGGATTATAGCGGATCACAAGCTAAATATGAGTCAATAGTGTAACACTGTTGCAAAAAAAGAGAACATCTTTCTAGGATGCATCAGCATGAGTGTTGTAAGCAGGACAGAAGATGAAATTTGTCCGCTCTATGCTGCTCATTAGGCCTCACTACATTTGCCAGATGTAGGGTCCTTGAACTGGAACCCAGTGTAGTGGGTGGGCCCAGATTCCTCCACCAGCCTCAGGAAAAGAGGCACTGGAGCTGGTCTTGGACTGGAGGGCTGACTGGAAGAGCAAGTGGGCTACTGATCCAGCTGGACTTTGATACCCCAAAAGAGAAAGATTATAGCGACCAGGCCAGAGGGCCGAATCGTGAAGACTGAGTATCCCAAGTCCCAGAGTTCGAGAGACCACAAGGCAAGAAAAGGGGTCAGACAGAAGTGGCCACTAGGAGGCGCCCCAGCAGCGAATGCACTTTGTGACACTCCCTCCCTTGTCAGTCCTACACTTCTGCGGTGTGGTCCTACGTGTGCTTTGCCACTTACACCTACAATTCAAATCTAACCTAATATCCATACTTTGATTACATGACTATATAAGTAATTAAGGCACTGGGCCATGTAGCTAACCTCACGCCCATCCTCCCTCTCTGGGGACATAAGAGAAGAATACTGCAGTATTTTAGTTTTAAATACCCTTACATCCTCCGTCATTGGGGCTGTGCTCAATTGCCATAGCTCTTTCCCCTGTGTAAGCTCTTCAGGGCATGGAACACCCTTTGGTTGTGTGTTCATCCAGTGCCCAGCACAATGAGGCCTTGATCCCTGCATGGGCTCTGGAGGAGCGACACCAATACCAATAACTAATCGGCCAGGTTCAAAAAATTGATGGTAAAGTTTTCAGACGTGTTATTGAGTCAATAGTGTGTTTCACACAAGCAGGCCCAGCTCTCTAAGGGGGGCAGCATGGCCCACAAGATGGCACACTAGAATGGGACTTAGAAGACCCCTGTTTTATTCCCAACTTTGCCACTGCACTGCTGGGCGAGTCACGTCACCTTCCCCTCCTGTGCCTCAGTCTCCCCCTATGTAAAATGGGGAGGGCAGTGCCTACATCTTCTGTTAAAGTGCTTTAACATCTATGGATGAAAAGTGCTATATAAAAGAGCTAAGTATCCATATTTCCCCCCCATCCCCGATAAACGTCAGGTGAAAAATATTGCAATAAATTATCATCCTATCTAGAAACAAAGCAGATATGTTTGAAAAAAGCATTTGACAAGACTGTAAGCCTGATAGAAACAATCCAATAGGGCTCTATGTAGTGAAAAACTGCTTGGCTTAATTCTTAGGATAAATGGGAACTTTGGAAAAACACTTTTAGATGGAGGATTTTCAAAGAGCCTTGAGGGAGCTAAGTGCTTGGACTGTTTTTGAAAGTCACCAAACGTTGGGTGGCTAAATTCTTTAATCTCCTCTGAAAACGTGGTACAAAACTAATTCTGAGTGCTTTCTTTTTGCCTCGCTTTCTTTTCAATGAACACAACAAGACTGCAGTTCCAGAGAGTACGTCTCTGAAGACAAGTTGACAAACTTTGATAGGAAAGCAGTTCAAACGTGTTAAGAGAAAAGGAGACTGATACAAACAACCAAAACCAGAAAGTGACGCCTTTCACAGCAGGATGAGAATAATAAAGAAGGGGCTGCAGGCAACTGGGTATTGCCAAGGGATAAACTAAGTGTCCTCTTGCCTCGTTGAGCTAACCTTCAAAAAAAAGTCAACATCGGCCAATGAATCTTTCTTTAAACTCCTTTCCAAAATGTACCCAGGAACTATCAAATCAAAGAAGGGGGCGAAATAAAAATTCAAGAGTAATTTTAGTGGGAATAAACCCAAGCTGCTTTTCTTCTTCATAAAATGACTTTAATTCCCTTTTTCGAATTAAAAATGTGGGTTTTATTTCCAAATAATAACCAGACCTCCGGAGGTTTCATGTCACTTGTGAAGTTCTTGTTACATTTGTATGATAGCGCACACAAGGTTATTTAACGCAAATACCCAAGGAAGCAGTTCTCGCATCATAATGAAAAGGATCAGGTTACTACAGAATAGTCTTTGGGAACTTGTTTCACATTGCAGACTATTGTACATACAAGCTGTAATCATCCAGCTGTGTATTTGTAAGTCATGGTTCAGATGCTCAGCTGATGTAAATAGATCCAACGCATTGACTTCAATGAAGTTGGGTGCATTTAAACCAGCAGAGAATATGGCCCTTTAAACCAGACATCCAAGCCTGTACAAGACTTAATTTTAAAACACATGCTTCAAGGTGCCACTTTAAGTGAAGGAATCTATTTCTGGCAGACACAGATCTGCCAACAATGGACACTTGGCAAAAAAGCAAGCTCACTATTAAAAGATCTTTGCAGGATCTTATATTAAGTGAGATATTTAGTAACAAAGGCCAATTCTAATCTGAAAAAGGACTCTATGGGCTAGATCCTGACCTTGTACACATTGCCATAGCTCCAGTAACCTAATAGAAGCT
The DNA here is from genome assembly GCA_032164245.1 of Sternotherus odoratus. Classification (NCBI taxonomy): domain Eukaryota; kingdom Metazoa; phylum Chordata; order Testudines; family Kinosternidae; genus Sternotherus; species Sternotherus odoratus. Next base: position 8,537,564 of record JAVMKO010000004.1, on the reverse strand, counting down.
GTGATGAACTGTGAGGACTGGTTGAGTATTTGAAAGCGGAAGGCAGTTTGGGTCAAAGTGAACATGAAATGATAGAGTTCATGATTCTAAGGAATGGTAGGAGGGAGAACAGCACAATAAAGACAATGGATTTCAAGAAGGAAGACTTTAACAAACTCAGAGTTGATAGGCAAGATCCCATAGGAAGCAAGTCTAAGGGAAAAAACAATTGAAGACAATTGGTACTTTTTCAGAGAAACGTTATTAAGGGCACAAGAGAAAACTATCCCCCCTACGAAGGAAAGATAGGAAGGATGGCGAGACAAACCTGGCTTAACCAAAAGATCTTCAATGATCTAAACATCAAAAAAAAAAAAAGAGTGCTACATAAAGAAGAATCTAGGTCAGCTTATAAAGAATGAATATAAACAACCAACACAAGTATGTAGGGACAAAATTAAGCTTTGCTAAAGCCAAGGAATAACACATCCAATGCTTTCCCCTGATCCACACAGCCAGTTATCTCATCATAGATGGCAATTAGGTTAGTCAGACATGACTTGCCCTTGGTGAATCCATTCTGACTGTTCCTGATCACTTTCCTCTCCTCTAAGTGCTTCAGAATTGATTCCTGGAGGACCTGCTCCATGATTTTTCCAGGGACTGAGGTGAGACTGACTGGCCTGTAGTTCCCCGGATCCGCCTTCTTCCCTTCTTTAAAGATGGGCACTATATTAGCCTTTTTCCAGCCATCCAGGACATCCACCGATCGCCATGAGTTCTCAGAGATAATGGCCAATGGCTCTGCAATCACATCTGCCAACTCCTTTAGCACCCTCAGATGCAGCGCATCTGGCCCTGTGGACTTGTGCTCGTCCAACATTTCGAAATAGTCCTGACTTGCATTCACCTCTATTTAAAAAAGGGTAAATGGGATGACCCAGATAATTATAAACCTGTCAGTCTGACATCAGTCCCAGGCAAGATACTTGAATAGCTGATATGGGAGTTAATTACTAAAGAATTGATGGAGGGTAATATAATTAATGCCAATTAATCTAGGTTTATGGCAAAGAGATCCTGTCAAACTTGAAATCTTTTTTTTTTATGAGATAGTAGCTGATAACGCTAATCATGTCTATGTAACATACTTAGACTTCATTAAGGCCTTCAACAATATAACCTTAAACAATAAAACCTTAAACAATATAAAATGTACATTGCACACATTAAATGGGTTAAAACATTGGTTCTCAAACTGGGGGTTGTGATCCCTCGAGGGGTCACGACCTGATTATGTGGGGTGCGCGAGCCCCTGCTGCCGGGGCAATGTATTATCGCGCTCCTTGTAAGACTGTGCTACTTAGGGTGTACTGAGCATGCTCACATGAACTAAGCATGCTCAGTAACATCGGCTGTAGCCACTGCCCTTCTCCCCGCCTTTATTAGCCATAAGATTCTGCTGACTGCTGTTTACAGGGCTTAAAAGCAGCAAAGGGGGCAAAACGGAGGAAATGGGTGGCCGGGGTCTGAGCAGGCGGCGGAAATGGACTGCTCAAGGTGGGTCAAGCAGCTGTAGAAAGGATTAACAAAGGGGTAAACAGGCAAAATCAGGGGTCCTGGGGGAAAGGGAGGAGTTAAGCCCCGAAGTGAGGTGCTGGCAGAGGATGACAGAGGGCAAAATCCAGCACAGGCAGGGGCAACGGGGGTTTGCAGTTGCCCCAGTGGGACTGAGACAGCAGTATTTGCAGAAATAGTTTGTAGTGAGGGGGTGAGAGTTTTTTATTTGATCAAAGTGGGGTTTTGCGATCTGGTCACCCTACCCAAGCCCCAGCCCCGGCCCCTGCCGCAGCAGGCTGCTGGCGGTGCCCAAAGCCCCGGCCCCGGCCCCTGCCGCAGCAGGCTGCCGGTGGCGCCCAAAGCCCCGGGCCCTGCCCCTGCCGCAGCAGGCTGCCGGTGGCGCCCAAAGCCCCGGGCCCGGCCCCTGCTGCAGTGGGCTGCTGGCAGCGCCCCAGGCCCTGTCCCCTGTCCCAGGGAGTTGCTGGCACCCTCCCCTGAGCCCGGCCCATGCCTCACTCTCGATCCCTAAGGGGCGTCGCACGTAGAGGCCTGGTGTCCGAAAGGGGTCACCAATAGAAAAAGTTTGAGAACCACTGGGTTAAAAGCTGGCTAACTGATAGGTCTCAAAATGTAAATGTAAACATTGCACTAATGCAACCCACTACTGGTAATACTGTGTCCTGGCATCCAACATTCAAAAAGGATGTCGACTGGGAGAGGATTCAGAGGAGAGCCATGAGAAGGAGTTAAAGGATTAAAAAGTATGGCTTATAATGATACACTCAAGCAACTCGATCTATTTAGCTTAACAAAAAGAAAGCTAAGGAGATACTTGATCACTGTCTCTAAGTACCTACATGGGAAACAACTATTTAATAACGGGCTCTTCAGTCTAGCAGAGAAGAGTATAATGCAATCCAGTGGCTGGACGTTGAAGCTAGACAAATTCAGCTTGGAAATAAAGCATACAGTGAGAATAACTAACCATTGGAACAGCTTACCAAAGGTTCTGATGGATTCTTCATTACTGACAATTTTTAAATCAAGATTGGAGGTCTTTCTAAAAGATCTGCGCTAGGAATTATTTTGAGGCCTGTGTTATGTATCAGCTCAGACTAGGTGATCACAATGGTCCCTTCTGACCTTGGAATCAATGAATCTGTACACTGGGGCCAGAAATGCATACAAGCTGGTAGAGAGCCAAGGTGGGTGAGGCAGTATCTTTTATTGGCCCAACTATAAGATGTGTAAGAAGTTGGTCCAATAAAAGATATTACCTCAACCACCTTGTCTGTCTACTATCCTAGGACCAACACCATTACAACAGTGCTGCATGCTATAGGTTGGTTGGACACTTCTCATGAAAGCTGGATGGTACCAGGTGTATTCAACTACTCTTGACGTGTTTGTTTTCTCAATCATACCCAGTCAGAAAGGATTGACCAATGGTTTGGGCACTAGGCCAGGACTTAGAGCAAGGCCTTGAGCCTAGGTCTCCCCTCACAGACTTCCTGTAGGACCCCAAGTCACTGAGCTGCTCTGTACCTCAATTCCCCATTTGTAAAATGGGGTTCCCTACCTTACAGTTATGTTGTGAGGATAAATACATTAAAGATCGGGAAGTGCTGTGATATTCCAGTCAAAGAGGGTCATTCCAGTCAGAAGCGCCAGACAGATGTTTTCAGCACAGAAGCTCAAATTAGCACATGGAACATTTAGCATTATAAGCGTGGCCATTAAATATGCACCGAGAGACATTGCAAAAAGAGGAGATTGTGAGGCCATGCTTCGAATCAAAGTTCAATTCCTGAGGAAATTTGCCAGTTTCAAGCACATGAAGCATGCAAAAAATATCACCTGGAAGTTTGCTCTTGGCAGAAGTGCTTCTGTTTCCAATTCTATTGTGCTTGTTTCAATTCTCTCTGATTTTTGAAACACACCTTGAGAAAGTACAAAGCCTAAAAACTATCAGGACCTTTGTGATCCAAAAACAGAGGTTCGCTATAGGAGTGATCATTTAAGCAAAGGAAAATCATATTCACATTTACCAGGAAAATTTGCTTTCTATGGCTTGGCTAAAACAGCACAGCCCGGGGAATTCGTCACACTTGTTGACCTCTCACCTTCTTTCAGGTTTCATATGGATTTTAAGCTTATTAAAAGTAGAATGATATTGTTGTGGTATATATTGAGCTGTATAGTGCTTGCTAGTTTGGGACATACCGGGGGGCAAGTAGGTGAACATAAGTGGGTAATTAAGGCGTTATGGAAGTCATCGTGCCAATGGCTGGATTTTAGCTAAAATAGCATATACCTAAGGAGATAATTCCAGATCATAAATTCTGCACTCTCATTCTGAGAGACCAAGTGACCACAAACAAGTGCAGAACACCACATTATTCTGCAAGAGGGGCGTTTGGGCATTAAGGTTACGAAACAGTAACTAGACCATTAAACCACATTTATGTACAGGAATTGTTAAGTGGTGCAGTTGATTACTATTAACAATTGGGGACATGGCTATTGACATCCAAAAGGCCACATACAGCTAATAGATAGGTATCAATCTCGTTATGGGCACAGAAGGTGGTCAAATATCGTTATGTATCTGACAGATTACAGAGAAGTGGGGTACGAATACTCCGTTTGCTTGGCTATTTTCCGGTTCCTTGGGGCTCCTGAATCAATATCAGCTGCTCCAAGGCCATCCAGATATTTTTGAAAATACATAATGGATATTTTTGTTATTTTGAATATTTTGTTCATATTTTTCAAAATATTCAAAATAACCTATTGTTGAAAATATCCATTATGTATATTTTATGGGAAAGCTGGACCTTTAATAGGTCTATTTCATGCCTATGAAAGCTGACATTTCCTGAACTCCTCTTTCTCACTGTGTCATCCCCACGGTGCATGAATCTTAATCAGTGGCTCAAAGACAGATTGGAACATGTTTGAAATTAAATGCTTGAAATCAAACAGAGATATCATTTGTAAAATATCTGCTCTCAAAATTCCTGGTAGCGAGAGCAACCATAATAAAACAGAAGGGGTGGGAGGAATGAAAGTGGCAGGAGTTTTAGAAAGGTAAGGAACGTTGCCACATAAAAGTATAAAATAAACAGGAATAATCTCCAAGAAGATGGGGAAGGGGATAATATATGCACTGTTTCTTTAAATCTCTAGTTATTTTGTTACCCTTCTCCCCTCCCCTCATAACAGGCAACTTTGCAGATTCCCACCCTTAGAGGAAATTCCAGTTGAACATTGTCAGTTGCTTTCTCCTGGATCTGGCTGGCTACTGGGCTTTGAAACAGAACAATGGAGTGCACTCATCTGCGCCCGCTGGTTTACCCATTAAAATTAGGAGTGGCCAACAAATATTGATATGGACCAATTAAAGGGTTCTACTGGGACTCCCAACACCTGCCTAGCCCTAGAGACTGGCAGATAGAGACCACTACTCACCCATTGCAGGGTTTAATGTGGCCATTCTAACTGCCATCCTGCATTGATCCAGTCATGGAGCAGGGCCACATTGGGCTGGGCATTGCATGGACACAGAACAAAAGGGCCATCTCTTCCCCTAACATGCTTATTTGCCTACCCGCAAAGGAGTGCAGAGGTCATTCACAGCCAGGGCTGAAGTGACATGGTGCTTCTGGTTAGCTGCAGCAAAGAGAAAGAAATATTTGCTTTGGATGCCAGAGCTGCATTGAGGAAACGTTTGCCAACTTTACAGAAGCTACAAACCGATGTAGTAGCATTGGTGATCTTGTTGGCCAATAGTCGGCTCTCTTTACATTATCTAGATACCATTATAAAGCAGGAGGCAGCGAGGTACCTTCATTAAAGGTGCTACTCCTCAGACCTCCCAGCATACCAGTTTCTGTAGGACCATTTCACACGGACACCCAACCCCCCTCCCATGATGTTTCCTGCATTCAGGGCCTCCCATCTGTCCCCTGGCAGGGGGTACATGATGTCCTAAAAGGGGCAGGAACCGGTGAAAAGAGGACATGGATAATGGACTTTCCCCTCTCCATAAATCCTGCCGAGGACACTGTCAGTCCTGCTGTGTGCTAAGACGCCTGGAGGAATTATTCATCCTGGAGACCCAACCCGCCCAGGACAACCTGTGGTTCAGTGCGGCTGGGCACTGCTCCCTGCAAAGGCCTGTATTTACCACACACTCTGCCCTTGGTTGTCTACAACAACAGAGGGCCTGATCTACACCCCACTAAAGACAGGGGCAGAATGTCCAGGAGATCGCTGGGGTCAGGAGGGACGGCTGGTCCTTATACGGAAGGCATTTAGGAATAAACTGCATTATTAAGGCACAGTCCTGGGTTGGGAGCAAGCTAGGCTCCCTCACCCTGGGGGAATCTTGAGGAGAGATTTTAGCTCAGAGCTCCCTCTGTACACAAGAGAACTACGGACCCATCCACTTGGGGACAAAGGAGCAGGGACGGCGAGCTTGACTGACCCTAGTGGAAAGTAGTTAACCTGCACCCTCTCCCACCTGGCAGACGCACACAGGAGCTAGTCGCCAGCTACCCCAACCATATAAACAAGATCTTAAGGGCTTGATCCAGCCACCATGGGAGTCAAACCCCCTTGGCTTTGAAGGGAGTTGGGTGGAGCCTTTTGATTTTATAAGCAACACCATTTCCACACTCCTTTTGGGTTCCCTGCCTAAACAGAAGCCATTCATCTCGTTAATTGCAATAGGAGGTTTCAGGCTGAAAGTAGATCCCTGGTCATTAATTTTTGACAGCTGTAAGATGGGCTGTTTTGTTTGGAGGGAAAAGGAAACATTGAACATTGACAGGCAACCCCAGAGAAATCTGGTCCCCTGCCAAATCGAGTTGCTTTCGTCCAAGCAATTTTTACATCCTGCCTCGTATTTCTGAATGCCGGCTCAACACAACTGAGGCATTGGGCTAATCTAACATGACATCAGTGTTTCGGTAATCATTCCCGGACCCATTCTTGCCTGTCAGCTGCCAAGTATGATCACATGCATTCAGTGTGGGTAAAGTGTACCTAATATCGGACTTGATACAAAAACTGTGCTTTACAAAAGCTCACAGTTATGGGAAAGAATTAAGGCAACTAACAGTAATCGTGTGTCTACAAATCTCTGGGAGAGTTATTCTAAGCATGCATTAATCTGCCGTGCCTTATTAGTTACTACGAAGTATTAACTTGACCTAGCAGGTGCTGATAGGGTAATTAAATAACATGGGGGTTCTTTTTTCACAATTTCTAAAAAACTTGCCAATGACTTCTACTCCAATTAACAGAGATTGTATGTGTTGCTATCATGGCAATTCACAGCAGTGACAGAGAGGTCTTGTGTAGCTGGAGTATCATTAACCTCTGGGTCCATTCAAAGTTCCCATTGATATTGACGGGATTTTGGAGTGAGGACTTGGGAACTTGGGCCCTGTGTGAATTTCTGTGAGGACTGAGTAGACACTGCAATGTTTGATTTGCATGATGCAGATCTAGAAATTCAAGAGAACTTTCTGCTTAGTTTAGCCTCGTGAATGGTTTTCCTAGATTCCATATTCTGCATCAGGAATGAACATAAGAACGGCCGTATTCGGTCAGACCAAAGGAAAACAGAGGGAAACAAAGGCAGAGAGGGGAAATGACTGTCCGAGATCAGCAGGTCAATATCAGAGCCAGGTCTCCCAATTCCCACTCCAGTAGACCAAACAACTCTCCCGTTTCCAATAACAACCATGTTATTATATGATCATATGACACGACAATCATGATTCCCCCAGACTTCTTCCCTTGAAATGTAGTGGCCACCTGACTTCCAATGTGCTTGAAAGAATCCTTGCTTTCTGCACTTATTACCCTTTTATTATTTCACCATGCCACATGGCTGCACATATAATTAAGGACTTAAAAGAGGAATCTATATTAGCATAATGTAAATCAGCATTGTTGCCCATTAATGGAAACTGATGTTAAATGCCTGGGAATTGCAAACATTTGAAGGCATCCAATCAGCCTAATATAGTTTTTAAATGAAAATCTATCTGCCTATTACAAATTGCAAAAGAAAAAAAGAGAGAGAGACTTTCTACTACCCTTAAACTGGTCCACACTCAATCTGCTGCACATCTGTTGACAAAACTATATGTCCAAGGCCCTTAAGAGGCTCCTGAATATCCTAATGTCCTGAATTAAAGGCAGCATGCAATGTTCAAACCATGATCATCTCTCAACCCAAATTAAATCCTCAGAATTCACATTACACATGTCTATTCAAATTAAATTTAGTAAGATTGGTTATGAAAAACAATTGTGATCTCACCACTTACTGAACTCATCCATCTTTTTTAATAAACTCATTACCGAGTTATAATTGGAGAGGTCCACTTATGCCTGGACTGGGAAGCACAGCTTTTCTGAGGCTCTGGAAATCCTGCTCAGTCTTCTTCTATAGAGGTTCAGAGCAGCATTGGCAGTCAATTAACATCCCTAATAATGAATTCAGGGACTCACGGGACAATAGGACTGAATGTATCCTGGAATTCTGTGTTGCCTGACTTCCAAAATATAACCTAACCTGTTTTAATTACCGAACGCAGGGCTTTAGAGAAAGCAGCCAGACCACACTATCACGAGTCTCATGAGAAGTTGCTTAGAGAAAGATCTCAGGTTCAATTAACAAAATGATGAGCATTACATATTATCACTCAACCTAGTTTTGGTTTCTTCTTCTGGCTAGTCTCCCATCAATGGGACCTATTAAAACACCAAAGGGAATTTATAAACTCATGCTCCAAATGTTCCACAAACTTGATTGCCAGTGATAATGCTAATTCTAATTAGAAATATCAAAACAAACGTTTGCAAAAGCGTAATTCAATGAGCCAGCGTTTTGCAAATGCCTGCTGTTCATTAGAAGCTGCAGTGTTGAGAAAGGGCCTCCCAAACCCACAGAACACAATTTGTCCCAGTTCAAAAACTGTTGCTACTACAGTATGTTTAGGCAGCTAAAACAAGTGAAGTGGTAAGTAGCGATGAATGAATCTTAGTTGATGCGGAGAGTCATTTGGTACACAAAGGTTCATCTGCTTTTCTGAAACACTGCCAACCCCTTAGATTTGGAAATCTGGGAAAGGCATATGAGGTACTTGGTAATGGTCTCCGGAGATCACTCTAGTAGGGTGATCACTCCTCGTTCTCAGCTACCTGGTATATCTCCCTACACTTTTTGGTCCATAGGGGCAATGTTAGTGGGTAAAACTATCAGCACACTGCCTCTCCTCCCTTGTGGTTTTGGGATAACCCAGAACTTAACTACTCCAGAATGTAATCACCCACCCGGGATACCTCCAAAAAAAAAGAACATCAGGCTTAACTCTCGGCTAGCCCACAGGACGTGCCTGTAAAGCAAACTTTCCAAAGAATTTAGACAACTCAAACAAGGCAGCAAAAACTTTAAGGGGTAGAAGAGTCATGGCTGGCTTCCGTATTTCAGAAGCAGATCTTGAAGGACTGAAATTCACTGAATTGGGATGTCTTGCTAGAGGCTGAATACAGTCAATAATGATGTGTAAACATATGCAGAACATGCAGCGACCTCCAGTATATTTGAGATAGAAGCATACCTGATACTACTCTGCCATTGACTGAATGAAACTTACCACAGACTTGCTGTATCAAGACAGCCAGGTCCTACCCATGCAAAATGAAATAGCCAGGTGTCCCTTTCAACATGGCTGTCTTGGAATCAGTATTGCCCATGGCATCCGTACCAAAGGAAACAAGGCACTGGATGGACCTTCTAAGAACTTTGGTCCTCTCCCAGTAGAACTGCAATCCCAGTGCAATGCTGCACATGTACTGCAGCGCCTCACCAGGATAGGCAAGCAGACATTGGCAGGCTAAAGGTGGAACCTCATCACCCACTTGCAGAGAAATCTCAGCCGCCTCCCCATCGCCATCCTACCCTTGTAAAACTTGATGTGCATGAATTAAGTGAAATCACCACTACCAGGAAAATGACCTGCTCTGGAAACAAACATGGAGGGATAGGTACTGATTGGCTCAAAGGTAGTTTGTACCAGCTTTGTCAGAACCCCATTAATATACCATACCTCAAGGGTGGCCTTAATGCAAGAAGATTGGTTCAAAAGTCTTAAAGCACTGATAGAAAAGGGTTGCAGATACACTGATCTACCCTTCATCTCGTTCAGGAGTCCTCATGCCATGGCTGTCTGCCACTGCTCTTAGGAACCAAAGAAAACTATAAAAACTTGGGAAGTGTGTGTTCCATTTGCCTTAAAAAAAGGAACTAGATACCTCCTGAGGTCCCTTCCAATCCTGATATTCTATAAGAGTATTAGTACACCCTGCTCCTGGTTAGGAGACAGATGAACCAATATTACTCATTCTTGTGGCATTTCAGGATTTACACTCCTAAAAGGAACTTTGTAGCATAAATCTGGACAAAAATAATGATAGTGATGGTGGAGGAAGCCTTGGGTTTGGTTTGAGTCCAAGATGAGATTTCAGAAGTGTGGAGTGGATTATAATTCTATGTGAACCATGACAGCAATAAAATGTGATGCTCCATTTCTATTTAATGATTTTCAAAGGGAAGGCTTAGAATTCAGAAAAAAAAGTGGGAAATGGTTGTACATCTATTGTGATTTTTATTGCCTTTGAGTTTAGGAGCCTTAGTCATGGCCCAGGAAATAGTGTTAGGCCAGCGGTTCTCAAACTTGTTGAGACCGCCACCCCTTTTTCTACTCCGGCGGCGTGGCACGACCCCTCCATGTCCGCCAAAAAGCCGCCGAATGAGGAAATACAGGTGCGGACCCCGCTGTGCCCCGGCCCCAGTCCCGGCCGCGGGCAGGCTCCCAGCTGTGCCCGGCTGCAGCCTTGGTCCCTGCCGCAGGCTGGCTGCCGGCTGTGGCCCCGGCAGCGGCGGCGGGGTGCCGGTAGCGGCAGGAGCTCACGACCCCCCGGGGAGTGCTCGGCGACCCCCAGTTTGAGAAACTCTGTGTTAGGAGCTCTATAGAACAAAAAGCCTATCGCTGTCAAAGACCTTTCAATCTAAGCATTACACAAGAGACAGCAAGTAGATAGAGACCATGGAACACAGAAAAAGTGAGGCTAAGAAACATGATAGGCCATGGTCTCAGCACAGCAGCTCCTTAACCATTGACAACTCTGTTGAAATAAGCGTATGTCCATATTGTAAGACAAACACAAGCTTCGTGGTTCTAATTTTATGCATCACGATGCATTATCCATAAGGTCAAAACCTAGGTCAGACAATTCAAGTCAATTCTCTGACTTTCTACATAAACAACCATAACTGGATAAAATATTGAATCCCTAATTCTCTGTTTTGAATATTAAGTCAATCTGGGTGAAAAGGTCATTTCTAAGACCGAAGCTGAGACCAAATCTTCGGCAGATGTGAACTGATGTGGTTTTGCTCAGGGCAGTCGAGCAATGCTGACTTACACAAGAGGAGGATCTGGCCAAAGCCAAATATCACTTTATTTCAGAAGTACACTTTCAAATTATTGGCTTCCCAGATCCCGCTGACTTCAAAGGTTAAGGCACACTGCAGGCTTTCTTCAGAGCAAGAAAGCACCACTGAGATTATTATCTTCACCCTCTGACAGGTTCATGGTTGGTCATGAGTTGGTAGATCCGGGGAGGGGGGTAATCTTGCTGCTCCCCCTAACAAGGAGGGAAGTAAAGGGAATTAACCCACAAAGGGTTAATTTGGTAAAGATTTGCGGCTTCTACGAACTACTAGAATTCATGGTACGCCCTCTGGGAAAGACAGCCAAGGAGAATTTGTCCCAGTGTTGTAATGAGTCGAATGAGGCGTTTTACTGGTTAGATGTTTTCCCATGCAGAATGATAGACGTTAGGAAATAGTTTATCCAGCCCATTTTTTCTGCCTTTATTTATCAAGTACATATTTCACTTAAGCCTGGCAGTGTTAAGAGGGACGGTGATATCAGACTAGGTACCATGTCTTAGAAATCTCAGAGACTGAAATCCTTCCATCCTTTCAGTACCAACATGGAGGCCATTTCATCTCCCATGAAGCACGGGGTTTTAACCTTGACTGAGACTGTTTGCTCAAGTCCAGTTAAGATTATTTCTCTGCTCTTCTCAGGCTGGATCTGTTCCTGAGAAAAGCAGAGAGAACAGCTCACATGTGGATATTATAAACGGATCAGTGTAACCTCCGCCTGAGGAGTGTAACCTCCGCCTCCGCCTTATAAACCTCCGCCTGAGGTCTATCAACAAAAGTCTCCTACACAAATCCTTGTCCAAGGCTTGCATTGGATTTAGAGCCGTTTCTTTTTCTAACAAGCTCTGCTTAATTAAGGAGCTTTCTCAGATGACCCTGGAAGTGCCTCCCAATAAAGTTTCACTGCTGAGCTATCATCTTGACATTTCACTGACTCTTCTCCCAACACTACCCAGGGAGACCTTGCCAGCTTCTATAGTTGCTCAAGAAGAACTGCAGAGTAAGTGGTTCCCCCAGACAGCAAAAACTCATGATTTAAAAAATATATATATCCTGTTCTACCTGGGGATGACCAAGCCCTTTTGAATGTGTCTGAAAAGACAGAGCTGGAGACCCAGCCCTGAACAGCTAATAGCCCAGCAGTAATGGCACTCACCTGGGATACAGGAAAGCCCCATTCAAATCCTTGCATTCCCTGCCTTGGAGTAGGGACTCACAGCCATGTCCCCCACATCCCCAGCCTAAACTATTGGGTGTTCTGAGGTGGAGCTCACTCAGACTCACCTGCTGGAGAGATTGTCTGGGTGGGCGGGGCTACAAAGGAATTAGCTACTCAGAGACCAGGAGCGGGGGCACTGAAGGGAAGGGAGGAAGGGGGCACATGGGGCAGGTTGAGTGAGGTCTAGGTGAAGGTGGGTGGGGGTGAAGGGAGCGGACTCAGCGGCCAATCAGCACAGGAGAGAATGCCCAGGGTGAACATTCAATCAAGCAGCCCGATTCCATCGTCTTCAAAGAACGTGCCGAGGCAGCCCCTTGAATTTGCTCCTGACCACTTGAGTTTCTCCGGCCCTCCCCCTTACTCCTCCTTTCTTCCTCAAGCCCACATGGACCAGGGGAGGGCCACCCCTGGATTGCTCTGTCCATCAGACCTCAGGACCTCCTCATTGCTCATGAGGAATTGGAGCTTGATTGAGTACCCATTGGAGGTAGTGGACAGATTCCCGTTGATTTCAGTGGCCATTTGCTTGCTTACAGAGGTTACTTGCACGCTGTGATGATACTAAACCACTGCTGACTTTGCTCTCCATGTTTAGGATTCATTCTCAGCTCAGTCTGCTCATTCTTTACAAATAAGCTGTCCAGCTCATAGCTACTCTGGTTACCCTTAGAGTCTGTAACGGCAGCTGATGCATCTCTGTTAAGAACCTGGTGACTCAGTCAAAGCAAACGTGTTTCGCTGAAGTGGCTCTCTCATGCTGTATTTTAATAAGATATATTGCCTCTCACAGCACAGGAAGGCCATGTGAGCACTGGAAGAAGAGAGATGTAATGCCTTATTTTTTAAGCTCGTAGGGGAGCGGTAAATAGCTACAACCCAGCAAGCTCGCTCTTTCCATCCGCAGAGCGTGAGAATGATTTATTAGGCAAACATTTGGATTGGCTTTCAGTAGGGGTAGATCCTCAGTGCGAATGGTCAATCTGACTCTGAAATCATGAGCATCACACCTCGTTCTATGACCCATGGTTTGACAAAGGACCATCGTTAAGTGTTCAGCACCCAGCACCTCCTACTTCAGTCACTTAATTTAGGTGCCAAAGAACTTGTCTTCACTACCAAAACTAAAATTAAAAAGTGTGTTCTTAAGTCTTAGTGAAGACCAGGCCGTTTGTATTTTTCACCTGAGTTAGTAAGTCACAGTAAACCTTTGACTCCCCCAGATTCTTTAATGCAACCTGCAAACTTGCATGGAAATTAAAAATGGCCTTGTGGTCTCTAGGATTTGAACTGGAGTTAATTCATTCAAGTTAAGAACACACTTTTTTTTGCAGTGCACCTGAGGCCCAGCTGTTCTACTTTCAGACAACACACGTGATGGGCTTTTCAGAAGCATTCAGCATTAGCCTGGCTTTGTCAATCTAAGTGACATCAATAGGAGCGGAGCAAAGCTGTGGCTGAGTGCTCTTGAAAAGCCCACCCATAATCTGGGAGTTTAGAAACATACCAGGCACTTATACATACCAAGGTAAGACAGGGCCTTCCATGTTTCAACCTTATTTCCACTAGTCTCCTATTCCCACCAGTCAGCATTCTTGCATGGCCTGGGTAAATTCTCCTCTCAACTCAGTTAAAGTCAATGGCTTGCACTGGAGTAAAACTGTGCTAGTGTAACTTTGGGTATGTCTACAATGCTGCTGGATAGACAGAAGACTTCTCCTCGAGCTAGTGCTCCAAATAGTAGTGTGGTTGTAGCGTGGTCATAGCCGCATAGGCAGGCTGGCCAAATGTGTAGGCCAAGCCGCCGCCCGTGCCATCACAAATACTGCTGTTTTCAGTGCACCCGCTCAAGCAGAGCTAGCACGGGTAGCTCAGAAGCATGCTCCCAACTGCAATGTAGACACACCCTGAGAAGAGAATTTGGCCCTTTAGTCACAGTATATAAACCTAGCACGGCTGTGTGAGCTGTGTTTAGCCAATTACCAGGGTACTATAAAACCACATTCACCACATTCATTGGACAAAAAGCAGCATTTTTTTGACATTATAAAGCAGAGGTAGGCAACGTATGACACGGGTGCCGAAGGCGGCATGCGAGCTGATTTTCAGTGGCACTCACACTGCCTGGGTCATGGCCACCAGTCTGGGGGGCTCTGCATTGTAATTTAATTTTAAATGAAGCTTCTTAAACATTTTAAAAACCTTATTTACTTTACATACAACAATATTTTATTTATATATTAAAGACTTATAGAAAGAGACCTTCTAAAAATGTTAATGTATTACTGGCACATGAAACCTTAAATTGGAGTGATTAAAGGAAGACTTGGCACACCACTTCTGAAAGGTTGCCGACCCCTGTGAGGATGGGTCGAGCCCTGAAGTGCTTTACAAGTAAGCAGGACTGGATCCCAGATTAGTAATGAAGTGCAGACGCCATAGTATCTGAAAATGGAATCTGAATGAGTTAGCACTGTCTGCCTTGGTAAAGTGTCTGTTTTAGACCATTTTGAGGCACGTAATCTCAAGGCAATTATCACTGGATTCGCACCAGATGAACCCCTTCCCATGTTGTGTTACATTTCAAATCTTTATTCCATGTCCATAGGCTTTCCCCCTCGGACTGCAAGGCTACAAACACTGCAGTGCTCCAGTGTAATGGCTCTCTAGCTTAACACAACTCTTCATGGTCGTTAAAAGAAAATGATTTAATTAATTCAGGAACTCAAGAGCATTCAGTTGAACGGAATTTAAACCTCAAAAAACCGACCAAAGTCCACATAGGCAGAGGAAGGGGGGGGGGGGGAACTAGTAATAAAAATAGCCACAATTGAGTTCTAATCAAACCAAACTCTCTAAGAGGAAAACACTCTAATGAAGCACTTAATGACACCTTAATTTTTTTAAACAACTGATGCCTTTGAAAAGACTCTAAAATAAAAACGCCAATGTGAAAGCTTTATGCAAAGTCACACAAATCCAATTAACACTAAAAAGTAGGTATGGGTAAGTGTGCTTGAATAAGACATGTGGAAAGGACGTGTGTTTCCTAGGTAGATACAGTAGGTTGTGTGTCATGCACGTCTGAGGACAGTTACATGGCAAAGGGACTGCTTTCATATTAGGCCATAAAAAAAATCATGGATTGGCTGTTCCATGGGGGAAATAAATGGCCTCTTCCTTAAACCAAATCTGAATATCCCATTCTGGAGTTGTTTTTGTTTAATGTTTTTAAAATCTTATGAAGAGACAGACTGGAACCTCAGCTCTGAGAATTCCCCTATCCCCTTAATTTTAGAGGTAAGTGAGCTTCATGATCCCAGAGGGAATGCTTCTCTGAGAGCGTAGGTCCAAAATGTCATTGAAGCCGCATGTCTCAATCAGATTCCAGTCTATCACTGCTAGTGACATCCTATTTGTCCGCTTCTTCTATACTGCTTTGTTCCCTCCTATCGTACGACTTCCCCCTCCCCCTCCCAACTGTTTATGAGGGATGAAGACAAGTCCCTCAACTTCTCCAGCTCTCCCTCTTTCTGCCCCAAAGTGAGTGTGTGTGTGTGTGTGTGTGTGTGTGTGTGTGTGTGTGTGTAAAGAAATACTTCTCACCCCCTCTCCCAATCCCATCCAAACGTCAGATAAGCCCACCAACCTTCAAACATCCAGGGTGTCTGTCTCCCTCCTTCTCCACATCCATCCCAGATTGCCCCAATAACCACCAGACCCTTCAGATCATACAAACCAAATAGTTAAGCCATGGTCCTAAATAACTGGTGAACATGGCATTTTGCTGTGAATGGTGTGCTCTACCTAGGTAAGCTTCCAACTGTCTGGACTCTAGGTACCATGGAGTTGGCTGCTTGCCCGGAGTGACAAAGCCAGTTCAGCAATTCAGTTTTTCTTCTAGGCTTGTCTTGTACCAAAGCAGCCCTTCCAATACCTAATTCTCAGCAAGATATTTCCTTTGCAGATGTGTTCGTGGCAAACTGATTTCCCTCATGTTTAACTGTACCTAAAATCAGTACTGTTAATTTTCTCTCTTCCACAAGGTATTAAACTATTGCACATTTTCCCAGGAAGGGAGAGATTGCTCATACATGTTGCATCACAGGAAAGCTTGATAGAGGCAACTGATACAGATGAACAAAGACTGCTCCTTAATCCTGAAGGAATAAAACACTGTATAAAGCAAAACATCACAAGCTTAGCATACTATACCATAATTGCCTATATTAAGTCTATAGTCATCTTCACAGTCTTTAGATTGGTTTCCTTGGACTGCATGTCTATGTAAATGGTACTTTGAGAAATTCGGTTACTGATCATTTCATGGCCACCAATTGCCTGCAGTACAAGTTGAAACTCTTCATATTGTAGCAGCTATTACAGTATGATTCCATTCAAAAATATTCTTCTGTATAATCTGAACTTGGCCACAGTGCCAAATTCGGACTTCTTTTGGATCTTAGTAATCCTGGGGGGTTTCAACAGGGCCATAGAAGCAGTACTAAGGATGAAACTTCATGGCCAGTTGGGTGGGCATGATGAATGTCTCGGGCACAGCATCACCGAGATAGAGTGGATGGAGAAAAAAAGCCAACAGCAGCCTGGAGTGGGGAAATAAAGAGATCCAGTTGGGAGAGGAGAGACAGGTTTAGATTGCTTCTACCCCTAATGTGACAGGAGGCCCTCTCAGCCACAAAAGCTTGGTTCTTCTTTTTTTCCCTCCTTTCCCCAGCTAACTGGGCACAGGTCACCAGTTTTGCTGGTCCAACGCTCACTCCGTATCTATTCTATCCTCTCACACATCTGTCTACTGTTTTCTAGGCCATCTCTTGTTCTCCAGCCATGAACTCTAGTCTCAAATACTTCCCTAATTGGTTTCCCTTCACCCATCCTTTGCACATGTCCAAACCATCTCAGCCACCTCTCTTGCAACTTCTCTCTGATCCTGCAGATTTTGGTCTCACTCGCAGTGACATCATTCCACATGTGGTCCATCAATGTCACCCCCTCAATTCCCTAAAACATCTGATTTCAAAGGTTCCAAGTCTTATCAACTACCTTTCCTTGCTTCCCCAGGTCTCTGATCTGTACAGAATGGCTGATCTCACAATGTTTTTTTTCTAATTGTCCCTTAAGGAGCAGGGGCATCCATTTATCATAAATCACGCCACATACCTTGTGCCAGATTTCCCCTACACTCACCAGGCTTGCTTTCAGTTCTGTCAATTTCTCAATTTGCCTCTAAGCAGTCCCCATGGTACTTAAATGGAGAAAATTGCTTTGGGTGCCAGCCCTCAATGGTGGCATTCATCTGTGTTGGTTCCTCACAAGTAAGCCAGACAACTTGAGTCTTTTCTTCACTCATTTTGAGGCCAGGGTTTGTTAGTTTCCTTTCCAGGCATCAATCCTCTGGGCCAAATCTTTCTCACTATCAGCCATTATTCCTTTATCATCTGCAAAGATCAACTTCATACTCCTTCCATTGAGATTTGCTTACTTATGAGGTCCATCACAACTATGAATAGTAACGAACTAAGCACTGATCCCTGATGAAGCCAAACCTTCACCTTGAAACTCTCCATTACTTGGAAGGGCATCCACATTTTTGCCATAGGACTGTCAGACAATTCTATGGGGGTAACAGAGAACATTGTCCAGATGAAGATGTGTTTGTAACAGAGGAATCAGCAGTCACCTGGGCATTTCACGAAAGTCAAGAAAATGAAATCTCCGAGCCTAGCAAACATGCTGGCATTCCCTCATACTTCTTTTCCAACTGTCTAGCAATGAACATACCATCTGTCGTGGATTTTCCTTTTCTAAAACCAAACTGTTCCTTTCCTAAAATGGGCTCCACTATTCAATTAATTCAACTCACTTTTGTTTAGAGACCCTAAATAGAGAACTATTTCCAGATCCAGGAACTGATCCAAAGCCCAAAGTCAATGGACAGACTCCCATTGATTACGGTGAGCAATGGCTTGTGTCCTTACTGTTTTATAATAGAAATTGAGTTGAAAAGTAGTGCTGCTGAGAAGGAGCTCGGTTTCCAGGGTGAGGGGTAGGGGAAGGTGTATGAACTGTCTAGAGAAGTATCAATTAAGAAAAGACATAATAATTAGCAAGCAGTTCCCTCCCCTCCTCCCTGGCCATTGTGTTAAATATGTCCTGTAACTGGACTGGTCACAAAATGCAAATATTTTCTGTGAAAAACAGAGAGAAGTTAAGAGTTAATACTTTGTTCAAAATTTCCTGGAACTTTTTGTCCCAACAAAGAACAATGTTCCAGTCTCTCCCCTCTCCTTTTTGTCCTTTTTCACTGGGGGGGAGGGGGCATAATGGAGATAGTAAGGGGAGATGAAAATAAATTAAACAAAAAGACATTTTTCCACCAAAGTTTAAATTTTAGTCAACACGCCTCTAAGTTTTAAAAAGTTTCAGCCAAAAATGTTAATCATTTTTGTAGGTGCACTTAGTGTCTGTAAGTGTGAGTGAAGGCACAGGATTAATGGCCCTCTAAAGGAGACCAAAACAATATTAATTAATCACTAGAGCTGGGCAAAAATCCCCCTTTCCTCTCCCCACCCCAAATAGGCTAAAAAAAGTCACAATATCAACATTTTTTGGCAAAATGAAAAATTTCAGATTTGGCAATCTCCGCTCTCCCATTATGCACTGTAGTCATAGGATTCCCATATTGCACCACATGGCTCGGTCAGAGGTGATACCACCATGCATCATGGGAATTGTAGTCTGGCCAATGAGCCTGGCCCACTGCAGAGAAGCTGAACTACAGTAAACCCTCGATTTAACGGACCTCGATTTAACGGACTTCGGATGCAACGGACAAAATTTCTGAGCAAGTCTGATACATCCGAAATCCATTTCTTGCGGGCTGGCTGCCGGCTCCCGGCTGACGCCCAGGTCCCAGGAGCCGGGACCCGGGCGGGCTGGCTGCCGGCTCCCGGCAGCCGCCTGGGTCCCAGCAACGGGCGGGCTGCGGAGCTGCCACCCCGACCCTGTGGCGGGCAGGCTGCTGCTCCGACAGCTCGTTATTTTTTTTTAAATTAAATAACTGACTTTTTGATTTAACGGACACCCCCTCGCCCGAATTAGTCCGTTAAATGGAGGTTTTACTGTACAATTCCCATGAGGCAATGAGGCACCAGAGGGAGATGCAGTTTCAGTTGAAATGATTCAAAATGAAATATTTTGTTTTTATTTCCCTGATGCAAAAAAAAAAACAAACAAAAAAAAAACATTTTTAAAATCAAATTTTTCATGGAAAATTTAAATGTTAAGGAAACTGCATCTTTTCTATCTAACTGATTTTTTGACAAAAAATTCCTGATCAGCCATATATAACAAGAGGTGCTTTAGCATGGACCATATGAAAAGAATCAAACCACATCTGTGTGATCAGTAGACAGACTTAAAAAATACATTGCAGACCTCAGTTTCTCAGCTGCACAGCAAGCAGAGCACAGAAAGGTGGTGCAGAGAGGGACTGAATGCAACACTGAAACGCAAGGCAAACTCCATCATAAGGAACTTAACCTTTCGTAGACCTTTCACTAAGGAAGTGAACTCAGCACTACTGTGTCTGTGCTCACCTAGGAGCCCTGAAACTGCACACGTTTCTTTCCTGATCCCCCCCAAGAAAGTAGTGTAATGGTGCAATGGTAACCTCACACTCACCTTGGACTTTTTCCTCCAGTGAGAAAAGCAAACAAAATAAATTCCCACAGGATTTGCCTCTAAACTTATGAAAGAAAATGAGCTTGGCACAGGAAAAGCAGTCAAGGAATGCAAGGTAAGGTGTTCCAAAGTATTTTGTACAACAGCAGCAATATCTTCAAACACCTTTCTTTTTTTTTTTAATGTGACTATTTGTAGGCATGGAGCACAATAAGCCAATTCATCGTATGGAGTCATTCTTATAT
This sequence comes from Sternotherus odoratus, assembly GCA_032164245.1. Classification (NCBI taxonomy): domain Eukaryota; kingdom Metazoa; phylum Chordata; order Testudines; family Kinosternidae; genus Sternotherus; species Sternotherus odoratus. Next base: position 8,517,328 of record JAVMKO010000004.1, on the reverse strand, counting down.
TGCAGTAGTGCTTAGGGGAGATTTTCAGAGGCTCTCAGCAACCAGAATCAGGGCCCTGTGTTTAAAAGGCCTCAGCACACGAGATGCTGATTTCTTCAGAACTACCCATAAGTGATGAAGGGGAAACGGTTGGGTATTGAACGGTCTTGAATACGTAGCTCTTATTTAGTGCCTAAATGGAAGCTGAGATCTTTTGGAAAAGGTGACCCAGATTGGGGGAGCTCAGAACTTGACTATCTAGCCCAAGCATCGAGCAGGACCTTATTGTGCTAGGCACTGTATGAACAAGTCTAATAAATCATTGTCTAGGAGTATAAAAAAATGCAACAGGAGATTTATACAGTGAAATGCAGATGGGAAGACTGAGGGGAGATTTGATAGCTGCTTTCAATTACCTGAAAGGGGGTTCCAAAGAGGATGATTCTAGACTGTTCTCAGTGGTAGAAGATGACAGAACAAGGAGTAATGGTCTCAAGTTGCAATGGGGGAAGGTTAGGTTGGATATTAGGGAAAACATTTTCACGAGGAGGGTGGTGAAGCACTGGAATGGGTTACCTAGGGAGGTGGTGGAATCTCATTTCTTAGAGCTTTTTATGGTCAGGCTTGACAAAGCCCTGGATGGGATGATTTAATTGGGGGTTGGTCCTGCTTTGAGCAGGAGGTTGGACTAGATACCTCCTGAGGTCCCTTCCAACCCTGATAGTCTAGGATTCTATGAGTCCTCCATTCCAATAATACTAGAGGTTATCCCCACGGGTTATCCCTGCCCCTTGACTCTCTGCCATGGAGCTATGGCAATTGGCACCAGGCACAGATCTGTCCCTTTATGGCCACGTCTGCACAAGAACTAGTCTTATATATGGATGATGAGTTGTCACCCAAAGCTCAAGATGGGCCAATGTGATTTTGTCCAAGCAAATTAAGAGCAAGAGGCGGCAGCTTTAAAGAAGTTTAGATGGTCAGATGCTTACTTTTAATGATGATTGTGCTTAAAGATCTCTCCAAAGAATTTTTTTCATGAAAACTCAACATCATCCAAGGTTTTGATGATCCTGAAATGCTGAAATGACAGGAGGTTTCACACAGCAGCAGAAAAACACATCTCCCAGTGATTATTAATACCCAGGAGGGGCGAAACGGATCAATAATAAGAGGATTAATTGTGGCGCTAGTCTCCATTCTGTTTCAGCATTAAACATCCATCTGAATCAGCATCATTTTATACTGACATTTCCATGGCTCATGAAATATACAATTCACACACTTGTGAGGTATTTAAGCCCCATACGCTATTCTATGCATTTGATTGCTGCTTTGCATATTCGTAAAGTGTCAAAATAATGATAATAATAAAAATAACACTCATTATCCCTCAGCCATAATGAACTCTTGTGGTGAACATAATAAACATGAGTAAATTGCATGACATGCAGGTGGTATCCTCAACTCATTTGATTTAATAGCTGGGTAAACAAAACAACGTTCTTCATCAGGTAATCCCCCTTTGACCTTCAGATTGTCCCGGCTCAAAAGAGGGGAGGGGAGTCAGTTTGAGAGCAAGGACCCATCTTTGTGCTGTGTTTGTACAGCACCTAGCAGAATGGGGCCTTGCTCCATGACTGGGGCTCCTAGGTGCTACTGCTATTCTTATTACTAGCGCCCTCAGATATTCCAAGTGGGACTGTCCCCGTCTTTGGCTGGCCTGTCATAGCCTGACTGGAAGTTATTTTCTTGGGCAAACTGTGGATGGGTACTTTTCGTCTGAGGAGTTTCTAGAGCAGTTCATTCTAGTGAAGTCCAATGAGCTAGCTTGTGCTTTCAGGTCAAGCCCCGAGTGAGAGACAGTGGGTGACCTGTGAACCCCAGGAGGTGCAGTGACTCAGCCTTTGTCTACACACAGAGTTGCACCAATCGGATGTTGGGTGTGGTTTTAAACAGATGGAGTTAAATCCCTGTCAATGGCTGTGTGGATGCCCTCACTAAGATTTAAACCAGACCTTTTTCAGTTGGATCAGGTTTCAGCAAAATAAGCCACTCAAACCAAAGTGACTGTCCACACAATCCTTTCACGGAACTTGCTTACTTAAACCGGAGTATAAACACGCTTCCTTTTTCCTTCTCGCTCTCCTGAGGCAATTATTTCCTGTTGCACAATACCAGAAGCCAATCATACCACCTCTGATACCGCATAGCTAGTGACAAGCCAGGAGTCTCCCCATTCCCTCTCCATGGACGTCCTTCCAGTCTGGGTAGCCCACTTAGGATGTAAACTGGATTCTTACCCCTCTTCTGGGCATAGAGTCCAGTCAGTGGGGCACAGCCCTCTTCCAAATACCCCGTGATGGGACAGTGCCTCAGGAAAGGTTAGCCAGCTGTTCAGAAGGAACCGCACAGATGGGGTAGCCTCTCCTGCTAACCATTTAGGGCTCAAATGAAGGTCTGGAAATACAAAAGTTTGAAGCTGACTATCTGTGTATGGGCCAACATTCAGCTCAATACATATTCCAAAATTCTGCTTTCAACAGTGTTGATTACATATTACCCCATTTTACTTTTATACGCAACAATAGGGGAGTGAACATGGTGTGGCTGATGGGTCACCAGGTCAGAACTCAGATGCCTGTGTTCCAGTCAAAGCTCTGTTCCTAATGTACCTGTGACTGGCAAACCAGTTTGCTTTACTTCCCCTCCTGTCTGGACTATCTGAACTATAACTATTGTTGGGTGAATAATGGATTTTTCAGTTCAGGGGCAATTGTGAAAAAAATGAAGAAAAATTGTTTCACATTTAATCAATAACATTTCCTCCCCCTCCCCCCCCCCCCCCATCTTTCAGCAACTCAAGAAGTTAAAAAAATTATTTCTGGCCAAACAAGACCATTGCTTTCAATGTTGACCCTTTCAACAGGCTTTTGATTGATTTTAATCAAATTAATGGAAATTTAGAAACAGTCATTTCAAATAAGAAAAATCAACACACAAAATATTCAATTTTAAAAACTTTTCATTTTTTTCTGCTCTCTTAAACTTTCTCAAGCTGAAGCAATTCAGAGAAAAAGGACACAATTTGTGAAACATTTTGGTGTCACCAAATCTGTAACCTTTGCTGAAAAAAAGTTACGGTAAAAATAAAACCTCCATCGCTAACTGTAAGTGCTTTGTCCAGGGACTCTGTGTTTGTATGGCATCTGACACAATGGGGCTCTGCTCTCAGTTACAGCTGCTTAGTGCTAACGGCATACAAAACAATAACAAATGAGGTTACCTAACCGAAAGAGCAGTGCAATAAATGATGTCACTCTCCCTGGACAATCTCATATAGTCCACTAATCTTGCACACTAATGAAAAGAAAACTATCCGCAGAAATGTGAAGGGTTCTTTTTTGCTAGGGGTGTTTCTATGAGCCCATATTCATAGTTACATGTCTACACTTAGGGAATATTCTCCATATGGTGTTGCCAACTCTTGCAAAGACTCAGCATCTGGAGTTCAGTGATTGAGGATCTCACCTGTCATTAAACAAAGGAAGCTTCTGATCCACATGGTTGCAGAGAAAAAAACCCTGAAAATGTGATCCCTAAAAGCTCCAACCGATGGTAAATCAACAGGACTAAAATCTATTTTTTAACCGTATGATTTTTAAGCCTAATGACTTTGGTGGGGAATGGGACTAACTCATGATTTTTGAGCACTGGAGGATGGCAACAGTATTGGCATGTAGTACAAACAACCAGAAAAGGGGGCTGTTGGTATAATCATAATGCCAGTGACAGCTGGCTGGCATACAAACAGGCATTAGCCAAAATCATAAAATGCTCTTGCTGGAAGGCTGTAGTGTACCACTCCTATATCTCTAAGAACTCAGAATGATAACACACAAGAACCCAAAAACAGAAGAAGAGAAAGCAGGCTGCTCCCATAACCAGTAAAGTACAATTTACTTCACCACACTCTAGGCCAACTGGCTGCTGAACTGACTGCAAGTAGGCCCAGATTTCACTTTTCCCTTCAGAGCCCCCCAGGCTGCAAAGCAGACAAGGAACAAAACATGTGCCAACGTGCAGCTTACAATTTCATTATAGCACAGGAATGTTGCATCAGAAACATGGATTCCCTTCTGCAATGACAAACCCAGACTCTGGTGATTCTCACCCAGCTAACAGGGCTTCACACAAGCAGAGATTTCTGCCTGTGAGGGTCAGCTCACAGGAACAGTATCTTAGAGCCCAGTCATGCACTCCTTGTGCAGGCCAAACTGTAAAGATTGCAAGAACAAGGGCTAATTAAAATTAAGGAACACTTTATTCCTAATGATCATCATTGCCCTGTTAGTATGAATCACAAATCAAGGGCCTGATCATTCCTGCCACGGCTGGGCATGTATGGGAGCAAGATCAGAGACATCTAAGATGAGGTGCATAGAACAGAGGAGAACTGGGCTCATGATGTGGGCTTCCCATTATTATTATGGATTTATTTATCATAGAATCATAGGACGGGAAGGGATCTAAAGAGGTCATCTAGTCCAGTCCCCTGCACTAATGGCAGGACTAAATATTTACCATCCCCGACAAGCGTTTGTCTAACCTGCTCTTAATCTCCAATGATGGAGATTCCTCAACCTCCCTAAGGAATTTGTTCCAGTGCTTAGCCACCCTGACAGTTAGGAAGATTTTCCTAATGTCCAGCCTAAACCTCTCTTGCTGCACTTTAAGCCCATTGCTTCTTGTCCTATCCTCAGAGGTTGAGAAAAAAAAACTGTTCTCCCTCCTTCTTGTAAATATTTTTTTGCACGTGAAAACTGTATGTCCCTCCTCAGTCTTTTCTTTTCCAGACTCCCAAACATATATTTTTTCAGACTTCCCTCCTAAATCATGTTTCCAACCAGTTATCCACCCACCTTATAGTGGAAATGGAATTCACTATGTTAGATGTCCAATCACCAAACTTCTTGGTGACAATCGAAACAAAGTGTTACATGCAATACTATTTCGATCTCTGCTTTTCAGCCTTCCTATAACGGCAAAGCCTCCTGACTGTTCTGTGAGCTGGAGTTCATGACCTACTGCCCGTTCGTGTTTGGCAGGGGTTGGGTGCATTTTCAGACCGACTGCTTTTGCTCATTGCTGGAAATAGTGCTGGCAGCACTATGCTGAGAGGAGCTAGGATTTTCAGAGCCATTTACACCACTTCAGCCACACCACTGCTACCCTAAGAGCAAACAGTGTCTAATTATTCTAAATTAGTTCACCATACAGATAAGAACCTGATTTTTCAAAAATACCGAGTCCCCCCCCCACACACACTTCCCCTGCAACTCCCTGGATATTGTAAGTAGAACTAGTTAGGAAATTACTTTTCGTCCCTTTGCAAAATTTTGCGGGGGGGGGGGGGTTTACTAAAAACAAACCCCAAAACTATACTAGTTATAAACTGAAACATTGGGGGAGAGGGTTAACCCAAAAGTGTTAGTTTTACTGGAAACCAAAATATTTTAATTAGAAACAAATTCTTATCACACACAAAAAATGGTCTTTAAAGAAAGACCATTTTTCAACGCAAAACATTTTTGCAAAAACGGCCTTCGGCTCGAGTTGAAAGTACTCAGCATTTCCACAAATCAGCCCAGGAGGGACGTGCATGGTGAAGAAACTTGAAAGAATTAAGTTTTGAACTGAAAAGTGTCAAAATTCCCCTGCACGGTCTCTAGGATTTGTTTAGAGAAACAAAAGAGAGATGTGTAATTGTCAGGCATTGATAAATTGTGCAAGAAACTCTATTGATGATTCATACCAGTAGAACTTGCTGCAAAATAAACTCTGACCTTGATACTCAAGAGACCTACTTAGAGCATCCTGGAAGACAATGATATATTTCTGAACACTAACCTCTGAACAGTTTGCCTCTTCAGCTTCTTGAAACAAGCTAGTTCCAATTAAAGAGAAGAGGTGGAATATCTCAGACATTTGTTTTAGTGACAGGGTATGCTGGGGTTATGATGTCATAGTACCAAGAATATAAGGCAGGAAAAGCAGCCATAGGACTTGCTTCAGTTTCAGAATATGTATTACTGGAACACTGTGAAAACATTTCCCTGTTTAAAAAGAAATGGAGCTCTTACAGACAGCAAAGAGAGAGGAAGGATAACTTTGTAGTCAACATAGAGGGTTGGAATTCAGATTTTTACTCTGCCACTGACTTGCTATGTGTCCTCAGGCAACTCACTTCATCTCTGTTTCAGTTCCCCATCTGCAATGTGGAAATACTAATTCTAGTGTTTGTATATAGGCTTGTTTGTTAGCCTGAGAGAACTTTGGGTTTAGATTTTTAATACTTTTATAATAACGTGTGAAAAACAATAGACAAAGACACTGTGTTGCATTTTTTACAACCAGATGGGACTTTATGTACAATTTTTTAAAAAAGGAATACAGTTACAGTGCTACAGGGTATGGTGAAAGTATAATATAGGAGCATACACTGGAAAGCTGCCTGGCTGTTCTCTTAAGGCAAGGTTGAGCAACTAGTCGGAAGGGATAAGGGAGGTGGAGACGGGCTAAAAAAAGGTATAACACACTAAGGGCTTGGCTACACTGGCACTTTATACCACAATAAACCTCCCAGAGCACTCTACCTTACTCCCCGTCCACACTGGCAAGGCCCATAGAGCGCTCTGACTCGCTGGCTGGAGCGCTCCTGGTACTCCACCTTGGTGAGAGGATTAATGGTTGTTGTGTATTAGGTGAGATGTTTCAGGGTCAGTGTAAATGAGGAGTTACGTTACTGTGCTCTGATTGACCTCTAGAAATGCCCCATAATCCCCTTAAGCCAAGTGGCCTCTCTTCTCTTTGTTGTGAAATGTTGTAAGAATGCGGAGGTGCCTTTTCAGAGCTCCGTTTCAGACAATGGCTGCTTATCTGCAACGGGGGAAAGCAAACATTTACCGAGTGAGTGAGATGCAGTGGGATCTGAATTTACAGGACAGCATGCTGACACTCTCAGCACCCCAAAAACCCACTCCCCTCCCCCCCCACACACATATACACAACATACTCCACCCTATCCCCCTCATTTAAAAAGCACGTTACAGCCACTTGAACGCTGGAATAGCTGCCCATAATGCACCACTCCCAATGCCGCTGCAAATGCTGCAAATGTGGCCACACCAGTGCGCTTGCAGCTGTCAGTGTGGACAGACTGCGGCGCTTTCCCTAGTGCACTCTCCGAAGGCTGGTTTAACCCAAAGCGCTCCACAGCTGCAAGTGTAGCCAAGCCCTAAGAAGGCAAAGAAATACCTGTCCCTGACCGTAGCACAACCAAACTCCTCACACCTCTCATAAAATACAAAGGAGGTGGAACAAAGATCCTTTGCTGCCCTGCTCTAGAAGGGAAGGCAATGAGCAAGGGGAGGATTTAAAACAGAATTTTCCCCAAGTTCAAGGTGAACTTGGTTTCTAGCCCATTTCTTTTTCTTACTAATGGCTCAGCTACCCATTCACTCTGGAAAGATGAGAAAAATCAGACTACCAAAAAACCATTCCCCACCCCAATGTTTCCTTCATAAAACTCAGCATTGCTGACTGATTTTGGTGCCACAGATGGTGTGTTTGTGCTGTATCCTCAAAACACAACAAGTCTTGCATATTTCTAGTTCTCAGATGGAGACTAATACAAATTGATGTAGCTTAAGCTCAAATCTTCAGGAAAAAAACTCTAGGAGTTTATGTTTACACAGTGAAAAATTGTCTCCAATGGCTAGGATATTTATTTGTAAGCTTCAATCCTATGGTTTTATTAATAAATAATAATTATTTTTGGTGGATCCCACGGCTGCCATATCTGACCAAGCAAAGTTTTGCTAACCGGGTTAAAGGTGTTTTTTACTCTGCAGTGAACCAGTGATTAAAGAGACAAACATATAGCTGATGTGTCTTTACAACTTAGAAATGCCATCCAGATATCAGTGGCAGCAAAATAAGACTGATAAACTATTGCTAAACACTTTTTATTCTATTCCCCAAATAAAGGTATTTTTTGGCTTGAGGCTTGAATGTCTGTCCTCAAACTTATAAGTGAGTTTGTGCTTGTTAAAGCCACTGCAGGAAGCTTCATTATCAAAGCAACTTGGTACATGTGAGTCCAAGCCATTAGTTTGCCCAGAAGATGAATGGGCCTATTGATCTCTTTGAACCTAAAGGTTCTCATTAGAGATACTAATTGTCTTACGGTGCCCCATTTCAGACTTGCCAGTTCCGCTGTCACCACATGCAGCAGCTTCTTGGAAATCTTGCACACAGAAAATTATTCACTCAGCCTGTCACCAGTATTCCTCAGAGGGAACTTTTATGCCAGAACTGATGGCTTAAAGGTTGTTACCTCTACACTGTTTTCCCACTCTCTCTCTTTAAAAGCATTCCACATAATGCACTGCACAAACAAACAAAACAAAAACCCACCTACCTATACATAAGGGACACTCACACTTGCCAGAGTACTTGACTAGAGACCACATTGACACCTTGTTAGCAGTGGGAGGGCTGTACCTAATATTAATTAATGGGAACAAATTGCTGTACACTCATGTCCAAGATGTCAAGAATCAGGGTGGTAGCCGTGTTAGTCTGGAATAGCAGAGGTAACAAAGTCCTGTGGCACCTTAAAGACTAACTATAAAGTTTTGAAGCATGAGCTTTTGTGGGCTAATACCCACTTCGTCGGATGCACTTCCACTGCCTGCATCCGACGAAGTGGGTATTAGCCCACGAAAGCTCATGCTTCAAAACTTTATAGTTAGTCTTTAAGGTGCCACAGGACTTTGTAACCTCATGTCCAAGAGTGACCAAAGGCCGAGGGAGATGTCTACAGTTCCTAGTAAGCAATGTTCTGAACTGATCCAAGCATCCAGGTCACTCAGATCAGGGTTAAACATTACTGCAGGGACATGTCCCTGCCATGGGCTATGCACTTCTGTTTTGCAGATGAGGGAGGGTGCAGCACTTGGCTATATCTCACATACACCTTCTTCTGTAAGATTTTAAAAACCATAAATAAAACCAACACACACACACTATGGGCCTGAGACAAAGCCCACTGACCTCAATGGAAGTTTTCCCATTCCTTTTGACAAGCTTTGGATAAGTCCTGATGAAATCAGAGGAGGAAAAGACCCATACAATGACTGAAATAACATGGGAGAACTGCTATTCACTCAGTAGGAGCACTTTAATGGGGAAATGATGCAGGAAAAGACGACCTGCTATGAAAAAGTCAATGTTATGCAAGAGAGGGAATTCATGCAAAGGTAAAGCAAAATAAAGCAAGTAGTGTCATGGAAATGGAGAATAAATCATTATTTTCATTTCTCAGCTTAAGCATCATTAAAACTAGAGCTGGCCAGAAATAGGAATTCCCATTCCCTAGGAAATTCTGAAATTAAAGAAAAGGTCAAAATTCTCTCACAGAACAGGAATTGCAAAAAATATATATAAAATTGTTTAGAGAAAGTCAAGGAACCCGGCACCTAAGGAGCATGGTGGCCCCAGAGGCCCCAATCCACCAGGAATGTCCACCTGGGGTGGGGGGAAGAGAGAGAGAGAGAGAGAGAGAGAGAGACAGGAGGAAAGCCATGGATCTGGGAAACGCTTTCCAATGACAAATCACCACTTTTTCAGCAACAGTGAGATTTTCTTGTGGAAAACTTCGATTTGCCTAAAGTGAATTTTCTGTTGGAAAAAATCATTCTGACAGAAAATTCTCCACTAGCTCTTATGAAAGGGCAGTAAAGGCTGAAAATGTGGGTCCTGAATAGAACCTTAACCAAATGTTCTGAGGGAGATTTTCAAAAGCTCTCAGAGCTGGCCTAAGTCTGCTCCTACGGAAATCAAGGATAAAACTCCCACTGGCTTCATGTAGGAGCAGAGTTGGACCAATGTTGAGTGCTGCTGGAGATCCCACTCATTCTTTATTGACAAGACATCAAATAACTCAGATCTAGGAGTTTATTAAGCATAGATAAATCCATGCTCTACAAAAAGCATTAATTCACCCAACTCAGAGAACAGGTTTCCTGCACACAGCTTCACTGTTCCAAAACAGTGAGTGTAATTTTGACCATATTTATATAAAGGGTAGCAATAGCAAGCACAACATAACTACATATCAAAGAATATCAAATATCAAAGAAACCCACCACCATAGCCTTTAACTTCAAAAAGGGGAACTACACAAAAATGAGGAAACATGTTTAACGAAAATAACGGTCACAAAAGTCAATGGTCTGCAAGCTGCTTGGAAACTTTTAGCCTCTATTAGGCTGGTCTTTAAAACTAAATGTATACCCCAAATTAAAACAACAACAAAAGAAATGAAAGGATCATAAAGTGTCACTACGGCTAAACAGCAGAGAAAGACAGGTAGTTAGAGACAAAGCATCCTTTAAAAATTGAAAGTCAAATCCTAGTGAGGAAAACAGAAAGGAGCATAAAAGCTGGCAAAGTCAAGCGGAAAGGTATAATTTAAGCAGGACAAAAATCATTTGAAGAGCAACTAGCAAAAGACAAAAACTGAACAGCAACATTTTATGAGCATATCTACAAGGAGGAAGCCTCCCAAGCAATCAATGGGGCCCCAGGACAACTGAGGTGCTAACGGAGCACTAAGGGTACGTCTATACTATCTGCCGGAATTCCAGCTCCACAAGGAGGAGTAAGCAGAGTCGACAGGGGAGCCGCTGTGATCAACTCGCTGCCGTGAGGATGGCCAAGTAAGTTAAATTAAGGTACTTCAACTTCAGCTATGGGACTTCAGCAACTTCAGCTAAGGGAATGTTGGGAAGGCCAATAGTATAACTTAGTTCAAAACAGAATTAGAGAGATATTCATGGAGGAAAGATCACCAATGGCTATTGGCCAAGATGGTCAGGGACACAACCCCATGCTCTGGATGTCCCTCAGTTTATGACTTCCAGAAGCAGGGACTGGACAACAGTGGATAACTTGCTCAATACTTGCCCTGTTCTGTTTATTCCTTCTGAAGCATTCAGCACCAGCCACTGTTCGAAAACCAGATACTGAGCCAGATGATCACTGGGTTCATCCAGTTTGGCCATTCTCACATTTCAGTTGTTTAGGACAGGTAGAAGAGTGTACAGATTTTACTACATTACCACAAAACCATTCATCTCTTCTTACCTAGTTATCTACATATTTTTAAGATTACAAATACATCTGTACCAATTATCCCATTGGTCCCTGGGAGATATAAAAAGTGTTCTAGGCACTGTTGGTTATTATGCATTGCTTCCAACAGGTTCTGCATACAGAAACAGAGGTTACAGATAGTTCACCAGCTAATAAGTTTCCACAATAATGCTTAGCATGAGTAGACACCATGCTGGGAAATACGGTTTGTAATTGTACAACTTAGTATGAACACCGAACAGCCTCAGAAATATGCTATATTGGCTAACATCAACCTTAATTCTGAGCCCAAACTGCTGGGCACTGTAGGCCAGAGACCCACTTAGACACCTAGAGTGTTCACATTTCCAAAATGGGGCACTGATCACCATTATCCATACCCAAATTCTTCTAACAAACTAGTGCCAAGGCTGCTTAAATAAGAAACTATTTGGCACTCACTGTAACAAAGCATATCATTTGCAACACATTTGGCTCTGTCACAAATGCTACACGGAGCTTAACCACCCATCCACGCAACCCAACACTCCTCCAATGGCTAATGTAAAAACAGGGCATTAAGCACATTGCCCTGCTGTGTGCATGTGAATCAGCCCAGTGTCAAGATGAAGCTTTCAGGTCAGAGTAGTGTCGCCAAGCAAAACTTAATGACTCTTCTAGCACAAACCGAACAGGCTGCTGGCAAAATAAGAGCAATTCTAGCAAAGTGATACGATAAAGAGAAACTACTTCTCTGGAGAAAACAAACAAACAAAAAAAATCCAACAGTGTCCTACTCAGAAGGAGTCACACAAAGATCTAGAAGGGTTTCATGGTTTTATGAGCCATTCTGATCCCAATGATAGATCCTGGTGTGTTTTGTTTGTTTGTTTTTTAATTTTCTCAAACTTCCTTTAATGTCACTGGAAGCATCCCAACAAATAGTCTTTCATCATCTACTTAGAATGTAAGCGCTTTGAAGGGACCATCTGTATATCATATGTTTGTACCATGCCAAACAATGAGCCATGGGCCTTATAGAGTCTACCACAAAATACAAAAAAAAAATAGTAATTCACCTTATGCCTAGTTATTGCAATAGAAAAGCAGGTCCAATGAAAGTTGATGATGCTTCATTGGGCATGAAAGCACGTCTTCTGAATTACCCATCAGTACTCCCAAAAGCAATTCCCCAGCCCTACAAATCCTCTGCTTTTCATGGGAGATTCAGGAGAACCTTATTTTGACTGATCCCTCATGAAGAGCAGGAGTATCACGAGAGATGCAGAAACTTCAAAGGTTCTGGTAAAACGTTTCTAGGATGCCCGCCCTGAACATTGGTGTTCTGGAAGCAGAGTTGGAATGCTCACTGGAATAAGCTTTCTTCGTAGAATCTCATAGTTGGAAGAGACCTCAGGAGATCTACTTCATCTTCCCAGGTTTGTAGCAGTCCCTAGTTGATAAATCCACATGAACAGCCTTTTTTGGGTATATCTGCTTCTACCCCAAGCACAAGATGCAGAGAGTGCAGTGTTACCATTAATACTAAACAGAAAATGTGCTTTAGATTTCAGAGGGTTTGAAAGTAGCTTCACAGGAATTATTTTATCTGAACTGGCTCAGTCATCCCTAAAAATCACTCAAGAGGCTAAGGCCATTGAAATACTTCACTACCACACAAGTCCTTAGGCACACTTTGAAGCACTCTCCCATTTCATGTGTCTCTTGATGGAGTCTCCTCTACTGCAAAGATTCTCTTTCAGATAAACTCTTGCAACATAAGAGCATAAGAATGGCTGTACTAGGTCAGACCAAAGGTTCACCCAGCCAAGTATCCTGTCCTCTGACAGTGGCCAATGCCAGGTGCCCCAGAGGGAGTGAACCTAACAGGTAATGGACCAAGTGATCTCTCTCCTGCCATCCATCGCCCCCCCCCCCCCCCCCCCCGACAAACAGAGGCTAGGGACACCATTCCTTACCCATCCTGGCTAACATCCATTAATGGACTTAACTTCCATGAATTTATCCAGTTCTCTTTTAAACCCTGCTATAGTTCTAGCTTTCTTAGAGATAACCTTCCCAGCTAGCCCTTGCTCGGCCCTTTCACAGAGAGCCTTGTAGGAGGGACCAGGCTATCTCTTCTGTTGCTGATTCTCTCAGACTCTCCCTGCTGGATTTTTTTTGTTTTCCTTTTATTGTTCTTTTAAGATGGGGTTGTGCTCACTCTGCCTCTTATGACTGGCTGAATAGGGGCTCCAGACAAGCGCTTTCCGATGCAGAAGAACTCTGAGAAGAGCGACTGTACCTGTGTGCAGAACTAAGTGGTCATTTTGTGAAGGCTGTCAGAGACTCACACTGTGCTCTCCAATGGAGGGCCTCAATCTGTCCCTGACCTTCTACAGCAGTTCGGCCACCACAAATGGGGCCACGCATCTGGTTTAACCAAGTCTCAGGGAATACACCCAAAGCAGAGGCAGAATAGTGCAGGCAAATTCTTCGCTTTGCTGTGAATGGTGCTTCTGCTGTGTCTTTGCTATCAGATCCTTGCAGCTTATAAGGCTGGTGAGTTTTGTTCCATGACCCAGTCCTTGTCAGTGGAGCACCACAAAGGAGGTACAGCAGGGGCCGCTTCATTTGTTTCCAGGGTGAGGGTAGCGGGAGCAGTACTGTAATTGCAACTGGCTCTTCTCCCTTCTCCCTGTTCTTTCCTGCTTCCCTTCCCTTGAAATGCCAAGTCAGTGGACAGAGCTGCCCCTGTTACTTCCCATTTATCATTGCTCTTCACCAAAGGCTGGAGGTTTACAGTTTCTAGTGGAGAAGGGATGATCAGTTTGATCCCAGCACTTCTTCCTCTAGCCGCTTCCTCTAGGGGGCACAAGAATAATGCCAGTGGCATAAGAGACCTGTAGCAATGGAACTGTGTACACAGTAACCCAGAGGCAAACAATTGACAGGACCATCAGTAACAGTTCCACACCAACCAGGAGATGCTAGAATGTGTAGTGTCCCCTACTTGCCATCTCCCCCCTTCTACTGGGCCAGTTACAGGTCTACACCAGGTAGGGGAAGAACACAGACGTGGGTATTTATTTACAAGCCTATCAAAATGGTGCGCTCAATATCTGTAGGCATAAAATGAGTGTCTGATGGGGGAGGGAACGACAAATCAGGCTTTCCAAAGGACCTATTAGAACTTAGCATGGAAACAACTCTTTAGCAAAGTTATTTTATCAATTCTAAACAGATTTATATCTTGAGCGAGATTCCTGTGCTCGGAGACATCCCTGTCATGACCTTTTCCTTTGGCAACTGGTATCTGTTTCCTGCGTTGCCAGACAGAATCAGTGGGGCTGATCCAGTGATGTCAGTCAAAAGCCCCATCTCAGCAGTCTTTCAACTATTAATACTCTCTGGATTCTGACAATTTGATCTTCCACCATGAGATGCAACAGTTAAAGAAATGGTATTGCAGAGCTCTTTTCATCAGTTGCTCTCAACGCGCTTTCCAAAGAAGGTCGAGATTGTTAACTCCCATTTTACAGGTGGGGAAACGGAGTCACAGAGTGGTGATGTGCCTTTCCCAAGGTCATCCAGAAGGCCAGTGGTTGAGCCAATGGCCCCTCTGTCCTCCAGAGTCTCTATTGCACTGTAGGTCACACTTAACCCATGAGCATCCCTGGTTACGACTGTGAGGTCATGGGGCCAAACATTCCACAGGATCCTCACGGTGAGTCTGTGCTGCATTTTCAAACCCACAGTGGCAAGTCTCGGACCCCGGGTCCCACAGGCTTGCCAGGCTAGGGCTGCAGAGCTGAGAACCACAGTGGAGACGTTGCAATGCAGGCTGCAGATTGACCGCTGAACCCCGCCCTGGGGCTCCGAGCCTGAAGCCAAACATCTACCCAGCAGTTTTTAGTGCTGCCGCCTGCGGCTGAGTCTGGAGACCTGGGATCGGAGACCTGCTGCTGCAGTTTTTACAGAGCAGCATAGACAGACCTATAGAGGCTGTACCTTTAATGTCTCTCTCCTGCAAACACGGCACAACACCTTTGTGGCTGCAAAACCACAATAGTCATTCACCGATTATGAAGTCTTAGCTGAAGGCTAGCACCTCCGACAACCAGCTACTTCTCCTGGGAGCTGAATTCAAGTGCTCTTCCCCCAGCTCACACAGCTCCCCTGTATTCTAGTGCAGTGCTACTCAATCCCACTGCCTCTGGAGCTTTAGCATGCACATAAGAACAGAAGAGAATTAGTTTCTGGCCCTTGTAACATTCCCCTCTTCTAGCAACAACAGGGTGTGTGCTTGCAATAGCCACTTGGTGCCAGCCTGTGTAGACTCGTACCTGGATTCCCTAAATTGCATGTATTCCTTGCTCCTTAAATATTTCATCAGGGAAAGTGTGTTGAGTCCAAGTGGCACTGAAACGGCGTAGACTGCTGAATAATAAATAAAAGCCTTCCGTCTTTGTTAGCACCGCACGGCCTTGCTGACTGAGCTGCACGCTGGGCCGTCAAAGGGAGCATATGTCTTTGCAGCAGAGAAGCAAGATGCCATCGCCTTAACTTCCCCGCAGTCTCGGAGGAAGTCCTGCTGTGTGCACCTGTCAATTAAACCACCAAAGTCCCTCCTGAAGGCACCTGAAGCAGCAGCCGCTGCCTCTGAACTGGAACTGAATTTCTCTCTCGTTTCGGCACTTGCAACTGTATCCACGCTTGCATTGCTCATTTGGGGCTGGATCCTGCTCCCACGCCAGCCAGCTTCTGATTGGCTTCAGCAACAGGCAGATCAGACCCCGCTCTCGGTTTTTAATGACTCCCAGCACGTGACATTGGTGGAGTGGAACGTGAATAGGTTTTTGCCAGTGACAATCGCACTGGGGACAAAGTGATCCAAACAACCACCCCATCTGCGTACAACAGACAGTGCAACGGATTGGAAGCAGTGCAATTCTTTAGACACACACACACACAAAGATTCTACATCTAGCTAGAATGGAGCGCCTCACCCCAAGAGAGCAGGGGAAACAAATTTCCCAGCCCATCTTCAATAGGAAAACAAGAAACATTTTGGCAGCAGAACGTACCCCCTTAAAGAGTTACATCCCACAACCCCCCTTAGAATGGAGGAAACAGATTTACTCTCTTGCCCATAGACTGCTGTTCCCCTTAACTCTGTACTAGCCAGACAGCGGGCCCAGCAGTTTGCAATGTGGCCCAGTAGACAGGGGATTGAACTGGGAGGCAGGAGTCCTGGGGTCTGCTTCCAACCTGCTGTGTGATGCAGGGCAAGTCCCTTCCCCCTCTTTGCCTTTATTTTCCTCTTAGCCTTTGTCTATCTATGGGAGGTCTTTGTGGCTAGCATGAAGATTGCATAGCACCTACCCTACCAGATCCTCCCACCCGCCCTCTAACCCCAGCCCCACACTTCTTTCTAACCCTGCCCTCACTGCGATGTAGACATTCAGGCTCAGGCTGGACCCCAGGCTCTGAGACCCTGCAAGGGAGGAGGGTCCCAGAGCCAAAATGTGGACACTGCAAGAAAGCAGTCCCCTAGCCCAAGTCAGCTGGCACGGGCCAGCTGCGGGTTTTTAACTGCAGTGTAGACGCACCCTCTGGAACTGGAAACTAGTCGCAGCATCAGGGCTAACACCCCGGCTCTCACAAACAGGCCATTCATTGTAATGCCTCTTTAGAGCCTTGGCTTTACATCGAAACTGGGAACAAGAGCACAGAGCCCTCGCGCACCATGCCAGGGCTTTGGCTTAGTACTGACCGGTGTCCTCTGCTGCATCACTGGCACCTTTTCCTAGAGCACCATCTAGTCTGACCTCCTGGCTAACTCAGGAGAAGCTGCCCCCCCATCTGGGCCTCAGTGAGTCACCCAAGGTCACACAGGTAAGATCTGACCTAGGAGGATCCTGTGCACACCGGCAGAGTATCTACATTCACCACGGAAGGGGTGTGGTTGCTATCCCCTGCCGTGTGTGTTCAGAATCCCAGCACCTCAGTGTGAGCTAATTAAACACCACGGTGATTAATAATAAACCCAGGCCCGATGGCCAGCAGATTATGCTTTTAGAGAAGTGAGTTTACAGAGGGGGTGTGAAGCAGGGAGCAATTGGAGCAGCAAGGGGGAAGCTAGGGGAAAGAGGACATTGAGACGCCTGCTCTAGACATCTGGGGCAACATCATTTTGTTGCATAGAACACAAGGCTTGACTGTAGAGCAAAGAAGCCGCTCAGAATAAACAATACAGCACATTTTGTAGTGGATCATGCCCCATAAAATACATCCTCTTGGACTTCTACTATAGGTCCAGTTTGATGTCGTACACATTTAATTTTGTGATCTTCAGTAATGTGTCTGATATGCCCAAAAATCTGCATTGCCCATGCTTTACAGGGGACATTATCAAAGAGGTTCTGTTGCCTGGTGGGAAGGGAGTAACCTGCATTGCATGAGAGACCTTGGTGAAGTCACCTGCGCTGCATCAGGTAAGTTTTCCATAATCACATTCAGCAATGAAATATGAGCACCACTTACTCTGTGACACAAACGTCACGCAGGATAATTAATCACCATTATCTCTGGAGGGGAGAGAACCTTCTCAGATAATCTTGCCATTGCCTAGCAGCCTACGTTGAGAAGTTTGCTTTTGTGTGGGGGCAAGGTATTTCCCTAGACGGGGGCAGATTGCAAATTCATTGCTTGCATTGGTGAGAAATGACACATATTTACTTCAATCAGACTTGGACAGTATTCCAGTAACATTCAATCTCTCCAGCTGAAGCACACTCTGGGCCGAAACAAATAAGCCTCTTCCATATGCAACAGTGGAACCTTGACTGCAAATGTATAAAAAGCAAATCGTGTCTTAACCTATAGTGACACCTGGAATAATCTTTTTAGTGTTTCCTGAAACACAGTACAGTGGTTTAAGAGACCCTGAATTTTTTCCTCCTAAGTGTTATGCAAAGAAAGTAGTATTTCAACATGACCTCTCTGACTGGGGTTTAACAGCACTTCATTTCTTCCATCTCTGGTATCATGTCGCATCTTATTAATTCATAGATTCCAAGGCCAGAAGGAACTACTATGGTCATTTAGTCTGGCCTCCTGTATAACACAGGCCAGAGAACTTCCTTATAGAATCATAGAAGATCAGGGTTGGAAGGGACCTTAGGAAGTCATCTAGTCCAACCTCTGCTCAAAGAAGGACCAATCCCAACTAAATCATCCCAGCCAGTGCTTTGTCAAGCTGGGCCTTAAAAACCTCTAATGAAGGAGATTCTACCCCAGGTAACCCATTCCAGTACTTAAAGAAGACCTAAAGCAGATCTTTTAGGGAAAAAAAACCATCCAATCTTGATTTTAAAATAGTCAACGATGGAGAATCTACCATGACCCGTGGTAAATTGTTCCAATAGTTAATTACTCACTTTAAAAAATATGCCTTATTTCCAGTTTGAATGCATCTAGCTTCAACTTCCAGCCATTGGATCAAGTTAGATGTTTCTCTGATAGACTGAAGAGCCCATTATTAAATGTTTGTTCCCCAGGTAGGAACTTAAAGACTGTGATTAAGTCATCCTTTAATCTTTGCTTTGTTAAACTAAATAGATTGATAGCTTTGTGCCTATTACAATAAGGCACGTTTTCTAGTCCTTCAGTCATTCTTGGGGCCTTTCTCAAATGTGGGCACCAGAAATGGATACAATGTCCCAGCAGCAGACAAATACAGAGGTAAAATAACCTCTCTACTCCTATGCAAGGGGCCAGGGACAGGCAGGTTGAAGTGCACCCTTTCCTGTCTGAAATCTGTATAAACTTTACACAGAGTAAACCAGATTTATTTGGGGGTTGGGCCCCATTGGGAACTGGGTGCTGGAGATAGGTGACCTGCTGAGCAGTTTTTGGTTAAAGTCCTGACCTGGGTCTGCGTTTGCAGCTGACTAGCATGTCTGGCCCGACAAGGCAGGATTCTGGAGTCCCAAGCTGGCAGGGAAAACAGGCTCAGAGGTAAATTCAGCACAGTAGGGTCTCTGTGACCGAACCCGTCACACATGGAATTTGAGAAAAGACTAGGAAAGTAGAAGCAGACGCGACTTACAAAGGCCTCTTCCTCAGTTAAAAACCATATTGTGGTAAGCTGGGCACTGAGCAGCCAATGCAACAGAAACCAAAAAATCACCATCTCACTCATACTCAGCAAAACGGATGAAGGCAAAAATCTTATGACGGAATCATAAGCATCTGCTCAAGAGATGCGAGAACATGACGGAGACAAGTGAAATGAGAGCAGACGCAAGTTCAAAACAATTCACAGCTGACCCTGTTACTGACACCAAGACTAAACAGTCTGTCCAAGTCAAAGACTTGCCTAGACAGGGTTTGCAATATGGCAGCCTGGGAAGATTGCTGAAACTTGTTAAGAGACTAATGGAGACATGTGAACGTTACACTAAAGTACCCTGAAGGGTCATTAAGCCGGTTATTATATTTGTTATAGTTTGCTAGTTTCATTCATTACTGTTTCAACGAAATCAGGGAATTTAAAAGCGGGGCTAAAAGGGGGTAATGAGCTACAAAGTGAGTCCTTCAAGAAGCGTAGATATGCCACACTTCCTGGACAGTCTTTATTCAGTCATTTGGTTTTCCCATGAGGTGATGCATTCTGGGTAGGAAAACAAAAGGAGTCCCAGACAGGACAGTTATAGTCTAGAGCCAGAGGAAAGTAGGAAGCTTTGGTACATTATTTCTGGACAAAGTTTGTCCTTAATAATGGGTTTATCTCAAAACCAGATTTGCTCATCAGTACTGTAACACCTGGTTCCCAGTCCTGTGTGTTCAGACCCTTAACCCATACCAGTTTCTAGTCAACATATGGAAAAATTTCAGTATGTCCCAAACTGGAATGTCTCCCATCTTAGGGTAAACCATCAATATTCCAAATCAATTTGCATCAAGTGTGATCCCATCCCTTGTGCCTACCGCGCACGGTATAGGCTCTTCTAGCTACAAGTTTCATCATAACTGTGCCAGGCAGGACAGACTTCCTGAAACCCTTGCAGTCATGGTATCCACATATTCCAGCTTCCCTAATAAGAGGAGGCAATATTCTCTAATGGGTGGGAAGTCAGGCTCCTCAGCAGCTTCCTCGAGTGCTGAAAGGAAGGAGATAGGATAGCTGATTTTCAAGAAGCACAAAGAAAGAGGCATTGTCCTAAAGAGGCTGCTGCTGCCGCCGCCAGGACAATGGGAGTTAGGGGCCTAAATGCCTCTGAGGATCTGACCCTGGAAGCCTTTGGGGCTTTTCTGGTAGATCTATAAAATCCATATCCAGGATTCTTTCCCCATATCCCACGGAGATTCCTCCATCCCTGTACCACAAAAAGGTCTCCTGTCGGTGAGGAATTCATACCTGGCCATGGTCACAATGACCCCAAGTAGTACAACATACCCACAGGAACTTTATGTTTGACTCAGGGTCCAATTCAGGAAAGCATTTAAGCATATGTTTATGTCCCACTGAAGTTAAGCACATGCTTCAGTGCTTTTCTTAATTTGGGCCTTTGGGCCCAACTTGCACAGTGCTAAGTGCTTCTCTGCTCCCATCACCCATTGACTTCTACTTTTATGGAGGATGCTGCTGAATGCTTCACAGAATGGAGCCCATAGCCTAGATATATGTAAGAAGGGATAGCCTTAAATAGTCTGTGCCCTAGCTCCATTGTACTGTAACAACCTACAGCAGATATTTTAAAGGATTACCTAGTGCCTGGTGGGAGAACTGGAGCTGATGCAGCGTTAAGACACGACTGAAAGGAATATTCCATCTGGTTGTTTCCATCCAGCAATCTGAAAATTCAGAAGGAACAAAGCACTTCTCCCCAGGAGTAAACGGAGAGATTTATTTCAGGATGCATTTGAGAATGGTTAGAATCGGTGTTTGAGGCTCCTGCTGGCAGCAGCCATTGGGATAGATGGCATCGGTGACACAAACAGCGTGACCGCATTGTGCAAGAGATTACAAAGCAGTTTCTAACCCGCCTTTGACACTGCGTTAACAATCGGTGAGGAAAACTCCGTTTAATATTTCAACATGTTTAAAAGTTAAACGTCTGCCGTCTCTTAAGCCCAAGCAGTGCCGAGAGGGGATGAAGTTTATATTGGCACACGTCAGGCTTTCACACAGTCATTGCCACACATGAGCTAGCTTTCTGGAAAGATGGCCGACAGCAGCCGAGGACTGAGGTATCCTAGCTTGCAGCCATTTTTAAATGTATTTCACACTGTAGTCACATGGCTTTCATGGTCACCTTCAAGACTGCTGGGCTCTTTTCAATTGGATATCTGTCTAAAGGCTTGAGGGCAGCCTGAGTCGAATGGCTGTGCCGAGTTTCAGTGCTGAGAGAGACCCCAGCATCACCCCTACTTCTGGGAGGTAGGTGTGTAGGAAGCACTGAGCATCCATTACTCTCCTGCCGAATGACTGGGCAAGGGTATGAAGTGGGAGGAGCTTCAGCATACACAACACAGAGGTGGTTCTATGGTCGAGTTAGCAGATTACTTCCCCTGTGGGTAAGGAGAGAGAAGGGAAGGAATTGTGCCTCTCAGACTATTATTTTTACCACCATCGCTTCTAGGAGCCAGAGTCCCAGAGCAGGACCCCATTGTGCTAGGCACTGTATAGATACAACAAAAAGACAGTCCCTGCTCCAAAGAGTTTACAATCTTAATTTCTTCCTTCACTCCTGGGGCAGAGCAGCTATACCCTTAAACAGAGCAGATGGCACTTTTCCACAAGCTAGCTAAGTAAAGGGGGTTGTGTTTTCTTTTAAGGATGCCCTGAGAGTCTTAATTAAAGTTTTCCTTGTGTGTGCGCACCTCTGTCCTCTGCTAAAGCCTGATTTTATTGTGGGGTTTTTATGCTTACATTGTAGTACTCTCCTCAAACCATAAACATGTTCCTTCCCCTCTACTTCCCAGACTTGCTACCATTTCAGAACAATGAAGCTGACACTGAATGTCGTTCTGAAAGATTTGCACTAGCTCAGGCAGGAATTACCAGGTCAGTTTCTCTTGCCTGTGTGTTATACCGGAAGTCAGACTAAAGGATTACCCTTCTCGCAATGAAATCTATGAATCACATTAAAAAGTGTTCCCGAGAACCTGTCAAAAGGGCTCCACCCCACAAATAGCTGTTTGAAATGATTTTCCTATTCTAATGGCCAAGGGGACATTCTCTCACTGTTGTATCTTATATCTGGCATGCCTCTATATACACAATGGTATCTGGCATTTTAAAGTGGACTTATAAATAGCTTCCACTAGAGTATTTTCATATTAAAACATCACAGTAAATTAACAGTATTATAGCAGTGTGTTGATTGTGCAATATAGATTTTCCCCACCACTATTTACAACTATTAATCAACTGTAATATATATTTCATAAGTAAAGCAGATTGAAACACTGTTAAGAGACATAGTATACCTTGTAATTCAAAGATTCTTTCAGATCTGTTCAACTTTTTTTAAAAAAATCATTTGAACTCTGTTTTCCCGTCATAATCTGGCAATGAAAGTAATTAACTAAGGGCCAGATTCAGTTACCTTCACTATATGTTGAGATGTCAAAATTTAGCTCATTGAAGTCAACAGGATTACTCATGCAATCACGTACGGACATTACAACATAATGCCAGTGGAATTGCAATTCTGAATAGTTAAGAGTGTCCAAGGAATATCATTCTGGGCATTTTCCTATTATTGTCTTATGGCAGCTCAACCCCATATTTTGAAGGACGTTAGCCACACTTTCTCCTTGAAGTTTCATAATTATCCATAGTGCTTTATTGTACAACTAAATCTGTTTAGGTAATCTGGTCATGACTGCATCAATTATGTATGTTTTTCTCACTACAAGAAGCTATGAACAGTAAATTTTTCCTGTTGAAACTTTAATACATTTCTAATAAGTAGTTTATGCAGTTTTTGATGACACACTAAATCATGCAATATTGAACTGACAGAGATTGGTTCCGTTTTGCAGTTGCTAGTAAAATAATCATGTTGGTTAGAGCAGGGGTGGGCAAACCTTTTGGGCCGAGGACTACATCACAGTTCCAAAATTGTATGGAGGGCCAGGTAGGGAAGACCGTGCCTCCCCAAACAGTCTGACCCTGCCCCATCTGACCCCCTCCCACTTCCTGCCTCTGGCTGCCCCCGGATGTCCCCCTCAGAATCCCCCCCACCCCTAACCACCCCTTAGGGATGCCACCTTTACCCAGCCCCCCCACTCCTTGTCCCCCGAGTTGCTGGGGTTCAAACACACGCAGAAAGAAGATGACTAGGGACAGTCAGGCTTAGCTTGCGAATGGATATTTACTGCTGTCCTCTCCATGAGTCAATCCCTCAAATGTGCTTTCTAGGTTCACTTGAGAAAAAGAGATCAGCTCTTGTCATTTTTTAAACTAAAATAAAGGAAAACCTCCTCCTCCTTTGAAATCCTCATTAACATGCATGCTATCAATTTCCAACAGTAGCAGCCCTGACAAGTTTAGATGTTTGTGATTCCAAGTGTCAAACTCAGAAAGAAGCGAAAACCCCATTGAGATGATTTTGGGGGAAGAATATTCTTAAAGAAAACAGAAAAAAAAAATGAGAGAGTGAGACTGACCAAAATGTTGATAAAGAAAACAGATCTTTACAGGAGGAAGAGAGTATGAAAGATGGAGAAAAGGAGGCTCTTTAAAACCATACAACTAGTTGCAGTTTCTCCCTGGTGAATTTCTGATGAGATAATCTCATTCTGCCTGAGTCAGGTAAACTAAAAGTGTGAAACTCTCAAGAGGCGCAGAGGCTGGAAAATCAGAGACATATTTCTCACCCTAATGGTTTTATTTGCTGGACCTTTATATGCCCTTTGTACTAACGAGGCGTGTTGGGTCAGAGCAAGTATCGTTCGCCACAAATCAACCATTCACCCTTGTTTTTAAGAGCCCTGAATCAAGCGGATGCAAAAATTCTTTTAACGTGTGTGGATGCTGGCACGAATCCGTCACCTGAGTAGCCGGCATTCCAAATACAGGTCTTACACAAGGAATACAAACACGGCCATTACTGCCAAGTTTTCAGGCCATCAGTGTTGAAAATGAGCCTTTTCTATTTAGCCATTAATAAATAAAAAGAAATGGTAATAGAATCAATTGTGGTCCCATGGCTGTTTAAAATATATTGCTCTCAGTGCATTATATTTTGATTCTCCCATCCAATTAAGCAGAGGCCAGGAATCCCACAGGGCATTCTGATTAAGGACATTAAATATGAACTTCATTTTAGGGCACTGGGCATTTTAAAAAAAATATATCTCTGCAAATCTGAACAAATACGGCTAAACCACCCTGAACACGCCCGATCCCATCTGACCTCGAAAGCTAAGTGGGGTCGGGCCTGGCTAGTACTTGGATGGGAGACCTCCTGGGAATACCAGGTGCTGTAGGCTTAACATGGGCGTGGGGCTAGCAACTCCACCCCGTAAGGGAACCAATTGCTACTGAAACACCAACACCAGTTGGTGGCCCATACCCCGGCTGGGGGGTGACGGGGAGAGAGAGAGAAATCTGAACAAATAAGAGTCCTGACACTTTAGAATTCAACATGGTTTTAGCCAATCCTGACTTGAGCAAAATCTCCCATTAACTTGCTTGGAAGTTTTCACCTGGTCGAGACTGAATAAGGACTCAGACAGATTTTGAAAGTATCTAGGCCCCTGACTCCCAGATGGTTAGACACTTCTCAAAATCTCAGTAGCTGCACCTTTGGGCACCTAAATACCCTTAAAATCTGGCCCTTTAGGACCTAGCTGATTGTGTTGGTGACTATCACTGGGCCAGTGATGTCGGTAGCACTGAATCACACAAGCCAAGCATCCAGGTTTAAAAGCAACACTGGAAGTAGTTTGCATTTTGCCATTAAGTTCTGGAATTGGAGGACACGTTTAGGACTAAAAGGGGATTCTGACAGAATTTGTTTGGGGGGGGAAAAAAAACCAAAAACAAATTATCAAACACGTGTAGGTAAAAAAAAAAAAATCATTGCAATAGTCTCCTTTTTCCCCCCTCTCTCCTTACAGCAGAGATTGATAACATAAGAAATAAGGCCCATAATCCCTCCCCTTCCCTCACGCATGTTCTAGTGAGGCTCTATTATTTAAGGTTTGGGACCTGCCACACTAACTTCAAATGATTCTTTATAATACTGCCTGTGACGAGCTGAAGGGATCCATTGACTGGAAACCGCAACTTGGTGTAATTTGGCTTTCTGTGCCATGAGAGACTGTCTAGGCTCATCTTTGTACAAGCCTGGAAAATAAAAGCAATAAGAAGTGGGATGGGAAGAAGGCAATTTTCAAGTCTTTGCAGCTTTCAGAAAATGTCAAATCCCCTGACTTACAGTTTTAACTTGGAGTTCTAGACACTCGAAGTTCATATGCTAGGTAGCGTTATCCTAAAGGCACCATCCACCAGTGCCCTATGATAGAAACCGAGGCTATGGGTACGCTACAGAGACTGTGGTGCAGGCCGTTGAAGCCAATGGGAGAGAGCTCTCCGGTTGAGTTAATTATTCCAGCCCCCACAAGTGGCAGTAGCTACATTGGTGCGAGAAAATCTCCTTCCAATACAACACTGTCCCCACCGGCGCTTAGGTTTGTGTAACATGCATTACTCAGTGGAGTTGCTTATTCAACCCTGAGCAACATAACTCAGACCAATGTAAGCTATGGTGCGTCCGTACTCGCAGTAACGCAAGGTGCTCTTAGCTTGGTGAATACTACAGAGACTCAATGCAGTGAACAGATTCACATACCTTGGCAGCACACTGGCCCAAAATGCCACCATAGACGATGAGGTGACTATCAGGATCGCTAGAGCCAGTGTAACTTTCGGCAGATTAAACACCAACGTCTGGAACAGAAGAGGCATCACCGCCCAGACCAAGCTGAAAGTATACAGGGCGGTTGTTCTTCCGACACTGCTCTACACCAGCGAAACCTGGATTGTGTATCAGCGCCATGCCAAGAAGCTGAACCACTTCCACACAATAAGCCTCAGGAAAATCCTCAACATCAAGTGGCAGGACAAGATCCCAGACACTGAAGTACTCGCCCAAGCAAACCTGCCCAGCATCTTTACCATCTTGATGCAGTGGCAGCTACGCTGGGCAGGACATGTAGTCCGTATGTCAGACCATCGGCTACCAAAGCGACTTTTTTATGGCGAGTTGCAACAAGGACAGCGGTCTACTGGGGGTCAAAAGAAGCGCTTCAAAGACACTCTCAAATTCACCCTCAAAGCGTTTGACATCAATCCTGACTCTTGGGAACAGAGCGCAATGCATTGGACTACATGGCGCTCTTCTGTGTATAAAGGTGCCGAATCATGTGAGGCCAAAAGAACGTCTGCAGCAGAACAAAAGAGGCAAGCCAGAAAAGCCCGTGCCAGAAACCCTGCTGGAGATGTCCTCCTCATCTCCTGTCCTATCTGTCATCGGACCTTTCGTGCAAGGATTGGCCTAATCAGCCATCTGCGCGCACACAGACAAAATCAGCCCCAGCAATTCACAGATGACTGGGTGGTCCTCGTCGAATCGATGGACAAACCACCACTACAGCTGGGAGAGCCTCGTTTGCAAATCAGATTCTGTATCCAGGCACGTCAATATAAATGTAGGAGCCTCGCTTTATCCTACTAATTTCAAAAATTGGGTTTGCCTAGAACAAAACAGACCATGTGCAGGCAGTCTTTGGGATGGTCACACAGAGTAAAGCAGCACTATAGCTTGGTAACATTTGAACCTGAGAGACCTTAGTCTGCCTCTTCTCTGCTAGGTCAAAATTGAGAAAAAATACCCCCCGCTCCCGATATTCTTCCTCCCCTCCTTCATGGAATAAGCCCCATCTCTTCCCATCCTGCTCTCTCCTCCTTTCTCACTCTCATGTCCCTGCCTGTGTTCCTAATCCTCCCATGCCGTCTCCCTCGATGGTCAGACCATTTAATCCCCTCCATACCCAGAGTTTTGCTTCACTCCTATTCTGCTGCTCCACAAGTTCCATGCCAGCTCACCAGGGCCTCCAGCCTCACTGCCTCCTCCTCGGAGGTTAACGAAGGGCATTTTTGGTAGGGGTGAGGAAACCCACCTCACTGGTCTCACGTGAGAAAAAAACCCACAGCAGCTACTGGTGTTTCTCAAAACCTGCAGGACCTGCCCAGTCTTCAAAATATGAAACTCCTGTGGCCAGAACATCCTCTCCACTCTGAGGTGAACCTTGATAGTGTAACTTTTTCTGGCCAAGCATCAGCCAGGTTGTACCTGTCACGGAGTGCCCGGGCGATGGTCTGGAACCTGCTCCCTAGGAAGCCAGACTGGACTTCGGGTGAAGTGTCCCCTCTCCATACACAGCCTGTTTCCAAGGCTAGGAGCTTCACGGGTACCCACTTCAACCTTCCTGGGTCTGACCTCAGAGCATTCAGTACCTTCTGCCCCTCCGTGCGCTTCCCCCAGCGAGCCCGCCTGGGTGGGGTCCTGAGGGAGCCCATGGATTCTGCACCCCAAATCCACAGTCAAACATGACTCTCAGCCAGCCAGTAAAACAGAGGTTTATTCAATGACCGATATCTGGTCTAACCCAGACCATACAGCAAGCGTGAGCCCTCAGCTGGATCCATTTTGGGGGCCAGAGAGTGAGATAGCTCCTCTGCCTTCCCTGCCTGACTCCAGCTAGCTTTAGACTCCAAAACCTTTCTCCAACCCCTCCTCCCCCTGGCTCAGCCAGGTCAAGTGACCTCCCTCCTCACACTTAGGGTCAGATTACAGCTTCAGGTATGCATACCAGCAGAGAGGGGAGAGGGAATTGCCTGCTTGCTTACACTATCAGCCCCTATTCCTTCACAGAGACACTTAAGAAATGCAAAGGGGAAACTGAGGCACACACACAGTATTCCTACTCTGTCACAGTACCATCTCCAAGACACCATTCCACCTCCCATCCCTTGAACTGAGGGATTTTGTGAGGAAGTGAGTTTTTGTGGGGGTTTTGTAAAGAAGTGTTCCTAAAGAGTTATGGGTAAAGTAGTAGAGGACAGAGCAGAGGGAGATTTTGATTTCTGCAACACCATAGGTATCACCTGCACAGAATTCCTAATGGGTATTACTGCTACAGGAAGTTGCCGGGCAACTGCCAGGGGTCTCAACCAATAGTAACACCTGTTGGTGTCACTTTTTCTTGCCTTTGTATTGCAGGCACAACATGCAATTCGCAGGGAAAGAAGAAATAGGATTGTACTGCAAATATTATGGGATTCTAGCACACACCAGTCTAACCACCAGCATCCTCTGTGGTATGTACCAATATCCCACATAAGCATTTTCCATGTTACATTAGCATCTTGAAGCATGGTCTCAGACATCAAAAAGAAGTCTAGGCTATGATTTCCAGAAGTGTCCACTGTTGGCCTCTCTGCTCCCCTTGAAGTCAACTAGTGACCAGAATTAGCCCAGTGCTGAGAGCTTGTGAAAAGTTCAGCCATATTCATGCTTACTCAAAAAACTTTCAGCTTCCTTCTCGCTAGAACATTGTCATCAACCATTATGTAGAGCTGGTCAAAAATATACTGAAAACATTTCATGAAAAACATGGATACAATTTTGAAATTCTTCTACCCTTTCTCCAAGTAGGAATGAAGGTTAAAAAGTTAACTTATTTTAGGGGTTACCTACAGAATTTCCACCTTCAGGTCATTTCAATAAATTCACATTTTGGTTTATTATAAATACATATAAATAAAAAAAGAAACATAAGGCAGGTGGTAGCCTAAGATTATCTATGTGAAAGCTTTCTATTAAGTCTCTTTCTTTTCCTTGTAGTATTTGGGTATATCTGACACTAATGACAACTCAGTTCATTAAGGTTAATTATAAGGGATCGGAGACAAGGATTAATTTATTGCTTAAGCTTACCCAGTAATTATTACTGATGTTAAGGAGGAGATTTAATCATTAACATGCTTCCAGTGCATTATTGCTGGTGGCACTGGTACCAAATTACCAGAAGTGTATCTCAAGATTCATTAATATCATGGTTACTGTTATTTTTGTTGTTGTTTTATTCTGTATTTGGGTTTTTTCCTCGTGGATATTTGGGAATCACACCTCACACAAACCCAAAACACTCAGTAGCCTTTGGCTCAAGACTTCAAAGTGTAAATGAGAAAAAAAAATGGATGAGTCCCACCAAATCTTAAAACAGGAGTACAAATTGGCCCAAGTGAACTTTTAGGAGTGCTAGTGCCAATGTCTATATTTCCCCTTGAGATAGTATTTTGGGTTTTGCTGGCCTGTTTGGTACATATGCATTCTTACTAATAGGTGTGAACAGAGGACAAAGACACTGTGTATGTTGCTTCTGAGTATCCAGATGGGTTTGTTAGTACAATGGGAGCAGATAAGAGCCGTTCAAGTGTTACTGGGCATGGTGGAAGTAAAATATGTTCAGCCGGAGAGAGTCACAGGGCCAATTTATTCTACAGGCAGGACCCTTCAGAACAGTGCTTCCCAGAGTTAAGGGTTTATTCTGCTACCTGGGACTGGCTGATAAGCTGTGATCACACCAGGTGAGTGGCTGGAAAAAAAGAGAGACTGGCCCCGTTAAAGGTAGCCACAGACAGTAGTGAAAAAACAAACAAAAAAACAAAACAAAACAACCCACCTTTGTTTGGAAGAATCAATGATTTCAACGGTTCCATCAGCACTACAGGACTGGAATTGTGAGGTTATTTATTCTGCAGTGTGGGTCATTACTCAGAAATCTGAAGGTCCTCTTCGAACAAGGATTTCTTCTTTCTCCTGCACTCTTCACATGCTTGTGCCATTTTGTATTATGGGATTGCTACAGCTAGCCCCTGGTGTAATCTAGAGACATTTTCTTCTCCCACCAGCCCGAAGAGCAATGGAGTAGAAAGTAACTAAGAGCTCCTGTCTTTCCCCATCCCCTTTTCTTCTCCTCAGCTGTGGCAAGCACAGACCCACGATAGCTGAGAATCTGGTTTGAAACATCAAAGGATCCCAATCCTGCAAACACTTACACATGTGAGTAATTTTACACACAGGAGTAATCGCATTGACTCCAGTGGGTGCAGTTATGTGTGTCAAGTTAAACTCACGTGTAAACATTTGCAAGATCAGGATCCAAGTCCCAGAATGCTCTGCAAGAATAGAAAGTGGTGTGTATTTTTCTTCCCATTAAGATATTTAGCATTAGCACATAGTGGTTGTATATTTGCTCAACAATCATACGAAAGTGCCTGTGTCAAACCAGTCACTTTAATTGACAAGGCAGCCTACAGTGCAAGTGACGTCACAGCTGTGGCCAACATGACCTCACTCCTGGAATTACAGTCCAGCGCCTCTTTTGGGGACAGCACTTATTAACTAAAGGAAATGTCTCAAGGGGGCAAACAGTGGGGGAAGTGCAAATGATTTACCAGACACTTTCAAACAAGAATATTCCGCACAGGTAGTTACCGCTTAACTTTGGAGTGGTGCCCAACTCTAATGATTTTCACGTGTCAATGTTTATAGAGAGCCGAAAGCTTGCACATAAAATGTGCAGCTTTATATAAATGTACATACTTTGCTGTTAAATGTTCTGTTTGTCCCTCGCCTAAGAAGAAAGGAGATAGCATCATCCAATCAAAGGAAGCAGCAAGAGCAGTTGCAGGGGAGAATTATATTTATTGTAAATTTCCAGAGGGAATTAACCAATTTTCTGCATTATGATAGAATCAGCATATTGTAGATTGAACCTGTAGATAATGTCAAAGCATTCAATTGTGTGTGCCGGCTGAATCCTAAATACACGAGGCGACTGCCCTTCTGTTTGCTCTGCGGTTTTCTCATCAGGGTGCACACTACTGGGCCAGGTGTGTCACTTTGGGCACAAGCGTGTGTGTCCCATTGGAGCTTGTGTGCTTTAACATGGTAGGAAAACTCCCTCTCCCCCTCTCTGCGCTTGTGATGGAGAAAGTACCGGGAGGAAACGAGACAAATGGCAATCAAGAATATACCATTTTACAAGTATGGGAACTTGCCATGCTGCTTAACCTTGGGGGTGGGGGGAAAGAGAGTTTCACATATTACAACTGATTCATGATCTAATAAGTAAGCGGATGGTTTTACACGGAGAGGGTGTTGGCATGGACTTAACATATAAGCCAATACAACAGAACTCTTAAATGCAAGAGGGACTTCATAGTCTTTGGAACCTGCATTCTCACTTTTAGACTACCATATAATTTTTTAACAGGCCGCCTACCATATTCCTGATAGTTACTTAGATTTTCATAGCACCCACGGAGAGGCCATGACAAAAAAAAGGGGGAAACTGGCCAAATGAGAGTTAAAGGGGAGGTTTAACTCTGTTCCCGGATAGGGATTCAGGCCTGGGTTTCAGTGGGAGCAAGGTTTTGGCTTTTGTTTTTTGTTTCTAAGCAGGAGTCAAATGCACAGAATAGAATAGCAGGGTGGTCTAGTGACTAAGGTACAATGCTAGCCTACCACTCACAAGCTTGTGTTACATTTCCTCTGTCAGAGGCTTCCTGTGTAACGCCGAACAAGTCAGTCTGGCCCAGATCCTCAAAAGGAATTGAGGCTCCTCACTCTGACTGAATTCAAACGAGAGTTAAGCACCTTAATAGCTCAGGAACTGGCCCTTAGGTGGATTGGGAGCAGCGACAGAGAGACTAACGGGGATACCAGAACTTCCCAAGCACGCAGGAGTACTATCAGAATGACCCACGGTGTGAAAATGACTGAGGTGTTGCATGGGGTACATAGACATAGTTGACTGTTTTTCAACCCAGGCCATTGCTGACAAGTGTTGAAGAGACCTCATCACTTCAGTGTGTTGCAACGTCTGTGGAAAAGCAGCGGAGATCCACCTTTTGAAAAGGCAGCTCTGTGAAGAGAGGAAGTTACCTTCGAGCAAGCAGAGACCAAGCAAAACGGAAAGCAGCGCTCTCTGTCAGAGAGAAAGCAAAGCCCTGACTCTGTCAGAAAGAAAGATGAGAAGAAAAGCAGATGGGAAAGAAGATGGGGGTGAGGCTGACAGTAACCAGTGTAAGTGCAGCACAGTGAAACCAGGCAACGGGGAGAGATGGCATCATTTTCAGGAAGCAAAAAGACGCTGAGATTTTACTTCGTGAAAGCCAAGAACTGGCAACTCTGTTTCAGTGAGTGGCAGAATTACCCTCTGCACTAGATAAAGGCATCGCTACACCTCTGAGGTTAATTCAGGAGGGTGTCTGCCTATTTTCACCGAGTTGAGATGAATTCAGACAACCCCACCCCTGAGGTCTGGAAGAAAAGCCAAGCCAGTCATAGTGAGAGGCAAAATCTAACCTGTGTCCAACTCTGTTTCCCCTTGAGCCTCGGACCCATCACCTGAGCAAAATAATTAAGTGACTCACTCCCACAGGCAGAATGCCTGCCTCGGGGTGCCCGATATGCCTATCCTACCTGAACTTCAGATAAGTCCCTGCTAGAATACAATCTAAAGCAGCACAGATGGATTTTCAAACCTGCGGTGCACCCCCAGCAACTCCCGTTGTTCTCAGCGGGGAAGTCCTTCCCCATCGTTCCCAATGACAGCTGCTAACGGCATTTTGAAAACCTGCCCAGGATCTGAAACTCCCTGCAGTCTGTAGGATCAAAGACAACCTCCATGGGGACAGCCATGCGTTGGGAAAAGGAGGATCGCTCCAGTCTGATCTGTTACAGTCACTTGAAGAGTTACCATGTCTCTTGAATGAAGCACCTGCTGGCTTATTGCTGGCTTCCTTCCCTCCACCTCTGCGGAGTCTCTGTTCCTCAGCAGTAAGTGGGGCTCCGTGAGATCAAGAATACAAGAAAGGGAAACAACGTCTTGAGGTTAGAGGGCAAGGGACTGCAGGCAGGGTGGGGTGGACGGGTTACAAGTCACAGTTACCCTCATGTCCTGGGTTGGGCTGCTCATAGGGTCTAGGATAGGAACTCTTGTTGGTCTTCCGTTGTAACTTGAGCACAAGGACTTCAAAGCTTATTTCACCTGCTAGTTTCTGACAACCCTAGCAAGGTGGGAGCCCAGTGCTTGGAGCATGGCAGCACCCGCTTCTAAGCTCATGGTACATGGCCCATGCTACCAGATGTAGGTTTTGCTGGAGCCCAAGGCCTAAAAAACAGTATGAACCAAAGGCTGTGAACCGGAGAAGGCCTGGCCTTTGTAAAATAGCAATACACCAGGTATTAGCCAACCAATAAGCACATTCCTGACCTGAGAGGATGGTACAGGAACCCTCAGAGTTCCCAACTAATTGCAGAAATGCATTCCTAGGAGATGGCACAGCGACCCACCGGCGCCCCCATATGATATGGAGGGGGTGACAGGAGCATGGAGGAGAATGTTTTGTTTGAATTAACAGGTATAACTAATAACATCAGGAGCAGAACCCAGAACTTGTTTCTACCACTGTATAAAAGGAGAAGTCACAAGAGGCACACTTGGTACTCGCCTCGAGGACAGCACCAGGTTGTGTTGACTGAGGGGTACCTTGTTGCAGGCATACACGGGCTAGCGTACCTGCCACCAGTGAGCGGGGCACCAGGACCATGGTTTGTGGACAATGACCTTGGCCGAGCACCGTCACGCCGTACCAAGCCTGGAGTCTATGAACACCATTGAGGTCTGCTGAGTCAGCAAGCTGCTATGGTACAGCTAACACGGGAGCTCCAAGAACTGCACCAACACACCTCTGCCACCACCAGAGGCCTAAGACTACCGTCCCAAAGCCAGTGCAGGGAGGGGCTAACTGTGAATCTTAGCTCCACAGAAGGCCCTCGGTACAGGGCCCATCTCTGACTGTGGGGTGACAGCACTAGTGTTGAAGAACGGGGGGAGGGGAATAACCTAGGAAAGATGTGGTGATAGTTAAAAAGAAAAATGGTTGACTAACAAACAACTTCCTCAGGGTGAGATGTCTCAGTCTATAGGACAAAAAAAATCTCAAGGCAAGCAGGGAAACTCCATTGCTCAGGGCATTCAAAATGTGATTGGGCCACGCACTAAAAGAGATGGCACAAGGAACAATTGTGCATTGGCATGAAGCTATTGCAGTGAGTGACCTCCCTCACTAACCTCTGTTTTATTCTTGGATTTTCCAGCATTAAGGCCCCTCTTTCCCCTCCTGCTCTTTATCTGTCCTGTCTATTATACCTTGTGCTCTTTGGGGAGTGACGATCACTTCCTCCATGTGTGTACAATGTGCTCCAATCTCTGTTGGGATTTCTAGCCATTACTGTAGAGATACAGATAAATTGTACTTGGCACTGCTAAATATCAACTACTTACACTATTGATTTTGGCCTCTTTCCACACAGGTGGAAATACAATCTCAACTATAATGTGCAGTACATGTGTTCCCAGGTATTTTATGAATGCAAACAGACAATATTGGCTTAATAAACTGGGGGATTTTTTAATTGCACACAATCTTATTGCAATTATCCACCAAAAAAAAGAGTGCCAAACTGGGAAACGTTGTACAATATCAAACCCCAATCTAAAATGGCTGAACTGAATTATTTCAAGAATCCAATCTCTAATAAGCAGGATTCCTTTATGAATGAGAATGCTAATTCTTTTGTACATTTATTTTGCCAAGAACTCAATATCAGCCCATGCAAATGAACTGTAATTATTCACATAACTCTCAAACAGCTTAAGTGTCAGAGTTTGGTTGAAAGTCCACAATGCGTGCAACTGAGATTTTTTTCCTAACTTGACATCTCTCTATTTGCGAAAGGTATTTGTTAATTGGAAATTTCTCGAATACAGGAGAGATGTTTTAATCAGGCAATAATCTCCAATTTGGGGTGAGAGGGGAGGAAAAAAATTGGGGGAGGGGGAGGATTGTGAAACTAAATACTCCTACCCGGGAAGTTCATTAAGTCAGGTCATTATCAGAGAGTTATGGCAAGAGATTTATATGTTAAAAAAGCTACTTTTAAAATTATGGAATACCTCTTCTGAACATCTCACTTTTTGTTATCAGCTAGCAGAATACACAGCATACGGTGTGCAGAATTATTCTCAAAGATAAGAGGCAGGGACTTATGATTTTAAGGACATTAAGATTTACTACCCTCATAACTAGGTCTGTAAAACTAGAGATAGATCTTGTGTTCTAGACCATCCTGATTTACATAGCGGTAGCTAACATCATTGGAAGGAAAGAACTCTCCAATGTACCTAGCTGGTTTTAAACATGTTTTACGAGTGGGATTTTGCAGCGTGGTCGATGTTGGCCTAATTCTTCTCCCAGGAAAGTCAGTGGTATAACTTCCATGAACTTCAATGGGAGCAGAGGTAGGCCGATGTTGAGCTCTTTTGAATACCCCACCCTTGATGCATGCAGCTGTCTCAACCAAGATATCGCATGAATTATCTGTATTTATCTATTCAATACCCTTTCTTCAGCCACCCATTTTAATGGTAAATTATTTAGATGCAACTAGCTAGGCCTTCAGCACGTCTTAGAAATGGTGGCTCTTTACTGAGAGGAGTTATAAGGGACAATTATAAGACGACAATTGACGAATACTCCTTTCCCTCAGCTAGAACATTGGACCTTTGGATTGGTTTTGATTGACTCTCCCTTAAAAGAAAACCCAGAGATTTAAATTGCAATCCTGGGATAAAGTTTTCAAAAGCAGCTAAGTGACGTGGGCGGCTAACTCTGCGTAGCAGTGGGAACTCACCACCAGGGCACCCCCTCACTCTAGGATGCAATAATCTAGGGATTTTTTTTCCACACCACCATCCCCTTTTCATCACCCAATCTGAGCCTGCAGCAGTCTGCGTCTTCTAGGGCCCAGGCCTCTATCCAGGTTCAATCTCCTTCAGGAAAAACAAAAGTTGGGCAGAAAAGCCAAATAAACCTCCCAACAAATGTATCTTTCAGTAGGGTTTGATCTATGCCCCCGTCCCAGGCTCTGCGGAGCTCTTAGATTCCCTAGGCTTTTCCCCTGGAACCCTTCTTCCTAGCAGGTTCCCTCTACATTCCCTCCCTGGGGACTCCAGCAGCTTCTCCCAGGAACCTCCCTCCTACTTACAGGTCCCATCTCAGGGCCTTCCAGAGGAGCCTAATCCGATCCTT
Source organism: Sternotherus odoratus (assembly GCA_032164245.1). NCBI lineage: Eukaryota > Metazoa > Chordata > Testudines > Kinosternidae > Sternotherus > Sternotherus odoratus. Next base: position 8,480,898 of record JAVMKO010000004.1, on the reverse strand, counting down.
GGGGTTCCTTCTGCGGTCTGTCACAGCTTCCTCCTCCTAGGTGTATTCTCTCAAGCCTTTTGATGAGACCCAGGTGTTTGCCATACTAATACCTGACCCCATTAGCCTCCCTTCCTCAGGCTGAGAGCTAATCATGGCACAGTCAGGGCTAATTAAACAGGGTCAGCCCAAATTTTTCTGGCCTTTAAACTAACAGGCAGCCCTGGTACAGTACTATGACCTGGTGTGGAAGTGTATTTAGGTGCCTACACATAGAAAGGTGCCTAAATACCTTTCAAAAAGCTGGCTCTAAGTGCTCAAATCACTTTTGAAAATAGAATTTAGGCTCCCAAGTCCCATCAGTGCTGTCCAAAATGTGTGTTAACAGTAACACACTAGTACCAGAGGTAACAAAGAGTCCTGTGGCACCTTAAAGACTAACTATAAAGTATAGAAGCATAAGCTTTCGTGGGCTAATACCCACTTCGTTGGATGCGACGAAGTGGGTATTAGCCCACAAAAGCTTATGCTTCTATACTTTATAGTTAGTCTTTAAGGTGCCACAGGACTCTTTGTTACCTCTGCTATGCCAGACTAACACAGCTACCTCTCTGATTCTTGACACTAGTACCAGAGGTTTGCAATGCCTTAAACATCATTATGATCTGCCATCTTTATTTCCTGAATGTCTATGGGTGGGATTTTCAAAAGTGCCTACCTGATGTAAGAACACAGGCACATTGACTTTCACTAGGACTTGTGGTCTTAAACAATTTAGGTCCCTCTGAAAACCTCATCCTGGATGGAAGGGGAAAAAAAACCAAACACACACATGGTAATCTGTGTTGACCACTCGCAGCTCTTTGATATAGTAAATTGCCTTGTCAAAAAGTAGGCCAGTAACTGGCTTTATGGACAAGGCATTAGGAGCACTGTAGTGCTGACAGACTGGTACAAACATTTCTGCCCAATCTGTTCAGCTCATCTTTGCATACACGTTGGTGAGAGCCAAGGAACCAATGCCAGGAAATCATAAATGTTTGTGAAGAAAGATAAATAGATACCCAGGGACTGAAGTTAATCCTGGCAAAATATGACACATTGACAGAGCAGTGAGCTGAGAACATTTTCATGCTGTTTATCTATCCCTCCTCCCCACCCCCATTTGAAATGCTACTGCAGCTCTGTTTGCAGATGAGCTTTATTTATTTAGATTTCTTCACCTGTGATATAGACTCACAGACAGTTCCCCCCTTGGGATCATGAGCAAATGTAATAATTCAGCATGGAGTAAATTGTAAATATTGCCTGATTCACAGGGAAGCAATTATGGGATAGCACCAAAAGGATGGGAAAAGCTTACACATTTGTATGAAAGTAAGGCAATGTAGTATTCAATTACATATTATGTGATTCACCCATTCCCCCTAGTAACTGATGAGATGAACTTTTTCCTTTGATGCGCTTACACAGCTGTTTAGGACACAAGAATAAAAGTGTCTGGCTGCAGTTTATTTTGGGGATATTTCCGGTTTTGTACAGGAGAGAGAAAAATCCCAGAAGAGCCAAACGGCCTATCCCCTAAGTTCCAATTTCAGAAGTCAGGTCTTGTCTATGCCACAAACGTTGGTCGACACAAGATACAGCAGCATAAAGCCGTTCATATATCGCTTGTGTTTGTGCACAGTTGGTTGCTTGCATTAGTGCTTCATGTACTCACCAGCAGTGAGTGTGTTGATGCAAAGGGTGATGCACCAGGAGAGGTATCCCACTGCACCATGCAAAACCTTCAATGGAACTTAAGCTCATAAGCAACCAATATCCAGATCCTCAGAAGGTGTTTAGGAGCCTAACTCCCTCTGATTTCAATGGAATTAGATGCCAAAATCTTTGCAGCTGTGGACCTAAGCTATTTTTCAAAATAGGACATAGGCACCTAACTCACGTAGATGCTTGAAAATTGTACCTGGGCTCACTAAATACTTTAGGATCCTATTTAGCAGTGGGCACCTTATAAGTACTTTCACTTATTATGGGTATGGCCTATTGTTACGTTACTGAAGTTATTTGGGATCATATAGATCATTGGTGCAACCAAGGTCCTATAGTGGCACCAAATATCATGTAAAGGGGGTCATATAAGGTGTCTATGACCAGGTTATGGTCTGCTGATTATGATTAATCTATCTGTATGTGTGTATCTTTTTTGTAGCTAAAGTTATGAATATTGGCAATATGGTGTCTGTATTTCAAACTTATGCTTGGCTTCTGGGTGAGATCTCAGACAAGCTGTTAGCTCGGCTGGCCAGGCTGATGGCCCATTAAGGACCATCAGCTACACAATGAACTTTGTAGATGCCCAACCACACCCGAGCTTCTTCAGGAATGTGGCCTGGCTGGTCAGGAACTGAATCTTGGAGAATCTTGTAAGTGGACCATGTGGCTATGAACCTCCATTTTGCAACTGGACTCTGCATAAGAAGGAGGAGGGGGGGGGGGGGTCTTTGCCCACAAGAGGAAGTCTATAAAACCTGGGAGAAACTCCCTCCATTTTGTCTTCAACCTCAAGTCTTCAACCTAGCACCCACCTCTGGATGGGATTTTGCTACACATGGAAGCTCTGGCCAACGGATTGATGACCCATCCCTGGAGGGGATGCATTCCAGAGACTTTGATTTTGAACCTGCAGTTTATTCTACCTTTGCTGAAAGCCTGAACCAAGGGATTTGCCATTACTGCATGTAATTGATTTCTTTTAACCATTCCTAACCCTCACCTATATCTTTTTCCTTGTATAATAAACCTTTAGATTTTAGATTCTAGAGGACTGGCAACAGTGTGATTTGTGGGTAAGATCTGATTTGTACATTGACCTGGGTCTAGGGCCTGATTCTTCGGAATTGGGGAGAACAGTTTTCTTTTATTTGGGGTATTGGTTTTCATAACCATTGGTCCCCAAGACAGGTGGCTGCTGGTGGTAATACTGGGAAGCTGGAGTGTCTAAGGGCATTGTGTGACTTGTGGTTAGCCAGTGGGGTGAACTTGCATCCGACGAAGTGGGTATTAGCCCATGAAAGCTTATGCTTCTATACTTTATAGTTAGTCTTTAAGGTGCCACAGGACTCTTTGTTACCAAAGTCTTTTCTGTTTATCTGGTTTGGTTTCCCTCAGAGGTAGAGAAACCCCAGCTTTTGGAAGCAATTTTGTCCTGACTTGGCACTCTCTTGGCAATTTTGCCCTTTTGGAAGCAATTTGTCCTGACTTGGCACTCTCAGTTGGATCCCACCAGGAACAGCACTGTCACACCTATTCACAAGTCTCTAGTGTTAAGCAAAATAAGGAGCCCAGTTTTTGCAGCTGGATGCCTAAATTGGAGCACCTATTTCTGCACTTCAGTCCGCAAATTGGCTCTGAGGTATGGAAATCTGATATTTGGGCTGATAGGGATGACTAACTTAAGTGGTCACCTTTGAAAGCTGGGCTCAGTCTCCATTGGTGAGATCTGAAAGTCCATACCTTCTCTCCCTCACCACCCTAAGTGGGGGAATTCTCAACAACACACAGGCCTTTTGTGAAGAGCAAAACTCCCCCCTCTCTAACACTGGGGTAACAGAGGGGTCTCTCCTATGGCCCCTTAACTATAAGCTGCTTCCCCAGCCTAAGTTAAGTCTTTACACCCCCAAAACCCACACTTTACCAGTTGGGAAACTGGGGTCCATCTGCCACCACTCAGTAATCACCCCAAGACTATGGGTGGGGTACCTTGACACCCCCTCTCTCTCCCTTAAGCCACTTGAGAGAGAAAAGAATTTAGGCTTCCAGCCACCACTCCTCCCCCCTCCCTTTCCAGCCTGAAAGCAGGGAGAACTTTAAGGGAATAACCACCCGCTTTTTATAACAAAGAAGGTTTAATAAAGAAAAGAAAACAACTTACAGCTAATACAACTTTACAGATATAAAGCTTCCTACCCCTCCCTTCAGATTTTCTCCCCCTGAGAGGGTAGTGACACTCTAGACCAGGTACAAACTTATGAAATCAACTTTACCTACAGTTCAGCTACTTATGAATATAGGAAGGACAAGTAGAAGTTTTCACTCCATAGCTAGAGAAAGAAGATCGGTGTTGCCCAAAGCTGGGATAGAAGGAAACAAACTAAACCTCCCTCCCCCCTGCCTCGTGGAACGGGGCTTTTACGTCACCCTCTCTCAGGTAAAGTTAACCCCATACAGGCAAAACAGCACTCCCCACTTATGACACCTTTACTGCCTAACCAACCCTTAGAATCATAGAACCTCAGAGTTGGAAGGGATATCAGGAGATTATCTTGTCCAACCCCCTGCTCAAAGCAGAACCAATCCCATTTTTGCCCCATATCCCTAAATGGCCCCTTCAAGGATTGAACTCACAAGCCTGGGGTTTAGTAGGCCAATGCTCAACCCCCCCCCCCCCCCCCAGCAGCCCCCCCAGCATTTGTCCAACCCTTTGTCCATTACAGCTCACTTTGCAGAGGAGGGGTCAACATCTCATCCCAGCAAGACAGAGGTTTTCTCTGCAAATTGCAAGGTTGGCCATGCGTCTCATAAAAAGATTGGCTCAGCTTGTGGCCAAGTCAATAGGTATCTTTCAGATCTTTTTTACAGTAGGTGGATCAGGACAAATAAGCAGGGACACAGGCCAATTCATAGATTGATTTATGGGGTAAAGTCAAAGCCAAACTAGAACCTGGATCCTCATCACTTGTAAGCAAGTGCTTGTATAGCTAAGCTAAGGGGGAAAAGCTTGTTCCTGTCTGACACTAGATTCTTCTAAACATTGGCAATTCCAGACCCAGGGCAGGGAGTGAAGGAGGAGTGGATGCCATCTGTGTGTCTCTAGCACTTATTCTTTATACAGTAAAATACTTTAGAATATCAAAATTCTGAAGTGCTTCCAAATATATTGTAAAAAAAAAAAAAAATCCAAAGTAATTCAAATACATTAGGCAACTGCTATTGAAATGAATAAAGAATAACCCTCGTTGAGATTGGCAGCAGGCTCTCCAGTTTCCATTGTCAGCTTAAAGAAGCCACAATTTTACTGGAAGTAAACTTGAAAGGTTGGAATTAAGCTGGAGTGTTTCCCGTTACCTTCTGCACTGACATAATGAAAGCCTTTCACCTCTTTGTTCCCATATCGGTAGGTACAGTCAATTGGGTGTTTTTGCTTTCCTTGTGAGGCATTGTTACAAGCTGGATTTCATTGGTACAGGCTGGATTTTGAAAAGCACTTTTCCACTTCAATTTTTTCACACAGACACTCATCAAATCTGCTAATGCATTGTTACAGAATGGCCAGCCCGCAATGTCTGTACTGACTAGTGGTCATCCCAGCCCATCACCTGGCATGGCCCTTAGGGATTTCAAAAGGTGAGATTGACAAAGCCAGAAGAGTACCCAGAAGTCACCTACTACAGGACAGGCCCAACAAAGAAACTCCACTAGCTGTCACCTTCAACCCCCAATGGAAACCTCTCCAGCGCATCAAAGATCTACAACCTATCCTGAAGGACGATCCTTCACTTTCACAGATGTTGGAAGACAGTCCCAGTCCTTGTTTAAAGACAGCCCCGCAACCTGAAGCAAATACTCACCAGCAACCAGACAACAAAAACTAACCCAGGAATTTATCCTTGCAACAAAACCCGGTGCCAACTCTAGCCACATCTATTCAAGTAGCACCATCATAGGACCTAATCACATCAGCCACACCATCAGGGGCTCATTCACCTGCACATCTACTAATGTGATATATGCCATTATATGCCAGCAATGCCCCTCTGTCATGTACATTGGCCAAACCGGACAGTCTACGCAAAAGAATAAATGGACACAAATCCGACTTCAGGTATCATAACATTCAAAAACCAGTAGGAGAACACTTCAATCTCTCTGATCACTCAGTAACAGACTTAAAAGTGGCAATTCAACAAAAAAACTTCAAAACAGACTCCAATGAGAAACTGCTGACCTGGGATTAATTTGCAAACTGGATACCATGAAATTAGGCTTGAATAAAGACTGGGAGTGGCTGGGTCATTACACAAACTGCAATCTATTTCCCCATGCTAAATATCCCCCCTACTGTTACTTGCACCTTCTTGTCAACTGTTTGAAAGGGGCCATCCTGATTATCACTGCAAAAGGTTTTTTTTCCTCCTGCTAATAGCCCACCTTAATTGATTAGCCTCTTAGAGTTGGTATGGCAACCTCCACCTTTTCCACCCTCTATGTATATATATCTTTCTATTGTATGTTCCACTCTGTGCGTCTGATGAAGTGGGTTCTAGCCCAGGAAAGCCTATGCCCAAATAAATGTGTTAGTTTCCAAGCTGCCACAAGTACTCCTCGTTCTTTTTGTGGATCTCTTGAGACATTCCAATAGAGATGTGTCCAGTGCTGGGGAGGAGACACAGGTTGTGATATACATAGGCACCAGATATATAAGGAAAATCAAGAGCGGTCCTGGAGGCCACATGTAGGCTGCTAGATCAGAGATTTAAGTCAAGAACCTCCAAGGTAGTATTCTCTGAACTGCTTCCAGTTCCATACACAGGACCAGTTAGACAGGCAGGACTACAGGATCTCACTGTGTGGATGAGATGATGGTATTGGGAAGAGGGGATCACGGTTTATTAGGAACTGGAGAAACTTTTGGGAAAGGAGGTGCCTGGACAGGAAGGATGAGCTCCACCTAAACTACAATGGAACCAGATTGCTGCCATGACGACTTAAAAAGGTCATAGAGAAGTTTTTAAACTAAGGGCTGCAGGAAAGCTGAGAGGAGTAGGAACACATGGTTGTGACAGACACATCCCTTAGCTGAAGATGTATTAAAGGGAATACTGTACATCCTAGTAAAGAGAGTAGAGGACAAAAATTGATACACTATAGGTGGTAACGAAAGAGAAACTTTAAAAAATAGTCCCATTCAATTACATCACACAGACAACTGAACTATTGACAAATTGTATAAGTGCTTGAACACAAATGCTAGAACTCCAAATAGTAACAGGAGTGAACTTGAGTGCTTGGTATTAAATGAGGATATTGTCATAATAGGCATCACGGAAACTTGGTGGATTGATGATAATCAATGGGACACAGTAATACCAGGGTACAAAATATATAGGAAGGATGGTTAGGATACGCTGGTGGGCAAATGGTAATAGAGTCAGATATAGTAGAAGTCAAATGAATCAAATTGTATTGGAAGATTTATAGATAGCAATAGCATGCTTGAATTATAGGAGTATAGTAGGAAAACTGCCAATCTGACCAGGATGGTGAGGGTCACTGTAAAGTGCTCAGGGAGCTCAGACTACAAAAAAAAACCTCAGTAATAATGGGGGATTTCAAGTATTCTCATATAGACTAGATACAGGTCACCCCTGGATGGGATGCAGAAATAAAATTTCTAGAGACCATTAAATGACGGCTTCTTGGAACAGCTAATCCTGGGATCCACAAGGGGAGAGGCAACTCTTGGTTTAGTCCTCAGGTGGTGTACAGGAGCTACACCAAGGGGTGAATATTCCTGAACTACTCAGGCCACCATAGTGACCATGATGAAATTAAAATGCAGCCTCCTTGTAGGAGGAAAATACAAAAGTCACCCACCAAAGTAGCATTTAACTTCAAAAAAGGGAACTACAAACACAAAAATGAAGAAGCTAATTAAAAGGAACAGTCGCAAGAGTGAAATGATTGGACGCTGCATGGGGGAAAAAAAAAACCACAACCACAGCAAGAGGATCAAAAAAATGCCAGCTAGCTAAACAGCAGAGTAAAAGAGGTGGTTAGAGACAGAAAAAAATATTGGAAGTCAAATCCTACTGTGAAAACTAGAAAGGAACATAAAATCTGGAAATTCAAGTGTAAAAGTAGAATTAGACTGGCCAAAAAATAAAGATCGAAGAGTACTTCGCAAGCGACAAAACCTAACCAGCAATTTTTATTTGTTTTCCTACCAGTTATACGCCCACCTTATAATAGCTCTATCTAGGTTGTATTTCCCTAGTTTGTTTATGAGAAGGTCATGTGAGAGTATCAAAAGCCTTACAAGTCAAGATACACCATTCTATTGCTTGCCCCCATTCACAAAGCTTTCTTTGACAGGGTAACAAGCCATCAGGTTGGTTTGACACTGTGTTCTTGACAAATCCATGTGACTGTTACTTATCACCTTATCTTCTAGATGTTTGCAAACTGATTTGCTCCATTATCTTTCTGGATACAGAAGTCAAGTCTGTTGGTTGTTCCCTGGGTTGTTCTTATTTCCCTTTTTATAGATGGGCAAATACAGTGCCATTTTCCAGTCTTCTGGAATCCCTCCCATCTTCCATGACTTTTCAAAGAGAATTGCTAGTGGCTCAGATATCTCCTCAGTCAGCTCCGTTAGTATTCTAGGATGCATTTCATCAGGACCTGGTGACTTAAAGACATTGAACTTATCTAAGTAATTTTTGACTTGTCCTTTCCCCATTTTAGCCTCTAATCCTACCTCATTTTCACTGGCATTCACTATGTTAGATGTCCAATCACCACCAAACTTCTTGGTGAAAACCAAAAGAGAGTCATTAAGCACCTCTGACATTTCCACATTTTCTGTTATTGTTTCCTCTCCCACGCCGCACTAAGCCTCATCCACCTCTTCTTCCTGGTTAGATGTTCTATTGTAGAGCCCTACCATTATATCACCCTTGTTTTTTACCCTTTTTATCCTTACCCAAAGACTTTCAACAAGTCTGTCTATTTCCATCTCAACCTCAGCCCAATTATATACAAGGCAAAACGTCCTCCCCTTTTTCCATGCCTGTCCTTCCTGGGCAAGCTTTACCCTTCTATACCAATATTCTAGTCATGCGCATTATCCCACCAGGTTTCTGTGATGCCAACTATGTCATAGTTGTGTTTATTTATTAGCATTGTGAGTTCTTCCTGTTCATTCCCCATACTTTGTGTATTAGTATGCAGATATCTAATATACGGATTTAATTCCCCCCTCCTTCTGTCTGGTCTCTCCCTTATCCCTGCTATAACAGCCTATGCTCCCCCCAAATTCCAACCCTTCTCCAAAGTCTCCATGTTTTTGACGTATCTGTGGGCTTTGGTTACCTGCCCCCTTCAAACAATGTAAAGCCCTCCTTACTAGGGTAGCCAGTCTTTATCCAAATATGCTCTTATCCTTCCTTAGTATGTGGGCCCCATCTTGGTTTAACAGTCCTTCTTGGAATAGCATCCTATGGTCAAGGACACCTGTCAGGATTGCCTCCCCACTCTGAACTATAGGGTAAAGATGTGGGGACCCACATAAAAAAAAAGAAATAACCCCCAAGCTTATTTTACCAGCTTAGGTTAAAACTTTTCCCCCAGAACACAGGCTTCTCCTATGTCTGGACTTGGTACCACTGCCACCACCAATTTAAGCCCATAAAACAATGGATTTGGGTAAATTGGAACCCTTCCTTTAATCCCCCCAAAACTCTTCCCTTTACCTGGGAGAGGCTTGAGAAACAAAGAAAAAAATCCCTTACTTTTCTGTGAGACTTGCCGATCCAAAACCAGGATCTATCCAGTGGAAACAAGAAGTCAGAGTCTTAAAAGAAAGATTTTAATTAAAGAAAAAAAAAGAAGGAATGTACAGAAATCAATAGAAAAAACCCACTTGCATCACACAGCATCACTGATCCCTCCCTGGGAATTCTTCCTCTGCTAAAGCTTAACAGTATAAGAAACACCATGGATCAATTATCAAGTGATACAGTTCAAGCATATAATTCACTTACTACTGAACTTGACTTGTTAGAAGATTATAGATAGATAAAGACATAGGTGTGGTTCATCCCATAGCCGGAGCGAACAGCACAGAGTGAGAGCACTAAACCGAAACTAAAAACTCTGTCTCCGAGGTTGATTAGCATCTCCAGTTCGTCATCCCCTCTCAGGTTAACCCTTTACAGGTAAAAAAGTAATTCTAGGCTACTTTATACTTATGACAATTCCAAAGCCCCCCGCCGACACCATCCTCACAGCCAAGCATTCACCTCCAGGATTGTAACCTTATAACCATAATATATGGGTACTGAATGGCATCACTATCGTGCAGTGTTAAGGTTATTGGAGTGCCTTAACTGTGCATTTTTATGCTTAACTTGTCTGGATTTCAAATTGAACCGTAACTGAATTCTTCAGTTTATAACCCTGTTTTGAAGAGAACTACAATCTCTCTAATGTATTTTACCCTCAATCGCCGATATCTACGCTGAACCTTAAATTTATATTATGGGAACACAAACACAACTTCATCACCCTCTCCCCAATATCCTAAGAACATCACACTTTCAAAGTCAATCACGTTGAAATTGGGCCATGCGCTGGTTGCCTGTGTAGGATTTATTGTGCAATCTTACATGATCACATACTATTTTTCCCCTCCACAGAGCCTATGCCTCATTCAATGCACAAATGAATGCATAGTCATTCAATTACTATGATCACTTATTAAGTAGCTAGCCAATATTTTGTTTTCTTCTCATGGGTGGTCTTGGTCTCTCTCACTGCAGACTGTTCAAACCCTGCTCTGAAAACAATTATAGGTTGTTGGTTTTTTCCCTCCTTCCCTCCTCTCCTCCCCCCCCCCCCATGTTCTCTTGTATGGTATTGTCTGTGCTGTGGCTTATTTAGCTTGATTATTTTTATTTTTCCAGATATGCTACAGGTGTTTAATTATATTGAGAGATCTCTCAGCCAGACTGGATGCTTTAAGTGATTTGTAATGTTTATTAATTCTTGAATAAAGAATAGGATATTTAGTAACTGAATAGTTGAATGATTTAGTTTGATGTCAGTAAATTATTAAGTAAAAATAGCATTAAATAGTAATCTCATAACTGCAACATATTTGAGTCTAAATTATTCTATTATAATTCTCTGTTTTGCCACACAACGCTTCAATAGCAGTGACTGCAATGATGTTCTTTGCTTCCACTGGACCTCATCACAATGGGGAAAATACACATCCAAATCCCAGCACAGAAAGATTAAATGCGTCACGTCACTTTGCATGGCAAAAAAGGATCAGAAATAGATTTTTGACACCTTTGTGAAGGCAAAACAAGGAAACTCACTAAGTGGTTCAAAGCAAAGCAGAACGGGTCACATTTCAATTATCTATGTAATCAACTCAAATGAAAGTCACCCAGCTTTCAAAATACCCCAAAAGCTCTCCATTAGGATACATTCTTTATGTATAGAGGCAACTCACATGATTATGCTTTAAATTGATTACCTCTAACTATAATTGTATATAACTGCTTCAATTTAAGGGGGAAGAAAACAATTATTTGAAACCGAATACTGTAAATAATTTGCTGCCTTCCAATCAGTTTCCAAGCAGAAAATATATTATCTCACTAATTTAATACTAGAAGCAACTGAGTCTTAATTTGGTCTCAAGACACAGGCTGTTTGTTTTTAAGGGAATATTTCCCAGCTAAAATTCAGCATGTAAATGAACTTGTTGGATGCTTCAGTATGCCCCTAATACACCCATCATGGCATGCACTGGAAGAGATGCATTGGAGCCCAAGTCATTCCAGGAGTGGATGGAGACAATCCGCATCCAGCCAGTAGGGGGCGCTGTTACTGAGAAAAACCTGGAAAAGGCTGTGACCAACTACTGTCTTGCCAACCCAAAGTATTCAAAAATCATGATCACCCAAAAAGATTAGATTTTTTTAAAATAATCACATTGAGGTTCTTTTTATTACAGCCTTTGGGTTCACGTCATGTTTTCCATTTTCTTTTGTAAACATGAGGACTAAAGGCTTTTCTTTTTAAATGAAAGTTGAGATTCCTATGACTCCAGTAGCTGGTGCTTTAAGAAAAGCACCTAATGTCACAACACTCGTGATAAAATCATGAGAGTTGGCAATCCTGACCTTAGGTATATGGAGAAAGTGGTTCAGTGGGAGAGCACCAGACTGAAAACCGTTATGTACAGCAGTTCCCTACACAGCTGCCGAGACATGTCTCAAGCAGAGCTACCGGAGCTGGGGATTTCATCTTCCAGCTGCCATGTAGACATACCAACCTATGGATTGGTTGAGGAGGGTAGGCAAATTTAGAGTTGGAACAAGGTGACCCAAGGTAAGTTGGGATCTGACCAAGGGAAGTAGCAGCAGATGAAAAGGGAATAGTCTATAATCAGGACTTCTCAGATAACTGCATGGCTATTTTAAAACACCTAGCACCCCTTGGGCACTACTACATTTTCAGCGAATAGTGATTTTCAGCACCTCAATTATGGGCTGCCCCACTTGACACCTTAAAGGGGACAGAGGTTCAGCAGGCATGTGCTCAACTGTGCCGGAAAAATAAAACAAGCTCACTTAGAGGTCTCCAGTTCAGCACCCAAAAGTCAAAATCAATTTGCAAGATGCAGGCCCAAAACAAATCCTTCGGACGGCTGTTATGAGGCTTACAGGTATGTTTAAAGCATTTTGGAATAAAGGCATTATCGATGTTTTAAGTATCATTACCATGATTTTCCTTACAGGAATACATCTACGACGTGGTACAGTCCAAGGCCTGGAAATACCATATTAGTGCCAAGTCCTCTGGCCTTGGCCTAAGGGCTGCTCACCACCAATTCCCACTGCTTTCGGTGGGAGATGAATGCACTCAGCACCTCCTGTCCTCACAGAATCAGGCTTGTGGGGTCAGCTGGTGTCTAGGCACCTAAAGATACAGCTATAGACACCCAAAGATGCAGCTATAGACACCCAGTGATGTTTTTCCAAAGTACTTACATGCCAGAAAATCCCACTGTGTGTCTGTCCACAGCCTGAGGTGTCTAAAAATCAGGCTCCCAGTGAGGAAAACGGAATAAATGAAATCCTTGGGGGGGGGGGTGTCTTTAAAGATGTAAAGTCTTTGCTAAGGTTCATTGGCTTTAGTGACAGGTGTTATATATCCGATGTGCCTTGCTGTGCCTTCTCTAATTCAGCTAATAATTCTTCTAATTCCCATACTAATTACTGCAAGGCACAGGTAACAGAATATGCAAATGCACAGATGATATTCCATAAAAGTTCTCTCTGCTGGCCCATCGAGATTCTCCCACACTGAGGTAGTTTTTTAAATATACCTCGTCCTTCACCCAGGCGAACTCCATCTTCCTCTGGGGCACAATATGCCATAAACCTTATTTCCTCTACTGTGACATTAACCTTATATTTTAATTCCATTCGCTAGATTAGCCAAAACCAACAGGACTATCATTATTGCATTAACAATTCTCAGATTTACCATATTCTTCCCCCCCACACACACACACACACACACCCCTCAGTCCACCTGGAACGATTCCAGAGAGAGTATTAAACTGGTTGTAGCCTTCCTTATTGGAGACATGGGCACCGCTATTTTTCATTTCCCATTAACATGAGGAGGTTGGACGTGTGGATGGCCCATTAATCCAGGAACAATAAACCATCATCCCAACCTGGATGCTTGTATAAGTCTAGCTACTTTTCTAGAGCTGCTCTGAGTGGATTAGATTCCCTTCCTCATGGAGTTTAAGGCCAGGGGAGCCCACCAAATCCTCTAGACTGACCTCCCGCAGAGCATAGACCATCGACCGTCACCCAGCCACTCCCACCCAGCAACCAGAATTGGACCAAAGTCTTACAGACCTCAGAAGACTACATTTATGTGCCACAGGCAGAAACCAGGACAGACTGAGGTGCACGAATGCTCAAGACCTTTACAATGGCAGGGAACTGATGGAGAGACCCCTAGAGATGTATCCCCAGATGAATGCATGGGCCCACAGGACCCCAGCCAATTTGGGGGCCCCCACAGGAGTGCTGGAACCTGTGCCAAAGTTGGGGAGGCACTGATGCTGGAACTATGGCCCCACCCTCTGCTCCTTTGCTTCCCTTCAAGGCCCTGCCCCCTGGCCACACCAGAAGCCAGAGCCAGGCTGTGGTAAGAGCCACCCAGGGAGCCCAGGCTACTATGGGGAGCCCCAGACCCTCCACATGCCCTAGGACAGTTTCTAAGGTGGTGTAGCTCATGTATCACTTGTTACTCAGGGCTGTCCAAGGCATAATTTAGCCCCTAGTAGGCCTATCAATTAACAAAAGGTACTTTCATACTATATACACATATAGGTAATGCAGGTTTTAGCTGGTTTGGAATTACAATAAAATAAGACTGTCCCCTCCCTTAAGCCAATGCAACTTCTACCCCTTTACACACCAGCTTATTTACCCCAGGGCTGGAGCAACAAGACAAAGACATTGGGCCACTGATCAACACTGATTGAAATTCTAACCTAATGCTGGGTGAGGCAGAGGAGGGTGGAATCTGACCTTCCATCATTATAGCTCTTCCTTCCTGAACCGGACCACCACTTTGTTGAGTTTGGGTTCATCAGGCAAAGACTCAGGGTATTGAAACATTGGCAGACTAGATGCCAGTTCATGCCAAGGCCCCAGACCTTATGGAGCACTGATAGATGCACAGCTGGAAACCAGTCGTGACTCACTTGTGAGTTAGTAGAATTAAGAGATATTGGTGTTAACAGAAGGTGTTTAGACTTTATGCTTGTAGGATGTTGCATGTTTGAATCCTACTTACAATAGCTGTATGCATGTTATAATGTAATGTTTGCTCTGTAACTATAATAATCTTTGCTCAGACTGTAAATTCCCCACAGTGAGGAGAGAAGCATGTGAAATGTTAGCTTACCACAAGCAGGGTTATTATCTCCCCAGTAAGAGAGCTACAGACATCTGCCAAGTCACTGCGGACAGAAAACAAAACAACCCCCTGTTGATTCTTCAGGGGTCTGGAGGGAAGCTAATTATGTGTGCAAGCCTGCATCCCCACAGACTGCATGACAGAACAAGGAGTAATGGTCTCAAGTTGCAGTGCGGGAGGATTCTGTTGGATATTAGGAAAAAAAACTTTTTGACTAGGAGGGTGGTGAAGCACTGGAATGGGTTCCTTAGGGAGGGGGTGGAATCTCCTTACTGAGAAGTTTAAGGCCCGGTTTGACAAAGCCCTGTCTGGGATGATTTAGTTGGGGATTGGTCCCGCTTTGAGCAGGGGGTTGGATTAGATTCTTCCTGAGGTCTCTTCCAACCTTAATATTCTCATTTGTGTGTGTGTGCGCGCGCGCGTAGGTTTCCTTGCAAACAACTCATTTCTCTTCCCTAGTTAATAAACAGTTTATTAGGAGATTGGCTACAAGCATTATCTTCAGTGAGAGATCTAGGGTGCCCTTGATCTGGGGTAAGTGACTAATCCTTTGGCACTGGGAGTAACCTGAATATTGACGTGATTTTTAGTACAAAGGGACTGTCCATTACAATGCTAGACTTGCCTGGGTGGCAAGGTAGACCGGAGTACAAGGGACTGTGTCGCTCCGTGGTAGGGCCGGTGTAGTTCTTAAAGAGTTCGCACTTGTTACTTGGCTGGTGAAATCTACGTATAGAACGTACAGCCCATTTGGGGTTCGTGCCCTGGTTCTTCTCGCCGGGATGCTGGCTCAGAAGAGCTCTGCACTCTAGAGCCCTACTCAGAGCACAGAGATGCTTGGGGTTAACCGTTCCAACATCGTGCTAAGCTTTTACATAACCAAGCTAGCTGACAGGGCTATTTGATCAGCATGAAGTAAGTGCTGTGGTTTCCAACGTGATCTGCAAGACCTAATCCCCAACACACACACACACACACACACACACACACACCAGTTGTGCTGAAGCATCTCACAACCAGGTTCCATGCACTTGTTAATGTGCTTCTTAGGTCCCGATTTGCAAGCCCGGAAGTGCAGCCCACCACGCACGGAGCATGACTCACCTGCCTAGCAGGCAATGGACTGAGCCCACCCACACGTCACACAAAGGCCACAACACAGCCCCCAGACATTGCAGCCATGACTCATCAAGCCTGGATTCAAACCAGTGCCATCACCCTCTGCATCTCAGTACCACTGCCCCATTGCTAAGCTACGTTAACAGCATTCGGGGCAGCATCCTCCATTCATTTTATAACCACTACTTCAAGAGTTCCCAGGCTTTTATTTTTTTAGTTAAAATGACTCATTTTCAGTACTAGGTCTGGCATCAAATAAAGAAACTTCCTTTAAAAGGATATTTCTGTAGCATAGAAGAGAGGAGGGCAAGGAGTGAGATGGCGGAAGACACATACGTATAGGAAAGTTGGCAGGATCTGATCCAAATTTCATTGAAATTAGGGGAATGAATCCATTGGTGTTCATAGAACTGGATCACGCCCTTAATGGGAAGGTGCCCAAAAGCAAAACAATTTAAGAAAAAGTTTGCTTCTAAACCTAGATGATTAACTTCCCCTATCATGTCTCCACACTCACCTGCTCAAAACTTTGCCATCTATGGCCTTGTCTACACTACCGACTGGATCGACGTGTCGAGATCAATCTATTGGGGATGATTAATCGCGTCCTGCCAAGACCTGATAAATCGATCCCTGATAGATGAATCTCTATGCGTCAATCCAGCTGGTAGAGTAGACAAGGCCTAAGTGAAATTAATACTGGTTTCATAGCCTGGGAGAGGGCGTTTTCTTCTAGTTGTCTAGATGCAGTGAAAGGGATGTCTGTGACCTTTCCCACACCAGCTCCCAAGCACATCTCTTCCCACCGACCTGTATGGGATCACTTCTGTCATTTTAGTCAACACGTCCAGCTGATATTTGGGGCTTCTGCTGGGACTGGTGTCGAGTAGCGCACATTTCTGTGCCAGGGTAACACCACCTTGGGTGGATTGTCCATTGCAGGGATCAAAATGTGGGAACTCTGGTTCTTAAAGCAGGAACCTCCTCTACCGGAGCTGAAAAACCCAGCTCCAGCTCTGTTAGCAAAGGCTCCATTATCAGCCTCTATGCCTGGCCCAGCCACCATTAGCAGGGAACAGAGTGCCACGCTCAGTGGAGGTGATTTACACAAGCATGTAGAAGATGGCTACCAAAGTCAAAAATAAAGCCCTTGAAAAGACCCTCACAGCAAATTCTGGTTTTCCTGTTTGTGCACCGCTACTGAAACTTCAATAAAAGATCGTATTGAACACAAGAACGTCATTTGTGATTAATCATAAGGGCTGATTTATGTCAATCGGCACTAGCCAGACACAACTTTTGGTCACTGCTCACCTGGACTGAATTAAAAAATGGACTATTAGTGTAGATACAAAAGGCTGTGGCCACGTAGCTGTTCCCCCGAGCCATCCTATCCCCCTAAATATCATGCATGCAGAAAATCAGTTGAATTTTCTCTTGTGGATGAGACAGAGTAGAGGACTAATAATGCCCACCACTCCAGTCTACTCACACCTCCGCAGGAAGCGTCCAGGGAGAGCTAGATTTCCAGAAGTGCTCAGCTTGAATTGAGAGGGCTGGGGACAATGTCTCCCCTGAATTCTTTTGGAGTTCCCTCCTTCCATCATAACCAGGTACCATGGACTGCAATACTGACAGCAGAACCATGACTATCCTAGAGAAGGCAGATTGCTCAAGAGAGAGTCTCTGGCCAAAGGTGAAGGAGCGGGCACTAAGGAGAAAGCTGCTTTCCAAATGCTGTCTGTGGTTACAGCTACAACATTTCATCTAGTGGCACCATGATTGTCATGTTTAGGAACTGCAGTTTCTGGCCTTTAATAATAATAATCTGCCATTCACGTGAACATATTAACCCTGACCTAACTAAAAGGTGACCGCAAAGGATAAAGACAATAATTTGGGATAATAGGCAAAGCAGGAAAGACAGATGTAGGGAAATTAGCATTATGCTTGTATAGCTCCCATGAGGATATTCAACAGCTGATGTGGTGTTGCATTGGATGCACCATTGGTTCATTAATAGCAGCAGTTCTAAAATTCTTTATAGAAAAACCCTCTGAATTCTGACCACACTAGCAGAATGCTATAGTTCTCTTTTAGTTTCCTGGAGGGTTAGCTCATTTGTGTCTGCTTTAAGTCTTCCATTCCACTCTGTCTTTCCTTCTCTTTTCGGGTGGCACTTCATTGCAAGCTGTCAGCTGACGGGTAATAACTCACACACTTGATTGTCAAAATATTGAAACAATTCTCTGTGTTTATCTCCTTGCTCTCTTTTTCAGAGTGTTTCCAATAAAAAAAAAACACTTCTAAATTCAATGTTGGTGTTTAAGAGGCTGTGAGATTAGCTACCGAGCCTCAAAGTGGAATCCCAGTGATATTACATACTATGAAGCGAATATAAAAGAAAGCCCCAGCTCTCTGTAGCAGACATTTTACTATGTAACTCAGGAACGGACATTTTTTCCCCTCTCTCCCGGAGACAGTTCATTAAAAAAGCATCAGAAATGGCTCGCTCTTTGTGATGGATTTTGTGCTCATGGAAAGTGACAGATAGCGCTAGTAGCGGCCATTTAGTCACTTGGATGTTAGTCTGCCTGAGAAACAATCCCAGTTCAACAGTCAGGTTTACAAATTGCACTGTGGTGAGTTATGCTAAGCAGAAACAGTCTCCGTATGAACGTGCTCATGGTCACAAAATATTGTTTCCATCTCACAGCCATTTGATATTTGGACCCTTCCTCTCCCATTACTGTTGTGTTTTTCATGAGTCTCTCTTATGGCCTGTCAAACACGATACAGAGAACCCGCCACCTAACAGCCAATGGAATAAACATTGGGATGGCACAAACAGCAGGATGCCAGGGTAGAGATTAGGATTCAATTAGTTGATCTCTCCAGAAGTTCTACCGAGCGCATGGCAGGATTTTCCATTAAAACAGGGCTCCAGTTCACCCCTGTAGCAAAAGGCCAGGTGGAGGACTGCTAGTTCCCCTGGAAGAGGGGAAGCAGCACAGTTGGGGCACAGCTGGAGGGCGGAGATGTTGGAGAAGGAGTGACGGAGCGTGAGATACCACCAGAGGGGCTAATTCCGGGAGCAATCAGCAGGAGGCACTGTGATGGTGAGCACGTGTTCCATAACTACAACCATATTGGTGGTGATGCCCACCAATCATTGCTCAGGTCTGTCTACGGGGTTTATACTGTTGACCATCTCCACAGTATGTGAGCACCTTCCAAATAAAATAAGTAGCAACAGGGGAGTCCCTAGAAGACATCATAGAGTATCGGAGACTTAGGGGTTGAATCTCTGCTTAGGGCAGGGTTTGATTATTTTTATTTAGAATTTGGTTTTAGGGGTGAGTTGGATTTTGAGGGTTGGAGGGTGTGCCCATTTGTGTTATTCTAAATGGTACAAAGGTCTTTTCAAAGACGAAGCCTTTGAAGAGTTTCCTCAAGACAGTCCAACTTTGGCGGTGCCTGATCTCCTGTAGAAGTTTGTTTTCCTACCCAGGCCCTAAACCAAGAATGCTTTGCCCCAGCTCTCTCACGTCCTCCTTAGCAATATGCACTGGAGTGCTGAAATCAATGGTTCACAGACGGGAATTAAATCAGTACAGGGATGAATATATATGGATCTGTTACCATTATAGAGATAATCAGAGTGAGTGTGGGAATCAGTAACAGAGTCCTTTAGGGAAATATTTTATATTCCTTTTGTTAGAATACCATTGGCCTCTGCAACTGAACTCTCAGGGATCCCTTCTTTATATAAAGAACGGCTATTGATCTGGACATGATGGGTAGCATTACTATTGCTTTGTACTGCCGGAGCACCTACGCGCTCCACTGCTGCTGTAGGAGGGGGAGTTTTTTGGTAGCCCCAAGCCCAGGAAAATGCAGAATACTAATCGTTATGCTCAGTGCTGAAAGCAGCTAGAGAGTTATGCTTAGGCTTCAGAAACAGCCTAAACAGACCAGGAAGGAAGTGGGGGCCATGATGTCAGAGAAGAAACCTGACCCCCCTCCCCCCCCCCCCGAACTGGAGCCTTTTTTGCCAAAGCATGCGGTTTTGCAAGATGTAAAGTCTGGCAATAGTTAACTCCTGCCATTGTATTTCACATCAGTGAACGGGTGGAAAATTCCACTCTTCAAGCTGCTGAGCAGAAGTTAAATTGATGAACAAGCTATGCAATACTAACAAATGGAGTATAAAAAGGGGAAGAAATTGGAGCTCAGTGGATATTTGAGCACTTGGATACCAAGTTCCCCTGCAGGTGGATGAAAGCCACTCAAGACCCTGGGTAAATGTTAATCGGGGGTGCTCTATTAACTTAAACAGACGTGTTTAAGAGCTGGAGGCTAAAGTAGAGGCTTTGCATGAAAGCACTTTTGTTTGCCTGGTTGCATCAGCTATTGGCCGGACAGGCTGTGTCCCCATAGATGTATTTCCTGCCACCGCCCTGCAAAGAGTCAAGTTGCCTAGAGCTTTGGGTCCAGCAAAACCCTGGGTAACACTGGATCAAAACTCCATTGTGCTAGGCCCTATACAAATACACATAAAAAGACCATTTGCGGAAGCTTTTGGGGGGGCAGGAGCTAAGTATAAGATGAGACAACAGGTGGCTTCAAGAAGGGAGCACAAGGACCCAGTGACAACGCCGGTCAGCCTGGAAAGTATGGGAATAGCACATCCGCTGCTTCGCCAGTATGGGGGGTGTATAGGCATTGCAGCAGAGGAAAGTTAAGGAGGGATCTGAAGTAGGACACTGAGAATTGCAGCATTCAGCTCTGTGCTTTTCCTTCCCTGACCCAGTCGGCCCTTTGTCTCATTATCTGCAGTAGGGGTGTTTTACCTTAAAGCATAAACGCGCTGTGTGCAGACTATTCCACGGAGTTTAATCACATTTCATACGAGCACACTTGTAGTCCCCATTCCTAGCCCCAGAGGACGGGACCGTCACCGCAAGCTCACACACTGCACTACAGACCACCCCCACTCCCTAGCCATGAGATTTCCAGGGGGAACCATTGGGTTTCTGCTCACTGCTTGTTGCTAGGCAGCTGGACTGAACACATGGACTATCCAGCCCCACTGCTTAGCACAAGGAGTGGATGGACACGGACATTACTAATTGCTTTCAAGCATTGCTGGAAAGTCACCAGCTTGCTGGCAATTGATCCCAATGGGTTCTCCAAAAGCCATGAAGCCAGCTAGGATTAAGTGACAGACATTATTTCAGGTTGACCTCTTGCAGCGTAACCAAGTGCTAGGGGTGTCAAGGCATAAAGGCACGAGACCCCTCAAATAAGTTATCTGGAGCAGGAACATCTAGTTTGCATATAGAGCTTTTCTACCAGTATATCTCAAAGCTCTTTACAAAGGGAGGCGATTATTACCGCACTATAGTTCTCTTCACGGAGATGTGCTATCCCACCCACAGAGCAAGCGATTTCTCTCCTGGATAGGCCCATGGAGGAGGCATCCTGTGCATGAGAACAGGAATGGAGCTTTCCACATCTGAGAGCCACTGTGAGCAACTGGGTGTGCACAGCTGGAATGTAGCAGCAAGGGTGATGCAATTCACTTGAAGGGTCTTCCAAATCCCACTGGAGTGAAGGGAAGCCTCACTGACTCCAATGGACTTCCTTCTTATAGTTTATGTACCACAGAAGAGAGACTGGAAGCTGTTGTTGGAGGGACAAATGGAACCAAAAGGAGTTTAGGTACACAGCCTGGGAGCACAGTGTAAGAACCTAAACAGAGGAGACTAAGGGCATGTCTATACTACCAGCCGGATCGGCAGGTAGTGTTCGATCTATCAGGGATAGATTTCTCGTCTCATCTAGACATGATAAATCGATCCCCAAACCTGCTCCCCATCAAGTCCGGAACTCCAGCTCCGCAAGAGGAGTAAACAGAATCAACGCGGTTGATTTGCCACCATGGGGACAGCCAGGTAAGTCGAACTAAGATACTTGGACTTCAGCTACATGAATAACATCTTCATTGCAGTCTTCAGGGACAGCCTTTTCTTGTAGCCCCATTAGCCAGAACTCCCACTGAAATCAAAGGCAGGTTCTCCTAAGATCTGAAGGATCAGACCCTTGCATAGGATCAGGCAATGCTAGAGAGGATATTTAAATTTCAGCCCCAATATTCTGAAAGCTGTCCCAGATCAGTGAAAAAACATCAATCATAATTATTCACAGGTTAGTGTGTTTTAAACAGCAAAACAAATAGTTCACTAATTTTATTTTCCAGGGGGGAGAGGATTGAGGGTGAAGGGTAATTTGTAATCCTCATTTCGGTATTACACTATCACCGCTACACTATCTGCATCTTGGATTCAGCAAAAGCATGTCCCATATTAAATATTAGACTGATACATGTGTCTGACAGTTCATTACAAGGGGCTGAATTCCTTGATCACCACCATTAAGATGGTACTTCTGCTCGTTAAGATAATGACATGGGTAATTAACCCTCATATCATAAGCTGATCAACTCAGAGGGTGAAGTGAACAGGGCACCATTTGCTAAATACTTGTGGGTCTTTCCCCGTCCATGGGGGATTAGGTATTGGTCACTAGTAGAGAGAGGGCGGATAAAGTAATATATTTTATTTGGGCAGCTTCTGGAGATGGCAGATACAAGCTTTCAAAACTCACACAGAGCTGAAGAAGAAACTCCTGTGTAAGTGCAAAAGCTTGTCTTTTACCAACACAAGTTGGTCCAATATTCCCTCCTCCCCCCAGTTTCTCTAATCCAGGGAACAGGACATTTTTGAATCAAAGTAAGTGAAGTGACCCAATTTCCACATCAGGGCCCCCAATCCCACAAAGCACTTCAGCACATGTTTTACGTGAGTGGCTGCCTTATCCAAGCACTGATGAGACATGCCCCTGCCCTAAATCATGAAGTTTATTTTTTAACTTAATACATATTGGTACTATTTATTTCCTTCTAGCTTTTCTCTACAGCCATGAGGGTAGAAGTATCCTATTTAATAATCAGCTAGAAAAGTGTGTGTGAAGCCGTCATGCGCAGTAGAGATGGCCCGGACTAACAGCATGCTGGGCGGTGTAGTTCGGCAGCACAACATGGCCGCCTCACGTACACTCCACTGAGAGGGAAGCAGGGTCTGGATCAGGGGCATAGGGCAGGAGGGTGGCTGGGCACAATAGGTGCAGGCAGGGGGCTCTGGCCGGGCGGGGCGCAGGAAGGGGGTGCTGGGCCGGCGGGGCGGAAGCACCCGGGCACAGCCCGGCCAGGTGCGCCCAGCCTAGCCAGGGCCTTGGAGTGGGTGGGAGGGGGGCTGAGTGAGCCAGGGGGGGCTGAAAGAGCGGGGGGACTGAGCAGGGGGGTACGCAGTTACTGTTGGCCCGTGTCCACGGGCTTTTACACTAGTCTATCCATATATAAAAAAGTCAAATGGTGTATGCACGTTCCCTTACTCCTTCCACACCGTTTGAGCTAGAGACTTGAAATTTGGTACAGTTATAGGCCTTAGGGTCCTAATCAGGGTAAGAGTTGAAAATTTTTCAAATCTCACCTCTGACGCCCCCGAGGGGTGAAATTA
This sequence comes from Sternotherus odoratus, assembly GCA_032164245.1. Lineage (NCBI taxonomy): Eukaryota > Metazoa > Chordata > Testudines > Kinosternidae > Sternotherus > Sternotherus odoratus. The sequence continues at coordinate 8,457,415 of JAVMKO010000004.1, read as the reverse complement.
TTTAAAGGCCAATCACATCAGCTGGGCAGCTGCTGTTCTCTGTGACATAGTTATGATGTCATAATACCCCCCTCCAACGGACCCTGCACTCGCTCAGCTCTCTGCCCCCTCCCCGCTCCAACAGACCCCACACTAGCTCAGCTCTCTGCCCCCTCCCCACCTCCGATGGACCAGAGTTGGGTTTGGTCGGATGGTAAGTGAGGTAGGGGTGTCGGGTTTGGTCGGGGGGGGGGGGTGAGGTGGGGGTGTCAGGTTTGGTCGGGGGGTAAGTGAGCCGGGTGTTGGGTTTGGTCAGGGGGGGGTGGGAAGGTGTCGGGGGGGTGGGGTGGTGAGGTGTGGGTGTTGGGTTTGGTGGGGGGGTGTAGAGGGGGGTTGGGGTTGGTCGAGGGGTAAGTGAGGTGTGGGTGTCGGGTTTGTTTGTGGTGGTAGGTAGGGGTGTCGGGTTTGGTTGGGGGGCAAAGTGAGGTGGGTGTGTCAGGTTTGGTCTACGGGGGGTGAGGTGTGGGTGTTGGTCAGGGGGTGATGTGGGGGTGTTGGGTTTGGTTGGGGGGGTGAAAATGTGAGTCGGGGTTGGTCGGGGGGGTCAAGTGGGGGTGTCAGGTTTGCTCTCTGCCCCCTCCAATGGACCCCGCACTTGCTCAGCTCTCTGCCCCCTCCCCACCTCCGACGGACCCGAGCAACGCCGGGTATTTTTGCTAGTACTTTATAAAATACAAAGAATGTTTCTCTCCATCACATGACTCCTGGAGATGGGGCTTTAAGAAAAAGACACTGAGGATGACATCATCCCTGCTCAGGCCCCTTTATGACACATAAAAGCAATGCCATGGGATGGAGGAAGATGGTTGTAAAGCTCCCTCCCAAAGCTAGATCCCCAAAGTAAGTAATGGGCACATCCTTTTAGAAGCCCAGCCCAGATTCTTACCTTAAAGGTCACAAGACTCACCATAAAATCATGAAAGCTGGCAATGTGAAAACAAATAAATTTAATTTATGCTAATTAACATGCTCTTTCCTGGTACCAATGTAAAGGCCACCACAGATTCTACAATGAGTGTAAAAATATTCACAACATTTGAATGGGGCTTATATTTGGAAAACACAGCAAAAGCTCCAGTTCTGTCTTTTTCTCTGCATTTCCAGATAGGTAAGCATTAGTGAGACTTGGCAGGGTATAAGGACAGAAGAAAACCCAAATAACTCAGATGCACTGAAATCAATGTGAGTTTTGCTACCGACTTCAAGGGGGCCAGGATTTCACCCCAGGTCTTAAGTCAGCTTGTTGTCTGCCCTAATGGATACCTCGCATCATTGATTTTCCATGGGAAAAAAAAACCCTCACCTTTGTATAGTTTCCAAAGTGACTTGTAATTCCTGAATCATTTTCTTCCCACCAATTTAATGGGGAATAAGGTCATCGGCGCTAAGCCAAAGTCGTCGGTTTGCACACAATGCAGATGGTTTGACCATTTTACTGGGGTTTAGGGACTTGAGACTATTGCTGGCTGATTTGCAAATGGATTTGCACTCTTAAAAAGCCACATTTTCTTTTGCAGCTGAAGAGATGAAGCCATATGTTGCTGCATTCATACTTTACAGTGCCAGGTGCCTATAACTGGTACTGTGGGAGCACTCTTCTTTTCAGTCTGAGTTTTTGCACCACAGAATGTTTTTTATTAATACACAGATTCAGATCCTTATTGTTTGATTGCATGTAGAACGACATGGTTCCTTTCAGGACCTTGATTTACGGTATTACTGTCTGGAATATCCACATTCTAATACCCAGTATGTTTGTTTCTAGCTCTATAAATAAATTGAAGATGTAGACTAGGAAATGTTCCAAGTTAGACATCTCTATTGGAATAGCCCCAAGGAGTCTGATATGTTAATTACTACTTATTGGGCTAAATTCTGCCAGGTGCTGGGTTTACTGATCCCCATCCTTCACCAGCAAAGCACTTCACTCCAAGCATGCTATTCACCCTGAATGGGAAGTGGTATTCCCATCCAGTGAGAATTTCCCATCCAAGAATTTTGCCCATTCTAGATCAGGACAAACACTCAAATCTGAAAACTTTTCACAAATGGAACCTGGAAAAAAAACCTATGGGCATATCTGGAGACTAAAGATTAAGCAGCATCTTTGTGCTGAATAGAGAGCCAGGCCATTTGGATCATCCACTCCAGATGCTGCTCCTAATACAGGGACAGAACCCTAAACAGCTTCATCCTCCATCCCTCACCAGGAGGAGACAGACTAGGACCTCTTCCCTGTGAGCGCAGTGGTGAAACTGGAGGCTGCATTGTATGGCCCCAGGTCGATTAGACTGAGCAACCTTTCCCCTTCTTGAAGGGAGCAGAAGGGTTCATTGTTGGAAGGTCCAACTCCTCCATCCAAACCTATGGTACAATTTGGTGACAAGTAGTTTTCGAGTTTCTTTTTTTGAGGGATGGGGGGAGATTATGGCATAAGTGATGGGAATGCAAACTCTCCCTATCTGAGCATTCTACGTCTCCTACTTTCCTTTGCTCAGTGACTGCATTAGGCCAGATCCTTAGCAGATGCAAAGCAGTGGAACATCATCCATTGAGTTCATTAGAGGAATGCAAACATACAAATACTAAAATACCTGATTCTTACACATCCCTTTTTGTTAGCAGATCTTTAAGCACTTCACAATCTTTAGTGTACAACAACTGGGACGGACTCCGCCACAAGAAAACAGTCCCTAGTCCCCTCCCATCCCCCACCACTAAAGATCATTGACTGGCTATAGACTGTCTAGAAAACTGCCCTCTGGTTCCTCAAACTCATTTGCGGAGGGTAGGGAAGACACCTGTCCCTTTCTCTGCTTTCTGTCTCCCTCATTTGCCCTTCGATTCCTTCCTTTTTCTAATCCACCTAGTCCTCAAATGGAATTGCTTGTACCTCAAGTAAGATTAGTGTTCCGCAGTTTACTTTCCTTTATGGAGTTTGTGCCAAAGTGGCTAAGGTTGGGGACAAGGACAAAAAAAATGAAAGCTCTGGAAAATAAATGTATCATTTACATGTGGGCAGATTAAGAATAAGGTTTCGTGATGATACAATATCTCCTCTACAGGGCTTCAAGGATAGTTACTACGGCTGTTTGTATTGCATTACGCTATGCATTTGAATTGATGAAATATAGGCCAGTGCAAACCCACTTTCAGCACTAATACTTTGATCAATATGTTGAAATAGCAGTCCTCCAAGAGGCAAGAAAGCAAAGGATCCGAATGAATCTGTGCCGCTCTGACATTCACTGGACTAGATAAACGACCAGAGATAGCTGCAAGGCACATTTTAGTTAAACCACCTTTAAAAACAAGAAGGGATTTGGTTTACATTTAGAATCAGCTGTGAGGCCTCTAGCCATCCATATCGGAGAACTACCAATCACATTAAATCGCAGGCAATTTCTTGCTATTTTTGCTTGCAACACTCCTTAACTTAACCTACCAGTGCAAACAACCAGATGGGTGCAAACAGTCAGTTTAAGGCCACGATTCAGCAAACCTCCATGGTCAGCACAGCACTTAAACTCCAATAAAATGAAGGGGATGTGTAAATGCTTTGCTGAATAGGGATGGACTTAAACACGTATGCACGTTTTGTGGAATGGAGCCCTGGCTTGGTGAAATCTATAATTAAATAGGTTTAAGATTAGCAGCAGTGTTAGACCTTGGTTACACTGGCACTTTGTAGTGCTATAAAGCCTCCAGGAGTGCTATAACTCACTACCCGTCCACACTGGCAGGATTAACGGCTATTACATATTCACTGCTCTGTATTATCTCAAGTGTGAATGGGTATTAAGATTACAACATTTTAAGTGACCTCTGGAGATGCCCCGGAGCCATTTAAGGCAATTGACATCTCTTCCCTTTGTTTTGAGCTTGGCTGGAGGAATGCAGAAGTACGTTTTCAGAGTTTCTCTCTTAACTCGGCAGATAAGCAATGCAAATGTTTACGGAGGGAGCTGTGTGACTGAAATTCAGAGCCTGCTAGTTTTCTCTAAAGGAAACTTACTCTCAGCACAAAGAAAATCCACTCGTTCTCTCCCTCCGCGTACACACATCACGTTCCCCCTCACCCCCCTCGTTTGAAAAGCACATTGCACCCAGCTGAATGCTGGGATAGCTGCCCATAATGCACCACTCCCTCTGCTGCTGGAAGTGCCGCAAATGTGACCACGCTATACCGCTGGTGAGTCTAAGTGTGGACATGCTAGATCGCTATACCTATTACTGTATATGGGGACAGCTATAACCAAAAGCGCTATAATCCTGTAAGTGTAACCATACCCTTAGTCTGTATACGTAAATAAAACTAAGAATACTTGTGGCACCTTAGAGACTAATCCGTTTATTTCAGCATAAGCTTTTGTGGGCTATAGCCCACTTCATCGGATGCATAGAAGTGAACAGAAGTAAGATGTATTTATGTACAACTTTTTTTGCTTTCTGTGTATATTAGCATACCAATTCTAAGAGGCTGTTTAATTTGGATGGGCCATTATCAGCAGGAGGGGGGGGGGAACCACATACTTTTGTAGTGGATCTCTGACAGGTGATAAGAACTTTTGAAGGGAAATGCAATCAATTCGTGTCATGAGAAAGCCATTCACAATCCCTGGTTATCCCTTGGTTGATAGTGTCCAATAGTTTCTGCTGTTTAATCAATCTAAAATCCATCTGATACTTTCATGTTCACAACTCTGATCTTGTTTTTACTTCAAGTTTAAACTAGATTTTGAGCATTACCTGAGTTTTATAGTAGTCGAGAGAGATGCCAATTTAGAAAAATGCTTTGACTAAAGAGTAGTGTGTGTGTTATTACATGTGGTGTGCATATACCCCAGTTTCCCCTGCCTCCTGGTGCTGACTGCTAAACTAGAAGCCCAGTGGGTTTGTCTTAGGACCCAGTTCTCATTAAGCAATACCTGCCCTCAATAAAACCACAGTAACTCATTCAGCGTCCATTTTCACAAAAGCCACAGTCCCAGAAATGGATTTGGTTTGTGTTTCTGCCACAATACCCTGCAGATGATATTCTGCACTGCTCCATAAAGTAGAATTGGTCAATAATTAGCCTTTACTTCCTCACCCATCATAAGTGCTAGTGCTAACAATAGTAGCAGTCTCCCATGGACGTCCCTTGAGATCCTGCAATAATTTCATGCATCAGTAATACTTCATGGAAAACCAACAGACTTAAAACAGTTCCAAGGTTTCCTGTTCTTCTGTAGCCAGGGAATAGTCAAGGAGCCATACATGTACTGATTTATGGCCAGGCTGCCTAGCAACCCTTCTAATTGCATTAGTGTATCCCCAGATGGCCCACATTTCCTTCAGGGTGACCAAGCATATGTACTCAGCGAGTCTGATTGGAGAGGTGTGACTAAAGGATGCAATGAAACCTAACGGTGTGGAACCTGGAGAATATAAATAAAGGCCAAGGTTCATTCAAGTGTTTTGGGTGCTTGCGCTTCTGTACGAGGAGGGTTGGGGAGCAACAAAAATGATTAGGGGGTTGGAGCACAAGACTTATGAGTGGCTGAGACAACTGGGATTGTTTAGACTGCAGAAGAGAGGAATGGGAAGGAGGGGGATTTGATAGCTGCTTTCAACTCCCTGAAAGGGGGTTCCAAAGAGGATGGATCTAGACTGTTCTCAGTGGTACCAGATGGCAGTACAAGGAGTAATGATCTCAAGTTGCAGTGGGGGAGGTTTAGGTTGGATATTAGGAAAAACTTTTTTCACTGGGGGGTAGTTAAGCACTGGAATGGGTTACCTAGGAAGGTGGTGGAATCTCCTTCTTTAAAGGTTTTTAAGGTCAGGCTTGACAAATCCCTGGATGGGATGATTTAGTTGGGGTTGGTCCGGCTTTGAGCAGGGGGTTGGACTAGATACCTCCTGAAGTCCCTTCCAACCCCGATATGCTAGAAGGCAATTGGGATATGTTTGAAGGGGGTTGCTCCGTCTGCTATCTTAGGGGGCTGTGGAGCACCTCTTGGGCTCCCAGTTATGGGCCAGATTCTCCCACTACCCTTAGACATGCTGAACAGTATTTGCTTCAACTGTTTTCTGTGAGCAGATTGTGCACCGTGAAGACAGGCCAACTATCCCCCATCCCTGCTTCCTTCGGGCTCCATGGGATCTATGTTCATCTGACGCAAGAAGGGGCAAGAACTAACTCTACCAATGGCCTGCTGTGTGACCTTTGGCAAGTCACTCCCCATGCCAGAGCTTATTCCCTCTCTAAGATGGGGACAGGGATACCAACCTCTTTTAGAAAGCTCTTTGGTATCTACTGGTGAAAAGCACAAGAGAACAGCTAGGGATTACTGTATTATTACACAGTCATCTCTTGTTAAGAGGGATCATGGGGTATAGAGTCCAGCCTTTTGAAGAGGGAACTATGTGCTATTCTCTACCTCCTTGTGATGGGTTCGGTCACAGAGATCCCCTTGGGATGGTCACCTGATGTGCTGAAGTTCTACCGGCATCAGCTTCTAACCCTCACCTCCGCTGACCCTGAACAGGTGTGGGCAGAGGAGCCATGGCGACCATAGGAGATGGGGAAAGCAAGCAACACCTTTGTATCAACCCCTCCATGGTCTTGAGGCTCCTAGACTCCGATCTGAGACTTCGTAAGCTGCACCTCCTGCTTCCTCCACCCTGCAGGGCTCATTATTCAGCAGCTCTAGGAGGTGACGGTCAGCATTCCCTGGGCTCACTGCCCCCTTTCAGAGAGCTGGGCTGTGGCAGAGTACAGCACAGCCCGTGGCTATGTATTTGTGAAAAGGGGAAACACCTGCCGGTGATGTCCATGTGTGTTCTCTGCCAAGCTCTTGAGACTGTGACCCAGCACTGTGAGCTACAGTAGCGATGCCCCTGGTGAAGTCATCTGTGGGGAGTGATCCCCAACTTCTAGATCAGTGGTTCTCAAACTTTTTGTATTGGCGACCCCTTTTGGACACCAGGCCTCTAAGCGCGACCCCCTTTAGGAGTCGGGCTGGGGGGGGCTGCTGGCGGCCCTTTGGGACAGGGGACAGGCTGCGTGGGGAGTGCCTGCAGCCTGCCATGGCAGGGGCCAGGCTGGGAGGTTCCAGCAGCCCCCTGGGGCAAGGGCTGCCTGCCGACGGGGTGCATGGAGCTGGCAAGGGCCATGGGGGCGCCGGGAGCCTGCCGTGACCGGGCTCGGCTCCAGTCACTCCCACGAGCCAGCCAGGGGGCGGCCACGGGGAGCCCGCTGCGACTGGGACCGAGCTCGCGGAGGTGTCTGGAGCTGACCGGGGGGGGCGCAGGGAGCCCACCATGACCGGTGCCCCCGCGAGCTCTGTTCTGGATGCCAGCAGCCCGTGGCAGGGGTCGAGGCCGGCTGCAGGGGCTCGTGACCCCCGCAAAACCGGGTCACGCCCCCCACTTTGAGAACCAATGGTCTAGATTTTAAAGCATATGCCTTCACTGTCAAAGCTGGAACACCATGATCAGTAGCTACAACAAACCTCCACACAGGGTCTAGTCACCGGAGGGGGGACAGAACCAAACGGTGTTCGCCAGTCAATAAGGGCAGGAGTTTTCTATGTTCTTTGATTTCTTCCAACATCCTGAAACAATGCCTTCAGAATGGGAATTACAGCCAGGTACTTCAACCTTTCTGGATTTTAAAATAGTGTCACATCCTTTCCTTCACTCATTTCCCAGTTTTTATAGAAAAACTTTTGTAGTCTGTAAAGTCTGCCATTGATAATTCTCCTTGACAGTTAAAATATTTTCCCTGATCTAGGAAACCTTCCTCAGAAGAGGTCATAGAATCAAACTATCAGGGTTGGAAGGGACCTCAGGAGGTCATCTAGTCCAATCCCCTGCTCAAAGCAAGACCAAGCCCTAATTAAATCATCCAATCTATTTTTGCCCCATATCCCTAAATGGCCCCCTCAAGGATTGAACGCACAACCCTAGGTTTAGGGGACCAATGCTCAAACTACTGAGCTACCCCTTACCCAATAAAAAGGCTCAAGAAATCCAGGCCTTCTTATCTTAGTGCAAGTAAGTGACAAGAGGAAATCTAAAATATTGACTGTATAGTACTTGCTCCCTGTTCAACAAGATAGCTGGAACTAAAGGAACATGTTTGCACTCTCCCATTGTTTCTGCACAATATGGATGGCTGCCATTTTTATAGCTGTGTCAGGGGAAACTGTTCATGGAGGGATCATACAACAATCCTTTGAGATTAATCTTCAATTCCTGGATACTCCAGGACAATTCCAGGGAGGTTAACAATTTTAGCTCAAAGGCCCATCATAATCCCACCCTTCCCTATGGAGGATCTGGCTTTCATTGCCTTCTGTGGTAGGGGTCCATAACCATATAATGGATTATAAAAATACCCAACCTGGAGAACATCTTTCTGCCTCTAAATCCTACTGTCTCCGTTGACCACAGTTATTCTTACAACTGCAGTATAGATAACTAGAAGCTCTGTTGTAAATTCCTATCAACACATAGCAAAAAACAGTACCTGTCCAATATAGCTAGACAAGAGTAACAAAGTAAGTTTTGCACTCCCATTTTACAGAAGGAGAACAGGGACAAAGCAGGTGTATTATTTTACTCCAGATCACAGAGGAAGTTTGGGGCACAGCTGACAATTAAATCCAGATCCAGAGTCCTAATCAAGGATCTTAACCATAATCCCACCATTCCACCCTTCCTGTTATAGTCCATAGTCTTTTGAGCACTGCTAACCCAAGACCAGACAGAAAACAAATAAGGTAGGTAATAAGAGAGGGGGTCGTCACACATGTAATGAAAGAGATTCTGGGAAAGGTAAAGAGGTGAGAGCAGTAGCTGGAAAGAGATTGGGCATAAAGGATTAAGTGGAAGGAGAACAGGTAAGTGGTGAAAAAGTAATTAAAGGAGGGAGAGAAAGCTGGGGAAATATGGGACTTGTAAAGAAAGGCAGGAGAGATGGAGGAGATTTTTAAAAGCTGTCTGCAGTGGCCTAACTCTGCTCCCACTAAATTCAATGCCAACACTGCCAATTGATTCAACAAGTTCATCAATGCAGAGCACTTCAGAAAATCCCTAGTGGAAATGAACAACAGTTTCGGCAGAAGAGGAGGGAAAACATGGTAGGAAGAGAAGACAATCAAGGCTTAAAGGGACTCCACCAAGCTAGGAGGGGAGGAAGGTGTGTGGTTTTATTGTAGTCTCATTGGGTTTTAGCTCCCCATCCCCTTTCTCTTTTAGAGTAGGGAAAATACAAGCCCACCTAACTTTGACACCACCACAGATACAGTTCATCTACACAACATGCCACATGCTCCAGAGGGACCTAGAAGAGGCAAAAGTCCTCTTACTTGTCCCTTTGGTCAGTAACACCAAACTCCAGTCAATCTGTTGGATCGCAATCAAGATGCCTTTGGAAGTTGTTATCTGATCAACTTCAAAAAGTGTTCCCATATCATGTGTGAGGTATGTGTGTTCTCATTCATCTTGGGTACCTCTACTAATTTTTCCATTGGTCTACAAGATTTGAGGGCTTGTGACCTTTTTAATAGTCTTACCGAGTCTTTAGAACAAAATATCACTCACCACTCAGAAGCCATAACAAGGATGGTCTGGCCCAGGCATCAGAAGCAGAAATCCAGTGAAGGGCAGAAGCAAAAGCAAAACTGATGGAGTCTATCACCATTATCAAACAGAGGAGAGCTCCAACCCTCAAAGTGACATAGAGCAGACTGAACTACTGTTTCTTCTGTGAGGCTTATATACCTGTCCTGAGAGTCCTCAGACCAGCTCCTGGCTTGCAGATTGGCTGGAGCCTAGCACAGGAATGACTCATCCCTGCATGTGGCTGAATCAGGCTCTATTTCAAGGATGACTCATCACTTTACCTCACCCTCTGGAACATGGAATGGGTACTCTCTCCTCCATCTTATGCAGCCTCATTGCCCTCTACGGGAAGTTAGAGATGTTGAACTAACAGCGGGAAGTCACCCTGTGATCAGTAAAATCATACTGAGAATTACAAATAAACACAACCCTTTAGAAAGATTGAATAAATGGGCAAAAGAATTCAAACCACACCTGTTAGCCACAGCAGCTCATGACAAAATCTAAGCCAATGCAGATCTAGGTGTGATGTCGACTTTTAAACACAAGTATGTGCTTTGCTGGTTGGAAAAAGTGTTCTGGTTGTTAATGTCCATTCTATTTAAGTGAATTTGCCATGGTCATTATAGTGATATTTGAACCTGTTGGATGATATTTTCCAAAGCAGCAGAAGTGGTTTGGACACCCAGTTCTAATTCATTATAGAATATCAGGGTTGGAAGGGACCTCAGGAGGTCACCTAGTCCAACCCCCTGCTCAAAGCAGGACCAATCCCTAATTAAATCATCCACATTGTAAGGGACCCTTCCAGGAAGAGTAGCCCGTTAACTCCTCTGCAGCCAGAAGAGAAAAAGAGGGAGTTAGTGGGTTACAAAATGTTCAGTCCATGATTTTTAGTGTCCACCAGAGTTAGGAATTTAAGCTCCCAGGCTCAGCTTTCGAAAGTGTTGTGCAGGTTTCCTTTGAGGATGAGGATGGACAGGTCAGGTATAGAGTGATTTCACCCACAGGTGACAGGGGGTCCTTTATCATTTTCATGCACGAGTTCATTTGAGAGTGCAGGGATTGTCTGGTTTCACCCACATTGTTGTCGCTGGGCCATTCAGTGCACTGGATGAGGTACACCACACGTTGTGATAGGCATGTGTTGGGCCCATGGATCTTGAAAGCTGTGTTGTGGGCGATGTTGATCACTGTCACCGTGGAGATATGCCTGCAGGTTGTGTGTCTGGAAGGCTCAAATACTGCTTTGAATTGCCCTGATGTCAGGGCCGGTGTAACCACTTGGATAACTAGGCGGCCGCCTAGGGCACCAAGATTTGGGGGCGCCAAAAAGCGGTGCCCAAAATTTGTATTTGACACGACTGCTTAGGGGCGGGTACCTGTCACTCTGCAGCGCTCGGGCCGCGCTAGCAACCTCTTCACCTCGGAATCTCCCTTGCTTGCCCGGGGGCCACTCCTCCTGTCAGGCTCCCCGGCCACTGCCGCCCAGGGGGAGACGTAAGGGGATGGGCTCGGCTGGCGCCCCGCGCCTGCCGGCCAAGAGCAGCAGGAACCGGGCCCCGTTCTCCAGCACCACGCGGCAGGGCCGGGAAACAGCAGCAGCAGAGCAGCCTCTCCTGCCCCTGCTGCTGCACAGGCGGCTGCTGCCCTGGGCTCGGGCCACCCGGCTGCCCTGCTAGCGGCTCCTGGTTCCCTCTGCTGTCGGCCGGCAGGCGGCACCCCCCGCCCGCCTCCTCCTGGGCAGCCACGGTGGCAGTGGCCAGGGAGCCTGAGAGGAGGAGTGGCCCACGGGTAAGCTGGGGAGACTCCGAGGTGAAGAGGCTGCTGTCCCTGAAGTGGCCCAAGCGTTGGAGACTGCCCCATCCTGGCACCGCCTGCCCCCCCCCCCCCAGTGAGTGTTACATACCCCACCAGCCTCAGTGGCCTGCCCCATACTGTCAGCCAGCCCAAGCTCACTGTGACACCAGCACCCCTTGGCAAAGGGCCCCCTGATCTTCACAAACAGCTGCCACCACAGGCCTGACAAACTCACTGCATCCCACACATGTCTGACAGGGCACTTACCCACAAAGAGGAGCGGGGAAGGGATCCACACAAGGCTGGTAACTTGTCAAGAGTGAGAATCTTTGTGAGATGTGTGCATGGGTCATACTGAAGGAATAATGTATTTACCTTAAAAGTCTGCTTTATAGACTTGGAGTAGAAATTAGTCACCAGGGGAGAATGACCCTTTGGGGCAAGGGGGATTTGTCACCCTGCCTAACCTGGCTAGTGATGTGATGCAAGGCTCAATTGTTTAGCTTCGCACAATAGTAAGACTTTGAATGGGACACCATCAGAGGCCATGGCAAGCAACTGAAATGCCTTAAAGGTAAAAAAAAGAAACATCACAACAGCCATTACCCCTTCTGACAGGCTGTTTATAATGCTAAGTTTACTAGTTTTCGGAGGTTGTCGGGGTGGGGGGGGGGGAGAGGAGGGGCGGAAGGTGGAAGTTTCACCTAGGATGCAAAACATGCTTGCACCGGCCCTGCCTGATGTGTGCCAGAGGAGTAGCCATGTTAGTCTGTAACCACAAAAACAAAGGGGAATTTTGATGGCACCTTAAAGACACCCTGATCTGTGGGGAGCTTGCTTCTGATGAGAGGCATGTGGGGGGGCAGTATTTGAAGGCCAGAAGAGGGGGTTCAGGAAAGATTTAGTTCAGGAAGGGATCCCCATCAAGCATGGGTTGTAACTGGTTGATGATACCCGGTATGGGTTCCAGAGTGGGGTGGTAGGTGACAACTAGGGGTAGGGGTTCAGAGGGGGGTTATTTCCATATCAAATCCAGTTGTCTTGGGGTGTTTGGGTGGCCTATTCCACAATGTGATCTACTTCTCGGGTGGAGTGTCCTTGTCTGTTGAAGGTGGTTTCCAGTGTACTAAGACCTGCACGACTACAACCACTTAGCAAACAGCAATGGAAGGTATCGAATGTATCCGTCTGAAATGAGACTGACACAGCTACAATTAAACCACATACAGCATATTGTGTTAGCTGTGCGGGCTGTCCTGTGGCTGACTGAAAGGAGGGAAGGGGAGCTTTGAGGCAGAGAACCATAGGGAAGAATGACTCACCACTGAAGAGGAAGGATTGTTCAGGGTTTGAGGTGCTCGCTTGGGACTCAAAATATGAGTGTTCAGCTCCGTGCCCTGCAACAGACTTCTTGTGTTACCTTTGGCAAGTCACTCAGTGTCCCCGTCCCCCAGTTTCCCACTTGAGCAATGGGGATAACAGCAGTGGCCTACCACACAGAGGGCTTGGGAGGAGAAACACATTACTGAGGGTGAGGTGCTCAGACACTGAGGTGATGAGGGTGCCACACAAATACCTCAGTCGGATCAGCAGGAAGCACTTGGGCACAGGACACCATTATGGGTTTGGTCCTGGGACAGAGAAGCTAATCGGCTATGTGAGCACCAGAAAGCGTGCCCAGACGGAGAAAGACTGAACCTCACAGCTTCTCCCATCCAGGGCGCCAAAGCAGGGAGACCCATGACATCCTCAAACGGGCAATTTAACCCGTTACTTTAACAGAGCCAAGGCATTTGGCTTAGCCAAGAGAGGTTCATACTTTTTTAACCAAAAGGTCCCAGATTCAGTCTTTACCCCCAAGTGTTCCAGTAACACTATACTGTAAGTGTTGCCATGGTTTCCAATATAGCATGCATCTATCGTGAAATATGCCACTGTCAACGAACGCTGCATGAGGAGCGGCTCTGTTTCTCAAAGGATTTCAATCTCATGGCATAACAAGTGCCATAAACTACTTCCCTTCCCATTTGAGCACATGGAAAATGCAAAATAATAAACACCGCCATGCACAAAACGGCATTCATTGCAATTATTTATTATGCTTTGTCGCCTTTCCCAATGAACAGAGCGGCTTCCTTGTTTGTAAAAAACACAAAGGGCAACCCTGATCATTGCCAGTATTATGACAACACAGAAAGTAGGCTGTTGTTACTAGGACATGACAACGAAAAAGGAGTGGTTTTCCAAATACATATAAACCTACAGCACGAAGGCCTCAATGCACAAAAGCGTTGGGCACCTAATGGGCTGTTTTGGGACCACTGTGATGCCCAGAATTTCTGCCAAACTCTGTAGGCATCTAAATTCACTTGGCACCTTAGTTTCTGTAGCACAAAGTTCCTGAGGTGCCAACGTTTCTGCCTGTGGGCACGCGTACTGCTGCTCCACTCTAAGTGCCCGGGCACCTATCTCCCACTGAAACGCTGGAACTATTCATGAAGGAGAGGAACACTGGAGTCCAGCCACCCAAATCGTGTACAGGGGTTGCTCAAAGATTGCCTCTCGGATGGGGCCCCTCAGGTGAGTCCACACAAAATGTTCCTCCCACGATGCTAACGAATTTCCCCGTAAGAATGAATGTAAATGGGGGGGGAGGGGTTAGGTTCCAGGGAAATGTTTTTGGCCATACAGTACAGTACTATAAGTGGGAGGTTCCCCCGCCTGACCCCACACAGGCACAACCCACTGGTACTGCAGACAAGGAGGCCGGCAAGGAGGCTCCAACCACTTGGCAAACAGCAACGGAAGGTATCGAATGTAGCCGTCTGAAATGAGACTGACATAGCTACAATTAAACCACATACCTGTGTTAGCTGTGCAGGCTGCCCTGTGGCTGATTGAAAGGAGGGAAGGGGAGCTCTGAGGCAGAGAACCGGCAAGGAGGCTGAAGGCAGGAGAAGCAGGTTGTGCAGCAGCGGCAGCGGCAGCTTCCCCTACTCTGCAAGTACCAGGGGTGGGGGGCTCAACCCTCGGCCAGCCCACTTCACCCTTTCCCCCAGGTCCCCACCCCTGACTGGCCTCTTCTCCCTCCCGCCACCTCATCCCCCTTTACTTCCCAAGCTGCTTCCTCGCTCCTACCCTCCCGAACGCCGCAAGCCAGCTGATTGCCATGGGCAGGAGGCAGGGGAGGGAGAGGGAGCCTAGTCGCGAGTCCTCGCTCCGACTCCCTCCCTCCTGTCTCCTAAATGCTGCAAGACAGCTGATTGCCACGTGCAGGAGGTGGAGGGGAAAGGCGCTGATCTGTGGTGTCTGCTGGGGCGGGGACACTTGGGGAGGAGGGGAGCATCGAGAGGCTGCCTGCTGTGGAGAAAGCAGGCAGCCAAATGATGTAAGAGTGGAGCATTGCTCAGCTTTAAACGAGCATGTTCCCTAATTGATCAGCAACGTAAGGGAGGAGTTCCTGTACCTCATGTAGGAGATCCACTTGTCACCCCACTTCAAACACAGGCAGGAGACTCTTTTGTGACTCACCAGTGCTCTTTATTCACACGGTGCAAACCCCACCACCTTCTATGTACAGCTTTAACAGCCCTTTAGCTCAGTACCTTGCAGCTCAGGGAGACAGGCCACAGCTCAGGAAGGCAACTCCCTTCTTCTTGACTCACAGGGATCCAGAGTCTGGATACTTCTCCCTATCCTGCTTCCCTAGCCTCCTTTTCTGTCTCTCTGTCTTTCACTCCACAACCACCACCCTGGGCTGCCTCCCTGCCAGGCTTTTATATCCCCTGGGGAGGCTACCAGGTGCAGCCCATTTGGCCCTAATTAGCCCAGGGCTGCACTCTGCTGGGTAATCAGCTTCCCTAGCTTAGGGAAGTTGCTAGGAGAGGCTTTTGCTCCCTTAAAGGGGCGGCAGGGCTGGCTCAGGCACTCCTGGCCAGCACCCTGCCACACTCAGTATGATTAAACTGGCAAACTGTTTCAGCATAGACAATACCCAAGAAATAATTTCTACTCCAAAGATTTTAGCATCGGAACAGATACCAGAGGGAAACTGAGGCACAAAGAGATGCAGTGACTTGCCCAAACTCACCCAGCGGCAAGTAGCATAGCCGTAGCCATGTTGCTTCCAGGATAGTAAAGAAACAAGGTGGGTGAGGTAATATCTTTTATTGGATTGATATAACCTCACTCACTTTGTCCCAGTAGATCAGTAATAGAACCCAGAGCTCCTGACTCCGACCCACTGCCCTAGATGTCAGCCCATTCTGCCTCCCTGTTAGGTCTCTGGCTCTGGATAGATTGCATTAACCCACGATATCCCACGCTTTCCCAGCCAGCAGGGCTTTCTCGGGCAACGGGGTCACACCCACAACCGTGGGGAGGATTCTGACTGCAAAGTTTGCTGAGTCCAGACACTTCATCTCCCTTTTGACACTGCAGATAAGCACAGCCGGAAACCAACAATGGCCCAGCCACACTCTGAAAAATTGCTCAGCTGACTTAAAGTTAATCATGATAAAAGCAGCACTAAACGGAGCGGAAGCTCGGTGTATCAGCCCTTTTCCACAGCACAAAAAAACATCCCCTCCCACTGACGTGAAAAACAGACCCTGGGAGATAAAGGCTAGGGCAGCTAGCGCCCCTTAATCACTCGATCATAAAGCTTGTAAAGAAAAATGAGTCAACAAATCAGAAATACAGCCGGGGCCCGAGACACAAATAACTTTAAATGTCATGGCAAAATGCTGATAAGTTACTGGTAGCCATTGTAAGGAGGCTGAAAGGAGGGGTGAGATAACACGACAGCCTGATTTGGCTTGCAAGAGGAACAGAGGCAGTAGCAGCCACCACGTAGAGAAATGGGAAGGTCGGACCTCAGCGTAGCAGCGGCAAATGAAAACATTACATACTCCATTAGCATCCCCAGTGCCTGCTTCGCACGGAGGGGAAGTCCCAAGAAGGAACTCTGGGAAAAGCTCTGGCAGGGGAAGCCCCATCAGGACTGACACCTACTTGGATTTCACGTCTTTTTGGGAGTGGACATGTGCCTGTGTGAATTTAGGGCTCATTAAAATAACGAAGAACTCACAATGTGGGTTGGTCAGAGACAGCCGTAGAGTGGGAAGGATGCGTGGGATGCCACATTTCATGGTGGGTGCAGGAGGAAGGGCCATGGAGTGAATTGCAAGGACCATGGTTATCATGGCGACAGAAGCAGGAAGACCGAGACTGAGGCAAAGGTTGCAAAGCCAACTACTGGCGAGACCAGGAACTGGGCAGGAAACAATGGAGACTGGTGACATCCAAAAGGCAAAAAATGGCACTTGACTTAGCTACTTATCATACTGAAGGCTTTGGGGTTGCAGGCACCACATTAGCAGCTAAGGGGTTAATTCTGAAGGGCCACCATTATAAGCCAAACTTTGGAAGCAAGAGCCCCCTTTTGGCAAGAGCAATTTGGGGGCTGCCAAGTCTATGCCTGGAATTGGATAGCACGTGCAGATCTGAACAGGCCTACTCCTCCTCTACACCTGCCCCCAGGGAATAACTCTGCATTTCCAGGCAGTGTGATCTCGTAGGTCAGTTGGAAACACGGGAACTCAGGTGACATGGAATCTATTCCTGGTGCAACCACACGCTTGCTGCACTCCTCCCGGCATGTCCCTCCATCTTAGAACCATAAAACCTCAGAGTTGGAAGGGACCTCAGGAGATCATCTAGTCCAACCCCCTGCTCAAAGCAGGACCAATCCCATTTTTGCCCCATATCCCAAGTGGCCCCCTCAAAGATTGATCTTACAACCCTGGGTTTAGCAGGCCAATGCTCAAACCACTGAGCTATCCCTCTCCCCGTCTTTTCATTTCCCCTTCCACCCTTTGTCTGCCATCTCTGTTCTGACAGAGAGCTCTTCAGAGCAGGGACTGTCTCTCACGATGGGTTTGTACAGGGCCTCCTGCCAGGGGGCTCTGGTCTCCACTGGGATATTTGGACACAACTCTAAGACAACCATTCAGATTCCCACCATCATTTCTTGTATATACTGGCATAAAAATATGGATGGGAATTGTACCCCCGTAAGGAAGTCCTTCTGAAAACCCGCTCCATTCATGTTCATTAAATCTAGCAGCTTTCTGAACTGAATGAATGGATTTCTGCCAGAGGGAGAGGTGGACAAGATTGGTCTAGTTTTATGTTTGTCTTGTTTGTATAGAAATCAACATTGCAGTCCCAATCACTGAGAATTAAGGGGCCCAGGGCAGGTGTTCAAGAGTCATAAATTGCCTGCCTTACTGTTAGACAACAGTTCAGCTAAAGAAATTAACTGTGCAATCTGCAGACTCCTTACGACATCTTTCCCTTCCCAGCTAATCCTTGGCTTCCTTCTGCCAAAGGCCAACGCTGGTTAACCGGGGATGGCTGGCCTCTGAAAGATTGCAGAGGGATACTACTTGGGCATCCCTTAGAGTTACACTGACAGGCGGATTGAAGGCCTTAGGATGGTTAATTTGCACTTAGTAAAAGATTCTGCTGGTAACAGTAAGTGTGATTCTGATCCTTTTAGCTAAACTTCACCACAGAGACCCCAGCGGCATTCTATACCTGTCTTATCACAAGAAAGTAGGGGTGAAGTTCCTAATGTTAATGGCCAAAGCTATTACACTACCCAGCAGCATGTGTTTGGAGAAATGATCTAATTAGAGAGAGGATTTTGACTGCCTGTAAGAGCTGAGGCTAACACAGATTAACTGTACAGTGGACCAGAAAGCTGCCTGCTTATATATCTGCCGAAAGCAGCTTTTTAGTAAACCTAGAGATAAATGTCGGATGCTGACCAAACACCCCGCCAAAGGCAGCAACGTGTGTCCAAAAGGTAGCATGGGCGAATGGACATTACAAGTCCTGGTTTCTGTTTACAGCCCTGCCATTAATCTACCACACAATTGTAAGCAAGTCATTTAAGGTGGTTAAGGCCAGGGCTCAGTGAACAACGGACTTTTCAGTTCGCTGGCGATTTCGAAGTTAAAAAGAAATTCATTTCTGATCGAATGAAACAATTTTTGACCAAACTGAAACATTTAATTTTGATTTCTGCCATTTCACTTTTTTTTTGTATTTTAAAGTAAAAATGATGTACGTTTTGAAACAAAAAGTCATTTCAACCCAAAAAAATCAAATTGTTTCATTTCGCAACTGCAGAATAAAACGTGGCTTTTGTCAAAATTTGCCTTGCTCTCAAATGCACAATGTGATGAAACTGGCGCAAATTCCCAACATGTTTTGGTGTTGTCAAGTCTACATTTCTTTGCCAAACAAGTTTCAGATCCAATGTTTTACCCAGCTCCAGCTGGAGCATTAGGCTGCACCCAGATCAGCTTGGTTTAGTTTCTGTCTCTGCCAGAGGCTTCTTAAATGACCTCAGTAAGTCATATGACTTCTCTGTGCCTCAGGTTCTCCTCTATAAAATGATGTGATCAGATTTACCTATTACACGGTGATATTGTGAGAGTTAGTAAATACTTCTAAAGTACTTTGAGGTCTGCAAATTATTTTGCTAAACCAAAGGGATGGGCTTAGTTGCCTCCAGTATATAACCCAATAAGAGTAAAAAATGGGGATCAGCAATATGGTATCGAATAAAGATAAAGCAAGTACACCAATATTCAGAGATCACATTAACAATAGCATTTCACCAACACTGATTAAAATTAATAACTGAGAGCATCAGATACATATTTGTCTGCCAAGGAGTGAAACTGAAACCTGACTCACATGGTAGATATAAAGCACTGAGCTGCTATACTAACATATCCGCCCTGACAACAACAAAATCCCTCACTGTATCTCAGGGTGATCAGGGACACCAACTGACTGTGTGGAACACACAAAATTGTCAGTTTGGGAAGGCTACACTATTTCTCATGCATAACAAAGCGGTCAGATCTCTGCTCTAAAAATATAAAATCAAGAACTGAAGTGCTAGCCACTGCTGTTGCCTTCATACTAACAGTAACATCTTGACAGGTTTAAGATTAGCAGCCGTGTTAGTCTGTATCCATAAATAAGACGAGGAAGACTTTGTAGCATCCAAGAGACTAACCAGTTTACTTCTGTTATTTCAGTTTATAAATAAACTGGTTAGTCTCTAAGGTACTTCAAAGTCTTCCTCGTCTTAGTAACATCTAGGACCCCCCAAACAAACGTATGAGCGCATTGGGATGTGGAGTGGGAGGGAGGGTTCATTTTTCTCCCCCCTCCCTTTTATTTAATGTTTTTAGTTTTGTTTATGTTGTTTGTTTATTTTAAGTTATTCATGGATTGATTGACTGATTTTATCTGTATTTATTTGTTTTACTCCAGCCATTGACAGTGTCAAGGCTTTCTCCAAAGGGGAGCAGCTACCAGCATCCCTGCATGGCTCCAGAAAAAATAAGATACCCTGGGTTTAGACCTTTCTGAATCTCTGTGATGTAAAACCAGATTGTCAGACAGTGCTGCTAGCCACACAAAATCCACTACACAATATTTTCCATCCTTGCTTTTGCTGTGTAGGTGTGAGCCACATACATAGCAGAGCTAGCTATACAGATTAAAACTAGAAATGACCCTCAGCTCCAGCAGAGTTCAGGAGCCTGGCCCCTCCTCTGTACTTTGCATGCTGTGAAGTTCAGAGATGTTGGTGTGACCCACCATTCAGTGTGTGTTACATAAAATTCCCTGCGCCCAATGCAGAGGCTATGAATCTGTTACACGTGCTACTCTGAAATCCTGTCCCTTTAGCCCAGGGGTCTCAAACATGCGGCCCGGGGGCCACATGCGGCCCGCAAAGCCCTTCCCTGCGGCCCCCCAAGCTTCCTGGCGCCCCCCCCCCGGTCCCCCCATAGCAGTTTGCAGGACGGAGGGGCCAGAAGTGGAGGCTTTTCTGCTGCCTGGCTGGGCCGCGTGTGTTTCTAGCTCTGGACTTCGTAGATTGCTCTTGCTTTGTTTGCCAAACAGCTGTTGGTGGTGCCTAGTGCTTTCCAGGAGGAAATGGGGAGCTGCGTGCTCAGAGGAGGAGGTGGGGCAGGGGTGGGACCTCGTGGAAGGGGTGGAGTGGGGGCGGAGCTGGGGCAGCAAGGGCGGGGTGTGTGTCAGTGGTGCGGCCCTCCGGCCAGTGCACTAGTCCTCATGGAAGGGGTGGAGTGGGGGCACAGCCGGGGCAGCGAGGGTGTGTGTGTGTGTGTGTCAGTGGTGCGGCCCTCGGGGCAGTGCACTAGTCCTCATGTGGCCCTCGTGGTCATTTGAGTTTGAGACCCCTGCTTTAGCCTGAACTCAAGAGACTAGGGTTTTCAGCTCAGGGTCTCCCTGGTTCAAACCCACATGATGACCAAGGTAACAGCATTCCAGTACATCTAGGGTCTTCGTTTGGAGCGAGAAGCCAGCTCTAAAACTTTGCTCTGAATTCTGATTCAGCTCTGAAGTCTCCTTATAAAGTTCAAACCTGAGATTTTTTTCAAGGCCAGCTGGAGGATTTAAACAAGCCAACTCCTTAGAAGTTTTGACAATATCAAACCCAGCTGCACTGAAATCAAGAATTTTGAGGCAAGCCAATCTCTATGGGAAACACCAATCTAAAATGACTGTTGTTAGACTCTAGCCTATAATGTTTAAAGGCAGTGTAATGCTGAACCATATGTTTTAGGGCCTACCTCTCCGTACCTCTAACTAAAAGATGATGTGTTAAACAACCAAAGTGAGCAAATAATTGTGCCTCATAAATCAGGAGTGAATGATTTTGACCTCAGGGGGAGCAGTTTGACAATAAATGAAATAGAGAACCTAGTGCCAATTGCTGCAATATTACCATGCGCTTTGAGGTCACAGTGTAACCTCTCCGAGTAATTCTTTTCCACTCTTGGTTGGAGGAAATTTAATTGATTTACTGTACATGATCAATAGGACCCTGCTTCTGCTCTTTCATAGTGTAGAATGCTCAGCGAAGCCACATGGCCGTCTGTGCCTTTTTGCTAAACAGCTTCTGCATGTCTTTGCAAAACAGCACAATTATCTTTGAAGGCAGAAGAGAGATGTCATATAAAGCTAGCGAGCAGCTATTAGTTCTATGATAAAAAAAAATAAAGCTTCCCTCAGCCACTACATTTGATTTTTCAATTAAGATTTGAAATTCCTTGCTGGAAACCTCTGCCCTCGGTAATCCTTTTCATTAAGCAGTACCCAGGATCCCACAATTTCTGCTTTCTCCACCTGAGTCAGTGCAGCATGGCTGAAAACATTAAGAAATAAAGGACACAGTTCCTGGGCTGGAAAGAAGAATTCAGGCAGTTGGTCACAGAATACTAAGAAAGGAGCCAGATGGCCCCTGACAATCAGGCTTCAAGCCAGTATATGGAATCATAGACTATCAGGATTGGAAGGGACTTCAGGAGGTCATCTAGTCCAACCCCCTGCTCAAAGCAGGACCAATCCCCAACTAAATCATCCCAGCCAGGGCTTTGTCAAGCCTGACCTTAAAAACCTCCAAGGCAAGAGATTCTACCATCTCCCTAGGTAACCCATTCCAGTGGTTTGCCACTCATCATGTTAATAGATGACCTCCTTTTTTCCAGAGAGTAGAGGACATCTATACTCATATTACTAGCTCTATTTATCTGTTCTATTTATGTTCTCATGCAGGGTTTTAGGGTGTGTGAATCCTTCTCTGGCATTCAGTACTGTTCTGCATTTATCTGTAGCCAATGGGGGAGGAAAGCGGAGGGGAACAAGGCTTCATGGTCTCAAATGTCAACACTATGGACAGAACACCCAGCTGTGTATCTGACACGCTTGCTTTATGGAGTTTGAGCCAAGTAGCTCATTGCCCAGCCAAGATCAGCAAGTACCTGAAAAGCTGAAGCTAGACTCGGAGAAGAAAGAGGCGAAGATAGCAAGGAGGTGGAGATATTATGAAGAGCTGGCCACCTCCACAGTATCTCCCACTAGTGAGGGAGTCTGGCCTGAGGGTTCAAGTCAGTTCATAGCCACCCTGGCATTTAACTTTACTTGTACTCACTTGCTTACAGGTTTCCACATTTTACCAACATCATGCACAGGAAGGGCTGCTGCTTACTCACCCCTAATAACAGTTCCTTGACAGCTCTTAAACCTGCACAAATCAATTTTTGTAATCGCCTCATTCTTGATTCCTTCCCAATCAAATATAAGGACACTTGCGACCACAAGCATCTGCTCTCTCTAGATTCCAAATATCTTAACTCTGTCAGTCCCGTGTCATTTTATCTAGAGCGTCACAATTTTATCTAGAGCGCATTTCCCTAGTTTGCTTATGAGAATGTTATGTGGGACTGTGTCAAAATCCTTATGAAAATCAAGCTATACCATGATTACTGCTTTCCCCCCTATTCACTAGATCAGTATCCCTGTCAAACAAGGAAATTAGGGTGGTTAGGAATGACTTGTTCTTGACACATCAATACTGGCTATTCTTATTAATCTATGGTACTCATCAATGAATTGTTCCAATATCTTTCCAGGTATCAAAGTTAGACTATAATTTCCTTTTCATTCCCCTTTTTAAAGATAGATACTGTGTTTGCCCTTCCCCAGTCCTCTGGGAGCTCAGTCGTCCTCCAGGAGTTCTCAAAGATAATTGCTAACTATTCCAAGATTGCTTCAGCTAGCTCCTTAAGTACCTTAGAATGAATGTCATCATGCCCTGCTGACTTGAATACATCTAACTTTTCTAAACATCTTTAACCTGTTCTTTTCCTATTTTGGCTTGTATTAAACACCTCTGTTTCCTTGATGTCATCAGTTATTAGCTTTCCTTCCCCACAAAGTGAACCTACTCTTTCCTTCATCTTTCTCTTGATGCTAATGTATTTAAAGATCTTCTTACCTCTTATGCCCCTTGCTAGGTGAAAAGTATTTTGTGCCTTAGCCTTTCTGATTTTGTACCCACATGCTTGTTCTACTGTTTTGTACTTATCTTTAGCAGTTTGGCTGTTTCCATGTTTTGTAGGATTCCTTTTTGATTTTTAGGTTATTCAAGAGCCATAAAGGAATAATAGTAAGAGGTCAATCTTTCCTTCACATTGGGAAGTGTGGTGTTGGGCCTTTAATATTGTCTCCCAGCTCTCCTGAACTACTTTTTCCCTTAGATTTTCTTCCCATGGGACCTTACTTACCAGTTCTCAGAATTAAAGTTTGCTTTTTTCAAGTCCATTGTCTTTATTTTGCTGCTCTTGCTCCTTCCTTTCCTCATGATCACTTTCACCCAAATTGCCTTCCACCTTCAGATTCGTTACCAATCCCTCCCTGTTGGTCAAAATCAAGCCTAAAATGGCCATCCCCCAGTTTACTACCTCCACTATCTGAAACAGATAGTTGTCCCCAATATGTTCCAAGAACTTATTAGAAATATTGTGTTTTGCTGTATTGCTTTTCCACCAGATGTCTGGTAGTTAAAGTCCCACATCACTAAAAGGTCTTGTGTTTTGGCTATATCATTTATTTCTAGAAATGTCTCATCTTCCACCTGTTCCTGATTTGGTGGTCAATAGTAGACCCTACATCACTCACATTTTTCCCCCTCTTCACACACTAATGTGAGAAACATTAGTCACCATCACCTGGGCTGTATATGGGAACAACCTTCCTGCATGCAAAACCTTCATGCTACACTGGAGCTAGCTATAGACTAGCTGTAGTGCTGCTAGCGAGCTAATGTGGAGTTGAGAGGAGCTCTCATCACCATGCTGAAGGATGTTCTTCAGATACATAATCATTACTGGGAACTGTCTCTGCCTGCTCTTGATCCAGCCAAGCAATAATAACAGCAATAGAGTATAAATCGTTAGAGATGGGCTTCAGCCACAAAGCAGTTAATGAGACAACCATCAATGCTAGGGATTAAATTGATGATCTCTAGAGCTATTGATATGAGCCACTACAATTTGAGCTGAACAGCCAGGCTCTCAAGCTAAGAACTTTAACAGACCAGATCCTCTGTGGACTGGGCAGAGATGTTGACCAATAATGCATCCTGAACTGCAGGTTACAATGAACATGTGCAGACTCCAATTGAACTAAATTAGGAGTTCTGGGTATTTCTCACTTCTGAACAATCAAGGCCTAGGAATGGATGTTTTTGAAAACAGGCCTCAGTGAGACACGCAGAGTGACAAATGTGAGTGAGTGGCAGAACCTAGAACAGAATATATAGACGTCCTGGCTACGATTTCACGGTTCTAAACGTGGTACCACTTTGCCCACACGCTATTCGTCATCTCCATTCAATACAATCCGTTTTTATTTCTAGAGCCCATTGTCTGAACTCCTGCTCTGGTGTTTGGCTTTGATTTTTTTTTTAATACTCATTGAGGCAAAGGGAACCTAGGTGACTCCCATCCAATCAGCAGGTGTAAATGGGTCACCCTCCGTTCAATTTAGGCTGTTCAGTTTGATCACCACTTCCTTCACTTCAATGAAAGCCTCCTCCTGGAATAGCTTTGGCCAGGGCCTTTGAAAAGAAATCACACCAATGAGTGTCAGCCTTTAAATAAGACCTGAAATACACAGAGGGAAAGAAAGAAGGCAGTGTAAAACCAAAAGGGGTTGGTTTTGGTGAAAGTTGGGGTTGGTCCTCCTTTGAACAGAGGGTTGGACTAGATGACCTCCTGAGGTCCCTTCCAAAACTGACATTCTATGATTCTATGAAAGATGGAAACCTCCTCACAGCCTTCATAAAACTAAAGTGATAGATCCACAAAGCATCTTAGCAAACCTGTAAATATCATTTTATACAGATCTAGCAAAACAGCAAATCCGATGCACTGGCTTTTCACAGCAGAGATGGAATTTCATGGGGCTTGTTAGTTTTATGACAGCATATTGGCTCCTCGCTGTAAACAGAAGGGTGTTAAAAGCTCCCCATCTAGAGCAGGCCACAGCAAACAGATCTACAGTTTATTCAAGGCTTGTATAAATTTCCTGTGGGCAAAAGCTCACCAAAAGCTTATAAAAGAGGCCCCTGTGGCTTCGAAATTGGTAAGTCTTTTTTTCTGTAATTAGCCTCTTTCTTTTTCACAAGTTTTCTCTTTCTCCCCGCATCTCTGCCCCAGTTCTTTTACACAGCAATGCTGGGAAGGCCATAAAGGCCACACACTTTTACTGGGCATGGATTTGAGATTTTACAAGTCCCATGGCAGAGAAGTGAGGACTCTTAGCTCAACCCCAAAATCAGTAAAAGAAACTGGGCATTTTGCTGGACTCAGACCTGGTTGCCAGTAACATAATCCTCGTAAATTTGACTGGCATTAATTTCTTTCCATGTGATTACATTCCTAATGGATTTGTCCTTTCCTTGGAGGTTAATTCCCAACACAGTTCATGATATGCAAGCAAAATGTCTTTAACCGTTTCCAGCTGATAGAACAAACCACATTTTGAAAGAGAATTCTTACTTAAAGCAATAACTACCTAACCATTGTATCAATGCAAAGTAAGTGTAAATAGCAGACCTGTTCAAGAACAAGTCTCTGTGATGCCAATTAAGTCATAATTTAGTTTAGGTACAGGAACTTTTAGCTAGACAAGGTGGCTGAGGTAATATTTTGTATTGGACCAAAATATATTACCTTGCCCACCTTGACTCTCTAATATCCTGGGACCAACATGGCTACAACAATGGAACTTTTAGCTAGTTAGTTGTTCTCGTGCTAATTTAACAAATGGATTATTTGGAGGATTTGATGTCTCTTGTTTTTGGGAAAGGACTCAAGATCCAATCCCTTCTTCAGTCCAGAGCTTGGTTGTGTTTTTTAGCCCTATGTTAGTAGTCAGTGCATAACACCTCCATTTCAGAAAGTGCACCAAGAATCATGACACTCCCCACAGGAGTGTCTGCTTACACAGGTAGAGCGTGCCAGCTGATGAATCCTAGACAAGAATGTGTTGTACCAAATAAAGACCAGCAGGATCTTATAAAGGGGGGAAGGCAAATGCCACATTTATTGTAAGTACAGACAGAAAAGACAAGACAATCAATCACTATTTCTCTCTACTACACACACACTGATGGGGTGACACCTGCTACCATGCAGCAAGTAGTACAGACCCGCACCGGCTAGATCCGTACAATCCTGCTACTTTTGGATTATCTGGCAGCAAGTAGCACGGCTTTGGCATTGAAGCCCTCAAAGTCACATCTGATTAGTTAATCAGCCCGGTGACCCCGCCTGGATTCCTGAGATTCTAGCCTTGCTCTAGTCACAGCTTCTACCAGATGCCAGAAGACTGCGTGAACAATTCTTTGTACTCTCTCCCTGGGAGACACAACACAAAAACCTAGGTACCAAGCTCACTAGAGCTGGCGGTGTGCACACTAATGTTAATTACAATAACTGAGGTATATACTAATATTCCCCCTTTTGCAATTCTCTACCAATTATGTTGTAGCAAATAAAGACCAGCAGGATCTTATAAAGGGGAGAAGGCAAATGCCACATTTATTGTAAGTACAGACAGAAAAGCCAAGACAATCAATCACTATTCCTCTCTACTACACACACACACACACACACACACACACACACATTTATTCATTCCTATGAAGTTCTGACAAGTTATTATAGTTACCAGCTTAAACGTTGCTTGTGAGAAGCTACTGGCCAGGCAGCTTGCTCACAAGGGTGGAGAGGCGGAGTCTCATCCATCTCGCAGATGGACGCCCCTGGAGCATCGATGGTCACAGAACCAGACTCAGTTTCTCACTTGTCTGAGTTGGATTCTTATAGGAGTCTGTCCCCATTCAGGTCTATGGAAATCGCCTTGTCATGCTGTTGCAACACTCGAAGTGATAATCAATCAGCAGATGATATTTTCATGATGACCATGGGGTACTTTCTCTATCTTCTTTCTTTATACTTCAGCCTCATCATCTGGCAATGGCTGCGCAGATGTAGGCCCACCCTTCAGAGTCATTCGGTTATCTTCATACTGCGCATTCTTTGGCCCAGCTATGTTTAAACAGTAGCTTGGCTGGTTCTGGTAACTTTGCTTTATTATTTAAACCATACATACATTCATATTCATTCTTTTATTTGATGAACTTAAACATACATTTTACTATTTTTACTTTTTCAGGTATTCTTTCTTTAACATGTCTGCTTTCAAGGCATAGCAGATCGCAATAATCTGTTTGGCCCATCTATCCCACAATAGCAGAAACACACAGTAAATATAACAGGGATAGCAGTTTCTACATAGAATTGCTTTACACTGTCATTCTCTTATTTCTTAACTCTGTTTTGGGTTGTGCTGGTACAATTAGTCTTTGCAAGTTGCAATGGGGGGTCCCTTTCTTTTATCACTGATGCTGATGTTTTGTTCTGAGTGAGAGAGATGTTTTGCTCTGAGCTAGAGAAACAGAATTCTTTATGCGTTCACTGTTCGTTCCGATATTTTATCTAGCTTTTATACAACAAATGAAGTAGATGACCAGGAGCTCACAGCCCTATTACAACCAGCAGAGCTGCCTGACTATACTTCACTCCCTTATTTTCAATTAAAACATTTCAGCCAGCTCGACTGGAAGCCAACGGCAGGCCTGAATAAGAGATGCAGACAAAGGTCTCATCTGCATTTAAAATTCAGGTCAACATGACTACAGGGCTGAAGTGTTTGAAAAATCCACAACCCTAAGCGCAGTAGTATGCCAACCTAACCCAAAGCGTAGACACACATCGGTCAGCGGAAGATTTTTTCTGTTGACCTAGCTACCATCACTCAGGGAGGTGCTGTTCCTACAGACATGGGAAAAAAAACCTTCTGTTGCAGAAGGCTGCATCTATACTACAGGGTTTTGCTGGCCTAGCTGTGGCAACATAAGTATGCTGCTATAGCGCCCATTGCATTGACAATGCCTGAGCCAACAAGAACAGAGGTGGAGCCAGAGAGAGGCAGCCGCAGTGAGATGGAGACAGAGATAGATGGAAGCATGATTTGCAAACAAAATTTCCTTCACTCTTGTAACAGTTGCCGTGTAAGGAGTCAGCCACTTTTCAATTTCTAAACTTAGGGGCCTATGTTTTTCATATACTCCTTATGGTGACACGCTGGCTGAAGGGCCTACACTCATGTAGATGCATTCTGCTTCCAACAGAAATAATCTGGTGTGAGGAACTGTCTTTTGTCCTCTTGCCAGACAGAAATGGGAACATGAATGCTTACATTTGCAACTTACTTGTGCCGTTATTTACACAGACATTGGAAAACTTGGCCCGCCGAATTGTTCACAGTTGAAGGGTTTGTTTCAGAGGAACAGTAAAGGTACCATGCTTCCAGATATTTAGTCCTGCTTTCTTCTGCTTAAGTAGTGGAGACGTCTAAGTCTATTCATGAAATTCCATGGATGACAATAGTGGTCCTTTCTGGCCTTAAAGTAATCAATTTCTTGAGCACTCCGATGAATCAAGCTTTTCTTATTCTGTACTAAGAAACATCTCAATCACTTCAGCCTTATGGTGCATCTACCTCTTCTGTAGTTCTTACAAATGCTAAGAAAATGCCAGTGAAAACATGAGGTGTCTTTCAATCAATGAAAATAGAACTGAATTTAATACATCACCATTTGAAAAGCTATGGTACCCAGTTGCCCATACAGACTATGCTATGAAGTCCAGCATTTTTTTTGTTTGTTTTTAACAGAGACTATCATCATCAAACTATGTTGAATTGTTGATGCTGTGAGATTTGGTTTCTTCACTATTTCTTTGTCATTCGGGAAGTAAGGTCACCTTTTTCCTTCATGCACAAATTTTGAATTATGCCTGCTTCTGAAGCTAATGAGGCTGCTCCTAAAATAATGCAATGAAGCTGCTTAATAGCAATCAATCCCCTCAAATATCTGCAGAAATTAAAAATAAATAAGCCACAAAAATGACGGATCAGCAAGGTTGTGAAATGATCACCTACTTGGTAAGTTTAATTTAAATACAGGAGTCGAATTTATCTTCTCCTTCCCATCGTAGACCTTAGGAGTTTCTGAAGTCCTTGTTTATATCAAAAGTGTACCTTCTTGACATTGGCATACTGTGTGCTGCACGGACCCGGACAATTCAGCTTCAAAGTAAGATTAAATTCACCCTGGGCAGAGACACAGTAAGAGGCCTACGCACCACTTCCATCTTTTTAAATGGGACTTACAGAGAACTGTGCCAATAATACATTTTTCATTTCAAGGGGCATCCTGAAAAATCGTAAAAACAATATTTTCTGGTCCACCAAAACCATTAAAAAAAAATTCAGGAAACCAAAAAAAAATCTATTTTGGGTAAGACAAAATGTTGTGCTTTGTTTTCAAGCTTTTTAAAAACTTGTTTTAAAAAATTTCAATAACATTGACGTATATTTCCAGACAAGAATTCCTCTTGAAGCAACTATCAAAATGTTTTGTGCAAAAAATGTCAGAATAAAACATTTTGATTTTTTGGGGAATTTTTGTTTTTTAGGTTTTCTGCACCAGAACAGTTCAGCAAATTTGACAGACGTCTACGAAATATTTCAGATGGGCAGAATCTTCCTTTTTCATGAATAAAGGTTCGGGCAAGAAATTTCACCCAGGTCTAATCTTACATGTAGCACAAGAATCATGGTGCGGTGAATTTCATTCGAAAGAAGAGCTCTTACAAAAACAGAAGATTTTTTTTTTAAAGTTTGGGGGTTTTTTACTTAATTTATTTTAAGGGGGAAATAATTTTTTCTCTCACACGGGCAAACTCTTTCCACGGGTAGCTGTTTACGGTCTATAAAATATGTAAGAAGAGAAGTAAACCCATCACAGGAAGACAAAACTAGAGTTCTTCCAGAAAACTAAAAAGTCTTTAAAAATCTGATCCATTCACTTCATGAGAACATAAAAATGGCCATACTGGATCACGCCAAAGGTCCATCCAGCCCAGTATACTGTCTGCTGACAGTGGGCGTTAACACAGGTTATCAGCATTAAGATTACATCTACAGTCAGGGCCGGCAACAGGGGGGTACTATGGGTACAGCTGTACCGGGCCCCCCGACTTTAGGGGGGGCCCAGTACACAGCTGTACCCGTTGTCATCCCCCCTTGTCGCCGGACCTGGAGAGTGGGGAAGGGGCGGGGAGGCGGCGCGGCTCTCCCCCGGACAAGCGAGCCTGGCCCCAGCAGGAGCTGTGAGCCCGGCCGGCGGCAGCTGCGCTGTCCGGGGGACGGGGGGGAGAAAGGGCGGCTCACGCCGCTCTCGCTCCCGCTGCCGCCATCTGTCAGCTGGCGGGGGGGGGAGCACCAGCTGGGCTGAGCTGGGGGGGCCTCAGCCGCTGTCAGCTGGGCTGGGGGGGCCTCAGCCGCTGTCGGCTGGGCTGGGGGGGCCCCAGCTGGGCTGGGGGGGCCCCCATCCGCTGTCGGCTGGGCTGGGGGGGGGGCAAACTATCAGAGTAGGGGGCCCCCAAATTTCTGTCGCCAGCCCTGTCTACGGTACTGTAGGAAACTCCTTATCTGTTTCACAGCAACATTACAGATGCACTGGTGCTACCAATGGCACAAATTGTCCTGTAGTCTGGGTTTATTTTTCCCAGGATTAGATAATGCAATGACAAAAACACTGAGACATGTGAATACTCAGTTTATATCACTGGTAGTTGCAGTGTAGCTACACAACTGCTGAAAAAAAAGTAAGAAATTTCCTTGTATAGACAAGGGCAAACGAGTAGAGCTAGTCAAAAAAAATTCCTTTAAAAAACTGTTCAACAGAAAATTGGACTTCCAACTAAACTAGTATTGCCCACAGAAAGTATCTGTGTATCTGTCACGGGGTCCCCTCAGGAAACTGGGTTCCCCTGAGTCCTATGATCTGGTTCCTTTAATAAAGCTGTTTTCCACACCCTTTTTGGTGATTCCAAGTGTCCTTTATTTACAGTGCAGTCTTTTATATCAGCCAAGTGCTCCCCAAAACCCCCACAACAGTGACCTTCCCTCCACTGGCTTTGAAGCCCCTTGCCCTTGAGGCTCTTTGGGCCCTCCCTAGGAGACAGGGCACCTCCCTGCCCTCCTCCTGGCCTTCCTCTCCTCTGTCTGGGGCTTGGAGCTTTTCAAGCCCTCTCAGCTCCCAGCCCCAGCTGTATCCACTTGCTCCAGCCCCATTCTGCCGGCTAGCCCTCGTTAGGGCTCTCAGCTGGGCTGCTCTAGCCTCTGTTCCTGGCCCTGCTACCAGCAAGCAGGGTTTTAACCTGCAGTGGCAGGCCAATCACGAGGTTCTAACCCCCAGCCCTGCCACAGTATCACAGAAAGTTTCATTTTTTCATCAAAAAACCAAACGCCCAAAAGATAAAATATTTGGGCCTAAATCAGAAATATTTCAATATGGCTATACTACTGCAGTGCCTCATGGGACCTGCAGTTTGGTTGGCGTATGTCCCCATTTTCCTCTCTGGGCTGGATTTCCTGTCCAGAATACATCTCCCATGATGCAACTTCTTCCCCTCACCATGAGGTGAGACTATGGTTCATCATGGGAGATGTAGTCCCACCAGAAATCTTGGCCTATAGAGGAGAGAGGAAGCAGGATGCATGCACCTGAATTACAACTCCCATGAATCACTGCACTAGCATTTCAAAATTGAAATATTCCAGGTATTTCAATTTACTCTGAAAAATAAAAATTGTCTCAGAGAAAAAAAAAGTGTTTTCAACCATCTCTAGTATCTGGCTTTGGGAACAGCTGTAAGCATGAAAAGGGGTCATTTTTTAATGAATTTGCCCAGGCAACAGTTAGATTTTAAAACTGAAATCTAATAACTAAAGGTTTGTTAATTGGATACATGTTATAGTCAATACAAAATTGAATTTAATAGTATAACCCCTTATTATTGAATCTAAGGAGCATTAGTTTACTAATTTTAACAATGGGTTCTTTCCATGCCAACTTTTAACTTGAAAAGTATTTGTCAAAACAGGACATTTACTTATTCTTAAGCAACAATTTATTAATTCACCTCCTAGAACCACATTAATATGAAGCCAACAGTTCACCACTCAAGTGTGTACACAGCCAGGTTTGTACTACACACACAATACAGTCTTGTACGCAGTTATCACAGACTGGAGTTGAGGCTTCGCAGCTATATTAAGGAACAAT
The DNA here is from genome assembly GCA_032164245.1 of Sternotherus odoratus. Taxonomy (NCBI): domain Eukaryota; kingdom Metazoa; phylum Chordata; order Testudines; family Kinosternidae; genus Sternotherus; species Sternotherus odoratus. The sequence continues at coordinate 8,424,801 of JAVMKO010000004.1, read as the reverse complement.
GGAAATTATCAAGATTTCTTATTACATTTACTTATGATCATCACTTCTCAATTCTTTAGTACCGAACACCTTTATCAAACTTTCAAGGATGCACTTGTCTTTAAGGCACTTTGGAGAGCATGGTTAGTACAGTTTGAATGTTAGAATATGTTTGAAGTTTAGAATATTAAAAGCAATTGTTTAAAGTTATTGTTACTCGAGATTTCACTAGAGAGTGTAGCCTTCACAAGATAATCTACAGGTAGAAATAGAAGGGGAAATACAATCTCCTGATGAAATTTCACCACTTCTCATCCTCTTAACCCTGGGATGAGGGAGAGTCCTTTCCACATGGCTGGTCTGGGTGTCAGTCATCCTTCGGAATCTGCAGCTTCTTCTTGGACTCAGTCAACTTCTCCTGAACACATGGTGACTTCTGTTTTGTATAGCCTAGTTTCAGAGCTTCCTATTGGATACATGCCAATTGAGAGCTCAGATTTCAGCTTGATCCACTTCTCTGCTATTTCCATCAGTCTCCAGTAGATGGCAATAGTGTATATCCAATTTCTTCAATGCTTTTCTTATTGGAGGCTTTTTATGTTTGATTCATGTCAAAGATTGCATTTTATTGTTAGCCTCTACTATCAATTGGGATCCCCCCTTTAAAGCAATTTCTCGTAATGTTCCAATGTCATATCCTGGTTTATATCTTTCAACATTCCTCCTTCCTTGTGCCACACAATTCCTATTACATCTAGAGCGCCAGAATTGTTTACAGTGAAAATTAACAAAATCCCTTATAAATATTCTACATTTGGAGAACATCCTCCAAACATTCTTTGGCTGTACATAAGCATTTTGTATTATTTAGGATTTACAATAGGACAAGAGACATTATCGCTGCTATATTTGATTGATAAGGAAAACAATCTATAGTTTATAATCTGGGGAGAAAACATGTGGTTTAGATTTTTGGGGGGTTACAGGCAGCTTGCCCAATTTAACCTTCAATCTTACAGCTGGTCATTTCTAGTTTGTTTAATCTGCGGCTTCCCCACCCATCTCTTGTTCCATTCCCAATGTACAATGGGCCACTTTGCACACGAAAGCAGGGTGTAACCTTGCTAGCAACTGGAAGTTCTTGTTAGCTAGGTTGAGTGGGAGAAAGACCTTTTAACTTTATGCAAATTATGAGAGAATCTTGCCTAGGTAATTAACAATACTCTCACTTAGCGATTTTAGTTTCCATTCTTGGGGAGAACTCCAGATTCTGGCTGATCTGTGGGTCCTTAGACAAAGTGTCTACACAAAGTGTCTTACAAGATGTGAACCATTTTCTTATCGTTTTTACTTCTCACATGGATCCTAATTTGAGATAAACAGAAGCAAAGAGCTTTTCTAATATTTGAAGGTCAGGTGGAATCAGTATTATTAATCCTTATGTCCCTTACAGAGCTGTCCCGTACCTAGAAGGGGCCGTATGATGTTCGGTCTTGGTCACATATAGATAAACCCACAAGATAATGATGAGCTTTCTATCTATCAGAACCTCCACAATGTAATTGTCTATTCTTATCTGAAATAAAAAACTCTGACCCAAGAGAACAGAGTCCATTTTTGATTCAATATCTACAGACGTGTGTGAAGAATATGTGATAATAAAATGAATACCCGGGGCAAAAAAATAGTAAGTAATGCTGGCATCACTTTCGTGACGGAGAAGGAGCCAACGACTCCTTCATTGTGACCCTGTCTTGAAATGTGTAGGATCCCCGTTGAGAAAGCGCTTGATAAATACATGTAAACAACACTTGTTCCGTTGCCGGGCTGCCGGCTTTTGAAGAAATGCTGCTTAATTAAAAAATAAAAGACCTGTCATTTTCAGGAAGCCCTCAATCCCTTTCAGTCTTTTTCCCCCTTTCTCCCTCCACCTCTGTAATAACAGATGGGCAGACTGCTGTTAATGGTCACCGCATGCTCAGTGACAATACAGTAGAATTCTATACGATTCTATTAACATTAATTGGCAACATCGCCCCGATGGACAAGCTATTATCTTCCTGAGCCTTAGTTGTCTCATTCTGAATACTTATCTTTACCCAGTTGTTAAAGTCACACTCCCCTTCTGTTGTTTTCTCCTGGAGAGGGTGATCTATTTGATAATATGGTTTCAAACACAATTTCTTCCTAAATTATCCTATCCATTCCATTATTCCCTTTCTATTAGCTTGAGACACCAGACGACTAAGTGAAAAAAATGAGATGCCAAATTCACTGGAAGTTTAGAAACTCAGACTGACATCTCTAAGTTCTTTGGATGAGATTCCGTGATATCCTTCTCTTCTTCCAATTAACTTTGAATGACATAGGCCTGATAAAAAGATCTGGTTTCTGTTATTCTTTGAAATGTTGGGTAAATACCCATGTAGACATTTTGTCTACATTTATCCATTATTTTTATTGTATGAACATGTCTTTTTATGCACTAAAGTTATTGCTCACTTTATACTCCTGCCTCAGAAATGTAGGATATGTAGTTGTAGCTATGTTGGTCCCAGGAAATGAGAGAGACAAGATGGGGAAGGTGATATCTTTTATTGCACCAACTTTGGTTGATGAGAGACACGCTTTTGAGCTGCACAGAGCTGATGCGAAGAAAGAAAACATCTTCTTGTCTCTCTATTTCTAAAGCATTACATGGGACGTGATTAGATCAAGTGAATTGGAGCCGTTATCATCATTTGGGTCAAGGTGCTTTGTTTACAAAGATATTCAAAAACATCCTTCTTTATTACTAGGCTAGCCAAATCCTTAATACATTACAGCATTTCAAATCCAAATCACTTTGTAGATATTAAAATACCCTGGAAATCAGAAATTCAGTGCAGTGTGATTTCAGTACTTTAACTTCCATCATTCACTTAAGATCCAGAACTTATACTCCCTTGTGATGCAGTTGGGCAGTTTCTAATGCAATTGTGTAGACACTGGAAGCTCCCCTGTAGTTTTCTGTGAACGAACAACTTTTGTTGCACTGTTGTGTTGTTGTTGTTGTTGTTCCATTTATTCAAATTGCCTTCCCCTCTCACATTGTCAGTAGAGCTCTACATGGATACAAAATTTGTATCTGTAGCCAACCCATGATCCACAAAAAGATCTGAAGTTATCATAGATTTGCAGGGCTTTAAATATAAAATGTGGGTTTACATCCATCCACGCTCTGCCAAAATGGTCCGCAGAGATTGGCGGATATAAAGCAGATAGCTGTGGATTCCAGGGCTGTAGTTGTCAACATTGTCTTCTGTTCAGAGAATGAGACGTTCTTACCTCTAGTTGTGTATTTTAACGGACAGGCTGTCCTCCAGGACATTAAAATGGCAGGGACGGGGGAGCAATCATTGCTCTTTCACTTTAGGGATCCTGAATGCAACACTGTCTAGAGACACCCCCTCCTCCACCCCCAAATAATCATTGCCTGATAACAAGAACACCAAAGTGTTCTGATTTTGGCTGGCTGACTTCATTCATAGTGGCTTATGGTTCACATCCAGAACCATTGCATACTTGGCCTACTTCCCTACATTTTTCTCAAGACAAGTAAATATAGAATGAGCATAGAGACTGGCAAATTAAGCCATTTAGGTTTCATGAAAGGTCCCAAAGATCATCAAAACTTGGGGCCCCACCCATCCTGCAAACACATGAGAGTAACTACATGGACTTGAGTCATCCCATTGAACTCAGTGGAAGCACCAACATGCAGAAAGTTACTCCTGTGTGTAAAGGGATCTAGGTTTCTGAAGTTACTTTAGCCAAGTCCCCTCCTTCAACGTAAATTGCTTCAAGTGGCATGCCAATTTATTAGTCTCATTTGGCCAGTTAGATTACAGTTCATATACACAGGAATGCTCAGAAGAGATATAGTACCTGGATTTCACGAGGTCCCTGCTTCTTGCCCACCTTTCTATCTGAGTTGACTTTAAAAAGGTCAAGTAAACTGGCCAAGATCACAAAGCAAGTCAATAACATAGGATTAGAATGCAGGAAGGCCAAGCTCCTACTTGTGACAAAGTGGAAGTACTGTGTGTGTGTGCCTCAGTTTCCCCTATGCATTTCTTGAGTGTCTATGTGGAGGGAAAGGAACGTGAAGCTGATGCACAGCAAAGCCACTGCAGGTATTCAAAGGTGAAGCTGTAACCTGACCCCAAGTGGGGGAGGGAGGCCAGCTGAACCTGTTGGAGGGAGGTCAGGTGATACCTGAAGCCCGGGAAACCAAACAAAGGACAGAGGGACTGGAGGTGGGGGAGTGGTCAGTCGGAGTCTGGGTCTAGCTGGGAAGGGGAGAGAAGCCATTTTTCGCTCTCTAGCCCCAAGATGGATCCAGCGGAGGGCTCACGCTCACTTGCTGCATGGTCTGTGTTAGACCAGATGGAAGTCATCGAATAAACTTGGGGAAGAAGCAGGAGCCCAGAATCTGGGTTTCATTCTCCTAGCAACCCCAGAAGGACCTGCCTGACTGAAGGACCCTCTTGAGACTGAGAAGCTGTGAGTTGGATGGTGTTCCTGACATCTCAAATAAACCGTCTATTCTGCTGGCTGGCTGAGAGTCACATGTGACTGTGGATTTGGGGTGCAGAACCCATGGGCTCCCCCAGGACCCCGCCCAGGTGGGCTTGCTGGGGGAAGCACACGGAGGGGCAGAAGGTGCTGAATGCTCCGAGGTCAGACCCAGGAAGGTGGAAGTGGGTACCCGTGAAGCTCCTGGCCTGGGAAACAGGCTGTGTACGGAGAAGGGGCCCTTCACCTGGAGTCCGGTCTGGCTTCCTAGGGAGCGGTTCCAGACCATTGCCCGGGTGCTCCGTGACACCTACTCAGCTGTTAGGTTTAACCTACCTATAATCAATCACTACTAGCTCTTTCATGAAGTGTAGGAATCCCGTGCAGTTGATTTATCGAGGGTGGTACATAGAGATGCTGAGAGCATGCATCTCCCACTAAAGTGAACCTCTCCATGGAAGTTGCTGGTGGCCCACACCTCTTACAATTTGGCCCATATTTTATACACAGAGTTCGTTGGCTAGTATCAATTTCCCCATATGCCCACAAGCCAACAAAAAAATATTTCCATTGATAATACTGCCTAGCTGCCAATTTCCAAGTAAGCAAAATGCTGCTTGAGGACTTATTAGAGTTTGATTTATGGATATTTATTTTGCATATTTCAACATATGGTGGTTTTGTGTTTTAATAGTTTAAAAAGCTTTATTTTTTAGAAATGGAGTGTCTACCATCATTAAATCACTATTATCTGACCCTTCCCTCCATTGTCTAGAATCATAGAATCATAGAATATCAGGGTTGGAAGGGACCGCAGGAGGTCATCTAGTCCTATCCCCTGCTCAAAGTAGGACCAATCCCAACTAAATCATCCTAGCCAGGGCTTTGTCAAGACTGACCGTAAAAACCTCTAGATAAGGAGATTCCACCACCTCCCTAAGTAACCCATTCCAGTGCTTCATCACCCTCCCAGTTAAAATGTTTTTCCTAATATCCAATCTAAACCTCCCCACTGCAACTTGAGACCATTACTCCTTGTTCTTTCATCTGCTACCACTGAGAACGGTCTAGATCCATCCTCTTTGCAACCCCCTTTCAGGTAGTTGAAAGCAGCTATCAAATCCCCCCTCATTCCTCTCTTCTGCAGACTAAACAATCCCAGTTTCCTCAGCCTCTCCTTGTAAGTCATGTGCTATATAGCCTCCTAATCAGTTTTGTTACCCTCCGCTGGACTCGTTCCAATTTATCCACATTCTTCTTGTAGTGTGGGGCCCACAACTGGACACAGCAATCAGATGAGGCCTCACCAATGCTGAATAGAGGGGAACGATCACATCCCTTGATCTGCTGGTAATGTCCCTACTTATACAACCCAAAATCATATTGGCTGCCAACTGATGGAGCCATTGATCACTACTCATTGAGCCCAATGATCCAGCCAGCTTTCTATCCAACTTATAGTCCATTCATCCAGCCCATACTTCTTTAACTTGCTGGTAAGAATACCATGGGAGTCTGTATCAAAAGCTTTGCTAAAGTCAAGGAATAACACATCCACTGCTTTCCTCTGATCCACAGAGCCAGTTCTCATCTAACCCTCTCCCCATTATTATCCACAACTGTGCAAATTTTGATGGATAAAAATAAAAACTTAAAATCCTTAATTCTGTGGAACTGTGAAAATTTGAATCAATAGCAGTTGAGCAAAATGCTTAGAATGAACTTCAATATTATCCATTGAAATTATATTTAAAAAACCCAAATTGTGCCAAGCCTACCTATAAAGTATTTGATTGAGGAAGCTTTCACAATAAAAGGAAAATTAAAACGTAGCAATATTTGTATGGTCTTGTTGCACCATATCTTCTCTTATCTAGATAATATTAAACTGTGTAGTATAGTGGTTATGGCACTTGAATATGAGTCAGGAGTTCTATGCAAAGTTCTACAACCAACGGGAGGGACCTTATGAAAGAGCCTTCACCTCTCTGTGCCATTGTTTCTCCTCTCAGCTTTTATTTAGATTGTAAGCAGTTTGGGACATGGATTGTATCTCACTATGCATGTGTGCAGCACCTACCGCAGTGGGACCCGATCTCAACTGGGGCCTCTTTAGGACAATGAATATGTCTTACTTCGTGAAGAATTATCATTGCTTTGTCAATCTGATCAGATAATACAAATATTTACATTTCTATCATTTATGCAAATATTTGCAACCACTCACCCATGACTGATGCAGGCACAGCTCTATTGACTTCAATGGATATGCCCTTCCCTGTACGACATCAGCATTTCTCGGGCCCCAGCAAACTAAGGACTCTCTGGCATTATACAGGGTCTTTCATTGTCTTTGCTCGGGCAGCGTTTGCCTTTAGTGGTTCAGCAGTTTAGGCTACTTTATAGGCCAGTCTCCCATTCATGATCAGGCTTGCCAAAGGCCTGGCTGGGATGATTTAGTTGGGGTTGGTCCTGCTTTGAGCAGGGGGTTGGACTAGATACCTCCTGAGGTCCCTTCCAACCCTGATATTCTATGATTCTAGGATTCATTTTAACAAAGGCTGAAGAACAGATGCAAACTCTCCTCCTTGTCAAGTGTCTGGTTGGGGACCTGGTGAAACCACTACACATTTACTCCCTTTGGGTACTGTAGGCCCAGAACCCCCATAGCTTCATGGCTTGGCACTTGGATGTCTCCCTGTCCAAACCACGTGGCCTTACAGAAGGCTCTATTAACAGGGATTCTCGATGTTACGAGGAGAGGATGGAAGTTGATAAAGCACAGATAGGAACTGAAGAGAAAACGTCAAATACAAAAGAGTCCAATTCATACATCACATAATAGCAGACAACTAAAAGATGACAACTTTTATAAGGGCTTATACACAAGTGCCAGAAGTCTAAATACTAAGATGGGTGAACTTGGGAGGCCAGCCACTCCCAGAGCCTCCCACTCCTCCCAGCCCCGCCGATCAGTACCTCCCTTTCCCTCCCCACACCTGCCTATCAGTTGTTTCGTGGCGTGCAGGAGGCTCTGGGGAGGAGGGGGAGAAGCGAGGGCACGGCAGGCTCGGGGGAGGGAGCGGGAAGGAGTGGAGTGGGGGCAGGGCCTGGGTTGAGCAGTGAGCACCCTCTCCCCATCTCAGCACATTGGAAAGTTGGTGCCTGTAGCTTCAGCCCCGGAGTCGGTGCCGGTACAAGGAGCCGCATATTAATATCTGAAGAGCCACAGGTGGATCCAGAGCCACAGGTTGGCCATCCCTAGTACAGACAGTCGAGAAGAGATCCATGCATTCACCACCATCTAATAAGCTGGAGTCTGCAGCCGTGATGTGAACTTGCTGCCCCGTAAAGCAGGGTCAGTGTGCTGATGCAGAAGGCCTCTGAACATGGAGCTATCAGGCTGTCGACAAGCAGATTAGGGAGAAATGAATTTCATCAATACCATACTCATAGGGCAGAAGTTCACAACGAGAGCCGGGATTTGTACGATATTCCTCTCTTCGTAATTGGCTTGGAGCCGCTTTTCACCGTGCACATGCAGGCATGATGTCAACAAAATTCATGCAAAAGCAGAAACTTTTAATTATTTTTAAATAGCCTGCTTAATCTTGGATAGCTGTTATTTGAGCCGGGCAAGTACTGATAACAAAAAAGGGACAGAAGTCTGTTTGAATAAACCCCCATTCATTTGCTTTCACTACCATGCATGTCCCAGCTTATTCTCTCCCTGACATTTAATGCAAAAGAATTTTTGTCCACAAGAATGTTTGCAGAAAGAGAAAATACCCTAAACAAACATGAAAATGTTACATGAATAGTGCTAGTACTAATGGGACAGAGAATTTATGAGAGGCAGTGGTTTAGAGCACAAAAGGCAGATGATGTGGCTTCTAGCTGGGTGTTTTGAGGCAAGTGAAGTCACTGTATCTCGCTGTTCCTTGGTTTCCCCATCTGTAAAATAGGGCTAATGATATGACTCCTCAAAGTGCTTTGAGATCTCCCGATGAAGCATGCTATATAATATCTCTGGGTTATTATTAACAAGACCAAGCCAAGAGAACTCCCTAGAAGGGCTCTTGGTACAAATCATTTAGAATACTGAAGACCTTTCAAACAAAGCATTTTTTCTACCAAAAAAAGAGACAAAAAACCCAAATGTTTTCAGGATTTTCCCCCCATTGCTCACAAGCTTCCACAATGAAACATTCAGGTTTCAGTGGCAAAACAAAACTAAGGAGATAGGAAGAAAAGGTTGGTGGGGTCTGAATAAACCCACCCCAGAATGAACATTTTCTATACAAATGTTTGCCCAAAAAAATCAAATAAATGAAAATTTCTTCTCTTTTCAAACCTGTGGAGTGAAAATTATTTTGGCTTTTTTAAAAAAATGTGAACCAGCTCTACAATCACTCCTATAGAAATGAGCTACTCCACCCTCTAATCAATTCTCATACACGCTTTCATCTACAAGCCCCCAGATCCTTTTGTCATGATGCGCTGCCAGGAGCTCTGTCATTCCAGATCATTCCTCGGTTGGAAGAATCTCATTCAAATTAGCAAGGATTCCTGAAGACAGTATTATATCGCATTGTGGCTTCATAGCCCTGATCTTGCAAACAGCTACTCACATGCATAACGCTTGGAACTGTCCACAGTGTAGTAAGAGGAGTCCCTAAAACATAAACTCTTGTATCAGAGGCCCAGTATGAGGCCTGAGGCCTGAGCTAAAGTAATGGTCAAGACTCTGCTAACATAAAGCAAAGTTAAGCTGTGAGCCAGAGGCAGGCCCTGCTCACAGAAGCTGACAAGGAAAGGGCTGATGTTGCAAAAAGATACATACCTAAAAAGTACTGGACACTAGAGATATGAGAACACTCCGATACTTGCACATTCCACACACATAACAAGGAACAGGCTGACCCAGCCTAAAGACAAGGGCAAAAGAGTAATATGGATAGAGTTGTTTTGTTCAAACCAACATGTACACGGTGAGAGACGGCACCTTACTGCGTAGAGGGGTTGCACCTCAGTACGTCAGGAATGATGTGTAACTTGTTTGCACCCGTGTATAAGAATACAGTCCTGGGGTGGCGTCTTTGTCCGGCTTAGGGGGCAGTGGAGTGTCCCGCCACTGACTGAGTTGTGTCCATTGTCAGGGGACACATATTTGTAGTATGTCCTGTAGAGTCTATAGGAAACTATTACTGTGCTTCATTTGACAATATACCTGGTCGGGTGCCTTCGTACCTTATCAGAGTTTGTGGTCATTGAGGATTCTCTCAGTGTCTGCTATGTCAGGGATCTGCGCAGCACTGGAGAAGCACACAGAGGGAACACACGCATGCAGCCGACTGTTATCATCATCAAACAAGAGCAAAGCACCACACCAGTATCGGCTGACAACACCCCGTGCACCAAGTTAAGCATGTGTGTAGGTATTTGTAGGATTGGGGTCTAGATGATTGCAAGACACTGCTCAATGCCCTGCAAAGAAAGCTCTGCAGAAACAATGGCTTTTTCTGTTTCCTTATGGGGAGGTGCATTTTTATAACTGCGTATAGATTTAAAATAAACACCGACATAAACAATACATAAAAGAGGAGCCAAGTGGGAGAGAGAAATTAGTGCATCAGCCTATTTTAAAAGCTGACAAAGACTCAAGCAATGTTTTCCCATTTGGTGAAACAACTATTTGCAGAGCACAGAGAAAGAAAACCCAGCTTTATGTTGGGTCTGTGGACCTTTGGGCTTATCAGTAAAAGGGATTGTGCAGTTGTTACTTTTATTTTCCTGGCTTGATTCTGCTTGATCATTTTCACACAAGTTCTCTGTCTGACTTTCTTTCCTTGTCTAAGTGCTGTTTGGTAAAATCCCCAAGATGCTCCCCTGCACCTGTTCTGTATCTTGCATTTCTTTCCATTCTGGAAATCAGTGGCTTTATTTGCTTTCATTCTGCATGCACTGTTTTGTATTTTGCTGGGCAACAAGCCACGCTGGCAGTGATGTTGAATTTCTTTTATTCAGCGATTTTCTTGTCATGCAGGTATAAAAGTTATTTTCCCCCCACCTCTCATTCAAATGTTGTATTCCCCTCTGTTTTTCTGCCGTTGTGCAGATTCCGGGTTTGCTTTATGACCTGCTGCTCAGACTGGGAGTTGGCTGATGTTTGCCTTGGGCTGCTTTCTCAGACAAAAGTTATATTTCTCTTCGCTTCAGCAAAATTAGGATTGTGTTGGTTTTTTTGTTTTAAGTCATCGCAGCTTGCACCTGGTTTTGAGTACCTTTGTGTTTTTTACCTATCACTTGGAAATCTGGCTTGAAAAAAAAAAGACCAGGAAGAAACCATGAAAAAGAATAAAACCAATAGCAAAAACAATCACGTATAACAAAGTGAAATAATATAATTATTGTATGGACACTTCTGGTCTCTTCCTATAGCACAGGCTTCAGTTACCCCCACCTACCACCATCTGGAGGCAATTGGCAGCTAAATTGGATTTGAGTCTGGAATTTTCAAAGAAGCTTAAAGGAAGTAGGTGCCTAGTGCTATTGAATTTTGGCTCCTAACTCCCATAGGCTCCTGTGACAACCTCACCCTTAAATCCTACCACAGAAAGAATTGGGCATTAACATCTCAGTTGTGAGGGTCGCCCAGAAGTGGTGGCAGAATAGGGCTCATTGGCCATTTTACTTGTAGCTAAAAGATTTTTGAAAACCCACCATGTGCCTCCAACACCTTTACCCACTTGTTGCCATCGCGCTCTCAGCCTCTAGCCCATAGCTTCCTGGCAGACAGACACACCACATCATTCAGTCCCGTCCCCCCCGCCGCCCCCTGCAGCAACGGCGACTCACTGGGAGAGACAGAACTCACTGCTTCGCTTTCTTTCCACTGCAAACCACGACAAGACTTTTGCAGGAACAGATCACATGGAGCAGCAGGGAACCTTCAGCCCCACGTCCCGGTCCCCACCGCTCTCTGCCTCCCAGACAGGGCCGGCTCCAGGCACCAGCAGAGGAACCAGGTTCTCAGGGTGGCACATTCGGGCCAATCTCGGGGCGGCACATTCCGGCCACCCTTTTATTTTTATTTTGCTTCAGCGCTCTTGCAGCTTGGGGCGATAAAAAAACTAGAGTCGGCCCTGCTACCAGACTGGGAGCAGGAGCTCAGGGCTTCGGCCCTGCAGCAGGGTTGTGGGGGCTAGGAACTTTTGCCAGAGATAACTGGTGCCTGCTGAGAGTGTGTGGGGGGTACAGTTTAAAGGTTCAGTCCCCCTTCCTCCCCAACAGCTTGAGTCAAGCATACCTGCCTCCCTGCAGCTCCCAGCTGTTAACTCTGCATGGAGAGGCAGCAGCAAACAGCTGAGAAATGAAGCGAGGGGCCATTGTTTTACCGCCGGGGAGGGGAAAGAGGGAACAGCAAAAGCACCGGCTCTTCCTGCAGCTCCCAGATGTTTGCTGTTGCCTCTCGCCATCGGCGAGAAGCGTTGCCTTGACTGAAAGTGCTGATCTCCCCTTGTGACTGGAAAACCCAACCGAACCCAACCTGCCAGAGGTCCGATCTGCCAGCGCAGGATCCCTGGAGCTTGCTCCGGCCGCCCCCTCCCCTGCAGAGCGATGAGTAGGTGGTACAGAGCCAAGTCCCCAGGCAAGGGAATCTCTAGCTGACTGAGCCATCTGCACAGCTGGATTATAAGAGTTTGGCCAGTTATAATCACCCGATAGATACGTCTGCAGTGCTGTCCCTCTGCATTTTGAGACTTCATTAGGGTACATTAGTCGTGCTTTTTGACCGTGGTTCCAGTTCAGGTGGAATCCTATCATCGACTAGTCTTCAGTATGGTGGCTGGTGATTGGTCTGTTTCGCACGTTAGCACAGGATACTGATTGGGCTACGGTAACACCAGGAGCTTGGCTCTTTGATCAGGACCCCACCATGCTAGGCACTGGACAAACACAGAACACAGAGACGGTCCCTGCCTCAGAGACCTTCCGCTCCTCCAAGGCGGCAGCTGCTGAAGTTAAAAGGGGACTGATCTGGTAGATTCTCCTTCCTTAGAGGGTTTTTAAGGTCAGGCTTGACAAAGCCCTGGCTGGGATGACTTAGTTGGAGATTGGTCCTGCTTTGAGCAGGGGGTTGGACTAGATGACCTCCTGAGGTCCCTTCCAGCCCTGGTAGTCTATGATTCTATGACCTCATGTCTGGCCTGTTTGCCAAGAGCGCAGAAGACGGAAGCTAGAAGCTAAATTCTGATGCCACAAAGAAAGGCCCCCATTACACTGTTGTATATCTGTAGTCCAGCCCTACCCTAAACACTCTCACACAGGCAGATTATTCCTCCCAGCAGCATAAGTGATCTGCGGAAGTGGTTGCCCATAGTGCCCACTGCTAGGGCGGAGCAGAAATATGCAGGCTGCACCCTTCATCTATAGCTTCTGCTGGCAAGAGTCCCTCCATGGCTCATGCAAAATAGCCTCTCTCTCGGTTTCAGGTCCCCCTGTGTGTGGGTGCTGTTTCATTAGCAAGCGATGGTGCAACAGGCAGGAAAAGTTATAGAACGGAGATCTTTGGAACAAAGGCTGAGTGGCCAGCGCTGGGCTCCAGCGATTGAGAGCTAGCAGTCGGGACTCCACTCCCATTTAAAAATTCCCTGATGTCAACGAAACCAGATCCCGTCTGAAACCTGACCTTGTCTCTCCCAGGACCGGTGGTACGTTTCTTGTCCGTGCTCTCTTTGCCCTACCTCGGTTCCTTCCAAGCTTAAAAACAGGGACATGATGATTCTAGCAGAAGGTGCCCCTATGCAGTGCCCTAGCCACCTGTGTTCCATTCCAGCTTCTGCCACACGCTTCCTGACTTTAGGCAAATGGCTTCATCTCTCTGTGCCTTCCCTGCAAAATGCGGGTCCACATCTCTTGTCATGGCGGGGCAACGTGAGACTATAACTCATGTGTGATGGCAATGCACTTGAATACGATGGTAAGGAGAATTCAAAATTGCCATTCGGCTATTTAAATGTGAAAATTGATGTTTCATTTTCTACCAAGACTTTGCTAATTCTGCACACCTCCCATTTTTAACGTTTATCAGGAAAATTGTCCAACTATCTATCCTATTCCTAAGGAAGCGGCTGCATTATACTATCTCCAAAGGAGAGGTTGCTCACATAGCTTTGTTGTGAAGTCTCCATGCAGTGAAGAGGGAGGGGGAATTCCACTGAGGAAGTTTCAGGAAGGGAAATGGATATTTCTCTAGCAGAATCAGGTTTAAACAAAACTCTGCCCAAGATCACAGTGTTCAAGCTAACAAATGTCAGAGCTTTGTTAAAACTACTGGTAACATGCACTGCAAATAACGCTTTGCTTAGTATCTAGTATCAGAGGGGTAGCCGTGTTAGTCTGGATCTGCAAAAGCGACCAAGAGTCTTGTAGCATCTGTCACTTTGCTTAGTGGTTTTCATTTCAAGTTTTCAAGGCACAGAAATAATACGTTAAAGGCCAGATACTCCCACCCATACACACGCTGAGTTCACTCCATGAGTAAGCCTATTGCTTTAATACCAATGCACAGTTAGACCTTGCTACACTCCTACATCTCTTTGGACGTGCATAATTTTCCAGTCATTTATGTACAGTATGCGATTTGGAGATGATCAGAAGATCACAATTCAGTTTCACTGCAACTTTCAAGGTTTCAAAATTTAGTTTTGTTCTACGCTGGCATGAAACCAAAACCTTCCACACATTTTTGTGAAAATGGAATCACATACAAAAGTTTGGTGCTGGATCGAAACCAGAGCTTTGTATGCAATACCTGCTCATCCAGGACTACCTGGGGCATAGAGAACTCTGGCTGGCTCAAGTCCCTAGGTTGCCTGACTCAGAGGAAGTATTTTTTAAAGCCCAATCACTTTGAATCATGGAGAGTAGGGACTGGAACCAAGGTCCCCCACCTCCCACAGCAGCATCCAAAGCACCCGGCCATAGAGTATGACTTTTTCCTCTTAAAAAGCCTTCCCAATAAAAATCTCTTCAAACCCAATACTTCTCCATTAAACATTTCAGTTGCAGCCAAGGAGCCTATTTCAGGGACATTTCAACTGGAAATGTCCCAACTAGCTATAGTATTGTTACAGTATTTCATCAGAAGTCCTTCTTGCAAGCCTCAGGGAACTTGACTGAATGACAGTCTAGCCTTTGATTAGGGATCCACAAACAAAATGCAGCCACTGCCAGGATAGAACGAGGGGTTCAGAGGCTCAGCTGCTTCAAATCACTGTAACCCCACAGATCTATATCAGCTCTGAGTCCACCCCAAGATGTCCAAGTCCTGTTATTGCTTACTAAGCCAGAAGATAGAACGTAGATATGTAGGGAGGTACTTCCGATATTATGTGGAGCTATCTAGGCATACAGACACATACTCATTTCCTTTTTCTTTTTAGGTATCGATTTGGGAAATTTATGGATGGATCCAAACCTGGGAGTTTTGCCTGGGCATGAAATATAGAGCAGCCCAAACTTTTAGCCAGCAGCTATTAAAAACAAACAAAAATAAACAAAATCTTGAAGGATCCTTTTGGCTCCTTGGAAGTTACACAAGAGGAGGAAAAATATCACAATTTGGACTTTTAACCTTTCTTTATACTTATAAGACTCTCAAATTCTTATCATGCTGCAAAAGGGAACATGCACTTCAGGGAAAAGCTATTTTGCAAAGTCAGAGTAAATTGGAATGAAAATAGATAAAATCTTCTCATAGTTCAACGTTAAAAATAATCACCCGGCAATCTGCCTGCTCGTCTATAGCGGCTTTACAATGAAGGACATGCTCAATCTTTCAAATCGTTCATTTCTGGAGTGGCTTATCACCTCCTACCTCTCAAGCTGATCCTTCTCACTTGTTTAACGTGCTTTGTCGTTGACTTTTCCCTTTCTTTTCTCTCCCCTTTCGGAGCGTTTGATTACACTGACTGCTGTAGAACCCTCACGTTAAAATGTTGGTCAGTATGAGAGGGAAAAACTCATTTTCAAAATCTCTTTGCTTTGACGTGTATTATTAAACACTGCAGAGAGGGTTCAGTTTTGAGCGGCACCCACAATTGGAGCTAGATTTTCAAGACACCATGGCTCCCATGTAAGCAGCTGTAGTGGGGGGTGCATCCCCTGCCGAATCCCTCCTTATGACCCAGGGTGGGTCCCGGTATCCCCTTCCCTCAGGGCTCCTGAATAAACTCCAGCCCAGCTTCCTCATGGCCAACACCACCCCAGCCTGGGGTCTGGCTTGATACCAAACAGTTCAAAACCATCCTCAAAGTCCGTCACCACAAAGCAAAAGCTCATACATAGCTCTGGTGCCCTCGGCCAGGCCTGGAGCTCTGCTTCTGTCCCAGTCTTCTCCCCGCATCTACTCCCTGCCTTTCCTAGATGGTTCTCGACCTTCATCTCACTTGCATGCTTTCAAACTCAGGGAGGTCAGCCGACAAAAACTCCCCCTGGTTCATGAGGTCTCCTGCTCTTTGCAGCCTCAGCCATGGCTTCTTTTAGCAGCACCCTGGCCTCCGTGGATTGAGAGAGGTCAGTGGATAGCCTCCTCCTTTATAAGGACCAGCTGCCTTCCCAGAAACCCAGGTGGACAGCTGTGCACTGGACCCTGTTTAATGGACCACGTCCAACTGAAGTGGCCAGGTTTTGAAAAGGACCCACCCAGCAGCTCATGATGAATGGGAACCGCTGGGTTCTGAGCTCTTTTGACATCCTTCCCACTCATGTAGGTGCTTAAATAGAAACTGTTGGGTTCTGAGTTCTTCTAAAAATCTACCTCTGCTTTAAGGGGCTTTTTTTTAAGTTTACTTTCTACCTCCCCTTTTACAGGCTCATAAAATCCCAGAATATCAGGGCTGGAAGGGACCTCAGGAGGTCATCTAGTCCAACCCCCTGCTCAAAGCAGGACCAATCCCTCCTCAGCAGGTTCATATCCTGTGAAGTGGTTTTGGTTTTCCCACTTAATTTTTGGACCAATTGATGCACTGTATTTGTTGCTGGTTTGTTTTTTTTAAAATAACATCTGGTGTCAGGGATGGCAGCGAACATGGTACAGTCCTAGATTTGATCATTATATCTCAGCTCAGCTGCTTGGCAATATTATAATCTGAGCCTCAACAGTAAGTATTCCTGGGTTTCTTTTTCCCCGGCGTTATTTGCTCGCTTCTTAGTGGAGTTGGAATTCTGACTCATGGCTCTCATGCCAGCCGGATTTATGGAGGCACATTGGCTTACGGTAGACAGCCATGGTTTCCATAGGAACCTCCCACAGCTCCTGAGAATATGACCGAGCCTGGTCTGGATGACCGGGAAGATATTAGCTCCCTGCTGTGTATATGCAAATCTGATCACGTGAAAGTGCGCCTGTCGCTAATCTAGACACGTGTGCCTGCCTGAGCACATGTGAGATCTGTAGTATGAACATCCATGGTTCTATGGAACCAGAACCTCGGCCAATCAATGTGCAGGGATGCAGCACTGGGGCTGACCCACGGCAATGCTTAGTTCTCACCCATGCAATTTCCTGCTCGCTGATTGGCTAGAAGTGTTTAGGGGTCTGTAGAAGGGCTATGGCTGGGGGCAAGCAGCTCCCAGGCTGAGTAGGGTAAAGCTGGGCTGATTGGGAAGCAGGCTCAGCTGGGTGGCCACGCCCCAAAAAGACCAGGCCCTTATAAAAGGGCTGAGGGGCAGGGGCCTGAGAGAAAAGAGTCTCCTCTGACTGCAGAGGAAGACAGGCCTGGCTGTGGGGAGCTTGAGCAAGGTACCTAGAGAGTACCTAAGAGAGGTGCAGGGCTGGGGCAAGGCAGGAGGAGCTGGGGAAGCTCCAGCCTAGAAACCCCCAGGCTGCAGGGCCTAGGTGATGGCCCAATAAAGGGGTAGTAGGGTTGCAGGGGGGGGAGCCCATGGCTCTAGAGGCAGAAAGCCAAACCCCCCTTGTCTGTGATGAGTGGCAATTATACTGCAGTCTGCCTCAGTGAACGGGGGCAAATGGTGACTGGCAGTTGCCTAGACTGAGGCACGGTGGGGATAGAGGGTGGGGGTTCCCCAGGGAGGGGAGACCTGAAGACCTGAGGGGGTACTGCAGGGGTGCAGCACCCTCAGTAAGAGGGCACCGGGGTCCAGGGAGGGACTCTGGGCCAAAGCAGCAAGCGGGACATCAGCCTGCAGAGGGCGATCCGGATGCTGGTGAGCTAATTCCCGGATGGACCGGCAGGAGGCGCCGCAGGGGTGAGTCTCCACCCTGCTACAGGGTCAAAGTTAATTCACAACGATTCCCAATAAGAGCAGACCCAAAGAAGTTGTGCTAATCTCTCTACTCTGATTGGAGGAAGCCTTTGGGTCACATTCTCGGTCAGATGATGACCCTGATCCTGTTGGGCCCATCTGGGTAGTGGCAGAGGAGAGAGCATGAGAAACCCTTTAAGTGCTGCCTCAGCAGTGTTACAGCTCTCACTGCACTGTGAGTAGCACTGCACCTCCCCGAGCTCTCCCTGGGGGCGTGGCAGCTCCATCTTGCCCTTCTGCAGGGCTGTGGTCTAATGCCCAGAGTAGTTCTCTTAGCTAAAGCTGTTATCTAAACCAGGATTCTCACTTTGCAACACCGTTCGGTGGTGAACTGATACCAGAGCTTTCCGAGTGTAACATCACATCAATGGCCATGGCAACCGCATATCATGTCATGGCCGACTCAAGTAGAAATGTGACTGAGAGGTGAAAGGTTTAAGACTGTAGTGAATAAATGAAGAAGAAATATAAATTGTAATATACATTTCACTAGGAAGTTGGTGAAGCATTGGAATGGGTTACCTAGGGAGGTGGTGGAATCTCCTTCCTTGGAGGTCTTTAAGGTCCGGCTTGACAAAGCCCTGGCTTGGATGATTTAGTTGGGGATTGGTCCTGCTTTGAGCAGGGGGTTGGACTAGATGATCTCCTGAGGTCCCTTCCAACCCTGATCTTCTATGATTCTATGAACATGTAGACGGGCAAGGGACAGGCTTTCTAGGAGAACATGATTCAGGCAAGCACTTCAGCACATGTTTACGTCCCATTGATGTCCGTGGGGGAAGCTTTCCAAAGGTACTTGTGAGAGTTGAAAGTGCTTAAATCCTATTCCTTAATTCAATGAGTCTTAAATGCTTTCCTGACTTGGGGCCTAAATGTTCTTGTTTGCAAAACTGGCCACAGTCTCTCTTCATGGATTAGTAATAATATCCCTATTCCACTCATATTGAGCCCATAATAAGCTCCTCCTCCATCGCATGCCAGATACACTCAATTTTTTTATTCAAAACACTTAGGAAATTATTTTGATTCCCAAACTAATTACCTGGACTGTAGCTTAATCATTCCTGTTAGTCTTACACAGACTGTAGGCATGTGATCATTGGAGTCCCTAACAGACTGATATATTTCAATTGAAACCTAACTTAATAATTGCTGTGCCAATTAGTTAAAATGTAAGTAGGAAAAAACATTGGATGGAAGCATCTTAATTTAAATATAATCCATTAAGTAAAAACTGCTATTCTAATTAGTGATAATGTAGCACAATTAGGAAATAAAATTTGATTGGTACATTGGAATTTAAACTTAAGTAGTAACTGCTATTCTAATTAGTGCATGCAATACGTTTAGTGCAGTATTTTATCTGGGAGAAGCATTTATACAGTAGAAATGGTAGTGCAGGAGAATGCAAGAGAAGAGTTGGATTTCTGGAATCTCTGTTGAAGACATCTGGTGGCCAAAAGTGCAAGGGTAAACTATAGCATGTCAGAAATCCATGCCTGAGTTTGCTTTGTGGCTTCTGCTTTTCTTTCAGCTCGCTGTTAAAAATGTAGACCTTATTTCCAGTCTGAATTGATCTAGCTTCAATTTCCAGCCATTGGTGCATGCTAGACCTCTCTGCTAGATTAAAGAAGCCACTACTAAATATTTGTTCCCTATTTGTTAAGGGCTGTTATCAAGTCACCATTTAACCTTGTCTCTATTAGGCTCAAAGAGCTAAATCTGTCAATCTTATCATTATAAAGCATATTTTCTAATTGTTTTGTCACTCTTCTGGCTCTTCTCTGAACCCTCGGCAATTTATCAACATCCTTCTTGAATTGTGAACACCAGAACTGGATGTAGTATTGCAGAAGCTGTCAGACCTGTGTCAAGTACAGGGGTAAAATAACCTCTCTGCTCCTACTCAAGATTCCCGTTTATACACACAAAGATTGATTTAGCTCTTTTGGCAACAGTGTTGCAGTCCAGCTGATTGTTCACCATGACCCCCAAATCTTTTTCAGAATCCCTTCTTCCCAAGACAGCCTATATTCTTTCTTCCTAGATGTATACATTTAGCCATATTAGAACACACATTATTTGCTTGCACCCAGTTTCCTACAGATAAAGATCACTGTATCAGCCACTTGTCCTCTTCATTATTTGCTGCTCCCCAATTTTTGCATCATCTGCAAACTTTATCAGGGATGATTTTATGTTTCCTTCTAGATCATTAATACAAATATTAAATAGCATCCAGGCCAAGAACCAAATCCTGCAAGACCCAACTAGAAACATACTTGTGTGATGAAAAACAGAGAATCAATTACAGTTGAAGACTTATCAGTCAGCCAGACTCTAATCCATTTAATGTGTGCCATGTTCATTTGTTATCTTCCTGGTTATTTAATGTCATGCGGTACCAAGTCAGATTCCTTACAGAAGTCTTGTGATCTCCTCCCAAAAGGTATCAAGTTAGTTTGACGGGATCTATTTGCCGTAAACCCATGTTGATTGGCATTAATTACATTACCCAACTGTAATTCCTTGCTAATCAAGTCCCATATGTGCCACCCCATTATCTTGCCCCAGGATCAATGTCAGCTGACTGGCCTATAATTACCTGGATCCTCCCATTTACCCTTTTTTAAATGTTAGCACGTTAGCTTTCTTTCAGTCTCCTGGAACTTCCCCAGTGTTTCAGACTTATTGAAAATCAACATCAATACCTCTGGCTGTTAAAAAACCCTCCGCTAGTGAAAATGTAGGTGTACGCCGTCTTCACCCACCCCAACTTGAAAGATGAACATGAGAATTGACCTTCCCTGATCCATCCAGCAATATGCTACTGGTCCACCCGGCACCTCCACCAGCCCAGACCCTCCCAAACTCTGGCTTCAGGCTGTCTCTCTAGACATTAACACATATATTTTAAGACACAACAAAGAGTCCTGTGGCACCTTAAAGACTAACAAAAGTATTGAAGCATAAGCTTTCGTGGGCTAATACCCACTTCGTCGGATGCAACATTACCCAACTGTAAGTCTTTAAGGTGCTACAGGACTCTTTGTTGCTTCTGCAGATACAGACTAAACACGGCTACCTCTCTGATTCTTGACAACATGTATTTGAGTGCAGCAACTCAGTCCCAAATACATCAGTCCCCACCCAGCTGGAAAAACTCTCTCCCACCCTGTTGGGACAAGAGTCTTCATCCACCTCCAGCAGGGTAGGTCACCCCAAAATGTGCTACCGTGAAATGTGCCAGAAGCCACCTACAAGCATATAATGGAGTTCCTCCTGCAAAATTCCTATTACCAGCCTATGCTTGTAAGCCATCAGAGCTGGAAGATTCTCTGGGTACGTCTACATGGCTAAGAAAAACCCACAACACCAAGTCTTGAAGCCTGGGTGAATTGGCTTGGGATGCGGGGCTAAAACTTGAAGTGTGGACATTCAGGCTCAGGCCGGAGTTGGACTCTGAAGAAATCACCTAAGCAGTTGCTTCAAATCAATCAAACCCTATGCAGCAAAACACTTAAGCACATGTTTTTAAGTCCCATTGACTTCAGTAAGGCTTCAGCCTATGCTAAGCTTAAAGCAGTTGGCCAAACGGGAGCTTTCTTGAGCCTCACTCAAACAACTCCTCGGCAACCTGCCCCATGAACCCCGAGTTCTACTAGGCGCTTGCTGTTGTGTGCGTGGTTTAGAAAATGAACACAAGGCTGATGTCAACTCCAGTCATGTTTTTTACAACAGCTTTTTGCCCAGTCTTGGGCACAAGTGGCCCGATTCATTCTGCTCCTTTCTTTTTGCAAGAAACAATAATGCTGCTGGCTCAACAAGAAAGCCGCGGACCACGGGGAGACCTTGGGAGGGAATAAAAGCAACAGCGGCAGCCCATCAGCTGCACAAATTGCTGTTAACAAACTGGAGTCGAGATAGAATCTCAGCCACTCTATTGAAAAACTACCCCTGACCTTGGTTTGACACTCCTGGAGCCCCTGGAGGTGTGTGCATCAGATTAAATGCACCTGCCGTTTTAAAAAGTAATTATATAGCTTTAGATTTCCTCTGATAAGTTGGCATGAAACAAGGAATGTAGCCCTACCGTTTATATCTGCCTCCGATCATTGGTAGAAGTAAGAGCAGCCTGTGAGGATAGAGGTTCTCCCCTTGTCCCCCATGTTCATTGCCTGTGACTTCAAAACAAAACGGGGACTGATCTTCATGTGAAATGAGGGGTCTCCCAGGTAGATGTCTGAGTAAAGGCACCCAGATAGCACGGTGACAGGCACGGAATAAAAACTTTCTAGTAAGTGAGAGATGTAGCTGTGGCTGCCCATTGGGAGCCAGATGCTGAGCAAAATTCAATTCTTTTACGTGCCTTCAGCTGCCATGGAGCTGACTTTGCATTTATCATAGAATATCAGGATTGGAAGGGACCGCAGGAGGTCATCTAGTCCAACCCTCTGCTCAAAGCAGGACCAATCCCCAACTGAGTCATCCCAGGCAGGGCTTTGTCAAGCTTGATCTTAAAAATCTCACAGGAAGGCGATTCCACCACCTCCCTAGGTAACCCATTCCGGTGCTTCACCACCCTCCTAGTGAAACAGTTTTTCCTAATATCCAATCTAAACCTTCCCCACTGCAACTTGAGACCATTACTCCTTGTTCTGTCGTCATCTACTACCACTGAGAACAGTCTAGATCCATCCTCTTTGGAACCCCCTTCAGGTAGTTGAAAGCAGCTATCAAATCCCCCCTCAGTCTTCTCTTCTGTAGACTAAACAATCCCAGTTCCCTCAGCCTCTCCTCGGAAATCATGTGCTCCAGCCCCCTGATCATTTA
This sequence comes from Sternotherus odoratus, assembly GCA_032164245.1. Taxonomy (NCBI): domain Eukaryota; kingdom Metazoa; phylum Chordata; order Testudines; family Kinosternidae; genus Sternotherus; species Sternotherus odoratus. The sequence goes on along the minus strand of JAVMKO010000004.1, from coordinate 8,402,100 downwards.
GTCTATACAGTGCTACAAGACTCTTTGTCGCTAATCATTTTTGTTGCCCTCCACTGGACTCTTTCCAATTTTTCCACATCCTTCTTATAATGTGGGGTCCAAAACTGGACACAGTACTCCAGATGAGGCCTCACCAATGCCAAATAGAGGGGAATGATCATATCCCTCGATTTGCTGGAAATGCCCCTACTTATACAGCCCAAAATGCCTTTTGCCTTCCTGGCAAAAAGTCCCTAGTCTGTAGCCGTGCATGAGATCCTTATGTCCTAAGAGCAGGACTCTGCACTTGTCCTTGTTGAACCTCATCAAATTTCTTTTGGCCCAATCCTCTGTCTAATTTGTCTGTAACACTCCTTTTTGTGTTCACACACCCACATCCAGGTGCAGAATTTGGCTCCTACCGTGAACTTGAAATTAACACACTGCTCACCCTTTTTGGACTTCTATCCTCATGCCTTAATTCTCCAGACGGCGTAATCCTCTAAACACCCACCTCTGTTATTGATTTTTGAATGGAGCATCACGAAGAGGCCACCAATCAAGGATCATTGTGCTAGGCACTGTCCATTCATATAACCAAAAAAATAGTTCCTGCCCTAAAGAGTTTACAATCTAAATGAATCTCTCCCCACTTTTAAATGACATTTGCAAATGTCATTTTCTGTTCCAATCTCCGGTGAGCCATGGGTCAGATGCCCCAACTTTAATGAAGCCATTCGTATTCCCTTAGGCCTATTTTGTGTGGAAGGTGTGTGATATTTTAATTGGTGCTGTTTGTTTAATTTCAAGGCGTAAGTGATGGCAAGGTAGGGAAAAGGAAACTTTAAAAATAAAGTTGTTAAATCTTAAAAAGTCTGTAAGGTGAGACACTGACTTAAAAAACTGAGATAACAGCCCATGAAATTGTCTAAATGCATTACAAAAGTCAAATACTGCTAGTTTTCTCTTTCTCTTATCACCAAAATGTCAAGGAGTAGAACTCATCAATGACTTACTTTTGCTCTTTACTCGGGGATTTTTTTGTCCCTCAATCAGAAGAGGTCATACAGCCATCAGTTTAGCGAACAGGCAGCTGTATGCATTGTTGTGGATTACAGTTTCCATTTCCTTCCTCCACACTTACCGTCACCACAGTTACCAGCCCAGGGAGAGTGTGACACCGAGCAATGCTAGAGGTGGGAAATGGACAATGTCAGCTTTCTCAAGACAAAGAGACCTGGGAGATGGCAGCAATTTTCTCTATCCGTGACTGTGGAGAGGGCAGCATCATGGCACAATATTAAGTGTTGATCAAACAACTTTCTCCTTTCACTCACTTCAGATGCTCTAGCAGCTGTGTTTATGGCTTGTTTTCCCTAAATACGATATATGTATTATGCAGAGCCCATTAATAGGGAAAAAAAATCCACATACCAATGTCTGTTATCCAGAACGGTGGCTGCACCGCAAAGCACCTACACAAGAGGATTGGGTCGAGCTCACTTTATTTCGGATAAACAGATTCAGCAAGAAAGGCCAAATGCCCCGGGGAGAGAATAGAGGAGAAAAGTAAACAAGCTGCATTAGTTAACATGGGAGAGTGTTGCTTCTGAAAGTATTGTGCTAAAGAAGAGTTCCAAACCTTGTGTTTTGCTTTCAGACCAAGCAGTGCTTTCATCAGCCTTCACAGGGAAGAATGGGCTCTCTCTCTTTTTAGCCTAGCGTTTCTTGCTCAACTTTAACATTCTCTCTTAGTGGGGATAAGCGTCGGGAATAGACTTGCGATTCAGAGGGTCTGCTGCTGCAGGAATAATACACAAAGCTAGATTCAGTTTCCAGTTACACCGACATAAATCTGGAATTACTCCAATGAAGTTACTTCAGATTTAAATGGTCCTGGAAGTCAGGGGAGCTGGGGGAAGTCCTGGTTCCATTCAGATATAGCAACCGTCCCCAGGTGTGGCTATACCTCTTCCCCATGGCTTGCTCCTTGCAGGAGTTTCTCCCCTCTCCTAGCACCAGCATGATCCTAGGTTCTTTTTTGTGTTGCCTGGTGCCTCCACCCAAGATGATTCCTCATTGGGCCCGGGACACATGGGGTACTGCCCAAAGGGAAAGTGATTAAAGCTACCACTGCTGACATTGTATAAAGGCCAATACACACAAAACAATAGCATACTTCAACAGAAACCCCAGCAAAGAAGAGAGACAACCCAAAACAACAACGAGGGCTTTCCTGAGGGATCGGGAAATAGGCTCTGAGGAAGGAAAGGTTTAGGGTTAACTAGTAAGGACTAAAATGTCAACAATTCAACTAATACCCCACTTGTCAACACTCACAATCCTTCCCAGCCCCCAGCTCTTCCCAGGCAGTTGGGATACTGAGGAGGAGTCCAGAGAAAAGTGCTGTAGTGCTGTGAATGTTAACCAGTCTTCACCCCTGGATGGGGCAGGGTCCCCTCCCGGCTTCTTGGTCCAGAGTCATGTGGAAGTCTTAGAGGCTCTCAGTAGCTGGCCCAGGGTCAGAACTGCCTAGATCCCACTGCAGTTCTGAGACAGCATGTGTGGGGAGCAGGAGTTAATTGGGGACTCCCTGAGCTGTTTGGCTTCTCAGCTCTCTGTCTCAAACCCCAAACTAACACTCGTCTCTTGGAGCTGGTCTAGGTTGCAAAGTTAAGTCGGCGTAACTACATCACTCAGGGCAGTGAAAAATGTCATGCCCTTTGCGATGTAATTACTCTGACCCAGTGTAGATGCTCCCGGGTTGATGGAAGAATTTGTCCCGCAACCCAGCTACCATCTCTTGGAGAGGAGGATTAAGTGTCTATGCTCAGCTGCAGCTGTGCCATGTGGCATTTCTAGTGTAGACATACTCTGTCTCTGGGTCAGGCTGTCCCTTTCCACTCAGGGGCCAAGCCGCCCTGGTTTATCATTGGCCCAGGAAACTGCTTGTCCACATCACCCCATAGAGAAACTCCGCATTAGCCACAGCAAGGGCTTCTAGTCCATGATGTGCCCACCCCTGACACCAAGCATGCTGGGAAATTGGGTCGGGGGATAAGTTGGGCATTATTGGTCTTGTGCATGAGGTAGGACCCCGCTAGAGGCTCAGCCCAGAGTACCAGAAGCTGACAAACACAAGTGTGGGTTAAATAGCAACAGACACAGGGTTTCACCCCTTGCTTCCAGGCCTGGCTTTGCCACTGAATTACTGGGTAGCCCTGGGCAAGCCACTGCCTTTCTTTGTGCTTCTGCTTCCCTGCCCACCCGCTGTCTGCCCCGTCTCTTTAGACAGTGAGCTTGTCGCGATAGAGACTGTCTCTTACTCAGTGGTGACCCTTGGTGGTGACCCTGCAGTGCTGTTTAGTGAATAAAACTAGGAGGAGCTAAGATATCCTGCATGGCATAGAAGGGACCTATCCAAGACTGGGTCTTTAAATTCTAGGTGGTTATTTTAGCGATGGATGTATTTTTTAAAAGTTTGGCTAGGCTTAAGTGCCTAACCAAAGGCAGCCAATCCAAAGGAGCCTCTCTCGTCTTCAGAACTGGGTGGAAAGTCGGCAGCAGTGCAGGTATGCCCACTTCCACCAGGAAATACTGCAAGAGCAGATTTTCGTCACAGCATCTCACTTCTTGTGCTTAAGGAAAGGTAGTCAAAGAGACAAGGTGGCGGAGGGAAGACATTCTGTTGGTGGAAGAGAAAAGCTTCACAGAGCTCTTCGGCGGGTCTGGGAAAGGTAACGAGTGTCACCGCTAAATACAAGGTGAAAGCTTGTTATGCATAAGGGGTTAACACAGGTTACAAGAAATCACTTCAAATAAAGTGAGCAATTAACATTTCCTCAGTCATAGGACAAAGGGTCTGTCGGTTACAAATTGATATAATGAGCCCTAAAACTGGTGTGGTTTCCTGGAATCCTGATTTTTAGTGTCTAGAACAGGGGTCTCAAACATGCGGCCCGGGGGCCACATGCGGCCCGCAAAGCCCTTCCCTGCGGCCCGCCAAGCTTCCTGGCGCCCCCCCTCCCCCCCGGTCCCCCCATAGCAGTTTGCAGGATGGAGGGGCCAGAAGTGGAGGCTTCTCTGCTGCCTGGCTGGGCTGCGCGTGTTTCTAGCTCTGGACTTCCTAGATTGCTCTTGCTTTGTTTGCCAAACAGCTGTTGGTGGTGCCTAGCGCTTTCCAGGAGGGAATGGGGAGCTGTGTGCTCAGAGGAGGAGGTGGGGCAGCGGTGGGACCTCTTGGAAGGGGTGGAGTGGGGGCGGAGCCGGGGCAGCGAGGGCAGGGTGTGTGTCAGTGGTGCGGCCCTCGGGCCAGTGCACTAGTCCTCATGGAAGGGGTGGAGTGGGGGCAGAGCCGGGGCAGCAAGGGTATGTGTGTGTGTCAGTGGTGCGGCCCTCGGGCCAGTGCACTAGTCCTCATGCGGCCCTCATGGTCATTTGAGTTTGAGACCCCTGATTATGAGCAAGGGTGCCAACACTCTACAGTTGGGCTAAAGCAAATCTCCACACATTCGCATACTTTAAGAGCCTTCCTGTTTCTTTCCATTGCATTCAGGTTCTTTACTTGAAGTATTCATTTGATTGCTTTGCTGCATTTCCACTCTCTGCCGCTCGTCATTTGTTTAAGTAACATTCTCTTTGTTTTCCGCTTCTGTTTCCTCTCATGACAGTACAGCATCTGTTTAGCACTTTAAAAAAAACTTTAAAATAAAATCCTAATCCTATATTGAAGAGGAAAGTTTCTAAGGGCTCGTCTACACTAGGGGGAGGGTTCAACCTAAGATACAAAACTTCAGTTACGTGAATAATGTAGCTGAAGTCGGAGCATCTTAGGCTGACTTACCTGCCATCCTCACTGTGGCAGTGGTTGGCAGTGGGCTCAGCGAGCTGGAGTGCCGGAGTCAAGCGGACTGCCTTTGGTAATTGATTTATCGCGTCTTGATGAGACGCGATAAATCGATCGCCAATAGATTGATCACTACCCGCCCATCCGGCATGTAGTGAAGACCTATCCTTAGAGTATGGCCACAGAACTGTAATGTCTGCATATTTCATTCATTACTACTCATCCAGGTGCCTGGCTGATGCAGTCTCCACAGCCGCGAATGCCCATGTGAAGCACTGGGTGCCCATAGTATGCATTTTAAAAGAGAAGATGGTACATTCAAAGGCGGGGAGAAGTAAATCAACTTGTGCATCAACATTTCTTGCTCACAAGAATCCCCATAGTGCTTTCCAGCTAGACAGAAATCCAAAAAGAAAAGGTCTTCAGCCAATTGTTTCCTTATACTCTGCTGTCAGGATTGCCTCCCCACTCTGAACTCTAGGGTAAAGATGTGGGGACCCACGTAAAAAAAGAAATAACCCCCCAAGCTTTTTTACCAGCTTAGGTTAAAACTTTTCCCCAGAACACAAAATTCTCCAGTGTCTGGACTTGGTAAACCAGCTGCCACCACCAATTTAAGCCCACAAAACAATGGGGTTGGGTAAATTGGAACCCCTCTGTTAATTCTCCCCAACCCCCCTCCCTTTTACCTGGGAGAGGCTTGAGAAACAAAGAAAAACCCCACACTTTTCTGTGAGACCTGCCCGATCCAAACCAGGATCTATCCAATGAAAACAAGCAGTCAGAGTCTTAAAAGAAAGATTTTAATTAAAAAAAGAAGGCATGTACAGAAATCAATAGAAAAATCCCACTTGCATCACACAGCATCACTGACTCCGTCCCTAGAAATTCTCCCTCTGCTAAAGCTTAACAGTACAAGGAACACAGTGGATCAATTATCAAGTGATACAGTTCAAGCATACAATTCACTTACTGCTGAACTTGACTTGTTAGAAGATAATAGATAGGTAGAGTAAAAGACATAGGTGTGGTTCATCCCATAGCCAGAGAGAACAGAGCGAGAGAGATAAACCAAAACTAAAACTCTCTTTGTCTCCAAGGTTGATTAGCATCTCCGGTTTCTATTGGTTCCTTTCCCCCTCTCAGGTTACCTTCAGGTTAACCCCTCACAGGTAAGCAGTAATTCTAGGCTACTTTGTAATTATGACATCTGCCCGGGGCTGAATTTCACCCAAACAGCCAGGGCCAGGTCTGTATATCACAGTGGCTTTAAGTGGCACTTTGCTGACTTGGACTCTGTGGGACTTCAGGGGCGTATTTTTCACTCAGTATTTTACAAAGGTTCAGAGCAGAGAGGAGTTTGGGCCACAACATTCCCCTCAGACCCTGACTTTCTGCATAAACTGAGGATTGTGATTTTGGCCCAGCCCTTCTTCAAAGCTTTCAGTCACCTCAACAGGCCAAAATTTTGATTCTGTTGGCACAGTTGATCTAAAGTAGCTGAACTTTCAGGCCTTGCTCTCTGTCAACCTTTGCACCTCACCAGTACCCTCTAACAGCTCCCTATCCCTTTGATTGATCTCTCCCAACCCAAAATGCAGAGCCCAGATCACTCTCCTCCTGTCTCAGCCCCTCTCTTTATACTACCCCCCCAACCTTTGACAAACTGGTCATTGTGCCATTCCCCAGCTCCTGGAGGAATCGTGGCTCTTCAGGATAACCTGGGGACGAGCCCCAGACAAAAAGGAAGAAAAGAGAGAGAAATTTGTCTCTGCCTCTGAATATTTGGGACAGATACATATTCTTCTCCCTCCGGCAATTCTGAATGGAACAAATGGGTCGCCCCCAACCAGGCAGCAGGGTTTTAAAATGAGAGGCCACCCACCCCTCTTCTACCCTCTCCCCCTTCAAGTCTGGGGACAGGAATCTTCCAAGGAAACATCCTCACCAGCCTGTCTTCCTGTCAGGATAATGGATGGGTGTGTGAGGAGGGGAACCAGCCACTTCCCAGGAGCTCTCCCGGATTGTTCACAAAGATAAATCTCAGTCTAACCGTGGGACATTTACAGGAAAATGTTTTGCTGATTAAAGAGAAATTGAGGATCGGTCAAGGTATATGGGGAGCACATGAGGAGACCCCACAATGCTTTCTCCCCGGCTAACCAACCTGGGCTAGAACCATTCGCTGCTGTAATCAGGTCAAATGAAATTTCAGAGTTGCATTCAGGGGGTGATTACACTGAGCGGCAGAGAACAGCTGTGCCGCATCCATCACCAGGGACTCCTGCTCTTCCAATAACCAGCCTTGCTGGTTCCCGGAGAGGAAATCACCATCATTTAGGGTGCAATTTCCGCCCACTACATTTAAGAAAATGTCCTTATTGTCGACACCCAATCATGGCTCCAGATTGTGCTTCTGTCTCTCACCCGTGTCCTCACTTGCCGGCTCTGACCCATCCCGCTTATCAGTTGAGTTCAGTATCTGCTGCTTTCAAGGCATTCTGACAGCATCCCTCATTACAGCTCCTTTAGCATTAGGATCCCGAGTTATTAAAAGCCACACCAATGAAGGATTTAAAGTAATTACTCTGTCCTGCCTGCGTATAGAATTCGGTCACACTTTGTATTAAAGTTTCATATATAAATGGTTTGTAATGGGTTAATATATGATTGATGGACATCTTACAGACTTGAGCACTAGAATATCTAGGTATTCTAGATGGCTGGAAACATAGTGGCAGCATGTGTTACAGACAGTTATAAGCCAGAGTTGCAAGCAACCTATTGACTTACTTATTAACATTAACTGTCTATTAAAACGTCCGTTCAACATGTGTTAATTCTTTATAACTCGAACCTTTATACAAAGTGTGACTGGGGATTCATCAGGCTGGCTGGAATAAGCTTGCACTTCATACTGTGCCGTTTCTGACCACATGGGGAACACAGAGATTGCCAGACTGGGTCGGACCCATGGGCCACACGGTGCAGCATCCTGTTTCCAAGCGTGGCCAGAGCCAGACATTTGCGGGATAATCTGCTCTTAAAAGAAGTCAGCTAAATAGGCTCAGCTGTTTCCATCAGAGTCCATTTTTAAGGCTAAATAAAGCAGGCTAACCACCGGAGAAGAACAGTGGAAAAATGCCTAGCCACTCCCGCAAACACACACACACACACACACCACTCTTCCATTTTACGACCTCATGTTTTCAACACAAGTTTCATGAGAATGGTATTGTTATTTTTCAAGGGCAAAATACAGAATGACTCACTAGCCCAGTTGAAAAGTAGGGCAAGTCTTTCTCAGAGCCCTCTGCTCCTAGGCCAAGGGTAGGCAACCTATGACACGTGTACCAAAAGGCAGAACGTGAGCTGATTTTCAGTGGCACTCACACTGCCTGGGTCCTGGCCCCTGGTCTGGGAGGACTCTGCATTTCAATTTAATTTTAAATGAGGCTTCTTAAATATTTTAAAACACCTCATTTACTTATATAACTAAACTATTATTGTTTGTAATTATAGACTTAGAAAAATAGAACTTCTAAAAACGTTAACATGTATTACTGGCACACGAAACCTTAAATTAGAGTGAATAAATGAAGACTTGGCACACCACTTCCGAAAGGTTGCCGACCCCGGTCCTAGACTCTTCCTCCTCTGTTCTCTAGCTTGCCAGACTTGCTTCTGTTCACTTGGCTTTGTAGAGCACCTTTCTTTGGACACAATCATACCATGGCAGAAGGGAATGGCAGATTTCAACTGATACTTTTGAGTTCACTGGAAAAGTCTGCTGCAGCCCTACCAAGGGCTTGTCTACATGGAAATGTTACACCAGAAGTAGCTAAATTGTTAATTTAAACGGCTATAATTATACCTGCCTAACTCACCAGCTGGACACACTCACTCTGGTATAACGGTGTATTTTTCTGGTTTAGGTTATGTTGTGTAGCAGATGATTGAAGATAAACTGAAAAAAGCCACTCTGTACTGGAATAAGTATGTCCACATGGGGGTTATAGAGGTATAACGAGAGCGGTTTAACCTGTATAATTGAACCAGGGTAACTGGTAAAGCTTTGACATATACACAGACCCTCAAACATGGGCATACATCCTCATGAAAGGGTGGGGCTTCTTTACTTGTTGGCAAGACTGGTGTGCTATGGACGCAGTCCAAACATCCTGGGATCCCCAGCATGGAGTGGCCTCCGAGTTAGAGCCAGGACAGGGGCCTCGTCCTGGGCACACAGAGCATTAGACCGAACCTCTCTCACTGAAAACTGGGGACCAAGACCAGCCGCAGGCGGAACACACGGGGGCCTTGGTCTCTAAGCAACCCAAAATGGTGTTTTGGCAGGGAGCACCCCTGTCTGCGCAGCTCACGGCACTGGAAGCCAGCCCCCCTAGCTGCTGAGAATTTCTGAAGCCCTCCAGCGCCAGCAAAGAGCAAAGCCCTCTAGCTGGCGCTGCAACGTGCTGGCAGCAGGGGACTCTGCTTACACCAGCCTGTTCGGACGTGGCACCTACGGTGGAGGTCCTGGCTCCATCGCTCCATGTTGCAGCGGGCACCACCTACTGCACCCCATGGCCTGCACAGCACTGCCACACCATCCACGGCCCACTCTGGGCTGTTGGCATCAGTAGGCTCGCTACGGGTGAGGGAGAGGTCCCTAGGCTGTATCCTTCCTGGAACTGCGGCTTGTGCTGTCACTGTGATGGGGTTGATGCGGGCCATCTGGGCCCCTATTGCTAGTTATGGCACTCCTGAGGTCTGACAGGGTAGAGAGACCCCACACCGGGCCTGAAGGGGTGGGAGGCACTACTGGGCCCAGGTACCTCAGGCCTCCAGGCCTACTGAGCATGTTCTGGCTGGAGGAGTGAGCAAGAAGGGGCTCAGAAGCCCAAGCAAAAGGGTGGTGGACAGGCTGCAAGATGGAAGATCCCTTCTTGAGGAGGCCATATAGCCTGAGAGGGGACCACTAGGCAGGTAAGGCCCACGGGCCACTCTTTCTCCAACTGGCATTCTCTTTGAGCACCAGAAGGTGCTGTGGGGCCCTGGTCCTTTTTGTTAAGCGATTGACTGTTTGAGCACAGGGGCCATGGCCCAAACTGAAGGGACATATAGTTAGGAAGGAGCCCAGAACAGCCCATTTAGACTCTCTGCAGGGAAGGTCTGCCCGTGTTGCTTCCCTTAGAGCCCTGGGCTAGGACAGGGAGGGCCCAGGTCTCCCTACCACATCCCCTTAATGGCCGAAGCCAAGAGGCAGCTGGAGGCCGGAATGTGGCAAGCTTAGGATAAGGAATGAGGCACCCGTACTGCTCAGACAGAGAGGCAAGAGGCCAGCTGCATTAACCACTAGGCTACCTGGCCCTCCAAACACCCTATCATGTAGTGCCACTGGGTAACATCGCACCTAGCCCTCAGCACTAATTTTTGTGCCTATCTTGTTCCCTGAGTGCTTTTTAGCATGAAAGAGGATGATCTTGGCCCTCTTTGAAATGTACTAGCTTGTACTTTCCAGCCGGTGGCACATCCATTGGATTATTCTGTCCTGTTCTGCAGCCCATGTGTAATCTGCCAGTCATATGCTAGAAAACGTGTTCAATCTTGCTCCAACAATCCAAAGGAGGCTAGTAAGAGATAAAAAAAAAAAATCTAGGCTCCACCGTGGGATGAACCTCTGACTTGTGAATAAAAAGATTCATTTGAGCATCTGTACTTAATCTAAGCTGTTTATTTAAACATTTCTTCCTCCATTAGCCTCTCTTCTTCTCCTGTCCCTGAAAGAAAATGGGAATTAGGTTCTACAGTGTTAGATAATACTTCCTAAATAACAGTGTCGTTTCTCTAATTAGCTGAAATATTCAAAACAATGGGGGGGTGGAGGCTTTTTCATTCTGCCATAAGGATAGGATATCATTCACAACATCGCTTAATTAAATACGAGAAATGAGCTCTCATGGAAATGAGGACATTCTGGAAATGAATAATTTTTTCCTTAAACAATTCTTCCCTATGCTCAAATATTGGCAAGAGAAATTTAGCTGTGTCACAGTGATCTGGTATTTAATTGATTTTTTTCATTTGATTCAATATTAAAAAGCAGGAACTTTAAAGGCAAAAGGAGTGAATTCATTGGCCCATTTGAAATGAATAATTGCACAGTACATTACCAGCGGAAAACCCCAACCTCCAGAAGTCCTTGTAAGGTTTGATCTGCACTCCCCGATCCCATCAACCCTTGCAAAGTGGACTCTGGATGCACTTCTTTCGCACGACAGCATCAAGGGGAGGATTTTCAGAAGCACTCAGTGTGGGTCAGATCCCACTGAAAACAAGGGGAAAAATCACCAAATTCAAAGGGAGCAGAGTTAGACCAACACTAACCACGTCTGAATATCTCACGGTCAGTCAATAAATGGCCAGTTTGTATGATACCGACAATTTTTGTCAGTATAGATGGAAGCCCAGGATTCAGTAACATCCTTGCTTTAGTTCTTTATGTAGATCCCCGGTCCTAAGCCTATTTACAGCTGAGTGAATAATGGATTTTTTAGAAAGAAAAAAATTGCTTTCAATTCAGCTGATTTTGTTTTATGCCAAAATGAAAAATCAAGAGGGGTGAGGGGGGAATCATTTGGAATTGGATGAAACATGTTTGACCCCAAATGAAGTATTTGGGGTGGAGGGTTGCTTTGTTTTGATATGAGCATTTTTTTTGTGGAGAGAGGGGGCGTTATACTTTTAACATTCACTTCAAAAAGTAGCTAAACGCCAGTTCGAAACAAAAAAGTCGAGATGTTTCATTTAGACATTGTCTAAATGCATGTATCTGATGAAGTGGGTATTACCCCACAAAGGCTTATGCTCCAACCCGTTTGTCTTTAAGGTGACACAAGACTCTGTCACTTTTGCAGATCCAGACTAACACAGCTACCTCTCTGATTCTTGACAAAATGAAACTGACATTTGGGGGAGGGGGGGAGAAATAGCTCCCCCTCCCCCTCCAGGGCAAAGCTAGTCACCAGATTCAACCCAAATTCACACATAGATTTGGTGACCTCAAAGATGCATTTGTAAGTAAACGTACTCTTCGTCAAAACAAATTCATTCAGCTCTCCTCCCACTGGTTCCAATGGGAAACAGATCAGGCCCTTATACACCTGATTCTGTACATTTTCCCTTGCAAAAAAACAGGAGCATGTAGTAGGAAGGAGGACTAAAGATAGGGACAGTGAAGGATCAGGGGAGGAAGAGAGATGAACCAAGATGAGTGTTGGGCATATTGATGATGGTCTATAGCACGCAAAGCCTTATCTACTTGGTAGCCAGCTGGACCTACTTTCTGAAGAAAAGTCTCTGGATTCAGCAATGCATACTGGAAACTCAGTTTCCCGCAATAGAAATACACCTTTTTCCATAGTGAAGACAAGGAAAGGAGAGTCACATGAAAAGAAAATCACTCAATGGATGCTGAGTTTTGATAATCCAAAGCCTGTATTTCAGTCTATTTTGGCTACATAAAAGCCATTTGCTTTGTCTTTCAGTACATAACACACCTTCAGGTCCTTCACTGCACTGTTTTATCCTGCTAAATTCACATATTAAATATGCTTACTATTTCTGATCATTCCCGTAGGAAACTCTACCAATCATTTCTTTTATTACAAAATAATTGAAAGATTGTAACCCAGATCTGGTTTCTTTTATCCATCTTATTCTTGATTTGAATTGCAGAAGTGACTAGGATCACCAGCCATAGTCCAGGAGCCCATTGTACTAGGTTCTCTACAAGAACAGAACAAATAATGGTAATCCGTATATAGCATGTCTCATCAATAGATCTCAGAGCATTTCGCAAAGGAGGTTGCTTTAATTATTCCCATTTACTGAGAAGGCAACTGAGACAGGAAGTAATTTGCCATCAATCAAACAGCAGGCAACTGACTGAGCTGGGACTAGAACTCCTGAAACCCAGCCTAGTACTTTTCCACTAAGTCTACACCACTGGTCTACTGGTCTACACCGGTGAGGAAGGTCAACCTAAGATACACAGCTTCAGCTATGTGAATACTGTAGCTGAAGTCGACACCTCTTAGGTCAACTTACCTGCCATCCTCACGGCAGCAGCGGTCGACAGCGGGCTCCCCCATCGACTCTGCCTTGCACCTTTTGGTGAGCTGGAGTTCCGGAGTCGATGGGAGGGCCTCTGGGGATGGATTTATCACGTTCTGACGCGACGCGATAAATCGATCCCCAATAGATCAATCTCTATGCATCAATCCAGCCAGTAGTGTAGACAAGGCCTAAGCCACACTAGATTGTCCTAGCAGTCAAGCAAAACTATCTGACAAGAAATAATGTGGTACATCTGAATGGGAGCAGAAGGAAAGAAGAAGAGAATATTGGTTTTTCGAGGGCACCTGTTCCTCTAGTACCTAACAGCGAGGTACACTAGCACATGCATAATTTTAAGCACACAAGTTGCATTGAGACTACCCATGTCACAAGCTTGACACCTTGCTGAGCTGGCGCTAAGGAGATTTGCAAATGCAGCTGGGCACATACTTGCTATTTGTGACTTTGAAAATCAACCGCTAAGTACTGAGCTTCTCACTTCATAACCCTATCTTTTTTACCCCTCCTCTCCTTTGGCAGCTTACCTTAGATTAATGACTTCAGAGCAGGCCCTGTCCAGACCAGTTCAATAGTGACCTTACCTCAGGACTGTCCGCTCTTTGTTCAGTTGTCCACACGGAATGAGTGCTTCCTCTTAGTCAATGTCCTAGCACTCATAATTGGGAATCTCCCTGGGAAACCAAAAAGATTAGGACCTTAGCCTGCTAGGAGCCGACTGTTTGAACTTCTTTGTGAATCAAAGGGTGATGTTTTGGTTTTGGTTTAATGTGTTTCAGGTGGAATTAAACCCACTCACACACACTATCAGGAACAATGTTTTATTCTCTAAGAAAACAGAAGAGGACAACAGTCTAGCCGACTCCTCTCAACTTGCTTGCCTTGTGCTCCCAGCTTCAGTCAGTGCCAAAACCTCCTGCAGGAAGGGTGGAGGGAACCTGCTGGCAGGTACCCCAGGACGTTCCCCCAGTGGGCAGCAGTTTGGAATCCAGAACATGTAGTTCCCACGGCTGGAGCACACGGGACCTTGGGCTATCCATAAAGCACTGGGATCCATGGATGAAAGGTGAAACCTAACTGCAAAGTACTTGTTTTAGTCTAAGGAATTATAATTCTCCTGCTTCTGCATAAGCCCACATACCATTATCATTGTTAGAGCCATCTAAGATGATTAACAACCACCAAAAACTGTTACAACTTAACTGGTTTCCATAATGATCCAAACACACACCAAGAAAACACGAGATGGGTTCAGAGTCAGAATTTCTCATAATAGATGCAGCACTTCACCTGTAATGAATAATAAAATCCTTCTGTTTTTCTGTTGTCAGAATTAACAAGGAGGCGGGGTGGAGGCGGGGGGTTGAAGAGAGACAAGGAGCTGGCAGGGTGCCATGGTTAAAAGCTAAAAAACAAAATCACATGCACACAGAGCAGGGAAATGCAGAAATGCCATATGTAGAGTAAACAAGCTGCAGTGACCTTCTCGGGCTTTATCAAATATTCATGGGGAGTAGACTTGCGAGGATACAGAACTAATAATAATGAACTCATAGGCGTTCTGGCAGCTCCGGTTCGCTGGCAGTCTCCAGTCCCCATGCACAGAGATGAATCTCTATGTTACGCTCACAGATGCCTCTCAGCAAACTAACTCGGGTTGGAACAACACTCGGGCTGGTGGCGGAATGCAGCCTTCTGTTTCTAACGAACTAACGTAAAGAAGTCAGGCAAATTGCTTGACGGGATTTTGTTGCACCTGTGCTTTGGTATCGGACAGACGTCTGGGACAGCGAATGATCCTGTGGAAGAGGGATACTCAACCTTTAACAGCAGAAGAGCCATTCTGGAATTGCACAGAGCAGCAGAGAATTGCCAGGGAATTCAATGTCTGTAGCGTGTGAAAATGCACACGACAGTCATCACAGCAGTTAAATAAAGTTTACAGCATGAGGACTCATGGCTTAAGAACTCAAAGCTTCACCATTTTTGAAAGGTCAGGGCTTGCCTATACATATAATGATGCAGCGTGTCTGGTGAAGACGCTCTATGCCAATGGGAGAGAGCTCGCCCGTGGACATAATAAAACCACCTCCGTGAGCAGCAGCAGCTGTGTTGGTGGAAGAATCTCGGGGGGAAGGTGGAGGCGGAGGGATATTCACACCCCTGAGTGACATGAGCTTTAGTAAAGGAAGCCAGGAATACTTGTAGCACCTTAGAGACTAACTAGTTTATTTCAGCATAAAAATATGGAACGCTTCACGAATTTGATGACACGCTTTCTTTACAGATACAGACTAACACGGCTGCTATTCTTGTACCTGTCATGACCTTTAGTGTGGATATAGGATTGGTCAACACTAGGAGGATTTAGTGTGGATATAGGATTGGTCAACACTAGGAGGAGGGGTCAACTTACGATACTCAACTTCAGGTATGTGAATAACGTAGCTGAAGTCGGCGCATCTTAGGCCAACTTACCTGCCATCCTCACAGCGGTAGCGGTCGGCAGCGGGCTCCCCCATTAACTCCAGCTTGCGCCTTTTGGCGAGCTGGAGTTCCGGAGTCGACGGGGAGCGCCTTTGGTGATCGATTTATCATGTCTTGACGAGACGCGGTAAATCGATCACCAATAGATCGATCGCTACCTGCCGATCCGGGTAGTGAAGACATACCCATAGTCTCCAACTCTACTCTTCACTAGATAAGCTCTTCGAGCACTAGAAACAAAGCAGCCAAGTAAAGGTCCCCTAGTGGTAGATCACTTAACTCCCTCCCCAAGATGGCTGTGGGCAATCAGAGAATGTTTGAGAACAAGCAACATATGCAGAAACTTTTTCCACAGGAAGAGCAGCAGGAGCAACACCATCTACTGTGTGCACCCCTGAGCTGAGATCACCTCGTAACCCAACTGCCAGCAAGGAACAGTGTCTGGAAGGGCCAGCTCTCCCCATCCCATCCCCACTGATGTCCAAGATAAAGCCGCATCAGAGTCAGTGAATAAAAGCTCCAGAGTTCTCATCTCGTACCTTTCATGATAAGGATCTCCTTGATGTTGTCAACATGGATCTCACCACCCTTTTCAAGACCACTGGGGAGGCCTTGCCACCTATAAACTGCGCATCACAGAATCATTGATGCAGAAAATCATTGAGGAAGATCCACTACAGCGTAAGCAGTGTGTCAGGGCTGAGAACTTGAAAACATCCGCGGGAACACTTTTAAGACTTACAATTTGAGTCTTAAAAGCCTTAGTTCCTCTGCCCTGGCTGGGATGATTTAGTTGGTGACTGGTCCTGCTTGGAGCAGGGGGTTGGACTAGATGACCTCATGAGGTCCCTTCCACCTCTGACATTTTATGATTCTATGCTTCAATGGAACGTGACCCCATTGGTCACCTGTTGGGCCCAAGAGTAGCTAAGCTTTATTTTGGCCAAATTGCTGGCCTTTGACAAGAAAAATCCATCAGAGACCCCTGGGCTATTGTAGCAGGGAAGGAGAGAGAAGACAGAACTGGACGGGGGTGGAGGCACCCAGAGACCAGGAACCCAGAACTTTGCTAAGACACCTATGAATGATACTACAGGGTTTAAAAGGTACTGGGAGGGTGCATGACCGGAGATAAACAGGGATTTTACATGTATGCCTCTGCCATGGACAGTGTCCAAGACTCTGGCGGTAAGTTCAGGAGGAGTCTATGACATTATTGACATAAACTGTGATCATGTTATAGATTGTTACTGCAACCAGAGTCCTATGGTTGCACCAGGTCTTGCACAGAGGAGGTCAAGTGGGGGACGTCCATGGAAAGGTTCTAGTTTGCTGGTTATGATTATGCTATTTGTGTGTGTCTCTCACTTTTGTATTTGATGTTATGAATATTGGCTATGTACTTGTATCTCAATGTGTTTGATTCTAAGTAGCCAGTGAAGCATTTGGTCAGCTTCTTGAGAAAGGACTATTCTCAGCAAGTTCCCAATGAAGAAACACTTAACTGCCAATGGACTTTGGGAGATGCCAATCCACATCTGAACTTTCCTGGGAACATTCAAACGAACACGTAAACAATGGCATCGGCCTGCAAAAAGCTGAATCAGTCATAGACGTGATTTGCCCAGGTGGCTACAAACTCCATCTTGTTGCTATGACTTTGCACAGAAGAACAAAGGGATTTCTGCCCCCAAGAGAGAAAATATAAAAGGCCCTGGAAGCCTCTCCATTGTCTTCCGCTCACTTAAGGGATAAGCTCTCCACCCCAAAGAGTTGCCTGAAAGAAACTGGAACAAAGGACAGTAACTACGGAGGTGTTTGCTGGACCCAGACGAGGAAGGAGTCCAGTCTGGGAAAGAAGCGGATTGGAACATCTCAGGGGGTGAGATTTCACCTGTATTCAGTTTCCTACTGTATTGGGCTTAGACTTGCATGTTCTTGTTTCAATGGGCTTTCCATCAGGCTCCTTAATGAGTGAATTTCGTTCCTCAAGTTCCAACTGGCATTCTGAAAACATCACTTGCAGTATATTGGGATAAGAGATACGTGCATTAGTTTCATTGCTCCTAATAAACACAGTCAAAAGTTTGTGCTGCTTGCATATTGGAATCTTTCCAATGATTTAATCAGATCTTGAATATTAAAAACTGTCTCTCCTTCTGGGCAGACTCCTGTGGTGCCCGGCAGCTCAGCATATGCCTCTCTGATGTGGTTAGCCTGCTTCTGTAACTGTTCTCTTTCACGGCAGCAACAATTGCTGGTTAACCCACAAGACGCCACCTCAGTCCTCTGATTTCCACTGTGTGTGATCCGGGCTTGTGATTCACTAATTGAACGTCTCCCCCTCAGAGGCAGTAATGAATCAATGCCCCCAAACAGAGTTAAAGGAAATTGCTAGATGGGTGGAGTGAAATACAGGAGAATCTGCAGAGCCATAGAATAAGCTGCATGTCTCATGAACCTTAGGTCACCAAACCTGCATTCTGTCGTTAACTGAGTTCACCCTGGACTATTTCTAATATTCCAAACCTCTGAACAGTGGCAGCTGACATTAAAAAAAGAAAGAAAAGCCAGCTAGGATACCCCAGATAAATATTGCATTCTATTCTCCCAAACTGTGGAATTTCTGCCACAAAAGTCACACCAGCATGTTTCTTTCTGAAAACAAAGTGCCGAGACGTTTTCTAAGCAAGTGGAGCTATATTCATTTTACGGGTGGAATTGCACTTCCCGTGAT
Source organism: Sternotherus odoratus (assembly GCA_032164245.1). NCBI lineage: Eukaryota > Metazoa > Chordata > Testudines > Kinosternidae > Sternotherus > Sternotherus odoratus. The sequence goes on along the minus strand of JAVMKO010000004.1, from coordinate 8,383,915 downwards.
TTCATTGAAAACAGAGCAGAATTCAGCCCTTCAACTATAACAGATTTAAGGATGGGGGGGGGGGGAGAGGGAATCTTTACTGGAAAGAGACAAAAAAGGGAAAAAAGTAGAAGAGGCTGGAGGTTCAGGAGGTGCTAAAGAGAGATAAAACCACACAAGGGGGAAAAAAATTGCTGTGTAGTCACACTACATAATCATATACCATAGGCATACGTGACACCACTTATTGTGCTTCTTAACTGTTATCCACCAACTGAAGTTGGCATGTCCACATGCACACCTTCTCTTTTGTATTAATGATCTGCGCTAGCTCAAAACCAGCTACAGCCACTGCCTCAGAAGTAGCCCATGACTTTCCGTGCCCCCCATTTGTGACCCAAGGCCCAGGGGAAGGCCCTGGGGGTATATTTACACGGCAAAAAGCCACAAACCCACAGCAGTGAGTCTCAGAGCCTGGGTCAACTAACTAGGACTCCTGTGGCTCTCTTGCCAAAAACAACAATGTAGACATTCCGCCTCGGGCTGGAACCCACTTTTCAAACCCCTCCCTGCCTTGCCAGGTTTCGGAGCCCAGGCTCCGGCCTGAGCCAGACTGTCTACATGGCTAGTTGTAGCCCTGCACCACAAGCCTGAGTCAGCTCAGAGTGTGGGAGGTTGTTGCCACAGGGATGTTTTTGAGGTGTAGACATACTCCTAGAAGCCAGAGACAACCTGCGGCTGCTGATAATGGGGGGTCCGGGGGTTCAGAGTGAGGGCAGCCGGCTTTAGCAGTTTTACTGAGCATGCTCAGTCCAAGCCAAGCAAGAAACCAGTGGGGGGGGGCACATAACCCCACATGTCCTGACCACCCCCACCCCCATGTGTTGCCTCTGCTAGAAGCAATGGTTGAAAATGCTGGTCTTAATCTCTATATAATTTGTTCTTTCATATTCTACTTCCGCAATCCCTTTGCCTCATACAGGCAACTGAAACTAAAAAGACCTGCAGTAATTCCATGGCACTTCCATCTCCCGTTCATTTTAATGTCACAAAAGAAGCTGTATTGTAGTCCCCCCTCCCCCCATCTGAATGCTTCCTTAGGTTTGGGTGATGCTATTGTTTGTTCTGATGAAGCTTTTATAGCTTGTCATGATTAGGGAAAGGGAGGGTCTATCAGGCCCTGGAACCTAATGCTATAGTGTCTTATTTGTTCAAGCCAACACCCCTCTTTGGCTGCAACAATGGGTTCTAAACACTGTTCTGTATAGCATCTGGCCTCTGGAAGTCCTATATGCCTTCTTTTTAATTCAAACCGCCCTTCCCTTCTATTTGGTATTCTTCTTCCAATGTCACAGCAAGAACAGATTCCTGATTGCCTCTCTACATGTTTATAATTAATCCATCTCAAGAGAGTTATAGCCAATATTACCACCAATGCATTTTCTAAGTATTGAATCAACAGTGGTTCCAAAATATATATATAGGATTTATTTTCCCCCCACCCAGGGAGCAGTCATTTGTAAGGAGCAGATTACAGACATTCTGTAGCTGGCAAGAAAAACATATTAGTAATTAATACAGTATTTTGAAAGGAATCTTGACAACTGTAGAATGCTCTTGATGGCAGGAATGTAATGTTACAGCATTGTGAAATATGCTGCAGTGATCAAGATAATAAACAAGACTAGAACTAGAAATTTTGATTGAAAAGCCTTTGGAGCAGAGATGATTTTTTTGTTCTGTGTTTGTACAGCCCCTAGCATAACAGGGTCCTCGTTCCTGATTAGGGCTCTTGGCACTATGGCAATACAAATGATAATGCATAATAGACGCATGAAGATATTTGTTATTTTCAGATGGTTAGAAAGTTTATGTCAAATTGTGAAAAAAAATAATTCAGCTTTTTCAAAATCTTTCATGGAATTTTTAGGGTTGCAGGCTCAGAGAAACTATTGGTGCATGGCTCTTGAATTTTTCAGGTTTTCCTTTTTTCAGTGAAAACATACAACATGGCTAAGCAACACACATTTTCTGAGAGAAATTCTCCTTTAGAAAAAGGCTATGTTTCATTAAAAAAAAACCACACCCTAATTCCAAAGGAAGAGTTTCAGACAGCTGTAGAAACGATAAAGCAAATAGCCACAAAATGATCTAGTGGCTCATATGAATCAGTAAACTCAAACTAATACATAAGGTCCAATCCCTTACCCAAGTCAATGGCAGTTGAGCGTTAGGACTAGACTGCCTTTGCCTCACTCAGCCCTCGTCTATGCTGGGGGGGGGGGGTCGACCTAACATACGCAACTTCAGCTCTGAGAATAGCGTAGCTGAAGTCGACGCATCTTAAGTCGACTTGCCTCACTTCCTCACGGCACAGGGTCAACTGCCGCCGCTTCCCCATTGACTCCATTTCCTCCTCTCGTCTTGGTGGATTACAGGAGTCGAAGGCAGAGCGATCGGGGATCGATTTATCACATCTACACTAGACGCGATAAATGGATCCCCCGATAGATTGATCACTACCCGCCGATCCAACAGGTAGTGAAGATGTACCCTTAGCCAAGCCAGGTGGTAAAGGGATGTGAAGTCATGCATCCACTGCTTGATCTTCCATCTGGGTCTGGTGTGTCCTTGCTTCTCTAGATACCCTCCCCCTGGGAGCAATTTGGCCTTAGCTCTATCCCTCCAGCCCACCTGCCACAGTTGCTAACCAGGTCTGAAGTGAGGGAGAAAGCTACACTCATTCAAAGGCTTCAGGAACTTATCTTATCCCTTGATTGAGGGACAAAGTAAGTGAAACATTGCTAAGGCCAGGTCTACATTATGGAGGGGATCAACACTCTGAGATCTATCTATCAGGGGTTGCTTTATCGCTTCTAGTCTAGACGTAATAAATCACTCTCCGAGCACTCTCCCATCGACGCCAGTACTCCACCACCATGAGAGGCAGAGTCAATGGGGGTGCGAAAGCAGTCAACTTGCTGCCGTCAAGGTGCTGTGGTAAATCGATCCAAGTATGTTGACTGCATCTACACTATTCTCGTAGCTGAAGTTGCATATCTTAGGGCTGGTCTCCACTACGGGGGGGGGGGGGGGGGGGGATCGACTGCAGATACGCAACTTCAGCTACGTGAATCACGTAGCTGAAGTTTGCGTATCTGCAGCCGACTTACCGTCCGTCCTCATGGCGGCGGGTAGTGAAGACGTACCCTTAGATCAATCCCCCTCCTCCTCCAGTGTAGACCAGGGCTAAGACAGTAGGGAAACAATGGATAGGGCTAGGGTGTCTTTTGCTAATGCTCTCTCTACCAGTTACTAAGCAGGCTGGAGAGGGTTCAAGGTGGAGTTAGAGGTTAATGGACTCCTGAAATCACCCACTGTTTGTCCATCTGTAAAACCAGCATTATAGCCCTTACACACCTCACTAGGGGCTGGAAGAGTTAATTAATGAAGGCCTGTAAAGTCCTACCAGAGCCGAGATGCAAGATACAAACAAATTACACACTATAAGTAAAGCATTATTAATTATTGTTATGATTAGACTGTTGCAGCTTTACAGATATTTCAAAAGGTCATGTCCAGCCAGCACACAAATCTGCAGCTGCGAAAAGTCTGCAAATTCTGAGAAATTAGGGTCTCCCCAGGGATTTCCTGTTTTCCACAGCCTCTAAGCTTTCACTTAAGAAAACACATTCTGGCTGTGAAGATAACTATCGTAGTGTAAATTGCTGACTTTCTGAGTCTGCAGGGAGGCTGAAATAATCATGCCAAGAGAAAAGAAAACCTTCCCCCCTCCCTCTATCAGAGTGGTCTGCAAGATTTTCAAACTTAATTAGTAACATTTAAGGGGCAACACTCTTAACCTTTTCAGTGCCAACCAGTGCACCAGAACATCCAGCTACCATGTGGCATTAGCCTGCTTGGCTGTGACTCCTCGGATAAAGGGTGGCCTGTTACAATTCACTCCACATGTCTGGTTATGGTGATGAATGTGGAGTTTGCTTCTCTCTTGAAAATTAAAATAAAAGGACGAATTACCAGGATGCCGGCTTTAAAAAAATCAAAACCAGAAAATGTTACTCTCATCCCTGATCCAAATCCAATCAAACTTAATGGGCGTCTTTCCATCGACTTTAATGGGCTTTGAGTTGAGCCAACAGTAAAGTTTGCATAAAAGTTTCTCTCACATTTGTGCCGTAGCTAAGGCAATCCACTTTAATAAGCCAATGAATATTTTTCAATTATCTTGCTGGTCTCATATGGTATTACCTAGCATTAAAATATGAATAAAGGCAAACAGAAGAGAAAATGAAAAGCATCATCCCTGCTTTAAGGAAGCCTACAGATTTGGGGTGTGTGGAAATCCCTAAAGATTTTGCCAAAGTGCTTTGCAGATGTCTTTTGCCCTTGGTTTAATTAACGGAGCGCATTTCCCAAATCATAACAGCTTGGTTTAGGCCATGTATGATCACTTTATTCTGCACAAATATGGCTGTAGTATACAGACTTAAATGAAAAGTTTCTTATAGAGAGGCTTTTATACAACCTATGGAGTAGATGTCACTGAAGCCTCCACAGTGCAATTAGAACGGTCACAAAATTGGTTTATTAACAGCTAGGTTCAAGAGGGTTCCAAAGAGGATGGATCTAGACTGTCCTCAGTGGTACCATACGACATAACTAGGAGTAATGGTCTCAAGTTGAAGTGAGGAAGGTTTAGGTTGGATATTAGGGAAAACGTTTTCACTAGGAGGGTGGTGAAGCACTGGAATGGGTTACCTAGGGAGGTGGTAAAATCTCCCTCCTTAGAAGTTTTTAAGGCTTGATAAAGCTTTGGCTGGGATGATGTAGTTGGGGATTGGTCCTGCTTTGAGCAGGGGGTTGGACTAGAACCTCCTGAGGTCCCTTCCAACCCTAGTATTCTATATAGTCTATGAACTACTTTGTTGGAACTCCTAGCAAGATGAATGAGTTGCTCCGTGGATCAAGATGGAGGGGGCAGGTTATATATAATGTATTTGATTTTTCAGGAATTTATCTACATGTGGATGGAGCTACTGGGGCTGGAAGGAAGGGGAGAACCACCTGGGGAGTGTTGCAGAGTATACCTGCCTTGCAGTCACCCCATAGCAGCAGCTCCTGTCCCATGGGGCTGGGCTCATCTCTCCATGCTGGGGACAGAGGGGCAGCCAGGCCAAATGGAAGTGAATGGCACTTCAGTGCTTTGCGGCAGGAAACGTGGGGGAGGAGTTGCCACTGCTGGATGAATACCCAGCGAACACCAAAAGAGAAGCAGATTCTCCTCTTACTTATTCTGGTCTACATCAGGAGCAGCTCCCCTGAAGTCAATGGAGCAAAACAGCTGGTAGTCAAACTAGCATAAGCAAACGAAGAATCAAGCCCTGAGCATCAGGCATAACTGTCACTCCCCTGGCATTCTGGTTGGTTTGTGTGTCCTACAGAATCTGTCGGAATTGATTCTAGACTGCATCCAGTCCAAGATCTGGCCTCTGTGAATGGCCTATCCTTGATGCTTCTGCGGGAAGGAAAAACTCCCCTGCAACGATCATAGTGGCTATCAACAATATAGCTAAGCCCTCAATTGTGCGGAGCGGTCTGTGATGTCATAGCCTGACCAGCACACATCTCCAAGGCAACCTAGAGGAGCATTCTGGGTACCTTTCTCTGGGGAACGCCTTACACGTTCAGTAAGAGGGCTGGCAGGAATGCCTTGTGCAATGGCTGGAGTCCATCAATGCCGCCTCTCAACCCAAGCAAGAGAGCCGGGAGGGGAAATGGGAAGGTTTTCCTGTTTCAGCTGCTGAGGGCATGCAGAAGAGAATTTCTGAGAGAGACATTCTGTGAGCTGGAGCTGGCACTCTGTTTGGTTTAGCGATCAGGGTTAAAGACCAGTACAAATCTTTGTGTTAAGAGAGGCGGGAGGTGCAGTGCTTCATGGCTTTGGCAGGTCAGTAGTAATGAGAGCTGCCGCCCGAAGTGCATTCAAAATGTTAACACTTGCATGGAAAAAAAAAAACCCACAGTATTTTTCAGTCCTCCAACTCTGAGTTATGAACAACAGCTGGAGTCAATTGTCATTTGAGCCAAACCAGTTTGCCCCTCCCAAGCATAGACGTGATCCCACAATATTCTGACCTAGAAGTCAAAGTGATGGCCAAGGAGCCATCAAGAGCATTACTGTAGTGTACCATTACTGTAGTGTCGGAGCATCTCGGTATGTTAACATGCTTATTCTCAAAACACCACTGTGAGGAAGGGAAGTGTTATTACCCTCACAGACAGAACAAGACCCAGATCCTAGAAAGTACCTAGTAGTCTAACTTCTCTTGATTTCAAAGGGAGTTGGGTACCCAAATCTGTTGGAGGATTTGGCCTAAGCGACTTGCCCAAGCTCACCCAAAAAGTCTATGGTCAAACAAGGAATTGTTGACTCCTGAGTCCCTGCCTAATTCCCCAACAAACTAGCCAGTGACCACCCTTCCGCCCCAGCATACAAAACATAGATCTGTACACGCAGAACAACAGTGACCTCTGAATAATTCACTCTCCCAGTTGCTTGCCTTATTTCATTTCCAAAGTATGAATTCAAAGGACTAGCTCTTATCCCTCACTATGGCCCTGTCATGCTGCTCTGGTGGATCTAAGTTTGAGGGGCAGGACACATCACATGGTCCTTCCTTAACCTTTCGCAGAACGACATAGTTGGGTAGATCATAACTTGACCCTGACACAGCTCTGGATCATTTGTATTCCCATTGTCCAACCTTTCATTTAGTAACTAGTCAGAGTTGGTCCACAAGGGATCATTCTAGGATCTACACTGACCGCCTGTATAGATCATATGCTGCCCACACCACCCAACGCCTGCACACAAAACCCAATAACTGGAATGAGACTAAAATATTATATCATATCACAGAGATGTACGTGCCACAGGCAGAGAATAGAGGGGACCAAGGTGAACCAGCATCTGAGGTCCCTGCAATTGCAGGAAAGTGATTCATAATTATTTCACCACTTTTTGAGTAGTTTCTTAAAACACTCAAATTAAAATATGCACATGTCTCATGTTGGCTCAGTGTAATAAAGTCAACGGTAGTTAATACTAGCCTGAAAGATTACTGCTAAAAGTTTCTCTTTAGGCATATTTTAAGAGGAGAAAACTTGGTAACAATTTTGGAGTTCTGTGGGGGAAAAAACAACACATGCCTTTTGTATGGTGTCGTTTTTTCTTGTATTGATCTTCCAAACACCAGTTCTATCTAACTCCAAAGAGCCAGGTCTGCAGCCCAGTGGCAACCTTAGATTGTGAAGGACACCAGTCGTCTTTGGTCAAAAATGTATTCTTAGAGAAGGCTGGGGCAGGTTCCCTTCATCACAAGTGTTCCTAGAAGTTACCTAGTAAATCAAAGCTCTTCTGCACATCAGTCTAAGTCGCTGCTGGCTTCTCTATGTGAAGAACTCTTTCCTGTTACGGTAATTTGTTATCTCCAGTGTCTCTTTAAAAAAAAATCTTCCTTTAGCGTCCATCTACTTCTCAGTCAGTTATTTCAAAAGAGCCATTTCAAAATGGATAATGCTTTCTTCAAGGTGCTGCAACTTGTCCTCCTTCAATGGGGCAACACGGGGGACTAGGAGCTGGGGGGGGGGGGTGGAATGGGACCACTAAGCCCAGCTAGAAATATAAAGGGAACAGCTACTAAAAACAGCAAGGGGAAAAAGCTGGTCATACCGTTTGTTCATTTCATACCTAGCTGCCTCTATTCCAATAAGCAATCATCCAATGCCAGAGGCTAGCAAGACTGCATGACCGTCCAAGACAATAAAAGGATGTGCAAGAAGAGGATTCCTAAGCAGCTGTAAGGCAATGCAAGCAACATGGATGAATGCACATGTAGAAATCTTTGCGGAAATGTTTTTTCCCTAAATGAATTGCAGGCTAATCTGATTAATCCCAGCTGCAGCATCGGTCTCTCTCCCTCCCTGCCTGCAGGGTTTTTGAATACTTTCTTTTCCTCATCTGTCCAGTTGGAAAGGATAGCAATCCATTGCACACGCTGCACTTCAGCGAAAACAAAGGTGCTTAAAAAACGGTTTTCATACATCTGGGATATTGCATTTCCCCCCGTTTTGCACGTTTGTCTGCAGTTGTTTGAAGCAACAGAAAGCAGAGGGCTGCATTTGTGTGTCTTATTTTTAATCTTATTTCCATGGATCATAAAGGAAGGCGGCTCATCTAGTTCTACTTACTGATGCACAAGCATTTTGCTTAAGAACCTCGACATTCTCACCTTGAATTGGGCTGTTTGTCAGATCTCACAAGCCAAAGTGGGTCTCAGTCTGGGGGCGGGGGGAACCTAGAATACTACAGAAAGTCATGCTGCAGCCATAGGAAGTGGCAGTCTCTCTGTGTCAGGCTGAGTCTATGCTGTGGAGATTGTACTGGTGTAGCTATGTCAGCATAACATAGCATAGGTACGGCCTTCATTGACGAAAGGGGTTTTTCTATCGCTATCAGAACATCACCTACTTGAACAAAGTTAGCTACGTTCAATGGAGTGGTCTTCCATTAACAGAACGGTATCTACGCATGGGTTAGGACAGCGTAGTCTGAGGTGTTTCCTCCCCCACCCACCAGACCAACATAGCACCACTGACTGGATTTAAGTGTAGAGCAAGGCTTAGTGTTGAACAAGTGGGTGTTCCCTCCCATAAGAAAGGCAAAACCAAGTCCCTTTCTACTTACATTTGTTAATGAACATGTAGCAACTTTTGCAGGAGAGGGCGTGCTAGCCCTTGTTTCCAACTTGAGTAGCTGCATTGCTACTCCCTCAAATTCCCCCTCCGCTTTCCACTGGAGCTGGCGTTCCTCTTCATTGCCTGTCCCTACAGGCATGCTGTTAAGACAGCTACCACATTTCACCCATAAGGTAGCTGCAACTGAGTTCTGGATGAACAGATTCTGTTGTATAGTTGCCACTGACTGGAGTCACTCCTAATTTACACTGCTGTAAAGAGAAGTGAACCAGGCCCACGGTTTGAAAAGCACTTTGGAACCCTTCTGAACCAGAAGGGGCTGTCGCAAACATGAGACATATTAGGAACCCTAGTCACACAAATATAACCAGTTCCCAATTAAGTGGCTATTTTCGTATGTTTTTGCCCACCTAGATATACGCCATCTAATTAGGAAAACGATCAACTGAATTGCCGGTACAGAGGCATCAACTTGTTATTTATATGCACTGCATGACATTTAGATGGGAAACAGTAACTACCTGCGTCACCTGAAGCCTCTTTCAGCTACAGCCTAGCAGCAGAGGAAAATTCTCCCCCTGAAAACAATGTGCAAGAATCCACATTACACATTACTGCCATGTGCAGTGTAGTTTCCTCCCCATGCCTGGATCCTCTGCTCCTGGGGAAGCAGTGCTTGGTATTTGCAGTCACTGGATTTAAAGTGAGTGGACTATTGTACTTTTCCCTCTTGCTTGTTTCTCCCTCTTTCTTTAGGTACTTTTTTCCTTGTGTTCCTTCCTTCCTGTTATTTGCTGGTCATAACTCCCACCGAAAGGACCCATCACTACCCCAAGGCCCTAAGCCACAAAAGGCTCCCCGTCCCCAGAAGAGAGGGACAGACTGTTTTAATTTCATGATAAAATAAAAACATTGTCCTGAGGTGAGTATGTATAATGTACTAGCATCTGGAGCACAGAGCAGCAAGAACGGCCTACAATTTCCTATGATCTCTCTCTGGTTAAGTCCCAAAAGAAAATCCTTTTAATCTTGAGATTCTGATTGTAACAAGAGACTAAGCACTAGTTTATAACCCCTGATCAAAGAGTGTGCAGCCCTCATCCACAGAGCTCCTGACAGAAGCAGAAATCCTATTGACTTCTGTTGGAGTTGTACCTGTGCACATAGTAAGACCCCACGTTGTGATGCTCAGAGCTGATGAAATTTACCTACTCAGCTCCCATTCTGTTCACTGGGCTCTTTCCTCTAGTCATCTTTGAGCCAAATCGTTGATCCCATTCCTCCTTTGACAGGCGAAAGGACTGAAAACCCAGCCAATTCCAAACCCCAGGGGAAACAAGGCACGAAATGAGGCATGTGGTTTTTTTTTTTTTTTGCGGCCTTGTTCTCCTGATCCAGGCCCTGCAGCAGACCTGTGGGAATTGGGATCTGCAGCTGGGAAGGGTGGATGGCCTCTTTCCCCAGACAGCTCCACCATTCCCCAGACAGCTCCACCATTATTTCCTGGCTGTGATTAGTATGAACACTTTTCCCTGTCTCTACTGTAGGTTGCAGGGAGATGGCTTCAGGGCCATCTCCTGGGTGTGGATTTCCTGCCAGAGAGGGTGTAGAGATGGCCAATCTTTGCAGAGACGAGTCTGGTGTCTGGGAGCTCCTTCACATGGAGTTGACCAGCAGAGGTAATCCTTCCCTCGGGAGTGACGGGCACAAACTATTGGCGGACGAAATTTCAGACAAATAGTTTATTCCCCAGATAAACGCAGTTTGGGTCAACCTGAAACTACTAGTGCATTTGGCATGAAGTCATAATCATTTTGGCCAAAAAAAAAAAAAAAGGAAAGGTCAGGACTTAATTGCCATTCATAAGTGGCTGGAGGAAGAAGAGATACTTCCCTTTATAACCTTTAGCCTCATGGGCAAAGTACTCACCTGGGATGGAGAAGACACAGATTCAATTCCCTCCTCTGTCTGGCAGGGAGAAGAGATTTGAAATTGGGTCTCCCACCTCCACCTGCATGCCCCAACGACCAGACTATTGGATATCCTAAACTGATGCTCACTCATTCTCTCTCTCTCTCTCTCTCTCTCTCTCTCTCTCTCTCTCTCTCTCTCTCTCTCTCTCACCCATTCAAGCTGCTCTATGGGGTTTAAAACACTTGAATGGTCAGTGGGCCAGAGCGAGCCAATGGGAGAATATCTCTGCAACCTGGTAGTTAGGCCCTTCCCGCAAGAGCAGGAAGAGCCAAGTTGAAATCTGTTCCCCACATCAGGAAGAGAAGAAAACACAAGCCAGGTCTTCTGCAGCCAGCCGAATGCTCCAATATCTGACCTCCAGGCTGAGGTTCCTCCTTGCCCCGTTCCTTTGACAGTCTAGCCCTTTGCTTTTATTGAAAAAATGCCCAGAAGCAAAGTGATTCTTTTGACCAAAACAAGTTGGGTCAACTTCGTCAATTCACTGACTTCTTTGGAATTTTGAACGAAGCCCCAAATACTTTGTTTTTCAGAAATGCCAGCAAATCCATCAAATTTGCTATGGCCCAGCTGCAGGAATGACCCAGAGAAAACACCGCAAGGCTCCCCTTGTCAAAACTCTCTCCCCCCCTACAGATTTCCCCCTGTAGGGGATTAATCCCGCTGTACATTAGTTTAGGATCGGGCCCGCACTCACCAGCCAAGTGCAAGGGGTAGACATATATTTCACTGTCACTTTAATCTCCCTCCAGGCATCAAGTAACTGTCGTTAGGCTGAGGGAGGGTTTCTATATCTTGAGGAGAGGTCAAAATAAAGATCTTTGTTCTGTTGCCCTCTAGCTACAAAAGGATGGAGTGACTGCAGTGGTAGATGTGTCAAACTCTAGACATCCGAAGAACATGTAGTGTTAGCAGGTCATGTTACCTGCCAGATCTTAGAGATTGAAACAGGCAGTAGCACCAGATTTCATTTCCGACCAGGGCCATATGTTTGAACAGGAAGTCTAGTTTCACCTTCTATTATCCCAGTTACCTGTCCAGCAAAACAAATCCCTGAGAAACTGAGTTTCAGAGAGCTCTCACATAACACATTCCTCGCTAGTATCAGACGGTTTTGTTCTTCAGGTTCACGTGATGATCAAACCAATGGTACCTCCTGTCCTTGGAATATATTGATGCTGTGCCTGGCCATGCAGGGGTGCTTTTAGCTAGTGAGCTGCTTTTCTAGAATTTAGCAAAGCAATCACACTTTAAATTGGAGATAGACAAGCATAAGAAAAAGATCTGCCGTAAAACTAAGTCACAAGCATGGCTTGTATCTTGCCCCATAAGCCTGCCCTTCTGGAGAAAGTTCCAGTACTTATCACAGGCGATGTTGTTGTGAAATAAAAAGGGAGAGAATAGAGAGATGCTTCTCATTCGTGTCTGAGCATTTTCACTTGGTAAGACACAGTTCTGTCTGCTGCAGATTGAATGATCTCTACCGGAATCTGCTTTCGCCGAGTCATTCTGCAAGTGGAAATGAGCTAGCGTGTAAGTCAGCACATTTTATTCCTTAGCAAGTCATTTCCTCAATATCCCAAAGTGTACCCATTAATTTCCAAGGGGGAAAATTCCCTACCAAACCCACATTTTTATAATGAAGTGTTTGGTTATTTCTGTATCCTAAGGGGAGAATGCCAAGGCACAGATTGGAAACCCTATAGAGGTGGAGGGGAAAGGAGTAGCAAAGAGAGGATGTGAAATCACTCTCCCATATACTGCACACTTCCATAATTCAAAAAGGCTTGATCCAGTTCATTTCAAGTTGTCTAGGGGCCAGTATGGGACTAATAATACTGGGAGGCCCTGTCAAGATCAGGGACGGAGTGTGTGCTAGGCATTGTACATACAGAGATGCTCCCTGCCCCAAAGAGCTTATAATCTAAATAGACAAGACAGACCACAGATAGCAGAAAGGAAGGATTATTCCAGTTTTACAGTTGGGGAACTGAGGCACACAGAGGCTGCAGCCCTTGAAGGCAATAGACTTAGGTAATAGTCCCATTGACTTCACTGGACTTGGGAACAGGCCTAATGTCAGAGAGGTTCTTCTGTAGAGGCCATCTGTTAACGGGTCAGATCCAGAAAGGGGGGAAGCACCTGCGGAAGTTTGCTGAACACTTTCGGCTCCCACTGAAGTCAACGGGCCTGATTCCCACCCCTATGTAGTCATTTAGGGCCTGATCCGGAGCCCACTGAGGTCAAGGGGAGCCTCTCCATTGGGCTTTGGGATAAGGCCCACACACCATTCTCGATTTCCACTGGGGTAAGCGATTGCACAAGGCAGTGGCGAACCAGACCCCAAGGTGGGAACTGAAGACATGGCCAGAGTCACTTATCCCTTTGATCAGTTAGGCCCCATGACAGAATCCAGCCGGCCCTTTCATGGCTGAAAGCCCGCTCAGCAGGAGGCGGCTTTAACATTTACATAGCAGAGTCAGAGGAGAGATTTATGACATCATAAAATCCCAATTTCATAGTACATTTCATTAGTAATAGTAATTAATCACTTAGTTTAATATTTCATATTTACAAGTGTTCCAGCCACCACACCCCCTCTTCCCCCTCCTCCAAGGCAGGCATAAGTCAGTCCCGATACTCTCATTTGACTTGCTTATACTCCACTGTGTTTCTTCCCATTTAAATTAAGACTAATTAAAAGTATGTCATAGCAAGAGCAGATAAAATGCACTTCAAAGTCAATCCAGAGCTCACACCAGCTCAATAAAAGCCTTTCGTTTAGTCTATTTTTCAAAGTCAGTCAACCAAATTTCCTCGGATCTATTGGATATATTCCAAGGATTTCTGGGTTTTAAAAAATCTTATTAGGTCTCTTGGAGGTCTGTTATCCTAAAGAAGGCTGTTTCGCTTTGGTTCAATGATACTCTAGGTTGGTTATGCATAGGTATCCATGGAACTGTTTTGATTTTGCTGCACTGCACCTTTAAGACTCTGCTGGAGAATCTAATGTTATGTGAAGCTGAATGACACAGCCTGGTACAGGGGAGACCCTGGATGCTCTCTCTTGCGTGCACCTACTTTACTTTTGTTCTTCCTTGCTTGGTTTTATCTAGTGAATCTGAATTAAAAGTTGAGCATATTGGAAGTACACAGTTGCTCTTTGCAGACAGATAAACACAGCAATGCTCACTCCGTACATTTTTCATCAAGAATTTGGGGAAGGTTGAAGTGATGGCTGGTGGGGGTTATTCAGGGAATTGAGTGGGGAGGGGATTTTGATTTGTAATGTGTTTGCTGCATGGTGGTTGCATGCATAGGGGAGAGGGATGGGTGTAAAAATGCTCTGCCATTTTGATTCAGTGTCGTGACTGTAGGCTAGGCCTGTGATCAGAGTTGTCCTCGTTGTTTAGAGCTAAGTGAAAAAATGGTGGGATTTTCAAAGATGCCTAAGCGAGTAAGGTCCAGACATTTAACAGGACTTGTGCTCCTAACCCCCTTAGGTGTTTTGAAAACCACAATGTATGGGCTTGATGCAGGAATCACTGGGTAGAATGCTCTGGCCTGCTTAATGCCGGAGGTCAGACAAGATCAGTATAATTGTGCTTGATTCTGGTGCTACAATCAAGAAAGAGCTCCTCCTAAGTTTCTACATTTCTATCCATCCAGCCTCTCATTTAAAAAGATCTCTCAAATCCAGATCTTTCTTCATCTCTCTAATTGGACAGAACAGTTTGCTTCCCGTTTAGGGGATTCTTATCCCGTGCCCCTGAGGCTCGATACACTACAGCTTGCTTCATCAAGATGTTTTGACTACATGCCATACATACCCTATAGTGCTCAAGGCAGCTGATCGTAAACACTCAATGTCTGTTTTGAATCAGCATATGCCAAGTTCCAACTTAATAGAAAATATATCTTGCTTTAAAGATGACATAATTCCCCATTATACAGAGAACAGGCAGCAAAATAAATCAATAAATAAGTTAGGATAAGGGGAAAAAACATTTCTGAATGGCAGACAACTGCAATAACAGTTTTAAAGATCTATACAGCCTCAAAAGTTAGATGGATTTCAGACCGCTTTCCTTGATTTATTGAAAATGTTTAAGAGGTTGCAAAAATGCGTATTTACTGAGCTAGCAAGCTTAAATTCAGCAAGATTTCAGAATATTCAGGATATATTACAAGGCCTGGTTAGTTATATTTCTTACCCCTTGTAATCCAAAGGATCATAGAATATCAGGGTTGGAATGGACCTTAGGAGGTATCTAGTCCAACCCCCTGCTCAAAGAAGGACCAATCCCCAACTAAATCATCCCAGCCAGGGCTTTGTCAAGCCTGACCTTAAAAACCTCTAAGGAAGGAGATTCTACCCCCTCCCTAGGGAACCCATTCCAATGCTTCACCACCCTGCTAGTGAAATAGTGTTTTCTAATATCCAACCCAGACCTTCGTCACTGCAACGTGAGACCATTACTCCTTGATCTGTCATCTGCTACCACTTAGAACAGCTGAGCTCCATCCTCTTTGGAACCCCGTTTCAAGTATCAAATCCCCTCTCCCTCTTCTTCAGACTAAATAACCCCAGTTCTCTCAGCCTCTCCTTGTAAATCATGTGCCCCAGCCCCCTAATCACTTTTGTTGCCCTCCGCTGGACTCTCTCCAACTTTTCCACATTCCTTCTGTAGTGGGGGGACCAAAATTGGATGCAGTACTCCAGGGGGGGCTCACCAGTGTCGAAAAGAGAGGAATAATCACTTCCCTCGATCTGCTGGCAATGCTCCTACTTATACATCCCAATATGCCATTGGCCTTCGAGGCAACAAGGGCACAACTGTTTTTTGATGGATTTTTTGATGGATTTTTTGATGGATTTTTTGATGGATCCATTCCAGAGTTGCCTGGACCCAGAAGTCCCCACTCCACTGAGGTTCAGAATTAGGGAAAAGACAAAACAAGAAAGAGTGTTATCTAGTGGGTAGAACATGGACCTTTGAGTCAGGAGAGCTAGGTTCTAACCCCAGCAATGCTACTGTCCTGGTGCATGACTTTGGGGGGGGGGGGGGTGTCATTTCACTTCTATGTTTCCCTTCCTACCCCTCTGCCTGTTTAGGCTGTAAGCAGAGACAATATCTCTCTAGGTGTAGGTAATGGTACTGAGCACAATGGAGCCCTGAATTTGGGAATTTGTGCCAGTTCTGACTCACTTTCCAGCTAGTCACATTCATAGCCTCTTTGTTTGCTGGGAGCGGGCTTCCTTTTCATATGGAGAAGACTAAAAATGCGGAGCAATTCCTCCTGCCCTCCCACACAGCAAACATATGCCCCCATCTGCCATGGTCTGACGGTTATTATAGGCACCACAGCCTATTCCTAAATTGCTCACTGTCTTGTTACTTGTTTCCTTCCAGGTTATGTTCAGCTGATTTGCCAGTGTCCATTCAGAAAAGCAACCCACAGGCGTACAAACCCATAACCACTGGGGACTAGTTTTCAGACTGGAGTGCTTAAATTCAGGCACCTAAATACAGATTTGGCTAAATACCAGTCTTAGGCCTCTATTTAACAACATAGGCACCCAAATACTCATCTAGATGTTAAAGTCAACATGTAGATGCTTAATTACTGAGTTAAGGGCCTACGGCATCCAAATTTGAATATTGAGCTTCAGTCCCTGTGCTCTTAAAGTCACTTGATTAAAAAAATGCACAACAAAAGCTTTTCCATGTCATTCATATCATGTCCTATCATTCCAGACCTGTAACACCCCTTCCCCCGCACCTTTTTAAGTATAGATTCTGATTACTGAAGCTATTTATGGGGCCAAATTCAGTTTCTATTTCCACCCAAGAACCACCATGGACTAAAACCCTAACTGCTCTGACTTTACTCCATCCTCCACTCAAACAGGACACTGAGATAACAGAGCTGCCTAAAGGCTGCTCTAGCTTCCGCCACGTGAAGCTGTCCCATGGGGACTACTCCTACTACTACTCCTACTACTGCCCACTCCTGACCCTCCTTGCCTAACACACAGGTTGGCACCAAGGTGATTCCTGTACACTGGGGAAATCCTTGGTTGACACTTTAGGAGAGCATTCCAGTAAAATAAAACCAATGTATTAAAATATACATAGGATTAAGTGAGTTGAAGTATAAGAAATGAAGATAGATGGGTATTTTGTTTTGTTTTACTTTTTCTAAAAGTCTGAAACTTAATCTGGCAAGGTACAGGCTTTGTTCAAGACCGTTTCTTTCACCAAACTTCCGTCTTCCCACCTATGGCTGACTTCCATTCAGTCAGGACATGCCAGAGATGTGCAAGATCTTTGCCTAAGAAGGTTTCTCACCCTAGATTCAGTTTCCAGAGACACCAACCTCCAGGTTTCTCAGCTTGAAAAAGCCTTGCTCCCTTGTGTCCACCTAGTGATGAGTGCCAAAGATGGCTTCTGTCTTTGCTTAGATATCCCAAAGTTCAAGGACCTTGTTTCAAGAAACAGGATTCTGCTTTTCCTTTCCTGTGAGCTTCCCATCCCCCTGTATGCAAATAGGACTTTCATAGTTTTGATTACACCAGGCTTAATTTACATAGGAGACAGGTAAATAGATTTGATATTTCCTTCTTTCTGGGAGACCGGTTCCTCTTTCCGATCAAACTGTAAAGCAGGATATTAATGCATGTTCATAATTCCTTATATAGTATTAGCATACATTATATTAATTGCAGTGTGTCATAGCCTTTCATAAAACACCTCTATACACTTTTATAATAGAGCAATATTGTATACACTAAATTGAATCAATAAAAACAAAACAGTAGTAGTCATCAGAACTAGGTGGTATTCACCCAAGAGTTCTGAAGGAATCCAAATATGAACTTGCAGAACTACTAACTGTGGCAAGTAACCTTCCATTTAAGTCAGCCTCTGTACCAAATGACTGGAGGATAGCTAATGCGACATCAATTATTTTTTAAAGGCTCCAGAGGCAATCCTGGTGATTACAAGACATTCAGCCCAGAAGGGTTATGAGAGGTATCATTAAAAAAAGTTATGGTTTGCTGAATGTGATTATCCAATTTGTAGGCACGTATCATTTCTGTATCTGATGTTAGGAATACTGACTATGTAACAATTACAACTGTGTGTACACTTGGGGGAAGGCCCACCAGACAGGAGGCCGTCAGCCTGAATGAGCCATTTAAGAAGGACAACAGAACTCTGAAGATACTAATCTCCCACCATCTTGAGGAGCTTCCTGGGTTGTTGCCGTGACATTTCATGGTCATCTGATGATGTCACCTGGTAGAGAGTACCACTTTAAACACTGCTGGTACTTTTCCACTGGAAATAAAGGGTTCCCACCCTCTGTAAATTCTATTTATGGATGGGGAGTAAATCAATCAGCACTCTTCTCTATCACATAGGAAGAAGATTGCTAAAAACACCTGTAGGGAAAGATGGGGATTGAGTCGAGGCTGAGACAGGGGTGTAGTCTGTAAAGAGAAATAACTGGAACTCGAAGCTACAGAAACTCTGCAACTTGCCTAAAACAACAAGGGGGGGTTACATTTTGTAACCGTTTCAAATATACTAAGCTTCATTTGCATATTTTGTTTTATTTGCTCAGTAATTTGTTCCGTTTTCTATCCCTTATGATCACTTCAAATTTACCTTTTATAGTTAAACATAGTTCTTGTTTGTTTATTTCAAGAGGCAGTTTGTGCAATTCATATTGGGGGTGGGGGCAATGGCTGTGCACCTCTCTCTCCACATTGAGGGAGAGGGTGGGTTTTTAGGAGCTTGCACTGTGCAGATATTTCTACAGAGCACAATACAATATTATTTTGGGTTTATACCCCAAAGGACGGGTGCACCCGAGTACTGGGCAGTCCCCAAGCGGATTCCTCCCACACAGAGCTGATCTCTGTGTCCATTTGCAGCTGTATCTGTGTGTACTAGAGAAGGCTTGAGGGCCTGGCACAGCTAGGAGAGGGTGAGGAAACCCAAGCTGGTGGAACGGGTGGAATCAATGGGACCCCAGCACATCATGTGGCATCCCGGACATTTTCCAGCCATTTTGAGCTTTAAAAACCCAAAAGAGGAGAAAGCGCTACAAAAAAAGTGAGGCTATGGGTGGATAAGGGGGGTTGTTAGACGTGAGTTAACATAGTAAGCAACAGACTGGAGATATAACTAGTCAAATGTTTGAATAATGTCTCTTGAGAGGACAGAGACGGAGAGTGTTTCATATGCTCCTTCATCAGAATGAGCCAGTATCGTTTTGCTGACATTGGGTAAGAACAAGCACGGGGGGAAAGAATATCAGAAACACGAACTCAAATGTCAGAAGACTCAGCAAATACCTGTTGGACTTGGACCTATTGGATTTGGGCAGGGACTCAGCCTAGCACAATGAGCTCGGTCTTGGTTGGAGCCTCTAGATGCTATAATCTAATCTAACCATAATCTGAATAGAATGTCTGAAAACCAGGGAGTTACCTATAGACCAGGCAGCGCACAGGGCAGTGGCTGTAGTTTCCCCACTGCTCACTGGAATTGGGTTACAACAGCTTCTCCTCCAGGGACCAACTCTCAGCATTTGTGTAAATTGGTCTCTCCATGGTCCCTCTGCTGGCTGAGAAGGTGGCATGTGTTGCCAGACACTCGTCTATGAGCAGCTGTAGTAAGAGCATCAATTCATTTCTGTGAGGGTAATGAATTGTTATGGGATATTTATTGGGAATGGCTGAACATGAAAACATACCTTTTGGACTTCTACCCCAACCTTATCCAATTAGCTAAACCCTGTATTTTTAAACTCTTCATCTGGTTGGCCCTAGCTATTTGCAATCTATTTATCCAAAGCCCAGAGTACCAAAGCACTTAAGCACACGCTTGAATTTAAACATGTGAGTAGTCCCATTAAACTCATGGATGGGTCCACTGAAATCACACTTAGGCATATGCTTAAATGCTTTGCTGAACAACTTACATGTTTCTAGTTAAGCATGTGCTTAAATGTGTCTCAAAAATCCAAGGTATTACAACAAAACAGGAGACCAGACTGATCTCAGCTACCTCTGCTTCATTATTTGGATTGTGGTGGCATCTCAGCATTCAGTCACAGACCGGGACTCCATTCTACTGGCGCTATACAAACAGAACAGAGACAGGCCCTGCCCCAGAGCGCTCTGTAAATCTGGTGTGGCTTTGGCAGACTTACTCCAGATTTACCCAGGAGTGAATGAGATCAGACTCCAGCCTACGGTTGTCCCTTCTTGATAGCAGATTTGATGGCTCTGTAAGCACCATACTAATAGATACCTCACACCACTTCGGATATCAGCAGACATGACATTCACCTAATGTCTTCTCACTCTGCTTAAAACTTTTATTTGCCTCAAAGAGCTTTTTCTTAGAACGACCCAACTGGCTCTACATTGACTTCCTTTCCATCTCCCCTTTATTCAGGGCTCCTTCGCTTGTTTCTATGAGATTGCATTCTAAGATGGTGGCATTTGATGCAGTTTGAATCAGGCAGTATTTAATGGCAGGGCGTGTTACTATGGAAATTTCCCAGCAGCCCTTGCAACCTCCCCATCTGACATTTCCCTTTCATTCAATACCCCCATAATAGGAGTATCTCTATATACAAGCTTGTCTCCCTGTCATAAGTATAAAGTAGCTTAGAATTTCTATTTACCTGTAAAGGGTTAATCTGAAAGTAACCTGAGAGGAGATGACGTAATCAACCTCAGGAACAAAGAGAGTGTTTTTTAGTTTCAGTTTCCCTTCTCTTCTCGCTCTGGCTCTGCTGATGTTCGCCTGGCTATGGGACTAACAAACCATCTGTCTCTATTCTACATTTCCATGATCTTTTAAGAAGTCAGTTCAGTAGTAAGTGAATTGTATGCTTGAACTGTATCACTTGATAATTGATCCATGGTGTTCTTTACTGTTAAGCTTTGGCAGAGGAAGAATTCCCAGGGAGGGATCAGTTATGCTGTGTGATGTAAGTGAGGTGTTTTCTATTGATTTCTGTACAAGGGGTTTATGCTCCTTCTTTTCCTTTTATTAAAATCTCCCTTTTAAGATTCTGCCTGCTTGTTTCTATTGGATAGATCCTGGTTTGGATCGGGAACGTCTCACAGCAAGTGAGAATTTTGGTCTTTGTTTCTCAAACCTCCCCCAGGTGAAGGGAGGAGATTTGAGGGGTGTTACAGTAGGGGTTCCAATTTACCCTAACCCATGGTTTTGGGGTCTTAAATGGGTGGTGGCAGCATTATTCCAATTCCAAACTGGAGAAGTTTGGGTTCTGGGGAAAAGTTTTAACCTAAGATGGTAAAATAAGCTTGGGGGGTTATTTCTTTTTTCATGCGGGGTCCCCACATCTTTACCCTAGAGTTCAGAGTGGAGAGGCACACCTTGACACTCCCCAACAGACTACTGCTCCCATCATCTCCTCATTGCTTCTCACACTATTATTCCCTCAGGGCTCCTGGTTATGCCAGAATGAGAAGTCCTTGAGAAGGCTCATGAGAAATGTCTTCCACCCAGGCTGTACTTATTCTGGGGATAGAAAGAGGACTTAAGTCTCTGGACCAAGTCTACACCTGGATTTTGTACCAGTATAGCTATTTTCGTCAGGGGTGTGATTTTTACCCAAATTGTTACAGTACACAGCCTAATGGGGGGGGGGCAGTCATACAAGTGTTATATCTCACTGTAACTTATTCCCCTTCCCATATGGGGAAGCTATAGTGATAAGCACATTTATATCTGGAGCATTGTATTTCTACTAGGCATGGTTGTCCTGCTTTAACTAGACTGATATATATGAAGGCAGTACAACTTGTGAGTTTAGACAAGGTCACAGGCTCTCATTCCATGAAAGCTAAATTCACCCCTCTTTTTAAAGAAAACCAACAATTCTCTCCTCCCCCCAATTTTTCTATAGTAATGCCTGCCCTTGGTAAGTTGTGAGCTTGGTAAAAATGAATGCGTGTTTCCCCAATAAATAATAGTAGCAAGACAGATGGCAGGCCTTGTCTACACTGCGAGGGGAGATCCATCTAAATTACATAGCTAAAGTCGATGTACTTAGATCTACTTACCGCTGGGTCCATGACATTGACTGGAGACACTCTCTCATCAACTCCCCTTGCGATTTTTGTTCAGGTAGAGTACAGGAGTCAATGGAAGACCGACTTGTGGTCGATTTAGCTGGGCTTCACTAGACACTCTAAATCGACCACTGATGCATGGATCATAATGCACTAATCCCCTGGTAAATGTAGACACGCCCTTTGTGTTTGCACATTACATTTCCAAACCTCTTGACTAGTATATTAGTAATACTAATAGCCAGTTCATAAGCATTACTAACCATGTATTCCAGTACCATCGAGTATATACTGAAATTATTCTGTTACACTAGATTTATCACTTTGTGCATCCTAGCAATGAGCTATAGAACAGGTCATTGCTGTAAGTAACTCACACTTACTGTACAGGTTTAAGATTAGCAGCCGTGTTAGTCTGTATCCGTAAATAAAACGAGGAAGATTTGTGGCACCTTAGAGGCTAACCAGTTTATTTCAGCATAAGCTTTCGTGGGCTATTGCCCACTTCAAGTATTTCTTGCAGAGATTTAGCTCTAATCTGAGCTAAGTCCCCATTCACAGTGCTACTGTTGTCTATTCCTTTTATTCCAAACACCAGATATACATCTGTCAGATCAGTTCACTGCAGACTCAAACAGTGAGGAATTCAACGGTCTAGGTCCTAAGGCAGTTTGAAGTGTTGTCAAAGCACTGGGAAAGCCATGGCTAGATCTGAATTTGGTAAGGTATTTGATAGCAAGCTCGAATAAAATAAATCAAATGGAAAAACAATGGAATCAAAAACACATGGCAAAGATCACAGGGGGTTAATTGGCAGCGTTTTTGTTTGATCACTGTCCAAGCATCATTGAAAATAAAGCCAGATGTTTGCTCCCTGCAAAAAGGGGCTCCTGGCCTGCTTGGACATTCAGAAAATAATTCAGGGTTTTAAAACAAAAATACATAAGAATGTTTATAACTTATCATACAAAAAGTCTTCCCAGAGCCCTGAAATAAAGGGAGTTTGAGAGATTTTGCAGGAGCAACTTAATAGATCATTCAGATCCAGAAAAGGTTCTATTTAAATTGTCTTTAAAGCTTCAGAGGGATTGACTGCCTTTTCATTCCGTTTCTTTTCTCACCTTGTAAATGGCTTTTGCTGTTCCTTAGCAGAACAGTCACTAAAGCACATGGCTAATTATGCACTCAGTACAGGTTTCGGGGAAGAAATAGTTTATTGTGTGGTGTCAGCAAGCAGCATTTCTATGCATCATTCAGAGTTTGCAATGTACTTTATTTTAAGTGATTCTCACACCACTTATTTGTCACCCCTTCTTATTCTTGATAGACAGTTTAGTAATTTTATAATGGAATGCAAGTCGTCACACTAAACATTTAGGATAGTAGGATAGGATCTAAATTACTGCTTCACATATAATCATATCTAATCCAATTAACTGAAATGCAATGAAGCAGTATAGGAGAGGTATCAGGCAACCTGCTTTGCTTTTTCAAATCTCTCTGATAAGAAGCAGCGAAACAAGTTTGTCAGGCTAAATATAGGCAGATCAACACTTCTGCTTTTAATTTTAGACCCATATACGCTATGCTTGCAGTGGTTCTCCTGCAAGATTAGGCACTTCTTTTGTGGAAGTGCTTATAGATTTTTGATTCCTTTCCCTCTTCCTATTACAGTAAACCCTCAATTTAACGGACCTCGATTTAACGGACTTCGGATGCAACGGACAAAATTTCTGAGCAAGTAGATGCATCCAAAATCCATTTCTCGCGGGCTGGCTGCCGGCTGCCGCCTGGGTCCAGGCAGCAGGCAGGCTGGCTGCCGGCTCCCGGGTCCCGCCAGAGTCCCGCCAGCGGGCGGGCTGGCTGCTGGCTTCCGCCCGGCTCCCGCCTGCAGGCGGGCTGCCGTCTCCTGCCCGAGTCCCGCCAGCGGGCAGGCTAGCTGGCTTCCGGGTCCCGCCTGCGGGCTGGCTAGCTGCCGGGTCCCGCCCGGGTCCCACCTGCGGGCAGGCTGGCTGGCTGCTGGGTCCCGCCCGAGTCCCGCCAGCGGGCGGGCTGGCTGACGGTTCCCGGCTGCCGCCCGGGTCCCAGCAACGGGCGGGCTGCGGAGCTGCCGCCCCGACCCTGTGGCGGGCGGGCTGCTGCTCCGACAGCTCTTTTTTTTATTATTAAATAACGGACTTTCTGATTTAACGGACACCCCATCGCCCGAATTAGTCCGTTAAATGGAGGTTTTACTGTACACCATGTGGACCTGTAACTGCTTGCTTGTGTCAACACTAATTTTGTTACCCACAGTGAAGTCATCGGTCAGTGCAGTGGAAGGACACACCTCACACAAAGGACTTGTTAGCTTACAATTAAGGTCACTCTCTTCCAATCATTCATGTCCCCATCTACCTCAATTCTCATCTTACTACCCAAACGTTTAAAGAAAATTCCAGAGGTCCCTACAATTCGTAACAAATTCCCTTTCCATGCCAACGTGTAATCCCATAGCACACAATACCTATCCAGTCCTTCAGAATCATATTGCAAAGCAAATATACCCTGCAAAGCTTTTCTGAGCTTGGTCACTTTTCCAGCATGCAAGCCTCTGCTTCAGCCATTCCTCCCCTCCTCCCACCAAACCCATTTTGTTGTGTTTGTAGACAACGGTGGCCCTGAACACCCTTCTCATGGAAAAAAGCCCAAGTGAGTGTCTCCAACCGAGTGTCGACACCACTGCGCAGATAAGGTCAGGGAGGTCAAAGCTCACAGGGATTCTAGAAGCGGCTTCATTTGTGATCGTGGTTTTTAGCACACTCCTCATTTCCCAAGGGCTGCTGGTCCCTTCTTACCCCACCCCCACACCTCATTGGACCCCTGCTCAACTGCCAAACTGTGAATGGTGGGGGGAGAGAAGAGAAGAAATATCCTCTCCCTACACACAAGGGAAGGAGGAAGGACAAACCAGTCCCAAGTGCTAAAGGCCTAGGTCAGTGTGCAAAGAGAGGCCCCCGGTCTAGGGAGGATATGCTGTTGCTGCCTAAGGAGTTGTTCATCTCAGCTGCCGGTTTGAATGTTAACACCTCAGCTCTCCGTTGTATCTCACCAACATGACTGTTGTGTTCATGGTCATGGTGTGAAGATGTGGCTACACTTGGTGTAAAGGGGTCGGTCTCAGGTCATGTTAACTTACTTCACTTTTAAAAGCGTCATTCCATCCAAGTCTAGGTAGAGCCCGAGCGGGAGGGGAGGGCATGGCGTCTTTCCCTGCCCCTAAGAGGTAAGGTGACGTGGCCTTAGAGGGGACTCAACTTCAACTAGAGGGAAGTCAACAAAAATGAGAATTCATAAACACTGCTTTTAAAAGTGAATGATTTGTAACTGTTTTCTCATGAAAACTTAGTTATGAATTTATCCCCAGAGTGTCAAGGGAAATCCAATTATCCTCTGAACAGTAATTTTGTTGCACTTCTAGACTGAATTCACTGAAGTGTGAAATAGGGGAATTTTAATCCGGCTTTTAGTGAAAGGCTCAATTCAGCCTTAGCTATGAAGTCACCAGCAATGTCTCAATACTAGCACGTCTCTTTTTCAGGGCTGCTTCTTCCAGAGGTCACTTGGGAAAAAGTCAGCCCATACCCTGAGAATTCAAAAGGGAATATTTTTCGATAGCCTTTTGCGTGTCGGTTTGTTTAGAGATGTGGTATAGACAACAGAACAAAATTCCTTATCTGGATATTGGTAAAATAGTTCTGATAAAAATAGAATGATAAACCCTCCTCACCCTAAAAACAAAGTCACCCAAACTTTTTGGGAGTTTGGAAACTGTTTAACTTGGGGTGGTAGGTCATTTAAAAACATCATGGCCCCTTTATGCTTCTAAGTTCCAGACAGCCTCAAAGATACCTGAACAAGGCCAAGGGGGCTGTTCTTAATGTAGATTCAGACAATTTGTCATGTTTGGATATGGAGCTGAGCCTTTGGGTGCTTGACTAAACCGAAGCTCCAAGCCCTTTGAAGTTCTCTCCTCACTAATTATTTGAGTGTCACTGGTAATTGCCTATACAATGCACGAAAGCGATGTATTCAGAGCCAGCCTGGCTGTTCCGCATCCAGCTATTGGGGCATACGTACTTGAGCCTCCTTATTACTATTCTCATCAGTCCAGAAAATGAAACAAGTGCAGCAACTTATTTTCAAACACTGTCTGTCCTGGGTGCGAGTCAAATCAGATGACTGCCAGCAAGAGAGACAGTGGACTCTGATGACATCATGGCAGAAACCTATAGCAGTATTTTTTCCTTTTTTATTACTACCTTCAAAATAAACTCAGTGACATTATTATGAGCTTAATTAGGGGGCACAATAGCCACAAACAAGCACTCTCGGCAGGAATCAATTTGCAAAACTGATACAAATTGGAGACAAAAACACACACATCTAAAACAAAAATCTACTAAAACAAAGACAATAACACTCTTCCTTCCATCCAAAGATGTATTAACAATGAATCATGCCAAAAGCTGTTCAAACTAAGAAACTGACGAAGTCCAGCTAATTATAAGCTAACCTAAATGTTCAACATTCCTAGAATTATAGTTATAGAATCACAGAACTATAGGACTGAAAGAGACACCAATAGGTCATCTAGTCCAGTCCCCTGCACTCAAGGTAGGGCTAAGTATCATGTAGACCAGTGGTTCTCAAACTGCGGTCCGTGAGGGTACTCCAGAGGGTCTGCGAGTCATGTCCGGCTCTGGGGCTGCTGGCCCCACTGATCAACTCCTTCCCCCTCCCTCCCAGGGCTTTCTACATGCCTCGGGCACGCTTGGGGTGGTGGTGGAAAGAGGTGGGGAAGAGGAGGGATGGGGTAGAGTGGGGTCAGGAAGAGTTTGAGAAGTGATAGGGCCTTGGGGAATGATTGAGCAGGGGTTCAGCACCCCCAGGGAAAAATAGAAGCCACCTTGGGAGTCCACAATTTTTTTAAAATCAAAATGGGGGTTCTTGGGTTGCTAAAGTTTGAGAACCACAGAACTAGACCAGCTGTTTGTCCAACCTGTTCTTAAAACCTCCAATGATGGAGATTCCACAACCTCCCTAGGGTATTAAGTACTTAACCAACCAGACAGTTAGGAAGCTTTTCCCAATGCCCAACCTAAACTTTCCTCACTGTAATTTAAGCCCATTGTTTCTTGTCCTATCCTCAGAGGTTAATTTACCCCTCTACTCCTTGTAAACACCTTTTATGTACTTGAAAACAGTTATGTTCCCTCCTGAGTCTTCCCTTCTCCAGACTAAAGAAATCCATTTCTCCTCCTTCCTCCCATCATTCCTCATACGTTATGTTTTCTACAACTTTCATCGTTTTTCTTGCTCTCCTCTGGACTTTCCCCAGTCAATAGGAGTTTGTCTGAGTAATGAAAGAAGTGAAAAATGTAAGAAAGAACTCATGATTTGGCCTATTTTCTTCAAGAGGCACTGCAGATATTTGGCACTTCTCATAGCCCGCTTGAATAAACATCTTAAAACTGCCCATACAAGAAAGGTCAAAAGACTAAAGGACGGAGGAGCCCAAGACCCACTGAATGTCAATGGGACTTGGGTGCCTAAATCCTTAAGACATACTTGAAATCTTTTCCAGGATCCATAGCAGGAGTATAATGCTATATTGCTGGCTTGTCCGAGGTGAACGGAGCTTAGTGATGGTGGGGACTACTGCTGAGAATGTACAAAACCCCGCCATGCTCCTGTGTTACTTAGCATACAGCATCTGATCCAACACCCCCTGAAGTCAATGGAAAGTCTCTGGGTGCCTTCAGTGCTCATTGCATCGATGCTTCTCCTTGCGTTTGGTGTTATTGGGAATTCCTCCAGTAATCACTGGACTTTGTCAGACTCTGCTTTCTCCCAAGTCTGGTTCTTCCTAGGGTTCCATTCACCACCTCCCTGTCTCTGCACCTCCAATTGCCTCCATTCAAAGGGACGTGATCATCTCTCTCATACCCTTGTGCTGGGTAACACACATGCCAGCACAATTAACTTGGCAGCTTTAGGTTTTAGTTCTTCCTTGTGCAGGCGGGTCAGAGGTACCCTCTCTCCCTAAGAGCCCCTCAGCCTTGATCTGAAGGATCACCCACAAGAAATGGTTCATGTACTATGTTCAGCTGATCTTAAAGGTCTGGTTGATAGTTTCAGCAGAGAAGTCAAGATGGCAGTGGTTTTATCATGCGACTCCTAGGAAGTGGTCAAAACCACTATCTCATTTCAAATACAGTAAGCTACTGAACAGTTATCAGATAGTGGTAATCGTATTTGGTTACCCCTGGCGTAATTGGGCCAGATCGAGCCAACACCTTAAACTCACCAAAGCTCATTCATAAGTCCCATCTCCCCCAATTGTCTAGTCCTCTCCTCTGTTCTGTTTTGATATGCGCAAATGCCAAATGAAGTGGAGTGGTGCTCTCCCAACTTAATCCTGACCTAAAGGGATTCCAAGAGACCTATAGATTATCCTCAGATAATCAGACACACAATACGCATCCCACAAGCATAATAAGGTTCTGGTAACAAAGTCCTGTGGCACCTTAAAGACTAACTATAAAGTTCTGGTTACTCTAATGTCAGACAGATCTTACAATGATTGACCATCCTCAGTTCTACATTGTATTTTATGAAGCTACCTTCTCCCACATCCATCAACATCATATGCAAGTACATACCAGAGTTACTGATTGAATTTTAGGGGGATAGCCCCATATTTACATATATCCAAAAGGAACACTATTGCATTCCTAGGCCGAGGTGTTACTTGTAGCTTTTATCTTGCATTGGCTTTGGGTGTTAACACTACAATGCTGCTTAATTCTTCTGCCAACTATAATATACTTCTTCTTGGCAGCAAACAAAGCAGGTGCTAATTTGAAGTGTTTACATTTGTTTCAGCGCCTGTAACAGTATTTATATCACCCGAAGTCTAAGTCACGATAAGGTTCTAGTGACTCTCTAGTCCTTCGTTATGCATACACCTTTCACGAGCAACACACTAACGAATCAAAACCGCAGATACGCTGGAAGGAATACTTGGGCATGTTGGGTAGAAGACACTCGTGTTACTTCAGTTTCCTCAAAGGTTTGCACAACAGGTTAGCACCTTCCATTCACTGGATAGATTTCAAAGTATTTTTAACCTACTCTGAGTTCTCCACAGTTCAGCTCATTGGCTGGGAAGTGGGATGATTTTTTTTGGCGCAATAGTTGCTGACTACTAGATACATCTGTTTTATTTCCCTCTTCCCCCCCCCAACCCCCGCCACACACAAAATGTGTGTGGGTGTGTACGCAGTTCCACTGGTTGCCCTGGCACCCTCTGCTGTCACAATGTGGCATTGTAGGGGTATTTGCCTGTAGAGCCCCTGATGACTTTTTTACGGCCCTACAGTGGCCTCTGTCTGCCTACATCTTCCATGGCTCAGCCCTCTGTCCAGGTCACCTTTGGGGTTCAGTCTCTTTCTGGGGTACCAGAAGTCCAGACCAGACAGACAGTCTTTCTGACCTCCAAATTTCCCCGCTCTCAGGCCCTGCAGAGCTTTTCTGTGCTCCGCTGGCTGAGTGTTGCCTCCCAAGGCTTCTCCCCAGCAGGCTTCTCCCCTCCCCAAGGGCTCTGGCTATGTCTCCCAGGTACCTCCCTGCTTCTTGCTGGCCCTCCCACTTAGCCTACTCCATGGGGGCCCTTTTCAGCCTGCTGTCACCCAGCCCTTTCCACAGAGAGGGCTATTCCCTTGCTCCTCTCTCCCGGATCACCTTGCTCTGACTGAGAAGTATTTAGGCTTTTTTTAGTATTTAGTATTTAGGAAATTTCAGTTGATTTCCCTGGACATTAAGACCCTAAATAAATACGCTTGAGGCTCTGGGCCCAAGTTCTCTTCCCTCTCCATGTAGTCCACCCTTCCACATCTGGGGGGATCAGTAGATGTGATTAAGTCACCAGAGTCAGCTCAGCTGGGGGGATAATTTCTACCTCACAGGAGAGGCAGAGTTCACTCTCCTGAAAGGGCTGGGCAACAGATTGCTCGTATGGATTGGCGCCAAACGGGGGTCCATGAGGATGCTCCAGGCGGTCCGCAAGTCACGTCTGGCTCCAGGGGAGCTGCATGTCCGGGGCCACTGGCCCCACTGATCAACTCCTCCCACACCTTCCCAGTGCCTCCTGCACACCGTGGAACAGTTGTTCAGTGCCATGCCTGAGGCACTGGGACGGAGAGGGTGGAGCAGGGATCCAGGACCATCCCTAGGAGGTGACAGGGCCCAAGGAGGAAGTACCAAATCCACCACTTCCAGGACCAACCACGCCAGCCCATGGGGCCTCCCAAATTACAGGGCCTGGAAAGGTCAACCCAACTTGCTGTATCCTGGGGACAGCTCTGCCCAAGCCCCACTCTACACATGCCTAGTAAGAGTAGGGTGATTTACACCATTGATGATTTGGCCTCAGCTATTTAGCCACAACTTTTCCCAGCTGTTCAGCCCTCACATCTGCAAACCTGGGCTGGACGTTGCACCAGAACAGGATCTCTCCTGAGGTATTGCTGCATCTCGGCATGGAGAGAATGGAGGTGAACACACCTAAGATACTTCAATTCACCAAAAATACTTCAATTCAACCTTCGATTAGAGTTGCCAACTTCCTAATTGCACAGAAACGAACACTCCTGCCCTGCCCCTTCCCTGAGGCCCCGCCTTTCTCTGAGGCCCCGCTCCCCAGTTGCTCCATTCCCCTCCCTCCATCACTCACTCTCCCCCACCCTCACTCACTTTCACCGGGCTGGGAAAGAGGTGCAGAAGGGGGGTGAGGGCTCTGGCTGGGGGGGTGGGCTCTGGCGTGGAGCCAGGGCTCAGATGTTTGGGGTGTGGGAGAGGGCTCCAGGCTGGGGGTTGGGGTGCAGGGGGGTATGGGCTCGAGCACCCCCCCAGTACCCCCAGAAGTCCACCTACTCCACGCATCGACCTGGTATTGCAGCAGAAGTCGGCACCTATGATCATAGCCCATTAACGTGAAGTGTTAGCTCAGAAGGAAATCACAGTCCAAGAGCCACAGATGCGAAGTGGTCTCATTGCACCAATTGATCTCTGCCCAGAATTTGGCAACGAATTGTGAAGTCTCTCTCCTTTCACATAACTGAGTACAGGAGAGGCGTCTCTCTCTGGTCCTTTGGAAAGTGCAGACAGTCGTCTGCCCTCTCCCGTTTCATTTTAATCTTTTACACTCATATGCCTGCTGAATTCAAAAGCCTGCATTAGCCTCAACTGAGTAACTTCTATCACCATTTAGCCTCATCTGGTCACTCAGCAGATGCAAGTTTCCTTCAGAGCAACAGAGCTTTGCAAGATTTCATAATGCACAAAGCAACTCCAAATAAGGAAGTCGGAACAGGCCTTTAAAAAGGGTGATGGTCCATTTGCATCATGCAAACCATGGAGACAACAAACCTAAAGGACTTGCAATGTAGACCCTACCTGGTTCTACTGCACTTGGTCCCATGTAAAATGCAGATGTGGGACAGCAAGAACGGTTGTTTTATAGACAATCCCCTCAGTGACTTTCATTCTCCCCACCACCACCACCGTTATAACTCAGCTGTTCCCTAATGCCCCTCTTTCACATCTTGTACTGTGGACTATTTCCCCATGGCTCTGGTTGGTTCATAGAATATCAGGGTTGGAAGGGACCTCTGAAGGTCATCTAGTCCAACCCCCTGCTCAAAGCAGGACCAATCCCCAACTAAATCATCCCAGCCAGGGATTGTATGTAAACGGTACTCGAAGAAAAATCCAGAGTATCCTATGCTGCTCGGCATATCTTTGGTTAGATCTCTCCTCTCCCATTTTATGTCTTCTGTGGTGCCCTTTGTACTAATCAGATAACATTAAGCTAATGTAGCACTGCTGCCTGGCAACACTTTTGAAGGTCATTGACTAAAAGCTCAGTCCTGTTCTCTAAGAGTTTGGGTGACAGACACAAGCAGAAATAGATTTACAGTTGACTGTGTGTGATGTTTTGGACAAGAACTTCAATGAAGTCCTCCCTGCCTGTCCTGAGCACTAGGATCCAGATTTTCAGGAAAGAGCTTGATGCCCACAAGACAAGACAGAGTTTCAGAGTTGCTCAGCTCCAAGGATCTGGGCCAAAATATCCCCTTCCCACACCGCAATGCAGCATGCTCCCATCCCTCCATCCACTTCAGCTGTGGGTCTGATGCTTACTGTAATGCTGCAAAAGATCATCCTCTAGCAGAACCCTGAAGCTGAACCCACTGAACTTGGGGAAAGTTCTGTCTGGATCTGACCTTCACCATTTGAACCCATCTCTTTGTATTGCCCTTCAGTGGAGGGAAGAGGAAATCAGCCAGAGTTTGTATGTGAAACGGATATCATTTTATGCCCCAGTTACCAACTCTTCAAGACAAAGAGCCAGGCATTAAAGACATTAGAGGTCTACCTGCTACAGACCTCCCCACCTTACAGTCCAAATTCCCATGCCTATGTTCAGGAAGGTCTTTGCCAACAGAACCATAGAGTATGGAAGGTGCTCTGAAATCTTTCTGGGTGAAAGAAGATGCTCTCTAAGTACAACTTACATTAATCCTTATGTACATCCCACCAGCGTGGTGTGGTGCTCTGTCCCCCTCAGTGGTGGCTAGGACACACAAATTCAGGTTGATGAGTCTGCTACAGGCTCAGTTCTCAGAACTGACTCTCTTAGCTCGGACAGTAGACTAAGGCTTTTAGATCTAGCCATGCCAGGTTTGAGTCCCAGCGGTTGATAACCCACTGAGGGGTGTAGCATTACAATTATTACTCATTGTGAAGCGTTTTCTGCAGGCCAGACCAACATTAGCAATACATAGCCTGGTTCTGTTAGCATTGTGTGCAACAAATACAAATAAAATGGTTTTGATTAAATAAAAGGCTTTTGCAGCACGAAGCGTTAGCAGTTTAGCCCCTGTGATGGACATTCAGTCCCCTTGGGGCTTTGTTATTGTAGGGTACCGCACACCAGTTAAGAGCTCTTCCCCTGGATTGACAATCTGCCTTGCAAACAGGATTCCCCCTCCCCCAGCCAATGTGTGTGCTTTAAAAGACAACCAAGAACACCTTCTGATGCAGAGTTCAGAAGGTAGAACATGCTATTAATGGGCAAGGGGCATGAATTTTAAAGAGTGCTTATCAATTTTTGGGTGTCCAATTTCAGATTCCTTCAAGGGGGACGATTTTCCAAAAGTACCAAACACGCACCCTCTGTCTACACCGCAAGCGGGATCCCCCAGCAGTGAGACTCGGAGCCCAGGACTACAAGCTCAGACTCAGGCTACCATGCTAAAAATATCTGGGTAGAGGTTTTTGCTAAGGCTCTGAAGCTCATCCCTCTTCCTAGACTTCAAAGCCCAAGCCTGAATACCTACCACGCTATTTTTAGTGTCCTAGCACAAGCCAAACTCTGTGGATCAGGGCTCTGAGACTGGCTGCACAGCGGTACCCTTGGGGTGGCGCACACGCCTTGCAAGGTATTTGGCACGTGCATTAGAACCGAGGAACATATTCCAGAAGCAAAGGTGACCGGTGCTGTAGTCACTGGGTCACTCCAGGGCACCTTGTGAGCTAGTGCGATTGGTCACCGCTCCATTGCCTTCAATCCAGCGGTGACAATTTACACTAGCTGGGGATCTGTCCCTCACTGTGGCACAAGACATCAGAAATGGCTGAGGCAGCGAGGAAATAGAATCAATAGGAAAATGGAGTCAACCCCCACAAAAATCTCTTGCATCTTAGGCCCATCAGGTTTCTGCAGCTATCCAGGGCTGCCCATTGCCAGGGACCCCCTACCAAACCGGCACGCCCCTGCCTGCCAAGCAGAGTGCAAATACAGCTCCCGAGGCACACTGCACTTGCCTGAGACCAAGGAGAGCCGGCGTTCTTTAGCTACCCTGATCTCCAGACATTGCAATTAGCCTAGACTGACCATATGTACCGTTTGGAACAGGACAGTCCCGTTTTTTTCACATTTCCCGACCGTCCCGTCTTTTTAATATAAATATCATTTTTGTCCCGTTTTTTTATAAAAAACTGAACGCGGCTTATTTATTTCTCATAACTTATATTTCGAACCCTCTTTGGATAGGACCGCGCCACATTTGCTGCTCGTTGCCAGGAGCTGCTGATACATAATAACCCGGCTGCTCTCTGCGTTGTGCTCTGTAGCCCCTGCCGCCTTTGGCGCTGGACACAAGTTGTCAGCATGGGGCGGGGGCGAATCTCCTGTTCCGGCTGCCCAGCCTCCGGTGCTCCCGCTCCTCTTGGAAACGGGGGGGGGGCGCCTCCATCGGGGCGTCTTGAGCCCGGGATTCCACCTCCCGGTGAGCGCTGTTCTGTGCAAATAGCAGGGGATACAACCGAGTTACCCTGGGGTTGAGCTGCGAAGGCAATAGCTTTGCTGGTGTGGGGAGGGGAACCGCGATCCAGCATCCTGCTACAAGCGAGGGGGAGAAGAGCTGCAGTGGTGGGTGGGTTAGGGGACCCAGATAGGATATCGGGGGGCGGGGGCTGTCTCATGGTCTACCCAGGGGGGCTGGGACAATAGGGGTGTGTGCGCGAAGAGCCAAAACTCCAAACCCTGTATATCATGGAAAACACCGTTACCCCTAGATCACGCATGGCTAGAGACAAAGGTGCTGAAGAGCCGGGGGGAGGGTGGCAGGCTCACTAGTGCTTAGTATGGTGGAGCCTTTGGGGGTACGGTGGAGGTTTTGGGGTACAGTGAAAACTTTAGTGGTACGCTCAGTCTCCCTTTGGCTGGAGGTGCCTGAATCTCGGGAATCCGTTGCTCACGGGGTGCTGATTTAGCGTTTACACGTGAAGAGATTTCACAAGCGAGCGGCTCGCCCCCCCACACACACTGCCCGGCCCATTGAGGGGTGGCCTGCAGCCCGGGTAGCCCCCAGACACTAGAGATTGTAGGAGACAAGCCCAACAGAATTGCAGCCCCTGCTTTCCTCCTCTGCAGCTCCAGCGGAATTAGCCTGGTGGCTGACAGCAGGCTGGAGATAGGACGAGGAGGGGGATTAGACTGGATATAGTGCACAGAGGGGGGCTGTATGCAGCTCTGGGGGAAGTGGGGAAAGAGGCTGGAGACTGAACTAGGGGGAAATAGTGCAAGAGTCTGGCACATTTGGAGCTGGGGGACAATGGAAAGAGGTTGGATCTTGAGCAGAAAAAGCTGCAGACAGGATTGAGGGGAAAGTGGGAAGCAGGTGACTGCATATAAGACTAGGAGAAGGGGGCTGCTTAGCTCCTCTTTAGGGCTCCCTTCCGCTTGTGACCCAAGCACGTTGGATGCCACATCAAAGCCAGAAAATCTTCCCCTGCACGAGAACCAGAAAATCTTCCTGCTGCTCTGCGGTTTGCCTCCGGATGGAAGCTGCAGGGTAATTGTAAGGGGATGTGGATTGAATGGAGAAAACCCCTTTGTTGGGCCATCCCCATCACTGCCTTCGTTAGGGCTCAGCAGTATTTGTTTAGACTGTGGGAGCCCTGCTCAACTGGTATGTGAGCTAGTACCGAGGACATGTTACAGTCTAGGGTAGGGGTGCTCAACCTTTCCTGAGCACTGTATTTCCCTCAGGAGTCTGATTTGTCTTGTGTAACACCCTCTTTCCCCTCCCCCCTTTTCAGCTCACTTCAAAAATTGCTTACAAAAATCAGACAAAACCACAAGTGTCACAGCAAATTACTGGCAAGGCTTACTTTTTCATTTTTACCATATAATTATAAAATAAATCAACTGTAATATAAATACTATAACTTACATTTCAGTGTATAGAGCAGTATAAACAAGTCACTGTATGAAATTTTAGTTCGTACTGACTTTGCTAGTGCTTTCTATGTAGCCTGTTGTAAAACTAGGCAAATATCTAGATTAGTTGATGTACCCCCTTGAAGACCTGCATACCCCCAGAGGTACACATATCCCTGGTTCAAAACCACTAGTCTAGGGCAGGGTGATTTGTTATCTAGTTAACAGAAAATTCTTATAAACCTCATGCCCTTAAACCAAATAGGGACAGGGACTTAGTACTTCTTTGAACCCTTTGTTTACACCTGATCTAACGTTTATCCTAAAAAGATAACATGATTTCTTATGTCAAAGCACTTAGACTGGTAAATCATTTCTGCAAACTATTCCTTCATGTATGGTGTTTTACATGCATGTTGGCTGTGATGTACTACTGTGTTTGCATGTTGAGGGATTCTCCCCACTACAGCAGAAGAAATTGCAATTAATCTTTTTGTAACAGAGCAGAGAGAGAGAGAGACCATGATTGAAGTTCTTACCTTAATAGGGACATTCCTAGAAGTAAAAGCTAGCAAGAGAAGTGATCAAGTGCATAATCACTTTAATGCAAAACCCAATGCTCCTTAGACTTTATAATTGCACATATCTAGATATGGATAATGTGAAGAATACAAAGGAATTCAGAATATTAGAATCAACCAACATCTACGTAGCCAGAAACATAAGGATGCTGAAAAGACTCTGGGTTCAGTTAAAAACATCAGTTCGTTTATGAGATGTGATAGTGATAGTGAAAGCGATAAAATTGCAGAAAGTGAAGCTCTTTTTGCTTATCATGGCCAAAGTTTTCACGCAAATGATTGCTTGTTGACATTGATAAAGAAAATTTATGAACCAAAATTTTCCTCCGCACGTACCAAATCAGAAGCAATAATTACCAACGTTTTATCTCCATACATATTGGGCAAAGTAATAGAGGATTTGAATAAAACAAAAAGCATTACAGTCAGTTTAGACGCATCAAACAAAAAAGACATCAATTTTTTTCCAATCGTTGTGTGGTACTTTTTGCCAAATTGTGGTGTTCAAGACAAAATTATAGACTTTGTTTCCTTACCTGGTGAAACATCCGGTCTACAGTGTGCTATGTTGAAGGAAGTAATTGACAAATTTGCTTTACAAAACAAAATTGTTGCTTTGTGTGCAGATAACAGGAACACCAATTTTGGTGGTTGCAAAAGACTTGGCAAAAATAATGTGTGGTGAAAACTTGAAACTGAACTGAAGAGGCCGATTATCGGTATTGGTTATGGGGCACACATTATAAACAATTGTCTCCAGTGTGCTGTCGACTGTTTACCAATTGATATTGAATGTTTTGCAGTTAAAGTATACAAATACTTCCATATATACATAGCTAGAGTTGAAGAACTGAAAAACTTTTGTGACTTTGCAGGAAACAATTACGCTAAATTGTTAGAGCATGGAAATTCA
This sequence comes from Sternotherus odoratus, assembly GCA_032164245.1. Lineage (NCBI taxonomy): Eukaryota > Metazoa > Chordata > Testudines > Kinosternidae > Sternotherus > Sternotherus odoratus. The sequence goes on along the minus strand of JAVMKO010000004.1, from coordinate 8,346,734 downwards.
AGATTTTTGTCCTTGGGTCCATCAATTGACAGAATTTTAAGCACGTTTGATGGGCTTACTTCTTATATTCTTTCTCAAGAAAAATGTCCTGTTATCTTGTGAAAATGGTTTGAAGATCCCTGTTTGAAATTGTGGTTGTCATTTGCAAGAGATCAAGTGTCTACATTCCAAACATACATTAGTTTAATTGAAAAAGATAATATTTCAGCTACAGAAGTAGCCATAAACATTGAAAATCTTGTAAACAATATAGAGTCCTGAAAAAGTGAAGTGTTTGTAACTACTGATGTCAAAAAACAACTGAAAATGTTAGTAAATTCAGGAGAAATTAATGAGGCTACGTTTTTTGAAGTAGTCAAGAATTTCTATGAAACCAGCTTAGAATATATCAACAAGTGGAAGTGCAGTGTAGGAAACACTGAGAAGTTCAAGTGGGTGCTACTAAGGAAGACACCTGAATGGAAAGAAATACAGGACACCCTGAACGAGGAACTCAGCACACGCACAGAAACAGAAGAAACTCATGTATTCGATCAGTGGACCCTCATAAAATCTACAATTGTGAGGCAGTTGGATACATGGAATAAAGAAAACATTTCTGTATCTGATAGATGGGTAAAGATTTTTTTCTGAAATGAGCGAAAAACGCCTAGACTTTCAAGACTTTTGTAATATTGTAGAGTTTATTCTTTGTCTTCCAGGAAGTACAGCACCTGTCGAGAGAATATTTTCTGTTATGAACAGTATGTGGTCAAAGGAGAAATCTAGATTAAGTGTTGAGACAATGAGGGCTATGTTAGTTGTAAAACAAAATTGTGTCATGGAGTGTGAGAGGTTTTATGATAAGGTATTGAAAGACCAAAATTTGCTGCGTAAGATTACTTCATCGGAGAAATATTCATGGTACGATCATGGTGAAATACAGTCCCCCTTTACGTCTACCTAAATTTTTGTATGAGTATTGTCACTAAAGAATAATTGTTAGCTCAAGTCAATATGTTCATGTAATAAAACTTTTTTTATTGTCTTACTTTTTCATGAATACAGAATATTACATAACCCCGTCCCATTTTTGCCATCCCAATGTCCCATTTTTGTCTCAAGGAAATATGGTCAGCCTAAATTAGCCCCCATCTCCTGCCTTCTCCTCGAGGCTCCTGGGCACCTCAGGGAGCCTGTACAGACCAAGTCCTACAACCCCATAATGGTGCAGGGGGTCTTTAGCTACCAGCACTCCACACAGCAAGTGACAGCAGCTTAGCCCATGCACCCCACATAGTCACACCCAACTCCACTTGGTCAAGTCCTTGTCAAGCAGCCGGCCCTGCTGGACTTAGGAGTCTCTGCTCCCGTTTGAGGCCCTAGGCAAGTGAAAGTTCCAGGCCTATCAGGTTAATCAGCCTAGATTCTCCTGGGATTTGGAACTTTCTTTGGCTGGGGGAAGGTAGAGGACTCCAGCCCCACCCGCTCCAGCTGGGGAACAGCTAGCAACTAACCCTCCACAGTCCTTCACAATGGCCTGACTTACTGCCTACCTTTGCAGTCTTCCTCAGCTTCTCATACTGTTTCTCCCCCTCCCAGGCACTGCTACACTGGTGACTTCTCCCCAGCCTGTTGGAGGGGTCCTCTCAGGAGATCCCTCAGGCTGTCTGGTAGCTGCCTTGTAGCTCTTCTATCCTCAGCTGCGGTGAGGCTGCCAATCAGGCCGGGCCTGTGGGCAGATGCTTTATTCAAGGCTTTGGTTGCTGGGCTAGCAGGGGTTACACAGACCCCGCAATATGCCCTGAGAGCAAATTGCAAACAGCACATTCTCAAAGCCGTTGTCACAGGTGACCATTTGTGATCCAACTCTGGGCTGAAATATGTTCCCAAGAATCTTCCATTGAATAACTGAACAAATTAGTAAAAATCAAAATCTGTTAACAGGTATTTAGTCAACAGAAAAAGGCACCAAGGCACCAGATTTTTCAAGATATAGGCCCCACATTCTCAAAGATATTTAGGAACCTAATTTAAATCGACTCTGAGCAGAGTTAGATGATTAAATACCTTTGAGGGTCTGGGCCATAATGCGAAGGAGTTTGGGGAAATTCCAGTTTGTGTCTATCTACATCTTTAGACACCTAAATGCTTTTAAACATCTGGCTGTAAAGGCTTTGTCCAATGCCCACTGAAATCTACCAAAATATGCCCATTAAACCCAGTGGGCACTGGCTCGGGGGCTAAATTGACAGATAAATTGTTCACTAATACTTAATCCAGCTCTGGTCCCAAAGTGTATATCTACAGTTTGAGACAAGCAGATCCAATAAGGCATTCACATCACTTATTCCTCAAAGCAATTTTTTTTTTCCTGGCAGTATGTTGCATTTGGGGAATCATGCAAAGTCAGAGAAGTGGCATGGTAAATCTATGCTTGTATAAAAGAAAAAAAACACAGCCAAATTGTGATTACTGAACTGAAATACAGCTCCCCTACCAACGGTGTAAAGAGAAAGTGTATCGGTAGGTTTTACAATAATGTTATAGTTCTTACACCGTGATTAGCTTTCCTGACATTTTCTGCAGTTTTAAATCGACAGACCATAGCTGGAACATAGTATTGTTGAAACTTTTATTCTGTCACAGTTCTAATAATAGAAACTATAATTTTACTGATGGATACAATTTTTGTGGAATAAAAAAAAATAAGCTACTAAATTTCCGTTTTATCTACAATTCCACTTCGAACGTCCCAAATTCACAACTGGCGGGCACAAGGGTCCAAGTCTTCAGAAATTCCTGCAAGAGGAGAATCCCATTGCTGTGTGCTTTGCCCCCTCTTCCACTGGCAGTTGTGGTGTGAGAGAGACTGGGAGAACGGAAAGCTAGAGTAAGTATTATGTGGGGAGGTGGGGCTGCCTACTGCCCCCTACTGGGGAATCTGAGAATGTTGGGTGGCGTCTGGCTGTGTATGTTATGGCACTGTATGGACTAATTGTGGTGAGTAGCACAAACAGGCAGAGACCCTGGGGCCTCTTCCTGACTCTGCTCTGTGAGCCTGGTTAAGTCACTTACTTTTTGTTTCCCTCCCGTTATATTTGTCCAGCTCACCTAGTCAGATTGTGAGTTCCTCAGTGCAGGGAGCATTGCTTTCTCTGTGTCCGGACAGTGCTTAACACAACAGAGCCCTCATCTCAGTTGGCGGCTCTGGATCCTACCAGAGTACAGATGATAATAAACGCTCTCTTAGAGGCCACAACAAAGAATTGCTTTAAACTTTATGGGTAAAATCTGCTACTGCTGCAAAATGCCCAAATACTTGGTCTTTATATGTGTCTGTGCTATAGAAGGGATTGATCCAGGCACAAGGCTGCAGAAAAGCCATTATTCTGGCCTCCGAGCTGCAGCTGTGGTCCCTGCACTTATGTGAGGGCTCCGAGATGAAAGATCCATATAAAGATCCCTTCTCAATATTGTCCCTTGGCCATCCCTTCATGGCAGAAAATTCAGAGCCGTCTCAGCCTATGACAACAGGATTCCAAAGATCTTGCTCAGGGATGTTAACTCAGGATTTTATCATGAGTCTCACAATACTATGTGGTTTTTTCTTCACGTTCCATTCATGCGGTTAAGTGAGGCTCTCAGCTTTCAATTCACAGAGCAAAAGTAAGTTCCTAGCTTCCCCGGTAATGGGGAAAGCCTTGAAAACATGACCCCTGCAGCATTCAGTGCCAGAAAGCAAATAAGAAAACTCAAAAATAATTCCGGCTTTTTAATCCCAGTCTCATGATCTTCGGCGGGACGCGAGCCAAAGGGTGCAAACCACCCAGTTTGACAACTCTGCAATGTGACATGCTGTCCTCTGTACTGAATATTGACTTGTGTGAGTCAGACCCAGCTTGCTCGCAGCAGCAGTGTTTGTATTTAACACAGCCTGAGAGTGGATTAAAATAATTTCCCAGCACACACTGGAAGTTTGCTCAAGTGGACTTTTTTCATTAAAGGTTTTGTCACAGTCGCTTTCTTCAGCCTTTATTTTTTTTTCCTTTTTCTGCTATTGGGATTTCTTATTTTATATCCTAAGGTAAACCTGGAGATGGGGGCTTTGCTGCTGCCCATGCAGCTCAGAGCTTGGAGAACACAAGACACTGCAACCTTGCAGGGGAGGGATAGCTCAGTGGTTTGTGCATTGGCCTGCTAAACCCGGTGTTGTGAGCCCAATCCTTGAGGGGACCATTTAGGGATATGGGGCAAAAAGCTGTTGGGTGATTTAACTGGGGATTGGTCCTGCTTTGAGCAGAGGGTTAGACTAGATGATCTCCTGAGGTCCCTCTTAACTCTGATATTCTATGAACCTCCTTCAGACTGAAACAACCAACTAGAAAAACTTAGTGTTAGCTTTTTCTTGGCCACAATACCTGTGTCCACTATTATGATGTGGAGCTGCTCTCTAAGAGTCCCACTAGCTAGCATCACAACAGATAGATTGATGTCTTCTGAGCTTATATCATGGTTCATATGCCAGATCCATTTTCCACCCAGAACACTAGCTAAACCCATTTGTTCCAGCTCTCTTTGTCTTGAGAAGTTTCAGGCCAGCATCTTCCAAAGTGGCCAATAATTTGGGTGCCGGGGTCCAATCTGGGACATGGTAAAGGGGCCGTGTTTTTTGAATGTGTTAAGCACCCTCCCTCTGAAAAATCAGGCCGTTTTAAGGTCTCTCAGGTTGGGCTCCCTAAAATTAAGGCACCCCAAATCACTAGCCACTTTTGAAAATCACCGGTCCATGATGAGTTAAGATATCTTGCTTTGATTTTTTTTGGCTCAGATTCAAACTTCTCTGTTGTCTTTTTAAAAATGTCAATAGAATTTGCTAGCCAATATTTCAAAGTTTGCCAAGAAAAAAAAAGATCTTTCTTTCTTTATGAAGTCTATTCCTTTGTCTTCGTTTTTTATCCCTTCCAAGAATCTTCAGGTTATTCTCTCAAACCTTTGCTGACAGAAAGAAATTTATTATTAGATTCAGAAGATCTCTTCATTATAACCTTCTTGGTTCCTAATGCACAAATCCAGCCCTGAGCTTCTAGTCTGTACATAAGTTAATATAGACACATATCAGTCTATCTAGCCATTTGTCTATCCACCTGTCCTATATATCAGTGCAGAGTGAAGAAAAAGTTATTATGGCGAATGTCCCTTACTTACACAAAAGTTCATACTGAATCTGATGTTTCAAATCACACTCTTGACAATTTTATTGTTGTCTGTGATAAGGGAAAATCTTGGATGAAACAAATGTCCTTTGCTGTCAGAGACAAGGGTATCTCCTGTCTCGAATGCCATCACAGGCAGGAAATTGCCTGTGCTGGTTTCAAAGCCAGAAGAAGAAAGGAATGACTTCTTGACAAACTGCACCTTTTGAAAATGGTCTGTCGATCAGAGAAAATAAGCGTTGATTAGATTTTAACTCTTTAAGAACACCAGCCTAGATCAAGAGTTGTCCATGAAGAAGGCTTAATTGTGTCCCTTATAATACTGGCTGCCAACATATTTGGCCAATTTTCTCAGTTTACTACTTGACCATATCGGCCAGCATCATATCACCTCTCATTCATCTGCATTAGTTTCCACCAGCAATGGATGCTGGGTTGTGAGTTAGAACATACACAGATGAATGGAGTTCAGAACCCACCAGGGAAATAAGGAAATAAGGGTCCCAAAATTATTAAGGAAAGGAGGAGCCTAAGTCTGATGTTCCAGTGATTTCCTGTACAACCGTGGTTTTTATTCCCTGCCAGAATACTTGACTTTATGACCACCACATACGCTAATCCAACTGGAATCTACCAAAGGAAAGAATGTGGACCATATACGTCTTTGCTGGAAATTCAAAAAAGAATTAATTGAGTATGGAGAAAAATTATTAATGATCCCAGAGGAAAATCAGAGATTTATTAAGAGGGTAAATTCAGCAGCACAAGAAGGCTAGAGAACGGGCCTGCTCACTCAGAAGCACAGAACCAGTTCAGACTAGTGTTGTACAGCCCTCTATTGCTTCAGAGGAAGGATAGTTCCAGCACTCAGGGTACAGCTACACTATCCGCCGGATCGGTGGGCAGTGATCGATCTATTGGGGGATCGATTTATCGCATCTAGTTGCAGTGGGGGAGGTCTAGGTTGGATATTAGGAAACACTATTTCACTAGGAAGTGGTGAAGCACTGGAATGGGTTCCCTAGGGAAGAGGGTGGAATCTCCATCCTTAAAGGCTTTTAAGGCCTGGCTTGACAAAGCCCTGACTGGGATGATTTAGTTGGGGATTGGTCCTGCTTTGAGCAGGGGGTTGGACTAGATACCTCCTGATGTCTCTTCCAACCCTCATATTCTTTGATTCTATGACATGGTGGTGACTCATTTGCATCCTAATCCCTTTTTTAATTTGCCATTAAGGAGTCTCAGAAGGAGCCATGCCTGTGGGATTCTGCTAGCAATGCCTGAAAACTGAAGAACGGCTAAGCCTGATTCTGACAACTTTAACAACCTGAGGTCAACCTTTACAATAAAGGAATGATAACATTAAAAACACCCAAAGACGTGCTTGGAGCTGCAAAGCAATGAGGGTCCCCCCCCCCCACCCTTCCTGTTTATCCCCTTTGGAGCTCTTTCATGTGCTTTGTAGAAGTAGTGTAGTTCGAGAGTTGTCTTTGTGAGTTTGGAGAGGGAAGGGCTTTCGTTCTAATCTTCAGCTGGCCACTGTTCAATATTGCAGGTGATGGCCCCTGACTTCAAGGCCCCAAGGCAGTAGCGTTCCTGTCCCAAATAACACCGAGCAGGAGACGATCCATGACCCGTGTGGAATTGGAAATGCTGGGACAAGAGAGAAGTGGAAAAAGCAATTGTAGACAGGCCAAGCAATAACACTGCAGATGCCATATGACATAACCTGTCAGAAAGTGGAAAGTTTGTAATTTTGTGGTAGGTAACGACTGAAAAGCAAACGTAGTATTACACGCTTGCTCACATTCCTAGCAGCAGATAGAGGGCTGCTTCTCCATCAGCCATTGAACACAGCTGAACCTTTTAGACTCCCTATTCCCCAGTGTTATCCACTGGGGCTATGTAGCAGGGTGGCGACTCACCCCTGCGGCACCTCCTGCTGGTTCGTCCGGGAATTAACTCACCAGCGTCTGGAGCGCCCTCTGCAGACCGATGTCCCGCTTGCTGCTCTCGCCCCGTGTCCCTCCCGGACCCCAGTGCCCTGTTACCGAGGGTGCTGCACCCCTGGAGTACCCCCTCAGGTCTTAGGGTCTCCCCTCCCTGGGAGAACCCCCACTCCCTATCCCCACCTTGCCTCAGTCTAGGCAACTGCCAGTCACCACTTGCCCCCGCTCACTGGGGCAGACTGCCGTGTAATTGCCACTCATCACCGGCAAGGAGGGTTTGGCCTGCTGCCGCTGCCTCTAGAGCCATGGGCTGCCCCCTGAAACTCCAGTACCCCTTTGTTGGGCCTTCCCCTAGGCCCTGCAGCCTGGGGGGTTCCAGGCCAAAGCTTCCCCAGCTCCTACTGCCTTGCCCCAGCCCTGCTTCCCACTAGGTACCCTGTCAAGCTCCTTGCAGCCAGGCCTGTCTTCCTCTGCAGACAGAGGAGACTCTCTCTCCTCCACACTTCGCCCTTTTATCAGGGCCAGCTGGGCCGTAATTGACCCAGCCACAGCTGTGGCTGTTCTGCCCAATCAGCCTGGAGCTTGCTTGGTCCCAGCCACAACCCTTTCTTGGGCTGTTTCAAGCCCTTTTTCCTGGAGTGAGGCAGCCTCCCCACTACAGGCTAACAAAGGGACTTCGCATTTAAGGCTGTTACTGAACTGGAAACAATATTGTCACTAATGGAAGACGAGGCAGAGACTTAATGTGTTCCATCTTATACAAGAATCAGCCAGGCAAGAAATATAGGGCCAAAGTGAGACATTGAGCCTGAATAATGGAAAGTGCTGAGATACTCTGCCCTTGGGGAGTTCAGGGAAGGACTGTAATCCAGATTATTCGAATTACATGAGCATCTGCCTGTATTGTAAAGGAAGATGTGTTTGTAGTACAAGTAGCCATACCCACACTAGCTTTCCCCTAGCTAGCATGGGTAACAACAGCAGTGTAGACAAGGTGGCACAGACTAGCTATCCACGTATATACCCAGGGTCTGTGGCAGGCTTGTTACACTGCTGTTCTTACCTGTCTCAATTTGAGAGAGGAAAATAGTTTGGACTCTCAAAAAGAGTGCAAGATGGGGAAAGCCTTTTCCCACACAGCTCAGAGGATCTTTAAAAGGGATGGGGAGGGTTGCCAACTTTCTAATCGCACAAAACCAAGCCCCCTAGCTCCGCCCCTTCCCTGAGACTCCGCCCCACCTCACTATTTTCCCCCTCCCTCAGTGATATGCGGTCCCCCACCCCCACTCACTTTCACTGCGCTGGAGCAGAGAGTTGGGGTGCGGGAGGGGGTGAGAGCTCTAATTGGGGTCTGAGCTCCAGAAAAGGCCAAAAATGAGGGATGAGGGCTCTAACTGGGGTCTGGGCTCCAGAATAGGCCAAAAAAGAGGGATTTGGAAGGGGGCTCTGTGCTGGGGCAGGGATCTGGGGTGCAGGAGGGGGTGATGGCTCCAGCTGGGGGTGCAGATTCTAGGTGGGGCCAGGGATGAGGGGTTTGGGACATAGGAGGGGGCTCCAGGCTGGTGGGCGAGGCCAAGGGATTCAGAGTTTGGCAGGGGGCTACAGGTTGAGGCTGGGGGTTGCGGTTCGGGGTGGCTCCTGGTCAATGGCACAGCAGAGCTAAGTCCTGTCTTGGCACCATGCTGCACTCCAGAAGCGGCCAGCAGGTCCAGCTCTTAGGTCTCCTAGCAGGCCCAGGGGCTCTGCGCGCCGCTCTCGCCCGCAGGAACTGCCGCTGTGGTTCCCGGCCAATGGGTGTGTGGCAATGGTGCCCAGTGCAGGGACAGCACGCAGAACCCCGTGGCCCCCACACCTAGGAGCCAGACCTGCTGTCTACTTCCAGGGCGCAGCATGGTGGTTGTAGGGACTAGTCTGCCTTAGACCCACACTATCGTTGACCCGACTTTTAATGGGCCGGTTGCTGGTGCTGACGGGAGCTGCCAGGGTCCCTTTTCAACCAGTCGTTCTGGTCAAAAATCAGACACCTGACAACTCTTGGTGCAGGAAGAGGGTAGAACCCTGACAGAGAGTCACAGTCAGAAGAGACAGTCACCTGGCTGGTTGTCAGAGAGGACTATCTGGGATTGTGGAGAGAGCTGAAGAGCTAGACCAGTTTCAGCTGGTTGGAGGAAAGGTCACAAAAAGAAAGGCAAGGGATTATGTGGAGCTCATATTGGTATGTACAGTTGTGGGATGTGGCTGCAGAAACCAGATGTCAGCCTCCAGACTGGAAGATTGGATCTAGACTGCAGGGGCGGAAAAGACAGTGGCTAGTTGAATCTTCTTCCTGCTGTGTTACATAATGTTTTAATTAAAAATATGTAATTGTTAAATGCAAGATCTCCATAGCTCAACAACACAGCACAAGACTTGACTGAGGAAGATGGCTTCCCAAATGAAGCAATCCTGAACCTAAAAATAAATCCAGTCTGGAGAAAAGGCTGAAATTTGAGCCAGTTATACTGCATGCAAAACTAATCAACAACAAAATAGTTTCCCCGTCTCCGGTTGAATCCATGAAAACGATCAAAGAGATGCAATGCAAACATCTCAATCACGATCAAAACCTTGCAAATGAATTTAATGAGAAGGTACTCAGAAATGCTCCGTGAACCCAGACATTTTGATGACCCCATCCATCTCTTTTTGATGCTGTGATACTTTTAAAGGCTGATGCAATCCAGTGTAAGAGGCATCATTACCTGTAGAAATTTTTTTTTAAAAATTCCCACCCAGGAGCAAAAGGTAAATCTCTTTTGTATTCAAAACACATTGCCAGCTAAACTACTGCATGCAGTTTGGATAGATTAATGTGCCTGTTTCCAATACTCACTGTCCAATTCTCCCTCAGCCCAGGCTATGATACAATAGTCTTCATCATTACGCTTCAAAAGTAAACAGTGCCTGTGTTTGTATTTCCTATTTTACAGGAGCCCTTACCTATCACTGCTGGATACAGTTCTGCTTTCATCTGAGGGTGACTAACCAGATTCCATTGAAGCTGACAGGGTCTTGTTCTGAACTGACCAGCAGAGGGTCTGCTCAGCATGTCATGACACCAATGGCTCCCTGAGGAGATTAGCATAGAACACTCAATATCTCAGCACTATTTCTTGCAACCATTAACACTGAATGAACCATTTACACTTAATAGAAAATGGTGACTTCATCTTGCCAGTGACTTACTGTTTCCTTGTTACCGCACAATACAATACAGAGAGAATAATTATTTCTTGAAAGCTTTTTCATACTCCAAGAAGTATGAAGTTGGTACCAATGGATTCCTCTTGTCTAAACTGTTTCCCAGATCAAGGTAAATTCCATACTCAGCTTCTCTCTAACTTACTCATTTCACGAAGCTTTAACAGATTGATCCACCTTGCCAACCAATTTTGCCCAATGTAACTTAAATCCATCATCCATCAAGACATGTGGGCTTGCATTTATTTATCTGGATCAGGAGTACTATAGATAATGGGTCATTAAAAGCTATGCTTTCCAGGCCACAAGATATCATGAGCCTGTCTGCCGAAAAATGAGCTTTGAGATAAGAAGGAACTCTTAAGAGGGTCAATTAGGTTGTAATTGGTTTGGATACTTGCCCTATCATACACCGGTTTTATTAAAACCCTACAGTGGGAGACAATTGCTTATCTTTGCTTCAGCACAATTATTTTAAATTGGGGCTGCACAATTCTAGGATTGCTGACACATGATATGTACTCCTGACGAAACCCCAGATTAGTAAACCTCAGAGACTATCAGATTATAAAGCCAAAGGTCACCTCGGAGAGAGGATTGCAGGGACAAAAGCTCTCTTCTTTGCAAAACTGAGCTCAAGCCTCTGCTAAATGTGACTGACTTTGGAAATAGGAGATCATTCCCTTCGGCAGAGTGAGACAAGCTCTATAACAGAGATGTTCCTCCTGGAATTCAGATGACGTTTCCACAGCCTGAAAATGCAGAGTCAGCTCAGGGAGCTATTCTGAAACATTCTCTGCTATGTCTCAAGGGTTTAAAAAAAAATCATTCTCAGCATTGCCTCTGACATCTATTTAAGAACGAATGAAAGAAAAATATAGGCTCGTAATGAAGCAGGGGGTTGGACTAGATGACCTCCTGAGGTCCCTTCCAACTCTGATATTCTATGATTAGTAAAAAAAAAAAAAAAGCCCTTTTGCCACTCATGTTGCATGTTCCCCATCCCCGCCCCACAGACTCAAATTATATTTCTCTGGCTGGACCTTCAGAACCGAGTTTTCTGGTCCATTTCCTAGGGATAGTCCTCTAGTTTCCGCAGCTACAGGAAGCTTGATCTGGGCTATCTACTCAAACAACTTGATGACTACAATTACAAATGGACCAAATAAGAGTGATATAAATGTTAAAAATGAATTTCCACCATAGCTATAGATCGCTGGTACAATGCTACCCAATCTGTGTTCACGAACTTTATTTTATACTCTTATTGTGGCATTCCTCATATACCAAACTCCTTGCAGGGCACAACTGGTCTCATTTGGACTTGGGCCCAAATCCACAAAAGGACTTAGTTGCCTAACTCCCTTCAGACACACCCTTCTCCTTGGCATCTGCTATTGGCTATCTGGGGGGCTTCCCACCTACTGTACTGGCTTTGTGGATCCTGTTCTCCAGGGTATGTGGATTCAACCTCTATTCTGCAAAGGGGTCTAGAGAAAGGAGGACAGGATTGGGGGCCAGAGACACTCTCTGGTCACAATCCTGTCTATCCTGTCTCTGCTACTGCCTTGCTGTGTGACCTTGCACAAGTTGCGTCTCTGCAAACTAGAGCTAATCTTACTTATCTACACACTTCCAGGAGTATTGTGAGGATAATCAGATCATGGCTTGGAAGTGTAAAATCCTATATAATGCCACTTGCAGGACAATAGTTCTTTTTATACGGTAAACCAGTGCTTCACAACAGTGATAGAGCTTCTAACCAAGCCAATTTATATCCAGAAACAATGGTGGTTTGAGATAAGATTGAATGGCTCACCCTGCTGAGACCACCTTTCCACGGCACCCCCAAATTGTAAAGCACTCATAGAAGCAGAGTGGATCTGGGGACTCACTTTTTAAAAAAAACATTAATCCAGGCCAGATTTATTCCTGTATTATCCCTGATCCATTTCAAGAATTCTGTCTCATCAACCACACACTCCTAGTCAATAACCAGCCCCTCGACAAGGATTTCTTCTTTTGCAATTCTTTCTTCAGCTGACAAAGGCATAACTAGACTGAATGGCTCGAAGCTGAAGTTAGAAACATTCAACTTGGAAATAAAGGTGTGGCTTTTAACAGTGCAGGACATTGATCATTGGAACAGCTTTCCAGGTAAATTTATAACCACTCGGATGCTCTAAATCCGGATGGAATATTTTTCACTGACACGCAAAGGACTGACGCTTAGTCTATAAAGCGCCAGTTCATCAGAATGCTTAAGCATGTGATCAACTTTATGCATATGAGTGGTCCCATTGACTTTAATTTGATTGCTTTGATGAATCAGGGCCTAAACCTCATGATAATATCCTTCTTTGTGCTATTTTAGCACTTACAGTTCTTACCAGTATCCTGGGCACATGAACTGCAACCTTTTATCGCTTTTCCTTGAGGAGGAACAATTTTTATGATTTCCCCCCTTGATTGTAGTCCATAGACAAGATTCAGCACTGTCATTGAAATCAATTGAGTTGTCTCCATATACAACACTGGTTAAGTTAGTCCCTTTGATGTATTTTTCTCCTAAACATCTTCCATTCAAATCCTTTTTTAAAATATTATGGATAAATAATTATTCTATTATTTCTCTTCCTTTAAATTAATCTTAAAATATTTGATCATTTTGAGCCACAAAGTGGTACAAGTCAGTTCTTATTTTCTCTCAGCTATTTCATCCATCCCTTACCTGTTGTGTATGTGACAACACTCAAAATAATGCAAAATTGGCCATCCTCCATGTTCCATAGGATAGATGCTTGTATGCCAAGCATCAGATTTGGCCTATAAATCTACATTTAATTTTAAAAAATGCTTTTAATAAACAATCTGGCCCATTTTCTATGTTATATAACCTGCCAACTACACTTTCCCTATATGAGCAATAGGCGTACATTTAAATATAGAAGAACTGCATGAATTTTTTACCCACGTTTGGCCTGAAGTGGATTCACAATTTATTACCTCAGCTTGCTGCTGCTGTGATTGAGTGCTGGAGTAATGGAAGCCTCTGAGCAAGGATCCTGGGAATAAAAAGGGAATTGGCACTTGCAAGGAGCCGAGAATGTCTCACGCTTGTGGCCTCATTTTGACTCATATCAATGCCAAGTGTAAAATAATAGTCTGACTCAGAGCTAAATGTCATCTAGATTTCCCACTGAGTCTATTAATTTTCTTTTTTATTGTGGCAGGAAGTATTAAATACCATACTCTGGAATCAGTTTCAAGCAGGATCCGTCTCTAAATTAAAAAGCGTTCCTTCCCAATTGTTAATACAGACCCTCCACTCTCTTTTTTAAAAAAATCATATTTTTAATTAAAATGGGCAAGTCACTCTTAGTTTAGCCAGATGGCAGAATTTGTCACAAGCCCCCATGTGTCAGAATCAGTCCTTAAGTGAGGGAAGTGGTGAGGTTACAAAGGGATATTTGTACACATTAGCTTTCTTTTGTCCGATTAGATCATCTTGCTGCAACCTTTGGAACTCAGAAGATTCTCATCTTCCAACTCACACCTGTCAGAGACGGACCAGATATTTAGTCACAGGCTTCTCTGCTCCACAAAAAAGGACCATCTAGGAACTATATGAACTACTTTTTCCATCCAGCACAACTAAGAGTTGCCTCTCTAGCACCAGGAAGGCGATATTAAACAGCTGTTCCGCCGGTCATATTCCAAAGCCACTTCTGCTAGTGACCAGCAGACTAAAATAACGTCTAAAGCTCTAATCCTAAACACCTCTGTAATGGAGACTGAGCACATAGTCTTGAACTTCCCGTTCCTCAAACACAAGGGAACAGCTGGGGATATTCTGGGTGGAAATACTTAGCAGGAGCCAATGCCATTCATTGTTTAAAAAGGACAGCAGCAAAGGATGGTTTATAGTTTAATTATTTTGCACACTTTGTGGGAATCGGTCACTTGGAAATATTAGAAAAGAATCCCCACTGGAGGATTTTATTTTTATTTTCACTTGGCAAACACGGGGTGGGGGTGGGGGTGGGGGGTGGGGGCGATAAAGTGTATTTGAATGAAGGACGGAATGAAAATGGCTGTTTTGGCTTAAAAGCCAAGCAACCTAACATCCTATCAGTGATGGGAAAACATCTTTGGACATGAGCCTTGTCAGTTCGCATCAACTTAGATCTAGGAGCATTGGGCCGATTCTCAACTATGCTAAGGCTTTCTTATGCCATTCTGGCAGCGTAAAGAGAGGGGGCAAAGGGCCAGGATATCCCTCCCCTGCCCCGTGGGATAGAGCTGGCTTAAGGGCCCTACGTTGCCCCAGTCCAAGCCTACCAACTGGAGCAGGTTGGAAATTTTCTGCTGGAATGCTCTTCCATCTGAAAATGCCAATTTATGGAATAGAAATATTCTACAGCATGGTCTCAATTTTCATGAAATTGCATTTAAAAAAATGAAACAAAGACTTTTGATGAGGTACAAAAGACTCGGCCTCTTGAAGAGCAGAATCAGTGGTCCGCCCTAAATCAACTGGCACAGAAGCAGTAAAAAGTGGACAGTGAACTGTGGGTTTCTGCCTAGGAGGGTGCCAACTCAGCAGAATTTCTCGAAAGAGCAGCCGTAAGTAAATTACGTCTTCCTTTGAAATGCACCAAATCAAAGTCATATTTCTGCAACTGAATGATCCACTCCTGCAGTCCCATACTCAGCAGATTAATGGCTTTATAATAGGTGTCCGGAATAGGCAAGGGGTCCGTTTCTAAGGTGAAATGTAGTTGCACTCAGTAGAATTTGAAGCCTCCGATAGCAGAACTCATTGCCAAGAACTCTAGCTCTACCTTGGAATACTTCACTCCCTTCGGGGTGAGAGTCCAGGACGCAAATAAAACTGGCCATCTCTCCTGGAGCAAAACTATGCCAGACCCCAATTGCTCACATCAGTCAGAATTGCTACAGGATTCCATGGATCAAAGCATGGGACTGGAGCAGACAAAGGGCTTGACACAAGGTTTCGATAGCATGCTTTGCTTCTTTAGTCCAGACCAACTGTCTCTCCCGCAGAGTTACATCCCACGATGGCTTGGCAAGGATACTAAAATGGGGCAGGGCACAGTCACCTATATATTGAGCAAGGCCAAGGAACGAACAAAAAGCACTACAATTTGTGTTGTGGGTAACCTTGCGAAGCAGCACCTTATAGCCATTCAAGTGTCAATTTCATCCCATTGGCTGACACAGAATGCCCTGACAAAACTTCATCTTTTTGCAAAATTGTACTTGGCTGCATTCAACTTTATGCCAGCCTGTTGCAGTCGGGTTAGCAACTGGTCCAGAATAGCATGATACTTAGGAAGGGTCTTAGCAAAGACCAGAATGTCATCCAAACACGCACCCTGGGTATTATCCAAGAGTTGTGAGATCACTTTCTGAAATATCTTAGGAGCAGAGACTACGCCAAAAGGGAGTCATTGATACAACACCTACCAAACGGTGTGCTGCCAGTCAATAAAAGCTGCAAACTTTCAGCCCCATGTATCTGGCAAGAATCGGATCGGTAATCCATCAAAGAGAAAACCCGGGATCACTTACACGGAAAATCACTTCCTCAAAGGTTGGCAATTGAAACTGCTCATGTTTTACATACTTATTAAGAGTCATATGATCTGTGTTTACCCCCTTTTCTTTTCTTTTGTGTTTGGGGTAGAGGGGTAACAACAACAAACCTTATTGCTGTAATTACAGCTGCTGTTTCTACTTGCTCTGAGTTGATGTGGAAATATTCCCAGACAAGGTGGCTGTAGAGGGTCTCGAGTGACTGCAAAAAAAAAGTTGCTATTTCAACACACTAGAGAGAGGGAAACACTGTGAACCGTGCTCAGTAAAGGTTTTGAAGCTGGTGCAGAAGGCTTCATTAGCAGCAACCATTCCCGCCAGAACACACATAGCCCCTTCATTAGAAGCTGGAAGCTCCTGGCCATTCATAGCGAGTTCTCTCAAAAGTATAAAACTGATAGCCATTTTGAGCATCCATCAGATCCAACCCAGCCCTGCCAGAAAAGGTAGCATGGCCAGAGGTAACCCAAACTGAATCCATAGGTTGAATCTCAATACAGTTTCCTGTAGTTTTACAGAAGTCAGTGGGATTGAGATAGGGAAAACACCATAAAGGAGGAATTGCAGACTGGTGGTCAAATGGCTTTGTGAGCTGTATTACAGCACTGAACCAAAACCAGCGTGTGAGCCCAACACCTACAATAATTGTCAGGGTTTTTTCTTATTTGAAGTTGTGGGAATGCTCAGTATTGCGGATGCTGAAACAACTGGTTATGTGGTACAGCCAAATGTTTTGTCTGTTTATCAATATAATACTCAGGGTAAGTCTACGTGAAATTGTCAGAATTCCCAATTCCTGTATTTCTTTGACAAGGTATAACGGAATATTTTAGGTCCTTTGTTTTGTATTCATTTTAAAGGAAAATACCAAATCTCTAGTTAGTGATGTTAATCTAGCTAGGGTACTTGGGAACAGCTGTGCTGTAATGGTTTGTCTTTGGAGTGTTATTGAGGTGAAATGAAAGAAATAACTGTGTGCGTGTGTCTGTGTCTGTCTTGTGCTAAAGACTGATACTGGATTCCTAAGAAACAAAGTGAATCCTATTATAATTTCCCCTTTTAGTATTTAGAGGGTTTGTATAGGAAATTCAGCAATAGCCTCTCTCAAGGATATGAATTCGTGGTCTGTGCATATATTTTAAGTCAGGTATAGGA
Organism: Sternotherus odoratus; assembly: GCA_032164245.1. NCBI lineage: Eukaryota > Metazoa > Chordata > Testudines > Kinosternidae > Sternotherus > Sternotherus odoratus. Next base: position 8,329,576 of record JAVMKO010000004.1, on the reverse strand, counting down.
GTTCAGTAGCACAGAATTCACAAGTAAATCAAATGACCTGCCCTCTATGTAGGTTATATATGCACAGTCAAATATTGCCATTCTTTTTGTATACGATGACGGTGGATGAGCTGCAATCTATAGGCGCTTCCTCTTCTCAGAGGATACCATTATCTTTCATCTGCTTCAGTTCTGCTCAAATCTTGTCCACAAGTGTAGGAGGTACATGAGATGTAGGCAGTGCAAAGGGCGTGGCATTCAAATCCAGCTACAGAGAGTATGCCTATCCCAGGAGCAGAACACAAACACCACTGAATAAATCATGGTGTTTCTGAATGATACTTTGGATAGCCCCTTCTATCTTAGCTGGCATAACCACACCTGAGCTGTCCTGTGTCAGTCAATGCAGAATATAAAGCTGTACGCACAGGTCATAGGACAAGGATGGAAAAGCATTTGCAGCCACACCTTTAATAATGCAAAACTTTGCTGTCAAGGCTCTGCCTTTGTAGAGCACAGAGCTTCACCGGCTGTTTGCAAGCATACAAATTCCAAGCTTTTATAGCCCCTGTAGTCAGGCAAATGGCCAGACTGTGAACTAACCCAGAGAGGAGAAAATTCACGTCAGTCCTGAATCCACCATGTACTTCAGTGGTGTGCCATGAATTTCCACGACTCAGAAGTCCAGCTCCAGCATCTTGACGCATGAGAAGATCGTACTAAAGGAAATGTCAGGTCCTAGAAGGTGGGCTCATGCAGCTCCATATTCACAGTATGCATGTCAGGCCTCTCGGCTTTGTGCACTGTTGCACCACAGCACACGAGCTTAAAGTGTTCTTCCTTGTCACAAGCCCAGCATATGAACATCAGAACGGCCAGACAGAGTCAGACCAAAGGTCCATCTAGCCCAGTATCCTGTCTACTGACAGTGACCAAGGCCATGTGCTTCATAAGGAATTAACAGAACAGGGAATCAGAACAGGGAAACATCAAGTCATCCATCCCCTGTCGCGCATTCCCAGCTTCGGGCAAACAGAGGCTAGGGACACCATCCCTGCCCATCCTGGCTAATAGCCATTGATGGACCTATGCTCCATGAACGTATCATCTAGTTCTCTAACAGCACATAGCTGTTCTAGCTGAGCAGGCAGAGGAATTGGCCAAATGACCTGTCGTAATACAGTGAGGAGCTGGCACCTTTGGCTGCTCTGGTCTGGAGCAGGGATAAGTCGTGTCTTATGACTCTGGGTGACAGAAGTAGGAGACATAGCTGACAGTTAAGTGTAGACACAAAGGTAGCAGCAGTCTGAGACACAACCTCTTTCAGCCCGAGTCCTCTCTAATGCCTCGCTCTTAGCCACTGCGGCATCAAAAGTTAACATTCTAGCATCTTCAGCCAGTGACGGTACGTCCAGTCAGTTATGGCTACACCAATCATAAAAATATCCCTGAGCACGATTATCATAACGTCCCCAAATTCACAATCCTGAGCCAACGGTCACAAAGCACATGCAAACTCACATGTGCTTTTGTTGGGCTGCTGCAAGCTTCAAAAAATGTTTTAACAGGACAGCTTCTCCAGTGCTGAAATGCTCGTTTAGGTGTTGCACAGCCGCATCAAAGGAGGACTTGCGCTGTGGGAGTCCGTCATAAATAGCAATGCCATGACAGCCTAAGCAATTCTGCAGCGAGTGTATCCTAGCAGTACCGGAGAGTTGCATGATCTGCACATAGTTCCAAAACTTTCAATTAACGTACCACCAGACAACAGCTGAACGAAGTCCACGCAGCATGGGTTGTGGGATAGAAGCACTCGTCACAAGAATGTTTCACTCGGATGCACTACAGAATAGCAATCCAAAACCACAACCACAACAAAAAACAAAACCAAAGCAAGACATGCGGGTTGGGAGCCAATCAAACCATGGAATACCCATGAACAAGCTAGGTCAGCAACAGCTGGAACAGAACAGAACCATCCGAACAGCAGTTCTGTAGCCATGGGCCAGGAGTAGCTGCAAACACCGAATGCTATGTGCACACACAGTTTTAAACAGCAATGAGAACACTGAGTTCTTGGAGCAGGAACCAGGAAAAGAAAAACACAAATGGGGAGTATACACACCCCAGTCCCCACACTCTGCACGCTCACCCAGAAAAAGGGTTTGGTCATTCCTAAGTCAAAGAGATGATGTAAACCTTAACTATTTGTAAAGTGCTTTCATCACCGCAAATGAGAGGCACTAACCTAGGATATCAAGTGATATTTGATCACATTTTAAGTCTAGTCTCTTTGGCCGTGTCCTTTGACCGAAGAAAAGTAGCAAGGAATACAGCCTTTATGAGGCAAAACCCTCCTTAGCTTTATAGGCACTGCCCGACTCCATCAGACCTGGTTCATCTAGCCCAGTACCCCGTCATCGGAGCTTGGATTCAGATTGAAATCCTCACTCTCTGTTTACATGGCACCTGAGCACATCACAATGATTAAGGAACCTGTTTTCACCACACCCCTGTGAGGTAGACAAGTAGCATCATCCCCATTTGACAGATGGGGCATACTGAGATTAACTGATTTGGCCAAGGTCACCCAAGAAGGCTTTAGCAGAGACAGGAACTGAGCCTAGGTTACGTGAGGCATTGGCTAGTAACAATCACAAGATCTTCCTTCCTGCCAGACTTCGCTCCCGCTGGCCTGTGTGTCCAGACTAATATAAACTCCATCAACAGTTTATGCTTTAGGACAGATTTTTCCCTATCTTATTGGTATGACCTGTCACATTGGGGAAAAAATCAAAACTTAAAAATAAGATTTGCAGGAGGACGTAGCCATAAACAAATCTCAGATGTCAAATTAGAGAGCTGGATATGGAAGAGAACAAGGGAAAGGTACATGCCTCTGAACACTCATTGCTAGAGAGGCAATCTATAATGTTATTGTAACCATTTAGCTGCTGGGCTTCTACCTTCAGGCACTGATTTAAAAACATAGAGCGGGGGAGGAGGGATGTTTGCTGCTTACCTCATATAGGACAATGTCAAATAATGATTAAGCCTCTCTCACTTGTCTTGACAAGGCACGATAAATTGATCGCCAATAGATCAATCGCTACCGGCCCATCCGAATCTGAATGTGGATGTGGCTCTAGAGGCTTTGCACACCAGACAATGCACACAAAAAGTTACCAAGCATTTTGCTCTCCCTAAAATTTTGCTACTCAATGGCCTGTTGTGCATGTCCATTATCATGAAGCCGGATCGGCCAGGGGGGCTCTGGCACCTGACACATGGATGCTGTGAGCATACCCCTGTGCAAAGAAGAGCACACAGCATACCTGGAGAGTGACAGGGATTCAGAGAGAGGCTGTCAAATGGGGGGCGAAGGGGGCGGGAGGGTTCTGCAGTGGAGAAAAATGCAACTTACTAGAGCTGGTTGGGAATTTTCCACTGAAACAGTTTGGACAGAAAATAAAGCTTCTGCAAAATCCTTATATTAATTGGAAATATTTTTTTTATTTTGCCCCTTTCTCCTCCCCCCCAAACTTTTCCATTGGGAAAATGCAAACTAATTATTTTGTCTCAGGTTGGTCCAGTCCAAATCGAAACACTTCAGTACATTAAACCAAATAGAAATGTTTCTTTTGGGGGTGTCTTCAATATTAATCAGTGTCTGTTTTAGCTGCTACCACGTCCCATGGCCCCCATTCAATCCCATGGGCCAGGCACCTGAGTCAGGCTCCGGGGATCACATACGTTCCTGTCCCAGCCTTTCCTCCCAAGCCCTTGGAGTCCACTCCCCAAGGGGAGCTGAACAAAGGAGAAACACCAGTTCCCGGGAGAGGGGGCGGGACAGTGAGCCACTCTCCTCTGTCCTGTCTTCTTCCCAGAGGCCATTCTATCCAATATTTGTCAATTAGCTCTGGTTAGCCAAGAACAGGGGATGATCTGAGTCTAAACCTTTTGTTTTAGTTATTAATTCCTGCCCATGTCAATGGAAGCTGCTGAGGGCTCACTATGTTTGAAAACCAGGCCTCTTATTGAGGTGCCTAAACATGGGCCGGGGAGCTTAACTTTAGACACCCGGGGCTCTAGTCATAAAGGGATTTAGGCGCAGTAACGCTCAACAGCCCCATGCTAGGTTTCAGGTGCCTAGAGACTCCCGAGGCTTGAGTGCGGCACCTCGGCTCCCTGTACAGTGAACGCGGAGAGATGGGTGCCGCAGAGTGGGATCCACAAACACCAGGACCCTAGGCCTCACCTGAAGCAGCCCCTGGGAGATGCCAAACCAAGAGGTGTGTGCTAAGTCCCACCCCCTCTGCAAGATGGCACCTCCCTCCAGCTGGGATTTGCTGCCAAGGGCCCTCTCTTGGCATGAGGTGCCTGCCAGCGAGTGGGGAAGCTCCCTTATAACTTTTACCCCAGCAGGCAGGGTACTTGTCTGGGATGTGGAAGACACCTCGTTCTCTCTAGCACCTCAGAGAGAGAAGGGATTTGAACCTCAGGTGAGTGCCCAGGTACCGGCTATTCTGAGGCAAGGCTCCCTCATCTCTCCTACTGAAACTTTCCACCGTGGACAAATAATTAAAGAAAGTCATTGGAGCAGAGGGATCCTGGGTCTCCTATCATGGGAACCACCAGGCTTCAGAGTCACATGCCTGGTCACTCCCTTTCTCTCCGAGCCCATGATTCTGGGATTTAGGTGCCTAGAGTGGCAGTTAGATATGTAAAGCCTGTTGTGAATACAGCTCATGGTTTTGAAAACCTTGACCATCATTTTGAGGTAATTCACAGCCAACAGAAGGGGGGAAAGTAAATATTTAGTGGTTTGAGCATTGGCCTGCTAATTCACAGCAAACAGAAGGGGGAAAAGTAATTATTTTATTACATTCCAATCATTAAACTGTCCTAAGTAATTTGGCTACAATAATTAAGTAATTCTCAGTAATCACTCATAAACCAGGAGTAATTATTTTCCTTGTCATTAGAAATTACTTAGCGATTTTAAATTTCAAACAACAGTTCTAAATGAGCCAAGGTCCTAAATGAGCCAGGTCTAAATTGGGCCAGGTCCCCATGCTGTTGTAAATTGGTTTAACTCTATTGACTTCAACAAAGCAATGCCAGGTTCCAACACAGGAGGATCTGACCTTCTAAGTTATCACTAGTAATTAAGAAGGAATTACTATTATACTTGTTTTCAGTAACCTGAAATTACTAATTATGTTGAAGCGACAAAGAGTCTTGTAGCACCTTATAGACTAACAGATTTTAGGGATCATGAGCTTTCATGGGCTAAGACCCATTCATCTGATGAAGTCTTACCCCACGAAAGCTCATGATCCCTAAAATCTGTTAGTCTATAAGGTGCTACAAGACTCTGTCACTTTTGCAGATCCAGACTAACACGGCTACCCCTCTGATACTAATTATGTTGAGGACTTTTTGTTTCTGAGTTCATGAATGGACTGGTGCAGAATGTGCTCTGTGAATTTCTGATGTAGAGGGAGGGTGTTACTCTCTAAAAGATCAAGTTCCAGTTCATATACAAATATCTGAAAAACTGCTAGACAAATAATGGATTTTTCAGTTCATTGGCCATTTTTAATAGTTAAAAAAAATTGTTTTCGGTCAGACCAACACAAACATTCACAAAATTTTCAATTACTTGAAAAATTGAAAAAAAAAATGAGTCCATACAAAACACTTAAGATTTTGACCCTTTTAAAATGTTTGAAAATGGCCTTTAATTGTATTTTATTTATTCAAATTGAAAACCATTCCAAGCTAAAAAAAAATGAAAACAATTCATTTAAAAACATCAAAAGAAAACTTTGGAGGATTTGGAATTTTTTTTAAAATTAACAATTTGGTAAAGTTGTAATGAATTCACAAAACATCATGTATCTGCAAAATATTTTGGGGTTGCCTAATCTGCATTTTTCTCTGGGGAAAAAAAAAAGGTCCAAAAATTTCACCCAGATCTACTCTGAACCCTTTCTTCAGCTGAAATAACAAATTCAGCAAATCAATTCACCAGTAGGTGACACTCCTGGGACTAAGACTTGAAAGAAAAAAATTATTATGCACATTCCACTCTTTGAAAGGAATGTCGGGATGATCATAGATGTAGACATAGGTGTAGTCTAGTGTAATACTCTTATATTGAGTAAAAACAGCTATGACAGCATTTTAGAATGTACTGGGCTTTTAAAAAGGCTTTGAACATTTGGTACAATAAAAGAAAAGTTCTTTAGCGACCACAAGTGTAATGAGACAGGCAGCTTATGGGGGAATTCTGCTATTAATTATCCGAGCTTTGTTTTGTATATCATTTGGCAACAAGTATATCTTTTAGTTTAACTTTCATAGAGCGTCACTGATTATTTGTCAGATTCATTGTTTACTTACAGATGTGTAACAGCATAAGGTAACATATTCAAGGGCCTTGTGTTGACTGAAATACTTTATTTCCATACTGTAAAAATAGCATTTTATTTATAGATGAATATGACTTCTCTTCTAGGCCTAATCTTTATAAGATATCACTAGAAAATGCTATTATTGCAAAAGGAATGAGAAAATTCAATACTGATATGGATGGTGAAGCTGTTCATTACATGTACAATATTTCTTTGACAGTAGCACAGTATTGCTGGATTTTAGGCCAAGCATTTCAAAAATTACTCATTATTTTGGGGCCTGTGAGGGGATGTATAAACCCCACATGGACCAGCAAAGGATTAACAGGAACATAAGAGTCCAACTATCCCACCTGGTTGCACCTACAATTCGGTATCAGGCAGAGTTGGGGAGAAGGTGTGTGGTTGCCATAAATGAAGGGGTTCTGAGACGAGAGCCAGCAGAGAGAAAACCCTTAGTGGAGAGGCTAGAGAAGGACCCAGACCTAAGGGGAAAGAGAGGCACAAAGCCGAGAATCCAGAATTAGCTTCTGAGGTCAGCTGGTAGGGAGGGGGCAGGACTGAGGGAAACAGTCCCACAGACCAGTGTTCTGATGATAGGACAGATGACAAAGGGGAATCAGGAGACTGAAATCCCAAAGCCGTTGGCTATTGTTTTCTTTGACATCACTCTGAAGGGACAGGAGGAGAAAGAAGACCCCAGATAGGACAGAAGATATTTTGGTTTGCTACCAAAGGACACTCTTTAGGATGTTAGGAACACTGATGGCGTGAAAGGGACAGGACTTCAGAGGCGCCTGGTGGGGGGGCCAATGACCCCACTCCGTGAGACTGACCACCACAAGAGGACACTCCAGGGCATCACGCGATGGCAACAATACATGATTGGTGAGGCTGTTCCCCTGGAAACACCTTCCAATTGACTTTGGTATTTCGGGTCTCCCACTGCTAACACCGGCAGCCTTTCAGGAGACTTGGTCACTCTCCTAGAAGGTTTACATTATGGGAATCAAAGGCTGGAATTAGCCTGGCCTTCAATGGAGAGACTGGAGTAACAGTCTCTCAGTGAGCTGGCCTGCTGTGTTCTGAACCAACGGTCGCTTTTCTCACATGGGTGGTTTCTTACTTCAGTTCAGAGAGTTGCAACAATCAAGCCTGGCTGCAATGAATGCCTAGCATGGCTAAGTCGGAATCCTACGGGGCACCATTGCTCTGCCGGGCATAAATGGTGGAGGATGTTTAATGTGGTCTGGCTACAGCCTTTGGTGCCGAGGGACTGAAAGAACAGGTCTTGATGGCGTTACTGATTCAGTGGATTAGCGGTATGTGCATTTTACTCTCCCTATGCACACATGGCTGGTATTGACTTTAACTGAAGTTACCAGCGCCTTGGTGGGGGCAGTAGCCCTTGAGGGTCAGATTTTGAGGTGTGCACACATAAGCTAGCGACTGGTAACTGTGTGACATGGCCTTGTTTCTGCTGCTCCCGCCCATGATGGGAATTGCTGTAGCCTCTTGCTACAGAAGCTTGTAGCAGCTTGCGCTTTTTGGCTGTGGAAGTGCCCGGTCCAATCCCTTGGGTGTCAGTCAAGACAGCAGCCAACACAAGTGTCTGAGTGTGTGTCCCCACATGTCTGTAGTCCCCAAAGAGCAAATCTGGATTCAAATATACATGTGGTTATGCACCCCTCAGAAACCAATGACCCCAGTTCAGGAAACCATTTGTGCATGTGGTTAACTTTAAATATGTGCTTAAACGCCATTGGTTTCATTTCATTGCATTCACTTAAATGCAGTTGTGAATCAGGGCCACTATTTGCATATATGCAAGTCAAACACATGCATACACTTTGAAAAATCCAGATCAAAGAGCAGAGGAAAGTGAGATGATCGATTTTGGCCCCTGTGGCTAAAACGAACCTACTCTCCTGTAGTATCACTCCTTAAATAAATGCCAAGAAGTGTTACAGTCTGTGCTAAACAACAATGTTATTGGGAGAGAGCAAAACAGATTAGAAAGATGTGAAAATAATGTCTCACGTAAACACATTTGGGCAGAACAATTTTTTCCCATATGTGACATTTCCCGTGTTCACAGCTGCAAAACATAGTGTGAGAGTAAAAATAACTATTTAGGGTAAAGTTTTCAGAGCTAAAATATGCCCGTGAAACATGCATGCAGAGTGCAAACAAGCCATCAAGCTCACAAAACATGCAGTAAGGACCGTGCTCATATTCAGTATTTAAAAAACAAAGATATCAATTCTGACAATTCTGCCCACAGATATACATGTTTAAATCCTAGTCACTTGTATGCATGTTCCATTGACATATCTGTGGCCATCGCTGGACTCAGCAGATCATCAGTTCCTATGGTCCAGATTCAGATACGCTTACTCAATTTGAGTAGCACCTTGTTCCACCAGTAGGCCCATTAAACTCTATGGGGCTGTTCCCAGAGGTAGGGGTTATTTAGTGTAAGGGTGTCAGAAAGGTGTGTCTATGATTTCTTGCAAAGAATTCTATGATCTCCTGCATTCCGGCACAGTGCATTCAATTATTATTAATGTGGCTAGGACCAACATTGTTCAGCTTTTTTAAGGCACCAAATGTCACCCAGAGCACAACTAATACACATGGATAGCTCTTGTCGCCCTGTCAGCCATGTGATAACAGACATGATAGTTTTAAGAATAGCAGCTGTGTTAGTCTGAATCTGTAAAGAAAACGAAGAATACTTGTAGCACCTTAGAGACTAACCAGTTTATTTCAGCATAAGCTTCTTGGGCTATAGCCCATTTCATTGTATGCATGATAGTATTACCTTTAAGAATAACTTAGCATTTCCTCCTCTATCTTTTCATCTCTCTTCTCTTTGTTTTCGTTAAAGAAGCAATATAAAACTGGGGGGTGGGGAGACAACACGTTTCATGACTTGGTTAGGAAATAGAAAACTGCTTTGGGAAAAATATATCTTACCACTCTTATTTGTATTCAGTAATTGGTTTTCCTTTTACATACATATATGCAGTGCCTGAATAATTTCCCCTTTATTTAGGGTAGGGTTTTTATTTTAAAATAATCATTATCTAGACATTTCATTTTAAGCCACGATCATGGAGGAACTATAAAAGATGATGGGGCTTCTTTCCCGGTGATCTTGAAAGTAAAATGTTCCACACTTGAGTTTTATTTTATGTGAAATGCAAACAAAAATAAACCGGGTATTTTCTTAAGGAAGTAAAGGAACAGGGGATTAGAGGGAGTCAAGAAGAATGGAAAATTTGGCTTTTAAAAAGCAAAACAATGTTTTTTTTCCCCCTTTTATAAAGATATCAGTGTGTTCCATCCACCTCGGTCAATCTACCAGTGCTCCTTCCAATTCTCTTCTGACTGTCCTCTAATTTCACAGTGGTGCCGGAGGTGAAGGGAGCGTCACTAAATGTCATTTATTTTGTTCCGAGGGAATAAACTCAAATAAGTTTGGAGGAATGTTTGGGGGTTGTGTGGGGGGGGGGATTGAATTGCTTTTTCTTCACAATCTTGCAGACCAAAAATAAATTCAGATTCTGTTTGGCTCACGCTCTATTTCGCGGAGGAGACAAGAGATCTGCTTTTCTCTCTCAGCTCTGAAGGGCAAGATTCTCACATGCAGGAGCCTCTCTTATCTGTATTATGGTCACATATGTAGGTGCCTAAATAGGAGTTTAGGGTTTGAACTTAGGCTCCTGCTTTTCAAAATGTTGGATGCAGTTTTAAATTCAGCAGCATTTTAAGTCCAAAATGGTCATTTCCATGGTGCTGTGGTCAGGATAAACGGCTATTGGGCCGAATTCTCCTCACACCAGTTTTACATTGGGATAACCCCATTGATTGAGTGGAGCTGTTCCTCTTTATCCATGTACATGGGGCATCCAGTGCCGCCATGGGAGGCAGGAGAGAAATGTTAAATACATGGGGGGGGGGAGGAGTTACAACCACCAGTTTTTAATTCGATAATAGGGTTTTGTAACACCCATCTTCACTTCCACTCTGCTATCAAGCTTGTATATCCTTGTAGCAAATCAAAGACTCACCGCTGCAGCGCCTGCTGCTGGTCGTCTTGGGAATGACACCTTGCCAGCCTTTGGAGCACCCTCTGCCGGCGGACGTCTCACCTACCTTAGGCCCCTGTGTCCCTTCCGGACCCCGGAGCCCTTTTCCTCAGGGTTCTGCCCCAGCAGTACCTCCACTCTCCCTGGGTCTCCCCTCCCAGGGGAACCCCCAACCCTCTAACCCCACCTTGCCTCAGTGGCTACTGCTAGTCATCATCTAGCCCCTGCTCACTGGGGCAGACTGCAGTGTGTCATGGCCACTCATCATTAGCAAGGGGGTAGGACCAGCTGCCTCTGCCTATTCCCGGGCTGTACCTCTGTAGCCCCAGTACCTTTCCAGGCCTTTGACAAGGCCTGCAGCCTAGGGGTTTTACCAGGCTGGAGCTCCCCAGCTCCTCTTGCCTTTCCCCAGCCCTGCTCTGTTTCCTCTACCCTGAACTCCCAGGTAGCCAGGTCCTTCTCCCTCCAAAGCTGGAGAGAGACTAACTCAGCCTCTGGCTCACGGTCCTTTTATAGGGCCAGCTGTCACCTAATTGGGCATGGCCCCAGCTGTGGCTGCTTCCCCAATCAGCCCTTTCTTAGCCACTGCCCTCTCCAGGGCTGCTTTTAACCCCTGTTCTTTAGTCCTTATTCACACAACACTGCTGAGCCGCTCGTCTCCTTTCAGTGGAGTGCAGTGGACGGTTGGCGGTGAGGAATTTATCACTAAGAAAATAACCGGATCCCATTCTCTCGCCTTATTGTTCTGTTCCCCAAAGTCATATCAGCCAGAGACTACACATGGCAACATCTGGGCTGCTCAATAAAGAGGTTACCTACAGCTTGCCTTGTGGCCAATCTCTCTCTTAAGAATGACAATACTTACTGATGCTATGCTTGCTCCGCTTCCTTCTTCTGTTGTGTTTCTCCAGTTGCACTTCATCTCGGGAGCTTTGGAAAGTAAAGCCACGAAGCAGGTATTGATTTGTGCCAGTCCTATTGAAACACCATTTTAGGGGCAACCACCACGTGTAGGGATGGATCCACAAAGCTCCATTGATTTCAAGTGAGTGATGCTGATTTACACCAGCTGTGGATGCGGCCGGTGAAGCTGAATTCCTGGCTCTATTGTGCTGAACCAAGTTTGGGTGTGTGAGGGGAAGGGAGACTGGTCCCATCCCTGCTCGGTATCCAGTCACGGGCCTGGTCTCTGTGCTTCTGGGGATCAGTGAAACTCCTTCTGGGAATTTTTTCCATTGACTTCAAAATCAAACAACTGGCTCCCTGGTGCACAAAGTCCAGGGAGTCTAGCAATGGGATGTTACATTCCCCAGCATGGTGGATGACGAGACCATAATCTCCCCATCATAGAAGATCAGGGTTGGAAGGCACCTCAGGAGGTATCTAGTCCAACCCCCTGCTCAAAGCAGGACCAACCCCAACTAAATCATCCAGTGGAATTGAGCTGGTACAGAGGGAAGCACTGAAATTCCCTCTGTAAATGGTTGCAGCCACCGTGACTCCTTCATACACTCTTCCCATGTTCTTAGAAAGGTCTTGGGTACCATGTGCCTTGAAGGCCCCTTCCCCTCCTCAAACTCAGTCAGTGACTCAAGGATGCAGCCTTGCCCCCAGGGCTAGGAAAGGATTTGAGCAGGCCAGCAGGACAATATACCCACAATGCTCTGTGCTTGGATAAGCCTGCTAGTGATAGCTGCTCTGTGAGTGTTATCCGAATGAAAAAAAAAAAAAGAAAGAAGGGCCAAGACAAATGAAAATGATCTAATTCCTCCAAGTAATCATATGCTAATCAGCTATTCATTATGCGAAACATGCCTCTTCCATGCTGTTTTCAATAAAAAGATGAAATGAATAAGCTCATGGTGACAGAGCGGGGGACCGGAGTGGCATGCGAATGTGGGGATCTTCAGGGCTGTGAGGCTAGTCCTCCGCAGAGAATAATTCATTTGGAGATTTCAGGAGGAAATGGCAAAGGGTATTGGAGTTTATGGCCTCGCTGCCCCTGGGAGGCATTGACTTGAACCAAGCAAGGCAGGCCAGCCTTGACAGAGCCCTGAATGACATCCCAATGATATTCTCACCGGGCTCACCTAGACCCAGGTCTGCAAAGGTATTTAAGCGCCAAACATCCCTGGATCTGGGCTCTAGAGCTGGCTCACTTCCATTCCTAGAGGAGCCAGCGGCACTGGCTGGCATATAATAAGGTGCTTGAAAAAGGAACCAGTCACAATGACTTAAGACAGTGATGGGAACTGTGGATCACTTTGGAGCATGGTGTCCAGCCAGAGTCTCAGGGCTTCACAGATGCACAAAGTGGGCTGGACGTAAGGACTCACCCCAAGGGCATCAAGGCTGCAAGAGGGCACTCCAGACAGACCGTGTGTTCCTTACACGCTCTCCATCTCCTTGAGTTGGGGGGAAGGGGAATGAGACAATCTGTAGCTATGAAGAGTATTTTGGTCTCACTCCTTCCACCAGTCCAGCTGTGCCCTGCCATGCGGGAAGCCCCTGCAGAGAGAAGACTCTGAGTCCTCTCTTATATCCTCACAAACACATGCTGGATTACAGTTCAGGACTATGGCCAAGAGCTGGTCCATCTCGAGGATGGAGAGAGCTCGAGTCTTAGCCCAGTTCCACACCAACGTAACTCCATTGCCTTCACCCAGAAATGGAGGCACCCAAAACTAGAGGTCACTCTCGGAAATGTGGACCTTCATTTCAGTGTACTCCAATTTCCTCATTCACCACACAGAAACAACCACAACCTACCTCACAGAGGTAAAGTAATTCATGCTGGTGAAGTGGCGAGAGAGGTTACCTTGGAGAGAAGGTTACACTTAACTGTTTTATAAATTGTTTTCATACCTAGGCCTTTATCATGATGATTATTTCCATTGTATTAGCATCTAGGAGCCCTGATCAAGGATCATGACCCCATCGTGGTAGGTGGAGTACAAACTCTCCATACCAGCCAGCTCTCCTCCTACAGCTTCCTCCACAAAATGCTACTAAACAAGAGAAAAACTGAATGTTTTCTATGAACATAGATTCTTTTAACAAAAATTCCATTTAATTGTGAAGCCACTTTCTGTTGGAAATATATTTGGATGGAAAATCTTCCAGGAGCTCCATCGAGTTGCATCTCCATGTGCATTCATTGTGTAGCTGAGAACTGTGTTCCGGCACAGAATGGTTTGCACAGCATTCGAAACTGTATCTATCCTGGGTTCCTGAACCCCCTCTCACACGGATACCAAAATAAATCTGATCTAAAAAATGCAAAATTGAGATTCTCTGTTTCACTTTGAACGTTCTCCTCCCATTTATATCTTAAGGGCCCGATAATAAGAGCTGTACAGTTATATTGAAATTTATAATAAAATAAAAACCTGTTTGGCCCGCTGTTCCAGGGTACCCTAAGAGGCCCATAGAAACGAGGCTCACACACAGTGGCTAGATGGAAAGTAGTGAGTTTATTGAAGGTGTGGCACACCTGCGCTGGGGGCCCCGGTCAGCGTGGCCGCGAGATGGGAGACCTGGCACATCGGAGCAATGCCCAGGGAGGAAGCCCATCATACATGAGGGCTCAGACACCTGAATACACTTGCTCATTTGCATCTCATACATAGCTCATGAATAACTAATGACATGTTATTCAGTACTGCCTTAGTTTACGTCTGGTTTCACACAAGCCGAATTTCACACAGACCAAGTAAACAGCTCACACAGCTGAGAAGCTCTTCTCAGACACACACACACACACACACACAAGATAACAGGAACACAAGACCATTCTCAGGCTGATAACCTTAATTATGCGTTACCCTGGCGATGACTTGGAAGCGTAATTGCGCCTCCTAGCAACTGCCGTCACATTCATCTTCCGCGTACTACACCCACCCTGAATACGCTTATGTTGGAATTTGACAGTAGAAATCCATTATTCCAATTCCCTTTCATCTGAACCGAGTGCATTTTTTGGCACGGTGGACCACCCAAGTACTCGCCCAATTATCCAGACCTCTTTTTACCCGAACAATTCAAGAAAAGGGAGCCCTGCATGAAAAGTACGGACATTAGAAAAGTATGCTTCCTTAAAAGATGGCCGCCATGGTTTTGCTACTGTACCAAACGTTGACCAGGGTGTTTTTCCCGGCTGCGAAGTAATGAAGTAAGAGTTCGTTCATTGAGGCTGGAGTGGAGCTGCAGTGACTTGGTTTTCTTGGCCTTCAAGGAATACCTACCATATCAACCAGCCAGCGCCACACTCCTGGAGAGAGGGCCCTTGGAACAAGGGTGCAGAGTGAGGGTAATTTCCAAGCGTAAGGCTTGGTGGTGGCTGCAGGCAACCAAGTTAGGGGGCAGGAAGCCTGGGGTCGTGACCCTCCTTTAGGGAAGCTTCCCCGCGTTTTTTGAATGGCTGCCACATGCATCCCAACGTCGCCAGAGCCAGGGTCAAGGTACTGGCCCAATGCGATGCAGGCCAGAAGGCTTTTGCCACCGGTTTGTGCAGGGCGGTTCCTCTGTAAGGGTGGCTTACAAGGCGCTGTCTCTTTTACAGGAAGGCAGGATAAGCCCAGCCACCTGAAGTGGTAGCTGGGGGCGAGGGAGAGATTACCATGCGAGTTGCTGGAAGGATGAAGCCAAGAAACAAGCACAGCTGCAGCCAGCAAGGCTGTTTCAAGTGCCCACCTTGGAGGATTAACTCTGTTCCGTTTCCATGGCTCTTGAGCCTTTCCAGAGGCCTTGTCTCCACTCTGCCTGCCCAAACAAACAGTCCCAGGGAGCCATCACCCCCTCCCCCAGCAACTCCAGGCGCTGCTATCCACCCATCCTAGATAGACACCAACTTTCCCAAACCCACCACTGCCAGCTTTTGTGGAGGCCCATGCCCTATCTCCAGCACTGCTTCGGCTAGGGCCTGTTGGCTGTAAGCTGGTTTGTGTATGCAAATGTATAAATATGCAAATTATCCCATTAAGCAATTTGCATACACGATACGCAAAAGTTGGCTGCCGTGTTTAAGCCTGCGAGTGCTCCTGTTGAAAGCAAAGGGACTACTCACAGGGCTTAGAGCTAAGCCAACACTTAAGTGGGTTGCTGGATCAGGTCCAGGAAGCACGGAGAGGACCTATTCTTGCTTTCAGTAGATACAATCATCTTGTCCCTTAACATTCCTGAAGGCCACATGCTCAGTTAAATCACATAGCATGGGTGGGACCTTCAGAAACACAGAAAGGTGTCCTACCTCCATTCATGCTGAAGTCAGGGGGAAGTTGACCCTTAACGACAGTGAGGAAAAGAGGCAACTCAAAGTCCCTCTTCATACCACTGGGCTCTAAATTCAGGGGAAAATCCCATTTGTCTTATTGGCACAAATGGTCCCACTGATTTCAAAGGGACTATTCAACCCTTGAGTAAGAAGAACGGGGGATTGGCCCTGCGGGCCTATGAAGAATTCATCTAACCTTTAAATCCAAGCAACAGGACTGAGATGAATTGCAAAATGGCCAGCCCTGCTTAATGTGCTTCTATTGTACCCTGCTTCCCTTTCCCAGCACCCATGGCATTCAGACAGAACGGAGCAAAACTCCACCTTCCTGGCTCTCACGCGTCACTCACATAGCTGCAAATTCTCATGGCCGCTGCCCAAGCCCTCTAATGATCCTGGCACCCAGCCTCCTCTTAGCTACAGTGGCCTCTTTTGTCAGTTGTAGGCTAATTATGCCTAGCAGGCCCATTACCATCATGCACAGACAACAAGGCCTAGAACACAATTATAGATTTTATTTAAAAAAGGCACCAGATGCTGCCTGCCTTTTGTCTTTATGGTGTACTAGGGGGCACCTCAACACAGTGGCATCTGCGAGCTTCCAAGCAGAAGGATTTTGTTAATTGTTTCCTAGACTCCATTTGGATTCATCTCCCAAATGTTACGTGTTTCCTTTGGTACAACAGAGCATGGCAGGCTTGGATTTCCCTAGCGCACCACTCGTCTTGTGTTTCAGAAGATGCTGGGACTCTGAATGCTTTGGCACAGAAATAGCACACCTTTAAGTGGTCAAAAAGAATGATGCTATGGAATAGCTTGACAGATCTGTGCCCGTCAAGGAGTGAGGCATCTAGATGGGTGTACCGGCACCTGCAAAAGTGGAGGCTAGTTTGAAACCTAGCGGAAAAAGTAGCGTCTTAACATCTGGAAAGAAATTAGTGGGGTTTTTTTGGAAAGGGGGAAAGAGAGAGTGCAAAATCCATTGCAGTACCATGAGGCACGATCTGTTGTCTGGATCATTTTCATGGCAGCCTATCTCCACTAATGGTAAATTATTATCCATTAGTATTCAACAAGAGTAAATAATCAACAGAAGACAAAAAAAATTACATCAGATGGCACAGCATAGTTATTACACAAATGAGCTGCAATTTACCCGGCAACCAAGGAATTTAAAAGCGGCACCATGGAGATTTTCCCACTAGCTTAGTTCTGCAGTAAACCAAGACTCAGAAGGTACAATCTAGGAGTGAAACACATTCACTTGGTTTTCCGGTATAGCCAGCCAGTCCTGAACTGAATCTAGTAACGTGCATGTAGAAGAGTAACCATGTGGCTATAGTCTTGACATTTTTCTATGGAAAACACCCCCCACAAGAAGTCACTCACTCATGTGTCTTGTTCTGTAGTCCACGGGGCCAGGTAGGTTTTGGCAGCATTTTCTCAGACTGTTGAAGACATAGACATTATCCAGACACTCCGCCCCTTTTAAGTTTGTTAACGGAAGGGTATGTCTAAGTTAGTTCCGGTGAGCACTGTGCTGGGCCACCAGATGTAATTTATTTGGTGCGACTCTCTTGCAGTCTTCCAACGGGGCTAACGAAGAAGTTTCCCAGGAAGTTTGGTGGAGGCCGCAGCAAAGGAGCAATGGGCCCGTATCACAATGGCCCGCGTTGCAGGTAGGATCTAACAAGTGTTTTTTTCTTACAGTAAAATGTAAGAGTAACTCATTCTGGTTACACAGCATTTCAGCCCCCAACCGGGTATCTGCGCTCCCCCAACCTGAGTATTCCAGTTGTCCCACCAGCCTTGTCGTCGTCCTAATGGGGTGAGACTGGGTGGAGTTACCACGGTGTACATCTGCTATTGTGACACTCTATTACAATGAGCCAGTGACTGGACCCAGAGGACTACTCCCGTGACTCGTAACAGAATCCATGCTGTAACTTTCCAAAGCACTCCGCACTGGTCTCAGTCTGCTCCCACTTCAGTCCCAGGAGAACATCCAGTGCCTTCAATGGGAGCCGAGGCAGGGCAACACGGAGGGCTTTTGAAAATCCCACCCACCACAGAGTGCAACTCGAAGGAGGTGGCTCCAGGCAGAGCTCAGAGAAGCTGCTGGAATGCTCTGATACCTCAATGGTGATGGGGCGGCAGTTTCTCATGTGATTGACTTCAGCAGAGCTTCAGGCGTGAGGAGCAGCTTATCAGAGTGAGCATGTCCGGGATGGACCACACAGAACTAAAGGTACTTTAACTCTGACTCCAGTGAACACCTTCCTCTGCAATTAGTCCCATTGAAAGGAGTGGGAGGAAATGCATAGTAAGTTATTAACTCAAAATTAATACAGGCTGGCAGAATCTTTACTCTAGATTAAACACACTGGGTTAATTTCCCCCTCCCTATGGTAATACCAATTGCTGCCAGGAGAAAAGAGCCACATAGTTATTTTATGCATAACATTCTCCATCTGGGTCACGAGGTCTCCCAATATGCCGGGTGACAGGTAAAATTACCCTGTAAGAGTTTGACATTTCCCCAAGGTACTTTATTGAGATTAGACATATGTTCCTATTCCCCCTCTACATGGCTCTGGCAGCCTGTGGGAAAGAGCTGCAGGTGGCTCACCCATCCAAATGCCGATTATTTTAAAAGTTCAACAAGCACCACCACTGGGCACTACAAACCTTAACGGCTCCTTCTCATGACCCCAGTTAGAATGAGAACAGAAAGTGCCGTGACATGGACTCACACCCATGAATCACAGGATCATAGACTATCAGGGTTGGAAGGGACCTCAGGCGGTATCTAGTCCAACCCCCTGCTAAAAACAGGACCAGTCCACAACTAAATCATCCCAACCAGGGCTTTGTCAAGCCTGACCTTAAAAACCTCTAAGGAAGGAGATTCCACCACCTCCCTAGGTAACCCATTCCAGTGCTTCACCACCCTCCTAGTGAAAAAGTGTTTTTCCTAATATCCACCCAAAACCTCCCCCACTGCAACTTGAGACCATTACTCCTTGTTCTGTCACCTGCTGCCACTGAGAACAGTCTAGATCCATCCTTTTTGGAACCCCCTTTCAAGTAGTTGAAAGCAGCTATCAAATCTCCCCTCAGTCTTCTCTTCTGCAGACTAAACAATCCCAATTCCCTCAGTCTCTCCTTGCAAGTCATGTGCTCCTGGACCAGGCCCCTAATCATTTTTGTTGCCTCCTCCCCCCCCCCCCCCCCCCGACGCTTTCCAATTTTTCCACATCTTTCTTGTAGTGTGGCACACATTCAAGTCTGGATTAAGGCATAAACTAACTAAGCTACATCATAGGGCCTCACAATAGGAGGGGCCTCTGAAAAAGAAAAAAAACTGACTCCATTTCAAACTTTATAAAAATTGATTGATAAAGGAGCTATGGGGGAAAAGATTCTTTCTAAATATAGACATTTTCATTCAAATATGACAAAAATATACACATCTGGCTACACAAATACCTTTGCCCTACTCTTTTACCCTTCACAAATTGTTCATTATTGACAGGTGGGAGGCCAGGGCTCAGGAAAAAAAATAATTGCACTTCTAATGCTAATATTTCTAGGAATAAGACTGCGATCAGTCTCCTAAGGTAGAGGTTTTGTTGGCCAGCTGCTACTGGTAAAATTCCAACTAGGACTTCATAACTTATTGAAATAAATAATTAATCTCACTACTGATAAAATCAGGAAAAATGTGAGGTCAGAGACAGTGGTGTCGTGAAGCAATCTGTCAAGCTCATACTCGTATGGGACTTTTGAGGTCATGTGTAGTGTCCCCCTTGGCAGGCAATAGCTGGAAGGCTGCCATCTTTTGTTTATGGTCCGGCATGCTCAGTTGTACAGTGCCTTTGCTCCTGTTTTTCTTTATTGTCTTAAATGTTTGTGTGTTCTTTCTTCTGTACGTACAGCTGTGTATTTTAGTGCGCATGCCGCTTTCTGCTTCTTGCGATATCCCTGCTTCACATGATTGAGTTCGCAAGTGATCGTCTTATGGACTTGAGTTGGCTGGATCTTGAGGAAGATGCATTTGTTTGCATTCCGTTTGTTAGTTTTAGGAACCTTCACAGTAAATATCAGAGAATACCGACAAAAGGATAAATAGAGGGTTTTGAGAGAAGTAAAGGAAAATATTATATATATTATATCTTCCTTTGGTATATATATATCAAAATATTCTGAGTAGTTGGTGAGCAAGTTATTTCAAACTATATGCATATATAATTTATAGGCTAATATTTGCTTCAATATAGGCTAGTTTCTCTTACTTTCTCAATGCCTGTCTAGAGATTACCAGTCTTTTTTCTGGTAAATTATTTCTCTCTTTCTCTTTTACACATATAGCTTGTTGTCACTCTGTGTGTCTGAGGTGTTTACTCGAGATTAATTAGTGGTCCTGGGGGAGACAGAGGATAGAGAGGTGAATGCAAAGAGATTGTAGCCTGCATTGTGCAGGACGTCAGACTAGATGATCATTATTGTCCCTTCTGACTTTAAAGTCTATGAGTCTATGTCTACTTAGAAAATGCTGCAAGAAAAGCTACCTGCCCTAAGCATTCTGTGCATCGAATGTGACCAACTCCATATCTTATCATTTCAGGACATCATCACTGACTTTGCTCTCCAAAAAATCACAAAAGAAAATGTTGTAAATGTCAGTGTTAAAATTAATATGATGTGCAGACAGACATGCTGCCGGTTAACCTGCTTCCACTAAGTAAGCTGGTCTCTGTAACTGCTTTTGTGTTGCTGTAGATATAAAAGTTTCCATATCTACTAATTAAGAAATCAGACAAAAATATGTTAATTTGAAATGATTTTATAATGCAAACAGGCATATTGCAAGACATGTGTTTTAGTTAGATCATTATTCCATTTTTACAACTTCGCCTTTGTATATATGCAAATATAAAGCTTCTGTGTTTAAATATTTAATGGCCTTTCTGTGAAAATAATCAATTGATTTACTTTTTATGGTAGGGGGCCTCTTACACTTGACATAGTTTAGGGCCTCAGAATCTCATAATCCAGCCCTGCACATGTTATAAAATTATCATTTTATATTATAGTTCATCTGGAACTAAACTATCGGAAATAGTTAATCTGTCCATCTATGTGACATCACTAATGGAGAGGAGGCGGCATATCAAGATGACCCACTGACCTATTGTACGGCTAATTATTGCAGAACCATGACAAAGACAGACACTCTTGTCCTCAATAGTAATTTAATATAGGTGAAAAAAATCAAATAGTAGCTTCAGTAGAAACCTGGCAACTATATATAGCACACATATATATATATATGGAACCATCTAATCCCTAGTCCACATAATAGCAAGTTTACAGTAAATAGTGTTCCTTCCCCTTTTTCCCCATATATCATGTGAGCAGTCAAGATGGATTAGATTGACAAGGAGCAGCAGGAGAGACCTGGATTTGGTAGCTTCCTTCAAATGGTCAAGAAATATGCATGTAAGATCAAAGAAATAGGTAAATATACACAACAGGACAGAGCTAACTGGGTTACAGTTACAGAAAGATACAGGCAAGATATTTTATAGGTGACTAGAACAAATATTTTAGTGGCTTTCCTGTGATTTTACGTTTTGGATTTAGCAGCCATAGTTCCCTCCAAACAGTTTCATTTGGCAAAAAAATGCCAGATGAGAGCTCATATTTTACCCATCTCCAAAGAGATTGGGAGCAAACTTCCCATATAAATTTTATTTCATGGGATGCTTGAGTTGAGAACTTGGTTGTGGGGAAGTTACTTCTTGTCCCGCTGACAGGTTTTGCCCGGTGTATTTGCTGCTTTGTGCATCTTGATGGTAAAAAGAAAACGGTCCTTGAGAGGCAGCATCCTCAAAGTGCACTGTAGCCCAGTCCTGTGGCCAATGACAAAACTCCCTTTGAGCTCAGTGTGGACAGGGTTGAGATCTGCTTCTACATTAGCAAAATGTTATAAACAAATTTTAACAGGTCCAGCTTTCAAAGTTAGGAGCCTAAATACCCACTGGCTCAGCCTAAGGGCTGATTTTGGTGCCCGCATCAGTGCTTAGGTCCCCGCGATGGATAGGTTGCTGCCTAAATATGGATTTACATGCTGAACTTTCAGCCCCCAGGTTTCAAGGCTGAGCCCTTTGTTTAGAGATATACTAATGGTGAAATGGTTCTTCTGAAGCAGATGGGATGGTGGCACCATTAAGGTGCCCTGTAGTGTGTGAATGCCTCAAGAAGGATGCTCCTCAAAGTGACACTTTTTATGTTCAGTTCACATCACTGCCTCTTCCCTTTTCCACTGACTGCCCCATGTTATCAGCCCAGCCAGGAGCTCACTTTGCACACCTAGAGATACGTCCGGTTCAGAAGAAGATTGCAACAGTCTCTCCCACAGGATTGCATCAGTTGCCATAACTAACAAACCACCTCTTTTGGACAACACACAAGGGGCATTGCAAAGGCTGGTTACTGTATGTTTAAATTAGAACTGACCAGTGTTTGTAAAGACCCTGGAGGAAGTTCTTTCCCACCCCTTGTGACAGCAAAAAGAGCTTGAATGCTATTTCTTCAAAGGGGTCAAGGGAGGGAAGAGAATCAATGCCAACAGCTTGAAACTTATAAGCAACCTTACAGTGACAAACTGATGTAAATGCGGGAGGAGTGGGATATTCACTAAGGTCAAAATTCTAGTTCTGCTCTGCACATCAGGTTTCAGTTCCACTTGAAGGTAGGGATAGGGTCCAGAGGGACCTACACAAATTGGAGGATTGGGCCAAAAGAAATCTGATGAGATTCAACAGGACAAGTGCAGAGTCCTGCACTTAGGAAGAAAGAATGTCGTGCACCACAACAGACTGGGAACCAACTGGCTAAGCAGCAGGTCTACAGAAAATGACCTGGGGATTATAGTGGACAAGAAGCTGGATATGAATCAGCAATGTGCCCTTGTTGCCAAGAAGGCCAACAGCATACTGGGCCATATTAGTAGGAGCATTGCCAGCAGATTGAGGGAAGGGATTATTCCCTTCTATTCAGCACTGGTGGGGTCACACTTGGAGTACTGCGTCCAGTTTTGATCCCCCCCACTACAGAAGGGATGTGGACAAATTGGAGAGAGTCCAGGAGAGGGCAACCAAAATAATTAGGGGGCTGGAGTACATGACTTATGAGGCGAGGCTGAGGGAACTGTGGTTGTTTAGTCTACAGAAGGGGGGGGGGGGGGATTTGATAGCAGCTTTCAATTACCTGAAGCGGGGTTCCAAAGAAGATGGATCTAGACTGTTCACAGTGGTGGCAGATGACAGAACAAGGAGTAATGGTCTCCAGTTGCAGTGGGGGGAGGTTTAGGTTGGATATTAGGAAACACGATTTCACTAGGAGGGTGGTGAAGCACTGGAATGGGTTCCCTAGGGAGGTGGTGGATTCTCCATCCTTTGACGTTTTTAAGGTCAGGCTTGCCAAAGGCCTGGATGGGATGACTTAATTGGGAATTGGTCTTGCTTTGAGCAGGGGGTTGGGCTAGATACCTCCTGACGTCCCTTCCAACCCTGATATTCTGTGATTCTATGCTTGGCTCCCAGTATACTCTTATTATTTGCACAGTAGTTTCTTACATGGTCAGTGGAAAAAAGACCCCATTTTACTAAGTTCTGTACAGACATTCAGTGAGAGTGCTTGTCCCAAAGAGTTTACAGTGTAAGCGGATGAGATGTTTATGCAGTATTATTAATTATTATTATTATTATTATTCATATTACTGGCGTGCCTAAGGAGCCCCAATCATGGCCCAGGGCCTCATTGTGGAGGCGCAACCCTGGAGGGGGCAGCCTCGGGGAGCCCAGGTCAAGAGTCCCCCCTCTGCCCCCAAGTGTGGGGATTTTGAGGGGGAAGGATGTAGCAGGGAAGTTGCCCTGCTCCTGAAAAAGGTCGTTTGATTTGGTGTGGTTGCAGCTGTGACCACTTCGGCAATCAGACCACAGCTGGCCCTCATAAAAGGTCTGAGCACAGAGCTGGGTCAGATTCTGTGGAGAGAGAAGGACCTTGCTGCCTGAAGGTGCAAAGGTTCCTGAGGCTGAGCAGTGCTGAGGAAGAGCAAAGGAGCTGGGTAGTTATTGCCTGGCAACTCCGCAGGCTGAGCCCTTGGGTAAGGCCTACGAAGATACTGAGGTTTCAGAGGTGTAGTCCAGCAATAGGCAGAAGCAATTGGTCTGACGTCCTTGCCAATGATAAGTGGTCATTACAGACTGCCATCTGCCCCAGTGAGTGGGGGCTATGTGATGACTGGCAGTAGCCAGTTCCTGAGGGGGTTCCTGAGGAGGAGAAACCCAGAGTAAGGGGGTACTGCGTAAGGAAGAATCCCAAGGCAAAGGGCACCGGGGTCTGGGAGGGACATGGAGGCCCTAAGGCAGGTGAGACTCCAGCCTGCAGAGGGACAACAACTAATTCCCAAGACAACCAGCAGGAGGCGATGTGC
The DNA here is from genome assembly GCA_032164245.1 of Sternotherus odoratus. NCBI lineage: Eukaryota > Metazoa > Chordata > Testudines > Kinosternidae > Sternotherus > Sternotherus odoratus. Next base: position 8,305,309 of record JAVMKO010000004.1, on the reverse strand, counting down.
CCATGTCTGTATCCTTGTATTTGTTTACTATGTATGTCATCCCTTTGTCTTCAGCTCAGCCTGTTATAAGATAACTTGTGTGCTTGAGTTTTGATTCAGTGATAAGACTAATAACCTGTCTGACTGTTTCATTTTGTTTTCTTAATTAGATTCCCTTTGTTTTAAATTTTTTCAGCATTTGTGTACATGTTTACAGTAGAAGATTTCAAATGTAGATAAGCTACTTATGTACAGCAGAATATTTCAAGCTTGGATAGGCCATTTCTTCAGGTTTTTTACCCAGGAAAGCTTATGTCCAAATAAACCTGTTAGTTTTTGAGGTGCCACCAGACTCCTTGTTGTTTTTAATGTATACAGACTAACACAGCTACTGCCCTGATTTAGAACAAAAGAGCTGTAAATGCATCAGTTCTCTCTGATCAATCAGGATGGAACATCAACAGAGGTTGGAGGAAGTTGAAAGACCAAATACCACCACATAAGACTTCAACATCACAGACAAAACTATGTTGCATGGAAATCAGCCAAAAGGGCAACATCAGCTGAAAGTTCAGTTGAGAATTTACTCTTGACTGAACACTCTACAGAAACTAATAACTGGAAAAAACTTCTTGAGCACATCCTGAATGTCATCCTTTTTCTTTCTGAGCAGGGATTGGCTTTCTTTGGTCCAGTCAATGTATTGGTGATCGTGCAAATGGAAACTTTCTAGGCATAGCTGCGCTCCTCAGCGAATATGACGCACTTTTATCAGAGCATGTTAAATGTGTTTGAGAATCAAAAGTGCATTCATGAAAGTCCATTATCCCTCCACACACATACAATACAAAACGAGTTTATTGAGCTATATGGGTCATTCGTACAAACAACAATTCTTGATGAGATTCAAAATGCCACGCATTTTTCATTCACTGATGCCACGCCAGATTGTTCTCACAAGGAACAGACTCCTATGGTTATTCGATCTGTTAAGACTGTGGACATCTCAAAGTTTCCAATTGAAGAAAGATTTATTTTGTTCGATAATTTCATGAGAAAAACTGGAAAAGAAAATGGTGCTTGAGAACTAGCAATTCTAGAACATTTTGTTGCGATTTTATGGTTCCCAATAAGTCAGAGGCCAGGCAGAATCAATGGTTTTTGATATTTTATTCAATTCGATTTGATTTGATAAAACACAATGTCCCTGGTAACCAGATTCTCTCTTATCAGAAGCCCCTCCCCTTCACTCCACATGGTGAGCTCACTTCCCCTCCCCCTGGGTGGTGAGTGATTCCAGAATGTTCCTAGGGTGGTGAGCCCCAGTATGCCTCTCTATACATATGTATCTTCCAAACAACATTTTGTTTAATTGAACACAAAAACATACCCTTCAGTTTTAAGTTAGATTTTCAAGTCTGCACTGGTCAAGCCTATGACAATGGATCTAGTATGGCTGGGAAGTACAAAGGTGTACAAGCAGTTCTGCTTCACCGTAATTCAAACTATATTTTCTCTAGCTGTGGAAACCACACACTAGACCTTGTAGGTGTTGACTGTGCTGAATCATGCAAGGAGGCAATTACGTACTTTGGAACTGTTCAGCAAATGTACAATCTCTTCAGTAGCAGTTCATAAAGGAGGGAAATTCTGAAGCCATATCTTCCTGTTTCACTGCATGGGATGTCCAAAACTAGATGGTCTGCATGGATCGATGGTGTTCAACCAGTTGCACGGCATTTGGATTCTATGAGAAAGACTTTAAATGAGCTTGAATCTCTCAATCTCGCTGCACAGGCTTGAACTGCACATGTCCAAATTTGAATGCATTCTGATGTCATCTTTGTGGATGAAGCTACTTGCAATGATCCACCAAACTAATCTGGTAATGGAAGCATGTAATGCTACACTTGATGTTGAGAGGGATAACATTGCAAGTCTTATCAAGGACATTCAACAGATTTGTGAACAATGGGATGTGATCCTGACTGAGACCAAATTAGTAGCATAGAATATTGGCATTTCATCGGCGTTCTCCACCAATCGCAACTTACCTACTGAATCCGATGCCGATCAGCATTATAGGGTCAATGTCTTCCTTGTCGTCATTGACTCTATTCAATCAAGTTTTACACATCGATTTGAGTCACTGCGACTCATTTGGGGTTTCTCTGGCAGCTCAACATACTGAGTAATGAAGATCTACTTTCTGCAGCTGAACAATTTCAGCAACAGTACAACAAAGAAATCTCAAAAGATCGCAGTGACGAGGTCATCTTCCTGAAACGAATATATTCCATGAACTTTAAATTGGATTGCAAGCCAAAGGAATTCCTTCAATAAATACTCAAAGTTGGACTCTCTGGGGGTGTTTCCTAACAGCACAATTGCATTGAGTATCTTTGTCAGGTTGGCTGCATGAGTGGCTTCAGGGGAACACACCTTCAACGTGCTGAAGCAGGTAAAGAACTATCATCATTCAACTGTGGGACAAGAGCATTTGAATGGGCTCACCATGCTTAATATCAACGGTGATGTTGCATAAACACTAGATTTTTCCTCAATAATTAGTGCACTTACACAGAAAAAGGCTAGAAAGGCATTTGTTAAATAAAAAAATATTCAAATGATCTCTCACTTTTTTGGTGCCTTATTTTGTTTTCATGTGTCATCATTTTTTATTTTTATTATGGTGAGGGGCCTCAAAAGCTGGAAGTGGCCCGGCCCTCTCTGGACCTCTGAGAGGGCCTGGCTGCGGGGAAGCCACCCACCTGGCCAGAGCTGCTATGACCCCTTCATGAGCAGGAGAGAGGCTGAAATTGGTGCTTTCACATGTTTTCCAGCTGGCTCTCACGGTCTAAAAGCAATGAGAGGGGAAGGAGTGAATTGGTGGGAAGGGATTTACACTTCTCAGAAACTCATGTGGAGCAGAGCCAAATCTTTACCCCCAACCCAACTTTGTGGACACAATCACCTTCCTCTGGGAGGTTTTTACCCAAATCAATTTCACTGTGAGGGCAGATGTCCCTGATACAAATGCCGCCTCTTCCTCTGATTGAATCAATCCAATCCAGACTCATTAAGATCCTGACCAACTGTAGTGCGGGGTTTTTGCTTTTAACAAATGTCACCTGCTGCATTAATGAAGATGTGTTACTTTACATGGTCTTAGTACAATGGAGTCTAAATCCCTACGGACATTTATGGGGCAATCTTTATTTAAAACCCGCCGTCATGATGTAGTTAAGGATCATGAGGTGGCAGTTCCCCTTTGGATGCACAGGAAAAACAGCAAGAGTGCCTGCCGGTGATCTTTGTTGTAGCAGTGGAGCGTTGGGCTGCAGAAGCAGCAGAAAAAAAGAAAAGCCGAAGCAGGTTATGAGCCCACTCTAAACTCCAACAGAAGAGGTTTTATTTTAAGATGCCATAAAAGGCATGTTATTCATCTGACTTGCCGAGTTCCAATAAAAAGATCATCTCTTCATAAACTCCAGCTTTTATGGCAAGCCAGCATCTGATGGATTCCTTAATGCTTCAGTTTAACAGGGTTAGATTGACCTCTTCGCCATTGGAAATGAGTTTTGTCATCTCTTTGCCTATCCCTTGTAAATTTAAGCCAATTGGAGCCCTCCATCTGATGTTCCTCACTACCTCCCTGCTCCCCCTTTCTGGGCATATAGTTTTTCATTGTTATACAGAAAATTCAAAGCTTTCCACCTCACTTCCTCTGCCCAGACAAAAGTAATGGCCCACCACTAGCAAACCACCCATGAAATAAAGGAACCAGGATTAGAACCAGCCAACGCCCCCACCAAACACTACCAATGTCCCACTCTTCAATGAGTAGCTGTTGTGCAAGTAACTGACATTACCAACAAACAAACAAACTTAACCCAGAACAAATTTTTCAAAGTTTTCAGGAAAAAAACCAACAGTTGAAAAAATGTCAAGGCAAACGCCCCACGTCATTCGACCCAACCCAAAACATTCCATTTCGGCTTTGAATTAAGTACAATTTCAAAACGCAATGTTTTGGTTTGAAAATGTTGAAACATGGCTTGGATTTTTATTTTTTGTTACTGAAACGATTCAGCAAATTGGACACCAATGTCACTAAACGTTTCGGTCAAGCTCCAGCTGTATTTTTCAGCCAAAAAATGTCACCATGGCAATGCCGCTTTCTGAACCCCAGATGATGCTTGTAAAGGTACAAGGTAGAACTAGCAAAGAACTTACAAGTTCTACGTAAGTTCATTTGATCAAAATGGAGTCCAGCAGCGTCCAGTTCTGTGGGTTTCTTGGTTCCTGATAAAACTCTGGCAAAAACATTGCATTGAGGCAGGAATACTCCTCTCTAAGATGAAGTCAATTACAAACCGATTTTGCAGTGTACACCCTGCAATTGGATTTGCCATCTTATCTTCCCTTTGCAAATTTTCTCAGGAAAGGGTTAATCTAATAAGGGATTTTGTAATTCCAATAGAGATGTTTAATGCATTAACATTCTTTTTTAAAAAGAGAGAGACCTTTAATAGATCTAGCCCTTGGACCTCCAACATTTGGCAGCTTTCTCCATCACAAACTGTCTAATGTCACTGCAGTTTTCCTTTACAGTTTATTCCTTAGCTATATAGAGATTTTGCTGGTTGCAATTTGTCATGCAGCCTTCACATAGTTCTCAATGGGTGCTGAACTCCTTTTGAAAATCTGGCTTTTAAGGACCTAACTAGAAGCTGAGCTGTATTGAAAATTCTGGCTTGTAAGGCAGATTTTGCTTTGTGGGTTTCTTTACATTTATGTTAAAAACAATTTTAGTGGAAAGCCGTATTTATACAAGGGTGTCATTGCATCCTTTAACTTTATTAGAGTGTTTACAGAGCAAGCATTAATAGAATTAGAATTCATAAATTTTATTCCACGTTGTGAAAAAAGATTACTGCATGTTAGTCAATGAGATTAGCTCATGATGGAATCAGCAGTAATTTGGGGCCTGTCACACCATTTTTTATGCAGGAGTTACTGAAGTAGAGCGAGTCGGGTGTCAGGCCAATAAAAAGAACAGTGTCAGGCCCACTAATTTTACAGGGCTCTAAATCCTTCTGAATTCTGTATGCAAGGTAAAGTAGCAGGAAAATCCAATCTTTCCTTAGACACAAGACCATCCTTCCTTTCCTTACATCTGAGTGGGAACAGATCCTTCAAAAAACAAAACAAAACAAAAAAACAACACCAAACCACAAGCCAACAAGCAATGCACCCTGAAAAGTAGGTCATTGGTTGATTGGAATGGAAATTACTGTTTGGCTCTTAGAGGCGAAACAAATATTAAAAAATAAGCATGATGCCACGTCAAGAAGAGAGATACTTGCTTAACCCAGGTAAAGCCGGAATAATTGGTGTGTGAGGACTTGCAGAGGAGTTATGGGAGGGGAGTATATACCCTACGAGAAAAGACCCAGGAACTGAATCTCTTCTGACGCTGCTTTTCTTTTGCCTTTGTCCCCTCCCCCCCCAAAAAAAAAAACAAAGCCAAAGAGCAAATGACCTGGGTGGCCTAGTGTGTGCTTTCTGCATTAGAGAGCATATCATCATATAAAAGTAGGGCTGCAAGAAGCCCCAAGAGGACATATAGTTCTTCTTCTCACACTTGGGCAAGACTAAGTAAACCTAGGCCATCCCTTACAGGTGGTTGTGTACCTGGTGACAGGATTCCACAAGCTCCCTAGATAACTTTTTCCAGTACCATAACAGAATCCAAACGAGCACACTGTGAATCTCCATTCCTCTCTTGGACTGAGTTCTGGCTTCTGTGTGTGACCCCTGGAAGAGTGGATGACATCTCCCCTGAATGGAGTTAGGCTGTGCCTATGCTAGAAAACCCTTGACTGTCTGAACACAGCAGCCAACAATAGAATTGGATGACCTGCTGCTAAGCACAGTTTAACCGTTAGTGTGGAAGAGGACAAATCATGGCTCCTAATTTGATCCCTTTCAGCAGTGCGGAGACGTGGCAGCATTGTGTGATGCAGGCCAGACTCTGACTGTTTGAATTTCTAGTAATGCTGTCAATTGCTGCAGGTGAAACACAACACTGCAGTCTCCAGTCTCCGTGACTCAAAAGCCTTTCAACTCTTCTTCCCTCTTACCCAGCATTGGCATGATGTGCCATTAGAAAGTATACTTGAAAATCTAATTGTGGCCACAGAACGTTTAATATACATCATTTTGCTTTGCCTATAAATAGGGTAGTTTAAAGGTTACTATCTTCCCTCTGATGTGAATGAAAAGGAGTTGACTCATTTTCCTCTGCTGCCGTTTGTGTGGCCAAACAGGTACTGGGTATTGGAGCAATGTTTTGACTAGCAAGCTTCTATGGACAGTGGAATCTAGTAGTTCTGGAGAGTTGGGTTCTGTTCATGGCTCTGTCATCAGCCTATTGGGTGACTATGCTCGAAGCATCCAGGCTGGTCAGTCATCTTTATTAACCCCTGCCTCCTGTGAGAGGGAGTCTTTCTTGTAGTAGCTGAGGGTCATCTCCTTGATACCACTTCAAGCCACTTAAACACTCTCCTCCAAGCTAGGCCAGCCTTAACTCTGCCTTGAAGATTAACCAGAAGAGCATCCCAGTCCCTGAATCACCTTGAATTTTAACCCTATGGGATCTAGCACCTGGAACTGGCTACTCATAGAAATGCCAGAGCCTCTGCACCCAAAGGATCAGTGTGTCGCAGTTGACCAGTTTTACCTTAAACCACCGCTCATGTAAACCGTACAGCACTTGCAGCATTTGTAATCAAACAAAAGAAGGTTTAGTTACGAAAGAATAAAGAACCAAGAGAAAGTGATGGAAACAACACGAAATGAAACCATAAGACAGAACCAGTGTCTACACATCGATCATCTCACAGACTTTAAAGCCAGAAGGGACCTTCATGAATATTTAGTCTGACCTCCTGCACATTGCAGGCCACAGAACCTCAGCCGCCCAATCCTGGAACAAACTCCTTGGCCCTGGCTGAGTTACTGAAGGCCTCCAACCTTGATTTGAAGATTTGAAGTTACAGAGAATCCACAATTGACTCCGGTTCAAAACAGCAAGTGACCTGTGCTGCAGAGGAAGGTGAAAACCCTCTCGGGGTCTCTGCCAATCTGACCTGGGTGAGAATTCCTTCCCCACCCCGACTATGGTGATCAGTTAGAAGACCCTGAGCAGGTGGCCAAGACCCACCAGAGAGACACCTGGGGGAAAAGCTGTTTATAGTAATTCAGCAAGGTTTGGGAATCGGAGTGTGCCATTGCAACCTCAACATACCATCCCTTCCATAAATTTACCACACTCGATCTTGAAACCAGGTCGATGTTTTGCCCCCACTGCTCCTCTGGGGAGGCTGGTCCAGAAATTGACTCCTCTGCTAATGAGAAACCTTTGTCTAATTGCAAACCTAAACTTATTGATGGCCAGTTTATATCCATTTGTTCTTGTTACTTTTCCTAGATAATAAAGTAGGGATTTCCCCACCCTCAAGCTCAGTCCATTGCAGAGCTGGCTGGTTTCACAAGAACCACAAACCAAACATTCGTGAAAACTCTCCCCCACACACCATTCCTCAAGGAGTTTTCCTCAGTGATTGGATGCAGAGGGCCTTTCCTTAGGGCTAGTCTACATCAGAAGCGCTATAGAGACACAGCTGCACCAATGCTGAAGACACTCTACGCCACCAGGAGAGAGCTCTCCTGTCGGCATAATAAAGCCACTTTTGTGAGAGGTGTAGCTATGTTGGTGGGAAAAGTTCTCCCATTGCCATAGTGCTGTCCACACTGGTGCTTGGGTCAGTGTAACTTATGCCGCTGGGGGGGGGGGGTATGGGTGGCTTATTCACACCCCCGAGTGACAAATTATACCGACATATGTAGTAGCATGTACAAGCCCCTACACTGTGTAATACTGAGAGGGTCTTTGGTCTTTCTTCGTAGTCAGGGCACTCTCCTGCCTTTGATCATGGTCCTTTTCACCGCCAAGGGGGTTTCGATCATTTGCAATTGTCTTTGATGGTTTTCCATTGGACTGCTCTGGATGGGGCAAAAGTAGACAGCTGTCTAGGGAGGGGTGACAACTCCTTCCTGCTTGAATGGGTCATCACCAAGACATATTACCCTGGGGTGACTAATGTTTACTGCAAGTCCACAACGCAATCTGGACAAACATTAAAGAGAGGTGTTCTTGTCTAGCACCGACAACAGCACAAAGGAGAGGGACATTTTTCAAGGTAATTTATATAACTAAAAATCTCAGAGATTGATGCACATTCCCCATGTTTCTGTGGTCTGGCTTGGAGAACCAAAGTGTTCGCCTTCTCCATACTTACTTCTTTCAGCCCAGGGGTCAGGAGGGAAGTTGACTGGCGATCTATTCCTCTGTTCAGTGTAGCAAGCATTCTGAACGCAGCCTTGGATAACCATGTATCGTAAAACATCAGTGAGTTCTTAACACTGGTTGATGCTTTTTAATATATTTATAATTGCTCCCCTACCTGCGTTGGCTGAGAGTTATAAAGTGCTATTGTTTACCACAAGGGCCATTCGAAAAGCCAGGCACCACAGGGGAGGCGTACTTGCCATGGGCCAAACAGTGCGTGACGGCACTTCATGATACCCCAGCGGGACCAGCAGGGCAGCAGCTATAAAGATAAGTGGAATGGTAAGGAGTGGGATTTCCCATTGGTTCTTTGTTCATTTGGGATGATTGATAGCCATGCCATTCACAAGTGGCTCCACTTAGAGTTGCCAAAGTGGATTATATATTCATCCCGAGCGTGTGGAAATTATTCCATTCTACTGCTCAGTGAGCTCGCTTTATGTACAACATTGAGACAGCACTGCTGCATAAGGGCTGGGACCACAGCTTTCTAGTACAAGACTGTGTAGCTAGCCGCATGCGCATTGGTATATCATTGTTGTTTGACTATTGAAGGCTCTAGAGGCTAGACTTTTAACAAGTTTTGTGGCTAGATTTTTAGGTATCTAGGTGCGCAAAGATGTAGCTAGGTGCGCAGTGGGAATTTCAAAGGCACTAGGGACTAGTTCACAAAGGGAGTTAGACACCTAACTGCTACTCTAGGCATCTAAATCAGGCCCCACTGGCATTCATAGCAACATCACTCAGCTGCCACCAAAACCAATAGATGCCGAAACGCACTTGGTGCCTATGGTTTTGCAGTTAAAAATTCACTCGGTCCCTATGTTTCTGCCTCTGACCATGTGCAGTGCAGCCTCAAGCCAAACATCCAGAGTCCTAAGGCCCAGAGCACTGCATAGACGGGAGAAGACAGGGGTTTGGCTGCCTAAATTGCCTGTTGCAGCTCAATCTGCTCAGCTCACCAACCGAATGAGGCCCGTTAGGAGTGCTGGTGTCAACGCAAGAGCCAGGACTCTATTTTTACCTGAGCTAGTAGTTTGAGTTTTGCTTGCCTGTTTCACTTTTGATCCATATACACACTTTCGCTAATATGGGTGAACAAAGGGATCCTTCCTAAGAACAAAGACAAACGCTGCGTATGTTGCTTTTGCCAAAGCCGGGTGGGTTTGTTAGTATAATGGGAACCAATAAGAGCAGGTAAAGTGTTAGAGTGGAGGGTGGGAGTGTACTAGATGAGCATACACTGGAAGGCCACCTGGCTCCTCGTTCAAGCCAAGGTTAAGCAAACAGTTGGGAGGGGCAACGGGAGAGGGGGTGGGGAGGCATAAGACACAATAAAAGCCAAAGAAAGGCCTAGCTTTGGCCAGTACACAACCTCACCCCTGTATCCCTTCCATGGGGTACAAAAAAGAGGTGGAGCAAAGACCGTAGAGACTCATGACCCCCCAAAAGGGAACATGATCCTAAGTTGTAGAGGGTGGGACCGAAGGCATGTGTGGCCTGCGAAGGAGGAGGTGGGAAAGAGGAATGGGGACACAGGCATCAGAGCTGTGACGGGAGACATGGGGTAAAGGCTCTGTGGGGACAGATCTGTGAAGGGAACACTGGGAAACAGACTTGGCCGACCTGGATAGCTCTGGTCATGTTTGCCTGGAACTAACCCCAGTAAATATCCCATTGCCTGCGCTTCGGACTTCTGGTCTTTTGCTTTCCGTCTGCGTGAACCAGGGCAGAGGGTGAAGGGGAAGCCCTCTAACAAGGCCCTTATAGGGAAGCTTGAACAAATCACAGTGGGGCGGCTGGGAGAAGGGGCCCTCCCTCAGAACTATTAGTCCAGCAGTCAGGGCACTCACCTGGAATGTGGGAGACCCCTCACAGACGTCCCCCTCTGCCTGAGGAGAAGGGAGTTGAGCTAGAGTCTGCCATCTCTCCTGTGAGAGCTCTAACTGCTGGTCTGTGGGCTAGTCTCTGGTGCTGAAGCTGCTCTGTGGGGGGGTAAATGACTTTCACAAGCCATTGGAGCAAGTGGCTTAGTGTCTGGGTCGCCTCTATCCCATGTACGTGCTCTAACCACCATGCTGCAGTCATTCCCCCAGTGATTCTTGCCTTATTTATCCACCATGGAACAGCTTCACCACCAGACATGAGAGAGACATGAATATACATGTGCATGCCAACGCCAGCGACAGTCGAGGTTGTCTAAGCATTTCCCATTCAACCCTATGCTCTGTTCCTCAGAACATTCCAAAGCTCTCACCAACGGTGGGAGATTTTTGCCCTGGTACCCAGAGAGTGGAAGACCCGGACTCTGTATGCTCCAAAAAGGTCAGGACTTGCTTTAACAAAGTTATCTTTCTACACAGCAAGACTCATTCTCAAGAGGTGTGACATTGGCTCTTAGGGGGAAGACATTGCGCAGAACCTTTCATTTTGAAATCCCATCCTGCTCAGGAAGGGTTGGTCCCATTTAATGGAAGTTTTGTAGTCTCTATACCAAATGAATTTGGTGAGTGCCAGTCACATCTTCCACATCTGAAACCGACCACCATGTTTTTTGCTAGCTTGAAAAAGGTTACGTACCATGCCTATGACAGCGGAGTTTACAATATCAGTTGGTTCATCCATCCTTACAATAGAATTGTGAAATCTGCAAGACTAATTGTCACATGCACACTCTTCGTGAGCAGGGAGAGGTGAAAAAAAAAATCAGAAGACCGACCAATTTATTCTTTAGCTCAAAAATCGTGATTTTCGTCTTGTTCAAATCTCATGGTACTTTAGGGTCGGACGCAGGATTTCTGAACTTTTGGGGCTGGCCATGATGTAGATACAGACAGGGGGCAGAATGTTGACATTTATAGCAGCAAGAGCCTTCAGAGGGCAGAAAGCCCATTGACTGTTCCAGTGACAACCGGGCTGGATTTGACTGCTGTGCAGCTGTTGCAAGCAGTGGTTGGGCAGTAATTTCCCTGACAAGAATGGTATTTTGAAAAACATATTTTGAGGGAATGCAGGCTGTGCAGCTCACGGATGTGGAGCCAACGTTGAGCCACGGTCGGCCACCCTGGCTGACACCAAGGAGCACCTTACTCGGTGTGTAGTGTCATTGAAATCAATGAGGGTTACTCATGTAGTTACAAAGTTTTCAACCTGATTAAGGTTGGCACAGTCTGGCCCCTGGCTACAAGTCCAAACATTAGGCAATGGTGAGTTCCTTCTGCTCTGAAGCTCAGAAGCCTGATGTTATGAGATGCTGTGTTACTGCCAGCTTTAACATCTCAATAACTCTCATTTGCTTTTTTTAAGCTAATAAACATTTGATTAGTGGATTCATAAAGTTGTCTGCCAGGGTTGTCTTTGGTGCAAGGCCTGGAGTATCGACTGATCTGGGGTAAGTGACTGGTCTCTTGGGACTGGGAGAACCCGGCTGTGGTGTGGTTTTTATTATATGTGACTATTTATCACAAAGTCCAGTTTGGGCAGGAAGATAAGCTGAAGTGTCTAAGGGGACTGTCAAGAATCAGAGAGGTAGCCGTGTTAGTCTGGAATAGCAGAGGTAACAAAGTCCTGTGGCACCTTAAAGACTAGTCTTTAGGGTGCCACAGGACTTTGTTACCTCTAAGGGGACTGTCTGACTCCATGGTAAGAGAGTTACAGTGATCCAGAAGTTCACATTGGTTACTGGCTTGACGAAATCTAATTCTACAACACACAACAAACTTGGGGTGTCTGCCCTGGATCTCACAGTCTGCCCCGAGGGAGACACTCACAGTTGTGAGTCACTCCGGACAGCATGACAATTGTCTCTTATCTTACACTTCAATTGTAAGCTGGGGGGGGGGGGGGCAGGGAGTGTTGTTTTGTTTTGTTTGTACAGCACCAGTGTCAGGGGTTCACTCCCCACAGGAACGCCTTCTCCTGGCCAGGCACAGCATAGCTGTTGTCTCTCTGTATGGCACACCAACGGTCTCTCTTCCCGCAGCGTGGCTGTCTGGCCAGCCCCCACTTTAGTCCATTCCTTCCAAGGTAAGAAACTGTCCAACCAACCTGTAGGCCAATGACTTTAAGGCAAGTCTTCCACCTGGCTCTGGATTCTGTGCTCCTTATGACCTCCCAGGCCCTCCCTCTAGTCTGGGTTCCAGCCCAGTGACCCTGTATCTGGTATCCAAGCTCTGTTTTCTCAGACTCCTTGCTGCCTCCCGGGCTGCTTCCTACTGTTATCCCCCAGAGACAGATGGCAGACTCTCGCCCTGCAGTCCTTTTGTTCTTCTTCCTTCTCTTCGGTTTTGTAGCATACCAGATTCCCTTGCTGTGTCTATGACCACCACACACTGTATTTTGTATCTGGCTTCTGACTTAGAGACTTGCACCTTTCCCAGTATTCTTAAAGAATTGCAGAAGAATTTTCATTGAGTCTCATTTTCCTTGCATCCTTGATAGATATTGCAAGGAAAATTTTGTTAGCTTCAGGCCTCTGAGTTTCCTATAGAAACACTTCCTCTCACAGATACAGTCTTTACAATTCCAAAAGGTATGAGCTTTCTTTTCCTGGACCCTACATGTGACGCATAATCCAACTTTGTGCATGATAATGAGAAATGAATTACTATTTAATCCACGGCTGTCCTGTTGGACTTCTAAATGGAGCCGCTTTGCTCTTCCTTTCAGGGCCTTGCATTTTGTCAACATTTTCAACTGTCGGGCATACTTCTTGGAATAGGTTACCTCTGTTTTGTTTGCCCACAGCCCTTACCATTCCTTCCTTACACGTGTGATGAGGTGTTTAAACTGCAGTTTGCTTAAGGGGATCCCTAGGTTGAGTCGTTCATGATTAATAGCACCTTTTGCCTTTTGTCCACCAATTTGTTGCCTGCATTTCCTACATGTGCAAGGAGCCACACTATTACTCTGGATATAGCCAATTGCACCAGTTCAGGTGTTAGCAGTAATATTTCATTAAGAATATCCTTTTCGGCTGTCAGATTTACCACTGTAAATTGCCTGCAAACCTGATAAGGAGTCAGACAGGATGGTCATGGCAGTTGGCCTCCTATCTAAAGCCCAGTTTAGTGCTAGCATAATCCCTGTTAGCCCAGCTGTAAAGACAGATACAAAGTTAGCTAGGCTTATAGATTTTGTGAGTCTGAGGGAGGGCAAGCAGAAACCTGTTCCCACTCTTCCTGTTCCTTCCTCTTTGGAGCTGTCTGTATCTATCTGGCAATAGCGTTCCCACTTATCACAAATATATTGAGTTGCTATATCTTGTACATTTATCAGTCTCCTCCTTTTATTAATGTCATTATATAATTCTGTGTCTACGTCGGGGAGGGGAGGCAGTTTCCAGTGATAGAGTATTTTCCCATAGCTATAGATTTTGGTCTTTTGCAATCCCACCTTTTCATTAAGATCTCTTATCTACTGCTGTACCCTACTTACATGGGGAATTTTGATCTTGTTGTCCTACTCTGCCTACACTTACTTCCCAACAATCACTATATATTAGCTTTGTGTTGTCATTTTCACTAGTACCTAGAACTGTGGCCCAAAAGGTTAAGTCCAGGAGCTTCATTCTAACACTGCTAGCGATTTCACTGGTGGTAATCTGTAGTACACATAGAGGCACAGTAATAAAGGTACCACATGCGATCAACAGTGCCTGTGCTTGACTTTAGTCTAGTTTTCTCAGATTTGTGTTCAGTGCTGAGCCAAAGGCTTGACCTCCGTACTCAAGAATTGGTCTAATCTGCACCCTTTATAGCATTGCCACCATTTTCTTTTCTGCTCTCCAGGATGTTCCAGAGAGACTCTGAGGTTAGTTAATTCAGCCTGTGCATTTATTTGTATTATTTTCAGTATGATCCTCCAGGTGAGCTTGTTATCTAATATCACACCTAAGCCTCAGTAATTCTTTCCTACATTTAGCTGTTGATCATCTAGATATAACTTCACATCTTTTTTGGACTTTCCTGGATGTGAAGATCATTCCCTTTTGTTTTTTCTCTGAAGAATTTGAAGCCCCTTCTGTGTCCCCAGTCTGCACTTCTTTTAAGTGCATTGTTGATTCTTTTGGTAGCACTTTCCAGGTTTCTGCTTTTGATCCACAAGGCACAGTCATCAGCAAATAGTGTAATATCTATTCCTGTGCTCATCTACTTACGGAGGTCATTGATCATGATGTTAAAGAGAGTTGGGAATAATTACATCCCTCCCCACCCTGTTCTATTTGCAATTGAACATACATTGGAAAAAGCAGTCCCTATTTGAATTTATATATTTCTTTTGCTTAAGTAGTCCCTTATGTATTTGTACATGTTTCCTCTAATATCCATAAAGGCTACATTAACTAGCCCCTCTATCCATAACACATTGAAGTTTTTTTCCTGTGTCCAGGAAGATCATCATCATGAATTCTTTGGTGCTCATGATTTGGGTTTTTTCGTACTTCTATCTCTATTCTTACAGTGTTGTCAATCACACTCCTACATCTTCTGAATCCACTCACATTCCATCTATGACCCTATTTCTTTCTAGGTGTGCTACTAATCTCTCCGTTCCCATTCTTCCCTGGTTTTCCCTAACCATACTGTGAGGGCAATTGGTCTGTATGCCTCGGGCCTTCAGTGCAACTTACTGGGTTGCCTCACTGGGACAATAATCACGTTTCCAGTCTTTAGGGTATTTCACCTTTTCAGCATATGTTATTATACAATTTTAGTACCATCCACAAGCCTCCTTCATTTAGGTGTTTAAGTATTTCAAAGCTTCCTTTGTCCTTGCCTGGTGTAGTGCTTTTGCTCCTTATTAGCATTTTCTGGAGTTCTCTCGAACTAAAGTTTTCACTGAAAATAATATCCACATCCTCCTCCCACCTCTTCATTACCTCGTAATTATCCTTAATGAATGTTCTTTTCCTCTCCCTCATTTCTATCCTCTGATTCTCAGCATTGCTGAACTTTTGAAACACGATAGCCCAAATTTCCACTCTCTCCTTGCTGGAGCTTGTTACTCCATGCCTGACGAAGTGGGTATTAGCCCATGAAAGTTTATGCTTCTATACTTTATAGTTAGTCTTTAAGGTGCCACAGGACTCTTTGTTACTTACACTTGTTATTTCATTCATTTTCCTAATTTGTGTATATACCTCTGCTATATTGTTGGCTTTTGCTACTTTCCCACAGTATATTCTTCAGCTTTTTTTTCCCCCTCTCTTTTTATAGACCTTTGTGCAACTGCCTTGCCTTTTTTTTATGTTTAACTCCTCGCTATTTAAAGAATCTTTTGCTGTCTTATACACCTTATTCCTTTCCCTAATTACCATTTTACATTCCCTGCTCCACCAGGGAACATTTTTCCTATCTTTAAGTAGTGTTGGTATCCTAGGAATAGCTAGGCTGGATGCCTTTATGATTCCCTTGGTAACTACAGAATTCCAGTCCCTTCACTTACACATTGCTCATTCACATGTTCCTCCTTTTTGCTTCTAAAGCATTTCCAATTTGTTTTTTCTTTTTGTTTTATTCCAAGTGGGGATCTTATTTTCATCTTCAGCATTTCTTTTTCCTTGATATGTAATTAATGTGGAGAAGTGGTCCCTTTGCCTTCTCTGTTCTTAGCAGATAAATGAAGCTGGGAAATTTACAATGTTGCTAGAATCTATTCCAGATCTAAGCATGTGAGGTTTCCATCTCCTATACTGACAGGTGCTTGTCATTTAATATTACTAAATTATGCTCCCCAAAGAATGTCTCTAAACATTTTCCATTGTAATATTTTTTCTTACTTCCCCACAATCTGTTTTGACTATTGAGATCAGCACAGATAATGAATGGGCACACAACATCTGCAATGAATGCTTTCAGGTCCATAGCCTCTAGTTTCCTGCATGGGTTATAGACACGCTAAGTCTTAGAGATGCAGAATTCCTTTGTACTGCTATTGCAATAGAATTATATTCAATATTTAGCTTTTTAACCTCTGCTTCAAGGCAGTTCAGGTTCTCCTTAATGAAAATGCAGACCCTTCTGCACTCTCCTATTTCTCTATCATGTCTATATGAGCCATAGGCTGGGATTTTATAGTCTATTTTTTCTATTAACCCAGTCTCTTGTATGCATACTATATGAAGCTTTGCCTTCATGTCAGTAATATTTTTTCTTTCATTCCTGCCCATGCTCACTAGGCTATGGGCATTTAAGCTTCGAAGAGTCCCCACCACTCTTTTAACCATCAGTATTTCCTTCACTTAGGAAAGTATGAAATGGCTGGACTGGCAGGTTGCTGGCCCCAAGGTACTTGGCAGTAGCTTTAATTAGAAATCTCATATTCTCTGTATTCCTTCCCCCCTCCCCCCTGAGATGTACAATTGATTACGTCAATCATAAATGCTATGAATCTTTCCATTTCTGTAAGTAACATGTCAGCTCCTTTTATTCCAGTGTCACTCACTACTTCCTTCCCATTAATTTGTTGCCAGCTATTCCCTTTCCTCATATCAGCTTCCCTTTCCCCCCCCCCGCTCTTTCCCCCTCCCCCACTTTTCTTTTAGCTCCCTCCTAGCAGTTTCTGCATGTGAGATGTTATTGGTAATTTAGTTTTTTTCATTTCCCTAGCTTGCTCTGCCTCAGGCCTGGTCTACACTACAAACTTACATTGAGAAGAGCTGGGTCTCTGAGGAGTGTGAAGCACTGCAGTGTTTTCCACCACAACTGCCACATTTTTGTTCTGTCCTGTATGAATATTCACCTCCACACTTACTGCACTGTATTGTGTAGTGGCAATTACCAAATCTTTGGCACCTGTAGCCTGTCACAGGAGGAGGAATATAGGCCTTTCTCCAGAATATCTGATACCCTGAGAGAATTCTTCCCTTAAATGTAAGCAGCACAGCTGTTGAGGGTTTGCTATCACATCCTCCTCTGCTAATTAGCCTCTTAGCAGTAATCACCTTATCTTCAGCTATTCCCTGCTTTATTTCAAAAGCTACACCCTATGCTGCCCCTCTTATTTCTGTGAAGAATTTGGGCAGTTGACAGCTAATCTTTATTTTACCTCACACTTTTGTCCTAAGGAGCTTCCCTATTTGTTTTTTTTTGTATATACATCCAGCTAACAAGCCTTTGCCAAGTACTTTCATACTTTTTACTATAGCAACAGCACTTTTTAAATCCACTCTGCATTCCTCAGTGCATTGATATCCCCTGTCTATATCCCTACCTATATAATTTTCACCATTTCCCTTTCCTGGCCTCCTTCTGATGGGCTGCCTTCTGGTTCCAAAGAATCCCTTCTCCCCCTTACTTTTCCTGACTTCTTCAGTGCTTTCCCTGGCCTCTTTGTCCAGCCTGCTCTCAATTTCATTTATTATCTCTGCCTACCAAAGGCTAAGCCAGCCAGCAGTCTAATAACCTCTAGCTCAATAACCAGAGCCGATCCCAGCCCAGCCCAGCCCATTTTAGCCAGCTCCCCAGTCAGCTTCTTCCTGCTGCAAACTTCCTAGCTTTATAATCATTAGCCAGCCCCTTCCCAGCTGGGCTTCATTGTCAATTAAGCCTGGCTTGCTCTCTCTCTCTCTCTGGCCAGTGCTGCCAGCTATGTTAATTGGCCTCCCAGGCCCCCATGAACCCCTTCAGTGCCTGTGGGAGTTTCACAGCCCATCACATATCCACCCCCTCAAGACCGTGGGAAGAGAAGCCTTCTGCCCCAGAGTTGGGCTGCAGATTGTCTCATGCTTCAAGCTCCCCCCCATGATTGGCCGTTGGCCTCTCTTCAGCAGTGTCCAGGTGCCTTTCCCACAGAGACTTGTAATGTTGCAAAGGAACATGCCAGGCCTGCTCTGCAGCCTTTACCGTCTCCTGAAGCCTTATTGCTTCTGCTTCTGCCTCCCCTACACCCTGTGAGGCAGGGTCTGCATACCCCCTGTGATTTGTTTGGTGCCTGCGTTTGTCCCTGAATGCATCCAGTTTCTCTCTCTGGGAGCCTTCCTCCCCTCTAGCTCTTTCCAACCCACTGCATCGGAGGTCTTCCTGCAGCCACTGCTCTAAGCAACATGACATTGGTTCCTTCCCCCGCACACCCCAATTCCATCTATAGTTTATTAAGCAAAACACAGTCCAAAAGCCCCAACATTGTCCTACACACACATTCAGATCTCCTTTATTACGGCTGTATTTTTTATACAACATATTGCAGTAGCTAACTGATGTTTCCAGAAAGCATACACAAATATTATATGGAGATATATTTACCTCATAGAATTAGAAGAACCTTCAAAATCATTGAGTCCAGTCCCCTATCTTCATTAGCAGGAATGAGTACCAACCCCACAGATTTTTGCCCCCAATCCCTAAATGGTCCTCTTAAGGATTGAACTCATCACCCTGGTTTTAGCAGATCAATGCTCAAACCACTGAGCTATCCCTTCCTCACAAGAGAGCATGCTGATTGCTGGTAGACAAAAGCTCCTTGGACATCTTGAATTGTGCTATAGAGAAAAGTCTAAAAAATGTTAAAGAAAAACACATTACCACTTATAATTTCTTTCCGCTAACAAATCTGTCTAGACAAAAACCGGTGTCTGATTAAGTAAACATTTATACATAAATAAAATAGTGATGTTCTCTTCCATGATTGGTATGCAGACCCGTCAGACTCTTGTAAATAATACAATGATGAATTCTATTGTTACAGTGGAAGATAAACCTACCTACCCTAAACTCTTAAGCAAACTAATCAATCTGTTCATTTTTTGTCATATGAGCATTACAGCAATGCCACTAAAATCAATGCCCGACAGAAATAACGGATTAATAAAATTCTCATGCAGTGCATCTAACTGGGATATAAACATACAGTATATAACTTCATACTGAACACAAGTATACAAATAGTTTGAATAACTCACTTTAATAGAGAACTCAAAGGCAGGTCTGTAATGAGCAGCATGTAAGAGAAAATCTAGTGCATTATTAATTTCAGGCAATACTAAGTTGGGTTTTTTTTTATAATTTACCTTTTATTAAAATGCTCTGTGATAGCTTTTCATAGCATTGCATCAATTGGAGTACAGTAATTACAATGTATTAAGATTCACTCCATGCCTGAGGAGTGTGGAAGTTCAGTTAAGAGGGTTTAAGTCAATGACACGTAAATCACTATTGACTTCGAACTGGATTAAATAAGAATTCTGCCCGGGGGGGACTGGATGGCTCAGGGATTCACTAATGGGATACAGAGCCGTGTGCTAATTAAAATTTTGGATCAGTTCAGTATTGGCTGGGTGTCTTGATTGTCTGAAGGCTGTTCTGAGGCCCTGGTGCAATGAAGTGGCAGTCTTCAGTCAATTTTCTAGTGGATAATATCGGTGTGAGTATCACTAGCACCGCCCTGGGCACATGAAGCAGGCTCAACGAATAGCTAAAGGCATGAGAACAGATCTGAACAGGCCTTCGGTGAGACCCACAGCGCCCGTGCTGATCCAAGAGCTGGATCGAGGCCTTCAAGCTGAAAGGCATCCGGTTCCGTTGACTTACTAGGGCCAGGTTTTTGAAAGTGCTCCATTCCCCATAATTCCAACTGTTCGCCATGGGGCCTGCTGGGAACTGCACTCTTTTGAAAGTCTGGGCCCTGGCTGTCAGTGACCATTCGCTAGCTACTATATGTATGTGCACGCACACACACACACACACTCTTTGAGCATGTTTATCAGCATGTTTTTAAGA
The DNA here is from genome assembly GCA_032164245.1 of Sternotherus odoratus. Taxonomy (NCBI): domain Eukaryota; kingdom Metazoa; phylum Chordata; order Testudines; family Kinosternidae; genus Sternotherus; species Sternotherus odoratus. The sequence continues at coordinate 8,285,197 of JAVMKO010000004.1, read as the reverse complement.
TGGCGTCATTATTTGTGAGTACAGAAGCCAGGCATGAGTTATGCAGGTCTCCCCAAATGAGTGCTGAAACCGCATCACCCCATCATGTAACCTGGGCATGTATTCAACACACATGCACTGAACAGGACTTACACTTTTTATCAGGAGTCTTTGGGGGTTTGGTTTCTCTTTAAAGCAGGCACCCTCAGTTACCATGCAGCCAAGTCGACAGGGCTGAATAAAGAGCACTATAAAGAATAAATTGTAAATGCCTGGAACAATAATTCTTCTAGACATAACATTCAGAGTTTAAGGGACAATATGATGAGAAGTTCCAGGGCTAAAAACAAATGTTGTGTGTTGCAAGGAAAAACAGGGACTGTCTGCTTTCTGGTGGAATAATTACTTGGATCCGACTTGTCCTCGTTGCATGGCGTCTTGATTCCGCCATGAACGCAAATCGATACCGCTCCACCTTTGCCTATCTTGCGCAAGTCAATGCCATCTCTGCCCAAACATCTTGACCATAGGATCCCATTTATATCCCTGTTTCATCAGATACCGGACCTTAAACCTATCACTGGTCCATGACTGATTAACCTCTGTGTACTGTATTCACTATGGCAAACCTCATGGATCTAAAAGTCAGGCCCTCAAAACTCATAACATGATTTAAAAAAAACATATTTGGGGTTGTTTTTATTTACCAGCTGGTTTTTGATCCTTTAGGGTAAAATTGTGGGCACATTTTTTAACCTTTTCTGCACCACCAGGAGGACTAGAATCTCTTTCCTGTAATTTATTTCCTGTAATCACACAGCTCCAGGAACTGCTCCTCTCAGGAAAGTATCTAACATTGCGAGATTTGCAAAACAAATCATAAGAACTGGCCACCCTGGAAGGAGGCAGGGTCATCCATATATGGTGGGTACTAGGAAACATTTTCTGTTGGGGTTAGATTTTTAAGTGGCTGTTTTGAAGTCCGAAAGTTAGACTTGTTCCTGCACAGATAGATTAGGGGGTAGGTAAGGCACTTGGAGAAATGATACATAAATTCAACACATGGCTCCACGGTTTGTCACTTGGATATCGTCTTCTAGCATTCTAAAGGCCTGAGCAGCTTCCGACAATGGGCAGTTTCAGTTCATCAACCTGCCAGAGAAATGTTTCCTTCTTTTTCCACAGGTAGAACTTCACCCCAAAAATTACACTGACCCAAAACTCAGCCTGGGCAACACCTCATGGCACATCAGAGCTAGAAATGGCAACTTTGTACCCCTGGAAAAGGGAGATTTCTGGCTTTCCAGTGGGGCCCGTAGCACATGCTTTGTGCTCACTTTGAGATCCCAGGCTTTAAAACTGAGCTATTTTCATATACAGGAAAAGTTATTCTAGATAGTTAAATTTTCTTCTTCTGCAAGAGTCTGTACAGTGGGACTCACAGTTAATAAGGAAGTCTGGCTTTAATTAGGAAAGGATAATTAAAAAGAAAAAGTTAATTAAAGCTCTGTGGCCCCCAGTCCTGCAAACATGTATGCCCGAATTCAATCTCTGCTCAGTTAAGAATGTGCATAGTTGCATGAGTAGGGCCAAAATCATTTTGCATGATTTTTGTTGTTGAATATGTGGCATATGTAGAATATATGATGATGTGGTATGAGGCAAAGATTTCCTTAGTTTGCATTTGTTAGTTGCCTGCAAATCTCACTGGTGACTTTCCCTCTTGGGTAGTATGGCAATCATTCCAAACTTATGGTTACCAAAACTTGATTCCACGTCATTACATGTGCTCTCTCTGTTTTGCCATATATAGAGTGGTGAGTATAATATGGAGTCCTATTCCCTCTCAGATGACTCTCTCTCTCTTTCACACACAGACACAGGGAAATGTCTCTGTCTATCCACCTAGCCATAGTTGGCTAAACCCTGATAAACAGCGTTGAAGTTTGTTTAGAATTGATGTTTTAAAGCTTTACATTTTATTTTGATGGCCCGGAAGGATGACATTTTTCCTTCCTTCTGCACAGAGAATTTTGCCTTCCCTGTGTGAATGTCATGGGCCGGATGCTCTGAGGGTGTAAATCAGTATAACTCCATTGATATGTATACCAACTAAGAGCTGTTCTATACTGAAAACTTGTATCAAGTAACACTCAAGGTGGGAAAAATCCACCCCTGAGAGACGTAACTACACTGACCTAAACCTCAGTGTAGACTGCGCAATGTCAGTGGAGGAATTCCTCTGTCGACATAGCTACCATTTTGCAAAGTAACAAGACAATTGTTTCGGGGTGACTGAATCTGCCTTTTTTCCACCCGAAAAAGTTTTGGCTAAAACATTTCACACAGCCGTACCCATTCTCCTCAAGAGAATAAGGCTCACTTTAAAAAAACACAACCCAGCTGTATTTACATAGGAAAAGGAATTCTGATCAGCTTTCACCCAGAAGTGCTCTGTTTACAGTGCTGTCAGAGAAGTTGATGTTAAATGTTTTCTATTTACAAGTGACAATTACACACTAAAGTACCGTGGTGACAGTTTCGCTCATTTTGGAATGATAAGGTATATTTCTCCCCCTCATATTCGATCTTTTTACATACTGACCAATATTCACAATAGTGACCAGTGATGCGGTGTGCCCTGATTTTATTGTGCCCAGCAGGAGACTCCTTAATGAGCCCTAACTTTCAGAGATGGGTGTTTCTACAAGTCAAGCCTGTTTAAGGCATCTCAAATTGGGAACCTAGGCCACCCAAAATCTCTAGCCACTCTTGAAAACGTAATCCGCTAAAAAAAAATAGCTTCCCAGGGATGTGTGGTACGTCCTGGTTCTGTTGGGTTCGATAGCGCACACAACAAAGCCTTTCGAAAAATACTTCTCAGCAGAGCTATGAAGAGACACCAGGCCTGAATATATGATGATTAATTTCTGCCAAGGCTGAATCCCGGCTCCTCTAGGCTTGGCAGTTGATAGCCACGGCACCTCTTGGCTTGCGTCGTTATGAAAGAGGCCCGGCACCTCCTTCATGACGAATTCAGCCCTGAAGCCAGATATAGAACCTGGGAGTCCCGGGCCACTTCCAGTGGTTGCTAGATGACACTGTCTTCCATTGGGACTCTTCTAAAGCGTGGCTCCTGCTCCCGTGTTCCTCCACCTGCTGCTAAAAACAAGATCAGAGAACGTAAACCTCAGCCAAAGAAAACCAACAGCATTTTCAAACTCGGCAGAAGCTAAAGAGCTACTTTTTAAGGAATTGACTGTAATTCAGCTCAGATGAGGCCGTGAGAGTCTGTCTTGGCCAGTGATAGACTCTTTGTGCTTGGTTGGGAGCCTCCCCAAATAGCCTGACCCCGTTCCCTATCTGACCCACTCCCACTCCCCACCCCGACTGCCCCCTCAGAATCCCCAGCCCATCCAACCCCCCCCCCCGCTCCTTGTCCCCTGACCGTCCCCTCCAGAGACCCCACCCCACCCCATCCCACCTGGGACCCCACCCGCTATCTAAGACCCCTGCTCCTTGTCCCCTGACCACCCCTTCCAGAGACCCCCCTGCCCTTAACCATCCCCCCAGGACCCCACCCTCTACCCAACCCCTCTCCCCCAGCTCCCTGTCCACTGACTTTCTGGACCCATATCCACCCCCCTGCCTTCAACAAATCCCCGAGACTCCCATGCCTCCCATCCCCCCAGGTCCTCATCCCCTGACCCCCCTGAACCTCTGCCCCATCCAACCACCCCCGGATGCCTGTCCCCTGACTGTTCCCCGAGACTCCCTGCCCCTAATTCAACTCCCCCCAACCCCTTACCACACTGCTGCCACACTGCCCCACAGGAGCACACAGCCCTGCCCCCGAGAACGCTGCTCGCACGGCGTGCTGAGGCTGTGGCGGAACATCAGGGGAGGGGCCGAGAGGAGCCTCCCTGGCAAGCTCAGGGGCCAGGCAAGATGGGCCCATGGGCTGGAGTTTGAGAGCCACGACCCGCCTCCTCCCACAACCCTGCTTTATTAGGGTGTGTGGAGCACCTGCAGCCTCGCTCCCCCAGCAAAACGGAATCAAGATTTTCCATAGCATGGTCAGGTGCCCTAGTCACTAGCCTACAAGTGAGACCTAACTCGCTTTGTGGATTTGGACCTGTGCCCCTCTGGGGACTGCTATGCTAAGTGCATGTCTCCACAGCCGAGTTAACTCTGGGGATCTACACTCCAAGCGACTCCTGTAAGGAGGGTCAGTAGGTCCACCAAGCTGCCGGGGCGGTGGGGAGCTACTACCCCTTTGGGACAGCCTTGGGGAATTAGCCTTTGGGACAGCCTTTGGGACCTACTGGGGAATTAGGGTCAGGAGGTGTGCTGTCCCTAGTCAGTGCCGTGCCTCTCGGGCAGGGGAGCGCCAGCAAAGAGTCAGCGGCACGCCCCTCAGGCAGGGGAGCACCGGCAAAGGGTCCGTGGCACGCCCCTCAGGCCAGGGAGCTCTGGCAAAGGGTCCGTGGCGCGCCCCTCAAGCCGTGGAGCGCCGGCAAAGGGTCCGTGGCGCGCCCCTCAAGCCGGGGAGCGCCGGCAAAGGGTCCGTGGCGCGCCCCTCAGGCCAGGGAGCGCTGGCAAAGGGTCCGTGGCGCGCCCCTCAAGCCGGGGAGCGCTGGCAAAGGGTCCGTGGCGCGCCCCTCAAGCCGGGGAGCGCCGGCAAAGGGTCCGTGGCGCGCCCCTCAGGCCAGGGAGCGCTGGCAAAGGGTCCATGGCGCGCCCCTCAAGCCGGGGAGCGCTGGCAAAGGGTCCGTGGCGCGCCCCTCAAGCTGGGGAGCGCTGGCAAAGGGTCCGTGGTGCGCCCCTCAGGCCGGGAGCGCTGGCAAAGGGTCCGTGGCGCGCCCCTCAGGCCGGGGAGCGCCGGCAAAGAGTCAGTGGCATGCCCCTCAGGCTGGGGAGCGCCGGCAAAGGGTCCGTGGTGCGCCCCTCAGGCCAGGGAGCACCGGCAAAGAGTCAGTGGCGCGCCCCTCAGGCAGGGGAGCGCCGGCAAAGAGTCAATGGTGCGCCCCTCAGGCAGGGGAGCGCCGGCAAAGAGTCAGTGGCGCGCCCCTCAGGCCGGGGAGCGCCGGCAAAGAGTCAGTGGCGCGCCCCTCAGGCCGAGTAGCACTGGCAAAGGGTCCGTGGTGCGCCGGCCAAGAGTCAGCGGCGCGCCCCTCAGGCAGGGGAGCGCCGGCAAAGGGTCTGTGGCGCGCCCCTCAGGCTGGGAAGCGCCGGCAAAGGGTCTGTGGCGCGCCCCTCAGGCTGGGGAGCGCTGGCAAAGGGTCCGTGGCGCGCCGGCCAAGAGTCAGTGGCGTGCCCCTCAGGCAGGGGAGCGCCGGCAAAGGGTCTGTGGCGCGCCCCTCAGGCCGGGGAGCACCAGCAAAGGGTCCGTGGTGCGCCCCTCAGGCCGGGGAGCGCTGGCAAAGGGTCCGTGGCACGCCCCGCAGGCAGGGGAGCGCCGGCCAAGAGTCAGTGGCGCGCCCCTCAGGCCGGGGAGCACCGGCAAAGGGTCCGTGGCGAACCCCTCAGGCAGGGGAGCGCCAGCAAAGGGTCTGTGGCGCGCCCCTCAGGCAGGGGTGCGCCCGCTAGAGTCGGGGTGCACCTCACAGGTAACGGGGCACCAGCAGGAATCCGGGTCATCCGCTGGGGGCAGCCCCTATCCCTCTTCAGCATCCGCCTCCGTCCGCCAAGGGTCACGGCTGTGCTCCGGTTGTCCCTCCGGGTACTCTGCGGCTGGCAACCCTGGTTCCCCCACAGCGTCCGCCTCTGTCAGCCACGGCTCACTGCTGAGTTCCGGGAGTCCCTCTGGGTACTCTGTGGCAGGCAGGCATGGAAACCCCAGTCCTTCCTCTAGACCAGGGTTCCCAGGGTCCAGGGCCTCCCCTGGCTCAGCAGCAGGGTGTGGAGGGAGCAGTCAGCATCTGCCTCCCTCCCTGGTGCTGCTCTGACTGAGCTAGGGGCCTCACCCTTTATACTTCCTGTTCCACACCTCCTCTTCCTGGGGGCGGGGGCGGCTTGGTCTGGGCCCGCCCACTCTGGCTGAGAGAGTGTTTCTTTCCCCTCCAGCTCGGAGGGAGGCCACGCTGCCTCCCTACACTCCCCTTGAGTGAGTGGCCACACTGTGAAATAGCACTCGATCTGTGTCTGCACCGGCACTGCACTCCCTCCTGGTGTGGAGCTAAGTCTTCCCCATTCACATCCCATAGTCCTTTGTGCCACAGAGCCACTCTAGGAATTCCTTCCCAGTGAATTGCGGGAAAACTTGTCTGTCCTCTCTGGACATGATGGGGATTGTGGGACAGCATTAGAGGATGAGTGGCGATCGCCTGCCTCCACATGAGACGGTGGCTGTGTTAGCGGCTGACAAGTTGCACTCAGTGTGACTTGAGTTAGGGAAGACAAGCCCTATGAGATGAAATGCAATAGCGTTATGAGGTCTAAGCAGTACTCAAGTTCGCCTTGAGCCCAATAGTAGAGAGTTTAAGTGGTGCATAGGCCTCAGCACTGCGGTGAAGTCCGCCCAGAGAGCCCAGTATTACACCGTCATAGAGATTAAAGCCAGATCATCCAGTCTGACCTGCACCTCACACCGAGTCCAACAACAGCAATTAGACCAAAGCATTACAACCTGTAGGCAACTAAACTGTATGTGCAACAGACAGAGAACAGGAGGGACTGAGGCATGCCAATGCCTGAGACGCCTGCAATGGCAGAGAAATGAGAATTAAGCGAGAAGTGACCGGGGTTATAAAGGGGAGGCTCGTCCCTTGTGCATTCATGACATTCCTCCACACAGAGTCAGGAGTACGTCCAGGTGCCAATTGTAATTGACACAATCATTCCTTTGTGCTTCAGTTGCGTCCTCTACCTGTTATTTGAGCTCCAGCTTTCTTCCCCATCGGGACACCCCTATAATGCTTAACTGGATGAACATGCTTTACTAGAGCCTCTGTTTATTTTACTATGGAACACTTCCCAGGAAGACCGTCACGCACGGTTTACTATCCCCATCTAATCTGGGGTTTGTTTAAGCAAGTTTTATTATAAATAGACCATTTGTATAAATCATTGCAAAATAAACAGATTTGTTTTGATACCAGGTATTAACTGAAGGGTGCTTCACAGACTTTTCTCTAAGTGCTGTATTTTACAGATGTTTTTATAATAATTGCAGCCTTGAGAGGAAAGCATCATTTTATAGATGGAGGTTGGGAACTAGGGAGTTGTGGTGTGTTAGTGGCAAAATGATACCTGTCGGTTTCTTTATGAATAAAATGACATCCAAGAAGAGATTAGGAAAGGAAGAACCAGATCAGGGAGAATTGTGGCATTCTTAAGGTTTACATTAGTTAATTTAATTTCCAACGGGCAAGAGGACCTGTCTTACTTTCCATCACACGGTACAAAATAGCACAAGGAAAGCTATCTCCCACCTGGCCGAAATGAGGAAGCCAAGTGGAAGGAGTGATGTAGGTCCTATCATGTGATAACATTCTTTCCAGTCCTCTAGTATCTCAGGAGGACATTAAGCAGCAGCTACTAGAAGGCCCAGAAGGGATCACCTCAAATAAGAAATCATCACATATGCTCCTACCAGAAGGGAACATATCAGGAAACCTACCAAGAGAGCTTACAAGAAACCCAAAACAACTACAGTAAGACCTCCATTTAACGGACTAATTCAGGCGAGGGGGTGTCCATTAAATCAAAAACTCCGTTATTTAATAATAATTAAAAAATGAGCTGTCGGAGCAGCAGCCCGCCCGCCACAGGGTCGGGGCCACAGCTCCGCAGCCTGCCCGCTGCCTGGACCCGGGCGGCAGCCGGGAGCCGGCAGCCAGCCTGCCCGCTGCCTGGACCCGGGCGGCAGCCGGGAGCCGGCAGCCAGCCCACCCGCTGTTGTGACCCGGGCAGCAGCCGGGAGCCGGCAGCCAGCCCGCCAGAAATGGATCAGGAATTCATCAGACTTGCTCAGAAATTTTGTCCGTTGCATCCGAAGTCCGTTAAATCGAGGTCCGTTAAATCGAGGGTTTACTGTATTCAAAAAACGGAATGACAGCCATTCAACAGAAAAAACAAAGAGAAGAACCAACTACAACAACTCCACAGCCCATGGCATACCACCTTCAGGAGAAACCATGGCAGCAGGACCAACCACGAGGACACAACACATCAACATCATCAATTTGTCACTCTAGTCTTAGTAAGCAGCCACTAATGTCAGAGATTTTTATGACAGCAAGTGTGGACAAGCTGCATCCAAGAGTTTCAAAAGAGCTAGCCGATGAGCTTGCACCATGAATGGTGACTTTTCAATATGTCTTGGAGCACTGGGAAAATTCCACAAGCCTGGAAGAAAGCTAATGTTGTGCCGGTATTCAAAAAGGTTAAACAAGCGGATCCAAGTCATTATAGGCCTGTTTGACATCAATTCTCGACCTGATAATGGAGTGGCTTATATGGGCTGTAACATATGGGAATAACGAATTAAACTAACTTGATATTGTTTTGTGATTAGATTAGAAATTTGGTTGGTAAAGGTACCGATGTTGCTGAAATAGACTTCTGCAAGACATTTGATTTGGTACTGCATGACATTTTGTTTAGAAAACTGGACCTCTATAAAGTTAACATGGCACACATTAAAAAGGATTAAAAGCTGGAACACACATTAAAAAGAATGAAAAGCTGGAACATACCTCACTTCCTTAGAGGCTTGAGAACAGAACTAGGCAAGAGACACATAAAAATCACTGCACACAACACACTAGCTCCTCTCCCGCCTGCTGGCAAACCTGGAGCTCTAAGGCCTTGTCTACACTACAGGCTGGATCAGCGGGTAGTGATCGATCTATTGGGGATCGATTTATTGCGCCTCATCAGGACGTGATAAATCGATCGCCAGAGGCACTCCCGTTGACTCCAGAACTCCAGCTCGCCAAAAGGCACAAGGCAGAGTCAACGGGGGAGCCCGCTGCCGCCGTGAGGACGGCAAGTAAGTCGACCTAAGATGCGTTGACTTCAGCTACACTATTCACGTAGCTGAGGTTGCGTATCTTAGGTCGACCCTCCCTGCTAATGTAGACCGGGCCTAAGAGACTTAAATATACAGTAAGGTAAGGGGATCTCATCTTGCTTTGCGCCGGTAGATGTCACCTTGTTGCAACCTGTGGAGCCATGTTTCCCCATTTATCAGCACAGTACACACCTGAATTCTTGGGGTTGCTTTTTAGACCAGTGGGATGCATTTTCTCATTTATTTCCCCCTCCCCTAGCACGGCAGGTTGTTTGGTTCCCCCTTGTAGTCCCACGCTTGTCAAGGCCAACGCTAGCCCTGAACTGGAGTCAGCTACAATGTCTGGATGCAAAAAGTCACTGCTGTTCACTGTCTCCGGCTGGTATCAACCTCCACTTAAGGAATGACCCTTTTATATAAATATCTGAATTGTAGCGATGGGTCTCCACTGGACCACATTTGCAGCTATTTTACATCATCATGTAAGATTCAACATCTTGGCATAGTTACTGCGCATCATGATAAAGAAACAGTGTGATTGCTACCCTTTTATCTTCTGGGGAAAGTAGCTTTGCTCAAGACCACTGATGGTCTCGCTGGTGTTAATTATTTTTCCACGCTATTATGCTGCCTTTGAGATACGCTTGCTTCAGAATTTGAAAGGCCAACTACTTAAGCAGTATTACAGTGATTCAGGGTCCCTGCAAGCCAAGACTGTAGCTAAATGACTGAAATGTAGCATATGGTGCTGAAAACCGGGCAGTTTGGGCTTGGTGAGTGCGTGACGTGAAACCCTTCACTGAAAAAAAGTGTGACAAACAGAATGAGCAGGCATTATGGGAAGTCACATGCTGAAAACCTTTCTATAATGCTAGACTAGGCAAGACTAGATTTTAATTCTAAGGTACTGAGGTTTGACTTTGATTTAGTAGATTTCACTCAAAAGGGGTAAATCTCATTAACTGAACTGGAGCAGCTGATATCTTTTACATATTTTAATGTTTTCTTAGGGAAATGCTGGTTGGTACTGAAGCCCGTGGTTATGACTGATCATTTGGCAGCAAAAGAAGTGCCAATTAATAACACGCAGTGGGCCAACAATTTGTGGATGGTGAGGTACATAAACCATCCAAAATTTAGACAAATAAGTACAAGAGCATTTGCAGACTTGAAATACTTATGCTCAGAAATGCACATACCATGGAATATAGGTGACAATAGAAGGTGAAAGCAATATATTCGGGAAGAATTTTTGAAGTCTGTCATTGGGGCAAGCATGCCCCGTCCCTTGTGAGGCAAGGTAAGGGTTATTCTAGCCCCATGACTAAGTCTGTGCAATCACCTTTTTGTGTCAGGGTAGTGTAGTCTAGGGGCCAAAGTCAATATGGCTGCCCTCTCTCAGGGCTGTGCAGCCCAATGGCCAGTGTCAAATATGGCTGCCTTTTCTCTACAGGGCTGTGTGGCCTAGTGGCCAGAGGCAATAAGGCTGCCCTCTTTCCGAGGGCTGTGCAGCCTAGTGGCCAGTCAGGGTAGCCGGAGTAGGGGGACCTGGGCCCTCCCTACTTTACCAGGTCCCAGCCCAATGCCCTGTCAGTGGGGATCTGACAAAAACACACTGACTTACTAGTCAGTTCTATAATTCATCCGCTGTCTAGTTCCTGTCAGACACTTCCTACTGTAGAGACCAGGGTATCTCTGGGTTCTTTGGCCTGTGCCACTGCCAGTGGCTTTGACCTCTCTCGGTGTCTGCAGGTACCTGGATATCCACTGGTGTCTCTGATCCTTTGGTGCCTGCGGTCTGGGTCTTCAGCAGTTCCTGGGTTGGAGCCTGCAATGTACATCCTGCCTCCGTGGTGGTCAGTCCCAACTGAGCTGAGCTGTTCCCTTTTATACCTGCTTTCCAGCTGGAGCATGTGCAGCACGGCTGAGGGGGTGTGGCCTCCTCGGCCCATAGCATGGAGTTAACCCTTGCAGGATCAGTGAGGGGCAAGTGTGCCCTGTCACAAGGCCAAACAAAAATGCTGCTTACCTGGAATCTCTTCTCGCTTTGGCAGCTGAATGCTCAGCTGGTGCTGACTTGATTCCGGGTTTATTTGTTTTTATATTTTCTCACATGGGAAAGGAGTCAGATCCTGGCTTTGCAAACCACAACCAAGATTTTTCACAAATAGGTGCCCAGAACTAGGCTTCCATGGCCACGTTTCAGCACCTAAATAAGTGGCCTGAGTTTTTTTCAGCTGCCCACCCAGTAGCTCCTTTTGAAGCCAATGGGAGCTGCTGGGGGCTCAGCACTTTTGAAAATCAGCCCATTTAAGTGCCTCCGTGTGGACTTAGAAGCCTAACGTTAGGCACCCAGTCTTGAGAGTCTTCGCCTAGATGACTCAGAACACGTAAGCATGCAACACTGACCCAGCTTCTGCTTCGTTTTTTAATCACGCACATCCACAAGAACTCCAATGGAGTTACTCTAGCTTTACACTAGTATCACTGAAAGGTGATTGTTTTTCCTGTCCAGTGTTATTTATTTTTTTCTTAATTCCTTGGACAGAGGACACATGACTCACGCCATATGTCAGTAGTCTCCACAGCCAGCATTTCCAGTGGCTTAGGTTGGAACCCCAGGGAGTCACATGTCCTAGGTTATCTTCCCTCTGGGAAGCAGTGCCTTTTTGTCATCAATCAGTGAGTCTACAGAAGCAGACAGGAACACCAATGGCAGTAAAGGTGGTATTGAAGCTGACAGACGTGGTTAATAAGCTAGATCTACTATTAAATCCAGGAGAGGAAGCGAACAGGAGAAAAGAAGTGATAGAATTCTCTGATAACGTGCTGTCTTAAGAGCCCTGTAATAAATCTGTTGTGATGCGGAACCAGTGAATGTGTTTTTTTTTTATGAAAATACAGGTGTTGTCTAAAACCAGACTGGGAAGGCAACTGGACACCTGAGAAGCTGCAGGTTTGGCTCACACAGAAAACTGAAGGATGATCCTTCAAACCATTGGTCAAGCAGGAAGGCCTTACTTACATCAGTATCCCACTGACGTCAATGGCATTACATACATGAATACGGTTTTGGAGATTGGGCCACAAATGTTATGAAGAATAATACCAAGATTCTGTCCAACTAGGCTGGAAAACGTGATGCTACCAAATGGTCCAAAACTCAAAGGAAGTCTTTTGACCCAGCAAGGTGTATTGAGGAGTATCACTTTAAGAGCAGGGATTTGTGCTCCCTCACGCAGATTAAGGGGGATTGTAGTGAAAGGTACATTCGTTGAGAGTCTGGAAAGAGCCACTCTGGAGTGCCGTGTACTCTCTGCCTTAGGGAGCAGCCTATTTTGTCTCTCTCTGATTTTTGATGACAGAGTATTTTAATTTTAGATTCTAAGACTATAAGCAGTGTTATCGTGCAACCTTCCAGCAAGAGTACTTGATGTTTTCATCTAACTTCTCCCTGTGTATAGCATGAACATAACAAAGGTGAATTCCCAGGTAAAGCTGACTGTAGACTAAGCTACCTGGATGGGTAGGTACAGGACATTGTTGTGGGTTCCTAAAACGCTGCTGTCCTCTTGCTGATGTGCCCTAAATGAAACATCTCTTTAGGTGTAGGGAGCACTGTTTTAGTGAATCCATAATTATTTCCATCTGCAAGCATCAAGATAAGAATTGGCCTAGAAATTCTCCAGTTGATAAATATCTGTATTGATTTCTTTTATTTTTATCCTGTTTAATTATAGGACAGTCATTAGAAAATCAGAAATAAGGATTCTAATAAGCCACTGGGTCATCCTCTTTAACCATACTGAACTGAAGTGTTAATTGGGATTATCCATTTTTGGCAGGGTATAAAGGGAACATGAGGAAATTACAGGACAGTATGTTTCATTTCTACTCCCAGTCAATTGCTAGAGCAATTAGCAAAGCAGACACTTTGAAATTATTTAGACCAAAAAGAGATAACCGGCAACATGGGAAGAAGGTGAAATTACCAGGGGGAAGAGGATGACGTATAAGGAGATATTGAGGACTTATAGGAGCAAAGGCAGTAAAAGAGACTAAGGAATAAGGCTCTGCAGATGACTAAAATAAATGAAGTTGTGTATTTAACAGGCAGGAAGTGCAAGTAACAGATGTCAGGGAGACAGATGAAATGGCTCATAGGTACTTTGCTGCAGACTTCACTTAAGACACAACTCACAGCTTAATGCAATCGTAGTTAATGAGGAAATGGAGAGGTTACAAGGCAGTAAATAGGCTAAAGACGAACTACTGGAAAATATTCAGCTAATCAGGCAGCCAGTGAAGTTCAGCCTAGAGTGCTAAAGGGCCCAACGGAATGAATATAGAAACACTGGCTCTCATAGAGGAGAGATGAGGTCCCGAGAAGGGTAGAAAAGGGAAACCATGGAGCCTTTTTTTGAGAGAGAAAGAGAAAGGGGGAGAAGAAGCACAGAACTGGTGAACTGCCCTCATTTCTGCTTAGCATCAATACTCAGTACACTTCTAGCATAGTTAGAGCCTAATTCAACGCCCACAGGTACAACTGAGTCTTTCCATTGAAGTCATAGAATCATAGAATATCAGGGTTGGAAGGGACTTCAGGAGGTATCTAGTCCAACCTCCTGCTCAAAGCAGGACTAACACTAATTAAATCATCCTAGCCAGGGCTTTGTCAAGCCTGACCTTAAAAATCTCTAAGGAAGGAGATTCTACCGCCTCCCTAGGTAACCCATTCCAGTGCTCCACCACCCTCGTAGTGAAAAAGTTTTCCCTAATATCCAACCTATCCTCCCCCCCCCCCCCATGCAACTTGAGACCATTACTCCTTGTTCTGTCATCTGCTACTCCTGAGAACAGTCTAGATCCATCCTCTTTGGAACCCCCTTTCAGGTAGTTGAAAGCAGCTATCAAATCTCCCCTCAGTCTCCAGTGCTGTGGTATTGGGTCCTTAATACAGAAGTTACATTGTAAGCATCTACAGAAAAAGGTGACATAAGTGATGAAATGGGTTTGTCAATAACAAATTATGGTGAATTAACCAGAATTATTTTTCTTAGCTAGGGTAATAAACTGAATGGATAAAGGAAATGCAATGGACATAGTATATCATTATATGACATTTCATTTAGTTCCGCGAGGCATTCTCTTAGGGAAACTACAGAAACACAGATTAGATAGATAGCTTGTAATATGGATACAAAAAAGGTCAGAGATTAGATATTCAGTATCTGAGACTACAGCTATTCAATCTACAGGCTTCACTAATTAACTTATGTGGAACCACTTTACCTTTGTCCTTATAAGAATCTCATTTGGTAAGTTTCAGACCATTTCTGCAGGCAATCGAGTTCATACTTTATATTACTGCAAGTCTCCAAAAGAATGTAGCAAGGCCTTGGATAGATGGGAATAGTCTGGCCTGTATAAAAGGCAATTCAGTAAGGACAAAGATGATGGAGTAATCAAATGCACAAATACAGAGCAGAGAACACAGGTTGGGCGGCTGAACCCCAGAATAATTTCACAATGGAGCATGGAAACTGGAAGGGAAAAGCTTACAGCAGCTTGCTTTTTAGCTGCTTAACTCCTTTTTACAAGTATATCTCTATGCAGAACAGACATTTGTGACCAACATTCTCTGCTATTGTGGGACCTCCCTTTTTTTGGGAGCGGGCGGGAGAATTTTTCAAATATCCAGGCTCATCTCAGATTTCACTGCCCACTTTATTATGGTCAGAGCATCCAACATGTAGAACAAATAGCATGGTAAAAGTGGAGCAAATCATTGTGGTGGGTTTTTATTTTTTTATTTTTTTGGATGGGGCAGGACCAAAGAATCTGGGGGAAAAAATTGAAAATTCAAACTGAAATTGATTTTTGGGGGGTTTCTCCACCAAAATGAAAAAGAAAAAAAAATTTTTTTTTATTTCAGGTCAAATAAAATATTTTGTTTAACCCCAAAATATTTTTGTTTCATATCTGGATTTTTAAACCATGTTTTCTTTGTTTGCGTGTGATAAATGTAGCTAAATTTCAAAACAAATTGTCATCTTGAAACATGGTCAAAATGAGTCACTTTGACTTTAAAAATCATTTTTTGGGGGGCTGAAACTATTCCCTTCATTCAATGTAATTCACTCAATTCACAATTCGTTTCAGTGGCCCAAAAATGCAGTTTTCAGCCAATTTACTAAAAATAACTCACCGAGTCCTAGTCCCTAACTCCCCCCCCCCCCCCCGCTCCAGCAGAAACAATTGGGCCATTATTCGCCTGCAGCAAAGATTATGGAAAGAGTTTGGTGCTGGCTCATAAAACATCATCTTGTTAGTTCTCTCAGCTGGCCCCGTGTGCACTCACTCCTTTAGAGCTGGCCATCGAATGTGACCGAAAGGGACGTGAAACTGAAGGCACCAGTAACAACGTTCTTAGCACATTCAAGCCAGACAAAGTAATAAGCCCAGCAAGAAACAGCTACAGTCAAAGGACTTATTTTCCCCCTACTACTAGAAGGGAGAAAAATGCCTAAGTTTTAATTGATGTGCTAGGATTATTATTAATTATTATTATTATTGTGTGGGGGATTTGTTCAAAATTTCCATTAGTCTTTTCGTGGATTAATTAATTAATGGTCTGGTTGTTATTTCTCGATGCTCTCCCCAACAGCTTTCTCCAGCAAAAGCAATAGCATTTCACAGCCATCGAAGTAGGTGAGATCTTTGTTGTGACTATTATACAAGGTCTTCAGATTGTGTTAACATCTTGCTGCATTTGGAAGCAGACATTTAGATTTTTCTGCCACTGGGATCCAAATTAAATGCTGAGTAAATGCCTCAAAGGTCAGTGGTGGGAGACAGGTTGAAAACAGTTTTATTACAGCCATAATTTACCCATGGAGTGTCCTGCTGGTGGTAACAACCCTTTCAGAGTTGTAGGGTAGCATGCAGTTGATTACAACTGGCACACTACGATATTGGGTCATTTATATATGTGAAGGTTGGCATAATGTTACATTCTTGGCATTCCTTAGCTTTTCTCGGGGGAACCGGAACTGCATATAACAATACATTAAGTTACCACCACCACATATAGCATCACAGAGATGAAACAAATACTGCACAGCATAAGGACAAAAATCCCGTCTCTTCTATTCCGCTTAGCAGGGTAGGTTTATTTGTAGGGAGGTCTTCTGTTAGACCAAGTAGCAGATGATCAAGCCAAAGCAGATTATCTTGTGTTGGGGAAATAATAGGCCTTTTACCTAGTGACTTGGCTTTTAAGAAGTATGTTGTCAGCCAGATCTGTAACTCAGTGATTTGAATAGGCCTATTCAGATTACACCAGCTGAGGAGTTGGCCTGCATATCAATTGAGCATGATGGTTGCTTCCTGCGTTTTCTCTTTTCTTTTTGAAAAAGCTCTGTCAAAACATCAACCCTTCGCTTCCAGCTCATAATAACTGCACTGTCCTGCCGCTTCTTCATTAGGAAGTGTTTTATTGAGGTTTTTAGCTTGGGTGTTTTACATGTGATTGTACAGAGCATTTAAGAAAAAGACACACACAAAAATATACACAGGAAAAGGGAACCAAGCAAATGGCTCATAGTTAAGAAAACGTTTTGTTGACATGTTTTTTCGGTAAGAATATCACCAGCTGAAATGTGTACATGAATTATATGACTGATAAGTAGCAGGCACCTGTAATAGCTATTTCAGTTTGGAAACAGAAGGTTTCCAAATTTAAAACTAACTTGGCTAGTCTACAATGTTTCCATGTTAAACAGAATATATCTCCTAGGACGTCGTCTCCATATTGTTCCATTTATCATCCATATGTTCTTATAACTTGCCAAACATGAGTAGCTTCTATAGATGCCTTTCCCTTCCTGTTTTCTGTATCAGTCTCCAGCGGTGGAGAAACCCATAAGATTTTGTTGCATAAAAGCAGGAAGTTCTGATTCTTGATTAGTTCAAGACATTCGCTCGGCAAATCCAACTGTTTACCTGACCAGAGATCAGCAGTAACGTTAACAAGAAGACTGTATATGTAAGTTAGTTTATACTGACTCATTCCAACTGAGTAGTGAAAACCATTATTCACTTCTGATGAACCAATTAGAAGGCAGATGCAAAGTTCCTTCTGATTGGCTCCTCCTCGGAGGTGACTTGATGGTTCTTTTTTCTGACCTTCAGTCATCATTTCCTGTTTAGTGCATATGTTTGAAAGAAAAGCTGTTTCACTTTATTAACCCATGGCTGGTGTGCAGCATTTTCCAACCATGGCACTTCTGAGGCGAAGGCGCCGCATGTACGTAACAACGCACACACTGGGTTCCAGTTTTGTTGACTGAACCTCAAACTGTTTGCTGTTCCTCCTCAGGGGACTGACTCTCCATGGCTGTTCAGACACCGGTACCAAATGTCCAGCTGAACAGGGCTGCCCATGGGATGGGCCTAGCACAGCAGGAATGCTAGCATGATGGTTACTGTTCAGGCACTGGTGCTGCACTGTAAGGTATATGAGCTGCTTTGTACTTAGGCCTCTGGGGACCATGTAGTCTCCCCTTTATCACAGCATCACCTGGGACAAATCACGGGTCCTCCTCTTCCTTTTTAACAGGTGAACGTCATCCACTGTAACCCTAGCTACTCCCCAAAGACACACATACATGAATCACCCATTCTCTCCCTGTCCTCCCCCCCACCCACACACAGAGCTGGCCCCAGAGCAATTCAGGGCGAGTAGGAGGAAGGAAATGCTCCCCCACCCCCCGTTGCCAGGCTGTGGGAGCAAGTGAATAGTTTTGGAAGGGGTCCCAGATATGCTTGAACCAGCCCTAAAAGCTGCTTATTGTGGCATTGGCTCTGTCCATTCGCTTTGTGCAACATCCTCTGAGGTGCGTACATTACTACACATACGTTGTTTTCTCACTTGGGTTTGGCTTCTAGCTGGCTTGCTCCTTTCTGGCATACAACTGGGGTGAAGACAAGAGGAAGACTATAGATGCATGCTGCTCTATCAGGCTATCTTGGAAAGACAAACCAAATAAATGATGCCGAAACATGCAAGGAAACAAGCACTGTTTTAAACTTGTCAGCTGGTATTGGCGGGAGGGAGAGAAGGAGGAGGGACAAGGGAGAGGCGAAAACTGGAAAGTAAAATATTTATAAAAACTCTTGACAGCGTTCTTTTAATTTTTTTCTCTATTGTTCCACATTTTCCTCATCCTACAACTACAATGTTATATACATGGAGCGATGCTCGCTTCTGACAGCTTAAAAGAGCACCTTTCCTGACAATGCTAGGAAGTTGCGTTCAGTGATTTTTACCCTTTTCCATGACACACAATTACACAGAGCCATTTTAGAACACTGCTTCTGATTCCAGTCCTGTAATGACTGCATACCAGCACTTTTGAGTAGGTCACAGGGATAGCCACATGTGAAGTGATTACTGTATTCGAAGGCCTACAGTGTACTCAGCGTGCATCAAATTTTGTCCAAATCTTTGGAGCGGAGCAGTTTTGAAACAGATAACCAGCGCGTGTCAATCAGCATGACCTACACTGATTTCAGTGGTGTTAGGAATCAGCTAGGAATCTGGCTCACTGACTGCTGCGGGAGTATGCAAAACTCTGGTTATTCTGATCCCAGCCCAATTGCTCTTACAGATGAAAATACTTCACTTCAATGACGTATCATGAATGGTCAACAGCTTCCCCCATCACAGAGCGATTGTTAATTTTGTCTCTGCTGATCTCCACATCAAAGACTCAAAACAATACAGAGGAAATACAAATCAGTGCTTCACAAAACAAGAGACATTAGCTGATGTCAACTTTTTGCCAGATGTTCAGAATTCTACACCGTCAAAAAGACCCCAAGACTGCTTTACACTTCTATGCTTATTAAAATCTTATAACATTTCACCCCTGCAATAGTCACTAACCAAAATCAGCATCAAGTGAGGTTAAATAGCTAAAAATAAATATGCGCTTGCCCCTTTTTCAGTTATTTTTCATGGAGGAGGGACAAGAGCAGTGATTGCAGTTCAAGCTTGTATGCTCTTAGAGTCTCCATAGACAGTTTTTAGTAAGGTCAGATCTCTTATTATTCCTGTTGCTTGTGGATGTCTGCACAGTCTTCTGTTTTGTGTATGCTGTTCTGCACAGGTGTGTATGATGCAAAGAAACAGTGTGACTGCTACATTAAGGACGCACTATTACAATTGCAAAACTTGGCGGAGCAGTTCAGATTCCAGTAGCATTACGCAGCTGAGTTATTTTTACATAAGTGTCTATACATTAAGTTATTTATGGCCAGATCTTGGCTCCCAGATCTCCTGGTTTGGACTACTGAAAGCCAGTTTAGGCAGCCATCTGGGGTTTTGCCTGGTAGTATAGGCCCAGCCTAGTCAATGTTATACCTCCTCCCCTTCCTGGCTGCAGTTTTGAGGCGCTCTGACAGGAAGAGGGGATATAGCCATACTGCTGTGTACTGCTGATCCCCAGCTGCAGAAGAGACATTTCGAAGCCAGTGCTGCTGGATGTTATTTAGAGACAGCCCTGACAGGAGAGGAGGAGAACGGAAAGTAAAATATTTAGAAAAGCTCTTGACAGCCTTCCTTTAATTTTTTCTCTAGAGTTCCAGATTTTCACAATCTCTCTCCTGCAAATTGCCCCAGGAGCAGCCTTGTTATCGAACAGGCTGGACAGAGACAATCTGCAATCAGTCTATAGACAGAGGGGCTTCATAAAACTGCTGAAATCGTCGGGATTGCCAGCGAGTTGTCACTTCAGTTACCTATAGCTCAGCCGGCAACATGCCCGCACAAAGGAGTAGGTGGAAGTAATTGCTGTCTACACATTGCTTCCCCATCAGAGAAGTTTGGTTGGGAGGGATGGAAAATGGGTAGAGTCTTGGTTCAGGTCTCTAGCATGCAGTCTCTCTGCGTCACAGCACTTCCCCAGGGCTATTCCTGGGGAGTGCCGCTTACCTGTTGCTCAGGGCTGTCTAAAATTACAAGGGAGACAGACATCCTATAATGCTTTTCATTCTTCCCCCATTCCCAGCAAAGGAAGCACTCCAGGTATGGATTGCGACCAAGATTTTTCCAAGGAGGACGTTGGAAGTTAAGCACCTAAAGAAGAGGCCTAGTTTTCAAAGGTGTGAAGCCGTCAGCAGCAGTGAAATCAGTCACTGTTGAAAAGCAGGCCTCAGTGGATTTAGGATCCTAACTTCAGATCAACATTTTCAAAAAGTGGGAGCCTCCATCCATTTGCCAACTTTCAAATTTCAGCCTTTTTGGTTGACGTCTGACCTCCGTCCTCTATTTTTTCTTTAAGTGTGATCAAGATATTTTTAGGCGGGAAAGATTTATTTTATTTTTTGTTTTTTTATTTCCCCCTATATCAAAAAGGCAGATGAATTTTTTCAGACCCTCGGGGAACAAAATTCCTTCCAGTATAGGCCAAACATACACATTTTAGTTCCAAAGCTTTGAGTTTTGGAAAGTTCTGAGCATGTTAAAATATAAACTAATTTATAGCCATAACTATAGCCGTCACTGCGGCTGCCTGTTCTGGCTCTGTCATAGCCAAAACACCCCTAAACACACACACCAGTTATTCTTATCTGCTGTGCTTTCTGAATGTTCTTTGTATTCGAAATATTCTGATACTTGGAAGTGCTTAGCGGCTTTGACTTTCTCATGGCTACATGCAGAAAATTTCAGACTCCAGGGACTAAATTCGTGAACTTCAGACTTCAATTTTATGTTCTCCAGATTATTCGGCTGACATCAGCACTTAATAGCACAGTTATAATTGGTACTCACTGACACAGGAGAATCCACTGTGCTGCGACTATAGGTCAGTATACAGTAGCCTTCACCGTGCGAGTGCCCAAATGGTTGACACAATATGGGACAGTGCCTTAAACTAAGTAAAGAGCAAGAAATAAACGCAAGCTACAAAAGCTTGAAACTCGGCGCGCTCAGTCCTGAGAAATGAAGTCTGAGGGGTGGGGAGACCTGATAACTGTCATCAACTATATTAAAGGCTGTTATAAAGAGGATGGTGATCAATTGTTCTCCATGACCATTGGAGGTAGGACAAGATGTAACAGGCTTAATCTTCAGCCTGAGAGATTGAGATGAGATATTAGGAAAAACTTGCTGTCAGGATAGTTAAACTCTG
The DNA here is from genome assembly GCA_032164245.1 of Sternotherus odoratus. NCBI lineage: Eukaryota > Metazoa > Chordata > Testudines > Kinosternidae > Sternotherus > Sternotherus odoratus. Next base: position 8,264,005 of record JAVMKO010000004.1, on the reverse strand, counting down.
GAACAGGCTTCCAAGGAAGGTTGTGGACTCACCACCAATGGAAAATTTTAAGAACAATTTGGACAAACACCCACTGGGGATGGTCTAGGATTACTTACTCCGGCCTCAGTGCTGGGGGAATGAAGGTCCTCTTCCAGCCCTACATTTCTGTTGGAGTCTAGGATTAATCCTATGTTGGATTAATTTCATTAATATAAATAGCATTCTTATCCCCTCGGTTTTGTGAGTCAACCTTTTCGATGTCTGTATGTTGCAATAAGAATGGATTCTGTAATGCAGGGTTGGCATGGGATGAAAATAGACCGGTGTAAAATGAAGTGTCTCCTACACCCAGAGAGTTGAGAAGTGAGGGAAGTTGGAGGAGACAGCATGGATTGACAAATGTAGGGAAAATGAGAGAGGTGAGGGGAAGGAAGCCTGTTGACTCCTCAATAAATGGGCAGTGGAAAGTATGAGGTAGGGGGATCAAGACCTTGCTAATATCACAAGGATAACATTTTCACTAGGATACAGTGATTCACCAAAATATCAACCACAAATGAGCTCTTGTTCTATATCAGATACACCAGTAAATGTCACCTTTATCAGCCACTGGCCTTTTATTATGACAACATTCACTGTGAAAGATCTTACCCTCTGCATGGATTTAGTTCTGCCATGTCCCTCTACAAGCATTTTGGGAGTCTGCTGCAGTTGAAAGTTTTGTCCTTCTCAAAAATAGATATAATTCAAGCAGAGTAGATCATCATCAGTGTCCACTTGCCTCACTCTACTGAAGTTATACCCATGGAGAATTTGGAATTGTCTTTGCCATTTGTCTCAATCACACTGATCCCAAAATAAAAATGGTGGCAAGTTTTAGGGTACCAGGCTGGCAGCATCAAGATCAAGAAGGAAGACTGGGCTGTAGATGTTCCCCACAGGGCTACAAAGACAACTTGTTCCCAACGGCTAGGTGTTGAAGTAGAATGATGCTAGCTGTATTCAGATTGGAAATATGTGCTGAAGGGAACCCCATTTTTGAGTGTAGTAGGTAACCACAGAGAGCTGGTTGCAGACGCTAGATAGGTCTGAGCTCTCAGTATCAGACCTATCTAGCGTCTGCAACCAGCTCTCTGTGGTTACCTACTACACTCAAAAATGGGGTTCCCTTCAGCACATATTTCCAATCTGAATAAGTGGCTAGCAGAAGCCACCCAGATAATTAGCAGTATGTGGAGTTGAGCTGTTTGGGATTTCTCAGGGCCAGATTCTAATACCCGTAAATGTTGATTAGTACTTTATTCATGAGTAACGCCACTGAAGTCAGTGTGGCTACTTGCAGAATAAAGTACTACTGAAAGGATGACAGAATGTGGCCTAGAGCCAATAACTGTGTAGCCAACATATTTTGTTCTTCAAAGAGGGACAGCATGCAACAACGGAGACATCACCTACCCGCCCCAAGTCCTTCTTCTCTCACTGAAGTTAACTGGAGTTTTGCCACTGACTTACATGGACACAGGACCAGACCTCGACAGATCAATGTACAAAAGCCTTATGAGAATTAGCATCTGAGTCACTTTACAGTCAGTACTGGGTGTGTCTCTTGCCACTTATTTTTGTTGTCAATCTTTCTGTTCTATTTTGTTGATTTTTCTAAATTGCATATTTTATCTCTGGGAAAGTTAGATCATTGTGCTATCGTAAAAAAATAATTTCAAGGTGAGTTGGAGGAGAGTTTGGTATGGCAATACACTGGCAAACACCACAAATAAAGGAGACACCCCAGACTGGGAAAGTAATTTATATATGTCTTCCTGGTTAAATACGGCAAGGGGCCATCAAGCTCCCGTGAGAAACTGGAGGTCTTTGTAAAGTGGCTGAAATTGAGCATGGAATAGTTGGGAGGATCCGGGGGTTCTTTTTTAGATAACTTGTTTCTCATTGGGCCACACCATTAAAATATAAAGACCACAAATGGTGGCTAAGGAGACCTAATGTGGAGTTGTTTTATTCTTTGCCATACTACCAACAAATTGTAACATCAGAAGAACCAAAGTACCAAAAAGATATGATGGATATTACAGTCCCAAAAAGGTACAACACATGAAATATTGTTCCCAAATTATCTTCCTGTCATAGACTAGTTTATACACTAGAAACCCACTAGACCTATGCAGTAACCAGCTAAAAAGCAGGTTCACTTCATCTCCTCCCTGCCCCAAGACAAACTACACCTAGCTTGGTTTTCTGTATTCTTCCAGTCAGCCATAGCTATATAATTTTTGTGCTTAAGTTATTCATCTAGGGCTCCTTTCCTTGGCCCTGCACGCTCATGGCCTACAGAAATCAAAAGTCTTGTACTGAAGACAGGAAGGGAGAGAAAAATGAGGAGAAAGATTAGTCGTACAGTACATACAGTATCTTCTAAATCTTAATCAGTTGTTTATTGGTTGGCAAACAAGTTTCACTTTTACAACAAATATTAGTAATGAGGTCATTCAACTTTGAGACCATACAAAATGGATCATAAATTAAAAAAAAAAAATTATAATCTGTGCTGCTAATTTACCTCCGGAAAGCCTACATTACTTCAAATCCTGTCAAATAAATAAATTTCCTGTTAGGAAAATAATGAACAAAGGATTTTTTTAATCACTTCAAAATAGTTGGTTTTCAAATTTTTGTTCTAAGACAGTCAAATTTCATTTTTTTTTAAAACCACTGCAGTACAAGTGCCTAGATTGGGAACCAGACTGAGGCCTGAAGACTCTTAACTCCTACAGGGATATTGTTTTCACATGCAGAAGCCCAGCTATAACTATAAGAGATCTCTTGGCTTCTAGTGCCGTGCCTACTGCCTGGGTGAGGGACGGCTTACCAAATATGCTTCATATTAATTATTATTATTATTATCATCGGTTGTGCACTGTAAACATAAAGTATGCCCTGCTCTAATCTGCAAAATTTCTGTTGGCAATACACCGACTGAAGAAAGAGAAAGCGTGAGAAAAAGAAAATTTCATTGGTTGGAAAGAATTTGTGATCGTATTACTAGAATACGAGCCTAGAAAGTGACTTTTTTGGTGGGGTTTTTTTTGCATTTTTTTTTTGCCCAGTGAAATTTTTAAAGAAAAAACGGCAAAAAAGAATTAATGAAAAACCTTGTTCCTACTGGTAGACAAATTTGCAAGACCAGCACAACAGAAAAAGTTTTTTTTTTCTTCCACTACATTAACAGGGACGCAAGTTCTGGAGGAACAAAAAGCAGACTATATGTGCAATGCTAGTATCTGTACATTACATAGAAATTGTTCAATTTTTTTTTCTGCCATTAGTTTTTTTATCATCAGTTAATACAGCAAAACATAAAATATGCGCATAGCATATATAATTCTAGAATTCCCTTCCATTTCATTATATTTTGTTTTGTTTGCTGCAGTTAAATCAAGTTGTGAGTGACCAAAAAACCATGATGTGATACAGATTCATAATAAACAGTTTTGCTATTTTGTTGTTGTCATTTGTTCGTTGTGCAGCACTCCCACCGAGATGCGTCATCGCTACTAGTTTCAAATGCACGTTTTGGCCTTTTAAAAAAAATTTTTTAAAGCAGGTCCTCAGTAACAATAGCAACAGAGCATCAAGGATGTTTAAACAAACACAGCATAACTCAAGAAGGCCACGAAGTGTGCCATTATCTGTTGTATCTCTTTCATTAACATAATGAAGTCTGTCTGAGAGAGGGAGGGGAGGAATTTCATCAGTTATTATACTCCCCGGGCTGGCCTAAAAATTCCAGTAAAAAAAAAAAAAAGTCTGACCGTTTGTTTTTTAGAACAGCACGAAGATTTAGGAGTACGCACAATATTACCACTGCTTGTATTAACTCAGAACAGTAAACCGGGTGTTAGGGAGGAGAAGGATGGGAGGTTGGTTGTTTTACATTTTTGCTTAATCTTCTATAGACTAGTGACCAAGTGAGCAGGTCCTTTGGAACTCCCTTCAGGGGAAGTCCCGTCTTTGCTCGGCGGGATTATAAAACCGTCGCTGCTCCCTCGCCCCAGCTGGTAGTAAGTGTGTAGCTGATGGACGTGGTTCCTGGAGCCTAGATTTGGCATGCTTTTGTAGTACACATCGTCGGCATCACCACTTTTGGCCGCGGGGGGGTCGGTCTGGGTGCTGGTGGTAACGCTTTCTGTGACGGGCACGCCAGCCAGCGCGGGCATGCTGGTATACAGAGAATCCCTGTTGGGCGACTGGTGGTCTTCTGTGTGCTCGTTGGTTAGCAAGGGGAAAAAGCTCTCGCTGTTGTCTTGCGGGATCCGTCTCCTGGCGTAGTGGTGTGGCTGGTGGTTCTCGGCAGAATAGACCCTCGGCGGCAGCAAGGGGGCATCAGACTCTTCATGGATGAGTTCCAGGCCCAGGCTCTCCTCGTGGTTGAAGGAGGTGGCGTCGTCCAGGACGATGGCGTCGTCCTCGGTCGCACTGCCAATGTTGTTGACGAGTTTGTTCACCAGGTTCCTGTTCTGTTCGCTGGAGCGCTCGTGGTTGTTCAGATAGGAAGGGATGTAGTTGGAGGTGAGTTCCTTCAGGATCTTTTTCTCTAGGGCAGTCTCGGTGTGGTTATTATATCCACGGTCAATGATTTGCACACAGTTGCTCAGGTACTCGCCGCTGGCGATGCTGTAGCTGTTGCCGTGGTTACCATTCAGTGGTAGAGTATCCATGACACTTGTATCCCTGGCATTGTTCAGAAGCCCCTCTGAAAAACATCACACAAGAGAGGGTGACTTGGGCAAAACAGGACATTCGCGCAGGATTCGCACAAACATCACACTTTCTTAATCAATCAATGCTGCACGATGTTGCTACGTTAACACAGCAGCTGTGTAAAAAATAGATATCAAACAAAATTAAAAATTAAAAAAAAATAGATTGGGTTTGATAATAGTAGCATCATGGAATAAACAAAAACACGTAATAATCTTTTACATGGGAACAAGAGATCTAGCTAATAAGATTAAGATTTTTCCACTGAAAATGATGTCTGGTATCAATGATTGCATTTGATTTGTCAGTGGCTTATAAGAAGGAACCGCCCCTCTCCAAATAGCTCCTGTTCATATCACACAGAGCTGCTCCCAAATGCAATCTCAGCTTTTTTATATGTTCCTTAAAACTAGGGTGATCAGATAGCAACAGTGGAAAAAACAGGACAGGGAGTAGGGACGTGGAGTGGTAACAGGCGCCTATATAAGAAAAAGTCCCCCCAAATGGGACTGTCTCTTTATAAATGGGACATCTGGTCACCCTAATTACAACTAAGAAATCTACGGGGCAGATGTTCAACTGGTCCTAGCACCACTGATTTCAATGGAAAGATGACAATTTATATAAGCGGAGGACCTGTACTTACAGTGTAGCTAACCCATTCCCAAATCATGGTTTAGTAAAGCGATTGTATACATGAGATCTTGGGGGGAAAATTCTTATCTTCCTTACTCCTATGTGACTTCCCTTGATGCAATGGGGTTGTATGGATATAATTTATCATTTTTGCTTCATGATGACTAGCTTGTGTATCTGGGTTTGATTTTTTAAATCTTTGAGACATATTTGGAAAGAAAGTATACATCACATCCCTTCCATTACAAGGGCATGACCAAAATTATTTGCATGATGCTGTGCTGTGAATTTTATATTATAGTCCTATGCTAGGGATTACAGTTCTGTGAGTGCTGTTATGGCAAAGCTCCATATATTATATTCATTCAAAAGCTGCTTCCGAGTTTCACTTTTTCATTAGGTAGCTTTGTTCAATAGCAGGGAGAGTGCATGCTGTAAGGATTATGGGTACTGTAGATTTGATGGGGTGCATTTTCATCAGGGCTGCTTGGGCACTTAGTCACATAATTCCCATTTGCATGAGTCAGCCAGTTATAAGCTTGTCTGCCATTTTGAAAATATAACCTTTAATGTTACGACTTCTAACCTACCACAGGAAAAATACATATATAACTGCAGAAACGTGGCCAGTGCCTTCTAGGAATGAGTTGGTTTTGTTGAAACTATTTAATCAATTATACAAATTTCCATAAGTCTACTAACATTGTAGGGGCTTGAATTTTCCCTCCCTTCCACCACTGTAGATAAAAAGTAATGGCTTTGAAGCCAGTGGAGTAAATCCAGTTTAAGTGGGATGGGAATCAGGTCCTGGCATATTAAGCTCTCATGCTAATGACTACTGTGATCGCCTGACATGAGACTGTATGAAATTTTCCACGTGTTTTTTCACTTAGTGCATTCAGATGCTACCAAAAATCACAGACAACACTGAACCAGCAGTGGTGGATTAGAGCAGCTCTGTGTTGACAACAAAGATTAATGGTCATTCACATCAGCAAGAAAAACTCTTAATACACTGCTAGGGTCGTACCTTCTGAAAATAGAGGGTTCAGTCTATATCTGTGATGCAGTACGTATAGTAGAGCTGTCTAAGACTGGAAAGCGCTCCGGCAGACTTTTGAGTGAAATGTCCTGAATATGTCATCTCTATTTTGGATATCTGATGCATATGGTATATTGTTGTATAAACAAACAAGGAAAGTTATGCATAAAATAAGCTAGCCATCACAGACATAGAACAAAGCCGTTTATTTTCATGTTTGAAGGTCTCCGTAAATGATCCACAATGTTTAAGGAAAATAAAAAGCAAATATTGTTAAAGGACTGTATGTAATGAGTGATTGTTACTACAGTGTCTGCTGGATGGTCATGGCTGAGTAACTTATGCATTGAGACACTGCTTGTTATTTCTGCTGCCAATGCATAGAATTGGAGGCTGGAAGATTCTGTAGGAAAATCGAGTGGATGCATTGCATTTGAAATAGAGTAAGTTTCATAATGAAATATGCAATATAAACTGATAAAAGGTTTATGACTTTGCAAATAAAAATGTTTGATTTCAAACAATGCAGCACACACACAGTTACATGAGACTTAGGATCTATGTTGGGCAAATGACACAAAAAAGGAAATAGACAACAAAAGCATCTAATCTGTATCAATATATATAAGAAATCTATATATATTAATCCTTATAGTTTTCATTCTTTTGTTTCTGGAATTGAGAGAGATGAACCATTTTTAATAACTACATCATCTATATGTGATGCAATAAAAGTGAACTAAAAAAATTACATTTGATATGCAATGTTTAGCTTTACTCCCATACTTGTCTCTCTGTAGGGCTCTAAACGACAGCATGAAGAAAAGGAAAGAAAAAACAACAAGTAAGCTTACAGCGACAGTAGGAGAAACATGAGTAAAAAGCAAATTGATGATATGCAGAAACAAGAGTTAACAGAAATAATTTCCACTGCCCAGCATACATGAATCTGTTACATGGTTTATTTCAGGTTAAAATACTGACATTTTAGACCAAAAAAAGAATGTTTTGAGCACAATAATAAACATATTACTTTTCTAAAAGATCTCTTTTTGAATATTTTTCATTTTTAGGGTACAAAATAAATCAAGAATAAACATCTGAAAATGTAAAGTTTAAACTGGCAATCCCCACTCAGAAAGACAGACCTTTAATGCCATTAGAATGAATGTCTACTTACTGTTAGTTCTAACCACCCCAGCAGTTGAAATTGAAACCCATTTCCTTGCTAAAGTGTTGTGTCTTCCATCTTTTGCCCACACTGTTTTGTTACTGTGGGATTTTGCTCATTCCTGGGGTGCTGGGATTTTAAAACCTTTTGCAATGAAGCATTCATTTAGTCCTTTGCTTTTGTTTTAAAACCAAACACACAAAAGATGAGGATGAAGTGTTAATTTTCAATTTCCCATTTCATATTGGTTTGGGGCAGCCTTGAATTGATTTCAGTCTATCCAGTGAAAACACCTCCTCTCTCTGGTCCAAATTCTGGCAACCTCTATGGTTCAGCAAATCCCACAATTTCTCAGCTTCTACCTTATTCACTCCTTTGTGGCCAAACCCATCCCATCGAAGGAACAGAGATAGGAACACTATTGACTTCTAAGGCCTGACCTAAAGGGTCTTTCCATTGGTTTCAATGGGTTTTGGATCCTAATGGCAAACACCTATTCTCAGACAAAACTGTGCCGCAATACAGAGTGCAAAGTGGGACGCTCGGGGCATGCAGTCTGCAAGTGTGCTATACACAGCTCTCCCTGAAGTAAACTACTTTTGAAAACAGAGTCCCGCAAACAGTGCTCAACTCTGCTTTAGAAAGGGAGAGCAGCTGCAGAGATTCCCTGCCCGGAAAGAGCAGATCCAAAGGGCCTGTCTTGATTAAGATTTAGTGGCATTTGGCTTTAATGTATAAGCGAGCACATTATAAAAGTCTAGAGCAGAGAATGTAGCTTCATCATGAACAGTGCTAACACACTGCCCTGGACCAAACCCCAAGTCCATTCAGGCTTTCAGACATTTCAGAGGGAGGTGCAAGAAACCATTCCCTTGCCTACATTATAGTTTTAGAACATGTTAGATAGATGTTCTCCAGCATGCTGTAACCATTCAATCCTAGTCAAGACAAACCCAAAGGGGATGACAATTTGTAGTGCATGGGAAGCACACAGAAGCCATGCTTAAGTGGCACCAAATGGATATTTATAAAATGTGTCATAGAATCAACAGATTATCAAATGGCTCCGTTAGTTGGGCTATTGGGTCAGTATGGATGAATCCCAGGAAATTCATAAAGCCTTTTGTGGAATCCCTATTTACTAACTTGAGGCTGCAATATGGACTCCTCTAAAAGGGAGGCATGTCAAACACTACGAAGAAATTCCTTCCCGGAGACAATCACCTAGTTTCGAAGACAATATCTATTACATTTCTTACTTCCCGTGATATATTTATGGTCATCAATAAACTCATAGTTTCCCAAAAATACTGACTCAAATTCTGCTCCCACTGAATTCAATGGCAAATATGCAGTGATTTAATTAGCATCAGTACTCACGGAGTTCTCTCTAATTTCTATTGACTGAACCTTGAACAGGTCTGCTCTTAGCATACTTACAACCTCTCTGGGCCCAGTTCTGCTCCATTGTATTGAGTAGCACCTTAAAATCAAAGGGACTATTGGTGGAATGAGACTCTACTCAGTGCAAATAACAGAATTAACAGCTGGGCCTTAAAATTAGATGAACAATTTTTTTAAAACGCACTTTATAGATGAAATGTTTTGTCGTATTTCAGCTCTGAGCACATTTGTAGAGCTGAGACACATAGCCAAGAAAATTGGGGGTTATAGAAAGCCAAATGCTGACTCAACATTACCCGCTGCCATCCAGAAAGTACCCTCATAACTCAGTTTAAAACTTCCCTTGACCGGTTTTGAAAGCAGATATAAAATGACGTTAATTTTAAAGCATAGCATCTTTTCAACAGTAACCCCCTTAACACTTCTCCAGCAAGAAAATATAAATATTGACATGCCAAAACTGTACAGATTATCAAAACTTGCTTCAACAGTTGTGATATAACAAACTTAAAATTCAATTTTAATTCAGAATTAAGCAATTCACACTTAATGTTTGTTCCTTTAACAAGAATTGGTGCAATCTAATTTATGGTGAGAAGTTAGTACGGTTCAAGAAATTTATGAACAGAAAAAAGGTCAAATGCATATGATTTCCCCTTTGTCATTGGAATTAAAAGACCCTAGCGATACAATTCAATATATAATTTTACCATAAACAATGCTGCATAATACAACATATCTTTATTGCTTGTACTGTTGCTGTTGTTTATTTACTTCCTAAGAGGCCCTTTACGGCAAAAGGACATTCTTAATTAGAAGAGGAGCAAATAAAGAGAGCTGACATTTTGGAAAGTATTTGTGTTTGAAAGCAGAGTTACTCTCCAATGACTCAGTTGTCTATGGAAAAAAAAAGGATAAAAGACTGAACTATTGAACTTAGCAGATGCAACCCGATCAAGCGTCCAAATACCAGATTTATTCCCCAAATCATTTGTAAATAGAGCTATCTATAACTAAAAGCATTGTGACTTTCATTTACAAACATAGTCTATTCATGCAACCAGAGCAAATACAGAAGACAAATGTATAGGCCATGAGGGAATGATTTTTGCAACAGAAACTTGCAGAGTAGGCCCAGCTGAGTCTTTGCAGTTATTTGATTCCCATTTACTAAAACAAGGTTACAAAAAGAGTTTCCAGTTTCCTGGAGCTCTTACTTGCTCTCTTTAGAGTTCGTTTGCATATATTTACATGACAATACATTTATTACCCCACTCTAAAATCTGCTCTCTTTGGAATTGGTCTAGATTTCTGGTTCTATATCCCTCTTAGAGCTTAAGGGTGTGGGTTTTTTTTTATGTATAATCTCTGACAGGTGCATTGATGAGGTATTGACAATTTATTTTTCTATATGCTAGTCCAAAAGCAATAGCAGCTTTGGTATCAAAGGCCGTGTCGACCTCACTTACCTTGAAAAGCCCTCCTCTTTGCAAAATTAATGATTTAACAAAGAAGCGAACTGACAACAAAGCGATAAATGGATACAGCGGACAAAACACACACCGATGACTAAAACAAGACAAAACCAAAAGAATCAAAATCACCACACATATTTGAATGGATCTGATGAGCGGCTATCAAACTGAAGTTGGTCGTTTGGTAGGGCTAGTGAGAAAAAAACCTAAGGAAAATGGAAAAATGTACTGAGATGAAAGGAGAGATTATTTATACCCGGTTCCAAAAAAATACAGAGGGGGGGGGGGGGAACAAAGGGAAAAAAGAAAAAAATGGGCCTGTATAAGCCACATAAATGGGACTCTCACTAGAAAAATCAGAGAGAAACTCCTGCACACCTCGTGTGTTGTACATGCTGACAGAAGGGTTGTTATAGACGGCCGATTCCCCGAGCAATGTATTATAAGGGTTGTTAGTGCCATGAGGACGAAGCAGAGCATTGGTTATAAGATGATTAGCCATGGCTCCTGGAGCAGCCCGATAGAAAGACAGAGAAAAAAAAAAAAAAGGTCAATCAGGCAAATGTGGTATTAAAAAAAAAAAAAAAAAAAGGGAAAAAGAACATTCAGAATGACAACAGTTGAAATAGCCCTGATTACAAGCAGCCAGCTAATTAGACTTGAAAACTATATGCCACTAAAGCAGCACAGATGTTTCTGACAATGCACAAATCCAAGTCGATGTGAAAGGAAATGGATCGGAATCACTGTTCCCTCTAAGCTGTGCGCACGCACACAGATCCTAAACCCCCTTGCACATGACGAAATACTACAAGCATCAAAATTTGAACAGAAGAAATGTTTTGCGCACCTGCCTGTCAAAAATTAGAGGGAACATTGATCAGAATGCTGATCAGCTACATTTATGGCGGTTTCCCTAGTTGCTCAGAGTATAAGCAAGGGTGCGACAAAATGTTCCAGTCTACACAATGGGGGAGGGGGAATCCTCTCCAGAAAGTGCCAAATGACCCAAACAATAACAATGACTAACATGAAAATACATTCACCTCTTACTGTTGACTAGGGTTTATTTACTGGTCGCTTGGACCATATATAAAAAAGCAAGGATGGAAAGTGTTGGGTTCCTTAAGATTCTGGGCACTTATGAGCAAGCTCTTATTCCGGGAGCAGCTATTTATGTACAATAGGGCAGTACAATTCTCTCCACTGTGCTTTAAATCTACTCAGAGCAATGTGCCCTTACAAGCGGGAGCATCATAATTCTTTCACAAGTTCCTACTGGCGGGACAAGTGCAGCCCATAGAAGTCTTGCTATTCCAGGGCTCTACGTTGCCATTGCAAATACAATTTTTCATTCACGTCATTTTGGAAATTACAACCTAGAGGCTGCTTAGGGGCCACAACTCAGCCTGTTCTTTATGCTAGATTTTGGGAGGCTGAGCTGCTGGATTCTTGCTCTTCAGCATGTGACCGGAGACACCTCCCTCTACCTTGTTGTCTAAGGGAGGGAAGTTGGCTCGTGTGGCAATGACTTCCCGCTCCTGCCTTAGCCAATTTGCAGCGGGTCAGAAGCATGGAAAGCCACTTTTGAAGCTGAGGTTTGGAATGATGGAGGTGGTTGATCGGTCTGTGTGTGTGGAGAGAACCAGTGGCAAGGTGGGAGACAGGGAGGACCCCAGCAGAAACCCACATCCATGCAAAGGTGCAGTTGAAAATCTGACATGGATCACAGCATCGTTACCGAAGACCAACCCTCAGACTTGGAGCAGGGAGAAGGGACATTCCCTCAGTCACTGGCCGGAAGGGACAAGCACATATATATTCTTTACATCCTGGTCTAACCTGGTCTATTGCACTTCCATGCCAGGCCAGAAGGGCAAGAGGTGCTACAGCAGGCAAGAGGCGACTTGCAGTACAGTGGAGAAAAGAAGTTGGGGTTAAGAAAACAAAGTGACATCTCTGCTTCCACAGCCTGCTGCGAATGGGCAGCCCTGAGTGTAGATGGCTCTTCAAAAGGCACCAGCCTGTCCTCCCTGCTTCCGCTGCAGCTGTCAACACAGGCAGCCACCTCCGCTCCTGGGGCACACAGCTCATCGGTGGGCCATGCCCAGGGACAACCCCATCACAACAACATGCAGGCCCGTAGTGAGGGCGGGAGGGAGTGGAGAGTTTGGGAGGGCAGGGGAGAGTCACTGGGGGAGAGTAAGCAGAATATGACTTAGCAACAAAAGGGAAAAAATGGCAGAACAGAAGGGATTACAAAGAACACGTGCAAGAGGGGGGAAGAGAACGGCAGCCATTTTGAGCTGGAAACTCCTGCTTCCAGTGGTCCCCTGTCTGTACAGCTCACAGCCCACACCCTGGAGGCCCAGCCCCGGGCTTGATACAGTGCAGAGCTGTGCCCCCCCCCCCCATGGGAGGAGGAATTCTGCCCTTCAGGAGGTGCAACATTACCTTCCTTGCTAGTTAGGGGGCAGGGACGCCCATGGCTCTGGCCTTGCCTGGAGGGAGCAGTCTGCCTGTCCCTGATGACGGAGGCTGTAGCTATGCGGTGTGGGGTGCTTTCCTTGGGCACCAGAATGACAGCCAGGCACATATCTATCTATCTATCTCTTCATGTGGATTTACTGCTTATGGAAGGGGCTAGCTTGAGGAACCAGGAGACTCTCTCTCTCTCTCTCTGTATATATATCTCAGAGCACTTCGGAGGCAGTGCAGGTCTTTCTGAGACCTCACCACCAATACACCTCACCAACCCCAGAAGGAACAACCCACTGATGACAAGCACAATCGGCTTCTATGAGCTGGCCTTTCTGTTGAGTAATGGTGATTTTGTATGCTGATGACTGCCCACCGGGGCTGGACTGAACCCCACCCACCACATTTCACCTAGGATACACAGCAGTTGATAAGAACCGTGGGACTCGACCAGGGAGATGGACTTCCTGACAAACCAAACCTCCATGCAACACGAAGTGAACTACTGGGAACACCTGGCCTCTGATGGGAAACTTGAAAAAAATATGCATAGTTGGTCAGACTTGGCAAATCTGACTCTTAATGAATAATATCTCACCAATGCGACAGGGAACAGAAAGTAGCCTCACACAGACTGCGTACAAATATACTAAAGAAGATTAATAGCAGCTTATTTTCTCTCTCTGCCTGACTGAGGTCATTTCCATTAACAATTATTTCAGTTCATTGGTGGGGCCAAATTCTGCTCCCAGTTGCACAGCTGTGCAAATCTGGAGTAACTAATCTGGATTTATAATGTAACTGAGCACAGAATTTGACCCTGCTTGTTTCCTCGCCGTAAATGAAGGCTCCGATCATGGACTGTGCTTTTTTCAAAAACGGGAGGGTCAAAGCAAATAGAACCATAATCTTTATTGGAAAATAATACATAATGATACTATTGAAGAGTTTGGATCCAGCCCCTAACTTTGCCCTCAAGACCCTCCCTTCTGCTTACTGGCCTCCTTTGTAAAGCACTTCCAAGCCTGTGGATAAAAAGTGCTATATAAGAGACGGGTATTAATAAGCCATCTCAAAAGCACAATCTTCCCAGCTCCAGTGGGGGGAGGCAGGAGAATGGGGGCTCCCAATGACCGATAATTAAAGCTTGAATTCAATAAATAATAATAAAAACGACAGAGCTCTCATTTCAAAAGGGAAGGTCAGTAATAAAAAAAATCCCCCCCCCCCACACTTCGCCATCCTGCTTTCTTTGTGACACTTCCACATCACCATGGCAACCAGCAGGGCTACTAGAAACAGAGGATTAGGACTTCAGATGAGGAATGAGCAGCGGGGGCAGGTGAACTCACAAACAACCCTCCTGTTTGCATGAAAACGTCCTTGGTAATAAATAATGAGCAAAGCCAAATATAGAAAGCATGTGATCCCAGCAGCAGGGTTGCTAAAAATATCAAAGGTTTCTATAAGACTCCAGCTCCTCTGTTACAAGTGTCTGGGAAGTAAAAGAGTGAGGGAGAAGCGGATGATTTCCCCAAAGAAACAGCATACCAGACAAACTAGAGCACTTAGCAACAGAGCCTGCCTGAGACCTTATGGCAACGGAGGGCGGACTGCGGTGATGGGGAAGCATGTGGAATGGGGTGTCAGGTTGGAAAGGAAAGGTGCTTTGAAAGTTGGAGCGAAGGCTGGAGTGTGTGAGTTTCAAAGGAGAAAGAAGCTGGCTGTGTGTATGAACTGACTGTTCTGATCCCACTCGTGTGAGGAGCCTCTCTTGCTATATGCTGTCTGACTTACCCCTGGCTGGTTGCCCAATATCCTCAGCCAGGAGCATCTGGTTCATGGTTGGCATTTTCCTACTGATTCACTTATAGCTGGATCCTAAGCTCTGTTGCTTTCAATGGAGGAATGCCAATTGACACAAGCTGAGGATACAACCCCAATATCTTCTTCATGTAGCTAAAATTTAGTGATAGTCTTTTCTTGCATAAAACCACGCTGTTCAGTTTCTCATGGCACTTGCTTACTGTGCATCTTCAGCAAACACATAATTTGTTTGTTTAGTTACATGTGACTGGTTGTCAGCTTCTGTGAGTGGAAATTCCCGGGGTTCTGTAAGTTGAAGAGATGCTATCGATAGTGCCTTAACTTTGCTTTCCAAAACAGTGTTGCACAGTACACGCTTGTAAGTGTGTGGTCATGGAGTCAGAAAGAATCAAGGGCGATCCCAGACACACATCTTGGGTGTGCTCATCTAATGAGATGAGCCAACCAAAAATGGAGCCAGTAGCCAGAGGCTAGTCACCATAGCATACAAGGATCAGAAGTTGTAACTGAACAAAATACCACAAAGAGACAGCAACAATCAGATTTCTATTTCAACAACACAAAAGTTTTGATCTATGATTTGGTTCAATGCCATTCAGATCTGGATCCTGTTTGAGATTCTAAGCACCTTCAAAGTTCATAGATACTCCATGAAGTATGTATACACTGTGATTATAAAGAGAGATTTACCATGTAAGAATAGCACTCTCTTACTCAACACCAGAGTTGGGCGGGTAATTTTTAGCAAATGAGTTGAAAAAATTATTTCGCCAGTTTTTCTGTTCATGCAGACAGATCACAATTTTCTCAGATTTGTTATTCAGAATTACTTGCTGGATAGATTCGGTAACTTATTCTTGGTCTGTGAGCGAGTCTGATATTTTATAGATGAAATTTTAGGATTTGTCACGAGATCTCTTTTTGTGGACTGGTTGAGTGTCACTTGTAAGACTAGATTCTGATACCCTTACTCACAGTGAGTAGTCCTTTGCTTGGGGAGTAGTCCCACTGATTTCAGTGGGACCATTTCAGAGGCAAGTTTATTATTTAATGTGAGCAACTGTGCTCTGCATCTGGTCCTTAGAATCAGGTTTCCTCAACGAAAAGTCAACATGATGAATCTGAAATCTGCATTTCACAAATATTCTGCTTACATTTGCTGCTTTGGCAAAAATGCCTGTTAGGAAAGTCACCCGCTAAAATATACACCAAAAGCAAATAAAAAAGGGGTGCAAACACAGTCCAAATGAATTCTCCTATAATCCAAACTGTTGTGTGCCTTCCCCACCCTGTTTTTATTTTATTTTATTTTATTTGCAATACTCACTCAGCTGTACTCAACATACCAACTCTGTGGGCATCTTTGAGTTATAGCTACTTATTTTACTGACAAAGCCAAGTTGGACTGTTGTTCACAATGCAGAACCAACACAGCTACTAAAGTTCTAGCCTTCTTCATGCATGGTTTTTACTAAGCTAAGTTCTGAACAAAGAATCTTTATTATTGGTGGAGGTTTAAGAGGTATGATTTCTAGATCCCACGCAGCCGGGCTGTCAGTTCGAAAAATCATCTTTTGAACTGTAAACTCAGAAAATCTGATACCGAAGCCAAGGGAGAACAAGGGAAACAGAAACAAGGGAAGCCAAGGGAGACAGTTTTAGTGACTCTTCTGACTATAACTGCCCATAAAGGCTTTACATTTCTAAGTTGATCCACTCTGCGTGTATTTGAAAGTAGATACCATTTTAACTATAGCATACAATGTGAATTGTACCTTATTTCCCCCTTGGCTAGAAAGAAATTCACGTCCTTGATGCAGGAGGATATTGAACAGGGGTCTCAAACATGCGGCCCGGGGGCCACATGCGGCCCGCAAAGCCCTTCCCTGCGGCCCCCCAAGCTTCCTGGCGCCCCCCCCTGGTCCCCCCATAGCAGTTTGCAGGACGGAGGGGCCAGAAGTGGAGGCTTCTCTGCTGCCTGGCTGGGCCGGCGCGTGTTTCTAGCTCTGGACTTCCTAGATTGCTCTTGCTTTGTTTGCCAAACAGCTGTTGGTGGTGCCTAGCGCTTTCCAGGAGGGAATGGGGAGCTGCGTGCTCCGAGGAGGAGGTGGGGCAGGGGTGGGACCTCTTGGAAGGGGTGGAGTGGGGGCGGAGCTGGGGCAGCAAGGGCAGGGTGTGTGTCAGTGGTGCGGCCCTCGGGCCAGTGCACTAGTCCTCATGGAAGGGGTGGAGTGGGGGCACAGCCGGGGCAGCGAGGGTGTGTGTGTGTGTCAGTGGTGCGGCCCTCGAGCCAGTGCACTAGTCCTCATGTGGCCCTCGTGGTCATTTGAGTTTGAGACCCCTGATATTGAATGAAGAAATAATTTGGGGAGAGTTCAATGTGATGCATTTAATAGAGAACTGCACATCCATTAACTATCTGCATACCTTTAAACATTCAATGAAAAGGGAAGATGACAGGTGCATGTCGCTCAAGTCTAGACTATATCATTCAGTACCACAATTCGAATAACTTCTTGCTGACAGCTGGCTGACAAAGCAGTGCTGAAGGCCTTTAAATGAATTTGAATAATCTGTCTGGTCTACCCAGTGGGCGCTGTAAAGGAAATGCATTCACGTGCTTCTTCATACTCGGTGAAGAAGCACTACCTTTCAAAAGCAATTAATGAAGTTAACCAAGAGATGTGCTTTTCTCTAGGATCACATGCCTGTGCAATTAATAACATGCTCACACACCCAGTTTGAGGGAAACAGACCCAGTCTGTTATGCCTGGCTTCAACACTTCTCCGTTCCAGTCTAAAATTGTCCAGGCCTTAGCCAGGAAGTATGCAGTTCAAAAGGAAGATACCTCAAACCCCTTTTCACCACAATGTGATATAAAGTATTATACAATTAAGCACCTACTCCCTGCAGCAGCTGGCACTGGCCAGTGAATCTTTCTATGATATTTATATGGCTTATATGACCACAGTAACTCAGCCTCACAGTCTTACATGCACCACACCCCTGGGAGATAGGAAGTACCACTGGACAGCTGCGTAACTAAGATCCAGACTAAAGGCAAGATCCATGAAGGGGACTTAGGGTTACAGTTGCAACATCTAGCATGCCCCTCCCCATTGTAAAATCCACAGCCCCTGCTTAGGCACCCTGGTTCCCCATTGCAGTGCATGGGAAGAATTAGACACCTAAGACTGCAATTCACAAAAGCCAGCAGGCTGAGCAGGGAGATGCTTCAATTGCCAATAGGGGAGGTTTAGGCACCTAACTGCAGAAGAGGGTTCAAAGGGATTTAGGGACCCGACTCTGGACCAGAGAGAGGCCCTTTCTCTGCTCAGGATTCTCAGCCGTGAACTGGAGTGAGCCTCCTACGTCATGTCAGCCTGTTTTTGCAAAACAAAAACCCCACCACGGAGAAGAAGGTGGCAGTGCCTCCCCCGCACCTATGCCCAACAGCCCAGAGGTTAGAGCTCTCGCGGAGATGTGGGAGACCTCACTCAGTCTGATTCAGAGCTGGAACCCAGCTCTCCAACCTCGGGGCCCTCATCACAGTACTGTGGAGGACTCTGGGGTCTCTCTATCTCTCCTGTTGAAGCTGTTCCACTTGACATGAAATAGTCATGGGGCCAGAGAATGACTATACAGCCTGGTAGTTAGCACATGCTCCTGGAAGATCTGGTTCAAGCTCCTGCCTCAAATCAGGCAACTTTGTCAGTAGACAGTGAGGTGCTTAGCGACTTCTGAGGCCTACAGCTGAGTGGGGATTTTGAGATCTAAATTTTGGATTCGAGTACTTGAAGTGGCACTGAGGCACCTAAATGCCTTTGTGGATCTAACCCCTTGTGGCTTGCATGAGGTCACACAAGAAATCTGAGTCAGAGCAGGGAATAAAGCCTGGTACCCTGACCACTGGACCATCCTTTCTTCAGTCAGGGTCAATGATATTCAACTAGCCCGACCACAGTCATGGGTCTCTCGCTGAAAGATTTCACTCACTAAGGTCATTGGCGCATGGCCTTGAGACTCATGAATGAGTTGCAAAACACAGGTTCACCATACAAATGACTGATCTGAGAGAATTTCTTATTCCAAATCCCTAAGGCTAACCTCTAGAAGAGAATTCAACTCTCTACTGCTGCTGGTACTGATAGAGCTGGGCGATGCTGATTGAAGTGTGTGAATTCTAGCCAGTTTTTATTAAGTCTAGTATAAATGTATTTATTTGCATTTTCTGAAAATCATCTGAAATTAAACCTTCTTTATTTGCCTACACACAAAGCCGGGAAGAGCCAGACATAACGCTTTGACTGAAGCTTCCCTTATCAGTGTTCAGTAATGTCCTTCGCAGGCAGAATTTCCAAGTATGTAAATGATTCTCTTATTCAAGTTCTCATTCAATTTACTCCAACAGTCAATGCAATGATGAAGAGTCAAATGAGACACATTCACTGGGCGAGATGTGTGTGATTGTGGGGCGGAGCGGGGGAGAGGGGAAGGTATTGCAGCATTTTGCTGGTACCCACAAACAAACGCTTTGACAGTTAGATTTATCAGGCTCCATTCTTCTAATAGCCAACAAGATGGAGCTAATACACTTCAATAAACCTGCCTATTAAATTTCTCTCAGATAGGTTTGTTGTCATTTGCAGCATCTAATCTATTCATTGAGAAGCTATTAATACCGACTGCAGTGAAATAGAGTTTCAACAAATGAGGTTCGAAAGCTCTGGGCCATCTTGGTCTGAAATTAAAGATTCCATGCTTTAATGCAGAAATAAGCGAGAGAGATGCATGCATGCACAGATTTGCATTGGATAGTTTAAGACCAGAGTCCTGTGCAGGATTGTAACTTGCAGTTCATATTTCAATCACTTGGCCATTCGGGTTTAACTGGCAAATACCGGAGCTTCCACCATTGCAATCTCGATTTCCCCCTGATACTCAGATACATGTTTATTTTTTCCATTTCCTTTTCCTTACCTCTGCTGAGATCCCAGTGTCTGGGACTCCCTTTAATTGAAGCTCTGTGACTGGGTTGGAAGACACACACACAGAGTCTAATTTTCAAAACCGCTCTGCATCCCCACCTGGAGTCAGACTTACAAGGGCCCATCGGCCAGTCAGGCCACCATGTGAGCGGCCAGATTTTCAAAAGAGTTGCAAAAACGGGTGCTGAGCCCTGGGAAAATGGGCCCTGACCGCTTTTGAAATCCTGCCCCATAAAGTCTACATGTGACATTATTCACCGGGTGCTCTCCAGCTTGCACTGAACTCTACCAAACCTGGGAAGGGTCCTGGTGGGGTGGTCTTCTCTTTGCTTCTTCCACACTGCTGGCCGGGACCTTCGAGGGTTATGGGGGAGGGTGTGCGTCTTCCCAGGACACAGCAATATCCCTTTTTACCAATACCAAACCTCCCGAATGTGTACACCCTTCATATACTGGTACCGTGTGCTTTCATGTCATCTCAGATCTCTTCTAGCTGCAGTTAGTTCTTAGGGACAAAGCCCACCACTCCCCGCACAGTCACTAAGTGCAGAACAGTCAGGTCATTCTGCCATGCAGGGTGTCTCCAAGCACAGCTGTGAGGGAGGGGAGCCCCTGCACCCTGCTTTGGGGGTGTGCTCGGAGCAGGTCAGATCCCACTGCATTGGGGTTGGGTTTTTTCCAGAGATACCAACGCCAGAAGAGACCGTTGTGAACATCTTGTCTGACTCCCTGTATAACACGGGCCAGAGAACTGCCCCCAAAATAATTCCTAGAGCAGACGTCTTAGAAAAACATCCAATCTTGCTTTAAAAATGGTCAGTGACGGAGAACCCACCACACCCCTAGGGAAATTGTTCCAGTGGTTAATTACTCTCGCCCTTTTCCTTTTGTTTCCAATCTGTTCTTGTTCTCGACTACTCCCCGGG
The DNA here is from genome assembly GCA_032164245.1 of Sternotherus odoratus. NCBI lineage: Eukaryota > Metazoa > Chordata > Testudines > Kinosternidae > Sternotherus > Sternotherus odoratus. The sequence goes on along the minus strand of JAVMKO010000004.1, from coordinate 8,243,302 downwards.
ATCTGCAGCAGTCGCCATAGAGCAGCTCAGCTACGCTTCTAGGCTATGAAAAAAGATTCCACCCCCCTGACATCTGCAGATCTCCCTGGTGCACAGCCGGTTTGTTCATTCCTCCTGCAAAGTCACGGCTCTGCAGTAATACAGCACGAGGTCTAATACTCCCCAAAGCCTGCTCTGCTTTCAGAAACTGCCTTGCCCTCCATTTTCTTCTTTAAATTTGATCCACCTAATGACTGACTTCCAATTATACGGCTGTCAATCCTAAAATCACAGCAGCCCCTAGGATCTCCCAAAGGTAGGACGCCACATCATTCATTGAAATCTCTGCAACAAATCTTGGCTAACATAGCTTCAGGCAGCAGAGAGGGCAAATAAACTAGAAGACACTCGGTCCTGGGATTCATTTTGCACATCACTAGAAAAATGAGTCACTGTAAATTCCCCGAGTCCTTACCCTCGATGCTAGAAATCATCATTTTTCTGGCATGAAAGTATGTCTGGTAAAAAGTGAAGGGGCAGTTGTTAGTGCAAAGAGGACCTGTGTTTTACAAACAGACTTTCCTTCACAAGTGACAATAAACAGGTGACAACTTATTTAGTCCCATCCACCAGAATTCTTTCCTCCCACATATTACAGGAATACAGGGTTACAATGTAAGGCCTTCATTGTTAGATCAGCAGCTGAAATTCAGCCCAGGTTGATAGAAAACACCACCCGATGACTGTTCCACAATTTATATGGCTTGTGAAGATATGGGCTTCATATCACACAGCTTGGAGGCAATAACCCCTTCTTAGGGGAGTCTGGCGTGACTGCTTCTGGAATATGGCATGGAGTATTCCATGCCATTCGTGGTGAGGAGCTAATAGATAGAGGTAGAGGAAATTGAGGGAATTTGGAGAAGAGCTACTAAAAGATCAGGGAGATGGATGCATTTACGCAGCAAGAAAGAGACAGATATCTACACATGTTGGCTAAGTGGAAAGGGAGCAAGGAAGTGAATTAGTGGGATCTTATTGGGAGTTTTGGGAATGCAACTGAGAAATTAAAAAGCCCGTCTGCTTTATTAGGAAGTACTGACAGGCAGTGTGATGAACAAGTCTGAAAAGTAGTCTCCTAAGGGAAGGATTGGAAGCCCCATTGCTTGCAATGTATCATAGAATCATAGAATATCAGGGTTGGAAGGGACCTCAGGAGGTCATCTAGTCCAACCCCCTGCTCAAAGCAGGACGAGTTCCCAACTAACTGTAATCCTATGCTGATCAAGATGCTAGAAAAACACCATAGTATTCAATTCTGAACTGGCAGAGAGAAGGTGCGGGTGACCCACTAAGTCATTGCCAACTCTTAGGTCGGTGTTTCCACAGGTCACAGCTAGCTCCATCAGGGGACAGGTGGATGTCCACTTCAGAATACCCCTTCCCCGAGTTGCTCTTAGTCTGGGCTGAAAGGGACTGGAGGCGAAACGGACCTCTGACAGTCTAGAGACTGTCCCTTCGGGGCAGGCATGCTAGAAGCCCACCTTTTCCCCGGTCTGAAGACAAATAGAAGGCTTCAGTTTAAACCAAATGTGCCCCTTTCACAAGCACTAAACTTCCATTACACTGGCTTTAGTAACAGAGTTCAAGTCTCTTTAAAACGTAAGATCTTTGAGACAGGGTCTGTTCCTTCCTCTGGGTTTCTATAGCACCAAAGCATGCTCTGGACATGACGAGCGCTGAGGGATGGGTACGGCAGCTTCTAATAGGCACAACCGCTTTCTAGTAGGGCCGTCAAGCTCTTTTTGTGCAGCGGGGTTATGATAACCCTTAATCATGTCTCCTGGAATGAGGCTACAAATTTCCAGCTACTCATCACTCCCCTTGATCCAGAACAGGCCCACTACTCCTAACAATTGAAGGTTTGCACACAGACTGAGGGCGGAGTTCAGGCCTTTGTGTAATAACAAGGACAATATTTGCAATACGCTCACTAATTCTGCATGCCCAATGTGAAACACTAGGGCCCACACCCTTAAAGGTGCAGTGCATTTCGGCACCTCCCACCGACATCAATATTCAATGGGAGTTAGGTACCTAAATATCTTTGAGGATCGGGGGCCTTGTGCTTGATTTTCAGAGGTGCTGAGCATCAGTAGCTCCCCTACCAGAAGGACTCAGCATCTCTGAAAATTGGATACAAGGGATCTCAAGTGGGATTCACAAAATTCATTGAAAACTCCTGAAAATCTGGCTGGAAACTCCCGAGTCCTTGAGTGGGATTACTCACATGCACAGAGGTAAGTGTCTGTAAAATCAAGTCCTTTGTTAGTAAAGTTATACCTATATTCATCATCATTAAATTAAAAAAAAATATGCAAGCCTCTTTTACTGCAACCAGTATTCCTGCCACTTCTCTTTGGCTATTTATGCATGCAGCCCAGCAAATTTATACATGTTCTTCAGCATGTGTATTCTGGAAGTCTAATTTAGGAAAGCTAGCCTTTCATGTGCCATCATTAGGTTCCAGAGTCAAAGGGGCATCATCAACTTGAAATACAGTTAGTTTCATAATCTGATTTAGAAGTAAATTCAGGATTACAACTGCCACTGAGTCTGTCTGCCTTTTTTTTTTCCAGGTCTCTCAATCATATTTCCCTACTAAAAATTTGTTCACAACTGTTGCTTGCTGTGTGGAAGAGACACAATAGAAGATTCTGATGACCTAACTGGATGTTCTAGGAGAAACAGTGATGATATTGTTTGCTGACAACTGCACACGGGAAACAAATTGAAAAAAAAAAACACAGTGAAAATATTTTTTCTCTGATATTTTTCAGCCACAATAATAGTCTTTGTGTCACCTGACAAGCAGGTAAAACAAGTTCAGACAGACCTGTGATATTTAAGTTGACGGTGTCCTTTTAACGCCCTGTTGAGCTGAGTGAATCAGTTCACACCTCTCAGAACTGTACTGTTATTTTTTTAAAAAATACAAGGTGAATTCAGCAGAATCTCAGGCTGGCATGGTGGCCAGATAAATAGACCCAGTGGGATCTAATTTAGGAGCTTGATACATCCCTATAGTAGCACTTGAAAGGACCAGAGCTGCAACTGAACTCAGCTCCATTTAGGCAGCACCCACCAATTTCATTTAAAGAATTAAAAACTACTGGAAAATCTGCCCATATGTCTGTGAGAGGTGGTGTTATTTGATCTGGAATCCCATGGGATCCCAAGAATCCTGGGATCTAGTATTCTAGTGTCAAAATGCTTTTCTTTTTAACTCTATTTTCTGCCCTCTATTGTGTTTTTTAAAAACTCTCTAGCTTTTTTCTTGTTTTTATCATTTATTATTTGTATAGCAGTAATGCTCAGGACCACAACTCCACTGTGCTGTACCAACTCTTCAGAATGGCCAGCCCTGCTTCCGCCGCAAAATGCCACTGAAAACTCCTGTGCACGTTGGTTCGCCATGTGAAATTTCACGTCTGCCTCTCTTGTAGCACTTCGAGAATGCTCATGATAGACATACCAGGAGACTGGCTCTCACGGGCTATTTCTAGGTTGTGGGGCTGGAAATGGCGGCCCTGATCCTCTATCCCTGTTGATTCTGACTTAGTTCATCTCTATAGCATTTTTCAGAATGTCTGTGCCCATTTACTGTTTTGGACAACAAAGTCCAAACTCCGGCTAATTGTATTTGGCCCTGAATGCCAAAAACGGATGAAAACGTGACATTAAACATCTTAATTTCTGGAAACTTGAGGAGAACATGAAATTTGACTGTCTAACATCACAGCAGACCCAGTCCACTTGCAGGAAGGCATGGGACTAGCTGACTTCAGATTAACAAATTTGGTTTAAGGCACCTGCATCCTCTTCACCCTGTTTAGTGGCTTTGTACGCCAAATCACAAAGTCTCACAGGTTGTTGGAGATCATTTTCCTAATAAGTTCATTAAGATGCACCATAACTCAGTTTCCCTGCATGCATTTCTTTATTAGTCTCAAAGACCACTAGCTGTTGATTACATCCAAGATACAGTATAAATGTATATACCTATAAACTATACCCCAGCAACGATAAAGTGATAAGCATTGGCCAAAATACTTACAGGATCAGGTCCAGGAGACACGTTCCCACCATGGCATGACTCCAGAGGGATAAGGAAAAGCTCTGACAAAGAATCCCTAGAATACACTATAACAAACAAGCGATGTCATTGCTAGTTATTAGACCTTAGCTAAAGCCTGATGAAACAGTTTATGGCTGAACTCCCTTCAAAGTTGTCTTCTTATCTTACCTTGCTGTATTTTTTTGTAGCTATTGGACTAAACACTCCTTTCCAAACAGACTTTTATAACTATTTACTGCCCCTGGTACCCACCTAACCATGTTTTCTTCATTTCTATTATTTAGCTCAAACCTTAAATAAGATAACACTGGTTTTCAAGGGTCTCTACAATTTTAACACAAACAATTCCTCTTTTTCATTATCCTAATCTTTTTGGTGACAGGCTTTGGGCCTATTGCTTCTGCTAATATCCAAACTCAATTTGAAGCCATTGTTCATTTCGTCCTAATATGGGCCTATATTCCGACACGTGTCTGGGAGTGGCTTTCTAGTGCCTGGAGTCTGACTGGCTTTAGTGCTATCTGCTTACACGGCTCTCAGACTGTTGCACGGCAAAACCCTCCCTGTACAATAGGGAAATGCTATTATCCTCTTTTTCAGAAGGGAAACTGAGGCATAAAAGGTTTTGCACTTTCATTGAGCTCTTTTTCTTCTTCTGAAGAGCTTGGTGTAAGTTTGAAAGCTCACCTCTCTCCTTGACAGAAGTCAGTCCAATAAAACAATTTCAGTGGAAGTCACAAGCCTAAATACCTCCGTGGATCGGGACTCAAGTGACTTGCCCAAAGTCACAAATGAAGTCTGGCTGCAGAGGAAGGATTTGAACCCAGGTTTCCTAAGTCTTAGTCTAGTGACTCAACCATCCTTCCTGCGTACTGTAGTTTTCTCCCTTTCTTCATTTTTCTGTTTGGTTTTTCTTAGCCCCCCGACAGATTGCCAGACTAGCTGAACCATGACATGACCAGTTCCTGCACCGTCTTAAAGAGTCACCTTCCATGACAAAACACCACAAAGAGAGACAACGAAGGTGAGGTAATATCTCTTATCCTAGGACCAGCATGGCTACAACAACACAGTAAACAAAACGCTGTTAAAAAATTCATAACAGTGGAAAATCCTGCAGCACCTGCAATCCATTTTGAGAGAGACGCAAGCCTTATCTCTTTACCCAGGCTGTGCAGTAATTGTTGAGAAATTAAACACTGGCACTTATGGACAGGTCTATTTCTACTGCTGGGGGACCGCAGAGGAGCCTAGTGGGTTTGCTTCTCTTAACTGGAAGTGTTAATGACCTGACTTTGACTAGCATCCACATAACCCCAATGATGGGCACCATAAAAAGAACAAATAAATACATGGCTAACGTCTCAAGAAAGACTCAAAGAAAAAGGCCAAAATGGAGAAGACCATAGAATAAACACCAAAGAGAAAAAGAAAAACTCATCCGATCCCTCGCCCGGGTCAACGAGATCTTCAAAGACCCAACTAATCAAGGGATACTGTGGCCTTTGCTCTTGAAAGTCCTTGCAAGGTGTGGGCAGCATAAATACAAGTGGAGGCGCATCTGAGGTTAAGTGTGAGGTGCAGTCCTCCTTACGGAGCGATATTCAGCTCATGTCCCTGGTGCATCTACTTCACGAGTTGTGAGCATGCCCAACGAAAAAGGGGCATTTGCAAACTATTCATTGCAGGTCCTACCTTGTACTCTGTTTGCACTGATCCTGGCACGACTGGGGTCTCGATCTTGGTTGAACAATACTGGAATAACAATCATCGTCATAGAATCATAACAAAGCATAAGAACATAAGAACATAAGAACGGCCATACTGGGTCAGACCAAAGGTCCATCTAGCCCAGCATCCTGTCTACCGACAGTGGCCAATGCCAGGTGCCCCGGAGTGAGTGAACCTAACAGGTATGATCGAGCGATCTCTCTCCTGTCATCCATCACCCCCCTCTGACAGACAGAGGCTAGGGACACCATTCCTTACCCATCCCGGCTAATAGCCATTTATGGACTTAGCCTCCATGAATTTATCCAGCTCTCTTTTAAACCCTGTTATAGTCCTAGCCTTCACAGCCTCCTCAGGTAAGGAGTTCCACAGCTTGACTGTGCGCTGTGTGAAGAAGAACTTCCTTTTATTTGTTTTAAACCTGCTGCACGCCAATTTCATTGAATGGCCCCTAGTTCTTCTATTTTGGGAACAAGTAAATAACTTTTCCTTATTCACTTCCTCCACTCCACTCATAATTTTATATACCTCTATCATATCCCCCCTTAGTCTCCTCTTTTCCAAGCTAAAAAGTCCTAGCCTCCTTAATCTCTCTTCATATGGGACCCGTTCCAAACCCCTAATCATTTTAGTTGCCCTTCTCTGAACCTTTTCTAGTGCCAGTATATCCTTTTTGAGATGAGGAGACCACATTTGTACGCAGTATTCAAGATGTGGGCGCACCATGGATTTGTATAAGGGCAATAAGATATTCTCCGACTTATTCTCTATCCCTTTTTTAATGATTCCTAACATCCTGTTTGCTTTTTTGACTGCCGCTGCACACTGCGTGGATGCCTTCAGAGAACTATCCACAATGACTCCCAGGTCTTTTTCCTGATTGGTTGTAGCTAAATTAGCCCCCATCATATTGTATGTATAGTTGGGGTTATTTTTTCCAATGTGCATTACTTTACATTTATCCACATTAAATTTCATTTGCCATTTTGTTGCCCAATCACTTAGTTTAGTGAGATCTTTTTGAAGTTCTTCACAGTCTGCTTTGGTCCTTACTACTTTGAGCAGTTTAGTATCATCTGCAAACTTTGCCACATCACTGTTTACCCCTTCCTCCAAATCATTTATAAATAAGTTGAATAGGATCGGCCCCAGGACTGACCCTTGGGGAACACCACTAGTTACCCCTCTCCATTCTGAAAAAGTTCCATTTATCCCTACCCTTTGTTCCCTGTCTTTTAACCAGTTTTCAATCCATGAGAGGATCTTCCCTCTTATCCCATGGCAGCTTAATTTACGTAAGAGCCTTTGGTGAGGGACTTTGTCAAAGGCTTTCTGGAAATCTAAGTACACTATGTCCACCGGATCCCCCTTGTCCACATGTTTGCTGACCCCTTCAAAGAACTCTAATAGATTAGTAAGACACGATTTCCCTTTGCAGAAACCATGTTGACTTTTGCCCAACAATTTATGCTCTTCTATGTGTCTGACAATTTTATTCTTTACTATTGTTTCAACTAATTTTCCCGGTACGGACGTTAGACTGACTGGTCTGTAATTGCCAGGATCACCTCTAGAGCCCTTTTTAAATATTGGCGTTACATTAGCTATCTTCCAGTCACTGGGCACAGTAGCCGATTTAAAGGATAGGTTACAAACCCTCGTTAATAGTGCCGCAATTTCACATTTGAGTTCTTTCAGAACTCTTGGGTGAATGCCATCTGGTCCCGGTGACTTGTTACAGTTAAGTTTATCAATGAGTTCCAGAACCTCCTCTACTGATACTTCAATTTGTGACAATATTCATATATTGTGACAATATTCATATTGTCATATTGTCAATTTGTGACAAAGCAGGGCCGGAAGCAAATCCAGCCCGATGGGCTGCAGCTGGATCGAATAAACCTAGACCGTCTCCGGAAGGTGTTTGTCCAACCTGTTCTTTAAAATCTCCAAGACTGGGGATTCCAGTGCTTAGCTACCCTGGCGGCTAGAAAGTTTTCCTAATATCTAACGTACATCTCCCTTGCTGCAGTTAAAGTAAGCCCATTGCTTCATGTTCTACCTTCAGCGGACATGCAAAACAATTGAGCTCCATGTTCTTTATCGCGTCCCTTAACAGATGTGATGTCCTGAGTCTTCTTTTTTCAAGACCAAACATGGTCTCAGAGAATCGGTGGGTCGGATGGGGCGTCAGCTGAAGTGCAAGCATTGTCGTGCTATTTAGCCATGGATTTCTTCTCAGGCCTCACGACTGCTGGAAGCAGCACAGTAACTCTCATTCAGACAGCCTAGGTTCCCAGGCACCCTGTCTGGCTCCTCACTTTCCTCCTGGGTTACATGCACCAGGCCGGGCACCCTTGCGTACAGGAGCCCACCAGACACCTACTGACATGTTACGGCGAGAGGGGTTGCCCGGCACAAAGCAGTCAGTTGGGAAATTCGCTGGTACATCCCCCTCGCCGGCTGACATTCGCATGGTGCATGCCCTTCACATCTAGTCCTTCAGAGCCACATGGTGCCATGCTGCCCTTTCTCCCTTGTCCCTCAGGATCATGCAGTGAGCCTCATTCCCCTAGCCCGGCATCTCCAGCACTCCCTAGTACAATTACCCACATCCTCCTGTTCAGAGATTCCCCTCGCCCCCCCAGTCTCCCCGGCACTGGTCCTGGATTTCCAGTGTGAAAATCTGCTCCTTGTAGCTCTGATGGTGGAAATTACATCACAGGCCGGGGCCAGGCTGCCTGTCTGCTTTCCGCCTCCCTGGTTGCTTTCCCTCTTCCTTCTACTGCTCCGTGGCTAGATCTCAGAAGACAGCAGAGCACCTCAGGCAGACAAGGCCTCTTACTGGCTCTCTGTGGCGACTGCTGCTGGTGGGAGGCCAATGTTTTATTTTCATTAGTTCTGTCAGTGGCCACTGAAGGGACACAGAGGGCCCAGGGGTACCAGGTTTAAAAACCCAGGGCAGAGGCCAGCCAATGCTGGACAGCTGGCAAGGGGTAATGCTGTGCACGCTTCATCTGCTCTGCACAGAGAAAGGCCAAATCTGCTCGCCAGTGCAGAGCCCCAGAAAATGGGCCATGTGCCGGGGAGATTTGTGGGGGGAACTGGAGAGAGAATCCTTCCCTCCCCCCCACCTTGTTCCAGCCCTTCTCCAGCCACACCCCTGGGGGGGATCCCATGGCCTATGCAATCCCTCAGCCCACTGTAGGGCGGCTGTGAGGAGGCTTTGTTCAGCTGAGATGGGAGATCCGTTGGTGAGGCGTACTGGCTCTCCACAGCCTGCCCCTGTTATACACAGCGCAGAGACAGGCGCCCAAAGGAGAAATGCATGCCAAGCTCCTCAAATGTCCCCCCCACCCCCGCGCACAGTACTGTGTATGTCCTCAGCAGAGCTGCAGGTCATGTCCTACCTCACCCTCACACCCGATCTGGGTACCTGGGCTTTCAGCCCATTGTCCCTCCTGACGGCTCCCTTCACTCATAACTCTGACAGCCTCCCACTCTTCCTTCAGTCCTTTCTGAACCCATCCATGCCACAAAGCCGATCTGTGTTAACCCACCATTGCTCAGTGTACTTGTAGCTTTAGATGTGTTTTCCTCGCCTGCCTCCCCATCATCGTCCTATGGGAGCACCTCGCAGGCTTTAAGGTGTTTATTTCCAGGGCCAGGCAACGGTCCCCACTGTACAGACGGGGAAGTGAGGCACAGTGAGATCTAAATGACTTGCCCAAGCTCAGACCGGAAGCCTGCAAGCTCTTTGGGGCACAGGGTTTCCTTGTCTGACTTTTGGCTCTGTTTGGTAACTGGCGTAATGGGCCATGCACATCTGTGGTGTCACAATACCAAGAATAAGCATTTTTAATGCCGGGCATTGGGAATTATGTATGTCAGTCCTATTAATTATTATGATTATTAATATTATTATTATTGCAGACTTAATCCCTGAACCAGCAAAACTCTTACACACTTCATGCACAAGTAACCCCGCTGTGCCAGCTGGTGTCAATCAGCAAAGCTCTTTGATTGGAAGATTGATGCTGATCGACACCAGCTAAGAATCTAGCCCAGTGACTGCAATGGGCCTCCTCCTTGCTTAAGTGCTTTACTATATAGGGGCTTTAATTCTCAGCATGTGCAATTTGCTTTCCTGTTTATATTCCTTTCCCTTTGGCCTGCTCTTTGGATTTTAATGCATTTGAAAACACTATGCTGTTTATCGCAAGGAAGCGAAGAGCCACAAGTTGGTGCCACCTACTTAGCAACACTAGTTGCCTGGTGGTTTCTGAAAGGTCTTGTAGAGACAGATGGAAGCTATATTAATTCGGTTCTGGTTATGAGTCACTGCAGCTAGGCCATGGATGAATGTGCAAATCATTTTTATTTGATGTTCTGTTCTACTGGTATTATGCTTTGGAAAATTTTATGAGAATGCTTTTTTAACAGCTTATATAAGGCCGAATTCTGAAAGGTGGCACATTCCCTTATGCTGTACTGAGTACCAGCTAGCTCCCATTTAAGTTACTGGGAGTTGGGGATGAAGACTGGAAACCTGATTAGAGATGAGAGCCAGAACTGGTTCAGATCTTGCCTGGAATTTACGCACGCTATAAGCTTAGCAAGATACCTGCCAGGCTGAGCCATTTCTGGAGTTGTTCTTATTTACCTTTGATGCAGTGATGACAGGCAGTCATTTCACACACTACCAGAGATGGATGAAGCAGTTCAGTCACAATGAAGCCAGCCCAATCAATCCACAGTTCCTGAATTGAATTCAAGCATTTATTCAGGTGCAAAAAAAAGTTCAAAAAGGTCAAGATCCTCCTACCCTCCTCACTGCTTCTTTATTCCCTTTACTTCTCTGTGGATCTGCAACCGGTCATGGGTTCTTCTTCCCTACCAAAGGGGCCATATGTCCTCTTCTTTGCCAGCAGGCACCCAAGTGGACCCCTGGCACCTCCTCTGAAGAACAGAAGATTCAGTAGCTTAGCCAGCCTTGATTCTGTGCCCTCAGTCCTACTGAAGTCAAATCTTGGGCCCACAGGCACCAGGGGCACAGTGCCAGAGGACGTAAAATGTGAAAGCAACAGCAGCCACTCTTCACTGTAGGTGCTAGGCCACACCACAAAGTCTCCCGAGGCAGAGGAGCAATTGGGCAGAAGAACACTTCACTGGAGAATCAAGGGCTGGGCAATACCATGTCAAGGCCTGTTCAAAGGTTGGAAGGAGAGAGCCAGGATGCCACTACAGTACAGCTCTGAGGAAAGTAGGTCTTACAGCACGGTCACCAGCCCCTCCAGAAGCTCACATACCAATACACATTTTTGGAGGCGGAATGAATGCGGAAACTTCCATTTAACACACAAGCTCTTGCTAGACTTATCATGAATTCTGATATATTGTGATAACACTGTTTTGCTTGAGGGAAGAATGTGATATTATAGCACAATGTCATGAGGAATCTTATATGATCTCATAGTAATTCCAAAGATGTCTACTTACTGTGCATTGCCGACACTATGTTTTTAACGGTAGTTGTGGCAAATGCGTGATAAACCCACGCAGTTCAGTTTTAGTGATCTGTTTACATGGCTTTGTTCTACTTGCAGGTACACTTTTGAGTAGTAACTCTCCTTTCTGTATACTCTGACGCACATCTTCTTGTTTAATAAACCGGTTAACAAGCTATTTAATTCTATCCCAGTAAGTGTAATAATTCCTGTAAATTATGCTGAATATCAACAGAGTGATTAGATGTTTATAGCTCGTGTGTGACTAGTCTGTCTATAGACTATAAGAGTCAGTTAATAATCAAGTTCATTTTTATTCACTCTGATTATATTACTAAGTATAATGGCTAGAATTTGTATTACATCTTTTGCTGTAGCTATAAAGTAGCACTTTTAAGAGAGATGAATCAAAACAGAAAATCTTGAATTCGAACCCTTTAAAAACCCTTTGGATCTAGACTGTTCTCAGTGATAGCAGATGACGGAACAAGGAGTAATGGTCTCAAGTTGAAGTGGGGGAGGTCTAGATTGGATATTAGGAAAAACTTTTTCACTAGGAGGGTGGTGAAGCACTGGAATGGGTTACCTAGGGAGGTGGCAGAATCTCCTTCCTTAGAGGTTTTTAAGGTCAGTCTTGACAAAGCCCTGGCTGGAATGATTTAGTTGGGGATTGGTCCTGCTTTGAGCAGGGAGTTGGACTAGATGACCTCCTGAGGTCCCTTCCAACCCTGATATTCTATGATTCTATGAAAATGTAGGATGCGGAGGCTGGATTTGAATAATCAAACCCACTTTTACACTTGGTTTCAGGTTGCATCCAAAGAGTATGTGTGGTGAGCGTGGGTTTATTTTGTATTTTGGATGCCATCCAAATCTCATGAGAACCTGTTCTACCGAGCACAAAATCTCACAGGATCATCTGATCATCGGCTGGCAATATTTCAGTGTTGCTAAATCGAAATCCTAGCCTTCCTTTCACCCCAAACTTGAATCCAGTCTCAGCCTAAACCAAAGACAGCTGAACACTGCGATGTTGGTTAATCTCTGCTTTTCACTTTAGCAGTGGAAAATCCCACAAGGCCATGCATTGCCACTACCATGCCTACATGCAAAAAAGAATGGCTAGGATGCTTTTTGGAGCCAGCCAAAGCTACTCTTTTATTTGACAAAAGTATGTTAAATAGTGAGCATTAGTGTCACATTTCAAATGATACAGCCAATTTCACACAGTTGGAAATGGGGCAGGAATAAATGGTCAGTTTTCACAATGGAGAGAGGCAAACAGCAAGGTTCTCTAAGGATCTGTACTGGGACTTGAGCTGTTCCAGATATTCATTATTGATCTGAAAGAGGAAGTGAACAGGGAAGTGGAAAAGTTTGCAGATGATACAAAATAATTCAAAGTACAGTAAAACCCCGATTTAACGGACCCCGATTTAACGGACTTCGGATGCAACGGACAAAATTTCCGATGCATCCGAAATCCGTTTTTCGCGGGCTGGCTGCCGACTCCTGCCTGCCGCCCGGGTCCCAGCAGCGGGCGGGCTGGCTGCCGGCTCCCGCCTGCGGGCGGGCTGGCTGACTGGCTGCCGGGTCCCGCCTGCCGCCCGGGTCCCAGCAGCAGGCGGGCTGGCTGCTGGCTCCCGCCTGCGGGCGGGCTGGCTGGCTGGCTGCCGGCTCCCGCCTGCGGGCTGGCTGCCGGCTCCCACCTGCGGGCGGGCTGGCGGCTCCCAGCTCCCGCCTGCGGGAGGGTTCGCTGCCGGCTGTCGAGTCCCGGCTGCCATGATACAGTAAAACCTTGATTTAATGGACTAATTCGGGCGGGCTGCTTCTCCCACAGCTCTTTTTTTATTATTATTAAATAATGGACTTTCGGCTTTACCGGACACCCCCTCGCCCGAATTAGTCCGTTATATCGAGGTTTTACTGTAGTTAAGTCTAAAGCAAACTGCAAAGAGGTACAGGGGGATCTCACAAAAATGAAATTCAGCCTTGATAAATGCAAAGTAATGCACATTGCAAACAAATAATCTCAACTAAAACTATACAGTGATGGATTCTAAATTATCTATTACCGCTGAAGAGGGAGATCTTGGTGTAACCGTGGATAGTTCTCTGAAAACTACAGCTTCAGGCACATCAGTGGTCAAAAGGGCTAAGAGACTGTTAAGAACCACTAGTAAAGGGGTAGAAAATAAGACAGAAAATATCATACTACCTCTGTATAAATCCCTGGTGTGCTGACACCTTGAAATTGTGTCCTGTTTTGGTCATCCCATCTTGGTCATCCCATCTCAGAGAAGATATCATGGAATTGGAAAGGTTCAGAGAAGAGCAACAAAGATGAACCAGGGTATGGAACAGCTTACATAGGCGGAGCGATTAAAAAGATGAGGGCTGGTCCGGTTTAGAAAAGAGATGATTAAGGGGGGGATGTGAGAGCAATCTATAAAAACATGAATGGTGTGGAACGGAACAGAGAAGTGCTATTTGCCCGTTCCACAATACAAAATGTCAGGGTGACCCAGTTATATTTATAGTCAGCAGGTTTAATACAAGCACAGGGAAGTATTTTTTTCAAACAACACACCATTAAACTGTGCAACTCATTGCCCCGCGATGTTGTGATGGAAAAAGTATAACTTGGTCTGAAAAAGAACTAGATAAGTTCATGGAGCATAGATCCATCACTGGCTGCTGTTCTGTACACTCCCCAGATAATCTGGTACCAGACACAGTCAGAGACAGGATACAGGGCTAGATGGATCACAGGTCTGATCCAATATGGCAGTTCTGATGTTCTTAAAGGTCATAGGATAGTTGCTGGAGTGTGGGGTGCCATACTAATTTTGAGACTGAGCCTTGAGAAAGTGATTCATTAAAGATGTGTTCCAAGAATATTCATATTATCATCTCTATTAGTTCAACAGAGAGGTTTGTTGGTGGGTCACATCAGACATTTCCAGTGATGGGCGTGCTGTCTCCACAGTAATTGCCGCCTCTGTTATCCTGGGGAGAAGAGAGACGGGGACACAAAGTGGGTTCAGCTGCATGACAGTGGTGTGATACTACTCCAAGGGTCTTCCCACTCGGTATATTTGAATGCCTCCTTTAGAATTCCACACCTTCTCCATCCCTTGTGCACCATCTTGTACCCTTGTGCTATGCGGTAAGCTTCCTAATGTGCTTTCTTTGCCTTGCATGCATAAAAAGCAGTTAAAAATGGAAAGAGCTAACCCTGCTTACATTGTGAAACAACACGGCTGTCACTGAATGGTCTGTATATTTCAGCACGTAGGAGCAGATGGGCAGGTATCTTCTTGGAGCTGCCTGAATCTCGCAGGAAAGATCCGTTTGATGGCTATTTATTATTTGAATTATGGTAGCATTAAAAATCAGGGTCCCACCACACCAGGCCTCCCAGAAACCACTTCAAGTTGGGATCCTGAGCGGCTTTCATGTGACATTTCGCAGCTGCTACTGTGTGACATCTGTGTGTGGGTGTGTGCGCACCTGAGTTCAGGTGAAATGAAGACACAAGCTGAAGCTTTGCCGAAAACCTGTGTCTGTCCTTGGTAAGTGCTGGGTCAGTTGGGTCTTTAGTGTATGCAGAATATTTTCCATGTGTGTTCGGAAATTCTGCTTATGGCAAGAACTGGAAGTCGCAGTATTTGAAGTACCAGGAATTTAACAGTGCCCCTTACTACCACGTGAGGGCCTTGGTGCAAGCACTACCAGAGGGGAGCAGGGTCCCACATCAGACTTCTGCTGTAATGGAGAACTTAAAGTTTCAATGAGTTTTCTGAAAGCCTGCTGCCTACAAATTCAGCATAACATGGCCACCTGGAGAGAATGTTAAATTTCACCCACCCACCTTGCCATACACTGACAGCAGTCCCTGCTGAGTTTGCCGCACAGATCCTGTTTCAGAATGGAAATCACAACTTAATTATATTTTGGAGTGGGTGGGAAGGATTTCGTTCTGAGAACAGTCAGGTCTCACTTGGGTTAGAAATCAGGATATTAATGTTACTCATTTTAATTTTCTCTCTGAGTCAGATTCCCACTGTTTGAATTTGAGCTCAGTTTGGTCTGTTCATTATGATGGAATGTGCATGAATTTGACATTAAACTGATTATCTCGGAAAACGTAGTGATCATTCCCCCTTCTCCTGTGTACACTTGAGATTATATCTTTGTAGCTGGCATAAAAATACAGAGCAGGAATAATAAGGCAGAGAGAAACAAAGGATCTATTTCAAATGTTATGGAAGGGGTTCTTAAGAAAGAGGGGCAAATTCTGCCCTTGTTTACGTGGGTACAGTAGTTTTATATAGGGGTGATTGGGGGTTGAATGTAGTTTTAGAAAACTTCAGTAGTTTTATATAGGGGTGATTGGGGGTTGAATGTAGCTCTGTGGTTTCTAACTTGGAAGAGAGTCTTTCCTTTCCAATCACGATCACCAGCAACCTTGCATTGTGTGGTCTTTGGACTTCACAACTGTAGTAAGATGAGGCCCTGAAACATAAACCCTGGTATCACAGGTCCAGCATGAGGCCTGAGGGCTGAAGCCTGAACTAAAGTAATAGTTGAGTGAGTGCGAAGCAAAGCCGGGCTGTGAGCCAGAGGCAGGTCGTGCTCACAGAAATTGGCAAGAAGAGGGTTGCTATGCTATTAGCATGCATTAACACATAAGCACTAATAAGAGGAACGTGTGCCAGGATGGCACCAGAACATCCCAGTATGAGAACATTCCACAGAGATAACAAGGAACAGGCAGACTCATCCTAAAGACAGGGTCAAAAGGACAATATGATGGATAGACTCCTTTGTTTGAACCAACATGAACCAACAAATGCGTAAAGGGGCTGCACCTCAATGCGTCAGTAGTGGTGAATAATCTGTTCTGCACCTGTGTATAAGAATACATCCCTGATTGAACGTTTTTGTCTGGCCTAGGGGGCAGTGGGAAGTCCCGCCACCGACTGAGTTGGTCCATTATCAGGGGGCACATATTGGTAGTATGTCCTGTAGAGTCTATAGGAAACTATCACTGTGCTTCATTTGACAACAAACCTGGCCGGGTGCCTTCGTATCTTATGGTCTGTGGTCACTGGGAGTTCTGTTGGGGTCTTCTGTGTCAGTGATCTGTGCAGAGCCGGGGCCGCACACAGAGGGAACACACGCACATAGCCAACTATTAGCAACATTGAACAAGAGCAGAGCACCACACTGGTAGCGTCTGACAACAACAACGATCATGGTTTAATATGTGGCAATTCTGGCCCTAACTCGTGACCTGTCCTCCATGTACATGGCCACACATATACATCTATGCACAGTCTCCCACACCCGCATGCACCCTGACCTGTCCATATTTAAACATTCCCTACTTCACACCAGCACTGTGCCCCTAACAATTGCCACGTCTGTCCCCTCTCACAGCGCCCCTACACATTTAGGCTCCAATCCTGCAACTGAATCTGTTTGGATAGACACCCAGGCCTGGCACTTTTACATACATGGCACTTTGGGGGCTTGTCACCTAAAGTTAAGACTTTTGCCTAGGTTGTGAGAGGGCCTGGGTTCAAATCCTACCCAAGTCCTCTCGGTGAATGTGAAAGTGAGGATCCCTTGATGTCCTTCTAAAAACGTGCTGTAGTTCAACTGGAAGTGATGATGCAGACATCAGGAGTGACATTCTCTGGCTGGTGTTATGCAGGAGGTCAGACTAGATTGTCATAATGGTCCCTTCTGGGGTTAAAGTCTATGAAGTCCCAAAGTTCTCGGACTGTCATATGGGCACACACCTGCATGGATCCAATGGTAGAATTGGGGCCTGACATGGATTTGTAAGTCGGCTCACATATATATAGGGAGTCAGGCAACAAGAGAATTTCTACAGAAGTGGAATAATAACCTTTCTGCAGCATTCTTAGACTAACAATGAAATTCTAGAGCAGGTATATAGTTCTCTATTCAACAGTCTTTTAGCGTTCATTTCTTTAGACCCCTGTTTAATTTATGTAGAACTCTATCGGTATCAGCTCTATCCCATTATTTTCCAAAAGGGTAAAATATAGTAAGAACGATTAACATTTGCAATCAGTGAACTGATAGTTCCCCTAATGTGGCAACTCTTATGGAGACATGTAGCACCTTCGATGCACTTCATGTTAACAAAATAGCATGTTGTGACAATAACAAACTGTACCGCACAAACCTTTTTCTCGGTGACTACACTGCCTTTCCAAAGGAAGGAACATTAATTTGTATAACCCATCAACAGCAGACAACCCGCATTTACATTTTTTTCCACTTGCATTTTCCTCCAAAATGATATTAAAAAAAATATCTCTAAAATATGGTTGGAAACCTGAATGCAAATAGGGTGCCGTAAGATTTATTACGAAATTCCTTCTACTCTGACAGCCTGGTATCCTGAGAGAGACAATAATGGCTCTGACAAGACATGAGTGAAATATGGATTGGCGGCACAACACTGCTTTGCTACCTGACTGGTTACTGAGGGAGGCTGTCTGAATGGCACCGGCACTCTCATGGAGAGCTCTCTCAAAGGCTTTGTAGGACACCAGAAAAATTGAAAGGACAGGGATGTTCCGATTAGTCACTGCTAGGTGGGAATAAACAGGGAAAGGCAACATGGCTCTCTCTGGGCCTCATCACTTGCCTGTATGGGAGGAAGAGGAGAGAAATCTTTCCTGCACTTTGCTTGCAGCAGAAGGAAGGTTTGAATTTCTCTGTTCCTGTGCACCCATTGTTCTGGATCTACTCAAAAGTTTTCTGTGGAACCATCAGACCCACAAATGAGGTCTCCGTCACGCTGGCAATTTGCAAGGCATAAATCAATAACTGCTACTTTCAAGCAACTGAACTCAAAGCTGAGACGGAGATTGGAAGGTCTTTGAGGCAGGTCCCGTTTGCACAGTGTCTACCACATTGAGGTGCTGAGCCCCCACTGTGCCCCCTCGGTGTTACTGCAATACAAATAATAATTAATAGCAACATAAGCTTCCCTATTCCTGTCCCCTGTGACATTCTATTACAAGAGAGCAGCTACCAAACAGTTACCCACTCTGCAATCCCCATGCATGAGATGACCACGCTGCAGAGTTCTTCCCCTCACAACTCTGCCATA
The DNA here is from genome assembly GCA_032164245.1 of Sternotherus odoratus. Classification (NCBI taxonomy): domain Eukaryota; kingdom Metazoa; phylum Chordata; order Testudines; family Kinosternidae; genus Sternotherus; species Sternotherus odoratus. Next base: position 8,224,788 of record JAVMKO010000004.1, on the reverse strand, counting down.
CCTCCCAGAGGTCAACCTGCCAGAAGAAGAGGGGCTCCCCGATGTCTAAAAGGGGACGCACACACCAGAGGGGGCTGACTGGGGAGATTGTTCAGTCAAAGGGATGGCTACGGGAAGGGGACACAAGCCGGTGGTTCCACTTTGATTTCACTGTCCATATAACACAGCTGTCCTTGCAGTGCATGCTGGGATGCTCTACCTTGCACTTGCTGGCCTGTGGCATGATTATCGCCGAAAAAGATGCTCAACATGTTAGTCCCCTGTAGCCCACACGTGTTCTGTCCCATTGAGTGGAGATGAAAGAGTCTGCTCTACAGCCTCAGCTAAGGAACATATGGCTTTTAGCTCACGCAGTTGAGGCTCATGCATTACGTTCCAGAGGTCCCAGGTTTGATCCTGCGTGCCAATGAGTAGTGTTACACCTGTAAATCAAGAACTTTAAAACCTCTTGCCCCATGAATGTCAGACGGATAAAGAGAGACTCATTCCTCAACTCATGCTCTTATCAAGGACATTTTACTCAGTTTGACTCTCAGTGTCGTCACCTCTCAGACCTGGGACAGCGCAGCCCGCTACATGCAAAGGCGTCTAACACCACCATAGCAGTGATTCCAAGGCAGAGGAGGAGGACAACACAATACACTCCACAGCTCCTTTCCCACAGATTGCTTCAGGGCAGATTCAAGCTCACGCCTGGCTGATAGAGGTAAAGCACCGTGTGCAGGTTATACCATGTCACACAGGAGAGATGTTACAGAGCAGGAACGCAGAAGAAAGAGATGAGAAGAGTAAAGAAGGGGCATAATTATGGGGAGTTTAAAAGGCTCCAGAACTAAGATCTGATGGTTTTACTGTACAGAGCATTGGAGTCACAGGCAAGACAGGTTTGAAATTGCAATCTGGAAACAGTCACATCACTAAGAGGTTTGGTTGCTGGACGGAGAACCTCAAAGTGGAGACGAAAGAATGGGGGACAGAAAGAGAATAAGTCAGACTTGAGGTAGAAAAAGGGGAGAGAAAGATGTGGAAATTGAATACTAAGAAGATGCTGTCAACTTGGATCCTAAAACAAGCAGGGGGTCCATAGGGGACTTCTGATTATGACAGTTATGTGCTCTTGCTTTTGGGAAGAGAAAAGACAACAGGTCCGATTCTCCACTCAGTTCCTCCTGAGTTAAATTGGTACAATGCCCCGTAACCTATGCTGGAGTAAATAAAGGAGACCCGGGTCTGGTGTATTTTGGACTCATCTATAACTAAGTTGCCACCAAGAAATGATCAGGATGATTTTTGGTGCCAATGTTATTTTGGAGGAGAGAGTCAACAGATTTTCAGTTAGAAAATGCGGCACACAGAGAGGCCAGGGAGGGAGTTTGGGTCAGGCCTTAAGTTCTTGACAGGATAAATAGTCTAGAATGACAGAAGTGGTGAAGGGGTGACGTTATAATGGACAGGGCTCTTTCACCAGTGAGTGGAATATCGGTTTGGATATACAGAGCTGAAAAAAGTAACGACGGAGCAAGTATTTCATGGCAGAAAATGAAGACGTGGCTATATCTGCAGAGGGGGATGCATTAGTGCAGATGGGATGACTTAGGCTGATCCCAAACCAAAGACCCACAGGAAGACAGAAGAAAGAAAAGAAGGGGACAACCAAGACTGGCAGTGGGACAACTGGAATGTTGGACTGGTGTCCACTGGCAATTGCAATAAAGGGATAAGCATGGAGATAGAATTGAAAATGAGTGACTCAGGTGCATTTTTGAGAAAGATGTGATGTGATGATTGGCAGCAGAATGGAAATTAAAGAAAGCACATGACCTACAATTAAGCTTGGCAGGATTCAATTTGTAAGTGTTAATAATTCCAATGGATAATACCAATGTTTATTTTAAAGCATTTTTTTCTGATCTGCTCTATTTAAATGTTCACAGTTGTGCAAAATTATGGGGTTTAAGCATTTTTAATTATGTATCTAACTGAATTTTTACCGTTGCAGGAAATTATGGGGGTTGAGCAACAGAGAGGTCAGACAGTAATTATTTAATGCTAGTAGGCCCCGAGACTCAAAAAGTTAAAACTTTATAATACACAAGTTGTCAACTTCGCATGTCAAAATATACAATGCAAATAGCCTTAAATCAAACTCTAATAAGTTCTCAAGCAGACTTTACTTACTTTGCCTATTGGAAAATTTTGATTATTACTGATCACAGTAATTTTCATTGGTTTGCGTGTGTAAGAAGAAATAATTTATTGATATTTATTGATAAAAATCCAACCCTTCCAAGCCTAACTATAATCAAATAAAAGAGGTGATCCTCTGACAACAGAAGCAGCACTATGATGAAGGCCAGTCCCAGATTGCCGATTGGTCAGGGGCTGTTTTGGCTAAGACAGAAAAACACTTAAAAATAGGGCGGCCATATTTCCCTATGCTGCATATGGAACACCTGATACAATGACTCAGATTCAAGCGAGTTCAATGGCAAACAATCAGACTCATCCTAAAGACAAACATTAAAATTAACATCAAGTTGACTGAGGCCATGTTCAAAAGAAATACGGCATACTTGGATTCTTTTTATTTACCTCCTTATCTTTAATTCTTCGCACAGATTGGGGTGACACAAACCCTACTCCACCCTCACACGGTCAGAGGTGGCACACACACACACATAGACTTTTCTCACATAAGGGAGGTGGATGACTGAACAACCGACCCAACCCTCCCTACCCAGTGTTCTCTGCCCTCTGTGCCTAGCTGATGACAGGGCAGTTGGTGAGCAGGGATCTGGCACTGATGGTGGGGACGGACAGAAAATATGCGACAGTTTGCCTGTTTTTAAGAAAAAGTCAGGACACCTGCAGAAGGGCTTAAAAACAGAACCTCTGGTCACCCTACATAAAAAAGATGTCTCAAAGAGGAACAGTGGAATCATGATAGTAGCCAGTGGGGGAGAAAGATTCTGGGGTGGGGTCTTTTTTTTTTTTTTTTAATTAGAAAAGCAGTGAATGAGGCAACTATTTGGGGGCAATGGGGAAGGAGACCAATGAACAGAAAGCGGTTAATTAGAAAGGAAACACAACTTATACAACTAGAGTTGAACAACATTGCTAAAACTTGGTAAAAAAAGTCCAAAGCCACAGGTATGACATTTCAGCCAGTGAGTACCTTTTATAAACAGGCTGCCAAATAATGACCTTACGGAGAGGATCAAGGAGTGGTGTTAATATTAGACATGGTGTTCTTGCCTAGTGCCCTCTGTAGCAAAAGGTCACTTTCTTCTTCAAAGGCGTTAACTCCCAAGGTGGTTTTGTAGTCCCCATTTGTACAGATACTTTTATCAACAGAAACAAAAATTTGGAATATGGTATCCACCTCCATGGTAGGTGCTCACCGAAGCAGCACAATCAGGGGTGCACAATCAGGACATAACAATATTGTTGGGGTGGGAATCTCTCAACGTTGTCCTGCCAGACAGGAAGCTGCAGAAGGTGACCGTGTTGGAGCCGTATCCCGATTTTCTCAGTTTAAGAAGCCATTTACATCCTGCAACAAAACTGCCTGAGCTGACAGAGGAAAGATGCCCATCCTCCCGTCATGAACCCAAGACATTCTGCTTGCAAAAGCATTGCTTGCACTCTACCTGGATGTGAGGGCAAGTCAACCTCTGCTTTATCTGAAGGGATTCACAGCTCATGCACTGGAGAGAGACTGTGTGGTGGATGGGGCAGCAAACTCCCTCCTGCTGCAAAGCAAAACCCTCCTAATTAGCACCACAAAAGCCATACCACACAAAACAAATTGAAAGGAAGTTTCTGTGATGTGGAAAGCCCTTCATAAGACTGTGTCTACCCTTTGCTTCAATGAATAAATTGCAAACAATTATATTGACAAGTCAAAACAATTGATGGCAAGTGGGTGTAATGGGACAGCAACACACACTCATGTTTACTAACCTACTCTCTCCTTCACAAGGTTACGGGGAATGTACATGAAGAGTAAGGGAACTCAATCCAACCTTCTTGATCTCCCAGAGCACTGTAGTGACCCATCGCTATTTAGAGATTCAAAATCTTCATACCCGACCCACCTGGTCTTACTTAGGCAAAATTCAAAGTGAATTAAATGGGAATTTTGTCTTAATAAGGACCAAATAAGAACAAAAGTCCTGATTCTCCTTTTACATCATCTTTACATGGAAACAACTCTATGGATTTTAGTGGGATTACTTCTGACTTACATTAGTGTACATGAGTGGTGAATCAGACCCTAAGGGCCGAATCTTGTCCTCTGTTTACACCAGTATTTATCTAGTGGATTTTCGTTTGTAAAATAAGGACCAGAATTCGACACCAAATACAACCATCAGGATTCGGAGTACAGCTCTTAGGATTCAGACACAGTTAGTTACTCAAGGCAAACCATCAAAATAATGCAACTAGAATTGAAACAGGGCAGCTCGTGAGGCTTAGTAGACCCAATAATTCCATACGATCATTTTGCCTGGAAAAAGCTCAACGGGAAACCTTTTTAAAAGGTGCCAAGATTTCACACTGCAATAGGTGCTGTATTTTGCTTAGCATTACTCAATTGTGGTACGTTTCTGATACTGTTTCCCTCCCAGAGCTCTGCACAGCTCACGTAAGTCAGGTACTCATTCTAGATATTAAGATCGCTCACAATTATTTTGTTCCAAGTGCACAGGTTTGTCTGAAGCGTATGTTCTACAGTATCTTGTTACTTCCACAAATACTATGAAATTGCTTTATACCGGGAACAATGTGGTTTCATAGACTATACAGACGCATAATTGTCCATTTTTACTGCTAGCAATGAGGCCTGATAGCTCACCAGCTGATGGCTCTAGCTATTGATCATATCACAAACATTGTTTTTTTTTTAATTTCCTAACTTTTTCGGAAATTAGATTCTTGAAAATGCATGTGTAAAATTAAGGGGAAAAAACTAACCAACCAACCCTCCACCCCCAACAATAAAAATCCCTTTCCAGCTAATGAACGCTGGAATACACTGCACTCCAACTGCATTTCATTCTGTGATGTAACTTTCTTATCTCAAGAAAATAAGGCCCGGCACAATTTAAGGTCTGGGGAGAAGGAAGGGGGAATAAATTTCAGACTACTTAAAAATAATCATAAAAGTTACAGATAAGAAAAACAGTTTATAATTACCTCTGTTGAGTGAAGCTGAACTGTTTATATCTCCGGTAATAAAGGAAGACTCAGACTGTTTTCGAACTGTGTCATTCCACATTCTACGGATCCGGCTCTGAAGAAGGATTGAACCACACAGGTAATGAATTTTTAGCAGTTGCAGATTGATTTCTTTCTGCCTCACTAAAGATGGCTTACTGGCATGTCTAGAGGATGAGACATGTTCCTATCCAGTTGTAAGTAAGTAGTTTCTGATTGGCTATCACCCACCTATTGCATACCAGACAGTCCCTGCTTGGCTTCAGAACATGAATTTGTATCTCAAATAAGAAGTGCATCACAGGATACCATATAGTGTCTAAATATTAATAAACAAGTAGAACAGACTGTGCACAAAATAATCTCCATGAAAGATATTGTTCCAGCCGTGTAGTTGAATGACTGAAACTAACTCACAGAAAATAGCATGAATGCTTTGAAAATTCCCTTGTCGTATATTGATTTGTATCTGTTTTTTCAAGTATACTGGAATAGTTGTTTTATGTCTAGGTCTCTTTGGATGTGCTCAAGTTTTTTACAGCTTTATTATCCACTACGGGGAATGTGAGAAATAAATACAACCACAAAACAAGAGAAGTTATATTCCCCTAATGAAAAAAGGTAAACATTTTGACATTTACGGTATAGCATTTATTGATGAGGTCTTGCTGTGTTATCCTAGATTTAGCGGTCTTCTGTTTTGTTTTTCAGATGGGTCATGGAGCATTCACCTTTGTCACTCACACCACACCACCTCCTCCCCAAATCTGTGCTTTGGAAAATCTACTGACAGATTTCCAATGAGTTACGAAGTGCAAGCAGGGGCAGTTTTTCAGAACAACTCATCTCTAAGTAAAGCCTGTTGTTCCTTGAAAATCTGGTCATTTCTTTTAGGTGCCTGAAGATGGGAGCTGATCCCCTTTGGAAAACCCAGTCACTTATTTAGATGGCTAAATGGGAGGCACTGGGTGCTGAACTCTTTTTAAAATCTGTCTCCTGATTGCCGGTTGTTTTTCTCCCCATTATCTAGAGGAAGGGTCCAAAGAGACATATTTCCCAGCCGCATTTCTGATGAGAGGTGGCCAAGTGAACTTATTGCAATGCTGTACAACTGGGACTGTCATGGGCCTGCATACATGATCCACCTTTGCTATGGGAAACCCACTCTGGGGTTGTGGTTTCCGTCATCCCTCCTTGTCTCCTGATGCAGGGAGAAGGATTCAGGACGCACTAGCTTCAAGCCACACTATAAACATTGCTGCTACAAGCTACTACAATAATAAGGGGCCTGAATCACCCCTGCACAGCTTCAGCATGAGTATGGTGTGCTTCCAATGGTTTCAGAGGAGTTACACCAGCATCGCATTGGGGTACATGGCAGTGGGAGAATGAGGTCCAAGGTACACATGGCCTGTACCGTAGTGTCGCCATGGGCCGCCTCATCTTTCCGTGTTTGTGTGTCAAAGAGTCGGTGTTCACCGGTGCATGTGAGCTGAGCCCCGGGAGAGTCCCCAGAGCAGTATGCATTCTGCTTTCCCACATAGCCAAACATGGAAGGTGTCCTTCCCTTTGGACAGGCCCAGCAGTGCAGGCTCAGAGAACAGCCACACACACAAGGAGTTTGGGACATGATAACCCCTGCCCAAAGAGATGGATTAGGCAGGGAAACGTGGGCAGTGTTGGCAACGCTGTGGGCTGTGCTTCATGCAAAACTGCTGGGCTGAGCTACTTATCCCCAGATGCTGGCAGCGAATGGAAAGCAGATGGTTTTATTACCTGCCTCGATCGTTAACAGAGTCCTATGCAATCAAAGGTATTGCTCAGGTACAAAGAATTGAAGGCCCCCTTTCCTTTTCCCCCATTCAGAACATCATTGGAGCTGATGGGAAGTACAGAACCTCATGATGACAGAACTTTAGAAGGGCGGCCCAGTGAAGATAACATAAGTGAGGCTAGCCTCACCGGTGTGACACTGAGTCAATAATTGAACCACATGGGGGAAAACCATCCACATACTTCCAAGGGCACTGAGAAACCCAGGGATGAACGCCTATGACAAGGGTAAGATGGCACCAGGGAGAGGAAGCCTTGGTCTGCACTAGGGGAATGTGAAGCCTGGGACTTCCAAGAAATCTTAAGGGAGTGAGGCTGGTGTCCACCACCTTTAGGGTTCTTGAAAATCTTAGCTGAAAACTCTACAATAACCCATTTTGGCCACACTTTATAATAGGATTCCATGTATAAATGGTTTATCAAGCATTAAGAGACATCATAAGCAGGTCACAGACATGAGCAGTGTGTGTTACAGTTATAAACGTTTTAGCAGAAGGTGCAACAGATGGTTATGAGCAGAGCTGGTTGGGAATTCTCCAATTAAACATTTTTTTCCATTGGAAAATGCCAATTTGTGGGAAAAACAGAAACTGTTCGTGAAACAGAGTTGGTTTTTATGAAACACCTGACTCAAAACATATTTAGTTAATAAAGTTTTGAGACTGTTGGACAGGAAAGTTTCAGTGTTTTGAATAAAACAGACTTCTTGTTTCAAAATGTTCACCTATGTACACTAACAAAAGGTTAACAAAATAAGAAATGGAAACAAAACATTTTGGAATTATCAAAATGAATCTATTTGATTGAACTGGGTTTTTTTATAAATGGATTTTTGGTTTTAGAAAATTTGTGAGATCTAGATCAGAAAACAAATCAAATTCTCATGGGATGGGAAAACGGTTTCCCACTCCTATTTATGAGTCACAGTGTAAGTATCCATTGGTCTCTGTGACAATTGATTTACCCAATTATGTCAGCTATTAATTGTTTATTAATCCTCTATAAACATTTTTATGAATGGAACTTTAATGTAAAGCATGACCCTTACTAATATTTAATTATTAATAGTGGAGAAGCTCATTAAACTTCTTTGGCGTCATTGTGCCTGATCATTAATGATGATGTTTTGGAGTATCTTTACAGGGAAAAATATTTTATGTGGTTTATCATCCCCTGCAGCTTGTATTTTGCTATAAAATAATAGAATGCTTCCAAGCAAACCCATGTCATTTCTCTGTAAAACACTCCGAGACAATGCATCACAAATGTTAAATAAATGTTAGATACGCTCTATAATCAAGTAGGATCACCATCCATTTTCTGGTGTAATTTTATTTGTGTGTTGTACTGCTTATGAAAAATGCAGGATGACTAGCCTCAGAGACTGGAGTCCTCTGTTGATACAGAAAACGAGCATGGCACAGGAAAGCGTAGTGGAATCTTCCAAGCACAAACCTGCCAAGTATCTCAACCTTAATCTGGAGGGACCACTAGAGGGTTATGTCCACACTGCACAATTAACCTGGGTGACTGGCACTTAGGTCTGAACACCTGAGTTAGCCTAGCCTGGTTGTGAGAATGAAATTCATTATAGGGGTATTAAGGAACCAGCTGATGCAATCTCAGAAGCATTAGCAACCACTGAAAATGGATGAGGTCCCAGAGGACTGAAGAAGGGCAACCATAATACCTATTTTTAAAAGGGGCAAGAAAAAGAACCCCGGGAACTATAGACCAGTCAGCCTAACTTTGATGCCTGGAAAGATACTGGAACAAATTATTAAATAACCAGGGTGTAAGAACCTAGAGGCTAATAAGGACTAGTCAGCATGGATTTGGCAAAAACAAATCATGCCATACCACCCAAATTTCCTTCTTTGACAGGGTTACTGGTTTAGTGAATGGGAGGAAGCAGTAGACACAATACACCTTGATTTTACTAAGGCTTTTGATACAGTCCCATATGATATTTGCATAAATAAAGTAAGGAAATGTAGTTTACATTAAATTAATATAAGGTAGGTGCCCAACTGGTTGTAAGACCATACCAAAAGAGAGTTATCAATGGTTTGCTGTCAAATTGTATCAAGTAGGGGTCTAGACTTGTGTAATTAATGCAGTGTTGGGTATGTTTATAAAATCTGTGGATGACACCAAGCTGGGAAAGGTTGCTAGCACTCTGGAGAACCAGACTAGAATTCAAAACAACCCTGACAAACTGGAGAATGTATCTGAAATCAACAAGATGAAATACAATAAAGATAAGTGGTAAGTACTATTGCTTAAGAAGGAAAAATCAAATGCACAACTGAAAAATGGGATAAACTGGCTAGGTGGTAGTAACGCTGGAAAAGCTCTGAGAATTGTAGTGCATGACAAACTGGATATGAGTCAATAATGTGATGCAGTTGTGAAAAAGGCAAATATCATTCCAGGGTGTATTAATGGAAGTGTTGGGACATGATAGGTATGGGGTAGTCAATAGGCAGACCACCGGCCAAATCTGGACTACTAGACACTTTGGACCAAGAAGTGAAAGGCTCCATGTTCCATATGCACAGAGTGTGGGCCGTCCCTTGCAGATGTCAGAATACAACTCTTGAATGACACCGTGAGAAACTTAAAATAAATAACAACGTGCTTCCATGACAACATAAATTACAAATCATGTCTTCGTGACAGGTTATAAACAGTTATTCACTGCATGTTTCTTTCATAATTTAATAGGTGAATTGGCAAATATAATTAGATCCTTTAGTAATGCAGAATAAGTGTGTGTTTTGTTTCTCTTGATTAAGGAGTCAGCTACTTCATTTTATATGAATTCCACTTCATAAATCAGCATCCTTGCACAGGTTAGGTAGTAAAATGCCAAACTCTCAAACAAAATACAAATTGAATTTTTGGTTGACCAGAGCATGATAAAGTTTAGAAAATAAATAATATTATTTGAATCTCAGTTGATTCTTTGCAAAGATCCATTAACTATGGAAACTGAGTAAGCCAACAAACAGATTAAAACAACTACTGGCTGCTGCACCCAGACTACACAAGATTTTTAGCTGCTGCTGTTTGTTTAGCAGCAAAAATATTTTGTTGGTTTAGCACCATAACCTTGTCACATAAAACATACATTCCTTAGCCTTGGGGGAAAACACCTTTGTTTTCACCTCAATTCACTTAAGGACTGCTTAAGGCATGCTACTGATAATTACAACCAGAGGTCACCAAACTATGCTCAATTCAGGAATGTCACATCTGAAAGCATGGGGCCAAATTTTGTTTTGCATGACACTGGTGTAACTCTGAAGCAACTCCTTTGACTTCTAATGGAACTGCTCCAGTTTATACTCCTATACCGAAGAGCGGAGTGTGCCCCACGCTCCTCAGGAGTGAAAGAATGATTCCAAACGGGGAGTCTTTGAGCTGCCCATTTATCAAACCAGTTTTATAATCAATTTATTCCCCCATTGGTTTTACAAGCAAATGAAGCCTCCCTGACTGATGGATTGTGGCAGCACAAAGTGATGTACCTGTCTCATTTCCAGAAATGAATCCTTTGCCTACAGATCCCCCAATGCAAAGAATTATATTCGCAGGGAGGTCAGAAGCATTCTGTGCTGGTGAACACACATGGTTTACCTGTGAGCCTGTGGAATATCGTCCAGGAGTTCGTGACCCAGATGTTTTTCCTGAGCCGATGGAGCTCTCTGTACTTTTCCCACTACAGCAATGTGTGCGCAGGCATTTTCCATATTCTTTACGTACCTAGCCAATTAAACAGTAATTCCATTAGTGGGCAACTCCCTCTCCAGCCTGAGACTTACGATTTTCAAGGTTTCTTCCTCCTCTGTGATTCATTAAAATTATAGCTGTTTCTGTGCATTTAGAAGAATTCCATTACACCCTTCAACAGTGTTCTCCTAACACATTAACTCTACATTTATGATGTCATAAGGGACTGCTTTTATGTAGGAAAGCGGTTCACTGATATCAGTAGAATTCAGCTACCTCTGAGGCACATCAAAGCTCCATGAGAGAAACAAAAGACATTCTATTTATGCCCAAAAATTAATATCTTCATAGATTTGATATGAACGGGCATATTGGCTCATCACGGTGCTACAAGTTATTGCTTCTGGCAGGGGAGTAGGAAGAAAATTACAAAAAAAGAAACATATAATAGGAATTGATTTTATATATATATATATATATATATATATATATATATATATATTCAAACTCCAGAAAATTGTGAAACTGACAGTCTTTGAAATGAAGTCTTCTGTGAGCAGAACAGGTGGGAACGGTGCAAACGCCCCCCTAAAGCCCTATAATATGGCAGACAAGACTGAGAAGGAGTTAATGGGGGGTAATTTCTCTATCACACAAAGTAAGGCAGATCCTCAGTCGGTCCCTTGACTTCAATAGAACGGTATTGGAATACCCCAACTGAGGCCGTAGGCACTGCAGAAGTTTGGCGTGTAGGTATAATTTAGCCTGTGCATGCATGGAGACCAGGGAGAGGCCTGAGTGAAAATGGGTCATCTGCTGGCCTGGGTGAACCCCGGCTGTGCCACAAATGTGAAAAAAGGCCACTTTACTTCTCCCCGTGAAATGTAAATACAGTAGGAAACCAGCAGAGGTTAGTCTGTGAGCACGCTCTGCTCACGGCTCTCTGATGACATCTCTCTCCAGTCTTTCTGTGGGCATTTCAGAAACCTCTCTGTGAAACAATTATTTAAATAGCAGATTACAGAGGGGTTTTTTATTAGGCCTTTCCATAAAATCTTGAGACACACAACACCATGAGTGCCTAATGTGGTCTCGAGTGTCTAATCAGTCCTTTGCTGAGAGAAAATAATTCAATGCCTTTAATTAGCCACTGACTGCTTCCCACTACAGATATGTGTGCTAATTTTCCAGTCCGGGACAGACAGAAAATGTTTCCCCCCCCCCTGAATAATCCCTCTCCCAACCCTTTGGTTCAGGGAAAGAGATTCCCAACATCCAAGGACTGGACTAGATTCTCCTCTCCTCTACCTTGGCTTAAATCAGAAGCAACCCCTCCGAAATCAATGACGGCACACTGCCGTAAAACTGGCATGAGAGATTCTGGCTAAAGCGTGTAAAATAGGCATCCAGTGCTGGACGGGCCACAATGCTAGGATGCCATTAAGCAGCGCTGTGCTAGAAAACAAACATTTGCAAGAGGGCTGAGAGTTAGAGCAACAGGGTACACAGGAAACACAGATGAGAAAGAAATCCAACTTCTTCATAAAAGGAAACACGGTGAGTCTGATTAGAATCATTAAAGAGTCAGAAAGCTCAGCAAATCCCAAACACGGAGAGCTGAAAGGGGCTTAATGGAGAAATAAGGCCCCCACATCTCCAGAAATATAAAAACACCAAAAGAGCATAATCCATACCTCAGCAGCATCTGCTGAAATGAGCACTTAACAGGCTAGATTCTGATAGGGGCCTTCTGCTGAATACGTTATAGGCAGATCCACTGAAGTCAATGGCACTGTGCATGGAATAAGTGTTACTGGACTGGGGTAAGGGCATCACAATCTCCAAAACAAGCAATGTGGCGCCTTGGCTCACAAAAGGATCCCTATTTCGGACAGCGCGTAAAGCTGCCAACGGATAGGTCTACACTGCACACTACGCCTTGGCTCTGACTCAGGTTTGGGGAGGGGAGGAGGGATCCGAGCCCACGTCCTGCTGAGACTTGGGTCAAAGCCCTGTCGTTTTGAAGTGTGGATGCAGCTCAAGCCGCAGTGTGGCCGCGTTAGCACTTAGGCATGGGCAGGGGGGATAGAACAGTTTGTGTAGCGACGGGGCTGCTGATGGTAGCCATAGAAACCATGTATTTGGTATCTGTTATTATTACTTCAAACCAGGGTGTGTGGCAGAACCTGCAGCACCCCTAATCCCAACGCCATTGAACCTGGCTTCAGCAACTGTATCTCAGAATTATAATGCACGTGGATACCAAGGCGTGGGCTTGGAAACGCTGAGTCCACAGGCCTGGGTCCCACAGATCTGGGCTTACAAGGCAGTGCAGACACACCCAATGAGGACTGAGCACGTGTTTAAGCGCTTTCCCTCTTTCCCAATCTGAGGTATATATAGACTAGTAAAGGCTCAGACAACGGTTAGAAATACAGAGCAGCAGTAACACACAACGAGATTTGCTCTTCCCCTAGATGCCCTCTCATAGTCAGTGCTGGAAAGGCAGGCCTACCTCTGACCTCAGAAGGCCCTGGAGGTGTATAGGTTGTCGGGGTATAACTGCCTTCTTTTGTCAGCATGATACAGCTTACTACAAACAACACGGAAACAGATGCACAGATCCAGTGCAAATGCTTTCGAACAGAACAGCAGAGAATTGTTCCAAGGGCATCCTCTTGCCATCTCTGTTTGCTCTTTTTAACTGACATTAGCAGGATTCCTTTCTATTTTATATATTCTGTATATAGATGGTGGAATTTGCAGACTGACTCCCTTACTCACGCTGAGTAATGCCTGATGCCCCATGACACTGCGACTGCCTGTGGAGTGAGGTGCTACTCAGTGTGAATAAGGGAATCACAGTCTAGACCTTAATGATTCATTTATTAAAATCTCAAATTAACATTCCCACATACATGCTGTAATAAAGAAGAACCAGCTCTCCTTCCAGCTCAGAAGCGCTACAATTTTCTCCACATGTAAGTGAAAATGCCATTGGTTCATTTCAGCCCATTTACAAGCAGAGTTTTCTTTTCTCCTCTAGTCCCCAGTGGATCTGATGGAGAATTTTGGTGTTTTCTTTTCTTATCTTAGGTTGTAGCAATGTGGCTGCTTAAAACTGACTAACTACTTTGCCCTTACTGAGTATACGCCAGCAAAGCATTTAGGCATGTGCTTAACTTTAAGCATATCACTAAAGGTTTTTTTCTCCTGCTGATAATAGCTCATGCAAATTAAACAGCCTCTTACAATTGGTATAGTAATTTCCAACTTGTTCTGCTTTCTGTGTATATAAATGCATCTTATTTCTGTTTGTTCCATTCTATGATTCCGATGAAGTGGGCTATAGCCCACAAAAGCTTATGCTGAAATAAACTGGTTAGTCTCTAAGGTGCCACACGTATTCCTCGTTTTCTTTATGGATACAGACTAACACGGCTGCTAATCTTAAACCTTTAAGCATATAAGTAACCCTCATGATTTCGATAGAGCTACTCATGTTCTTAAAATAAGGTATGTGCTGACATGTTTTGCTGAATTGAGTCATTATCATTAAAACAGTAACAACACATCATGCGCCCGATGCCAATATATAAGTAAATGTTTGGGGTATGGATATGCAGCTATATATAAGTCTGCTTGGTTTCTTATCTTCATGAAATGCTTGCAACAAATCTATAGTGTGCGGCCCTATCTGCTGGTGCACTAAAGTCAATGAGAGTCCTTCAAGTGACTTCAGTGAGCTTTGGATGTGGCCTGTAGGTGGAGAACAGGATCAAACTTCAGCAAGACCCAATCCTACATTGTTATTGTCCAGCCCCACAGGTCAGAAGGAAGGATCAGAGCCTCCATTTATAAGTGCTTACATTCTTTTCTATTTTAAGCTGAAAATGGACATTGGCCTTATTATTCCAGAAGTATATTTAGTATCGGTAGAATAAATTAATTTTTTTAAAAGAGCTTTCATACTCCTGAATTTCCATGTTGCACAAAATGGATGTTAAAAAACTCTCCATGATTTTTTTGAACAGTTATTATATACTAGTGTAAAAGCCTGTGTACACGGGCCAAAGTGCGTAAAGCTGTTTGTCTGGGCCGTCTCTACGGCTCGCGGCGGCGCACGCATGGCGGCCATTGTGTGCCGCCGAACTGCAACTCCCAGCATGCTGTTTGTCTGGGCTGTCTCTACTGCGTATGACGGCTTCGGACAAACATCCTCTGGCCTTTTATGATATAGGATAACTTGCAGTGACATAGGACCTATGCACCTCACATTTTGGAACATTTTCCCCTTAAAAAAAACTAATGAAGCAGTTCCTACTAAAACAAACATCTACTATGTACATCTATATAGATGGGCAATTCCCAAGTGCTTTCTTATGTTAAATTAAGCCCAGATACACAGCCCC
Organism: Sternotherus odoratus; assembly: GCA_032164245.1. Taxonomy (NCBI): domain Eukaryota; kingdom Metazoa; phylum Chordata; order Testudines; family Kinosternidae; genus Sternotherus; species Sternotherus odoratus. The sequence goes on along the minus strand of JAVMKO010000004.1, from coordinate 8,209,588 downwards.
ATTCTTTGCTCACTTATACCCATGCAAATCAGAAGGAAATTCATTGATGCTACTGACGTCTCCACTGATGCCAGTGAAGTTGTCTCAGTGGGCTGGTCAACACTAAGGGGAGGGGTCGACTGAAGATACGCAACTTCAGCTATGTGAAGTTGTGTGAATAAGGTAGCTGAAGTCGGCGCATCTTCGGCCAACTTACCTGCCGTTCTCACAGCGGCAGCGGGCTCCCCCGTCAACTCCAGCTTACACCTCTCGGCGAGCTGGAGTTCCTGAGTTGACGGGAGTGTCATTGATGATCGATTTATCACATCTTGATGCGATGTGATAAATCGATCGCCAAAAGTTTGATCACTATCCGCCGATCTGGCGGATAGTGAAGACATACCCAGTATAACACTGGAGTAAGTGAATGGAGAATCAGGACTCTAAAATGCAAACAATTCTCATGGGTATTACATTCTCCCTCCAAACTACATGCTAGAATTTTGTATTGCATTTGATAACGTGATCTTCATCATACTGATTGTTGATATTCCAGACCAAACATCTCATTCTCATGCATTTCTCCAATTTCCAATCTAAATACAGCCTTTCTTATGTAAACAGAAACAAGTCTGTTCAATAAAAATGCAAGGCACATTGGTAACATTATAGTGTGGTTGTTAGGCAATGAAATACCCTGTATCACTCCTACGAAGCGTGGAATAATTTGTCTTACCTTTTTCTGGAGGACACAATGGAAAATGAATATAAACATTCCCTGCAGAGAATTGAAAATGGTGAAGAGATATGCCATGATGACTGTGCTTTCATTAATATACATAAGTCCAAAGGCCCAAGTCAGTCCTAAGAGGCAGAGTAGGGCTATTGCACCTATAACCCAGGACCTGTGGAGAAAGAGAGAGAAAACAAATACAGAAAGGAATTGGTCTTTGCTCCATAGAGGAATTAGCACATCTACTAGCAATGATTATATTCCACTATCATTTTAGCAGACGAAAAAATAATCAGATAGAGTTACAAGGAGGTGTTGGGTTTTTTTTTGACAAAAGCACTTCTCAAATTCCATGCACTTTACTAATCTTTGAGCTTGAGGAGAGATACAAAAATGAAAATGTGATGAGGTCAGAAATGTATCTTAACCAAAGCAGATTTTTACTATAAACATTTTAATGCAGTAGCAGTGAATATGCAAATGGTATGTAGATGCTGTTTCTGCAAATGGCTGAGAAAAAAACAAAACAAGAACAAAACAAACACTTTTAAGGAGTTGTTTTGTTAGCCTCCACTGGTTTCACTGGGGAAGCTGGATTAGCTTCTTTAAATGCTCCCTATTTAACAGTCACTAAGGCACATTTATTCCTGTTTTTTCCCTTTTTTCTGATTTATTGGTAAACTTTACCATTGCCAGTTAAAACAAGATAAAAATCCTACACGTGGTTGGGCAGGTGAGGGGAAGCTTTCTGTGCTTCTACTTCAGAGTTCTGTTCTGAAGTGTAATGGTGGGGTGAGGAATATTCTCAATGTGTGGCTACTTCCCCGTGAGAATGTACTTCATGAGGGTTGTGAGGACGGGCTGCAGAGGTAAGAAGTGACTCCAGACATCGGTTCACAGCTCTTTTTCTTTTTGAGAAACTAAGATTGCTTAGAATCATAGATTATCAGGGTTGGCAGGGACCTCAGGAGGTATCTAGTCCAACCCCCTGCTCAAAGCAGGACCAATCCCCAATTAAATCATCCCATCCAGGGCTTTGTCAAGACTGACCTTAAAAACCTCTAAGGAAGGAGATTCTACCACCTCTCTAGATAACCCATTCCAGTGCTTCACCACCCTCCTAGTGAAAAAGTTTTTCCTAATATCTAACCTGGACCTCCCCCACTGCAACTTGAGACCTTTACTCCTTGTTCTGTCATCCGGTACCACTGAGAACAGTCTAGATCCTTCCTCGTTAGAACCTCCTTTCAGGTAGTTGAAAGCAGCTATCAAATCACCCCTCACTCTTCTCTTCTGCAGACTAAATAAGCCCAATTCCCTCAGCCTCGCCTCATAAGTTATGTGCTCTAGCCCCCTAATCATTTTTGTTGCCAATTTGTCCAAATCCCTTTTGTAGTGGGGGGACCAAAACTGGACACAATACTCCAGGTGTGGCCTCAACAATGCTGAATAGAGGGGAATAATCACTTCTCTCGATCTTCTGGCAATGCTCCTACTACAGGTGAACCCCACAATACCGCGACGATCGGGGTCCAAAAAAATCGACCACGGTAAACGCAGAGTCATGGTATTGCAGGGTTCCGCTGCATTAAAGCAGCGCCCGCTGCAACCATCGGGATCCAGACGCGCTCCGTGTTATAAGAGGATTCACGCTGTCGCGGGGCGCGGTATTGCGGGGTTCTACGTAATATAGTCTTCTTTGCAACAAGGGCATGCTGCTGATTCATATCCAACTTTTTGTCCACTGTAACCCCTAGGTCCTTTTCTGCACAACTGCTGATTAGCCAGTCGGTCCCCAGCCTATAGCAGTGCATGAGATTCTTCCTTCCTACGTGTAGGACTTTGCACTTGTCCTTTTAAGGCAAGTGCCCTGATCTTAGGACAAGCAAGTCAGCTGGTGTATTTTACTTCTGTTCACTCAGTGTAAGGGGAGCTGGAACCGCCATTCAGGAAGAGGCGAAGCTATTCCAAACGACACTGAAACTTTAAAGGCTAAGTCACATGAACGGGTTGATACCCCACTCCACAGGGGTACCCAAAAGCCAAAGAGTGAAGAGCAGGACAGGAAGCAGAAGGGACCCCTTAGTCCTGCCTTAGGCTCTGCTCCAGCGTCCACTGAAATGAATAGGAATCATCACACAGACTTCAGTGAATGCTGTGTTGGACCTTAATGAGAGGCACCACGTGAACTTCCACCTAGTTGCCAAAGTGGGGAGTGCAGGGCAAGCAGCCTCATTTGAGGATCACTCTTAAGCCCAAGGACCAGGTTTCCCTCTAGTTTACACTGGTGTAAATCAGGAGTAACTCCACCAACGTGAATGGAATTATAGCGTGTAAACCTGGTTTAGGTATGAGAAGATTTAGGCCTGGAAGCCTGCCCAGAAATGCTCACTCTCTCCTCATAACTCTCCTCTTTTTAACTCCTCTTCTTTGAGAGAGGCTTTGGATTGATATCCCCTAAGCCAGGAGGCCTACACCATAATGCTTCACCTCATCTGGGCTCTCTGTTTACATCAGTCCTGGAGTGCAACAGCTTTGAGCTATCTGCTGAGAACAGCAGAAGGACTTGAGGATCGAGGTCCTGAAAGGGAGGCGCGAGCTCAAATTCTGCTTAATTTTCAACCTGTTCAGACATTGCAAGCTTGAAAAAAACTTGGCTTGAGATAGAATGGAGTTAGTTTTGCTTTCTGCTAATAGAAGGGAAGGCTGGGAGTGGGAGAAGACAGACAGAGAGAAAAGAGCTGGTGAAAAAAATCCTGTGAGAAAGCCAAGCCATTTGCAGCCAGGGATGCCAATCTTCCAGTCATGCTGCGAGGTGTAGGACAACATGTCGACCTTCACTTTGAATCCCTGTGCTTTATAAAGGTTTGTCCTAAACAGAAACACACTCTTGTTGTGTTAATGTTTCTCATTCTTCTTCTTTAAATATTAGAAAGAAAATACAGTAGTATATCTTCCATTGAAGTTCATAAAACATGTATTATTTATCCATGTGACCAGAAGAGCTCCCCTGAGGTAACTACTTATTTAGACAGTTTTCTTTAAATCCCTATTCTATATCTAGCAAACCAGAACCAGCTTCTGGTCAATTCTGAGAATAAATATTTAGCAGTATGCAAATTAAAAATGCAGACTCAAAATGCTTCTGAAAGGCGGTGACTTGATAAATTTTAATAGCTCGTCTGTTTTAAATATTTTTCCCGCCAAGATTCCACCAGCAAGGAGACATTATGATCTTAATTTCAAAATCAAGTCATTTCTACCAAAAAAAATACGCAAAAACTAAGATTTTTCTGTTGTATATTGGTATATTTTGGTCATTTAAAAATGACACAAATGGTAATTGAAAACTGTCCTACCACCAGTTGCAGTTCTTGAGTCTAAGGAGAGCACCTCAGACTACAGAGATGCATAGGAAAGAGTGAACCATTTACATGGTAGTAACAGAAATATGCTACCTTAGCTGCTGAAAGGAATCTTTGGGTTGGAGGAACCATAAGCACAAATTGTGTAATATACAAAGTTCTGATGTAGAAAACAGACATGGAGGTAAAGAAGGGGTGGAAACTGCATAAAATTGCTCCATCCCCTACCCTTGAAAAAAAAGAACTGAAAAATGAAAGAGAATATGACCATGGTACTGGAAAAAATGAACACAAAGGACTCTTCACCAGAAGAACAAACTGAAAGTCTATTGCAAAGTTGTTATGCTTCCATTATACTACTTTTTCTCTCTTTTTTGGTTGCAGGACAATAAATGTTGATATAAAGTACATAATTTGTACGTTTCTTGCTTCCTTTTGTTCTTAGCTCTTTGTACAGACTTGTGTTGCTGTTACATGTTTTTCACAGTCTTTTTTAATAATTCAATTCTAAAGAAACAATAAAACAAAACATCAAATGTTGGTACAATTGAAAGACTGAAATTGACAATCTGTGACAACTGTGCAAGCTGATCTTAAAGGAGGCATTTTTTCCAAGCATCGCACAAAGATTTAGCCCTCATTAGCTTCAATGGGAATTATATGGATTAATACCCATGCGTCACTTTGGAAATTTACCCCTAAATTACATTAAAAATTCCAAGCCAAAGCCCTTCTTACCAACAAAACACACTTGATGCACAGAGAGACAGAGCATAATGAAACAAGAAAGCTGCTATTGGTTTAACAAGTCTGTACTACATGAGATTACGTTAACATTTGCAGTGTACTCGGGTGATGTCCAATCAAGAATTGTGAAGCAGATAAAGTGACAATTGTTTGGCAATACATATGCAGCATGTTTACTCTGCATAGAAGCTGTATGCCTGGCCATTTTCCTGCACAGTTTGCTCTTCTGCCTCAAACGTGAATGACAGAAGCTTTAATGATTTTTCAATATTGATCTGCCAGCTGGTTCATGAGACCACACTGATAAATGGGATTTTATCAGCCATTCAGGTCATTCTTACTTGATGAAGGGTCTGTTATCCTCATAGCTAAAGAATGCATAGACAAAGACAAGAACACCAACATTAGAATATAATGCCAGAAAGAATATTTTGTAAGAAATAACCAAAGCGTATTCCCAGCCTACAACAAAATATGCCACAGTCTCCGCCTCAGGTGTGTCCCCCAGTCCCTGACCAGACTGGTTTACTTATCAGAGGATCTAAATAACAACAGCAATTGTGGCATCACTTATGAAAGCAGCTATAATTCCCTGAGTTCTGTTGCTCCCCAGCCGCAGTCTTCTTCTGTTCCTGATAAAATTTCAGTAGACTTAGAAATCTATTTTTAAAACAATCATTGTTGTCTATGGAGAACATTAATAGAGGAAATCGAATGTAGTCATCCTGGATAGTGTTGATATGTTTAGATGGCAAGCTTCAGTGTAGTTTAGGCAGTTTTTGTCCAATATATTAGGATGTGCTATATATCTTTTTATTATGAGGGTTTTTTCCCCATAATTGTAACTCCCAGGTTCCCTATTTATGAGTCAGACTGAGACATTATCCTCTGTTAAAGATAATAGCATTAGAATTGTCTAAAACCGTCTCCGCTGATGGCAAGGAGACAGGAAAGCGTTGTCCTGCTTACTTCCATTTTATGGGGGGCAGGAAGGGAAAACAATGTTGTCCACCAAACAAGATGGAGAAGCAACCTCCTTCTGGCCAAATCCTGAAAACATACTCGTTTGGGCTGAATTTTTTCCCCCCATAATAAAAAGGTTAAAATTGTCTGTGGGAAAAATATCCATTTTCCAATCCACACTATTCAGCAACCAGCAGCTCTCCTATATGGCCCATTACATTTTTATCTGAGAAACAGATGTTTATTCTCATTCCAAAATCCCCGCCACCTTTGATCTTTTCCAAAAGTCACAGGACCTGATGCCTCAGTTTAAAATGTAAGCCTGTAGAGAGCCATTCAAAAAAAAATTGTTTCCTGGTCCAACTATGGGGCTACAACAACCAGATTTAAATATTTAACTGCTGCACATTCCATTTAACAAAAGGAAATGTGAAGAATTTCCCTGGCTTTGGCACCAGGTAGTTAGGAAATTGCTAGATGACATCAGTGTTTGTTATCATCATCATCATTTTCAGCTTCTATCAGGCCATGGCTAAACAAAAACCTTACCCAGAGTCATAGACTCATAGAATATCAGCGTTGGAAGGGATCTCAAGAGGTTCTAGTCCAACCCCGTGCTCAAAGCAGGACCAATCCCCAACTAAAACATCCCAGCCAGGACTTTGTCAAGCCTGACCTTAAAAACCTCTAAGGAAGGAGATTCTACCACCTCCCTAGGTAACCCATTCCAGAGCTTCACCGCCCTCCTAGTGAAAAAGTTCCAACCTAAACGTCCCCCACTGCAACTTGAGTCCATTACTCCAGAACAGTTTAGATCCACCCTCTTGGAACCCCCCCTTCAGGTAGTTGAAAGCAGCTATCAAATCCCCCCTCATTCTTTTCTGTAGACTAAACAATCCCAGTTCCCTCAGCCTCTCCTCATAAGTCATGTGCTCCAGGCCCCTAATCATTTTTGTTGCCCTCTTCTGGACTCTTTCCAATTGTTCCACATCCTTCTAATTCTGTGCTTAGTTGCCAATTTTTCCACATCCAGAATGATTTAGTGTCCACACCCTCCCGAACACCATTGGGCTGGTGAACCCCCACCTTCTCCCTGCTTTCCTCCCCCTCAAGCTGGAGGAGGAGGGGGGGTCTGCCAGCCCAGTGGTGACAGTGCTTAAAAACTTGGCCTACACATCTGTGAGCCTAATCCCTCAAAGCCAACTGGGAAGGGGGTTATAAGAATATCCTGAGTCCAGTCTCTACATTCTGGTTCTCCAAAGAACGTGATATGTGAGGTCTTAAACAAAAGTCAGCATCACACTGCTCATTGATACTACTGTGAAATATGGGTATAGATACTATGCTGATACAGAATTGAACCATACAAGCTAGTGCATACACTCTTCCCTTGGGGACAGTAGACTTTGTATTTCTCTGAGTGTTCAATGGAGAAGGTACTGGGTACAGAGGAACACTTGAAAGGGGTTGGGGACTGGGACACACCAACTGTTAACCTGCATGGCGAAGTAAGGGCTGGCACAGCGCAGTGGCAACCTTTCTGGTCTTTATTTCACTCAGAATATCAGGGTTGGAAGGGACCTCAAGAGGTCTTCTAGTCCAACCCTCTGCTTAAAGCAGGACCAATGCCCAATTAAATCATCCAACACATTTTGCCCATATCCCTAAATGGCCCCCTCAAGAATTGAACTCACAACCCTAGGCTTAGCAGGCCAGGGCTCAAACCACTAAGCTATCCCTCCCCAATCAATCTAGGGTTCTGATCATTTTCATCTTCAGTCTCCTGACCCCTTTTCTTTCTGCTCTAGGTGGGATTTCCTGAAGCACTGATGTAACTCAGGAGCACAAATCCTATTGACTTAGCTCTTTTTAAAATCCCAATCGGTATTTTTTGAGAAAGAATGACCAGAAACATGATGGTGCAAGTGAACAGCACATTCGTACACTTCAAAGGGACATCGACAACCTCAAAGTAATATACCGCAGACAGATTTCCTCATGTATGTTCTTCTAGCAACCTAGGTTATTAACACTTGAACAAACTTCTGAAATTCAATTAATTTTAACTATTTATACTGTTTGCTTGCATTTTTTTGCAGCTGGGACAAAAAAAAATGAAGACGGTCTGTATTTTGAAAAATTGGAATAATGTCTATTGGCCTGATGAAGTGTTTCCCGTTATTTCTGAGACCAATAGAAGCTTCAGACTTGACAAATGTGGACAAAGGGTGCTGATACCAAAATCCTTACTCAGAAGGGTAGTCGCTATGAGCATAAGTAGTCTGCTGAGCAAATACGGAAGAAAGGAACCTAAAGTGAGTAGAACCTTACTTGTCTTCTATGGGTGATCAATGCTCTGAAACACAGAGAGATTATGTGTGCTCATCAAAAGTGATTTGAAATGATGTGTGTAATTCATTTTCACAGCAAGTGATTAAACTGTAGCTTCCCTGCAATGGGAATTCCTGTAGTCAAATACTAGAAGGAACTAAACCATAAAGTGATGTTATTTTCCATTCATATCTGCCATGGGATATGGTGCATGTGTTTTTTCCTTCCGATTGAGGGTTAGCAATAATTGATTGAGCCAACTTCTCAAAAGCCACAGTAACTGACTTGAAGTCCAGAGTAGCTTCTCGCATAAAACAAATGTGTTCATTGTTAATTAGAGAAGGAGCGTCTTCATTCTGAAAAATCAATAGCCAGCAATCTGGGACCACTTAAAGGATTTGGCTTCACATTTTGTGACAAAGATCCCACATGACTGGCTGGCAACAAGCCAAATTTTCTAATCAAATTTCTTAGACCATTAATACGCGCCACCTGGATTTTCATGGAACAGTTTCACCAGTCTCATTTTTCAGCTACTACACGGTCACAATCATCAACAAGATTTTATCTCCTTTCCCCTGTTTTCTCCTACCCCCTTAATGCTTCCTCAGCTTCTCCATTCTGATGACTACAGTGATTCTCATTGGCTGCCACTGAACTCCAAGAAGGCATGTTCTTGGGTGCTGCCCTGGAGGGTGACATCTCTGCACTGCTTCATTTGGCATGGAAGAGGTGCTGGGGCTCAAGCAATTTTTTTTTTACATTTGTAACCGATGCCGTAAATTCCGGCAAACTGTACCACAAACTAAGCCCTGCCTCTGTGGAATAGCTTTCACTGGATTATAATAATAAATGGAGATATACCAATCTCCTAGAACTGGAAAGACCTTGAAGGTCATCGAGTCCAGTCCCCTGCCTACACTAGCAGGATCGAGTACTGTCCCCTGACAGATTTTTTTCCCCAGATCCCTAAATGGCCCCCTCAAGGATTGAACTCACAACCCTGGGTTTAGCAGGCCAATGCTCAAACCACTGAGCTATCCCTCCCCTCCAGAACCAGAATCGTCAGAAAGACCCAGAGGGGAGTTCAAGATACTACTGCACATGAAAGAAAAAGAGAAAAAGTAGATCCCTCTGCGTATATCGCGGGGTAATTGGCCCAGCAGCCTTGTTCCCAGGTGATATAGAAGGCTAGCCAGATTATGCCAAATAGGTACAATGGTGAGTGGGCTATCTACCCAGTCACCAAAGCTGTTTAAATTGGGTAGCAGGCTCCTTGCACTGTGAAGGATTTATTTCAGGTTGGAGGGATGGGTACTTTTGTTATGGGAAAGGAGGGTAAGGAGCCTGTGAGGCGAAGTGAGTGTGACTCTAGAGGAGGAAAAAAATAAGCCGTGGATAATTCAGGTAAATGCTGGGCAAGGATCTGGAGCCCAGTTCATCATTCCCCGGACACGGGGCAGTCACCTATACTAGTGCAAACTGATCGCCAGGTGGGTGCAGGTCATGACCACATCAGAATGGGAGCGCCGTGTCAATGAGGACACAAAGGATAGGGCAATGGGGAAACACAGGATCAAGTCACTAGTGGGCAGGACTCTCAAAAGTACCTGTTATCATACACTCAATTCCCATTGACTTTCCATGAGAGTAGGACTCCTAACTCCCTTACAGTCTTGCAAATCTTACCCAGTTAATATCCACCACTCTAGGCCACCTTCTTAGATCATTCAGGCACAGGATTTGGAATTACTGCCTCATTTGCCTGGTTATATCTTATAACATCAGACCTCTGATTCCCTTTTGTTTCAACAGGAGATTTTCTGTCTGGCCTGTTTTCTGAGATTTGTTCTTAATTATTGTAATTGAAAAGAGCAATTTTGCTAAGCTCATCTAATTTCTGTAAGTAATTAATTGCCCTCAAAATTGCTTACCCTGTTTATTTCCTTCCTTCTAACTTTGCAAAGACGTGCCATAATTATTCAAAACACAGTAAAGTATAACTATGTATCTAATTGTTTCCGCATAATACAAATTCGATAAAGACTTTGGCCACATTTGCATTTTTCAAGCAGGGCTTTGCAGATAAAATACTAAATCTGTGAATTTTAAAAACAATAATCTTGATGAATGGTTTCACAGCAAAACCTTGGGTATTTAATATCTTCCAGGACACTCTCTCAATCGATAATTATTGATTGTTTTTTATTTTGGAAGGAAGACACCTGTCAGTGGAAAGATTAGCACTTTCTATTGCCATTCAACACTAATGTAGCCATTATGAAACTGACACCTAAACAAGCAAAAAAAAGATAATCTATTATTAATAAAAGCATTCCATAAAAAACTAAAACTGTGTCCAACAGGAATGGACAAAATCTGATGTTGCAATCAACATTACCATCTGGACAAAAATTTACATCAAAATAAATGCAATCCCAGGTATTTTTTTATTTAAATGACATAAAATATTAGCATTTTTCCTTTAAGGTGTTTGCAAACTCTGCACACTATTAAAACAGAATATGTAGAATGTTTACTTGGTAGTACTCTTGCAAACACTTAATTTTGTGAATGTGCAGGAGATGAGTGTCTTTCTTCTGTTTTTGCATATTAGAAATTTGATCATGCAGGCGCAGATGTGGGTTCATAGAATATCAGGATGGGAAGGGACTTCAGGAGGTATCTAGTCCAACCCTCTGCTCAAAGCAGGACCAATCCCCAACTAAATTATCCCAGCCAGGGCTTTGTCAGGGACCTCAAAAACCTCTAAGGAAGGAGATTCCACCACCTCCCTAGGTAAACCATTCCAGTGCTTCACCATCCTCCTAGTGAAAAAGTTGTTCCTAATATCCAACCTATACCTTCCGAACTGCAACTTGAGACCATTACTCCTTGTTCTGCCATCTGGTACCACTGAGAACAGTCTAGATCCATCCTCTTTGTAACTCCCTTTCAGATAGCTGAAAGCAGCTATCAAATCCCCCCTCATTCTTTTCTGCAGTAGACTAAACAATCCCAGTTCCCTCAGCCTCTCCTAATAGGTTATGTGCTCCAGGCCCCTAATGATTTTTGTTGGCCTCCGCTGGACTCTTTCCAATTTTTCCACATCTTTCTCATAGTGTGGGGCCCAAAACTGGACACAGTACTCCAGATGAGGCCTCACCAATGTCAAATAGAGGGGAATAATCACGTCCCTTGATCTGTTGGCAATGCCCATACTTATACAGCCCAAAATGCCATTAGCCTTCTTGGCAACAAGGGCACACTGTTGACTCAGATCTAGCTTCTCGTCCACTGTAACCCTTCGGTCCTTTTCTGAAGAACTGCTCCCTAGCCATTCAGTCCCTAGTCTGTAGCAGTGCATAGGATTCTTCCGTCCTAAATTCAGGACTCTGCACTTGTCCTTGTTGAACCTTATTAGATTTCTTATAGCCCAGTAATGATGGTGAGGATTTTTTTAATGCTTTTTATGTTGAGTGTCATCTTACCAAAGCCAGGTTAATTTTTCCATAGTATAGTTGTGGTTTTGAAATAAAATGAAAATACAAAGATAACAAAGATCACTTTTTATATCTGTATATTAAATCTGTGTTAATTTCTGTAGTGCGAGGAAGCTTAAAAAATGTAAATCTAACTTAACTTTTCACCGCACTGAAAGCTATTTGTTTACTTTTTTTGCATTTCAGGCAGTTTAGTATATGAAAGTGGATCACTCGGTTTCACTTTCCATTTTGCACGATGCTGTGTCTGGGCATAGATTGTATTAAACATTTCTCTAGAGGAATACTTATTTTTCCTTTACATTTCATTAATTTTTCTTTTCAATTTCATTTCTATTTATTAAAGGTTTTCTAGGTGCTTTTTAAAAATAATTTCGGGAACTGAACTACTTACAACTGTGTCTTTAAATAGGACACATTCCTAAAATATGAAATGAGCTTATTCTATACTTACACCATTTATAATACATATCATCGATGAAATGCACTGACTTCAATGGCAGTTTGATGTGCTCAACACATTCCAGGATTTAGGTCACTGTATTTTGGTTGGCTCGGTTAATTTCAAAAGACGTTGTTTCCCATGGCTGTAGTAATACGAACTGATGTGCCATTTACAGACCCATGAGTTAATCACAAGCTGTAGCTGCCTTGGCAATCAATGGACAACACGACATGAAAATGGGGAGCGAAGTTAGATAGGCATGTTTTCAAAGTGTCCTCATTTTTAGTGACTTCATTTCTTGGCGCCCTCATTTACATACCATAATGTGATTTTCAGAAGTACAGTTTGGACTCTCCCTAATGTTAAAAAATCTAAAACCAGACCCTGCAAAAGACAGAGGAATGGCTTTAATTTCTTTTTTTTTGAACAATAAGAGCTTTTTTTAACCAATGGTTTAAAAGAAATGGTTCTTTTCTTTGCCTCCTATCTTTGAGCCTTTAGGACCCAGATTTCTAAACATATTTTCTGCAAGTATGGGAGACTAAACACTTATTTTTAAATGAATGTTGTAATTCTCACATAAGCACGTGACTCCAGAAGCTGGGGCTTTAAGAAAAAGATTATTGCAAAACACTTGATTAAACCACAAGAACTCAAAACATCCCAGAAATGCTGACAAGAGTGAATGTTGCCGGGAGCTTCAGCTGGAGTTGTGGGTTATCAGTACCTCTGAAAATTAGGCCAGCGTTTTCTAAAATTGGGTGCCAAGAACGAGAGAATACGGGGGGGGGGGAGGGGGGGGGCAGGTTTTCCTTCCCAAGCAATGAGTACCACAACTTGGAAAGTTGTCTGCGTTTAATGTTGCTCTCGGTATCCGCTATGGAAACAAACAGCCACTCTCCCCATCCCCCAATCGCATTTTGTGCTGCCTTGTTTATGTGACAGAATCTATTACAGCTCACTAGGCTGCCGGACACACCCCTTCTGATGACAATTCCAAGATGAGAAATATGGCTCTTCGTTGTGGGACAAATGATTCAAGAGTGTGAAAATAATTATTGTAGTTGGGTGAGAGAAATCGGTTTCCCGTAAATTAAATATTGAAAGGACTTTTTTTTTTTATCTGTAAAACTATAGCGCTCGATCCAGCCTCAACTCCCATGGAATTCAGTAGGAGCTGAGGCTGTTCATCATCCCATTGCATGCACTGTTGTATTAATTTAGATGGAATAAATGAGCCAAAGGTAACCTAACTCAGTTACTGCTTAACATTAAACAGTGTTAAACAAGTCTCTGGTTTTTTATATAGAGATTTCAGCCTGCTTAGTACTAAACATCATTAATGTTTTTTTTTAAATGGTATGAAAGAGAAAGAAAAGAAGGAAAAACAGTTAAAACATTTGAAATGTAAAGGCTTCCATTTTAACAACTTTTTTCATAGAATTTCAGAGTTGGAAAGAAAGGGACCTCAGTGGATGATCTAGTCCAACCCCCTGCCCAAAGAAGGGCCAATCCCTATTTTTGCCCCATATCCCTAAATGGCCCCCTCAAGAATCAAACTCATAACCCTAGGCTTAGCAGGCCTATGCTCAAATCACTGAGCTATCCCTGCCACCTTAAACTCTATAGCATAGACATAGCCTGAGAGTGAGATCAGACCTAGCTCCCTTTGACACAGGACACTCAGGGACAGGAACTAAAGAACCACAACCTTCTCCATAGTTGACAGGATTTGAACCCGTGCAGGGAAACCCCAATGGATATCAAGTCCATCGCCTTAACCACTCAGCCACAACTACTTACTTTACTTTTTGTTTCTTTTGGGTTTAGCTGGAGAGAGTTATAGAAGGAAAAGCCCCCCTGTTTGACAGTCTCTTAGAGGGGATCAAAGGTAGTAGTAACTGTCCTTTTGGAGAAAAGAGAAGAAGTTATTTAAGCTGGGATGGAGCTGTGGTTAAAGTTTGATTTGACTTGATATGAGATGGAATTTGGGATTTGGCTGGACTGGGAGAGGTGGTGATATTATTCAGGTACCTTTCTTTGACTTGGTTTGGTTAGGACATTTTTTAGGATTAAGATGATGAAGGCCTGATATCCCAGGAGATGATGTAGGTAGCAGCCATAATGGTGAAGCTTGGTTTATGGTAGCATCCATCTTTTGTCCCCCACCCCATCTTTTTTTAAATTTCCCCCTCCGCCAAAAAAGGCTCTTTCTTGAAGGACCCACAAAGGGCATTGTGGGTGGAACAGGCTACCCTTCATTATTTTGTCCACCAATTAGGCCTAATATTCAACACACCAATTTTGATTCCTTAATTTTTTTCACAATGATCACAAATTTGTAGGCCCAATTATTATAACAGGGCTCACCTATTGTGTAAAATCAGGTCCTTAGGGTTTCGATTCAGGGAAGCACTTAAGTGTTGATTTCAATGGGATTTAAGCATATGCTTTCCTGAATTGGGGCCTCAGTAACTAAAAACAGCACACAGACTAAATAATGATCCAATGGAACCTCACTTCGTTAATTCAATGTTTGTTGTATTGCTAAAGAAAGAGGGATGCTAGAAAGTTGACACAGAGCAAGCAAGCTGCAACAAAAATAAAATGCAGGTGAAAGGATTTAATGCTGGGATAAAACTATCTTGATGTCCCTAATTAATTTTCTCTTTTTAAAAACTAAACTAACCAACAAGTGGAAAGTTTGGGTACCAATAACTAACATAATGGAAAATAAATTCCTAGGAGGATGCTTTTTGTACGTGCCTAGATTTCCTGTGATGGACATTTTCATTGAACACAACTCTCCAGTATTACTTATTATTGTTTGTGAAGGCCCCCACTAATTGCATTTGAAAGGGCACCCAACTGATCTTAAAGCAAACTTTGAGACAGGTTTTGTATACTGTGTCTATAAAATGACAGTGGCACGAAATGCGTGGCAAAAGGGAAGGAGAGTTAAAACAAATTGAAAACTCCCGATACATGGCTTCATTTTTCATGGGGTTGTAATTGCACTTGGCTATAAAAGCATATATTTCACCCTTCTAAAATAAAGATAAAACCTCACAGCCACATATTGCACCATGGAAAAATATCAGAGGCAGCAATTTGGCTAACTGGAATGTAGGCAAAACCTAAACAGACAGAAAGCAGGACAATTAAAAGTGAGTGGGTGGGGAGGAGGGAGTGAAGGGCAACACACACACAGATTTCAAAGAAAATGTTACCATGTTTAAAAAATAGAATGCATGACTTATGGGTTCTTATTTTCTGGTATGATGAAGCACGCTTCACTCCCTGCCCTCCAGCCATTCGGAAGCACATTAGGATTCCTGCATAACTTTAGGTATGGCAGGTGTCCAATCCCATTGAGGAATTCTTTCAAACTAATTGCAGAATCTGCCTTTTATTAATCAAATAATCATTCCATCCCCGGAGCCAATTCTTTCATAACAGGATCAGTTTCGGTTACTGTAACAGCCCCAAAATGATGTCATGCGTAATTCTCGATGACACTAGACTGCAAACAAAGTAATTCAAATGGCAGTAGGATGAGGAAAGCAATCCCCGGGGAAGAACATAAGCACCCTCCACTTCTAACAGTACTGTGATCAGAGTAACCATTTTTTAAATAGTTTCTGATTAAGGAGCATGCCTCTTATCGACTTAATGTAATGGTGATGCAGCCATTTGGGGGGAGGGGGAGGGGGACCTAGGAAATAACATTCTACAGTGACACTTTTTCATAAAGAACAGATATTAAACAAATAGGAAGATGTCTGAAAACATGAACGAGCCTTGGCAGGGTTTGCACAGGTCAGCAGGGAAGAGACACCATCAAGGCCCTAGTTCAGTAACATACTGATGCCTGTGCCTAACTCTACATGGTTGCACTGAAATCAGTGAGACTACCCCTGTGCTAACGTATCATGCTGGATCAGAGCCTAACAGCACAAAGATATGTGATCCTTTGGTCTATAAGGCATTCTGGATTCACATGAGTATTAAAAAATACACGTGTTCCAGGCCCCTGAAAATTGGTGCCACTTTCTCTCTTGTGCCCAGCATCCAGTGGGCACAATGGGACAACTGCACAGGGGCTAAATCTGGCTCCCTGGTTCCAGGGCTGGCTCTGCACTGGCGTAATCTACATTAGAGCAGTGTCCGAGCTGCTCTAAAGTGCTCCATGCGGTAATGCCTCCCTGCCAGTCCCCATCTCCCAGCTGGAGATTTCCAGAAAGCAATGTTGTTCTATACCGTCCTTTCTCATCTCCGTGCTCGAGGCTGTGGGGATGTGGGCATGGCATAAGAG
This sequence comes from Sternotherus odoratus, assembly GCA_032164245.1. NCBI lineage: Eukaryota > Metazoa > Chordata > Testudines > Kinosternidae > Sternotherus > Sternotherus odoratus. The sequence continues at coordinate 8,193,207 of JAVMKO010000004.1, read as the reverse complement.
GAAGATGGATTGGCTTTTCACCAGCTGGGCACTCCTCATGCTGCCATAGTCCCCAGCTTGGAAGATCCATCCATCTACATGTAATACACTATCCCAGTGAGTTTGGAAGGGGGCGGGGGACAGCACTCATCTATGACAGAGCAGTGTATAACAGCCATGCACCATTGCTAGGTCCTTTGCTTTGGTCCCAGAGCGTTAATTTCATTCTCATGCACAAGGTCTATGCGCTACTCCAGCCTACTTAAACTCCCAAAACAGGCCCATTGCACGGAAGTGAATTTCACCTCGACAGAACCAGTCAAGACATTCTGACTTTTTCTTTCCTCTGCCTGTTGAGACTCCTCCATACTTTTCAATGGCAGCAATTTTGTGGGTGCAAGTTTATGGTCACGACTGTCTAATCCATCCACCACTCTACTTAATAATTTATGATCAGCACCCACAGAACACTTGTCACGGTAGCTCTTCCTGGGAACACTCCACATGGCTTACATAACTTCAAGAGTGGGACTGCGGCAGTGAAAGAGGGCTAGCTGGCAAAACCCATTCCTGGCTGGAATTTCACGAAGGACAAAGAGGTGAGACGATTCCAAGATGGAGCCATCTTATTTCTTTATTACATTTAATAATATTCTATTCATTTAAAACCTTCTGAAGTGATCCTAGTTTTCACTGAGGCTGAACCCTAAATATTTGAAAACACAAAGAGGGTTTTTGTTTTGAAACTTATTGAGGAGGGGAAGCGGGAGTTAAAACCAGCTTTATCGAAGGACCCCAACTACAAACTTTTTAGTTATAAGTACTTAATACATACATCATGTCATGGTGCCCAGAGACTCAGCTAAGGCACAGTGTCCTGTTGTGCTAGGCATGGTATAACCACAGGGTGAATCCTGGGTCTATCAAAGTCAATGGGAATTCTGCCAAGGGCATCAGCAGAGTCAGGATTTCACCCACAGACGTAGACACTGGCCCTGCCCTAAGGTGCTTACGGGCTCTCCATGAAATCATACATTTTCCCATCCAAGACAAAAACCTTTCATTTGGAATTACAAGGCAGATCAAGTCTGGCCTAGACCATGGAAAGGCTGCTATCTCTCCATTCTGAACGACATGCCTTAAGAGCCAAGATAGGACGCTGGACTTATTTATTACTGGTGACACGCACTCTGTGCTGCTCTCTTTCCTAACACTTAAGGAGCACACCTCTTGTTCCAATGAGAACACAGTCAAAGCTAGGCTGATTTACTTGGGGATTGGTTCTGCTTTGAGCAGGGGGTTGGACTAGATGATCTCCAGAGGTCCTTCCAACCCTAATATTCTATGATTCTATGAAAGGAGAAGCAAGTGGACAGAGATCAGGGGAAGGCTTAAGCTACACAGACCTAAAGTTACAAACTAACAGAGCATGGATTGATCTTTCTGAAAACTACCTGCCAAGCTGGGAAAGGTAACATGGGTGAGAATGAGGCAGCTTCTGATTCAGCTAAATGTCAAAGTGTTTTCTTGACTTTTTGAGCATAACTCATGGATGCTGAGTGTTAAACTGCCGGACTTTCAGATTCTGCCATGTTAGCCCAATCATAAAGCGACTGTACCTCATGGTCTAAGGCTCAGGACGTTTATTTTTACAACTTTGAAGAAATCCTTCATCCATTCAGCACCTGGCTCAACACTGCCCTTTCAATGACTCTTCTGTTGGCACAGTAATTCACGATACCCCAGGGGACATCCAGGGCTTATCAAGTTGATTTAAGTGGAATTATTTGGCTATCCATTTTCTGTTTCATACTGTATTTCCAACCTTAAAGCGACATAAGCAAGCACCCAATTGCCAAGGTGCTTATTAATTGCCTATTCAAATATTTGACAGCTTTTATTTTTACACCGCCACAGGGACTGGAATATTTTGTAGTTGTCAGGTTAGCTGAGGATTTATGTTGCGAGAACTACACCATATCTTAATGCAACGGGGAATGAAGTGGGAGAACAAACTTCCGTTCAGTTCTATAATGCTGTAAAGCTGTCACACAAGTATCACAGCCAAGCTCTTCCTGCAAAAGGCCTTATTTGTTTCCAAAAATTAAACAAAATAATACTCATCAGAGATCTAACATTTTGGAACCACACTAAGGGCTCAGAGAGGTCAGCCAAACTTTTTGGCACTTAAGCGTTTTTGTTTTCATAGATTTAAGACAAAAAAAGGACGATTCTGCTTAGCTCTTATATAATTTATGCCATAGCATTTCACTCAGGGATTGCTGAATGAAGCACGTCTTGTAGTCGAACTAGAGCATACCTTTCACAAAGAAACAACCAAACTTGATTTAAAGACTTCAAGTGACGGAAATTCTACCACCTCGCTAGCTAAGATATTCCACTAGTTAATTACCTCCAGTGTTATAAATCTCATCTATTTCTAGCCTGAATCTATCTTCTAATTCCAGGTAGGTACTTATAGAATGTGATCAAGTAACCTCTTAGCCTTTTCTCTGGTAAGTTAAATAGATTGAGTTTGTGTCATATTTTAAAATAGAGAATGTTACTCGTAATGAAGCAACAGGTTTGGAAAGATATCAGGAAGGAGTTTTAAAACATTTTTATTGCTTGTGTTTTCAAAGCATCTTCATTTAGTCAAATCAGCAACAGACATCTGCCAAAGCACTTTAATTTAGTCAAATCAGGAACAGACATCTGACAAAGAACCTATAAAATATTTTACAATGACACTGCAATTGACATAACCTGTAATATAAATGCCTGGCATTTTAACAAAGGTACTAGAGATTAGCACAAGCAAAGATAATTTAGTAGATTAATGATAGCTTTGCCTTAATGATATTAGATTATTATTATTATTATTATTTTAATTTAGCCCAGTTATGAGATTTCTGGACAGGCAACCTTGAAAAGATTCTTCTCAGACAGCAAGTATACACAGCTGATATAATACGAGTAGTAAAAATTTCTAGTCCCGTGTTATATTAAATGTATTGTTGCTTTAAGATCTGATCCCTAGCTCACTGAAATGAATGGGAATACTACCACTGACTTGGGCTTTGGATCATCTACGGTCTTGTGGACTGATTGTTCCTAGTATCTAATATAGCCAAGAATCTGAAATACTGCTGATAGAAGAGGGGGCATTATGCAACCTAGCAGCCTGCCACCCAATCAGGAATGGACAGTAACGACACATGGCCAAAGGGGATCACAGCTGAAACATGGGAGGGTGGGGGAGGAGGGAAGGTTGTAACTTGTCACACGCGTGAATGGAGTGACTTTTTCTTACAGTGGTTTTGGCAACACTTGTGGTGCCAATACAGTGTCCCTTAACTGAATGGACAGCAGTGAGGGACTGGAAATGGATGTAAATGGAGGCTAGTGGTCAGGAGTCCTGGTTTCAACCCAGGTGGCCTGGGTTTAACTCCCAGTGGGGGAACAATGCAGAGCTCGGTGGTCTGAGCATTAGCCTGCTAAACCCAGGGTTGTGAGTTCAATCCTAGAGGGGGCTATTTAGGGATATGGGGCAAAAATCTGTGGGATGATTTTATTTGGGATTAGTCCTGCTTTGAGCAGAGGGTTGGACTAGATGATCTCCTGAGGTCCCTTCCAACCCTGATATTCTATGATAAAAGATACCACCCATAACATCCAAGCACCCCATGCCAGGACACCTCGCTTTGCCAGGAGCACCAGGTACCCTCTGCCTCCTCAAGCAAAGAGGAGCCCAAACTGGTGGATCTTGTAACTCCACAGTCTGTGCCCACCTTCCCCCAGCCTTTGGGAAATGTTCTGCATTGAGGAGCTCGTGAGCAGGTGCCGAAAGGGGGATCTCAGAGGACTCACCCATTTCCCTACCCCCACAGCCTCTTCCATGGACAAGTGATTGTTTAGGGCTGCCACAGTCTCCAGATACACTCTTCCCTCATTCCAGAGATTTTCCATCTGAGCTGGAAAGCAGAGACTGAGACTGGGGGGGGGGGGGGGGAAATAGCCTTTGCCCAAAGAGATAATTCTAATTGCCCAGGACATCTAAGGAAGCGCCAACTGTATTAACAGAAAATGAAATAAACCCAGCAGAGAGACATGTACTGCTGACCCTGAAACGAAAGTTCAGTATGGGTAGGTGATGTACAAAAGAGATGGGGCATCATGGGGAAAAATGACAAAAAAACCCCAAACAGGCGGAGGTTGAAGGGACACAAGAACCAACCTATTATTCCCATGGGGAAGGGAGTTAGTGGAAGGCCAAAAGGGGCAGGGCATGTGGGTTGATTAACCGCACAGAGCCAGACAAAACACAGGGAATCTTAGGCTTAGTTTACACTATACAGCTATGTCGGCTAGCAGTGTGAAAAAAATCGCACCCCGTAGCTGCCCTAGCTATGCCAGCACAAGCCCTGGCGTAGAAACAAAAGCCTTTTCCCAGTACAGCGGATCTCCTTACACAGAAATATAGCTCTGCTGGCAAAGCATATGGAGCTCAGACAAGCCCTTAGACTCAACCCCACGGGGCTCAGAGCAACCTTGCAGACTGTCCTCTTCTTCACGTGTCAACCGAGGCTCCCCCTGCCCACTATAAATGCCTCTGTGGCCTTGCTGTCTGATCTCTGGGGAAGCACCGCTTCGCTCCCCTCCTCTGCGGATGGGAGAGCGTCACCGCTCCATTGCACCACCCATGCAGAATTCCCGGGAACCCCCACATTTCAGGGGTTCCACTCAAGGGTCACGGGAAGGGCGAGGGGCACTCTGCGACGCTTCCTCTCCCCTTCTGCCAGGTCCAGTGGCTCTCAACGTCCCCCTTGGCCACCCCTGCCCCTGCTACGAACAGCTGGTCTTTGAAATCCCAAAGCCGTGTTGTGCCCTTCAAAACCTTGTCCGGCTGGAGACGTTGACAGCGAGACCTGACCTAGTTTAAAGGACAGCACCATCTGCGAGAGCAGATACAGCCGAAACAGCAATAACCTCTTGGAGAAACATGTATTCCATCCTCATATAAGAAGTTCCCTTCCCCTCCTCTCCCTTCTCCCGCCTGTCAAAGAGGGGACTAGAGAGCCCTTTAGCGGCGTCAGATATTGTTCTGCTTTGCTCTATACACAATAAAGTGCTGATGCCGACCATTTTCTCCCCACAAAGTTCATTGCATGGCCTTATTAATTAGCTGACTCCACATCCTAGCACACACCGCAACGTGAAATCTCACTTGCATTTGTAAAGCACGCAATTAAAGCCACAGGCATTGTTACAGGCAGGCACTGCCGGGCATTAATATTCTATTCAATCAATAGCTAGACGATTGAATGCCGTGCCTTGGATGTTCACCAAAGTAAAGGACAATATGCATGCTGTGCAGAGAGCACAAAATTTTGATCTTAGGAACTCCAGTGTAATTCTGGAGCAACTCCACTAAAACCAGCCTGGTGACTTTAGGTTTGGACTGAGGGCAGAATTTGAGCCAATAAATCTACTGCAGAGAGAAACAAATCAGAAGTAGGCTGTGGCACTCAAAGCAGAGAGAAGTAATAGCAATCCACACTTCCACTCCTTTTCTGCCCAGTACCGAAATAATAATTGCCAAATTGCAATTCCAGCTTACATTAGCCGCAGTTCCATCTTACTTTAAAGAACCTGGCCATTGTCTTTTTCAATATGGGCACACCCAACTGTGCTATGCAAACCGGAATGAAAACTGCCACCGTTCAGCTTAAATAGACTCTAATACCAGAGTGCTTTAAAGACAGGCCTTCATCCTCATCCACCCGTTCTTGCTCATAATCAACCACTTCTGCTGTCAAAAACAGGATCACATGAGATCAAGACAATGCATTGCTCCTTCTTGTCATTTCTGTCAGGAGGGTTTGTTACAATATACTCTGTTCAAAGAATAAGGGAGCTGCAAACAGCAAGACAGAGAGAGAGAGAGAGAGAGAGCGGGGGGGAAAAAGCCACTTACTTGATATTGTCGAGACAGCCGGATTCAGGTTTCAGGATGGCAGTATGATGGAACATTTTATAGAGAGCAATCCCCAGGAAGATTACATTAAGCTGGAAAGAAAAGAAGAAAAAAAGAAGGTTATGTTACATGGCAGAACTGGAGGGGGGGGGGGGGGCGGGAAGTGAGTCTTTTCTTTGTAACAGATGAGTTGCTCTGGGAAATTAGTTCTCACTACAGTTTTATAGAGACTAAATCATAGATGATTGCCTTGTATTCTATAAAGACAAGGCAGCCTGCGGAAGGAGAGAACAGCAATACAATACAGTTCCACAAAGCCCGCCCTTACGCCACCAACTGGGTGTTTCAAGTGATGTTACGGAAAATTAGAAAGGTTTGCTGTGACTGGTCTTTTGTGGCTGTGTGGTGCATACTGATGACAAACCATTCCAAGCTTGTTGTTCACCTGCTCTCGTGGAAAGAAACACAAGGCCTGCCCTTACCCAGGGTAGGGATGAATGTACATTTTCAGATACAGCATAACTTGGGAGATGCACAGCCAAGTGATGGTTAGAAAGACACACTGCAATATAAGGGATGGTGTAGTGGGGCGGCTGCCCCACTCCAGGTAAAAAGGGGTTAAAACAGCCCTTTGCAGGGCTGTAGGAGGGAAAATCAGCCCAGCAGAGGGCTGCAAGTGAAAGCAGCTGTGGCTGGGTCAGTTAGGGCCCAGCTGGCCCTGACAAAAAGACCCAGAGTGTGCTATAGAGACAGTCTCCTCTGGCTGCAGAGGTAGACCGGCCTGGCTGCTGGGGAAGCCAGACAGGGTACCCAGAGTGAAGCAGGGCTGGGGCAAGGCAAGAGGGGGAGCTCCTGCCTGGAAACCCCCAAACTGCAGGGCCTAGGGGAAGGCCCAACCAAGGATACTAGGGTTGCAGGGGGCAGCACAGGGCTTCAGATGCAGAGGCAGCAGGCCAACTCCCCTTGCCTGTGATGAATGGCAATGAAACTGCAGTCTGCCCCAGAGAATGGGGGCAAATGGTGACTGGCAGTTGCCTAGACTGAGGCAAGGTGGGGATAGAGGTTAGGGGTTCCCCTGGGGAAGGGAGACCCTGAGACCGTGGGGGTACTGCAGGGGTGCAGCACCCTCGGTAAGAGGGCACCGGGGTCCGGGAGGGACATGGGGCCAGCAGCGAGTGGGACATCAGCCTACAGAGGGCGCTCCAGATGGTGGAAGAGCTAATTCCTGGACGGACCAGCAGGAGGTGCTGCAGGGTGAGTCGCTGCCCTGCTACAGATGGTAAAAGGAGCTTGGTCTATGTTGTAAAAGATAGATTTGTGATTCACTAGCTCTTTGCTAGAGAGGCTTCCCGTGATGGGAAATGAGTTACCAAAGACCCAGACGAGAGGTGGCAATCACAGCGGGAGAGGCCTTTTATCAATGTATTTAATAAAAATCTAGATTAATGGCTCTCTACAGAAATGTATAAAATATGCAAGCCACTACATCCGTCCAACAGCATGATCCCCCGGTCTGCACACCATCGGGCTGTTTTGTGTGTGACATATGATAGTTACTACAGATTTAGCAAGTGACACAAGCCTCAACCTGGATGGCTAATGAAACACTCTGCATTTAAATGAGAACCAATGACAACGTCTGCATTGAAATGAGCACACTCATTCCTTGCTGTGTTGGCTGAACTACTTTATATTTAAAACAAAGCATGATTTATAGAAGTCATATCGTAGTGATTTTAATATGAGCAAACTCCAGCTGTCTAAAGTTTGGTTCTTTACCTTGTTGCTATGTTATCTGAGATGGTGACAAAGTGTGTTAACTGGGAAGTTACACTTATTTTGTTTTAACTTCTAAAGCGAGAGAAAAAAATCATTTCCATTTTTGACTCTGCTCCTATTTCAGATTTCCCTTTGTGCATAAACGATGTACTGCTTCATTCTGGAATTCAAAGGGCTGCGCATACAGTGGTGTCAAAATAGAGACCAGCGCTTCCAAGCATCTGATAACATCAAACAGGCTTTGCAAGAGACTATTCTAAGCAAGTGTCCATGGCACAAGCTCACACTGAAACCTAATTTCCTTTCCCCAACAGGTTTTGATCAACTATTTCAAAATGCAAGGAGTCTCTTAAAATGAGTGTCTAATTGCTTGTGTTAGGTGGGATCAGATCAGAACATGCTTTTTCCAAATGAATATATGTAAATTCAAGATAGAGAATGAAAGTTTTATTTCTTGACCAGGGACATGGAGTAGTTAATTAGGAGTTCTTACCATAATTATCAAGGTCGCTGGTCCTATAAAGCTCCAAATGAAGTAGGTGTCAAGTCTGAGCCAACATCTGTAATGAAACACAGGGGACAGAAGGCATTCAAGGACTGAGTGCAAGACATACATCAAGAGTGAGCGAGTGACAGAGAAGAATGTGATCTGCAAAACATTCCACTGGGAGACAGGAAATATTACATTGCTTGTTCATTTAAATGCTGAATTATGTGCCCAATTTCTGACAGTGCTATTGATGGAGGAAGATAATTACCTCTGGAGGAAACCGGGGGGGGGGGGGGGGGAGGGAGGGGCACAGGGCCTTGTTACTAAGGCCTTTTGCCCCTGTCATAGAAAACCTTATACATTAAAAAAAAATGGGGGGGGGGAGGGGGAGAGAAGAGCAGGAACTATGAGCAGCCATTAAACCTCTTAGCTTCTCTCCAATTATGATGCAACACAACCTGCCAGTCAACTGTCAAGCGAGCTGACATTTTTCTGTCAAGAAGATCTGAGGAAATTTGGTGCAAAAAGGAAATAAATTTTGGTGCCAGAGGACTGAAGATTAGATTAATTAGATTCAGCAGCCTCACCTTAGAGGTTTTACTGCCCTGAACGTCCCAAGTGCATTGTTGCCACGAGTGTTTCTAAGGTTGCAAATGATCTTCAGTATCACATAAAGATGATTCATGACCTAAAACTAAATTATTAATCACTTAATTTCAGCTGCACTTAATACTTCCCCAATTTTTAAGGCCCCTGGGAAATTATATTTCCATTCCTACTTCATTCAGGATGACAGGAAGATAAAATGGAAGTGACTAGTTACAAGATAGATGAATATAAATTCGGAGGAAGCTACATATGATGTTTAAAATAATAATGTCTTGTCGTGTTTGTCATGTGACTCATTATTAAAGTTGTGTTTATAATAGGAAAACTACTAAACTGTAAAAAAAATACTTTTACTCTTTAAATTAAGTGGATTTCCTAATTAAATAAAGTGACTACAGTTGTACATATCAATTTATCCTGAGAGTATATAGTATAAGACAGCAGTTCTGATGCTTGGGTCTGGGATGGGTCCTAGTCAACTCAACTAAACTCCACAAGAAATCCGAGAAATGTAGGGCTGTAAGTAACCTCAAGAAGTCATTTTATTCATCATCTTGCACTGAGGCAAGTACGTAAACCTGGACCATATCTCACAGGTGTTTGTCTAGCCTGCTCTTAATGACCTGTTCCACAACTTTGGTTGGTAACCTCTTCCAATACTTCGTTAGCTTTTATAATTAGAAAGCTTTTTCTTCTATCTAACCTAAATCTCCCTTCGGCAGATTAAGCTGATGAGCCACGGGGTCTGTGCTAGCAGATCCAGAGAAGGGGTCAGAGCCTAGAATTGAAATGTTCCGTTGCAAACAACCGTCTCTGTCGACACTGAAGAATTTCAAGAGTTGCAAAATCAAAAATGAAACCGTCAAATTGCAAAATTGTACAAACAAGGCTTTTGTTCCCAACTTTACCAACCGAGGGCCCATCTATGCTGCTGGCTTCTTTTGGCAGCATGCAGGGGAACATACATGGATAGTTCTGTAGCACGGGTATAAATAGTGGTGCAGACTTTACTTAGGTGAGTAAAGACATGCTTGAAGAGTGAGGTTATGTCCCCAAGTACATACTTTATATGGCTCTCTACTCACCCAAGCAATGCCTCCCTTTCCACACGACTCCCTTTCCATCTGCTGGAAAAGTCTCTGGCACAGGGAAAGACCCCACCAGCTCCCTGCTGCTGGAACCTTTCCCCTCTGCAGGGAAAGACTCCGGAGGCGGCGAAAGGCTCCGGCAGCAGTCAGACACTGAAGTCTTTTTCTACTTTTTCATTGGCACATGGAGCTACACAACACAACATGGACACAGGCCGCTTCTCACTGTGCATGTAGCTACACACATCCTACACACCGCCACCAGCAGTGTGTAGTGCAGACGTGGCCTTAGGGTCTGAATGGTATAACAATCTAAACGGGTTATAACATCTGCTACATGGACATAATGATATTTGCACAGAGCCAAAACAGAAACCCGAGTGCGGCGAGATTAAAAAATGGTTGCTACTTAAGAACTAACTTCTGAATTGGAACTGAAGAGACACAAAATGATTTGCACAGGGTCACAGAGCAGGTGTGTTGGCAGAGGCGGTAACTGATCTCATGAATCCTTGTCTGGTATCTTAACCTCAAGAGCAGCCTTCCTTTCAAAGCATGTTTCACTGGGCGGGGTGGGGTGGAGGGAGAGGGAGCAACAGCAAACCAATACAAAAAGTACTGGGTGCCGATGAACCCCTTGACGAGTTTTTGGATCCAGTCAGGCTACATCGTATAGCCCCACCGAAGTCAAAGGAGTTACGCCAGCTAAGGGTTTGGTCCTTTGTTCATTTTACTTGATCATTTTTTGGTTGACAGGTAATTATTTGGGGAAATGTAGAATAACACGGTGACTGTAAATTCACTCAGGAACACAGGATCTGCCAAACCCATCACTGATGCTGCACCTTATAACAATATTGTCAGTTGAGGACAGGGTATTTTTTCAGATTTTAAAATACAAATTCTCAAAGTATTTCAAACGGTATCATACATTTCACAGGGAAAGCACCTGCCAGCAGGCAAAACGACCACATTTCACTGTCTCTGAAAATCCTGCTAAGCAGGGGGAGGGAGCATGGCACATTTACAACTGCAAAGCAAATTGTTCCTCCTTGAGTACTTTGAGTTTTACTCACTCTCGGCTGGCAAAACTCCCTTTTTTCGCTTGATGGCCATATGGCCACAGATGTTGGTGCTGTTTTTGGCCACAGACTCTCTCATTATAGGTCACTGTTCCTCAAGGCCAGCAATGCTCCCTTCCCATCCACTGGCAGCCCTGAAAACCATGCATCCTGCCTGCTTATATACCTCACCAAAATTGTGATGCCGTTCCAGAGGCAGATTCTCCACTGGTGTAAATTAGCACAGCTCCATTGCCTTCAATGGACCGTGACTAATCATGGCGCATGAACAGTGAGGGGCATGAAGATGGCTGATTCCTACAGTTTAGAACCTCAAGGAATGTTTGAGAGTGGTGTTTTGCTGTTTTCACAGAGCTCTAGTTATCAGCGGTACCATCAGACAATGAAAACAGCCTTCAACTGAATACTGCGTAATCCAGAAAAGCGTTGATGCACCACAAATTTCTCCTTCTCTGCTAGAAGGCAACACCTTCCCCACTCTTACCTTTCCCACTCTGTCTTACATTACAGGGAAAATACAATACTGCCAAAGGAGGAAAGGGGTAACTGAACTCAAAGGAAGAACAAAATGAGCGACTTCCAAGCCATTAGTGGCTCAGACGCTCAATGGGAAGTGTGCAGTGCTGAGCTCTTTGGAAAAACTGGCCCATTGGTTCCAGAGCACACTTCCCAGTCCAGGGGTGGATTCTGTGGCAAATTCTGTGGCTATGGAATGGCCAAGATCCAAGTGCATTATTTTTTATTATTTAAACTATGGTAACACCTAGCCAAACCACGGCTCCATTGTGCTAGATATAAACAAACACAGAGTAAGAGAGAGCGCCCATCCTGATGAGCTTACGTTCCACACAGACAAGATTGGAGCACTGACTGTCAAGATTGGCAAAGGTTCTTTCTGCCTTGCAAACCTTAAAGGTTGAGTTGCAATTTTGCGGTTGTTCTAATGGAAAGGTCTCTTTCTAAGAAACCAAATACTGCTCTCTTGAATGACAGATAGAACTCTGCAGTAAATGTCTCATCCATAAGGGGGTAAAAAAGTCAGTCTTTTTGTGGTCATCTTACAGCGATGTAACTTTGAACCCATTTAGTCAGACCTCATTAAAAATGCAAATTAAAAACAAAACATCAAAACTTGGGCATCCTGCCAATTCATTCACAGAGATGTAAATCACTAATCAGACAACAACCACACAGAGCTTTTCTTTCCTTAAAAACAAAAGCACAAACACAATGAGCTGCATAAATGAACTCCTTGAAACAAGGAAGCAATCAGTCAACTCAGCTCCAACAGTTGCTAATCTCAGGCTGCGGAACTACTTCTGACCCTGGGACACAGCTGCGATCTGAACACTGACTTGTAACGTTGCAAGTTTATATTCCAGTAGCCATTAAACAAATGAGATGCTTCTGCTTTTAGCACACTGCATATCGTACGATCTGACATTCCATGGCGGCTGCATTCACCATGCATTTTACAAACAACAAAACCCATTCCCTGCTTCTCCAAAGAGATGAACAGACACGTTCAGTGCTGTGCTATTAATGTGCTGTGTGGCATTGCTTTTCTTCACTTTTTAATTTCCTCCCTCGCAGAGTGACAAGTTAGCTATAGGCAACCAACTCTTTTTTGCAAGTAATAAAGGCTACAAAGGGTTTGCTCTGTTTTCTGCATGCAGAGAAATCAAACACTAAAGTATCCCTAGTGTGCACTAAATGGAACCAATAAACAATCATTAGCTGCCATTGGACCATAACATTTGAAGTGATCTAAGTGATCGCACTCTTCATGGGAGTTTGGGAGTTTGCTTCATAGAGCTACAGAGCCTCCATCATGGTGTGTGGTAACAGTAATTGGATATGTATGTATAATAGATGCCTTTGAAGGGTGGAATATGCATTCTCTTTTTACTACATTTCACTGTCCACATTGCTCCCTCGGGCCTGAGCAAGCAAGGAGCAGGCAGTGTAAAAACCGAAGATAAAACAAGCACACTGCCCTCTCAAAGATATACCCTGTAGTTAGCAGTTATTTTTCAACAATATGATGATGCATAAAATATAGGTAGCTGGACTCTGAAGTTAGCGGCTGTGAATTTATGATAGATTTATCATTGTCAAATGGTATCCAGCTTTCTCGCATCCCAAAAACAAAACAAAAGGTAAATATAGTCCTGGCATGATGCAGAAAGGACTTGTCTCCCTACAGGATGAGTTTACCTACAAGTATGTTGAATACAAAATACTAAGATGTTCAATGCCTCATTCCTCTTCTGTGAGCTCTTTAATGAGCCTCAGTACAGAATACATGAGAAGTTATGGTGATAACCATATTGCTGGGATGATTTAGTTGGGGATTGGTCCTGCTTTGAGCAGGGGGTTGGACTAGATGACCTCCTGAGTCCGTTCCAACCCTGATATTCTACGATTCTATGATAAGAGTTTGTTGTTGTCAGGTTTAGTTAGTTACTTAAGTGAGTTATGCAGGTCATCCCAAAAGAGAGCCAGTTAAAGCCCTGATCCAGCAACACATTAAAGTATCTCCCTAACTTTAAACATGTAAATAATTCCATTGAATTCAACAAGACAACTCACATGCTCAAAGTTAAGCACATGCGTTAATATTTCACTGGATGGTGCCCTCATCTACAATAGGAGCCAAGCAAATCTTTCTGCCTCACTGCATACCCTCAGGTATTTTGCTCACACTACATTATAGGGAAAAGTTATTTTCAATGTTTTTTTAAAGAAACAGTTGAAACATTCCCCCTTCCTTTCGCCGATCTGACCAGCACCCAGCTTGACACTTGGTCTGGGGACTAGAAGGAAGGATTTGGCCATCTGAGAGGCCAAAACAAACTATGCAGCATCATCAAACTCAATCTTATGTTGCAGTTAACCTAGAGAACAGTCTCAGGTGGTGATTTCTTTGCTGTTCATGATGTTTGCTTTCAATGATCCGTAAGAGCTTCCATTTTCTCACACTGCTAAGGAGACCTAGACGGCACTAGCTGTTCATGACCTAACATGCCTGCTAGCTACAAATAACCAGGTAGATGTTGCAACCCCATCAGCTTGAGCTTGGCTGGCTAGCCTGAGTCCCCACCGGAGCCACAACTTCCACACTGCCTTTTTTAGCACATTAGCTCAAATCCTGCTAGGGTGAGTCTGGCTACTCATGCTGGGAAGCTCACTTCCCGCTGCCGTGTAGACACTGTTGGCAATGAGGTTCAATCTATTTCATCTTTATATACGAGACACAACAGAACCAGGGGAGAGAGGCACACATTTTTTGGTTAATCTAGGTGCCCTGTTAAATACCATGTACTAGGGATGATGGGTAAAACAAGGGTAAATCCTGCTCAGCTGGCTGTCATGGATAGCCCCGTGGAAATCTTTTAAGGTAATCAGCATGCAGCTGCCTAGTCGCAGATCATAAACCAAAGTAATTAGCCCCGCGTCTCATAATCTGGCTGGTGTGAACTACTCCTAAAAAGTCAATGCCGGCCCCTGATGTAATTAAGCTTTAAATAGTATCACTATTGAACAGCTACTGCCTGATGTCAATATGAATATCAGATCCTGCGAGGCTCTGGAAAGCCATAAACAACAGGTGATGAATAAGGGAATAAAACAGGAGCAAATGACCATTTCTGACAGTATAATCTGGGCATGTGTTATACTAGCCACAGATTAAAAAACAAACAAAACCCCAAATCCTACATTAGGCATCTAAACTGATCATTCAGAGACATGATTACTGTGACCAAATGCTAGACAGAAATACAGGTTTTCTAAATAATATGAGAAACTCCATAAGCTCTGTTTAAAACAAATATCAAATAGGAGGATGCAAGAAATATATTCTGCAGATTTTCTCACAAATAACTAAGCAACTTCTCACAATTAAATTATGTATGGCTGGCATATAGTTCACCACCAATTCTAATCAGTTCTACCCTTCTAATAACATTATACAGTAAAATATATCATCATCCATCAACCAGATGGAGCATGTTAGTTATACAAAACATCTAGTATGTTTTTATTTTCCACTGTTAGAATGTGAAAATTGCCCACTCTGAAATTACATATTATAAACAAATACTTTATGCTTTATAAGTGTCTGCATAATATTTTGTGTGTGTGTGTGTGACAAAATTATGGTATAGCAAGGAAAGGAGTTTTTCTGGTTTGAATATACAATAGCTGTACTACTCACAGATGGAAAATTTATGTAGTTCATCCCAGCTGAGGGTCAGTTAAACATTCTGTAGGTGCCTGTAGCAGGGTGGTGACTCACACTGCGGCACCTCCTGCTGGTCCGTCCGGGAATTAGCTCTTCCAGCCTCCAGAGCGCCCTCTGCAGGCTAATGCCCCACTGGCTGCTGGCCCCGTGTCCCTTCCGGACCCTGGTGCCCTCTTACCGAGGTGCTGCACCCTTGCAGTACCGCCACAGTCTCAGGGTCTCCCCTTCCCGGGAAACCTCTCACCCCTATCCCCACCTTGCCTCAGTCTAGGCAACTGTCAGTCACCACTTGCCCCTGTTCTCTGGGGCGGACTGCAGTATCATTGCCACTCATCACCAGCAAGGAAGGTTTGGCCTGCTGCCTCTACCTCTAGCCATCGGCTGCCCCCTGCAATCCTAGTACCCCTTGCTGGGCCTTCCCCTATGCCCTGCAGCCTGGGGGTTTTCAGGCAGGTGGTTCCCCAGCTCCTCATGCCCTGCCCTAGCTCTACTTCACTCTGGGTACCATATCAAGCTCCCAGCAGCCAGGCCTGTCTACCTCTGCTGCCAGAGGAGACTATCTACAGACAGAGGAGACTATCTCTGTGCACCAAACTCTGGGCCCTTATATCTGGGCCCTTATATCAGGGCCAGTTGGGCCCTGATTGACCTAGCCACAGCTGTGGCTGCTCTGCCCTCAGCTGCCTTCTGTTGCAGCCCTCTGCTGGACTGCCTTTCTCTAGGCATAGCCCTCTGCAGGGCTGTTTCAAACCCTTTTTTCTTGGAGTGGGGCAGCTGCCCCACTACAGTGCCTCATATGATACAGAGAAATTATTGAAGGTAGAGATGGTTGGAAAATGATCTTCCTGTGGACAAATTTCTACTTTTCAGTGAAAATTTGAATATCAAAATATTTTGGTCCCAAACTGAAATATTTCAATTTTGAAATGCCACCATGGTGTCTTATGGGAGTTTTAATTTGGATGACTCTTGATACCATTCTCCACTATAGCCCAAACTCCTTTGTCATCCTATATCTCTCACAATGCAATATGATATCATCTCATGATGAGGGGGAGATGTAGACAGGATGATGAAACTAGTCCATAAAGGAGAATGGGAGGAGAAAGGAGTCAACTGAACTACAGCTCCCATGAGGCAATGCAGCAAGCAGATATAAATCAAAATATTTCAGGTTTGGGACATTCAGTTTGTTCATGAAAAACTGAAATTTTTGGAGCAGGCTGTTTTTGTGAAAACAGTCATTTTGTCAAAAACCCAAATTTCTAATGAAAAGCAATTTGGAGAGAGGTTGTTTTGGACAAGGGCCATTTTCATTAGTGGGACTGTTGCTATTTTCCACATAATCTCAGATATAAAGCCAGACACTATTACTGCATGTGTGTGGGAGAAATCAAAATAATAACTAATACACTTGACAAATCTCTCAAATTTTCCACATACACTACTAAAAAGTTACATTTTTAAGGTTTGATATTTCAAGAACCATCAAGATAATAAGCAAGCACTAAAACTGAAGGTGGAAATCAATAGCTAGTTTTTCCACCTTTAAGGATTCAAGCAGAGATGGAAGACAATCTAACTGTGATCTTAGATGTGTGACATGAATTTGGAGTGACAGTTTTCCTGGATTTTACAAGCTAAATTCTCAGTTGTGTACATCAGTGTAAACCTGAAGTAAATCCACTGAAGCCAATACAATTATTTCACATTTCTAACTGTGTAACTGAGATTAAAATCAGCCCCTACCTGTTACAAGTTCCCTAGCCCCTCGGTTTTTATGTTTGTTACTGAAGTGTGGTAGAGTAACAATAACAGTGCTAACTGGCCTGTACCCATGTCATACATGGAACATGTTGCTGTAAAATTCTCCCCTGCCGGTTTCCATTCTAATCCATGGTTTTTGTGGCTCATAACTCTGAAATTTTCCAACTGCGGTCTCCAGACAGAGGTGACTTTTTATTTTGTTTAAAGTTGGAGAAAAATGGGTCACAGCCACTCTCAGAGCACCAGAGGACAGGAATTATGGCTTTCTGGAACATTATTATTAATGATTTCCATTATTAACAAAGTCCTTGTGATAATCTAGGTAGGTAGAAAGTTAAATTTTGGTGGGCAAATCATTCTCACTGAAGAGGGTCTTGCAGTGTTCTGCTGATGTTTCCTTTCTGTTCCCTCCAAGTGACAACCCTTTGGGAACTGCCTGCCATACATACCCTGAACATTTTGTTCTGGCATATTTGATGCTGTGCGCGCCACTCAAAGTTCTCCAACTTTGGGATGATTTAGTTGGGGTTAGTCCTGCTTTGAGCAGAGGGTTGGACTAGATGACCTCCTGAGGTCCCTTCCAGCCCTGATATTCTATCATTCTATATAAGCCTTCTATAAAGGCAGGTAAGCCTTCCATGAGCAACTACATTTGACAAGATCTTTGAAAGTTCAAAGAAGAATATTTTCTCAAAACCGAACTCACACCCCCTGACGGCACCCAAAGCAAATGTTCAGCTGCAATCAAAGTCCACCTCCCGATATTGTAACGTAACATAAGCAGCTCCACTAGATTACAGAGTCACTCCAGCAAAGAACTAGAAGCATATATGCTCGTATTGGTTTGGGGTGACGATTTGGACATGGAACAAATGCAAAACCAGCTGTCACTGTGGCTGTGCCCAGAGCCATTGTCATGGAGAGCTCTGGTGCCCCGCTGGCTCGGTATTTTGTCTGCCTTCTCTTTGTGCCTGTATCTTAGCAAAAAAGAATGGGAAAATATAGGCTTCACAAAAGAAATTGAAATAATAATAAACTGCATAGCTCCTTTCATTGTAAGGGAGCCAGTAGAGAAAATCAAAGGCTGAAATTTCCGTTTGCCATTAGACAGTGTTGCATGATCATCTAAATTGTGCTTTGATACCCGTTTCAGTACTGATGAAAACATTTGAAAATGTTCATAATTATAAACTATGTAGCGATCCCAACTTGCAACGAGTCTAATACACTCTCCAGTCACCGCCTGTTTTGCTCGACGGCCCTGTAATTGTACAGAACACGGTTTTTCAAAATAGTTCATCATTGAAGAGAGAAACACTCTTTTCTTAGAGAAGAGGGACGGATTTGTGGCTAAGGTGCTGGACCAAGACTCAGGAGACCGGGTGCCCTTCAGCAAGTCACTTTGTTTCTCTCTCTGCTTCCGTTTCTCATCTGCAAAATGAGGATAACAATCCTTCCTTCCTCCACCACTTGTCTGTCTTGACTACGCAGACTGTAAGCCCTTTGGGGCAGGGACGGTCTCTTACTATATGTCTGTACAGCACTTAGCACAACGGGACCTGGGTACAGGTGAGATCTCCAGGTGCCAGCTTAATAGATATGATGACAATAAGAGAGTGTGACATGGCAGGGTTTCTCCCCGGCTTCCAAAGATAGCCTGCCGTGCCCCATCACCTTTGAGCAGGTTTACCAAATAAAACCAAACAAAACAGTCCCTCAGCTCCCTTACGATGTCCTAGGGTTTCATGGCTCCCTTTCCCAGGGATCTCTGGTGTCCCTATTTCTTGCAGCTTCCCAGTCCCAGCCAGCTCCCTTATCTTTCTGGAACACCAGTTCCAGGCTTCCTCTCTGAGCACCAGGCCCCCTGTTCTAGGGACCCTCCACTCCCCTGTGGTTTCTCTCCCCCGGCACAGCCTGTCCCAATCATTCCTCCCCTTCCTGCCTCTAACAGGTCTTTAGAGGCCAGGGATAGCCCTGCCCTTTAATTGACTCAGCTGAGGTGACACATGGGCGGTGGTTCTGATCTACCCACAGGTACCAGCTACCTCAATTTCCCAGCTTGGCTCTCAGCAGAGCCTACAGGAACCGGGCGGGTCCTTCCCCAGAAAAGTTTCACGAACGAACACCCATTGCTTCTCTTCCACTGGTCCCAGCGCGGTGGAGTTCAACTCACACTTTATCGGTGCCATAGCTCCTGTAGTCAACGGCCGCGGACACAGCCACGATGAGCGCAGGCATTCCGTAGCCAACCAGATAGAAGTACTTCCTTCGCGAGTGCTCGCTCTCAAACACCTCCACCAGCATGATGTACAGTTGCACCCCCTCCAGGAACATCCAGGTGAATGCCGCCAGGAAAAAGAAATGCAGGAGAGCAGCAAACACAGCACAGGCAATCTGGGAGAGTCCAAAACACAAAACAAAACAGGCAGAAGTTTGCTCCCAAACAAAATTATTATAATAAAGCCGCTGATATCCTTGGTTATTACACACAATATTAATCCTAGAATCTTCCGCTGTAGGTGTATACATATATATACGTGGCTGTAGCTTACACAAAGAAACTTATGTTCTAGGCACATTATCCTAAGCATATCATTCGCTGAAATCCCAGTACCCAGCTCCTATACTCCCACTATATCATACCGGATTCTGAGTGGGGACCTCTTCAGATTCAAATCACTGAAGCAATTGTTTCCTGTTTCTTAGGCCTGATCTACACTAGCAGGAAAGGCCAACTTAAGATATGCAATTTCAGCTACATGAATAGCGTAACTGAAGTCGACGCATCTTAGGTTGACTTACCTGCCATCCTCACGGCAGCAGCAGGCTCCCCCGTCAACTCTACCTTGCGCTTTTTGGCGAGGTGGAGTTCCGGAGTCAACTCTGGGATTGATTTATCGTGTCTTGACATGATGCGATAAATCGATCCCCAATAGATCGATCTCTACCTGGCGATCCAGCTGGTAGTGTAGTCACGGCCTTACTATCAATATAAAACAGGAATAACACACAGAAATAGTCTAATGCCGTGGCTTAATAAATTGACATTATATGAGAAGAAAAACTCAGTTCACTTTAAATATCTTTTTTCTTAAAAATATAATATATATTTATGTGAGAATAAATGTATATTATTTATAAGTTATATATGTCTATAGTACAGACATAGGTATTATATACACATATGTTTATATATTTATATACGTGTGCATGTGTATAATTCTCTATATAATGTAGTTCTGTGTAATAGATGTATTATACATGTATTATTATACATACACAAATATATTATTTACACATAGCCACACACACACACACACACACACATATACTAGCAGAAATACCCGGCATTGCTCGGGTCCGTCGGAGGGGGGGAAGGGGACCTAGCGTTGCTCGAAGAGAGCTAAGCGAGTGTGGTGTCCGTTGGAGGGGGGGCGGGGGCAGAGAGCTGAGCGAGTGCGGGGTCCATTGGAGGGTGGGAGGGGGGAGAGAGCTGAGCGAGTGGGTTGGGGGTGTTGGAGTGGGGGGAAGAGGGGGAGATTTTAAAAAATTTCGATTCTTACCTGAGGGGCGAGAGAGCTGAGCGAGTACAAGGTCTGTTGGGGGTGGCGGGGAGGGAGCTGAGCGAGTGGGGGGGGGGGGCGTTGGAGGGAGGGAGAGATTTTAAAAAATTTCGATTCTTTCCTGAGGGGGGGGAGAGCTCAGCGAGTGTGGGGGCCCCTGGATGGGGGAAGAGACCTGAGCAAGTATGGGGTCCGTTGGGGGGGGTATTATTACATCATAACTATGTGACAGAGAACAGCAGGTGTTAACCTGCTGCCAAGCTGATGTGAATGGGCTTTAAAGAATTTCACCCCTGGGGGGCGTCAGAGGTGAGATTTGAAAAATTTTCGACTCTTACCCTGATTAGGACCCTAAGGCCTATAACTGTACCAAATTTCAAGTCTCTAGCTCAAACGGTGTGGAAGGAGTAAGGGAACGTACATACACGCACGTACGCACGCATACACGCATACACCATTTGACTTTTATATATATATATATATTTAGATAGATATGGATGTGTTTGGATTCGATGGCTAAGTGCCTCAATACATCAAAGACTTGTGTTAAGGAATCAAAGACCATGTTGCTATTTCTGACGCTTCTGTTGATTATTGTTGCCTGGGCAAGTTTCCAGATGTTGACACACCATGTGAATGCTCTTGGGTGCAGTCAGCAGGGCTGGGCATATGCTGTGGGCTTCATTGCTCAGTAGTTTTAGTGAGGGAACGAGATAAGGGAATTTTAAAAAAAAAGTCAAGGAAGAGGAATGTGAACATACAAATTCCAGTGCAAGACCTTATTTCACGCACCTCCACTGAGATCAAACTGGCCCTGAATAAATACAGTGCTGGGAACAAGCCTGCACTGACCAGGGGATGGACAACGTAAACCTCAATGATCTCTGCATCTTCAGCGTTTCCCCAGGGCCATGGGGCTCTAGCCTGGGATGTCTATTGTATTTTACCTGGCCATGTGCTAGAGGTAGCCCATGAGCCTACAAAGAGAGTGAACACAGGGGTACACTACTGAACAAAATTGTGAAAAGGTGAAAACTCCCTGTTGCAACAGATTCCCAGTGTAAAAGATGCCAATAATAATGAGAATACACTAGCCAGGATGGAAGGAGTGCCCCTAGTTTAGGGTTCATGGCTTTGAATATGGAGTTGATGCAGTGGCTATTTGGGGAAAATTAAGACTGGAACCCCAACAAACATATTCCTAGAGACACTCACCAAGGGGCGACACTTCTAGAGAGACTCTAGAGACACTCTACACTTCTAGAGACACTCACCAAGGGGTGGGGCATACCATTTCTAAATGGAGTTTAAAAATACAAAGAATTTGCCATTTGTCTATTTTTACACAGAGCTAGACTTACTGAAACTATTCTCCAATTAGGGCACTGACACATGATTTGTGCCGTGGTTTTCCAAGGAACCTAAGGGAATAAGGCACCCACACCATGTTAAAGGTCAATAAGAGTTGGACACCTAACTCCCTTAGGCACCTTGGAACCGTCTTGTTCTCATCGAGATCCATGTTAATTTAGCCATTGGTCAAGAGAGCAAAGTCAGCACCTCCCCTTTCACACCCTAATGGGAGGTTCTGGAGGAGTGAAAGGAAAACCTGCCTCTCCCACTGGCCACATCAGCAGCAGCTGCAGCGCTTTGGGAAGCATGGCAGGTGACTGAAATGGTTTGGGTTTTTGGTTCAGCTGTCATCGGGCTTGGCATGCTCCAGCTTCGCTGCCTGCCCACGATGTGTGGGTGTGAATCCCAAGGTGCAACCTCTGTGGAGTACCCGGCTCATAGATCACTTCCCTGTGCCTTACACGGCCTGGAGTAAAACTTAATGGGGAGTTGAGAAGCTCCTCTTCCTGCCAGCAACTCCCAACTCCGCCCTTCCTGTAGGAAACTTATGGCTCCACCCCTCCTGTCATGAATCGATAGCCCCGCCACTTCCATTTGTGTCGGGAACCCACGGCCGTGCCCCCGTCCTTCCTGCCGGCAATGCCCTCTCTTCTTCTGTGCAGTGTAGAGAGCCGCTGCAATGCAGAGCTCCACAGGGGCTAGAGCATCCCCAGGATGGCTTTTCCTGCACCTGGCTTCAGCAGGAAGGCATCATTTCTGCTACATATCAAGCCTTAGCTGCCTGTGGAGGGAGGACAGGATCTGTCCCTCTGTGTATTTCTCTGAACAATGGCCCATTCGGTTCAGTGAGTTTCCAGTGGATGCTCTTAGAACTCAATCATCCTGCCAGGTGCGGAGCCATCCTGACGGGTGCTGAGCACCCTCCATACCCACTGACGTCAGTGTCAGCCGACGGCAGCACCCACATCACGGGGATCCCAGTAATCAGCCGGACTGAGCTTCAGGAGCAGCTGTTGGAATATCACTGGCACGGAGGCTCAGCCATGCTGATGAAGTGGGATGGCGGGGATGAAAGTGCCAAGCGGTGACTGTGTAATCGCGGCAGTAATATTTCTGCCTGTCTGTCTGCAGAGCTCCACACAGGTGACTGCTTGTCTATGGTGTACGTTTCCCCCGCTAGCTCGTGTGTCACACGCATTTTTAGTCTGTAGAATGCGGCAGATTGAACGTGCAGAATTTGTTCATTTCAATGCCTCGAACCCTGAGATTTGTAAACCAAATTGCTTCCCAGACGTCAAAGGTGCTAATCCTTCGTCTTTGCCAAGTTTGGAGGCTTGTTCTTTAAAAAAGAGCCATTTTGATGTACGTGAGCACAAACAGGGCACCTGAAATAGTCTTGTGAAAAATGCCTTGTTTTCCCTTTGAATTTTTTTTGCTCAAGTTGAGGTTTTTCTCAAAACCAGCCAGATGGAGTTTAACTCACTACACTACTCAGAAACATTCAAGCGGAGAACAAACAGTAGGAATTTCAGCCCCCAAGGACAATTTGTTCAGGAGATCATATGGGCTTGATTGGAAGCCTATAGAAGTTAACGGAAAGTTTCCTATTGACTTCAATAAGCTTTGGATCAGAAAGGAGGGCTTATAATAGAAACCATCTTCTTGAGAATTACTGTGCTGTTGCTGGGGAAACATGAAACAACACACACCTTTGATATATAATGTGACAAAGCTCCAAGCCTGTACTTGTGGGTCCTGCGTTTCTTGGCGGATTTCACTAGCCTCCGTGGCTAATTGTGGAAGGCAGGGGGGGGGGGAGCCCGGGCCCGCCCTCTTCTCCGGGCTCCAGCCCAGGGACCCTAATAATCTCAGTTGAGATGGCTGACCTTTTAACCACCAAGCACAATACAGTTCCCCTGGGCTTCTTCCCCACAACAGTTCCTGCTTCTTTTACTCTCCACTTCACCCTTACCTCAGGGCCTCCTTCCAAACTGCTCTCTGCTTCAATGCCTCCAAACTCCTCTGTGCTCCAATGTCTCCAAACTCCTCTCTGCTCCAAACACCCACACTGTCTGCCTGAGGCAGGGGTTTTTATTAAGGCCTTACTTGACAGCAGGTGCTCCTAATTAACCTGCTGCCTGCTAGAACCTTCTTAATTGACCCCAGGTGTCTTGACTGGCCTGGAGTAGGCTTTGTTTGGCTATAGGGGGAACAGAGACCTGCACATCCTGAGACTGATGTACCTGCCTTCCAGCACTCTCCTATACCCTTCAGGTCTGACTCTGTCACATATCCCCCTCCCCTGCTCAACGCCAAGGGGTTGGGCAACTTGGGTCGACATACAGTGCACTCGTGATAAGCCATCTGCATTGCCATGATGACTTCCGGCCCTGTGTTGTATGCGGAACTGGAAAGGTTGGAGGGATAAAAACCATCTAGTCACTCTGGCATTTTTCTCCTTATTCCGCTGCATCCACTGAAGAGGGGCATGGTCAGTCACGAGGGTAAATTTTCTTCCTAGCAGGTAGTATCTCAGTGTTTCCATGGCCCATTTAACAGCAAGGCATTCCCTCTCAACCACCGCATACTTCTGTTCTCTTGGGAGGAGTTTTCTACTGAGATATAGGATTGGATGTTCTTCTTCCCTGACCATCTGGGACAGGACAGCCCCCAGTCCTACTTCGGATGCATCTGTCTGCAAGATAAACTCCTTAGAGAAGTCTGGGGCTATAAGTACGGGGTCACTGCAAAGGGCTGTCCTCAGATCTGTAAATGCTCTCTCTGCTGTATCTGTCCATCGTATCATGTCAGGTCCCCGAGCTTTTATGAGCTCAGTCAGGGCACTCGCCCTAGTGGCAAAATGGGGAATAAAGCGTCGATAATAGCCTACCACGCCTAGGAACGCACGGACTTGCTTCTTTCGGACTGGCCGGGGCCAGTTTTGAATTGCCTCTAGCTTATTAGTTTGGGGCTTCACTATGCCCCTTCCTACAATGTATCCCAGGTATCTAGCCTCTGCTAGCCCTATGGCACATTTAGCGGGATTAGCAGTGAGGCCAGCTCGCCTTAAGGTGCGCAGTACTGCTTCCACTTTCTCCAAGTGGGTTCCCCAGTCTGGCGTATGGATGATGACATCGTCTAGGTATGCGGCTGCGTAACTAGTATGATGGCGCAACAGTTTATCCATGAGACGCTGGAATGTGGCCGGTGCCCCATGTAGCCCGAACGGGAGGACAGTGTACTGAAATAGCCCATCTGGGGTGGAGAACGCTGTCTTCTCTTTGGCCTCCTTAGTCAGGGGAACTTGCCAATAACCTTTTGTCAGATCCAGTGTAGTTAAGAATCGGGCACTACCCAGTCGGTCAACCAGTTCATCGATGCGTGGTATGGGGTACGCATCGAATTGGGATATTTCATTCAGTCGGCGAAAGTCATTACAGAATCTCACAGTTCCATCAGGTTTAGGGACCAGAACAATTGGGCTGGACCACTGACTGTGAGATTCTTCAATAACCCCTAATTCTAACATTTTCTTTACTTCAGCCTTGATTTCCCCTCTTTTGGCCTCTGGTATTCGGTAGGGTCTCAATGTTACCTTGGCTCCTGGGATCGTGCGGATATGGTGATAGGCTTCAGTTGTTCGCCCCGGTTTTATAGAGAACACATCTCGGTTGCGACTGATCATGTCGGCTGCCTCCCTCTTTTGGATCGGCGTCAGGTCTGGAGATATCTTTACTTGCTCGTGTGAATCATCCTCCTGGGGAAGGGTCTCCTGGGTGACCAAGCATGCCTCTCGATCGTGCCAAGGTTTTAGAAGATTCACATGATAAATTTGCTCTGGCTTCCGACGGCCGGGCTGCCGTACCTTATAGTTCACCTCCCCCACAGCTTCGATAACTTCGTAGGGTCCCTGCCAATGAGCCAATAGTTTACTTTCTGCTGTGGGTACCAGAACCATCACCCGATCTCCTGGCTGGAACCGTCGAAGCTTTGCTCGGTGGTTATAATGGGTTCGTTGGGTCTCTTGTGCCTTCTCTAAGTGTTCCCGTACGATGGGCGTAACTCGGGCTATCCGATCTCGCATCTGCAGTACATGCTCGACTATATTCCTTCCAGGATTTGGCTCTTCTTCCCAAGCTTCTCTGGCTATATCCAGTATGCCCCGGGGATGGCGCCCGTACAGTAGTTCAAACGGGGAGAAACCCGTTGAGGCTTGTGGAACCTCCCGGATGGCGAACATGAGGTAAGGCAACAGGGTATCCCAATCTTTCCCGTCCTGACTGACCACTTTTCTAATCATGGCCTTGAGGGTCCTATTGAACCTCTCCACAAGGCCATCTGTTTGTGGGTGGTATACGGAGGTCCGTAGGGCTTTTACCTGGAGCAATGAACAAAGATCTTTCATCAATTTGGACACAAAAGGTGTCCCTTGGTCAGTCAATATCTCCTTGGGTAGCCCAACTCGGGCAAAAATCTGTAGTAGCTCCTTAGCTATTATCTTGGAGGTTGTATTGCGTAGGGGGACGGCTTCCGGGTACCGGGTTGCATAGTCCAGTACAACAAGCACATGCTGGTGTCCCCGAGCTGTCTTCTCAAGGGGTCCAACCAGATCCATAGCTATACGTTCAAAAGGTACCTCTATTATTGGAAGAGGTATCAACGGCGCCCGCAAGTGCGGACGAGGACTATGTAACTGACATTCTGGACAAGAGATGCAATATCGCCGAACATCTTCGTGCACTCCTGGCCAGAAGAACCTCCGCAGGATCCGTGCCTGGGTTTTCTCGACCCCTAGGTGTCCTCCAAATAGGTGACTGTGGGCAAGGCTCAATATGGCCTTTTGATGTTTTCTTGGCACCAGAAGTTGATGGATCTCCTGCTCCTGTATTTGCACCACACGGTACAAAAGATCTTTCTTTACTATAAAGTAAGGTCCTGTACCCCGGACTTTCCCCTCCACGGGTGTCCCATCTATCTCGGCTACCTCTTTTCTGGCGTTATCGTATCTAGGGTCCTCTGCTTGGTCCCGCCCGAAAGATTCTCTCCCAGAACTAACGTGCCCAAGTTCCCAGGGCCTGGCTTCTGCTTCTCCCAGTGGCTCACTGCCATCCTGACGTGGGGTGGCCTCTGGCTCGCTTTCCGGGGTGGAAGTTTCTCTGCTGGCTGCTCGGGTCCGTCGGCCGACTAGAGCAGTCTTCTGATCCTGGGTCAGGATCCGGGTTCCTAAGGCCTTTGCGGCCCTCCTCTCTTTTTTCGTCCTCCGGGTCCCTTGGGGGGCTGGGAACAGATCCTCAGAAATTTCCGTGTACATCGGGGGTTGACATTCTCCTGGTGGTAAATTGCTATCCTCAGGGTCCCCGCTTTCCTCCAGCCTCGCTGGGGGAAGTAAATTATCAAACCCTGGATAGTCCCTCCCAATAACTACAGGATATGGGAGGTTAGGGACTACGCCCACCGTTACCTCAATGGGGTTTCCCTGAACTGCTATCTCTACCGGAATAGTGGGGTAATAACTTACAGCCCCATGTACACAAGTCACTGCTATGCGTTTGGCTTGTAACAGCTGCCTTCTTTTTATCAGCTTGCCCGATACAAGGGTAATAGCACTCCCAGAGTCCACAAGTGCTGTAGTTTCCATCCCATTTATCTTCACCGGTCTGGTGTAGTTATGTGGGGCTAATGTAACCCCTACGAGGTGGAGAAGGGAGCACGGAACCTCACAATCCCCGAAGTTACATTGCCTAGGTTTCCTCCTGCTGGGACACTGTGCTGCTATATGTCCCCACTCCCCACATGCATAGCATCTATAGTCATTTCTACTAGTTTCCCTATCATGGGAATTAGGGAATTTGAACCCCGGCTTCCTCCCCCTCTGACTGGTCCCTTCCTTCTGGGGTCCCCCAGGGTTTTCAGCCCCCCCTTTCTTCCACCTAGGACCTCCTGGGGTACTGGGTGCCCAAACTTCCAGCGTTGGGTTTGGGTGCCTGTTCCAGAAGGGGCCTCGTTTAGGTAGTCGGGTCAATTCCCTGGCTGTCATCCGTCTTTCTACCAGCGTGATCATCTCGTCGTAAGCGGATGGATCATTCTGGCCTACCCATTTACGGAGATCTGGTGGTAGACCCCGCATATAATGATCGATGACCAGGGTCTCCAACATCTCATTCGGGTTGCATGCCTCGGGCTGTAACCACTTCCGTGCCAGGTGTATGAGATCAAATAGTTGGGACCTCGGGGGTTTGGTCTCCTGATATTTCCACTCATGGAACCTCTGGGCCCGTACCGCTGCTGTTACCCCTAATCGTGCTAGGATTTCTGCCTTCAGCCGGAGATAGTCAGTGGCATCTGTGGCAGGCAAGTCAAAGTAGGCTTTCTGGGCCTCTCCGCACAAAAAGGGGGCGAGAATGCTGGCCCACTGCTCCTGGGGCCATGCCTCCCGCTGAGCAGTCCTCTCAAATGCGAGAAGATATGCCTCAATGTCATCTTCTGCTGTCATCTTTGGCAGACAAACAGAGGCCCCTAGGGTTTGCATCCCATTAGACCCTCGGGGCTGGGTGGTGAGGATCTTTAGCTGATCCATTACCTCACGCAAGAGGGCACGATCTTGGGTCGCCTGATTCATTATTAATTGATTTGTTTCCTGCTGAACCCGGGTAGTCTCCTGCTGGGCTGCCGTGGCTTGTACCAGAGCCCTTATCACCTCCTCCATTGTGGCACAAAGCAGACAAGCACCAAAGAGAATTCAAAACCCCAGGGCACTTTTTTTTTTTTTCCTTTTTCTTTTTTAAAGCCTTTCTTCCGCCACGCTGCGTACGAACATCCCACCTCTGACACCAGTTGTGACAAAGCTCCAAGCCTGTACTTGTGGGTCCTGCGTTTCTTGGCGGATTTCACTAGCCTCCGTGGCTAATTGTGGAAGGCAGGGGGGGGGGGAGCCCGGGCCCGCCCTCTTCTCCGGGCTCCAGCCCAGGGACCCTAATAATCTCAGTTGAGATGGCTGACCTTTTAACCACCAAGCACAATACAGTTCCCCTGGGCTTCTTCCCCACAACAGTTCCTGCTTCTTTTACTCTCCACTTCACCCTTACCTCAGGGCCTCCTTCCAAACTGCTCTCTGCTTCAATGCCTCCAAACTCCTCTGTGCTCCAATGTCTCCAAACTCCTCTCTGCTCCAAACACCCACACTGTCTGCCTGAGGCAGGGGTTTTTATTAAGGCCTTACTTGACAGCAGGTGCTCCTAATTAACCTGCTGCCTGCTAGAACCTTCTTAATTGACCCCAGGTGTCTTGACTGGCCTGGAGTAGGCTTTGTTTGGCTATAGGGGGAACAGAGACCTGCACATCCTGAGACTGATGTACCTGCCTTCCAGCACTCTCCTATACCCTTCAGGTCTGACTCTGTCACAATAAGTTTTAAACCGACATCTGGGGTGAAATCCAGGCCCTGTTGATGTCAATAGGGATTTTACCCCTGGGCATAATGGACTAGGATTTCACCCTTGGTTACCAAACAAGGCCCCAATCCTGCAATGAGATGAGCATGAGTGTAGGGTGTATCCGCATTCATCTCAATCCAGGATCAGGCCCAGATACCTCCACTGGAAGGTGGGAAGAGACGCTTCCATATTTCTGCGCCAAGTATCTTACTGGCTGATCCGTCCGATTGATCCCGATGAGGAAGAGGAGCTCGGCCACAAAGAGACTGATGCACAAGTTCTTATGAATCGTGTTCCGGTCGCTCTGGAGCCCGCGGAAAAAGCAGAAGGTGAAGATGCAGATCAGGAGGCAGACGAGTGACAGCAGAATGCCGACCCACGTGATGACATCCAGGAGCAGGTCATGGACCGTGTCGCTGTGCTGGAGACACAACAGGAAAAGGATTAGTCAGATGCCGCACATCAGCTAATCAATACTGCAAAAAGCCAGCTTGTCTGAGACCCTTTGATAGACTCCTGGATCCACTTCCCAGGAGCTGGCACAAGGGACTGATAGCTAATGAAGGGTATTAGGAGTAAAACTCCCCAGAATGGAGTTCTGCATTAATGTGACCACAACCTCTCTCTTTGCTTGAATTTGTTTGTGAATATAGCAGTCAGGCGAAGAGGCAGGTACCTGAACAGATTCAGGTAACAGATGGGGGTCGCCGGGACCATTAAGATAATGTATGTCTCATACCCAGCATGTGGCAAAAACAGGGATTATTTTCCTTTCTATTTTTCACAAGCGAAGGGGAAAAAAATATGGATTTATCAAACCCCGGAGCTGGGAATCCAAAAGGAATAGCGGAACAATATCCTGGATAAACAGAGCCCTTTTAATTACCGCTTTGTTTTTAAATCCACATTTACCCAGGATTTTAATGTGGCTCAGAAGTTGTGTGCTCTCCCTTGCAATGCAGGCTAGTTTCTGCTAACTCAGAAGTAATGTCCACATGGTCACTACTGCAAGGATGTTTCCCTTTCAGGCTACTCTACGCCCGAAGATCATCAGCAGCAAAGACTGATTTAGGGGGTAGGCCATGAGCTCTTATGGTGGAAAGCAGGATGCTGGAGTCCAGCAATAAAATGTCACTGGACCTATTCTTGTGTTTGTCCGTGCATTTGCTTCGCAAAGCAGGGCAAGGACACTTGGCACTGTCATCTTGGAAGAGAAGGACATGGGGAAAAGTCTATGACATATGGAGGAGAAACCTAATTCATTTCCCCTTTCTGTTGCCTCCCTGCCAATGCTAAAGCCACATCAGTATCAGGCACTTCTTGATATAGACTCCTGCTATGTCAGCTCCCAACAAAAACAGCTCAAACCCTTTCAACACTTTGGCTTTATCGGCACGATTGACAGGCATCCAACGAGAATGAAAGACGGTGAGTGAGTTTTTTTCTTCCCCCTATAGGCTGCTCATAAAGAGTCAACTCTGTGACTGGACAGAGATTACGGGTGGTTTTATTCCCACAGCACTTCTGTCATTTTTCTTGTGAATTTGGAAGGTCTAAGAGCCTCTATGATTGCACAAGGACACAGATTTAACATATGTCTATAGCAATAGCAATAAAAATGTCTATACCATCCCCACGTGTAACAGAGCCCTTCGCTGCTCCTGCCACAAACTAGCCGGAGACCACTTCTGTGCAAACACCCTTCTATTTCCTTGTATCAGTTCCCACTTATATACAGTTCAGTTCGGGTAGCCCCTTGGGGGACAGATAGCTTCTGCAGCTAGCAGGGGACTCCAGCCACAGGCTCCTTCTTTTCCTGTCCTGGCCCCCGCTTCCTCCCTGCCAGCTTTATAAAGCCTCCTGGCCCCATAAAGCCCACAGGTGTTTTTCCTTTAGCTCCGCAACGAGCCACACCCTGCCAGCTCCAATTAATTCCCCTTAATGGAAGCTGGGCTCTGCGGGCTGGGCTAACAGGGGCTGGCTCAGAACCTCCTGGCCAGCATCCTGTTACACCGCAGCGCACACAAGGCAGAAAGGAGATATTCTTTTCCTGGCCGGGCTGCATTGTTTTATCTCTGTGTAATTCCATACTCGTTACTTTCCTCGTAACGTGGTGCAAAAATGTTAATACAAATCCCGGTCCTTGCATTTGCGCTGCTTTGTGCGAAGGTGCTGGGAAGTGGTGGATAACCTTTCCCCAAACAGCCCCTCTGCAAAGCAGGCCAGCTCCCCTGATTAGAAGGCAGTGCTAGGCACGGCGGCAGAGAACTGTGAGACACAGACACAGGAACTACACAGCTGGCACAGACAGATAAAGGGGAGAGACAAATCAGGCGAACTTTGGAACGTGCAGCTCGATCGCCCAAGGCTAACGGCACAAACGCAGTGACACTCCAGACAGTCAGCCTTGTACATGGGGAGTGTTCGGGAGTTCTTCTTCGTCTGATAGCAGAGCACCCCAGCTCACAGGGAACGAGCGAACACGCAGCCTGTTCCTTTTACACTTTTGGCTCCATGCACACACCAAGCATGTGTGGAATACATGAAAATGACAGGGCTCTCTTCTCCACTGCTCAGATGGCCTGCAGTTATTACCAATGCAAAGTGTGCATGAACGGCTGTCCAAGCAGATCCTTGGGCACACTCCCCACTGCTGCCCTGTAGGGAGGAGGTGGTGAAAAAAAGGTCCAAACGCTCCCCAAAACCATGCAGGAGAGGAGAAGAGGAGAGGTCAGAGGGATTCTGCTACCAGGGTCATGTATAATGTTGGTATAGGGGGTGGGGGGAAGAGATGCTCCTGCTAAGATGATAGGGTGGGGAAGAAGCGATCTCTTATCCCTCACTGGTTCTGGATCACACAGAGCCTAAGCTGAGAAAGGGTTGGGTGGTTTGGGGCAGGAGAAAGAGACGATTCTTCTCTCAGGCAGCTAACACCTCCGCTGTACGTGACAGGGCAGAGCCAACATCCCACCCAGCAAAAACCTAGGGTCGCATTCCCTGGGCTGGGAGCCCAGAGATCAAGGGCTCTAGTCTCACCCCTCTCGCTGACTGCAGTAAGCCTCATTCTCAAGGGTGTGACACTGGCACTTCCTGGGGGCCTGAATGACTCAGTGCATTGCTACGGAGCCTTTCGCCTGTAGACCATACAAGCTCCTGTCCATTGGAGGCCTGATGGCCCCTATGTGGGATGAGTCTGTGGGTGTCAGTTCCAGCTCCCACAGCACAAACTCAGCATCACCCTTTGCACTGACTGTCAGACTCAGCAGAGAGGCCAAAAAGTGCCTGGGCCATGGAGACTGTTAGCCCTAGAGGGGAAGTCCCCAAAGCTTCCAGCCCAAAGCTCATGCCCAGTGGTAAGGCCGTATATGTGGGAAACTTGTCCAGCTTTTAAACCAGGACTTCATTGACCAGGGCTGTTAAGCTGGCCTTTCGAGAGTACTAAACCTGCACATTTATGACACTGAAGTTTATGGTTATATACACATTACTTTTAAAAATGTAAATTCACTCATGAAATAATTTGAATAAAAAATCTCACAGAGCCTGTAACAGGACAGCCACCCTCGCGCTCCTCCAAAACAGTCTTGGATGGCTCTTGATTGTCAACAGCTTCTGAATGACCTTCTCTGGGATCTCAGTGGGAGCCAGTCAGTGCCTAACTGCAACTACGCTGCAGGGTAAGACCAGGGCTGGTAGATCTCAAGTCGAGTTTGTCAACCTAGGGCTTGAGCATCTACACTCATCTATAACTCCAGGTTAGGAATTGTTGCATCCTGGGTTCCGAACTGGGCCTCCAGCATCTACACTGCATTTTGCAGACCTGAGTCCAACACTCCCAAAATGGGGCCGTGCTAGCCCTGTGCTTGTGGTGCAATGTGGGAACACTTCACCATCCAGGGGACAAAGAAAGTTGGCCCTTGGAATACTTTTGGCAGACTCCCAGAGCACAAATCCAGGGGGGCTGCATCTACACTGCAAAGCAGCAGGATGTGAACCATGGGTCCCAGCTTGGCTTGACCCCTGGGTTCGAACCCTGGGTTAGCACAATGTATATGTTGGTGGAAGGGGGGATTAGGCTTAAGGCTGAGTTCAAACCCTGGGTTTACACAGCTGTGTAGACATAGCACTCTGGGTTGGTGGCTGGCTCTCAGGGCTGTCACCACCCTGCTCAAAATCTGGCAGCTGTTCTTTTCTGGGTTCCCAACCTCTAAAAAAAGGTTTATTTTACAGAAACAAAGCGCTTGAGGAAATTCAAAGAACAAGCCAATAAGCCCAAGATCTTTTGTATTTGTGACAAGTTGTATAGCTAGGGTTGGAGTTCGGGGCCTGATCTTTGTCCACGCATAGACTCCTCTCGACTCCCACAGATTTGAATTGGGCTCGGAGGTGCGGCGGTGGGAAGCAGACTGGCTGAAACAGATTGCTGCTTTGAAAACCATTGTGTGTGTGTGTGTGTGTCACAGGCCCGGCTGCCCAGTCCACAGCAGGGTGAGGAGGCAGGCCAGAAATTGCTCAGGCTGTGAATTGT
The DNA here is from genome assembly GCA_032164245.1 of Sternotherus odoratus. NCBI lineage: Eukaryota > Metazoa > Chordata > Testudines > Kinosternidae > Sternotherus > Sternotherus odoratus. The sequence continues at coordinate 8,159,313 of JAVMKO010000004.1, read as the reverse complement.
GTTCGAGATGAATGACGGCTCCGGCAGTGAATTGCCGGTGCTCCAGAGCAGAGTTAATAAAAACCAGCTCCAGTGAATGTCAGCTTATGACAGAAGGGCCTGTCCCTCAAATGACGAGTCCTTTCTCTTTCCCTATTAAAAAGCTCAGGAGAGGTAAACGGTGCTGAAATAGAGCTGCTGGTGGGGGGGGGGGTGTTTTTGTTCAGCTAATCTTGGCCTTTCGGCGGGGAGACGGTAACATGCTTGTGGGTGGAGGAATGACAAAGGGTAACTAAAGAACGTGTCATTGGCTTGCTGGAAGATGGCCGTTGTGGGACTGGTGGGAGCTGGCTTGGAAGGCAGAAGCACGGCTTTGCTCCAAGTGGGCCGGATTTAAGCTGGCAGTGCTGTCTAGTTTACACAGCTCCTGAGATTAGCAGTTGCCCAGAATGGCCTGGAATCCCGTTACTCCTTTTAAAACTATTACTACCAACTAGACTAGAGTGTGTCATCGAGAGCCCGTCGCACTGAAGTCCATGTTGCGTTTCCTCGCTACGGTGTGTTACACAACTAGGGTGAGATCCCAGGTGGCTTGACAGTCAGGCTTTACATCGAGATTTGAGAACGTCACAAACTCGGCCAGAGGCAGGGGGCTATTACAGGAGTGGGCTGGCGCAGTTCTGTGGCCTGTGATGTACAAGAGGTCGGATTAGACGGTCGCCATAGGCCCCTGCTGGCCTTAAAGTCTCTGATCCTATGACACACTAACAACTGAGTCCGAAGAGCCAGAGGAAATGATGGGAAAGCCAGGGACGAGATCTACTGAACGAACCAAACAACGTCATTATAAGGAAAGCAGGAAAACTCTTGTGGAATGTACACAACTGACAGTCTATGCTGAACCCTAATGAGCAACTCCCCAAAATGTGGCTACTCCAGCAGGGAGCTGGGGGAGGGATTAAGAAGCCTTTCCCCTCCCCCTTGCACGCCCCAGGTAAGAACCGGTCAGGACCCCAGCCCAGCACTCAGAGGGAGCACACGGTTTATTCTGTACCTGCTCCCCCAAGTACACGTGGCATCTTGGACAGGGTGGGAGGTGCACCATGGCAAAGGGCAGGGAGTGAGTTCCTCTCCACAAGGAGTGACGTAGGGAGGGGCAGGTGCACAGCATGGCACTGTGCGACTCCCTATGATGGACCTTGCCTAATGGACACAACTGAGCCCAACCAAGAATAGAGAAGGGCCTGGCTTTGATCTGAAGCTGTGGTGTAATGCCACTGACTTTCATGGGATATGTTCTGATTTACGGCAGTTTGAAATCAGTGTCAGGCTCTAAATCACTGGTGCACAATAGGAGATGTACCACAATGGGAGATGTACCTCAGGGAGATGTACTAGGTTCATCCAGCCTTTACTTCCCTGAGACATTTCTTTCTAGCTGGTTTGGTGTCTCCTTCTGGCACACACTTAAACCTTCCCTCCTCTTTATAGAAGGTTACTCAGCAAGTTCTAGCCCCCAAAATGTAGTCTCTCCACGATCCAGACAGCTGTAGCTGACACACAACCTTCTCCAAGACACATCTGGGTTTTCCCCCTGGTCATTTTAAAAAAACCTGCCAAAAGATGCAAAGACTTGTCACCTCAGAGTTATCGGCATGATGGCAAGCAGCCATCTTGAAAGACCAGGGTGTAAGTGCCAAAGCAGTTCCATTGCTACGTGTCGAGGTGCAGAATTACTAACCCACTGACATCACTAGTTTCAAGGTCTCAGGGCTCTTGGTAAGCTTGAGCACTGCAGGGGCCACAAAATACCAAAATATTTTTCAGTGTCCCAGGTCAGCGAAGCCGTCTTCAGTAGGTCTACATATGAGTTTAAAGTTAGGCACACGATCTAGTGCCTTGCTGAACCAGGGCCCTAACTCCTCCTGGTGAGAGGGCTGCTGAGATCTGTACTGCTTGGTTTGTTGCTGGGATGGGAGCTTACGAGTTCATGAGAGAGAGCCCAGTCCAGTGAAGCCCTGGGCATCCTCACTTCTCGCTGAAGTCAATGGAAGCAGAGGGCAGGAAGCACCTTGCCGGACCGGGCAGCCAGTCAGGATACCGGGATGAAAAACGCTCTTTGGTGCTCTCCATTAGTGGAGTCAATCTCGGAGCGCTAACGAGAGATGCAGAAGGGATTTGCTGGTGTGGAGTTGCCCCCAAATCAGCCCATCCCATCCCTTATGATAATCGGCCAAAACACTAAACTGGAAAGAGGATATAAAGTTGTCACCTCCCTCTCTCTTCCTAAGTGAAAAGCTGAACTGCACATTACCATGGATACGGTGTGTGGTGAACACTATGGGGTCCCATTCTGGTTTCACTTACACAGGTGTCACTTCGCGGCTGTAAAATGAGTGCTGCCCAGGTGTGAGTGAGAGGTAATTCAGGCCCAGAGACTGCATCTTTTGTGCTCCTTCATTCTGGCTTTGTTTCAGCAGCGGAGTGGCTCTGCTCACCCTCGATGAACAGCTTTGGGCCAAACCCCATCTCTGTTTAATTTGGAAAGATCGCCTCATACAGCCCTTGTGCTCAGGCCGCATTGCTGCTAGCTATTGGGTCCAGCCGTTGGGCAGCTATGCAAGATGGCAGGACAACTGGCAGTGTCTCCGCTTACCCGCTCTGTTTATCTTTCTGAGGCCCAAGGGAGAATCCTGCCCTCGGATTTTCTTCAAAACACTCATCTTTTGGGGATGTTCTCTGGCCTGTGTTACACAGGAGGTCAGGCTAGATAATCACTATGGTCCCTTCTGGCCCTGGAATCTATGAATCCAACTCTTATTAAAATGTATCTATAACGGACATCTTGTTGCCACTCTGAGAGGTCAAAATAAGTCATGACTGAGAAATTCTGCCTCCATTCTTCTTAGGGACAACAATCTGTCAAGTTCAGTGTCTTCATTTAGTGGAGGGAACAGGACGAAACCGACCTTGGGTGCACGGATCAAAGAGATTCCTCAGTTACACACACCAGACCTGCCTGTTCCAGAGAGTACAGAATCAAATCAGAGAGGAAGTCACCCTGAACCTCGCTCTCCCCATGAGGAAGACAAGGATCAGGAATGTGAAGGTAATCAATAGGAGGAAGCTTAGTGCTATTTAAATTCCATGGAATAAGGAAGACTTCACAGAACTGGGGAGTGTGGAGTGTTCCTGCCCCTCTGACCTGTTGCTTTTTCCACAGAGAACTGGCTGTAAAAAGGTCAACAAGGAAAACAATCTATTGGGTTTGTGGTAGAAGCAGCAGCTACAATTTTTTTTTAAAAAAAAATGCTGTCATAACCCGGTTAATTTAACATCTACATCTGTGCTTAGACTTGGAAGGATTCGATTTTGTTAGTAAACATCGGTAAACGTTGATTTCACCATACACCCAAACCGAGGAAGAAATATTTCCATCAGTAATAATCAAAATCCACAGTTAGGCAAAGTATGAAAAGTGCTGCTTGAGAACTTATTAGAGTTTGAGTTATGGATATTTATTTAGTCCATGTGGACAAGAGATGTTGACAATTCGTGTTTTAAGGGCTATAAAGCTTTAACTTTTTAAATCACAGAGTCTGTCATTAAATAATTATTCTCTGACCATCCCGCTTCCCCCCAAACTGTGAACATTTATATGGATACAAACGGAAAAAAAAATGCTTAAAGACAATAGTGTTGTGCCAGTGGGAAAATGTAAATAAATCTTAAAAAGGATTTAAAAAATGAAAAAAAAATGTATAAAATAAACATTGATATTATCCATCATCATAAAAAATAAAAGCTGAATTCTGCTGAGCCTATCCGTGTGCAAGAAGGACTCGGGGACTAATGTTTTCAGTATTGAAGAGTGCACATAAATAATACAAAGGGACAGAGAGGTTAGAAATATGGCAAAGAGCTCTCCCTGGAAAAAATACAAGCTAAGGCATCGGGAGAAACTACACAGAAACAGAGATGCAGGTGAGAGGGATATTCATGCAAAATGGCTATGCTGAAAAAGACATAGAGGAGACAGAGTGCACAGTAATTAGGTATGAGCTTGTAATGTGATATAATAGCACAGAAAGTCATCACAATATTGGACAGTGCCACCTCACAAGATGGGGATACACAAGAGGCCTTGCTTGCCTTTGTGCAGCTGCAGCTGGAATAAATAATAAATAATAATAATCCTACAATTATAAATAAGCAACAGCTGCTTGTAGAACACTGCCGCTAGCTGTTTGGGGCACTCTGGTATTCAAAAGAGTGCAAAGGAGTCCAGAGAAAGGCAACACACGCAATGCTGGAGAGACTGGTTTATAAGGAAAGATTAAGAGTTAAATGCCATGGTCAACATCTTCTAAAATGGCTGCTGATTTTAGGATGCTTTTTTGGGTGCCCAACATAAGAATGAGATCTGCTTTCACGTCAGTTGGAATTGTGGGACAATGAAAATGCCAATAAAAATAATTGTCAGCATCATGGCTTTCTATCAAGGTGCAGCATGTGAAAATAAATGCAGGCCTGAGTGAATGGTTCAACACAGACACTGGTGTCCAATGATGGGTCCTCTTCACCTCTACGGTTTGAAATTGCCATCCATGGGGGGAGGGATAGCTCAGTGGTTTGAGCATCGGCCGGCTAAACCCGGGGTTATGCGTTCAATCCTTGAAGGGGCCATTTAGAGATATGGGTCAAAAATAGGACTGGTCCTGCTTTGAGCAGGGGGGTGGACTAGAGGATCTCCTGAGGTCCCTTCCAACTCTCAGTTTCTATGGTTGCCTTCATTCATACAAAGCGCAGAAGGACACAACACAGCCATTGTATGGCTCACAACAATACACTAGAACATCTAGATTTTGCTGACGACATAGCTTTTCTAAGTGGCAGCTCAACCAAAGTTCAGGCAAAGGCCGAAAAAAACTGACCAATGCTGCAAAACAGATGGGATTAATAATCAGCTGTGAAAACCCCCCAAATCAAATGAGATGAAAATATCTGGTAGGTGTGTTCAGAATGAAGCCAGAACATCTCCAATGGCAGTTGCATTATTGGGCAGCTGGAGGGAGATACAAGAGGGCCAAGTGAATGAATGCCTCTGTTGATCACTACTCAAAGAAGGAAAACTTATTCATAGATTGCAAGGCCAGAAGCAAAGCCTTTGTGATCATCTTTGAGATGCCCTCCTGAAGAACACAGGCCAGAGAACTTCCCCCAAACAATTCCTAGGGCAGATCCTTTTTAAAAAGCACCCAATAGCTTGTGGTTCTTAACAATGTAGAGGTCATGCAAATAGTGATCCAGGATAGACAGGGATGGTGGAACTTTGTTCTTAGTCTAGGCACTAGCTGGCAGCATGGGAAGGACTCAGAGTCAGAGTCTTTGAAATCAAAAGGTGACTATGTGTGGGGATATGAGGTCTAAATGGTGCAAACAGCCCGGAGGAAGAAAGAAGAGATATTCAGAGGGAAGAATCAGACAGAGGTAAGAATAATAAGAACAAAGAAAAATTTTGACTGAATAGCTGGAAACTGTATGATCTTTCAGACTGCACACCAGGTACCCATGAGAACTCTTATAAGGACTATATGTGGAGTGATTTAATGCTCATCTAGACAAAGGTGTAGGGATAGATTATATGATCATTTCAGTTTTTCCAGCCACAATTTCTTTGCTTCCATGAAAATTTAGTCAGGAGAGTAGGCTGTATTTTCTTAATAAATCAGGGTAATTTTCCCAAGGGAAGCTAGACAAATCACCCCACAATATTCTGTAAGTGACAATTCTTCACTGGCAAAGGGATGTAATGGATTACTGAATATGTCTCTTACATCTCTTAATTTGCTGATTCCATTAAGTTTCCTGGTTCCTGTTCTTGACACATGCTCAAATAGTCTTTTATTTTTCATTTAAAAAACCCAGTGAAGACAAGCTGATTTAATAACTTTTCTGCTTAATTGAAACACTCCTTGTTTAACACATTTTTGAATAAGTCAGCATAATAAAACTCTTCTGCGGAGACTTAACCCTTTAGGAGGTGCAAAATCCCTTTGCCCTACTCAATTTACAATACAGCAACTTTAGAATTTAGCGTGGATATTTTAACATGTTCTAGACCCTGGGCCTAATTCTGCTTTTTGATACTGCCAATCAACCCCACTAATGTTAATGTATGTCTAACAGAGGGATGAGTTTAGCCTGTTCTTTAGATCTGAAATTCAGAAATTGGTTTTAGGCAACAGACTTTAAAAATGTTTGTTCTTATCTCCCCACAACTCTCCTTGTTCCTCGACTTTCAAAATAATTGATGATATAATTTATGTGTAGCACAGTATAACATTTTAAAGCTTCAGATTAATTGCTGCACTTAAAAGCACCTTGTTGGAATAGCGACTTGTAGTGCAATGTAGACATTTCTGAGCAATATTTGTCTACCTTAAGCTATTCTTACTCACACAGTTGGGTCTTTTTTAATGGATTTTCCCCATCAGCACTGAACTAGTTTTCTGGTTGCCTATTTTTCCCATGCTACCTTTAAGATGCATCTGCTATGGTTATTATAATGCAAAGTGCTAGCTTTTATGAAAATCAGCTTGTACATTTTGAAGGATAAATTTGTAGCCGTTACAGAGGTAGAATGGCTTATGTCTTTTAACCATGTGCTTTCTTCCAGGGCGTAAGAACTACTGTAGTCTTATTGCATCTAAGTGTCATAACAACATCTTACAGATTCATGCATTCGCTTGCAATAATTTTTGCATCAAACCATCCACAGTTATTTGTAATCTGGTGGAAAGGCGTTTGATTTATTTGAAAGTCTGCAAGCATCGAAATGAGAAATGAACATTTTAATTTTCAGTGGTACATTCTCTGAAAGACAGGCAATAGTCCGGTTCCACAAGGCAGACTGCACACTGCATTAAGTAGATGGAGAGTACAATAGTTAGATAACCAGGGATGGGAAACATCCTTTTTACACCTGACAAAGATCTTATGAATCAGTGGAAGAGCTCTGAGTAACAGCAGACAATGTGGCCTGCAGGTAGGGTGCTGGATTGGAACACAAGAGACTTGAGCACTAGTCCTGTTCTGCCACTAATGTGCTCAGTGTCTCTGTCTCCCCTCCCCACGTGGGCCTGTCTGGTCTCTTTAGACTGTATGCTCTTTGAGGCCAGGCTGGTTGTGTATTGTGTTTGTACAGCCCCTAGCGCAAAGGGGGCCTGATCTCTCAGGGATACTACTATGTACATGATCATTCACAACTAGCACATCATTATTTTGTACTTCTGCGCAGAGACACCACAATATTTCCAAGTCTTATGGGACAAGAGTATTCTTTGAATTACAGCATGCATCTCTGGAACAGCCTGTGAATTTCCATTCACACCATGACCTGCAAGTGCAGTTGCCGTGGGGGACTGCCTGACATGCCTGTCAAACGATATCCTGCTGGGAATGAAGTCAGCTTGTGTGATTATCCTTACCCCATGTATTATGTTCCAGAGGCCTGGAGGAGATGGCCTAGCACAGGGTTATTTCTCAGTATTATGTATGGGAGAAAGGACACCCAATTCAGTGCCTTTTAAATTGGGGGAGGTATCTGGGGAGACTCTACTGCTTTCAGAGTCCCAGGATCTTGGAAAGTCTTGTAAACTTGGCAGGAAGCCCGTTGAATTTGATGAATAAAACCAGCTCCAGGCACAACTAACTCTAATAGGCAGATAGCGTCTTTTTAAAAAAATCTTTCTTCTTAATTGAGTGGAGTCCTGTTAAGCCTGGAATTGATCCCATCAACTCCCAGTCTTAAGACACCCAGATAAATCACAGCTGTAATGGTCAGCCATTGATACTTGTTTTTCCTTAAGACACAGACATATAGTTATTACTGAGTAGCGAAGCAGAAGTCTATCAATCATTTGCTGAATGAATCAGGGTCCCTACCTCTCCCTTTTCCCGAGTATGCTAATAATTAAAGCATAGCTCATAACTCATGGAATGGCCGCAGAATTCTCCTTTAGAGGAACACAAAGAATTACCATTTTGCTAGGGAGGGAGTGAATTCATGGGCAGACGTGACGTGTCAAATCACAGTGCTGTCGACTTTAAACTCAGAAGAGGGACTCGGGTGTCTGTTCCTCGCAATATGTTGCAGTCTCAGTCATTGGGTAAGATATTTCAGGTAGCCAGGTGAGGATATAAGGAGCCGTTGATGGTATACTGAAAACTGTAAAAATCACAAGCTGATCATTCAAATCCTAAGGACTTTCCTGGTCCTGCTTGCAGGGTAGGAGGCTCACCAGGGAGTTGTAGAATCATTGGAGTCAGTCTGTTGAAGGCCAGCCTAGAGTAAGGTAGTGAGTTGTCTGTTTCGGTTAAAAGGAAGCAGCCTGCTTTCTCTCTCTCTGGTTCGTGTGTTAACATTCTAAATTCTAAAAAATGAAGCAGTGTTACACTGCAACCTCCAGCAGGTGCATTTTGTTTTTAATCTAACTTTTCTCTGTGTGCGCCATGAACATAACACATGCCAACCCTAGCATTCCTCCATAAGGGCCAGGCTGAACCTTTGTGCTTCCAGGAGATCTGGGACCTCACTCTTCCTAATACCCCGAGCACATGCAGGAGGAAGGGGAGCCACATCTCTTCCCCAATGTTCTGGGTCACAATATGGGGAGTAAGCTGCACCCATACACGAGTTCTAGCAGCAGTGTGCACGCTCTCCACTGCCCTGAGGCAATGCTTCTACATACTGTTCCCTTTCTAGAGGCTGTGCATTTCCTTCTGATAAACATGCTGTGCAGGGTACCTGTTAACAACCGCCCATGTGCTATGCTGAAAACAGAGATCTTTGTTATCTGACTGGCACTTAGAACCCCTAAGTCCACACTTCTTGGGCAAATACAACAGCAAATCCTGTGCTGTCCCCTTTACTTTAACATCTATCCTGAAGGATCACCTATTCATTGCCCACAAAATTATTCTGCACCAAACACTCCCTTGTATTTTATCCTGCATCCTATTTAACACACTGAGCTTGCTTCTTTGGAATCACGTGAAGCCATCAGACCAATTCCCCTCCACACTGCAGGCTAAACTTAGACTGTCATGATCTAGGACAGTGGTTCTCAAACTTGGGGTCTCGCCCCTCCGGGGGGCCACGGGGGATGATTCCCGGGGGGGGTCGCAAGCTCCCTGTGCCGTCGAACAGAACACTTCCACTTTTGGTGGCATTTTGGTGGACATGCCGTGCACTTCAGTGTCTCCTCCAAAAAGCCGCCAAAGTGAATGTTTCCAGTTTTGGCGGCTTTTCGGTGGACACTCTGAAGCGCACACCATGTCTGCCGAAATGCCGCCGAAAGAGGAAGCGTTCGATTTGGCGGCATTTTGGCGGACACACAAGGGTATCCCGCAAGGAAGAGAAACGGGGCCACCAGACCAAAAAGTTTGAGAACCGTCCATCTAGGAGGCAGAGAGAGGCCATCAAGCTGTCCTTGTAGGTTAGTGTCAACAAAACAGAGCTGACTTGAGTAACAGTACTCACCGGTACTGAGGAACAGACTTAAAGGTGGCACTTTTTGCAACAGAAAAGCTTCAGAAACGGACTCCAATGAGAAACTGCTGAACTGAAATTAATTTGCAAACTGGATACCATTAACTTGGGCTTGAATAGAGACTGGGAGTGGCTGGGTCATTACACAAATTGAATGTATTTCCCCATGTTAAGTATCCTCACACCTTCTTGTCAACTGTCTGGTATAGGCTATCTTGATTATCACTACAAAAGTTTTTTTTCCGCCTGCTGATAATAGCTCATCTTAATTAAATAGCCTCTTAGAATGGGTATGGCAACTTCCACCTTTTCATGTTCTCTGTATCTATCTATCTATCTTCCCCACTATATGTTCCAGTCTATGCATCCGATGAAGTGGGCTATAGCCCACGAAAGCTTATGCTCAAATAAATGTGTTAGTCTCTAAGGTACCAAAAATACTCCTGTTCTTTTCATGTTAAAAGAGCTGCCGCTTGGTCCCTTGTTTCAATTTTGCATGGCGTTTGTCATTCATAAGAAAGCATTAATGCATATTTGAATGCAGTGCTTTTAAATTCTCTTTAGAAAAAGAAGAAAAACAAGAGCATGCAAAGGAGTAATGTTGGAAAAATAATCAGAAGTTCCTTGAGTAGTTACGGCAGCAGTTCTGAACTATTCTGAGTTATCTTGATGGAGTTTCTGTGGAAGATGCTGTACGCAAAACAGAGCCCTAGCCCTGCAATTGGACCTGTGTGGACAAAACCCTGCATCCATAGAGTGCTCCCTGAAACCAATGGGACTCCCTATGCATCTAATCGCAGAAACACGGTCTAATAGGCTCAATTCAAAATAGCACTGCAATGAGTAGTTAATATAAAAGATACCACCACTGAAAAAAACCCAACATTCAGTGTCATTGCTTGATGTGATAAACTCCTTCAGACCCAATACAAGTCAATGCAGTCATTATGATTCATACATTACATCAGCAACATACCGGATCCATTAGTCACTTGGGCAGTATTCAGTATCAGAGGAACCAGGGCCGTTCGATCGTAACATTATCACTATGGGCTAGTGGTTCAATAAAACTGTCATGAAAAGTAGCTACTGCACATGCACTGCAGAGGACTTGAAAAGGAAGCTGAATTGTTTAATAAAGCCCTACTGTCCTGCCTATAGTTTGTATGCTTTTAAAAAAAATAAGCAAATGTTTAGCCCCAAGAAGAAAAACAAAGCTTCTAAAATTATCTTTGACCCATGATTGACTTATCCATATATAGAGAGAAACTAAAATGAGGTACTCCCTTTTAAAGAATAAGAATTGAAACTGGGATAACAACTTGTTTTACAGGCTTAGCTAAACTGTTAGAAATAGCACACCTAGTCCTTCTCTACCGTAGAGATGGGCAAATCTCTTCAGATAATTAAGAACCAACTCAACCTTTCGCCTGTGCGTACACCAAACCTTAGCAGACGTCTCCACCTTACAAGCCGTAAGCACACTGAGGAGCAGTTACCAACACATGTAGTTCTACCATCATCAATGGGACGAGTCACGGGAGTAAAAGTCCTGCTTGAACGAGTAAGGGTTACACCATCCGGCTCAAAGCAAGTTACTCCATTGAAGTCAATGGGGCTAGCCGTGGACCAGCTGGCACTAACAGGAGTGTGTCATGTGGCAAGGAGGGTGAAAGGAACTTCCCCTTCCTCGCGCACCCTGAATCGGACTCAGGCAGAATTCCTAGCACTGATTTATAGGAGCACCCAGGCTGCCACCTGGGAAAGAGGCATAGTTCTGCCCCATGCATTGGCCGGAGGTGCTCATTGGTTGCTAAGTCATGCCCCCAAAGAGCTCTGTCAGAATCACAGGGATCTCGGGGAGGCAGGAAGCCCCAGCAAGGCAGATCCCTCCTGCGACTCCCCACCAGCCAAGTTGGGTCTCCAGGGCACAGTCAGACCTCACATGAGCAAAGATGTGGCATTGAGCTCTCTGCCATCATGGGTTTGGATGCAGCATCCGCAGCCAGCCTTCATCGCTCCCTGTTCTTCACCTCGTTTGGCAGCTGGTCACACTATGGACCAGCCAGAGCCCTGGGAAACTCGGGCTCAGCTCCTGCTGAAGTTAAAAGGAGTGACACACAAACAACCCGGGGCCGAGTTACCCGTTCTAGGATTGGAAACGCCTTCAGACAGCGACCTCACCGAACGTTTCTCTCTTCCCAGCCACAAAGTAATAGTGTGTTAATCGTGTGCAGTGCCTACCTTGACTTCCACATGTGCCATCAAGACTGCAAAGTTGGTGAGGTGATTACAGGAACATGTGGTGTGTGTCTTGTTTGTGGTCAGAAGCCGACACCCTTGCTTCGACCAATACCCTGTCATCGTGTGTTTGGAATAGTTCCAGAATGAACAGTTAGGGTTGAAAATTTCTTCTGACTGCTGTGGAAAGAAATGAATAAATGCAGTAAAAATTCTAATGGTTTCTGAGATTTCCAAATGCACTTTCTTTTCCCAGAGTCACTTTGTAACTCTTACCCTTTAATTTCATATAAACAATCAGCAACGGTTTATATGTCAAGTACTGTACATGCCAGAGAAAGTTAGATGGTTACTGCTCTTTGTTACTGCCAACTTAGTTCTTTGTTCTTGATTAATTTCAACCACAGACTAAATTCAACTCTTCAGAACCAGATTGCTTCATTTGCATTGCAGAGCAGAGAAATTAATTGCTTTAAGCAATCAACTTTTGCAATTACAGTACTTGGCTAATGGGAGGCTAACTGTCCCTTTTCACTGAAACCCTGTTCCCGCTAATATCCCCTGCAACCATGATAAAATAATATTTGGACCATTTTAATATATTGGTAGCTTTTAATTATGGAATGACATGCATTAGCAATTGAATGATGGGGCTTCTACACAACAGAGACCCTGATTAGTACAATGTAAAAGAGACATTATCTATAAAACATTAGGCATGAAGTAACAAACACATAACTCAAAATTTAATCCAAGGCTACTCAGTGCTTGAGGTGGCCAAACTGGAGAACTTTTGCTGTGTTAGCTTTAGAAAGAAAATTAAAACTTCTTAAAACGTGTGGCTTCCCAAGGCCCCCAGGCTCCCGTACCTTGATGTGTTTGACTGTAAACACCACGGGATCAGCTAGATAAACCTTATTGCTGAACTCTTTGTTTATTGCTGCTGTAATGACGGGAGAGTTGACTATGACAGAGTGGTTGGTCGACATTGCCTCTGTTCCCAACTTCATGCTGGCGTTCTCCGTGGAGAGATAGTGACCCAGGTTGTTATACAGCACAAAAGCCACCCTGATTTCACCTACAACGTGCAGAGAGGAGTTAGAGATCAGACCAGTCCAGCCCAAAAGTTGTGTTAGAGATAACAACTCTCCCTTCCAAGCAAAGTGCTCTGTTAGCTATGACTTCCTCCCTCCTGTGTGCTCTCCCAAAACAAAGAGCTGTGTGTACTTTGAGAATGGTCCAACCTGTGTTGTTAAAGGGATAATGAATCGTTGGCTCGCTCTGTGAATGCAACAAAAAGTCAGGAGTTAAAAGCATTGAGGCCTGGTGCAGAAAACTCAACCCCCACTGTCACTGCAAATACCATAACTTCATGTGGCCCATCAAGTTGTCCAAGGGTGGAGAGACCTGTTTACCTGATACTTCTCTCGGTGAGCAAGTGGGCAGGAAGAAGGTGAAGGGAGATGGGGAATTGGGAGGGACTCCCCTTCTGGCACACGTGGGAATAACCTGCTCCATGGAAATGAGGGGAAGAAACTTACTCCTCTCATAGCAAGAAGGAGCAGGGAGGAGTTGGGTGTCTACAAATGATCCTGTGTTGTCTGCTCTGCTCCTTGGTGCCACTCTCCTCCTTAGGACACACTGTAAAGTGACAATCTAAGCAACAGGGAGCAACTTTTTGAAAAACCTAACACTATTTCCATTCAAGACTGTGGGGTGGAGGAGAAGTGGGGCCAGGAGTGGGTGAGAAACGATCCATACACAATCAGCAAGGAAACGGGGGGGGGGGGATTTTTAAAAAAATGTGAAATATCTGTTGTAACTAAATACACTTTTTCAACCAGGTTTTCTCCCTTTCCATATAATTCCATTTTTAGAGATGTTGCATAAAACCCATACTATCAGCAAATTGGTTCCTAACTGAAGTACTCCTCTTTATTGCTTTTTTTGGTCCATTATTTCAAAGATCTTAAAATAAGAAGGCAGTGAGTTAGCTTTTTTTTATAATTATTAGTATTATTAAAAAAAACCCATCTTTCCACTACTGGGTTGGGGAGCCATGATGGTACATTTCCCAGCTGGTGTGATTTCTGGGGCAGACAATCACAATGACTGAATAACGTGAGGGATGGCAATTGCCATTGGGAACAAAATCTGACTGAAGACTTGAGGGAAAATTCCCCAGTGGGACAATACTTCCCAGCATTTATACAGCATTTTTCACCAGGAGATCTCAAGGCACTTCACAAAGCAGGTCAGTATCATTATTCCCATTTTAAAGGTTGAGAAGAGCCAAGAATAAAATCCGGGTGCCCTATGCCCCCGTCCAGTGATCTGTCCACTAGGCCATACAGTAATGACAATGAGGTCAATGTATTTGCACCTGACTGTGCTAGAGGAGAAGGTGGGTAGCCCTGAAATGGCAATACAATATGGTGATCTTATTTGAAGATTACTTATTGTAACTAAAGTAAACTTTACAAAAGTTGAAATGCCCCTTATATATTCAGTGTCTAGTGATTTTTCCACCGTCCTGTGTTCTGGGGAGACTTCAGGGTGAACAGAATTTCCTAAACATGAGAGACTGATATTACTGCTTGCCCATCTATTGCATAACTCTAGGCCAGATCCACAGCTGGGGTAAACTGAGGTAGTTCTGCTGACAGAACTATCTCGATCAACACCAGATAAGGGTCTAGCCGTTTGGTGAATCCCTTTGTTACCACTTCCAAAATGAAGCTAACAACGGCAGACAAAATTCTGAGACACCAGCCCCTCGCTAGAACGTGCATCTGTACAATACAAAATCAGAGAGAACGCGGTCACGGCCTTGAATCCCAAATTTAGTTCAGTCACAAAACGTGCCTCTATAGAACGCAGTCCCTGCTATAATGCAGGACTTGGCATGGATCCCAAATCCTGTGTTCTAGCAAGGGTCCAGTGTATATCTGCCACAGGGTAAACCGGCTGGTGGTATCAACTACCCTTCTCAGCAGAGATCACTGTCTTCCCAACAGCAGCAACACAGTGCCATTTTGCCTTTTTTGGAGCTACTCCGGTCTGCCAGGAGAAAAAATGGCCAAGTAGTTTACAGAGCAAATCTGGTCTATTGAAAGAATATAAAATGTTATCACCGTCCTGGACTGTAACATCTGAGCACAGCTGAGTTCAAGTCTATTCTGGTCACCACGCTTAGCAGCGGATTAGTAATGCGGATTTCTCCTCTGTCTTCCAAAGCTTTTATAAAGAGTTTCTCTTTCCCTACAGATTTCTAAAGTCCACCCACACATGGTGAAAAACTAGCCCCGCTGAAGTCATTGAAGGCTCAGAGTCTTCAGGATTCTTAATAGTTTAAGCTCAGTTACCTAGCTTTATATTATCATACTGCTTTAGATTTTGCCTATTTTGGAATGATCAAAGTACTGTAGCATTTACAAACACACATGCAGCCTAATGTTTAAAAGCAACTCCCACAGAATACACACTCATTACAGAACAATAATATAAATGAGCAGAGTATTTACTTTAATGGATCTCATAAAGAGAAATTTATCAGGCCTTATAGTAAACAGAGGCTGGAACTTCACCGTTTGGGCTACAGTGGATCTGTACAGATAGACCAACAAATGTCTCTGCTCAATTTACTAACTAGAAATGAACGACTTGGCAGCTTAAAGACAGTTCCCATCTAACATCATCTTTAATTTATAGCCTATCAAGAGGCCATAAGCTTTAGAGAGAGAAACACTTGGGGATTTAGATTCATAACTTTTAATCATCACTTTTTGGTGTGTTGGCTTTTCGTGTTGTAATCGTTTACTGGGCTTCCATTCCCCCTACCCCCTCGCCATCTTTTAAATGCTTGTTCAGTGCAGTACTTCAAAACAGTTTTTCAAATAAGTCTGTTATCCTATGTACGTTTCTCACCATAGGGAACAGATGCTAACTAACCACTGAGGCTGTCCATCATTCCCCACTGGCCCACTTGCAGCGTGATTTACGAAACCAGTGCACATGTACAGAGCCTGGACACTTCCCAAGAAGTGACAGTCGCTTGGCAGTAAAAGAGATTTCCAATCAGCTGATTTAGCACGCAGTCAAGGACATGGGGGAGGGAGGGGTTATAGTTAATATTAAACATGTCTGGTGAACAACAGGTTTTATAGATGCTCAAAAGTAAAAAGAAATAAATAAAATTGACTATTATAGAAGCTCCAGTCAAAGTAACGGAAAAGATCTATAAGGTATTAGGACATCACAGAGTCGGGGAGAAAATGTAGTTACTATTATAACATTAATCCATATGCACTAAAGAAAGATTGACAAGGCACCTTATGAAAGAATGCCAAATGGCTGATTATCAATATACCCACACAAGTGCAGTGCTACTAGACTTGGCATGGTCGGTTTCGTGCACGAGGCATTCCTGTTTCTGCTGCAGCAATGGAGTTGCTTGCACTGCTTCTAAGCAGGGGAAACAAATCTGAGGGCGGCAGAATGAATCACTAGATCTCTGCATGCAATTCAAACACATAGATGTAGCGTTGAGTCGCTGGTGATCGGGAAAGGCCTGGCTGACCACTAAGGGAACATCTATATGGCAATTAGCAGCGACTCTCAGAACCTGGGTGCTCGATTCGAGTGCTACAGTGCTAAAAATAGCCATGTAGACGTCCCGGCTCAGGGTCTGAAGGCTAGGGCAAGGGGTGGGCTTAATGTCCAACCTCTTGCCTGAGTGTCTACACGGTTATTTTTAGCATCATATAGTATGAGCCTCACAAGCCAGAGTTTGGAGACCCGGGCTCTGAGACTTGCTGCCGCTTGCTGTGCGAATATACCCTCCGAAGAATGACATCTGGCTTTGTGGGCTTTTTTGCTTTCCTCAAATATTAACCAGCCAGGAGAGAAGGGGGATTTAAAAATGTGCATCTCAGGAAAGTAAACTAAGGTCACACTTTGTATCAAGGGTCCCTTCATTAAGGATTTATATAGAGTTAACAGCTGCTTACTAGATATTGTAATAAACAATTAAACACATATTATAGAATCCAACAGGTCAATAGGTTACTTATTACTGTTGCAACTATAGTTGATTATTTGTATTATCAGAATGTCAAAAATCCTAGTCATGGACCAGGGACTGCACAAATGCAGAACAAAATGAGTTTGCTATGCTGAAGAGTGTGTTAGAGCTCTACTTACACTACAAGCTCTTTGGAACAGGGACTGTCTTTCTGAACTGGGTTTGTACAGCCCCTAGTACCACTGGGTTCCGGTCCATGACTAGGGCTCCTAGGCGCTACTGCAATCATCATCATCAATGACACCTTTTATGGCTATTATAACGATCTATCATACCTTCACCAGATGTGCTTGTAACGACAACAACTTCTACGGCATGCTTATAACAATTAGTCATTCACCCTTTACAAGCTACTTTTCAAGGTAACCAGTTGGTGACCCAAATCAAAAGGTGTGAAAGGCCTCAAATGTCAGCACCCACCGTTTCGACCATTTTGTTTCAACGTATTTGCCGAGAGCTGGATGGCGCTTCCGTGGCCTAGGTTCTGTGGAAATTTCAGGTCTTCCAAATTCCCATCGGTGCTTAGCCTTGCAACTTCTAGTTCTGTGATCAAGAGAGACGCGAGTTACTGAGTTGGAACACACAGAAAAAAATCACTACTTTAAAATAATTATATACAACTAAATCACAAAACTCTTTTCCAAACAAAAGGTAAACACTAGAATCCATGTACAGTGTTTCATGGTAGTCTCTGCTTTGGACTTCTACTTATTTTTGCCCTGCAAAAGCTTTAAACAAAATTTAAAAATAGCAAATAAAACGTAGTCTCCGTAGTAGACAAAGACAACCAGTTCATTTAAACAAGCACCTCAAAAATATTGAGGACAACAATGAACATGAAAATCTGAAAGTGTTGGCCACCGGCTCTTGGTACGTTCTGTAGATTTTATCAACACTCAGCATCTGCATTCAAAGAAATGAAAAGAAAGGGTGTTCTCATTTTACGTGAGCACTGTAGGAGGCCTGGCACTTTCCATCTCACTTGTTTTTTAATTAAAACCCACCGTCAACTGAATAAAGACAAAAACTTGAATTCAGTTGAATAGATTTGTATTAAGTAAGATCAAGGACCATCTCCTTGTAAGTCGGTGCTCTCACTGGTATAACAGATGTCGATTATGGCTGGGATCTCCAAAAGAGGGGGATGTAAGTGTTCAAGTCCCACTGAAATGGAATGGGAGTGGGGTGCCTAACTCCTTTAGGCTCTTTTGAAAAATGTAGTTCATGCTCTTTAGGGCAACGCCAGTCTCTTTGCTATGTGTTTGTACATATAGCACAGTGCGCCCCTGACCTGTAGGCACAAATAATAGATAATCACAATACACTTAACTACACATAGGTAGACTGAGCAAAAGCACCTATAAAATATGTTACCCTAATAGAGTCAAAACCTGCAATTCTTACTCAGACCTTAGTCAGCCAAATCTCTGAGATCTGGGGGACTGTCTTTAAAAGTTGTGCCGCCAACACAGAAGCCTAGCAAATAATGCCTCATAACAGTAAAGAGGGTTTTGTTTGGGAAGGATCTGAGGCTTTGGCTGTACAAGAGGGGAAATGTAATTTCTGTACCGGCTGAAATGTAATTTCTCCAGGGCAGTGCACTGAATCAGCTGGCAATTTTCATTCTGTTTCACTATAAATCACTAGATAAGAGTTTACTATCAATGGAGTCTTGCTATACCGGAGTTCACTATCAACTGAGTCCTGCTATACCGGAGGAGTCTTGCTGTACCGGAGTTCACTATCAATGGAGTCATGCTATACCGGAGTTCACTATCAGCTGAGTCCTGCTATACCAGAATCCACTATCAACGGAGTCCTGCTATACAAAAGTTCCCTATTGATGGAGACTTGCTATCCAGTTCACGATTGATGGATTCCACTGACAAATCTGTCTGTCTAGCTATGGCTCTCCCGTTGCTTATAAAACTGACATCTTTAAATCCTACTGGCTAAAAGGAAAGCCCTGTCTATGGGCCATCAATACAGTTATATCACATACAAAACTGCAACTAATTTATTCATGGCTGGATCCCTCGGATAGGGCCAAATCCTGAGAAAGTGCGGCGTGCCTGCAAGTCCTAGATTTTACCATTAGTAAAGAGCTACAGGGAAGAATCCACTTGACTGAAGGGAACATTTTGAAAGTCGCACCCAAGGGGAAGCAGACAACACCATTCAACCCCTATGTGTAATTCCACAGTTGTTGGTGACAGAGGGACACTCAAACAGGAGAGGAAAAGGCATCTGTGTAACACGTATGGAGAAAGACAAGTTGAATTTAATTCAGACTAACTGAGCTACCAGAGCTAGAGGGTGAAATCCTGGTCCCACATTGGCGTGAATGGGACTGGGGCTTCAGCCAGGATTCCAAGCCTGTTTCCCTCTCTCTTCCTCTTCCTGGCCACCTTTGGTGTTTCCAATTGCTCTGGTCACTTACGGATATTATCAGTGTTCTCCCTGACAATGTCCGACTTCAGGAGGTTATCGGCCAGCACAAAGGCACTTTCCTCCACTGTGTCCAGCAACATGGTGGCTGCGCGCAGCTGGTCGCTTGCTGTCAGGTCTCTCCATGCATTCAGAGCCTGCGGCTGCAGGAGGTTATTAACGGTCTCGACCATGGCCTGCAAAGAAGAAAAGCAAAGTGAGAAAGGGCTCCAGGAAGTCTGCATGAGCTCTCAAGAGATCTACAAGTTCATCCCACCCAGTAAGCAGAGGACTCTCCCATCTCCAAGAGCTATCTATTATTTTTCCCTTTGGCCAGGGAATGTCAGCGAAAAGGTTCTTCTCATCAATAGCCCTGAATTCAGAGCAAGTGAGAATTGTTTTTTTTCTCTGAACACGCACAAAGGAAACTACATTTGAAAGCATACATCCCTGTGAAGCAGGATGCTGGCGGTTACAATGTCTACTGAATCCAGAACTTCCCGAGGATTCATCTGGATGCATGTTAGCTTGAAAACTAAACCAAGCAATTCTTGCGGTCTTGTAAATTACAGTCCTCAGACCCTACTGACTGGGAAGACGTCACTTAACTAAAAAGAGCCACTCAGTTGCTAACCACGGCTAGCCCAAGGTGCTTGTCGTTAGCATGTTTTTAAATGGGAACCAGCAGCGCACCGATTAGCAAAATTTACTGCTTGTGGGGAGGGGAAAAAAACAACAACCAGGGAATGTTTTCCTCTGCTGGTTAGTGTTTTCATGGTTACTAGTTACTAGCTGCTAAAAAATCCTGCCTCATAATGAAACACCTCCACTGCCAATTAGCAGCAGCCTCAGCAATTAATTTGCCTTTTGAGATAAAGTTGCCTTTCTTGATGTTTTCCCATGTGCTGAAAGCCTTGGCATCAAACCCACATCTACTGCTATTCTGTGCTGCAAGGGTAACCCTGTGTGACTTCGGCAATTTGCAGCTCCGAAGAGTTCATCACTCAGAGTAGCTGCTGGATCTTCTCCCGCCCCCCACCAGCCTAGGTTCACAACATGACTTATCAAAGAGATCTAGCACGGTCTGTTTTCTAGGCAGTGATCTAAAGCCCTGCTCACGTCATGTTTGGTCCCGTCACTAAAATGACGTGACCAGAAGGATGTGGTACATGGATTACAGCTTTTTTGCCGCCCTAGGTGGTGGCGGCATTTCGGCGGCAGCTCCGTTCGCTTCGGCAGCATTTTGGCAGCTGCTCCCACGTCTCCCATCGGCGGCACTTGGGTGGACTTAGCTGGAAGCGCACAGTGACCATGAGAGCTGCTGCCGAAATGTCAACAAAATTGCCCAAAAGCCACCCTCAAAAAACAGTGTTGCCCTAGGCGTCCACCTAGGTCTCCTAGTGCTTGCACCGGCGGTGGATTAGAGGCCCGATTCACCACTTCTGTGGTCACGTGGTGCAGAGGTAGGATAAAATTCTACCCGATCAAAAAGATATCCTTTCACATCCATTGTACACTGATGCAAAAAAATAAATAAATAGACAATGTAAGACTATGGTGAATTGCTCCATACATGATTATCTTGCAGTAAAGCCCAGGGAAAAGCAAAGACCTCAAGACATTCCTGTCCTGGGGACCAAGCAGCTTTTATGATTATTACTTATTTATCATATCATGGCCCAGGACCCCATGATGCTGGGCGCCTTATGAACAGAACAAAAATACGATCCCTACCCCAAGAAGAGGACAATATAAGTGTAAGAAAAGAGACAAAGGATGGTTACACAGAGAACTGGGAGTACAAGGAAAACAAGGTGACACTACTGACTAGCATGATAGGCTGTGCTCTCAACACACCAGCTCCCTAACTATTGTCACATTTTGTGCAGTTTTCACAGCGAAGGAGAGTTTTAAGGAGGGGTTTGAAGGAGGATAAATCCTAAGGACACTTTTAATGAGATAATACCATTATATTAATAACCACTCCGGGTACATAGTGCATTCTAGTGTCACCAGTCACTTTCATCGGCAGAGGACTGGTTGACACTTCAGAATTTTCCTTTCACAGAACCCCATTATCCCACACTGCCATTTAGAAAGTATATCAGAGAAATCCATATTTCTCCTTTCTCCTGGAGATGAGTGGCTTGATTTTCAGAAATACTGAGCACGAAGGACCTCCTGTTATATTTGATTGAAGCTTTTGAACATTAGGTCAGAAACATTAAAGAGACATTGTCCTACACCCCACTTACAAACGAGGGTGAATCTCTTGTCCCATTGAAATCAATGGTGAAATTCTCGATTATTTTAATGGAGTCAGAATTACACCCATACAATCCAGACATGTTGATTTTCCAGCAGCAAAATCCATTTCTTGGTGTCAAGCATTTACATTCCAGGCCCTGAACCCAGCTTTTACAGTACGGATAGAAGTTACTAATGTTTGGCATTACATGGATACGAACCATGCAAAGATCTTTGACTCTCTCAAAGCAGTCTACAGATCATCTACATCTGGCACAGCTCCCCTGCAGTTAGCAGCTGGCATAGCCCTCATCAAATACAGGGAGGGAATTATACAGAGATGGGCTGAACACTTCAATAATCTACTCATTGAGCCATCCAGGGATGATTGGCATGTCCTTGGATCAGTTACCTGAGAAACCCATTAGGAGGAACTTGCTTCCCTCCATCAGTTGAAGAAGTCATGAAAGCCATCAAACAATTGAACGCAGAGCGTCCAGAAAGGATGGTATTCCAGCAGAACTGTATAAAGTAACAGGCCTCAAGGCCATTGAGATTTTTCATGAAGTTTTGAGTAGCATTTGGGAGGAAGAAGAAATGCTATAAAACTTGAAAAATGCAATTATTGTGTCACTGTTCAAAAACAAAGGCAGCAAAGCGACTGCACAAATTACAGAGGCATTGCTCTCCTCTGTACAGCAAGAAAAATATTAGCTCGTATTCTACTGAACAGACTCATGACAAACATATGAGGAGAACCTGCCAGAAGCACAGTGTGGTTTCAGATTAGGGAATAGTACTACAGAATTGTAAGGCAGGTCCAGGAAAATGTTTTAGAGAAGAACATGGACCTGTATGCAGATTTCATCGACTTGACCAAAGCTTTTAATATGGGCAACAGAGAGGGTCTATGGGCTATTCTGCATAAACTGGGCTGCCCAAGAAGGTTCATACAAATCATTCATCTGCTCCATGATCCCATGACAGTGCAAGTGCTCTCTAATGGTGACTTGTCTAACACATTCAAAATCTCTAATGGAGTGAAGCCCTTACTCCAGGGCTGTTCAATTTATTCTTTGCCTGAGTTCTCAGCTGTGCCACAAGGGACTTGGATCAGGGAATATACATCCACTCCCAATTCATTGACTTCCTCTTGGATCTTCAAAGACTCAGTGCTAAGACCAAGATACTGGGAAGAGTTCTCGCCGATACACTTTTTGCAGATGACTGTGCATTGATGGTCCATAGACATGATGACCTTCAGGTTTTCTGAAGCATCCCAGGTCTTTGGCCTCACCATCAGTCTCAGTAAGACAGAGGTCTTGTTTCAACCAGTCTCAGTAAGACCAGAGGTCTTTTTCCATTCCAGTGCCCAGTGCCAGCCATCTCCATCCAAGGCACATAGCAGAAAAATGTGTCTCAGTTCAAATATATGGACAGTGCCACCTTGAGCAATGGTTCCCTTCATAAGGAAATTGCCTCCAGAATTTGTAAAGCCAGCCAGGCTTTTGGCAAACTCCAAACAACAGTCCTTAACCAACACAACATTTGTCTCACCACCAAATTGAAGGTCAACAGTACAGTGGTCCTAACATTTCTCCTGTATGGATAGGAGACATGCACTCATTATAGATGGCACATTAAACAGTCTGAACAATTTCACATATGCTTCCTCCGCTTAATAATGAGCATTAAGTCCTTGAGAGAGCAAACAAATACAATCAGCATCGAGGAAATGCTATCGAAAGCACAACTTATATGGACCGGACATGTCATCAGAATGGAAGACCAATGTCTCACAACACAGATCGTGTATGGGGAGCAGAGGCAGGGAAAAAGAAAGAAGAGTTATCTGGATACTCGCTTCAAAGATAACCTGAAGAGCAGGCTCCAGGGGACTTGCATGAATCTCCAAGAACTGATGCTCTCTGACAAGATCAGAACATAACAGATAATTGCTTAGCCATAGATGAGAACTGAGACAACAACAACATCATCATCATCAGTGATGGAGTACCAACAACAGTCTGGAGTTCACGAACGAGAAATTTAGCTTCTAAACTTTTAAACTATTCTTTTAAGTAAAATAAAACAAAACAAAACAACAACAACTTTGGAAGTTTGGCAACTGTATCTAAAGTAAAATGATTCATTTATCAGTCAAAAAGATTCATTAAATTACACAGGGATAGGTATTTATTTTCAGTATTTTGAAATCTTAAAGCCCAATCTGAATAATGCTTCATACATTTTGGTAGCTTACATCGGTAGCTTTGTCTGCCGAAAGAGCAAAGAGAAGTGTTATTATTTTTGAGTGATCAAAGCCATGCCTATTTTACTTTGCGTGTCTCTGCAATGTGGCTGTGTTTTTCTTGCAAAGATCCTATATTCAAGGAAAGTAATTAGGCATTCCAGTTAGAAAACAATGATTCCCCACACCCACCCTCAACATTATTATGCAGAACACAATTTGCATTACTTTCAACTAACTCGCTCCTAATGGATCCTTTAAATCTTTGCTAAAACAACATGTTGGATTTTATTTTTTTAAATATTTGAATGGTAGAAAAAATTAGTCTTAACTATGGCTATAGCTCCTGGGTTTGGGTGAGACGGTAATGCATATTTGACTAAACTTGAAACATTGCATTAGTAGTAGTGCAATGTCTGCTACAAAGATTCTGCTCCTAAAAAACTATTTTTTTCCTCATGTGTATTTGAATTGTTGTGTCCGTGCACATCTGTGAAAGACAGAACATTAACTGGACATTATACAAACTCTTTTGTAGAATCAGTAGTCAAATCAGATGGCTACATTGAAGCCAGCACATGTATGTCACCGATGAATTAGTATCTGATTCAAAACTTATTAAAATCAACAGAGAGATTCCCATAGACTTCAATGGGCTTTGAATCAGATTTGAACGTACCCAGTAAAACTGTCTGAACATCCTCTGCAAAACTGTTACACCAGAGTTGAATTTGGCCCATTGCTTTTCCCAAAGAAGCACTTCTTTGCCCAGTCTAGTACATTATCCTAACCTTCCTAGCACTTCACTTTAGAGCAAAGCACTTCATTATGGCATAGCATTGCAGGCCAGGCCATGGAGATTAAGTGTTAATGAAATGTTTGGGTTTGGAACATGGGCTGAGGTAGGTGTTTAAATGGAACCAAATAGCTGTTAAAGGAACAGCTTCTCAGGAGATAGAGATTGCAGGAAGAGGACAATGGAACGCATATGGGTAAACAGAACAATTGACCATTCTAGTCAAAGCACTGATCCAACTGCTGGGCTCTTTGTTGAAAAGCAGAGCTGCTGCCCGTACATGGATTATACAGATTTGACTCCTGCCCCAGTCTATCTTGCCTCCTGGTCAGTCAGGGTATGTCTACACAGCAGTTGAGTGGTGTCTCCCAACCCCAAGCAGACAGACCCACTTCAGCTCTGCTCAAGCTAGCATGCGAAAAATGGCAGTATGGAGGCTGTGGCATGAGTGGGGGCTCCAGGTAACCACCTGAGCAGGTACCCAGTGGGTCAGGCAGGATGGTACTCAAATGGGTAGCCTGGATTGCCATCCATGCTGCAACATCCACACGGTTATTTTTAGCGATCTAGCTTAAGCAGAGCTAGGAGTTTAGTTACCTGGTCAGGAAGGCATGCTCCCACGGCAGAGTCGACATAACTGAGGGGCAAGGGAAACGGCAGAAGCAGAATGCTCCTCCAGACATAGTGAGTGCTTTACAACAAGTCATCACATCTGTAGTGGGGGGTATCATTGCCAAGATCCACACCCAGACTTTCAACTCCTAGCCTTCCTCAGCCAGAAGGGTAGATGGGACCTCAAGATACCAAGAAAGGAGACGTCCCACTGTAGTTCTACTACGGGAGATGTCTATTTCCCACAGCTGTCTGGTAGCAAGGGTGTAGGCCAGAGCTATCTTTATATGTGAGGCCAACCACAGCAAATATAAATCCTGCTCCCACTGCAGTTAATCCAGAACCCATTAACTTTAGTAGTGTCGGGACAAGTTCGTTGACGTATGATTGGGATTTTGGAAAGTGTCCCAGACAGACAGATGAACAGCTGCCTGCCACTGAAAGTCTCCGCTGCCCAGGTGCCTTTGAAAATATCAGTAACCTTGTATTCACCCTTGGTAGTGACTGCTGCAGAGACCATGAAAGTTGTCTTGTTTCCTTGTGCTCCCCTCTCTGTATCCACCTTCTGTCTCTTGACTTATGCTTAAATTGTAAACTCCTTGGGGCAGGAACCGTCTCTCTGTTCTGAATTTGTACAGCACCTAACACGATGGGAGTCCTGACCTGTGACTCCTAGGCACTGTCGGAATACATATAGTAACAACAAATGACAGAGGATAAATCTTTCCCAAGCAAGGGCAAAGTCATTGTTCCCTGGCTTTGTCCTGGGATTACAATCAATCAATCCGTCCATTCATCCATCCATCCAAATATAATTCTTCCTTTTCGTAAAGTACAAATTGATATTAAAACACATTATTGTGAACAGGCAACTAATTAGGAGCTTTACAGTAATTATACATTACCAAAAGATTGTTTTTACATATCCAGTTGATTTCCTTTGTGACAGTTGCTTTGTTCTGTAAAATTGCATTTTGCTTGTGTGTTTAATTTTATCTTCTCGCCTTTTAGAAATGTCTAGTGAGAGTTTATGGCTAAGTGACAGTCATTCCATTTTAAATCTAGGAGTCTGCATCTATATTGGTGCCACATAAGTCTTGCGAAGTTTGGGAGAGTGACAGCATTTTAAAAACAAATGTCTTTTCTACACTCAGAATCCCTTCCTTTAACTGGGAATCAACATTGGAAAACACCAATGGCTGTAAAATCCATTCACTCCCCGGTCCTGTTACAGCGTAGTCTGGGAGCAGATTGTGTGCATTACAGTACTACCGCATTTCACCCTCGACCTCAGAAAGCTGGTGGCTTTCCTACAATTCTCAGCTCTTTAAACATGTGCTTTAACCTCTTGAGCAGGCTATCAGCTGAAAAACTGGAAAAAACAAAACAAAAACCAAACACAACTACTAAGGGATACATCCTTCCTATCTTCCCATCTGTGAATGATAAAACCTTAGTCCAAACCAAAGTGGTGAGTGTCAAAGGGGCTCTACGGAAAATAGGTCTCAATTCCCTTTTGACCCTTCCAATTCTACAGGATATTTCAAATTGGCCTCGGTTCAAAAGAGAAGATGTTGAAGGTATACCTGAAAACATCATTCAGATAGCTTCCTATCATATACACCTACCAACAATTGTGTTGCGGTCCTAACTTCCTGGGAGTTTTGCATGAGTGTGGATGGTGGAACTAGGGCTTTAATAAACTGCTCTTGTTATCACCCTGCTGGTTAGAAAATATATAAACACAGAGCTTTGACTTTTCTAACACCCTGTCATATTATTAGCAATTGCACTCCTTGGCTGAATGTGGATTACATCACACAACTCACATTACAGCACACGCCATCCCAAACCGTTGCACTCCTGGGGCTCAGGGAAGTACAGGGAGTGCACCCCAGAGGCACACACCACCCCAAAGTAGGTGAGGAGAGGGCATGGGGTGTTCTTGCCTTACCCTTCTGCACCAGCTAGCAGAGCTTTCCTGCTGGAGCCGGGGGTGTGTGCTGCCCCATCCCACGTGGTGGTGCAGCACGTATACTCTATACTTGCTGGAAGGATTGTACTTGCTGAGCGAGGACCTTTCCCCAGGCTTCCTGTGAGCTCCTGCAGTGCCCACTCAGGGCTGTGAGGACACACCACAATTTAGCCTTGCCCACTGCTCCTATAGACATCAACACCACTTTACACCACCACAGATACATGATGATTAATACCAGAGTAACCTCACTGTACATGGCTTTAGAAAACTTTGTGCAACCCTGGGTAATATCTGTGGCTCTATTGGGGGCCTACACTGTACTGCACAACACACAACCAAACCTTCATTGTTCTCCTGTTGCATTCAATCCCACTGCTCACTTGATCAGTCCGAAAGGGTGTCCATTCAGACACTGCTGTCCTTCTTCATAGAATCAGAGAGTATCAGGGTTGGAAGGGACCTAGGAGGTCACCTAGTCCACCCCCCTTGCTCAAAGCAGGAAATTCCACCACCTCCCTAAGTAACCCATTCCAGTGCTTCACCACCCTCCTAGTGAAAAAGTTTTTCCTAATATCCAACCTAAACCTACCTCACCGCAACTTGAGACCATTACTCCTTGTTCTGTCTTCAAAGAGACACAGAAGGTGCTTTTTTTAATCTGCTCCAAACCAGATTCAGATTCCTCTGGCCACCAGCAGCAGACTCAGCTGCATGCAGGGCTGCTTCTGGTGAAAGCCAAGTTAAACAGGGGACAGCCGATGGGTTTGTCTTGTAGCAATACTTATTTTAAGTGAATGGCGAGACAAGGGAGGATAATAATCTCGGCTTTCTTGTGCCCGCTGGCTCAAGGAGGAAAGTACACCGCAGCAATGTGGCGAATAATCAGCTTTACAACATTGTTCAATTACGGTTGGCTGCTCAAACAGCACTTGCCCTTGTTTGTTTCTTTATTAATAGTGAATTTGGAGCAGCTGCTATGGGAGACAACATTCTCTCTTCCTTCAGGGATCACAGTCAACAGAGACCGCAGCAAGGTGAGCTTCTCTGCTCCGTGGGAGGCACAGGCCAGGGTCAGGCAGCTTGGGTTTTATTCTTGGCTGTGCCATTGACCTGCTGGGTGACTTTGTGAGAGTCACCCCATGTGTGTTTTCCCTTCCACTTTTGGGTTACATCATATGTTTCAATGATAAACGCTTTGGGGCAGGAATGATCTATCTTCCATCACATGTTTGTTGAGGGCCTATCATGGAGCCCTGATCTGATTGGTTCCACTCCGTGTTATTGTGAGGCACACTGGTCATTCATTATTATTGTTAATTATTATTACTGGGAACATGGACATAAATATTAACTCATTTTTTATTTGCAGCTTGATGCTTTGTTGCAAATTGTTGGAAGAAACCGTCCCTGAGTTTAACAACATCTGGCAAATACTGGTGACAGAAAAAGTTCCTTCGCCAAAGAAAACCCAGAGAGAAAAACAATGTTCTGAGAGTCAAACGCACAACATTTATGCTCTTGTGGTCTTCATTAATTAAGGATAAACAGCCAGGTGGAACTTTCTTAAGCCTAAACAAGCCCAGTTTTTTAACTTTTCCTGAAAGGGCATGTTTTCTAAACCTTGGTTCTAAACCATTTTTGTTGCTCTTCTCTGGACTCTCTCCAAATAGTCCACAGCTTTCTTAAAGTGTGGTTCCCAGAATCGGAAACAATTACTCAGCTGAGGCCTCATCAGTGCAGAGTAGAGAGGAACAATTACTCTTGTGTCTTACATATAACACTCCTGTTAATAAACCTCAGAATGCTATTAGTTTTTTTTAGTAGCTATATCACATTGTTGACTCGGATTCAGTTTGTGATCCATGATCACCTCCAGATCCTTTTCAGCAGTACTACTGCCTACCCCTCTATTTCCCATTGTGTAGTTGTGCAGTTGCTTTCTCCTTCCTAAAGGAAGTGTTTTGCACTTGTCTTTATTGAATTATTGCTTATGAATTTCCTATTCTGTGTTATTTCCATGAAAAATACACGAAGAAACAAATGAAAAAACAAATTTTGTCTTAAAACAAAACAAAACACATCAGCATTAGCAGCCCCCAAATAAAACGAGCAAAAGCTGGGATCAATAACACTGCCAGAAAGTTCTGCTGGAAGTTGTGTGATCATTGCCTCTGGGCATAAAGAGTTCCATCAATGGAGGAGCATTCCTACTAACTGTGAATATGTTTTGCTGCTCGAATAGACTTCATAGATACGGGAGTGGAGGGGTGTGTCAAACTGAAAGCATGGATCTGGGTACACAAGGAGACATGGGATGGGAAAGGTTAATGCACTGAAATAGACCAGCTCAGGAAATGTCTGGTCTCTTTGGAATATCAAATGAAGAGAAGGTTGTAATCTGTATAAAAGGGTCAAGTCAAACTGGAGCAGTCATCAGCCTATGATGGGACAGTAGATCGAAAATAGACAAGCATATTATTCTTGTAGCTACTGTTAGACAAGAAAAATGTCATGTTAGTTAAATGATGTCATTAAATTCTGTTTCTCGGCAGGGAGCTGCCTTCAAATCTATCCGATAAGGCTCTTCACTATCACACAACTACTTTCCTCGTAAATGACTCTTTTAAATCCAGATTAAAGCTTTTCTTTAGTCAAAGCATAGGTATTACACTAGAGACAATTTCTCAAAGGGAGGCCAGGCTGATCTCCAAGGCTGTTAATGCATCACAATATACAGTAAAAATGGCATATCATGCGCTTCACCTGAGTTTGGTCGAAGAGTGATTCATTATTTTTCTAAAAAAAAGTTTAAAATATAGAAGCTACTGTATATACTCGTTTATAAGCCGAATATTTTTGGTAAAAAAGTGACACATCAAAAAGCGGGTGTTGGCTTATATACGGGTCTAGAATTGAATATCTAATATACTGTTGTTTTGTTTACATGGAGCTTCTGCAGGCACGGAGCCCCTTAGCTCCCTGTGGTCGTGGTTTGCCATTCCCAGCCAATGGGAGCTGCGGGAAGTGGCAAACCGTGGACACTGGGAGCTGAGGGGCTCCGTGCCTCTGAACACTCCAAGTCAACAAAACGTCCCACCAGCGGCATACCCTGATGGGCCAGGAGCCAAAGTTTGCCAACTACTGAAATATAGGGTTGGCTTATGAAAGGGTTGGCTTATGAAAAGGTCATACACCTTTGGCTATTTTTACCTAACCATCTTGTGGGGTAGGCTTATAAACAAACGGGCGAGTATATACGGTAATTTCTCCCATCACCCTCTACACCTATCAGAGAAGTGTGTCTATGAATGAAGCACTGGTCTTCATTTAGTGCTATAATATGCGACTGGTGACTGATGAGGTCAACAGTGATCTGAAGTATGGGTCTAGGGAAAGCATGTTCTTTCTCGAGGGAAAAACAAATGGAGAAAGTATCCTGATATTAAGGTGTGATATTCCTATGGGCTTAATGGATCCTTAATGACCAAAACTAACATGCTCATATTTAGTCTAGGCACCAAAATCCGTAATTTAGGTACTGAAGTAGAAGTGGCCTCGTTCTCAGATGTGCTGAGTGCTCCAAGCTCACATTAAAGTCAAGGGGACGGCTGAGCTGCAATTAGGACACTTACTGGGTCCCTTAATATGGATTTAGGGGCTGAGCTACAAATAATCTTTTAATGGGAGATCACTAAGTAGGAGGCCTGTGAAAGCGAAGGAGGCTATAAGCTGGAGACTGTTTTTTGCTTTGTAGTTAGTACGGGCGAAGGAATGTTCTAAGGATGGTAGGCATCTGTAGGGCTGAAATGAAAGGAACTGACTAGGAAGGAGGAAATAACATCTGATCTATTTTATCTAATAAGGTCTTCCATGTGGAATAGCTTTCTGAAGATTGCATTTATGAATCACCTATATTTGCTGTAGAGAGGGTATGCAAACAACAGGTAGCTACTCACTTAGGGGAAGTAAGCAAAGCTGCACAGAGGGAGGGAAAATGCTTGTATGGCACATGTGTTTCTCTGACAGATTTTCCATATCCTTCAAGGAAACTCCTAGGGAATTGGAGACGTGCATTCTTCCAACTGTCCAAATAAAAGCGACATCTCCCAGTAGCATCTATGGCAGCTTGTCTTGAGCCTTTTCCCAGTGTCGACAGATTTAAGGGCCAACTCCAGCCAACATCCCAGATAACAACACAGCAAACTCTAAGAATATTTCAGTCTTGCTATAATGACTTGTGGAAGTTTCTTCATATGGTTTAGTTATAGTTATTTAGGCTGCGTCTAACATGATCAGCCTGATCTGGGATTCCCAGCTCCCATAGACTCGTGTTAACTTTCATCTGAGCTAACACACTAAAATGAATAGCATAGCAGCAGTAGCATGGGAAACGGTAGCCCAGGTTAGCACAAATCTGCCTAAACTCTGTGGGTACATACTCCGGGGGGGCTAGCCCCAGCCCCTGCTGCCCCTGACTACGGTGACTATACTGCTGTTTTTAGAGTGCTAGCTCTCATGAGAGCTAGAACGAGTACGTCTCCAGGAGCTGGAGATTACCCCTCTCTGATGCGTATAGGCATTGCCCTGGTCACAGAATTATACACTCATGTTCCTTGCCCATATTTATGCAGAGAAGGTTTGGCTCCGAAGATAAACTCAAGTCTGTTTCTTTGATCCTGCTCTCTCTTAACAATAGGCTCAGCATAGCAGAAACGCGCAGGGTATTTTCTCTCTTCCTGACACAAATCAAGTGCAGGTTGCTCAAGCTGTGAAATATATTAAGTTCACAGAGTTTTAACAAAGGTTACCAAACCACAAAATCCTGCTGCGAATCAAACTACTTTCAGATGTCCTTTTAATTATATTAAATGAAAGTTTGGGCCGCTTTGATGCTTATGGGCAAACATCTAGGTCTCTTGAAAAGCTGCTAAAAGTACTCCCTGTTGCTACAGTTAATATACTACATTGTATGCACACTGCTAGCCAATTTATTCCAGCCACTTTAACAAGGATATCCAACCTGACAGGCCACAAAGAACAGCATCAGGAGACAAGCAAAGCACAAATCATTAGAGGACTCCAAAAGTTGTTTGACACACACACCACCGAGCTCTTTGTCACACAGCCAATTAAGTGACCAAATAAGGAACTTGAGAATCCTCATTAATTTGTTTCTTGCTCTATAAATGGAGGTTAAAATCTCTCTTGTCACGTGGCATAATTCAATTTACACTCTGTTCTGAAGCTGCAAGATTCTTCTTTGGTTTAGACACAAGCAGGCATCAATAAGAAGTGGGAAGGCAGGATTAAGCCACTTTAGATATCAACAGACTAATCCTAGACATATCTTTTGTCTGCCAAGAGATATTAGGTTTTCAAAAAAGACCTCTTCCTTTAATCAGTCATGAACTTAATGTCTTGGATCCGCTGAGAAAAGTCGATCATTTCCACATACAACAATGATCCAGACTGTCCATACGTTCAGGGAGAAACATGTGAGATGATACGTGAGGATCAGAAAGGGACCACTTTGATCAAGACAACAGCAATCTTCACAGACTGGAGATGACAAGAACTGAAAGAACACAGGCCAGAATCTTAGCAATGAAATTATTCACATCATGGAGGATCCTGTGTTCTTTACTGCATGGGTAGGGCCTTCAGAACACTTTCACTATCATCGCCGGTAAGGCAAAGGGAAAAGCCTCATTCAGCTTCTAATGGGTGAGAAAGTGGCACTTGCAGGAGTGAAAAGCTATTATAGTTTTGGGGTGTGGCAACAGTAGAGGTATGATTTAGAACTACAGAAGGAGACTCTTCCAGACACACTTAGGGTATGCCTGCCCAGTAGATGGGTGGCGTAATAAATACACAGCCTTGTTCTGCATACAGAACTTTTATCTCATCTTCAACTAGTTATCGTCTGCATGAAACTATCTCCCCTGATAACAAGTCTCTTTTGGTGGATTAGGCCTCTCTCACCACATGTAATTCTTATGCAATAGAATTCTGAGTGAATGTTTCTCTTACATCAGTTCTGACTTCCAAATCGTCAGGCAGCTGTCTATTCATCTATGCCAACATGTATTTGTTGTGTCACTGCTGATGCCCTGAGTTGCCACTAAAGTAGACTGGAGGATTTGACTGGGTTGTGATTTTTGAAAGAAGAAAAAAAAAAAAGACTAGTTATCACATCAACTTCTGAAAGGACGAGATGAAGCAAACTCTATCTACAGTAAAGATCACTGGGTTTGACATTTTTCAAACAAATTATCAGATCAATATTAGCTTTCACTATTCCACTACCTAAAAGGATGGGCTGATAATCTCACAAACATATTTGCAGACACATTTATTTGAAGTAGTCTGCAGTATATTTGAATCCATATTTGACATGGTTTATTTTTTATTATACATACATCTTTGCTCAAGACCACCGTCCGCTTCAAGTATTGGCTATACAGAGTTACCCGTCACTAAATTTCTATAAAAATTACGTATTTATTTCCTCCATGATGAGGAAACCATCAAAACTTGAATCAATTTATCCATGCAGCCCAAACGAAACCTCCTAAAATATCAGTTATTTTAATTGCTGGCTTTGCATTTACTGGACATCCTTCATATCAACTTCTATTGTGTTTGTCCCTTGTTTAGAGAGATCAATAGTAAAAGAATCAGAGAGGTAGCCATGTTAGCCTGGAATAGCAGAGGTAACAAAGTCCTGTGGCACCTTAAAGACTAACTATAAAGTTTTGAAGCATAAGCTTTCGTGGGCTAATACCCACTTCATCCACTGCTTGCATCCGACGAAGTGGGTATTAGCCCACGAAAGCTTATGCTTCAAAACTTTATAGTTAGTCTTTAAGGTGCCACAGGACTTTGTTACCAATAGTAAAAGGTACATTTTCAAAACTCTGCACAGAAACTTAACTACAAGGTTCCAATCCATGGCAATATTCATCTCTATGGCAAAACTCCCACTGACTTCAACAAGGCCAGAATTTCACCCCTCAACTCTAAGGATACGTTTACACTGTGGCTG
Organism: Sternotherus odoratus; assembly: GCA_032164245.1. Taxonomy (NCBI): domain Eukaryota; kingdom Metazoa; phylum Chordata; order Testudines; family Kinosternidae; genus Sternotherus; species Sternotherus odoratus. Next base: position 8,125,101 of record JAVMKO010000004.1, on the reverse strand, counting down.
GAGGTATAATTACCAACTTCGGCAGACATACCTGTGTTAGCTTTGATCAAGCTAGTGTACTAAAAATAGCAATGTAGTCACAGTGGCAAGACAGTGAGCCACTCCAAGTATGATCCCATCTGAGACCCTAGATACTGTACACACTTGGGGTGGCTAGGCCAATCCTGTCACCCATGGCTCTGTGGTTACCCTGCTATGTTTAGCATGCTAGCTCAATCTTCTAGGTTGGGTACATCTGCCTGAGCTGGAAATTATACCCCAAGATTTACTCAGGGGCTGCAAAGGGTCTAATGGACTGCTAAGGTCATCCTACAAATGTCTCTGAATAATTGGCTGCAAGAGGGAATTTTATGGAGTCCTCTTTAATTTCTAATGATCTTATTCTCTTCCCTGTGCAGAGCTGCTGCACTTTTTGGTGACTACAATTACATGAACTTCTAAGGAAAAATGTATTGTTTGAAGACTATATTGAAGCCAAACATGCTGCAACATAGCACATAAACTCATGTTCTTTTATCTTAATACTAGCAAAAATACCCGGCATTGCTCGGGTCCATCGGAGGGGGAGGAGGGCGGAGAGAGCTGAGCGAGTGTGTGTGTGGGGGGCTTTGGAGTGGGGGGAGGGGGGTGAGATTTTAAAAAATTTCGATTCTTACCTGAGGGGGGAGAGAGCTGAGCGAGTGGGGGGGCCTTTGGAGGGGGGAAGGGGGCAGAGAGCTGAGCGAGTGGGGGGGAGCGTTGGAGTGTGGGGGGGAGATTTTAAAAAATTTCGATTCTTACCTGGGGGGGGGGGAGCTGAGCGAGTGTGGGGGCCATTGGAGCGGGGAGGGGGGAGAGAGCTGAGCGAGTGGAGGGGCCGTTGGAGGGGGGAGAGAGCTGAGCGACTGGGGGGGGCATTGGAGTGTGGGGGGGGAGAGAGCTGAGCGAGTGTGGGGGCCGTTGGAGGAAGGGAGGGGGGTGAGATTTTAAAAAATTTCGATTCTTACCTGAGGGGGGAGAGAGCTGAGCGAGTGTGGGGTCCGTTGGAGGGGGGTATTATGACATCATAACTATGTCACAGAGAACAGCAGGTGTTAACCTGCTGCCCAGCTGATGTGAATGGGCTTTAAAGAATTTCACCCCTGGGGGGCGTCAGAGGTCAGATTTTAAAATTTTTTGACTCTTATCCTGATTAGGACCCTAAAGCCTATAACTGTACCAAATTTCAAGTCTCTAGCTCAAACGGTGTGGAAGGAGTAAGGCAGCATACATACATGCGCGCACACATACCACACACACACACACACACACACACACCATTTGACTTTTATATATATAGATATTCAAAGTACAGACCATATTAGAGATGGGAAAGAGCAATTAGATCATCCATTCCATTCTCCATCCCTTGTTTCTCTTCAGAAGGTTTATTAGAGCTTTGTACAGCGTAGGGCCTTCTATACAGGAAGACACTCTGGCCAGCTAATCCAAATTAACTCAATGCGCAAGGTTAAAGTGGATTAGTTAAACAACATTAAGACCCTGTATGGATGCTCTCATTCAGAATTATATTAATATTAATTTAATTTAGTTTAATTCACTTTGGAAGTCAATCCTTAACTTTCAAACACGTGAGTAGCCCCACTGAGTTAAAGTGAAATATTTGCATGCTTCACGTTAAGCATATGGACTAGATAACCTCCTGTGGTCCCTTAGAACTCTGATATTCTATGATTCGATAATATGCTTAAGTCTGTGTAGGATGTGGGCCTTATTTTGCAGCCACCGCATTTCTTTAAAAGTATGGTAAATCCGCTATACATTACTGGCCAAAGGAAAAAATAAAAACAAATATAAGTGCTTTTTCATTTTTACACAGCAAAATCTTGAAGACCGCAAAGAAGAAGAAGAAAAATGTGTTTGGCTACTCTCTCTGAAATCTTAACAGTACTCAGCCTGAGGAATGGAAAACATTTACTTATCTTTACTGATGAAAGCAAATCAGTGCACCAGTACAGTTAGCTGGGGTAAGGCTAGATACATCTCTCACACACCTCAGGATATCTATACCCAAAGGGATCAGACCGGGTAATGACGAGGAATGCAGTTTTATACACATTTTACAGTCTTAGAAATCCATGCACTCTCACCCCAAGTGCTAGAAAATGCATTGGCAAAGCAAAGCGTATCATAGCATGAGATGTCATGTTTTGTAGGTGCAGAAACTAGAAATGTACAGATGTGTAGAGGGGACTTTAAACATAAATGTGTGTTTTGTTTTAATGTCTCTGTGTGTATTATATACATATAAATAATGACAAACCCTGCATTATTGAAACGTTAAAATTGCAAAATTAAACGCACAAAAATCAGTTGATTAAAAAAAAAGTTCCTTATTGCAAATGTAACTCATTCACATTGTATGTACTGCTTTATAAGATTCATTGGATCTATAGTCAAGGTAACAGACAAATTGCACTATCATCCTGATCCTGCAAAGACTGAGTAATAATAATATCTAGTGCTTTTCATCAGTAGATCTCAAAGCTCTTCACATTCCCATTTTACAGATGGAAAAACTGAGGCACATAGCGAGGGAGTGACTTACCCAACATCTCCCATCAGCCTCGTAGCAGAACCCAGTGCAGCACTCTATCCACTAATCACTAAGACAATGAGTGTGCATAAAGTTAAGCTGGTTTGTAAATCTTTGCAGAATCAGGGCTACGGATTGCAACTGGTCATCACTTATGACAAATGTCCCCTTTTTGCTGAAGTCTTCCATGGTTGGTCTCAGCCAGCAGGTGGATTTGGGAGGAAAGTTTGAAGAAAACCTTTTTTCTTATTTCTGAGTTATCTGAGGAGGGTAAAATATAACTTTTCCACTTTAAAGGAGAACTCTAAAGATTAGGGGGGTTTTGTATATGGAAACTCCAGGTTAGCTGAACTCCCAAGGCACAATTTGGCATATTCTCTATGAAGACTCCTACTAACGTCCCTGGACACTCTACCTGAGGAGGATTTACAGGGATGGGTCCCAAAAAATTAAAACTTCACCTGTGGCAAATCCTCCAGGACAAATAGGTGCTATGGGAGTTGGACAAAAATATTTTAAAATTAAGATAGAACCATAGAAGCGTAGGACTGGAAGGGATCTCAATAAGTCACCTTGTCTAGGTCCCTGCACTCAAGGCAGAGCTAAGTATTATCTAGACCAGGGTTTCTCAAACTGGGGTTTGTGACCCTCCGGGGGCCTTCACATGTAGTTTGTTCCAGTGCTTAACTAACCTGAGAGAAGTTTTTCTTAATGTCCAACCTAAACCACTCTTGCTGCAATTTAAGCCCATTGCTTCCTGTTGTATACTCAAAGGTTAACGAGAACATTTTTTCTCCCTCCTCTTTGTAACAACCTTTTATGTACTTAAAAACCATTTTCAGGTCCGCCTGAGTCTTCTCTTCTCCAGACTAAACGAACCCATTTTTTAACCTTTACTCATAGGTCATGTTTTCTAGAACTTTTATAATTGTTGTTGCCCTTCTCTGGGCTCTGTCCAATTTATCCACATCTTTCCTGAAACATGGAGCCCAGAACTGGACACAGAACTCCAACTGAGGTCTAATCAGCATGGAGTCGAGCGGAAGAATTACTTCTTGTGTCTTGTTTACAATACTCCTGCTAATACATCCCAGGATTATATTTGCTTTTTTGCAACAGTGTTGCACTGTTGGTTCATATTTAGCTTGTGATCCTCATTAAAGAATAATGGCAGTGGGTGTAGCCCTACCCCCGTGGTGTAGTTCAGCCCTCCCCCTTTTTCTCTTCTGGGTATTTGCTCTTACCAATACTTGGATCAGCTTGATTTAAGCAGGCACACTGCATAGTGGGAGATGTTTCTGAATTGCCTGCTGCACTAGGCGGCTGTACTCCATCTCAGGGCACACCACCTCACCTGTGCCATCTGCTTTGGCCAGTTGCCCGGCAAGGAGCTGGGTTTGGAGGAGTCTGGGAGAGTTAGGAGGTGGGAACATGGCTTAGTTATAAACATTTGGTAATTATTAGCTAACTTAACCCTCTCTTTCCTCATCTCCCATCTTCCGGTTCTCAGTAAATCCCCCTCTCTTACACTGTTACTTTATGCCGTTCCTTTGCTGGGGTTAAGTTTATTTAATTTTATCGCCCTGGGGACTGGACTTGTAGCATTAGCACTGATTATCTCAAGGGAGCCCATCCCTGTGTATCTGGCCCAGTGAGGAATCCCCTGAGTGGAGGCACCAGGCGCCAAAAGGAAAACGAGTCCCAAACCATGAGAGGAGAGAGGAGAAGTTGCTCAAAGTATTGGCGAAAGCAAATGCCCAGAAGAGAAAAACGGGGTGGGCCTAAGTCACACCAAGTGGGACAGGCTACCCCCACATGGCATTATTCCTTAATGAGGACAAGCTGCATGTTGCATTCAGTTGTTTCTGAGTGACCAATGTGCATAGAAGGTTTACCTTCCTTTTCTAAGGTGAAAATGCATCTGCACAGGTGGGATAGGCACAGGTAAAGCAGGGACTGCTCCACGGGGAGGAGGGGCTAAAATGGGAACAAGTTGCGGCCACCTCACTCCCAAATCCCATCCCCAACCGCAGATCTGTGCAAGGTAGACCCCTCCGCTGCACTCTGGGGACACCAGGGACCAGGTGGTGCTTTCCACCACCTCTCCACGTGGCCTTAGGAGGAGAACATCAGAGAGGAGCCGACTGGAAATTCCACCCAGTAGGGGTAGGATCAACCAAAGCACAGACCTGAGGATGCTCAGAGAACTTCCTATGGTTCTCATGGGTGATTGGCTGTGTCTGTTTGATCCACACCTCCCGTGCCTTTACAGTGTTCACCACAGATTCACTTCACACCTGGCCCTCATTTGGCCCTATTCCCTTGGCCTTCCATTTAGCTGATACCCTCCTAATTAAACCAAGCTCCCCCACCCCAAAAAGTGGAACCAACATGCCATTTGTCACCATCTCTTTATTCACGTTGCTGGTGTATAGCATCCATATCCCTACCTTGTGCCTCTCTTGTCTATTATTTATATATATATATATATACCCTGTTTCCCCAAAAGTAAGACATCCCCCGAAAATAAGACGTACTTCCAGTTTTGCCAGTTTTGCCTCTCGCTGTAATATAATGTAATGTAATTTTGGGAGCAAAAATTAATATAAGACACTGTCTTATTTTCGGGGAAACACGGTATATACATACATACACACACACACACACACATATATACACACACATACACAATGTATATTGTAAACTGAGTTTGTACAGCACCTCACACAATGGGCCACCAGTCTTGGCTGGTCCTTAGGTACTATAGTAATAAACATGATTAATAAATAATAACAATAATACTATTACTAATAAGAAAACTGCCTTCCCCATTTAGATAACTCAAAACATGGCTGAAATAATTTTCTCCAATCTTTCCCCCAATCTTCCAGTGAGTTTGTGCCCCAACCATTCCTGAAAGTTGTACGCAATGGAAAGTGGAATTATAACGTTATCCTGTAGCCTTAACTAGAGAATTGACTGCCACAAAGGCTAGAGTAATCAGATACACAGACACAAGAACAGCCCCCGACATTCAGTCAAACAACTTGACAGATGTATAAAAACACTAGAAATACCTGGACATAGGCCCTGCAAGAGCGCTCCCTTTTCTGAAGCTGAATCCATAAAGACAGCAGATTAAAGACGGAATAGAAAAAACAAGTTAGTGACAGAAGAAAACAAGGGGAAAAAAATAAAGAAAACATCTACACAAAAAACTATAATTTCTCTGTTGATGAGTTTCTAGGAGAACATGCAAGCTAAGCAGCAGTGGAATGCGGTAAGTACTGGCTCTAGAAACCGTTGGTTAGTTCTTTTCAGGAAAGCACAGACCGGAAACTCTGCCACCGCAGCTGTTAGTTAGGGCAGCAGACCTGGAGGCAAACTGTAACTATTCTGTAAGCTACATTTACCTTGCAAATTTGCAATCATACATTGCACATCATGTCAGCCAATGCCAGAGATTTTGAGCCATATTCTTATTTTCACAGGGCTCCTTTACATTGCTCTGAAGGTGTTAAGAGTCCTTAAAGAGGTGTCAATTACAGTTAAAGGAGAATCAGGCTGAATATGTCAGGCTATTTTCTCTTTGGGCTGCCTACACAGTGTTGGGTGTTGGGAGCTCACTGGGCTGCTGGCACACGCTAAAATCTCCCTAGAGGATGTTAACATAGTTGAATTTTTAACAAAAGAAAACGATGCCCTACCACCACCCCAGGTCATTTCAATTCATTTGATAACAACTTGTCTGCAAAAAAATAAGAGCCCAGGTGATGGTTTTCAGGCTAAATATTGAGTGAAGTCCTCTTGGTGGACTTAGACATTTCTCCGAAAGATTAAACAAATATTGGATGGCTGGTACTTGCTTTCTTTTGCTCTCTCTGACTAAAGAGAACAAAACACAAACTCTTTGCTAATCACTTTTTTCTTTTCTTTTCGGTGTATTAGCCTTGATCAGCAAAGGGGATAATGGAGCCGCGACTTTACTGCCTATTGTTTGCCCAATACTACTTCCAGCTTTCGTCCACGCGTTCTTAAATGAGCACCGAGCACTTGTTCCTCTAAAGAATTAAGTGGGATAGGAGAGCAAGTAAATTACTGAGCCTGTCATTTGGTTCACTGACTTGTGTCGCTGATTTGCAGGACTCCACACACTCCAGATTTTTAATGTGCAGCACAACTGGTTTGTACTAGTTGACTGTGGAAACCTGAGGGGGAAAAACTGCTAGAGGGGACCACGGGAAGGCAAAGCAGAATGAGAAACACGCTGTTTTGATGTGTTATTTTCTCCAATCACTATAACACAATGTTCATAGAAATGGAGAAATGTCAGAAGGCGAAATGGACAAGGATTAAAAACATATGTTTTGGAAAGCAAAGGTGACTGGATGCTGTATGTTGCTAAGCAATATTCAAAGTAGCAAGCAAATTAGAATCATGTAACCAGTTAGTGTGTGACAGTAATTGCTAGTTTTACACAATGTTGTCAGATATCAACATAATTTCCGATCTAAAAGCTTTGCAGTAGGTCTGTAATACACACTGTTATGTCCCTGTAACAGTTAATGCCCTCACTGTTATAGGAGAGCGTGAAGCAATATTAATGAATAGCATCAAGTTAGCCCAGCTGACAGCACAGGCAAAGCACAGGATGCAAAGGACTATAAGTCCTAGAGTTGTTTTTTTATTTTAAATATAACAATCCAAAAAATCCTTTGTGCTTAAAACAATAATAATGTACATCAAAGAGATAACTTTGCTTTTCATAGAATTATTTGATTTTGTCCTCCCCCCCCCCCCCCCCCCCCGCACCTCCCCCATACACACTCAACCTAACCTTGGAACCAAGTTCTGCTCTTGGAGTGACCAGATGTCCTGATTTTATAAGGATAGTCCTGATTTCTGGGTCTCTCTCTTATATAGGCTCCTATTACACCCAGCCCCCTGCTCCGGTTTTTCACATTTGCTGTCTGGTCACCCTAAGTTACACAGATGCCTCTTCCATTAAAGCCAATGGTGCAACTTGGAACAGGATTTGGTACCTTGTTTTAATAATATGGTCTACATAACTGTGTATGTCAAACTGAGGGATCTATTCTTTGTCTTACGGGCCAATGGAGGGTCTGTATCAACAACCACTTTAATTCCACATAGGTCCTATTTTATGGGCTAACCTGACACTTAAGTGATGTGTAAACCCTGGGCTGACATTTTACAAGGAAGTGAATTTCATCTTAAAGGAGCACGTTTATTTGTATGAACTCCACAGGTAGAAATTCAACTATCAACCACTTCCCAATTTTTAACATTTAAATTGCCAACTACACCCAGCTCCCAAGAAAACAATAATTTTCCATCTAGACCTCACAGGAACTACACGGGAATCATATGATACAAAAGGTAGCCCTGGAAAAAGTTATACATAAAAAGAACTGTCCAATGTTGAGTTACCTTGCCAGGTTGTGCTATTTAAAATAAAAGTGTTTTTTCTAATAAACATTCACTTTGCCATTTCAAATACCTTTCCCCTCCTCCCATCAATGTAAATTCATTGGCTAGGATTTTTATAAACCCAGATCCCTCATTGTGTAGTTTAGAGTGTGAGGGTCATTTCACAAGTGGATTCAGCAATAGACTCACTGGGCAGAATCCCACTACCGGTCACACGGGTGTAAATCCAGATTATTTCCAATTGCCTCAACAGTTTCTCAACTCACTCAACTATTCGAGGGCGGATATTTTCCAGCACTAGCAGCACACTTGGCATTAACAACTGGTCCGCAACTCAACAGACTAAAAATACATTGCAAATGAAACCAGCCATGTGCTCCCATCTACTCAGAAAGAATCGCATCTGAACACTGGCAATAGTGAGGCCTTCTAACAGGTCTCTGGAGAACGCACAACTGCTGGTTATCCTCCTCACCCTTCCCAAGGCCTTCACTTCTTACCTTGTTTAAACTGCGCGCCGCACTGTCTTTCCCACCTGGAGTCAGGTTTCGGAGCTGCACATCCAGCAAGCCCACCAGTTGGTCCATGGCTCGGACGGAATATGTGATGTCTCCAGCATTCAGGTGATTTTTCGTCTGCTCTGCAAGCTCTCTGGCAATGTTGGCAGCTGTCTCCCCGGACTTCAGCTGGGAGTTAAAGGACAGGAGAGAATGGAAACATGTTTCACTGTTCCTAGCTACATGGTAAAAAGCATAGAAGGAAAAGGGTTCTATTTTCTCTTTTTAGAGGCATGCATAAGGATCATTGTACCTTAGAGGTTTTTAAGGTACTTAGAGGTTTTTAAGGTCCTGCTCAACAAAGCCCTGGCTGGGATGATTTAGTTGGGGATTGGTCCTGCTTTGAGCAGGGGGTTGGACCAGATACCTCCTGAGGTCCCTTCCAACCCTGATCTCCTATGATTCTATACCATCAGCCCAGATCTTTGCCATGAATGTAAATATCCTCAATTACCCCCATGTTTTAATCTGACTCAGTTTGCAAGTATTACTCCTTTTCTTGTGAAAGACAGCTGTGTGTCAGAGTGGGCAAAGCAGAAGAATTAAAAGGTGATGCAAATGTTTAACTATTTGATGCATTTTCCCCTGCAGCAATGCAACTATTTTTTTTTTATTTTAATCATTCTGCAGTCCCCCCCTACACACAGAAAGTTAAGAGAGCAAACTGTTTTGCAAAGTAAAGGTTCAAGCAGGGAATACACCACAAGAGATTTCAGGATTTAAAATCAGTGAGCTGAATCCAATTAAACACACACTGCTTTCTTGCCAGTGTGGCTGAGTTGACTTCAGTGGAGTTGCTTCCCAATTCCCACCAGTGTAGTGAAAACAGAATCAGGCCCTATAACTGCACAATACTGGAATCTTTGGGCACGATATTCCTTTGTACTATAAACTTGCCAGCAATTATTATAACACAAATAAAGATGTGGAGGTTGGAAAGAAAGTGCAGCTGCCTTAAATGGAATTCCCGGTTTCTCAATACCTACCTTAGCACAATCAATGTGTAAATATGTATGTGCTTATCATCAGAATAACAGCAGCTCTCAAACCCAGCAGACTACTTGATGATGAAAGAAAGAAGTTACATTGCAGCTACTGCTCTCCACAGTAAAACTGACTTCTCATAAAAAGGAACAAAATGAGACTGCTCTAACCCACACTAACTAGGAAACAAACGGCAATTTTCATAACTTTGATTTAATAAGTAGAAACATATTCAGCCGTTCAAGGCACTGCTGAAAAGAAGAGCTGTTTAATACGTTGGCTATTGCTGCAATTTGGGAGCCATATTAAACAGTGGGAGTGCTTCACCTCAATCACTTCATTGTTAAATCTTAAAAGTTTGAATTTAATGGCTTACTGAATCTTCTGACTGGCAGCATGAAAACACACAGTCAATGGGGAAAGAGTGTCAACTTCAAACAAGGGACCAAGCTTCCCTCTGCCGCCACAGAGCAGCCTTCAGTAGGGCCCAGCAAATAGCCTGTTTGGATTATACTGGAGGTTAGAGATTTTAATATCTGCATCATTAGCAGATGCCTGAATCTCAATATCACATAAACCAAACCTGAACCTGGCATTCCCCTGTCACATGTGTTTCCTATTTGGGCTTTCATCTTCACCTTGAGCTGTTTTACCTTGCTGGGTTTGTGCTTCCTTCCTCTCCATAGGCATGAAGGGAAAATGCACAGAACTGGGTATAAACAAAGTTACAAATTCCCTCCAGGGTGAAAAGGCCACTATCAAACTGTCGTCCAATGGGTAAAATTAGATATTTCTCTTGTTCACCCATTTTGGGTGCCTATTTAAATGCTGGATTGTAGAAACAGAGAAATAGCAGACAAAGCTTTTGTCTCCATGTAAATCAATTTCCTGATGTATAAACGAATAACTACCATTAATTCAACAGCAAGAACTGTTTGATTTAATGAAGCCAAAGTGAAGATGCTCATATACTCATCTTCAGTGTTGTTCTTTCCATTATAGCAATGACAACTTATATTCAAGGATTACAATAGTTTCACTTTACTGTTCATGGATCTCCTACCCCCGAGACCAGATTCCACTTTTAAAAGGTGTCTGCCGCTCTGTGCTCTGATGAACAGTCAAAGAGATCTTGATTCTAGTATAGTGGCTGGCCTCTTAGATACCATTCTGTGACACTACTAGTGGTAACAGATATTCTACACATTCTTCACTTTTGTTCTAAAACAAAAACTTTTAAACTGGCGGCCCACGCGCTGGCCGGACAGAATTATGTGGCAGGCCGTATAAGGCCCGCGGGCCGGAGGTTCCCCACCCCTGCAGTAGATGGTCCCAGAAATGCCACTGCTTCTTGAAGTTGTGTTGGTACGTCCATCATGATGTTAATGAGCATGCCCTCTGGTTCTAGGCCACGGTGTTCGTATCCTTCCAGGTGCCGCAGATCATTGTGTTTAAAATAGGTCTCCGGGTTGTAATGAAGAGGAGTCCACCAAATACAAGAGTCCTCTTCCTTTGAAGTCAGCACTTTGTTTTGTTCCGTTTCAGTGCATTGTCTCCAGCAACCTACAATATTTTATACAGGTCTGTTACTGGGTTCTTGTTCTGTGTTGTCCCAAACGATAAAAGCATCTGTGTGGCCTGGGAGCTGCTACACCGGTCTATAGAATATAACAGAGGCTAAACAAACACCAAAATGGAGGCGTTGGAAATGGTGCCTGTCAAAAGACATTAAAATGCCGCCAAGAACTCTCTTGAGTTAGGAACATTTGCCAAAACTAATCTGATGCATCCAGAAGGGTGAAGACTTTGACACCTGCCACTCCCCGCCTCCTGCCCCAGATTTCACGTCTGGCTGGCATGTGATACAGCTCCCTCCTCACGCTGGTATATTCTGTCCCAAAAGGTTTCTCCAACCACTGCCAGCAGAATGCACCCATGGTCTGTAGGTTCCTCTACTGTAAGCTGCTGCTCACAGCCACAGGAACTGTGCTGGCTGCACATAGGGTAAAAAAGAGTCACAGACTTAGGGCCACTTGCCATTTTACTGTTAACCTCCCTAAATCCTTTAAACATTTTGCCACTTAAGTTATAATGTTCTGAGTCAAGTCCTGTTCTACAGTAAACATCAGTCCAATGGCTAGCCAGATTCCAGGCCTAAGATATGAGTTCCATCCCTTGTAACAATTTCAGCATACGCTTCTCTGTCATATATCGGGATGATATGGCATCTTCCTGCTGAAGAAACAGGGCAATGTGTGTTTTAAGGATATTTACTTGTTTCATAAATTGCCATCTATCAATGATAATGTGTCACAGTCATACTGATAACACCTTGATTTCACAAAAAGAACGAGAAGTACTTGTGGCACCTTCGAGACTAACCAGTTTATATGGGCATGAGCTTTCATGGGCTATGACCCACTTCATCAGATGCATAGAGTGGAACATACAGTAGGGGGGAAAAATTCTCTCTCTCTCAAAGGTTGCCAAACCAACTTTAAATGGCTTAATTAATTAAGATGATCTATTAACAGCAGAAGAAAAAAAAACTTTAGTAGTGATAATCACGATGGCCCATTTCAAGCAGTTGGCGAGAAGGTGTGAGTAACAGTAGGGGGATACTTAACATGGGGAAATAGATTCAATTTATGTAATGACCCAGCCACTCCCAGTCTATATTCAGGCCTAAACAAATGGTATCCAGTTGGCAAATTAATTCCAGTTCAGTGGTTTCTCGCAGGAGTTTGTTTTTGAAGGTTTTTCTGTTGAAGAATTGCCCCTTTTAAGTCTGTTACTGAGTGACCAGAAAGATTGAAGTGTTCTCCTACTGGTTTTTGAATGTTAGGATTCTTGATGTCAGATTTCTGTCCATTTATTCTTTTACATAGAGATTGTCCACTGTGGCCAATGTACTTGATTTCAGTACCTGCGTCCATTTTATATGCAATTTCCATTTCTTGGGCTTTAAGGATAATAGGTCAGTCTTTGCCAATGGCAACTGAAATATGGATTCGCTGTACAGCGTTTCAGCGCTGAGGTTATCAATGTATTCTTCAAAGCATTTAATTCTCCTTTTTCCTGCATAGGTTTGCAGATTGGTTGCACTCACAACAAATGCTGCACTTTTGGCTAGATGCTAGACAGTCTGTATGTGCATACGCATTTTCCCAGTTCCTACACAGCCATCAGCTGCTTTGTGCTCTTCCTTGTGCTGACTGCGTCCCTTGTGGGTTTTCTTCTCATGTCCGTCCTTTGTGCCCCTCTGAGCGATACCCTCAGGGGTGCTTCCTTGACTTTCCTCTTCATGGAGCTTGCAACTGCAATTTGGCTTGTTCCATTGCTTCGCAGATTCGGTTGTTTTTAGGGTTAGTTCACCATCACTCAGCAAACTTCCTTCCCTAAAGCTCACTGCCATCTTGTTTCTAATGGGGAAATTTGTCAGTAGGGCCAAAGAAAATCTCACAGAACTGTCTCTCGAGCTTCCAGTCCATAAAACACTTCTCAAACACATCTTGGCTGTTATTGTTCTCATGCGGAAGAGGAGTCCTTTATGACTTACTTTTTTCCAGAGCACACAACAATCTCCAAGCTGTGCTAGGACTCTATCAAAATTAGAACCATCCACAGGTAAGAGCTGGAAACTATTACAACTACATAAGGCCTCTGCACTCGATAAAGTTAACAGGAGGGTCACTTTCTTGGCATCACTCGGGTCTCCATCCACAATGGTTGATAGAATCAAAACCCTAAAATGCTTCAGTGAATCCTCCTCTGTTTACAACTGTGATCTGCAACTACTTTATCTAATGATTATTTCACATGTATCTAACAGCAGGGAAACCAGAGTTTGCACTTAGGTGCCGCCTGAAACTATCCACTATGCTGAGCAGTCACAAAGTCTAGCTTCCATGGAAGACGGTCACCTATTGACCGCTAACTACTGCTATCTCCCACAGCCTTGCACAATAACAAACAAATAACTTAGCGAGACAAACACCATTGATCAGAGGTGTCTAACACCTCGCCTGTTTGATACACTCATGTGTCCTACATGAGCTTTCATTTCAAATACATTTCTAGTAAACATGACCGCACAGCAAAGAGAAACAAATGGTACCGAGTCTCAGAGCCTAGGTCAACTGAGTCAGGTTTGCAGGGCTTGGACAAAGAGAGAGATGGGGATGGAAACAGAGAAAGGAGGATGGAGAAGGGGAGAGAGGAGGGCAGAAATAGCTGTGGTCTTAAGGTGAGAAGATTTTCCCACTGCGCGAGGCCGGATAGGACATAACTCCTCATAATGAAGATGACAATACAGATTTAACTGGAATTTTTCCAAACTAGGAACCTAAAGTTGTACTTGGAAATCTTCATTTGGGCTCCTTAGTCAGTAACAACATTTACAAAGTATTGAACATCCCACCAATCTCACCGACTTGATTCAGAGCCACTGACTGCTCAGCACTTTGGCGAAGATGCCTGAACATGGACTTAAGAGCCAACATCAGATTCCTCCATTGCTTTACTTAACACATTGAGCAGGGGATTTTCAAAAATAGCTAAGGGATTAAAAGTGAATAGGACATGGCTCCAACATCGCTTAGGTACATCTGAAAAGCTCCCCAAGGGCCATGAGCTACTCTTTGTGCTACTCTTGAGACCTATGGGCACTTCTGCTACCCTTGGAGGATCTCCCAAGTTCAGACCTCAGTCCAGGGACCAGGTTACAAAATGGAATTTGGCCTTCTCTAAAAGTGAGTTTGAAACCCCCACATAGATAATGATAGATATAGCACACCTACCCACCTACGTCTGCGTGTACACACTCAGGGTACGTCCATACTACCTGTTGGATTAGCAGGTAGTATTCGATGTATCGGGGATCCACTTATCACATCTCGTCTAGACGCGATAAATCGATCCCTGAACGTGCTCCCCATTGACTTTGTTACCACGGACTCTGGAACTCCAGCTCCGCAAAACGAGTAAGCGGAGTTGACGGGGGAGCCGCTACGGTCAACTCGCCGCTGTGAGGACAGCCAGTCCTCCAAGCAATGACTGAGGAGGGGGAGAGAGCTGAGCAAAGGGAAATTCATTTTTCTCGCCCTGTTAACAAATTCCTACCACGCACAAATTCCTGACCTGCCCCCAGTCCCTCCATGATCTCCTTTGCTCAGAAAAGTGCCTTGTTCTTGCATAGGTCAGCTCAGGCTTCTGCAATGTTAAGGTGACACATAAATCTTTGTCTGTCTTCGTGTTTGGCATACAATAATGTGAATAAGCAAGCTGTGTGTGTGTAAACTGTGTGTGCAAACTGTAAGCTGGCAGTGTGTGTGTAAACTGTATTTAAAGGCATCTTATTTAGTCATTTTTCTGTTTCCAGCTTGTTTACTTTCTGCTCCTAAGAGGAATATTCTGCATATTCTGCTGCAAAGAATGCTGTTTTTTTCACAAGGCTAGAAGATGAAATAAGCAGACAGTTGTTCTCCCAGGCAGCACCCACAACTAAAACGGCTCCTGGGACATCTTCAGAGAAATCACACACTGGGCGGAAAGGCTGTGACTGATGAAAGCAAGCAGTAAAACAAACAGCATAAGGCTGATAACATGACCTCAAAACCAGGACAATGCAATGGAGCCGAAGATGACCTTTTCGCTGCCTCTTACTACATGTAGCAGTGCATAACTCAATACACTTGGCAAGTTTATTCTCCTGCTGTGTTATGAGGGCACTGTAGGCACCAACAATAGACTTAAAGTAAATGTCAGGAGGCCAATGAATTGCTGAGGTGGGGATCCATTCCGAGTCCCCATCAAGCACAATGATTGTAATAGCAGCTAATATGGGACTGTAAACGTTTTAATACCATGCTCTGGGTGGGTGAATGGCTGGTGCAGCGGAAGAGCAAACACTCCTAAAAGAAGCATAAAGGAGGCAAGGACAGTTTTTTATTGGGGGGGGGGGGGGGAGACGATTTTTAGGGACACAAAACTATGAGGCCCGATTGACTAAAGCCCTCGATGGTTTCACTGAGTGCTGGATGGGGGAATCCCACCCTTTGGCTCTATAGCCTGGATCCCGGAGACAACAGTAGGAGGAACTCTGCTGAGACAGGAGCATGAGGGCCGGGAAGAGGGAGCATGCAGGCAGAGCCCCTCTCTGGCAAAGGAGTATTTCTCCCGATGCTCCAAGCTGTGCTGCTCCCCCCCACGTCTCTTGCATGAGAGGCAGAGAGGAGAGCAGAACCAGGGAGACCAATCGGTGAATGGAAGGGGAGGAGCTATGAAAGTCTCCCTGTCACTGCAGTGGATTTTGCTCCAGTTCCGTGGCCTGCTCCTCCTCCACAGCCCTTTGGAGTCGACTGGAGTTTTTCCACTGACCTCAGTGGATTTCAGATCATGGCTCTACATGGCTGGATTTTCAGAAGAGCTGAGCTCCCACTTAGGCACCTAAGGAAGCCGCCACATCTTCCAAAGCGCTGCACTCCCATGAAGACAAAATGGAGCTTCTCGGATGCGGACGGCTTTGGGAAACCCAATCCCTGCTAAGGGCATTTGAAAACCTGGCCCTTAATTTTCAGCCTGCTTTGAAAGTGCCTCCCAAATGAATGGGAACAACTCTACTGCTCAAATGACATCTGGGGTGTGAAATAAAATAAGCCTAATCTTGATGGGGATATCATCAGTACAGGTTATTATTCCCCCCCACCGCACCCCCGCTAACGGCTAATGGCCCAGCCATCTCCCAGATGCCGAGATGAATTATGACCAGCATGAGTAATATTAACCCCTCTGGGATAAGTCAGTGGGTAATAAAATAAAAACCGCACAGCTGCTAATGGCAGCAAACACAGTCTTTATAAATCAGCAAGTCTGATCACATCAGGAGAGAGTTACCCACTCTTCTGTCTGGGCTGGGCTGCAGTCAAGTCAAGGTGCACGGGGTTCTCAATGTTTGCAGTCTGCAGAGCAGTCTGGTGCTAATCATTATCCTGCCACGTTTTTGGGAGGGGATACAAACATATACAGCTGATCCGTCATGCCATCTCTGGGGGGTGGCTGTGTTAATGGTCTGACCAGGTTACTGAGCCTCAAGGTAGTTAGAAAAGGAGAGAGAGAGAGAGAGAGACAAGAGAGAAGTGCTGTTTCCTGCAGGGTCTCCCCAGACTGTTCATTTGCAAAGCCTATCCGGAAGAGCAATCGTTCAGGCACGCAGCATCATAGCTTGTTTGTCATACCAGGGTACTTTTATTTAGTCATAAGGAGCAAATAAATTCCCATCAATTGCTAGAAGAAGAATTCAGCCCGCAGACTCTGTGGTGTAAACGCACATCTGGTCTCCATTTGTAATGCAATCAGCTGACAGCACCGCTGAGCATTGACAACAAAACTGTTCAGTGTATTGCAGCCAAAGTGGGCCGGTTCATTTCTGAGTCGGAGAGCTTTTATTGTCACATGTTAATGTCCTTTTTAACACTGATAAATGACAAAGAGTTACACAACATTCATCACATAACTTTGTCAAAAGATAGAGGCTAGGTTGCTTTTATTTCCATTAGCTAATCCAATCCACTCCAGTTCCTAGTTCCCTTTTCTCTGGGATGCGGGTTTGACATCCCCATTAAACATTCTCTCTGTAGTTTTCCGTGCTGTGGACCGTCTGATCAAAAGTAACAAAAGCCATTGTTTGACTGCATTGGGGGCCAAAATGTAAAGCCCCAGAAACTTTCACAGGGACTAGGCTTTCTGGGTCTTAAGAGAAATTAAAAATAGCAAGCTAGTCTTCAATATGGAAATCCAACTGTACTGTGCAATTGTGTCCTCAGGAAAAAACGTTATTAGGGATTATTCTAAGGGTACAAAGAATCAGAAAAATCTTTAGGACACATGAGGGGAAAAGATCCCTTTCCTGATAATCTCACATTTTCAACATTCTTGTATCACTTTCCTCCCTCAAACTCAAGGTCTCCCCTCTCCTCTCCCTTTTCCAGTTGGCTGTGTTAGTTTAAATCTTATTTCCGACTCTGTCTTTCCCCATCCTCCCAGTGTTACAGGCACGAGGCCTTTAAAATTCCTGCTCCACCCCATTCCATAGCCCAAGGATGGCTTACTTCTGCATCAGCGCCTCACGTGGCATGGCCGTCACGTCTCTTGGTTATTGTAATGTTTTGGTTTAAGCACTGTTTCCTTTGTCACCTTTGGTACTAGAGGTGGCATATAAATATGATGCAATGTCATTGACAAAATCCCAGCACACAGGCTCAGTGAAGGCTCTTTGGAAGTAGAACTTTACCTTCTGTGTGATGTGGTTGACCCAGGGAGAAGAGCAGTTGCTGAGGTCCGGCCCTTGTGGGTCCCAGATTCCATCAGGAGCGAGACACAGGAAAGTTGAAACACCTAAAAAGACAACACAGGAAGGACTCTGTTATCTGCTAGCAAATGCATTAATAAGCCTGGGTCTATGTTCACAGGCTTCAATCATTTCATAATGAGAGCCGTACCCAACAGTTGCAACCCATGTAAGCTATGTTTTGAGGACCTCGATGGGAAGATATACCTGGCCCACATTACTACAGTATCCAAGCACCTCACAATCTTTAATGTATTTATTCTCACAGTGCCTCTGGGAAGTACCACTGTCTCCATTTCACAGATAAGGAACCGAGGCACAAAGTCACACAGGGAGCCCGTGACAGAGAAGGAAAGTGAACCTGCATCCCACAAGTCCTAAGCTACTGCCCTAACCAACAGGCAAGCTTTCCTCTTTGCTTTGCCCCCCAGTGACTCCAAGATCAGCCCATCAGACTCACCATCCCTCTCCCCTGCCGTTTTATGAAGATTCTGCTGCACTGTAAAGCCCTGGAAACAGAGCGAGTTAAATAGCTACAAATAAGATGCAATACAATCCTTTTAACTCACGCTCCCCCCATCTCCACCACCATAGTGACTTGAGGGGAGAAGCTGCTTAGCAAATATTTCCTAAGTACTCTCCCGAAAAAGACAGGAAAACATACCAGGAGCTTACAGACAAAGAGAAACTGGGGCTCAATGGTTCAGCAAAACATCTTTAGAAGGCCAGGAAGAAGAGATGTAGATTAAAGAGCCTGCATCCCACAAGGCGCTCTGCACTAAAGAGCCAAACTTGTCCGTTGGGAAGTAAATGAGATGTGAGGCCTGATGCTACTCCCGTTAAAGTCAAAGAGTGTTTTGCTGATGTCTTCAAAGGGAGCAGGAACAGGTGCACTGACAACACATGGCAGCTTTAATGTATCATGTGAATCACAGAAATTAAAGCTAGGAAAGACCTATTGGTCGCTCTGGACCATCCCCTGTCTGTGGGGAATTTTCCCATATTTCAAAATACTTCATCCAATCTAATTTTCTATAACTCATGCACTGGGGCATCCAGATTCCCTACAAAGCCTATTCCACAGCCTCCTGGACCTCACTGTTAAGAGATGGCTCATGATATTCAACCTAAAATTTCTTTTGCTTCCTTTCTTTCCTCTATAGATGATTATTTGATTCTGGCTTTGGTCATCATACAGCTGAGCAATGGGCTTGATCCTCCAATGACCTAAACTTTGTGTAATTATTTATATCTGCAAAAAGTGCCTCTAGAAGGCAGCAGAAAAACAATTTTATACCCAGAGCAGAGCGCACTTACTGGGTCCGATTCTCCTCTCACAAACACAGGGTTTATATTTATTTCACTCTATTGACTTCACCTGGCGTGAAAGAAGGACCAGAAGCAGCACACACAGATGTGAATGATGACCCAGAATGCACGGCACTGGAAAACTAAGACCTAACATATTTTGCTCTTTTAAATTTTTCTCCACTCCAACCCTCTATTCATTTGTTGTTGCTCTTTAGTGAATTCCCTCCACCTTCCTCATACTTATTGGCATACAGGTTCTCAAAACTGGGTACTAGAACCAGTACCAGGTTTTCAATGACACCAATGAAACTGTGGCACCAGGTCCATGCTCAAAAGGGAGCCTGACTCCTCGCTCCACTTCTAGCTGGCCTCTTCCACGCCTACCCCTCTAATAAGAACATAAGAACGGCCATACTGGGTCAGACCAAAGGTCCATCTAGCCCAGTATCCTGTCTACCGACAGTGGCCAATGCCAGCTTGCCCCAGAGGGAATGAACAGAACAGGTCATCATCAAGTGATACGTTCCCTGTTGTTGATTACCTCCAAACAGGGAGAATAGCTTTTCACCCCAGACAGGACTTAAATTCACAGTCCCTGGTGTAGCAGAGTTAAGGGCCTCGGAGGTGGAACATAGGCAGGCTCTTGGGGTAAAGAGGCCATGCAGGGGCGGGGCCTCAAGGCAGAGCATGGGCGGGGCCTTTGGTGGGGTGGGGTACTGGGTCGGGTACTGGGGCCCACCAAAAATTAATCTGTCCCTGACTAGAACTGGCTAAAAATCTCCTGATTTTTTTGTGTGTGTGAAAACAAACAGACAATTTTTTCTGAAACATTTTGGCCCCCCAAAATAAATAAATCCAGTTGTTTGACATGTCCAAGAGAAAAATAATTTTGAACTATTTTGCTTTTCAAAAATAAAAAAATAAAATAAAAATTCCCATTCCCAAGCTATGAATTAAGGTGCCCAACTTTATGCCCTCCAATTTGAGAAACCTTGGCCACAATCTTTAAAATGGGTATCCATGGAAACAGCCAAAATCATACCATGGCGAACGATACCACTTAGGATAAACTTCAAACAACCAAAACCACCGCTATCAGCCCAGGCACTGCTCCTCCAGGTACAGAACAAAAATAGCAGCCTGTATTGGAGAATGGACTCAACAGGGGATTTCTCTTTGGGTTCCCAGGCTTGAGATTCCAAGATGCTAGGCAGCCTCCCCTCCCATTTTTCCCACTGGGAGTGGAAGCTGTTCAGGATCTTGCAGGGAGTGCTGGGCATATACAGAGGGGAGCTCCTCAGCTGCCTGCCACACTTCCGAAATAACCATTAGCTTACTTCACTGGGCCTGCCTGCCACGAGACAGATGCATACATTAAAAATGGTAGGAGCAAGCAGATCTCTGACCAAGTCACTGAAAGACCCAGACCAATGGAGAGAGAGACAGAGCGTCACAGAATTAAAGGACAGAAGGAACCACCAGATCATTGAGTATGACATCCTATACATCACAGGCCAACATCACCACCCCAGCATCCTGGCCATCTGCTCAGGCCATTTCAATGGGGCTCACCTACTGTCCCCATAGGGCAGGGCTGCTTTGCCATCTGTCCTTGCCGGGTCCTAAACCACATGATCTCACGGGCTTCCACAGCCTCACAGCTCTCTGCACCTACAGCGGGGAGCTGGGAGGAGGCAGGCGGAAGGGGCGTGGTCATTTCATCGGGGACATCCACCACCAGGGAGGGCATGCTGGTGCTCCTGTTCCTTCTCCCCACGGCGGAGGTGGTGGTGGTGCGGCCGGTGCTCGTGGCGGTGAGGAGAAGAGGGGCGCTGGTGGTGGTACTTCCCATGCCGTGCGCCCCAGATGTTGATACTTCTGAAACAAAGCAAAAGTAGGTTACAAAAAAAGTGCAACTGTTCATCTCTTTGGCTTTGAGAAGTTCTAACACCGAGGAGACATAAATATTTCATGACGCACTGTTTCCTCTACAAAATTAGCAAGGACCACAGGACCGACTGCATCAAAACTGTGCCTGAGTACCAAAAAATTCATTAATTACAGCTTTGCTAAAAATAGGCTTTCCTAGTCCTTCCCAAAGCATAACAAAGACACTCTCCTTAGAGTGCAGCTACATTACCAAACAAATAGGCGGTGTTCGGTCTCTTCCAGTCAAACATTAACTCCTTATTAAACGGTCTGCTGCTGACCACTGTAGGTGAGGGTGCCATATAAATAGGCTTGGAAGAATTAGATTTTTATTGCTAAATCTCAGTCAACGTCAACATCACCTACATACACAAACCAATGAAAAAAATATTTCCATTGATAATAATTACAACTTATAGATAGGCCAAATAAGAGAAATGCCACTTGAGAACTTATTAGTGTCAAAACTCCAGAGATTTACACTTTTGAATGAGGCACATTACAAATGGACTAGCAAATAAATAGTAAAAACTGGAATGATCTGTTGATTTAAAGAAATTTACTTTAAATATTTTGACATGGGAGGTTGACACTTTCTGTTTTAATGGTTCACAAAGCGTTAAGTTTTTGAATCTCAAATCTAGTGTCTCTAAATAATTGTCAGATCTTCCCGCGCCCCAAACCATGAATATTTAAATAGGTAAAAATGGGGGAGGGGAATGCTTAAAACCCATAATTTTGCACAACTGAAATTTTAAATTGAATTCTATCATGTTTACGTGAAAGTATCTAAAATGACAAGAGTATAGAGTAGATCTTTCAGGCAAGCTCAGGTCACTCAGTGGTATTAACCGATGGATGGCTAGCTTTGGCCTTCACCAGGAACCCCTGCTCAAAGAGATTCCCAGCACCCTGCTCAATCTGACGACCACCAATGACTGAGTGAAACATCCTTCCTGTAGACATCTTGCTGTGCCTGACAACAGTGCTGTCTTGTGGAGAGTCATTCCAGCCACAAGCACAGACAGGGATTAGCCCAGAGGTGGTTTATGGGCCTAACTCATTCACATTCCGCAAAAACTCTGGTGCTAATGCCTGATCCTACCAGTAATACCGGCGCCCTCACAATGTCGCATGTATGGTGGCCCTAAAGGAGCACCTCACAGAAGCCACACTCCTTGATGGCTTAATCATTACAAGGATGTTCCATTACAACTGTTGCTGACAAGAGAGGCCCGGCAGCAACGAGAGGTTAACTAATTTAAAACCACATTAACCTGCTCGATGTTGCATAATTGCTCCGCTAAGTATTGTGTGTGAAAATATGGAGAGACAGTCGCCTTGTAATGACATTACCTTGCCTGCTATTTAGACCCACATGTTGACACTGATTAGGACTTCTGAAAAGTTGACCAAACAGAGCACTCCTATTAGGGTCTTCATTATAATTTGCACTTCAGGCTGACAGAGCTGTGGATCCTGGCTCCCTACAGAATTGTATCTTGTGCAGTCATTTAAAGTGCCACCATTCTGCACAGGGCGGAGGGGAAGGGATGAGTACACAATGCACAAAGGTAGAGGAGAACTGGCTTCCTATTACCACCGCCGTCAAAGGAATGATTGTCTTTTCCACCACATTTTCATCACTGAGCAGGGACATTCGTACCCCACCCCCATGACATTTCTGTGAGGAGACTGAGGCCTTCTGCTTTTCTGCTTGGCGTAACATTTTGCTCCTCTCTTGCAACTAGGGCTTGCCGAAGAGACCAGTTTGGGGAGGAACAAGAGTCCCAGTAGAGTCGCTGCAGCCCATGACACTACACAGCACCTTTTAAAGATATGTTGGCTTTTGCTCTTTACAAGTAAATATATCCTTTGGGGTCCCGAAGACAAACAGTGTACTTAGTTCTGCTTTGAGTGCAGGGGACTGGACTAGATGACCTATCAAGGTCCCTTTCCTGCCCTACATTTCTCTGAGTCTCTGAATGTAGTGTCCAAGTACCTCATTATTTTTAATGGATTGATCCTCACAGCACCCTGAGTGATAGGGGCAGGCTATCATCCCTCTTACAAGTGGCAAACTGAGGAAAAGTGACATGGGGAATCCAACCCAGGGATCCAAACCCAGATCTCCCAGCATCCCAGACCAGTGGCCTCACTACTGGACAGTGCCTCTCTTCTCCATTGAGCGCTATGAATACCTAGCTAAACATTCTTGGATGAATCTTAAGTTTTTAATGGGCAGGTTTTTATAGGATTCCATTATCAATTTCTTGCTGTCTACATTTTTTTTTAAAGTCACTGTTTCTGTGATCACATTATTAGCTCAATGTACTTGATTTAGGCTTTCCTCAGTGACACTCATATCAGGCCCAACTCTGGCATCTATTCATTCAACATCAGTTGCTTGTGTTTCGCATTTTTTAGAACCAGGCCCTTTATTATTAACCTCCTGACTCTAACTTGCCAGCATTAAACACTGTGGTCTATATGTGTGCATATAACAATTGGGTTTGTCAGGAGGTGGCTCTGAAAATTAGGAAAGTTTAATATACCACAGGGCTGCTGATCATATTTTCCAGCATGTTCACACTGACTCACTTTCACTCTGTGTTCTGGGTTCGAATGAATCTCAAAAAAGGAAGAAAAAAAAACAGCAAAGCAAAACTTCACAGAAATCACCAGGCTTCCCCTTGTTTCTGTTCAAAGTTGAATTAAAACACCAAGCTACATATGCTTTCCTTCTGGCTAAAAAGGTTCTTCAGCAAATATGGCACAGTCACATTTCACCTGCTTTTACTTTACAATATGATGAAAGAAAGAAAGAAGGAAAGAAAGAAAGAAGCCATTAGGATGTTTCCAGTTGCCTTAGGTATATGTTACAGTTCATGTGCAGAATAATACATACTAAGTAGTGCGAATATAGAGACCGTTATGTCTATATTAGTTAAGGCACCTAAGGCAAAACTGACCTGTAGCTATGAGGGACCACTCCGTTTTTACAAACAGTGGAGAACAATACCAGAATTAATGCCTAATTATACATCGCCAACATTTTAATTAATGGGCGTCAAAAATTAGGGGTAAGTCCATATCCAGGCAACTCAGGAGTGACCTGATTTTCAAAGGGATGAGTGCTCAGCAGCTCCCATTCACCTGAACAGAAATCTCGGTGTGTTTGAAGTGTTCAGCCTGCCTTTTAGAAATAGTTACTGTAAATCTTGGACCATATTGTTTTTTCTATTGTAGCTCTGGAAGGTTTATTTTATCAGCTATGCATGGGGAATTTACAAATATGTTCCCTTAGTCATAAAATGGCAGGTATTTTATCTGTTTAGCCCCTGGGCATTGACACAAGAAGCAGTTTCAAGGGTATTTTTCTCTTTTTTGTGTGTGTGTGCTTCTCTGTTACCTTTAAAAATAAATAAATAAAAGCAATCTCAGCATGGAATTCAGCTTCACATCATACAAAGGACAAACAATAAGAAAGGATAAAACAACTGGTCTGAAGTCACCTAACAGAATTAGATGGATGGGATACTACTGAATTCAGTTCAAAGGTCCAATTATTCAACAAGTCACCGTGATAATGAGCTCCGAAAGACAAGATTGCCATGTTAACAGCAGCGAGTTTTACAGAATGCAGAAAGCTCCCACTGTAGATTTCACTCACACATCCATGTACTTTAAAACCAATGTAATTGGTTAGTTGGAAAAGAATAAGAGATTGGAATCATTTACATATAAATAACTCTTAAATCCAAGTAAAACCATGAATAGACTGCAACTTGTGCAAAATGACTTGAAGTTCTACAGTACAGAATACAGATGAGCTACCCAGAGTTATCCACACTTCCAATAAATGGTCAATTTGAATCTTGAAGAAAATCAGTGTTGCGTGGGACCATTTTAATAGAAGACACTACTTCATAATACAATGTTTTCTTACAGAAGAGCAGTAACCTTTAAAAATCATTAACCTTATTATAACTAGAAATGCACATTTCTGGTTATTTTATTTTTATGGCTTGTTTTATTATGCGTTGCCATTTTCAGAGTTTAAGGTTAGATTTAGAGTAAATTTAGATTTCTATAACAAACTTTAGATGCAGAACATTTGTGAAACTCTACACTTGGATTCTATGGAGCATTGTTCTGGTGCTAAATGTAATCCATAGTCTGAGGCCTGGTTTAGGCAACCGTCCCTTCCCCTGGATAACCAAAAGCAATGCTTTATATTTTCTCCTCATGCACTATACATTTACAGAAAGTCTACATCAATAATATAAGACTAACTTTTCCAGACATGCTCAGACTAGTGACAGCTACAAAAGGACATTTCTAAGGTCCTCAGCGGGATAGCTGCAATTCACAAGGAAATATATAGACCTACCTAATGGGCTGACTGTATGAGGAAAATATATGACCCATCTTCCCTGCTCTTTCTATTTCTCAAATTTCACTGAGTTCAAGACTTCAAGGTCCATGCTCAGGCAAAACTCCCATTAGGCTCAGTGGGAATTTTGCCAGAGTAAAGACCAAGTAAGGACTATGCTCAAAACAAGCAGTGTTTTCAAGCACGTAGAATAACCACATCCTTTGTTTTTGACTTCATTGACCAAAATGATCGCTCAGTTGTATTCAGTTGGGCTAAGATCACCGTATGGGTTCCTGACAAAGGAAGAATCCCATGAGTCGTCTCATACTGGGTTATATTCACTCCTTTGTGGCACTGTCAAACACCGGACTGTATTCACCAGTGACCATACACTAGACTCCTAGACATTAAGAACAGAAGGGACCATCATGATCATCTAGTCTGGCCTCTTGCGCCTTGCACACAGAGTCTCACCTGCCCACATCTGCAATAGGCTCATAATCTCTGGCTGAGTTACTGAAGTCCTCACATCTTGATTTAAAAACTGCAAGACTCATCTTTTTATATTACAACATAAACTGCTTTGATTCTATGCAAGAGGGCTTGTCACCACCAGACCTTCATTTGCTCAGGTATTCTTTTGGGGTGTCTAAGCATCAGGAAAATTACCCTGGGTAATTCATCTTTGGAACAACTTACCTAGGGACACTGTGAATTTTCCGTCACTTGAAGCCTTTAAATCATTTCTCAAACTGGGGGTCCCAACTCAAAAGCGGGTCACAAGGCTATTGTAGGAGGGTTGCAAAATCACAAAAAATATTGCTGGGAGGAAGAGGGAGTTAGAGGGGAAGTAGGAACACATCACTGCCTATCTCTGGCCACTCAGTTCTGAAGGCAGTACTGCCACAAGAAGCAGTGCAGAAGTAAGTGTACCTATGAATATGTACACTAATTTGCTATCACTTTTTTTGGGGGGGTGGGGAGGGGGAAGATGTCTCTGCCTGAAATATTTTCAAAGGGGATGCCAGGAAAAAAGCTAAATCAAGGCTGGGTATCTTTCTGAAAAGAGGGGATGTAGAAATTGCAGGATGACTTTCCATGCCCTGTGTTCAGGAGGATGTCAGACTAGATAATCATCAAGATCCTTTCTGACCTTAAAACCTATGAATCTGTGGATCTAAAGTTTTGTCTAGTATAAACACACTGTAGACGAGACCTTCACCGCTCGTTGCACAAATGAGACAGAGACCATACTGTTGCCAATACCAGTGCTCTTTTATTTCCTTGTGCAAGTCCCCACCACCACCACCTATATACAGTTATGTACACTAGAGTACACTCACTTAGCTGCTTGGGGGACAGTTAGCTCCAGCAGCTAGCTAGCAACAGCGATTTGCTTCTCCTTTTCCTGTTCCCCCCCTGTGCACTTCCTTCCTGTCAGCTTTATCCCTCTGGCCTGGAAGTCTCACAGGTGCTTTGCCTTAAGTCCTTCTTTCTAAGGGCCACACCCTGCCAGCTCCAATTAACTCCACTGGTTGGGAGCTGAGCTAGCAGGAGCTGAGCTAATAGGGGCTGGCTCAGAGCTTCTTGGCCAGCACCCTTTTACACACACCCAAAGAGCCAGGGCTTCCTCATTTCAGTGGCAGTTGCGGGAGTGGGTGCAGTTTCACAAAGGATGTCCAGCTAAACTAAGTGATTCTTTAAGGCTCTACAGCAAGCTTGGAGAAAGCATGACATTCTAACAGATGTTGGTGGGCAAGAAACCATGCACATTAATCAGTTTGGGTGCTATGAACAGGTCTCCCACTGAAAACACAGAAACAATTATTTAAAATGAAACTGAACAGTTCAACTTCCATTGAAATGTAGAACAATCAAGTTATTTTCTCATCCAAATCTGTGACTGCATTCACAGTTACTTACACGTTGAAAAAACACAGCACTGCTGGTTTGTGAAAGGATGTTAGAGGCTCAAAACCTAAAGGTCTTTCTCTGCTGCTTTTGTTCTTTTTGTTTATGATAAATATTTATTTTGCTTAAAGCATTTCATTCGTTTCCTTTCTTTTTCTATCAAACAGGATATATTTATATGCTTAATAGGAAGGTTTAGATACCTCTTGAAAGAAAAAACCAAACATCCTGGTTTAATTTTTTTTAAAAAAATCAAAACAGCTGTTTTTCTCTCTTCCACTGTCTTGTAAACATATCTTGAGTGAATTGAAAAACCAATCCTGTTTCTTTCTTTATGGATTTGATCCAAAGTCCACTGAGATCAATGGCAAGATTCTCATCAACTTCAGTAAGCATTGGGTCAAGCCTTGCAACTGTGCCAGCATTATTAACAATGAGATGAGCAAATATCTTGGACCCTGACTTGTTGATTAATCACTTGAGTGAAATATTGTCTTTGGTACCTGAGGCGAAGGGCAGCATCTCTCTGAGCTGTCCCATGTAATCTGTATGTGTGTCTATCTACCTAGTTATATATTTCTGTACCTATTTGAATATTGGCTCCTGTATTCTACTACCACATAGTAGCTATGGCACAGGGAAGCAGCAAAAACAGATTACCTTCCATTGCAAATAAACAGAATTAACTCTATATAACAGGAATAATTACTTGTGTTTACTAAAGAGAGAGGCCATGGGTCTCTCATACCAAAGCTATGGATTGCTCTCTGTTATACACGAGCTCTCTTGCCGATCATGGATGAATCTGAACCAGAGACATATAGGAACACAAGAGTAAAATATGATTCTCTTGGACTCTTTCAGTAGCTGGGGCCGCTGAAGGGATACATACAGGAAAATGCCTGGGAGATGGGGAAGCCCAATATGCCCGGGAGATGGGGAGCCCAATATCTGCTCAAGGTCTTCTATAACTGAAATATGAGCCCAAACCAAGCCAAGTCAACTTGAAAGACATTCTTTAAGACAAGCAATTTTTTCCATCTCTGCCATAAAATCTAAGATGAGTGGGCAGTCACTGGAACAAGGTGATTGTCCAAACATTCACAAACATTTTGACAAACATGGAAAGAGGTTCACATGGCTCCAGACCAAATTTAGGGTGAATTCTGAATGCCAAGACAGGATTTATTGTTGTGGCCCAAAATCTAATGCAAACTCAATAGCTTTACCTGGACGCAACCTGAAACCAGTTAAAACATTGTGATTTATCTGAACTTCACTTTGAGCTTTTAAAATTTATTTGAAAAACAGAATGAACATAAAATCCAACGGCGTGAAACAAAACAAACAAACAAACAAACAAACAAACAAACAAACAAAAAAGGCAGAGCTCTACTGCAGGATGCTAGACTCCTTCTCTGCCACTAAACCACATTGCCTGAATTATTTGATTAATCATACTCCAAATACTAAACACGCAGAACCAGTCTATCCAAATAGCTCAGCATTACAGCTGGTCACATTTTTTCCAATCAAAACTGTTTCTCAATGGAAATTTAGGTTCTTGACTAAACTAAACTTTTCACACCAAAAAACAACAACAACAACAAACTGTCTTCCAGAGGAAATTTTGAGTTTTTGTCAAAAACCTTCTGGCCAAATCCTGAAAACATATTAGTTTGGGCTGGGCTTTTTTTCCCCATAATAAAAAGGTTAAAATTGTCTGTGGGAAAAATATCCATTTTCCAATTCACACTGTTCAGCAACCAGCAGCTCTCCTATATGGCCCATTACATTTTTATCTGAGAAACAGATGTTTATTCTTATTCCAAAATCCCCGCCACCTTTGATCTTTTCCAAAAAGTCACAGGACCTGATGCCTCAATTTAAAATGTAAGCCTGTAGAGAGCCATTCAAAAAAAATGTGTTTCCTGGTCCAACTATGGGGCTACAACAACCAGATTTAAATATTTAACTGATGCCCACGCTACCTCCGTGAATCCCCCTCACTCTTCGGAAGCCTCATCACAAGCTTTTACTCTCACCTTTTGCAATTCCTACTGAACATTTGGACAGAAATGAAATCTGGGCCATCATTTACAGTACAGAGGAAGGTAATGTCTCTTTGCTATTGTGTCGTAATGCTTTTGAAAATGCTGATTACCTATTCCCATAGAAGCCCTGGTAAACAGGGAAACATTACAGAGGAGCTGATCTAATATACAGTGCATCGGGATATATTATAAATGGACTAAGCTAACGGATCTGAGAGTTCAGGCGAAGAGCAATTGTTAGGCGATATAGCTTTATATCGCTCCGTTTATGTGCAAACATGGTCATATGTGGCTGCATTATTTGGAAATAATATATTTTAAATATCACCTGTGCCTTTTTTATGTCACGTGTTATATTATATCTCCACCACTCATATCCCCCCCCCCCCCCCGGGTACGACAGCTGCATATCATTACTGAAAGTATGTAGGGAACTTATAACCTCCTAAACAATCTATGTTCCCCAGTGTGATTCACATCCATCAGAGCTTGGTTGCAGGTCTGATACATCATTTTCCAACTTGCATACCTCAATCTCCATTAAAGAGAAAATCAGCAGGAATTCCCTAATACCTCATGGTTGTAGAAATCACTTTTGCTTTCAACAACAGATACTGTCTGTTTTCATTCTAGCCACTTTAGCATGCACGCGCACACACACACACAGCCTGAATAGGTTTACTTCAGGTCAAGATTTTCAGGGTCGTTCTTTTATATTTTTAATTACACTAACTGTATTACACCCACAACAGGAAACATGGCTTTTAATTTCTTGAGAGAAAAAGCAAATATAAAAAAATATTAACTGTAGAAGATTTTTTTTTCTTGGAAGTTTTGAAGAGAGAGCGATGTAATTTTTATTGAGTAATTGTCATTTTATTTCATCTTTTCCTACTTTTTGTGTATTTTCCTCTGTATTTTGAATTGCATACTTTATATCCAGTCAGTGCCATAAAATCCTCCTCTTCTTTTTTGCCATTCGAAAGCAGTAGTCGGTGTCTGTATTTGCTATCGTTCAGCATATGGAAACATGACTGAGTGTCACTAAATTGAAGGGTTATGATCAAGTGGCTTTAGGGGATGATAGTGACTGACCTAATCTATGCAGCCAAAGCTCACGAGTCCTTCCATTAGCCAAAGATCTCAGCTACAGAATGTCCCTTTGCACTTTGGTTACTATATTTGCTTTTTCAATTCAGGCTATGAATATAACTTTACTGAAAAATAACTATTTTTTGAAGTTCTCTGCTTATCCTTGTGCGTAAAGTCTTTGATCTGGATTTATTCAATGAGATGGGCTATTGCCCACTGAGAAACGTCTAGGGATCTTTTAAAGGTATAAATTTAAACATGGAATGGCTGGATGGTTGCTTTTCAATTTGCGAAATGGCTCAAAGTCTGTAAATAAAACGGAATTGGATGGCTTTCAAAAGCACAGATTATGTTTTACAACTCTCAGTGACTCAATGCTTCCAAGATGCACTCCAGCAAATCTCATATTAATATTTAAAAACGGATTGTGTTGTGCTGTTACACTTGAGAAAGAGAGCATGCATAACAAAACAAAACAACAACAACAAAACATTGGAACTACAGAGATGTAGCTCCAAACCATTGCAGTACATGTGTGTACAGCGTGGGTGGGTGAGTAGGTGGGACGGAAGAAAGCTGTGGAGACTTTCTTCCTTGTGCCTCATGATTTAGGAGATTAATACTGCAAAGAATGCTTTTTGCATGCAACTTCTTTACGACATATCAGCCATGACAATATTTTCAGATTTCTCGATTCCCAGGTGCTCACATGCTAGGGATCTGAGCAAACACGACTTGCCGATGTGTCGGTCAGTTGAAATTAAAAAGGGGAGAGGGAGAGAAAAATGTCAGAAAAAAGCAAAACTGTCTCAGGGAGACTGTTTAAACTTTTTTCCTCCTCCATCCTAAGTGTGGATTAACTACATTAAGATGCAAATCAGACTGCACTACAGTGCACTAGACAAAGGACTGAAAGCGGGGCTTCTTGTTTACATATTAGCTGTTGACTGGATCCTGTTCTTTTATTATCCCCTAATAATGATTTTGCCTAGTCAAACAGCAACAGGAATGATAACCCCCTCCTCTCCCCTCACAAGTTTGCTTTATGTCCCTCACCAAAACCAGGCATTTTCCCTAGCGGCGAAAAGTCACTGGTGTTCCAACACAGATAAAAAAATCCTCATTGCTCAGGCAAATCTGAATGCTGCTGAGTGCTTTTCTCTAGAGGGCACTGTCCTCTGCCTAGTCTCTGCTTGTGGTGTCTTTTCTTTCTTTCTTTTGTTGTGGACTCCTTCATGAGCTGTAAATAGATCCCATCACAAGAGCATTGCTGATTTAAACCTCCAGAAGCAAGGAAGTGCAGAGAAAAGGCAGCCTCTCCCCATCCTCCAAGCTCACTCTCTTGTGCCTAGCCATGGCGAGTATCTGCAATGCCGTCATTGGCCTGAGACCTCTCCCAGAACTCGGCACTACAGAATGACAAGCGGACAAGGTTTCAGACTCGGATTCGCTTCTGATTGGGAATTGCATTGCTTGGATAATTTCATACCCTTTGCGTTACTTCATCAAACCAGCCTGCGATTTAATCATCTCCTTTGGGGACAGGGAGAAAGCAGAAAGAAGGGCAGGGAATATGTTTGCCTTAAACAAAACAAACTTCTCCCGTGAGCACATTACATAAAGCTGACAAGAGTCTATTATGAGAACATCAATATTCAGATGTTATTCAAAATAAACCATTTTCCCTCACAGATCATAAGGCACTGTTTATATCCCTTCCAGTATGCTTTATTATTTTGCATAGGCATTTAAATATTGTGTAAAGCTCTGTCCAGTATTATTCATGTTCAGGGATCTGCTTTCATGCCCCTGACTACAGGATTGAGGCCTAAATTGATTTTATGGAGGACTGATATTGTACAAAGGGCTTTAACACCAAATGAGGTATGAACATTGTGAACAAATGTTGCTGCAGTGTAGTGGACTTTTAATATACACACACATACAATATATTTTCGGTAGATAGATAGATAGAATTAAAAAGCAAACAAAAAAAAGGAAAAGGGCAATAATTTCAAAAGTGCCCATGGCCTAGTTCCTCAAAGGCACTGCACACCTATCTTCCATCCACATCCTCAAAGGTATTTAGAGGCACTACTAGAGCAAAGCTGAAAGAGGCTCCATATGGCTCCTATCCCAAGTGAAATCTTGGGAACCGGGGAATGTTGGCCAATCAACACCCACCCCGCCAACCCGGCTGGCCAATGAGTGTCAGAGAGTACCCGGCATCCTTCCGCGACTGTCTCCTTCTCTCACAGACAGAGTGACCAGACGTCCCGATTTTATGGGGACAGTCCCGATTTTTGGCCTTTTGTCCCGCGTCCCACCCATACTTTGGTCGGGACGCCCTTTTGTCCCGATTTCGGGACGGTCAGAAGATCTGGGTGCCGGCAGGAGCAGGCGCCACGCCCCCACTGCCCCAGGGCCAGGCAGAGACTGGGCGGCCAGGTCTCTGCACATGCTGGAGGGGCGGGGGGAGGAGAGTTGCTGCTGCCGGCTTGCAGCCAGTGCCGGGCGGCGGAGGGGGGCAGGGGGACAGAGAGCCCACTCCCCTCCCCCCTTTGCAGAGACAGTCGGGGGAAGGTGGGCTGTGGCCCCTGGCCGTGGCAGGGGAGCTCTCTGCCGCCCAGCACATGCTGGGGGGTGGGGGGGGAGCTGCCTGCATACAGGCACCGTCCAGCAGAGGGAGGCAGGGGCAGAGAGACGCCCCTCGCAACCTGGCTCCGCCCCCCACACGCCTCCCCCAAGGGTCCTTCGGCCTCCCCTTAAACCTTCTGTGGCCCTGGAGCAGAGTGGGACAGTCAGAAGCCTCCCTTCTCTACCCTGCAGCAACATGCTGCCTCCCTGCAGCAACTGCCGCCGCTGGGTCCTAGTGCCCGCCATCTTATGCTACCAGTGATGGTGTTAGGACCGGAAGATATTGTGACGGGCAACCACTAGAAGGTGTAGTTACGCTTCTAAGTCAACTCCAGGAGAGTGCATAGTGATGCTATGAGAATGACCTTGCTGCTATCTGTGTGTTTGGGAACAGTTCCCAGACTGTTCCCAGCTGTGTGAGTGTTTACCCTGTCTGTGTGAGAATGAATGCGTGGGAAACTAAATGGGGAAACTAAGGCAGGACTGCGTAACCAACAAGTGCTGACCAATCAGTTGTTGCTTGCAAATGAGACATGAGTATGTATGAGATGCAAATGTGTGAGTGTATTTAAGCCCACTCCCGTCTTTGCGCGTGGGCTCTTCTGACCTGGCAATGGCTCTGAAGTGCTAGGTAACCCTTTCTGCGGTCGTGCTGATCAGAATCGGGCCCCATAGCGCCTATTTGAGGGACCGAGGCCTTCCAATAAACTCATCTACTTTCTACAACCACGTGTGTGTGCCTTGTCTCGCAAAATCCAAAGTACCTCACAACAGATGGGGATGAGTGAGTGTGCTGCTGGAGGGGCAGGAAAGAGGGGCCCTACCCCAGAGCTTGCTTCTCCCGGCAGGTAAAGGGCTGGGGGGAATCCTCCTCTCTGGCCCCAGTCACAGAGCAGCCTGCCTGCACCCTTCCCAAACCACACCCCATCCCTCTACCCAAGTCCTGAGCCCCTCCAGCACCCCAAATCCCTCATCTCCAGCCCCAGCTAGAGCCCTCCCCCCACATGCCAACCCTTTGCCCTAGCCCTGAACCCTGCCAACACCCCAAACACCTTATCCCCATTCCCAGCCAGAGCCCCCTCCATGCCCCAACCCTCTTCCCCATGCTACGTTACACTATGCAATATTCATTTAAAAAAATTATAATAAGCAATGCTCCGGGAAAAGGGGAGTGGGGGTGCTAAGTAAAAAAAATTGCCTAGGGTGCAAAATATCCTCACACACACACACCCCGCTCACCCAATGTGTCCTGATATTTCGCTCTTGCGATCTGGTCATTCTACTCACTGATGAGGCCACCATATTCACCGCCGTCCCCATCAAGTTTCTCCACCCATTGAGGCGGGGGTGGCATTTGATGTGGACGCAGCAATGAAATGAAGACAGATGAA
Source organism: Sternotherus odoratus (assembly GCA_032164245.1). NCBI lineage: Eukaryota > Metazoa > Chordata > Testudines > Kinosternidae > Sternotherus > Sternotherus odoratus. The sequence goes on along the minus strand of JAVMKO010000004.1, from coordinate 8,090,484 downwards.
TTGTGTCAGGAGAGGTGATACCTGCCCATCACCCACACTCTTCTATACCAGGCATTGAATTTGTTCCCATTTAAGGGCTGCAGGTTTCCTACCATATAATCCATAAATTTCAGAAGACTCTCTTCAGCCTACCCCTCGCTTGGAGTCAGGCACCCTTGAGGCTCTGGGCCTAAGTGATTTATGAACCCAAGTCCCATTTCCCCCCCAAAAAAATCTAACTTTGGTGCTTTAGGGGCATAAGTCACTGTCACAGGGTCTGCACAGGTCTCACTCTCTTTCCCCTGTGCCCTGTGTTCTGGCTAATAGAAATAAAAGTCTTCGCACCCTCCTCTGGTGCTTCATCCTAGTGTCCTTTATTTGCAGTGTACATCAGTGGCTTCAGTGCAAGAAAGTGCTTCCCTTTATCCCCCAACAGTTACCCTCTTTGTACCTGGTTCCAGGGTTTCTAGGCCCCTGAGGCACCTTGCCTGCCGTGAGGCGACAGAGCAGCAGCATCCTGTCCACTTCCTGGCTCACCTCCCAGCTGAGTTCAGCTCAGGGCTTTTCTAGCCCTCTCAGCCTGCAGCCCCAACTGTGACCACTTAGCCCAGCCTGGTGCTGGGAGCCAGCCCTGGTTAGGACCCACACCTGGTTAGGACCTAACCCTAACCCTAACCCTGCTGACTGCTCCAAGCCTCTGCCCCTCCTGCTGGAAAGCAGGGCTTAGCTAGCAGGGGCAGGGCATTCAAGGGGTTTTACCCCTGCCCTACCACAGTCTCATTAACTTCCCATGACACAGGCTGCGACGTCACATAAGCCCCTTTGAATGTGTTACCCAAAATCTTGATTTCAAAAACAAAATGTTAATAAGAACATGTCGACAAACACTAATGCTAATTTCTAATCTTAAAACTCTACACCTAATCAGACTTCTTTTAAAATTTTATTTTGCCAAAAGTTAGTTGAGACAAACACTTGACACTGTTCATTCAGTTTAAACACAAAATTCATCTTGCAGTAATTGGGGAGACGCTCTATTGACTTTGCTGGGCTTTGAATCTGGCCCCTGAAAAGGAGAGACATCAATATTTGTAATGGGGAAATGAACATCAATACAATGAGAAGAAACTGAACGCCAATAAAGTCAGACAAAAACGTAAGATGTTGAAGTAATATAATCAGGTTAATAAAGTCCTCTGGAGTCATTTTAAAATGTTTAATCTTATTCTTCCTGAGTAACTCTAATAAGAACAAATAGCTGCCATCCGTACAGAACAAAAGTGACAGTATGATCAAAAAGGAATGTCTCCTAAACATACACAGTAAACTGATACGTACCCAAGTTGTCATTAAAAACAACAACAACAACCTATTAGTTTGCTAAACCTGCACACATTTCAAATGTTTTTATTAATGACACAAGTAATGAACATAAAAAAAAAGCGCAATCTGCATCGGCTTCAAAAAAAAAGGACATCAGAGACTCTTTGTTCAGATTTTGGCATAAGTGCAGGACAAAATTACTGGTTCAATACACAGCTAAAGCAGCACTCTATGTTTCTACCACATAGCCCATGACTGATTTTATATTTCTTATGATTCAAAGAAAACAAGGAAATAACAGCAAGCTGTACTTTGATATTTTCCCCTTCAATTTCTAATTTAGTGAAATTCATTTGGGTTGTAAATATTTGCCAGAGAGATGCTCATCCCATCTGCCATTAATGATTTAGATAATGGCATAGAGAGTACACTTATAAAGTCTGTGGATAATACCAAGCTGGGAGGGGTTGCAAGTGCTTTGGAGGATAGGATTAAAATTCCAAATGATCTGGACAAACTGGAGAAATGGTCTGAGGTAAATAGGATGCAATTCAATAAGGTCAAATCCCAAGTACTCCACTTAGGAAGGAACAATCATTTTCACACATACCAATTAGGAAATGACTGGCTAGGAAAGAGTACCATGGAAAGGAACCTGGGGTCATAGTGGACCATAAGCTTAATATGAGTCAACAGTGTAAATAACATTGTTCCAAAAAAAGGAAACACCATTCTGGGATGTATTAACAGGAGTGTTGTAAGCAAGACACGAGAAGTAATTCTTCTGCTCGACTCTGCACTGATTAGGCCTCAACTGGAGTATTGTGTCCAGTTCTGGGCGCCACATCTCACGAAAGATGTGGACAAATTGCAGAAAGTTCAGAGAAGAGCAACCAAAATGATTAAAGATCTAGAAAACATGACCTATAAGGGAAGGTTGAAAAAAATTGGTTTGTTTAGTCTGGAAACGAGATGACTGAGGGGGGACCTGATAACAGTTTTCAAGTACATAAAAGGTTATTACAAGGAGGTGGAAGAAAAATTGTTCTTGTTAACCTCTGAGGGTAGGACAAGAAGCAATGGGGTTAAATTGCAGGGGGGTGGGAGGTTTAGATTGTACATTAAGAAAAACTTCCTAACAGAGTATTTAAGCACCGAAATAAATTACCTAGAGAGGTTGGGGAATCGCCATCATTGGAGATTTTTAAGAGCAGGTTAGACAGACACCTGTCAGGGATGGTCTAGATCAGGGGTGGGCAAGCTTTTTGGCTCAAGGGCCACATTGGGGTTGCAAAACTGTATGGAGGGCCGGGTAGGGAAGGCTGTGCCTCCCCAAACAGCCTGGGCCACGCCCCCATCTGACCCTCTCCCACTTCCCACTTCCCACGCCCTCAGAACCCCCCACCCATCCAACCCTCCTTGTCCCAATTGCCCTGACTCCTATCCACATCCCCGCCCCCTGACAAGCCCACTGAGACTCCCATGCTTATCCAAACCCCCCACCCCTGTCCCCTGACACCTCCACCCCATCCAACCTCCGCCCCATACAACTGCCCTTCCTCCCTGTCCCCTGACTGCCTCCAGCGACCCCTGCCCCTTATCTAACCCCCGGCTCCCTTACCATGCCTCTCAGAGCAGCATATCTGGTAGCTGCGCCACCTGGCTGGAGCCAGACACACTGCCATGCTTCCCAGCAGGAGTGCATAGCCCCACTGACCAGAGCACTGCCCACACGGTAAGCTGAGGCAGCGGAGGACAGCTGGGGAGGGACCGTGGGTAGCCTCCACGGCCAGGAGCGCAGGGGCCAGGCAGGACAATCCTGCGGGCTGGATGTGGCCCGTGGGCCGTAGTTTTCCCACTTCTGGTCTAGATAATACCTAGTACTGCCATGAGTGCAGGGGACTGGACTAGACAACCTCTCGAGATCCCTTCCCGTCCTATGATTCTATGATCTGTAATGTTACTAGCTTTGGGCCTTTCACATTCCATGCATATGGCAACAGACAAGGAGCCCTGGATAAATTTAGTGGGTGTTAGGCATCCCAGTCTCCCCAAATTTTCTGTATACTAAAATGAAAACAAATCTTTGCAACAGACACTGAGCAACCTACCAGTCTCCAGCATATTTACATTACCTCCACAGAACTGGCATTATGTAAGAAGGATGAACATAATCCTAACACCGTGAAAGCTCAGAACTGGGCTAACTCTGGTTACCAAAAGTGACTCGTCCTCCATTACGTTACACCTAAGTGAGAAGAAGCACAAGGCTGAAGCTCAAGAGATAGTTCAGAAGGAGAGAGTGGTCTGCCAGGGTGGTAAATTAAATCCCTCCCAGAACAGGCACGAGGCCTCACGTCCCGGCCGCGGGAAGCTTGGCCTCTGAGGGCCGCCCTCCCGCCCTGCGCCCGGCCGCTCGCCATGGACAAGGACCAGGAGCTGATGCAGGCGGTGAAGGCGGGGGACGTCAGCACAGAGCAGATTCTGCTGCAGCGGCCCAAGCCTGGCAAAGCCAGTGAGTGGACCCACGGCTTGGGGCAGGGGGCTGCCGGGGTGGGGAGGGCTCGCGGGGGGCGTGCACCCTTCAGGGGAGCTCAGGGGGCAGGGAGGGGGGAACCTGGTTTGAGGAGCAGCCCCGGGGCACAGCTGGCCGCTGGGGTCTATAAAGGCTCATTGGGATTTGCCCCTCAATGAACCAATGTGCAAGAGGGGGGGAGTGCAAGGGTGAAGTTTTGCCTAGGGCCCAAAGTATCCTTGCACCGGCCCTGCCCATGGAGCTTGCAGGAGAGGGGTCCAGTCTTTCCTCTGAGTGGCTGAATGGACCTTCTTTCACCAGGCAGAGGATGTATTCACAGCTAGGCATGGGGACTAGAGCTTCAAAACAAACACACTTTTAGTTGCCTGACAAGGAAGAACACACACTTTTAGTTGCCTGACAAGGAAGAGATCCTTCCTGCCCTTTTCTTAATACCCTTTGGGGTTTGCCCTGGACATGGGGAAACTCTCCCGGCTCGCGAACAAAGCAGGGCCATGTAAAAAGTGGAAAGGAGAGTCTCAAAGGAAAAGGGACCTTGTGCTAGTCATCAGCTGAGAAAAAAAGACTCTTTGCTCCCCAGCGGAGAGAATAGGAACCTGTTTTCCTTCCCTCTTTCCTAACAGGCTGCTGGGAGTGTTTCTGTATTAAAGGATCAATGGAAACATTAAACACAGATGCTGTCTTGTGAAGCATGGCTCCTTTCTTTGGACTGAAGCAATGAAGTTGGCCTATACTACGACCCGTGAAGCTGACCCAGTGCTCTCAGGCATAAAAGTTCACCCACAGAACCTGCCCCAAAGGGGCTTGGTGCTCTTGGAAACTATTTAAAAACCAAATCAAACCTGGGGATTATTTATATTTCGAAGCACGGTGTGCTTTTTGGATAGTGTGTTGTCATGAGAGCAGGCAGGGAGTTAGAAGGGGTCGAGAGGGAAAAAAATAAAGGGCGGTCAGCGCCAGCAGACTTTTAAATCTGAGTGAGGAGGTCAACAGGTACCAAATCTGATGAGCAGATTTTGCTGAGTGTGTTCTAATGGAAAACAAATGTTAACCACAAAAACAAAAAAAGGCAGCATAATCTACAATCAGACATTAGATTTGTTGTCTCTCTTGCAACTATACAAATACTGTCCAAGGATGCTAGACAATCTGGTTGTCAGCTGAAGCAAGCAGGGCTCTGCTAACGACCTAACAGAACAGTGTGTGTCCACTTTTATCCAGCTGAGGTGAGGCTCAGACATTTGCTTAATAACTATGTGGGAAGAATCAGACTAGCCGGGCCTAGGAGTGTGGTGAAGGAGATGTTGATGTGCTACAAGAGTCAAGAATGGAGAGGAGGATAAATAAAATGAGAACAAAGCAATGTTTAGACAGCACATTAGCCTAATGACACTTGCTTTCCTTATTCATTTGATAAATACACACTGTCCCCTTGCTCAATTAACTTTTTTTCTCTTTGTGCGTCACATTGGTGGCTTAATATATTAAAACCCAGACTGTGAATATGAAAGCAGCCCAGCTTGTGCACTGCCTCATCCAGCAACAAGGGAAAATGTTCTTGGTAGCAGCAGACCTTCTCCACAGGGGACCTCGATAATCCCCCAATAGAGAATGCATGCTGCACTGCCGAACTTGGTTTACCTTTCAGATCCACCCTCCTGAGCAAGGCGGTTATACCGACCGAACTCCTGCCGACATGGCTTCTGCTGTCGACAGAGCTACCTCCTCTCCGGGTACCTATACTGACAGGAGAAGCTCTCCCGTCAGCACAGTTAGCGTCTTCACGGAGCACTGCAGCTGCGCCACTGTAGCGCTGTACGTGTAGACACGCCAGTTCTGACACTGATCACTACAGCTGGGCTCACAAATGACTTTTTGGTTCACTGGCAGTTCTAAAAAATTGGGGGGAAAAGGAGGGGGAGGTTGAGGACCTTCTCTGATGAGGACCTGGGGCCATGTTCAGGTAGAGGCTCACATGCCCCATCCCAAGAACTTCAGAATGCGCAAATGTAACACAGCTAGGAGCTCAGCTGGCCAGATGATATGGGGATGGGGGCCATCCAAGTAGCCAGACCTAGGACACACCTCCCCCTTCAACTCTGCAATTCCCCTTGGAGAGGCCCCAGAGCCTAGAGATCAGCCGGCAACCAATAGTAGACTAGTAACTCATCCCACCTTAGACAAGGATAGGGTAGGAGAGCACAGAGGGAGAATCTCTGCAGGACCCGTGAGTTTTGGGCCCCAAGTCATGGCTTCTTGCATTCTGTTTCACTCTCCGGCCTAAACTCCAGTCAGTTCACATCTCTGCTTGTCCTTTGAACTCAGGGGAATTACACAGGCTCCACTAGTCTGTCAGAGCCACGGGGGGGTTAAATTACTTTGTTCCCCTCCAAGCAGGAGGGGAACATACAGGCCTTTGTCTCTTACATTGCCTAGTTTATCCTCCTGAGTGCCTGCTTTGAGGTTGCCAGCACCCCCTTGTTATCTACTCAGGGTAGGGGGTCTAACGGACTAAAGAGAGCTCACCACACGAGGCATCCTGGTATTGAGATCAGATAAAGCCCACAACATTGCAGGCGTTTGTTCACATTTATCATCTTATTTCTGTCTGAAGAATCCCCCATTGTGGCCTCCTGCACAATAGGATCTCGGAAAACGATTTCTTCCTGGCTGCTTTTGTCACGTCCCAAAGTGAACATTTGCATCACTTTCCCCTTATCCCTTTTTGGCCTTGACCAAACTATGACGGTGGTGCGAGGCTCAGATTGCAAGTCGGACACAATGCTTCCCCCCAACACGTTAGAATTATGAACTGCATGTATCTTCTTTCTCCCCCACAATACAGAATGCGAGTAGAGTTAATTGCGCCTGATCAAATCACCCCTGACGGTGCAATGGGGGATTGGCCCTTGGAACACCTGGTTCAACGTAATTAGTGTCATTTAATTCTTTTGTGAGGATAGGTTGGCACAAACCCAATATTTATAAAGCATCATTTTTTTGTGATTTCAGCCTCTTTCAAATGTTCACTGAGTGTTAGAACTGGGGTTGTGTGCCTACCTTTGTCAACAACAAATGAACACATTAATAAAATTAAATTACAAGATACTCAAATCTGCTAATGACAGAACTTACACCAAGGGCATCTTTCATTGACTAGAATGTTTGTAAAATAAGGATGTTAAAATAATAATATTAACTAATAATAATAGATTTCACAGGACAATTTTCCAGTGTTGTCTATCTTTCACAATCACACTGCCCTCTTCAGTGAGCTTAAACACAAAAAGGAACCTAACAAGAAATGGAAATGTGGACAGATGACGAGGGAGGAGTATAAAAATATTGCTCAGACATGCGCGGTGTAATCAGAAAGGCCAAAGAACAACTGGAGTTGCATCTAGCAAGGGTTGTGAAGGGTAACAAGAAGGTATGTTAGCAACAAGAAGCAGATCAGGGAAAATGTGGGACAGATGATGTGGGAAAAGCTGAAGTACTCAATGCTTTTTTTGCATCAGTCTTCACAGAGAAGGTCATCTCCCAGACTGCTGCAGTTGGCAGCACAGTATGGGGAGGAAGTGAGCAGCCCTCAGTGGTGAAAGAACAGATTAAGGACTATTTAGAACAGCTGGGCATGTACAAGTCCATGGGGCCAGATGTAGTGCGTCTGAGGATGCTGAGGGAGTTGGCTGATGTGACTGTAGGCCATTATCTTTGAAAATTGATGGTGATCAGGGAAGTCCCAGATGACTGGAAAAAAGCAAATATAGTGCCCATCTTTTAAAAAGGGAAAAAGGAGAATCTGGGAAACTAGACTCATCGAGGCTTAACCTCACGTCAGTCCCCGGGAAAAAACATGGAGCAGGTCCTCAAGGAATCCATTTTGAAGCACTTGGAGGAGAGGAAGGTGATCAGAAACAGTCCACATGGATTGACAAAGCCCTGGCTGGGATGATTTAGTTGGGGATTGGTCCTGCTTTGAGCAGGGGGCTGGACTAGATACCTCCTGAGGTCTCTTCCAAACCTGAAATTCTATGATTTTATGATTCATGTGAAGAGTGGTAATCAGAACTGTTAAGCACAATTTGAGCCGTACCTGTGGCAAAGTCACCCTCATCTCAGTCTTTCAAACAAATTCATTTCATGTTGTCCTTTACCATGAGCAAGGTGATGGACAGTGTATTGCCACAGAATACTAAGTGCTGTCTGTGACAGACATGGTGCTGGTATGTAATGATGTTTTAATGAATACTGACATGTAATAATTTGATAATGGGGCTATAAGACTTTCCTGTATGACTGCATTGATCTAATTTACATTGGGGTAGTGGAATGTTTATTATATACCTAAAATGCTCCAATTCAAGGACATCTGTAATGGAGGTGATGCAACGGCTTCTCAGATAAGAATACCCAAGCACACACATCAGACAATGGCAACCTTCCAGGCTTTAAGCCAAAGTAACATGGTTGTTTTACCAGACTGGGAAAGGCTAGAAACAGTTGAGATGGTCTTGATTAGAGGTGGGTGAATTTTTTTTTCTGTGAAACTTTTTTCACAGAAAAATGCAGATTTGGGTCAGCTGTAACATTCGGCAAATTCACGTCAATTGCAGAGAATTACTTTCAGTTAAAGGGAAAAAACAGTGAAATGTGGACAGGAATCTTTCTGAGAGTTCAGAAGCAGAAGGACCTTTTTACAAATTTCCATAATGAGATGGTTTGATTTTTCAGCCTAGATCAGAGCAGGGTTTGACACATGGGAGCTAGTTCTACCAGAGTACCTATGTGGAAGATGGTTTAACACCTCATAAGCTAGATATGCATATGTTTGATCATTTTGGGGATGTGTTTTCTCTGAAATGTTTTGGTCTAAATAAATTATACTTTGCTCTAAGGAGGCTGTGTGGTCACTAATTTCCACTACTGTTGGGCAGGGAAGAGATTCCAGTGTCTGGACATACGCTAGACCTGCAGAGATAAATCAGGGTTACTGATGAACACATGGGACTGCAGGCTGGGGACCGGTCAGAGGGTGAAAGAGTTGTGTGATTCCATCGCCAGGAATAGGTGACAGCTTGAGGTCTGAGACCAATTGAGGTTGTCCACCTGGTACCCATCACACCATTTGGAAGATCTACATCCCTATGCCCTGACAACTATATAAACCAGGACAGTGCACAGTTTCTTTCTTTCTTTCTATTAATTTTAATTAAAAAATCAACACAAAACCCAAGACATTTCTGTCCAGATTTTAAAAACTAGGAACTTAAAATTAGCCTTCCAAATATATGACCTGATTTGTAAAAGTTTTGAACAAGCCCCACTGACTTCAAACTGGGCGCTCAGCCTTTTGGTAAAACAGGTTACTCAGTTAGGAATCTGAACTTTGTTCTTTCTCAATATTTTGTCTTTAGACAGGAAAGGCTCAGCAGAGCACGAGATCAGACTACGTGGGTTAAACATGTTTGGTGGCATTTCCAAAACACCCACAGGAGTGAGGCACACAACACCTTTAGACTTCTTTGGAAAATCCCACTGGTAACCTACAGAATGTTGCTGTGATAGAGGGTTGGGCAGCAGGAGTTCTCCAGCACTCTGATCACTGCAAATTCAAGTGCCTGCCCCATGCACACTGGAAGATGGGAACCGTGCCAGATTGATAGACTGAGGACAGGCCTGGGAGAGTTAACAGGAACTCAGAAGGCACAAAGGCACATGAAGGATGTTTAAATTGGGGAGAGAGATAGGTGGGTGGGTGAGAAATACAAAGTCTGTTATGGGTTCATGGAAGTGTTAAAACAGGAGAGAGTTAAAACAGTGAGAGAGCTGTAAGGTAGAGCCAAGGCCCCCAACGGTCTCTCCCCAGCTGGGCTCAGGAACTTGAACCACCCGTAAAGGTGGTGGGAACAGCCTTTGAAAACCAATCACTGGCTGTTTTGGATGAAGAAGGTCTCTGAATAGCTTGTCTGTCTGGACAGAGACAGGAGCGGAGTGCGCCCCACCACATAGCTGCTTTTTGTAATCACACTGTATGTGTAATACTACTTACTGCAAGATCAGAGCCAGTTTAGTGCCTCTATGTGACAGCACATTTTAGTGTGTTTTCCCCATTTTGTCACCCATCTATAATTATTTTTTGTACCAGCTGTATCCAACAATCAAACTGCAGTGGAGATGGGTTGGGTTTCCATTTCCTGCATATAACGTGTTTTGCAACATGTAGTGCCCATTTTTTGCTGTTCATTGGACACGGTTAGCACCATGCTAGCATTTTCCATGGTGAGCTAAATCTGCTTAAGTAGGTATTTCAATGTCTGCTCAAGACTTGTTCTGGAAAAACCAGAAATGGCATTCTGCCATATTTCCCCCCAAACCTCTGACAAGAAGACATCTAACAGCCCACACCAACTTTTGGCCTCCCATGTTGCATTAAAGCATCAAGCCATTTGTCTCTAGTGATTGTAAGGTGTCTTTTATGACCAGCTTTGTAACAAAATCCACTAATGGAGATATTGGTTTATTCTTCCAGGCAATACCTGACTGCATTGCATAACCTGTAATCTGGAGAAAGTGCCAAGGACAACGGGGAGATGATAGACTTTGCACAAGAATTGCAAGTGTTCTAAAACTTTACAAGATTTGAAGCATCTTTTCAGGAGCTTAGATTTATTTTCTTTTTTTCCCTAGAAGGTATATGGATTAATAAACAATAATAATGAGAGCTAACACAACTAGAGGCACTAGGCTATTGTATGGTCCAGTCAATATCATGATACCCCGGCTTCACTTCAGTGTGGAGTCCATAATTAAGCAAACACTTAAATCTATACATAAAGTTAAGCACAGGCATAAATGATTTGCAGAATCGGGTTCTTGTCCTTCAAGCCAAACCTGCAAACACCACGTATCCACAGAAAGGGTGTGTCTACACTGCACACAAAGCTTGGGCTCTGACTCAGATTTTAGCCCCCCCCCCCAATTCTGTGCACACACAAATCAGTATGAATCAGGTCAGCAAGCACAGAGGACCTTGTGTCACGGAGTATGGGGGAGACTGCACCCGCACTTCCTGCGATTCACTGTGACTCTCAGCCAGCCAGTAAAATAGAGGTTTATCAGACGACAGGAACATGGTCTAAAACAGAGCTTGTAGGTACAGAGAACAGGACCCCACAGTCAGGTCCAATTTGGGGGCCAGGGAGCCCAGCGCCCCATCTAGGCCTGGGCCTCCCTCCATATCCCCAGCCAACTCCAAACTGACTCACTCTCCAGCCCCTCCTTCTCTGGGCTTTGTCTCTTTCCCCAGGCCCGGAGGTCACCTGATCGCTTTGTTCTCCAGCCCCTTCAGCTAGCACCTTGCAGGGGAAGAGGGCCCCCCGTGGCCATTAGTTGCTAGGAGACAGCATGTCGGCCTTTCCCTCACCCTGCCCCTGCCTAGATACCGAGGAAATGCATGGGGGAAACTGAGGCACTCACACAGCATTCAGAGAAACCATTAAGAACATTCCCACCTCATCACACCTTGGTCCTAGGACCCTGCTAAGGGGCTGGGTCAGAGCCCAAATCCTGCCAAGTCTCGGGTCCAAGCCCTCTCATTTTGCAGTGTGGACTCAGCTCAAGCCATAGTCCCGAGTCAGAAGGTCTGTATAGAGCAGTATGGACATGTTAGCATAGCGAGGTCCAGCAATTGTAAGCCCAGGTTTGTACAGTGTGGTGCGGATGCTCAAGCGCAGGCTTGGAAACACCGAGTCCCACAAGCCCTGGGTTTACAATGCAGCGTAGATATACTCACAGAGACAGCTAGTGTGGCACCAAAACTGAGCAACATTAGGTCATCCTGGTGACGCATTTATCCAGTGCCTCTCCTAAACAGCTTCTACCAGGAGGAACCCTACTGAGCCCTGGCTGCAAATTAATACGCTCCTCAAGGGCAGATATTCTTGTGGGAGGAGAAGATATATCCAAGAACCAAATATCAATGATCAAATGCTAAAACAAGGTAGATCTCTCGCTGTCTGCACTGTCAACAAGTTCAGACTCACCAAGGAGTGAAGTAAGATTTAATCATTTTTCACACAAACTCCACCAAACAATCTTTTGATAGAAAAAAAAAATCAACGTAAGGTTAGATTGTGTTTGCACACTCTCCACGCAGCTACTGCTAAGACAGTTGCAGGACAGATGCTAAATCATAAAGACGTCAGGCGTATTTTAAAATACATGTAAAGTATATATATGTAAACAGGGTGTCCCATGTTAAACTAAGCAGCAATAGCAGTAAGAGAGAAAGATAGGAAAATAAGTAAGGTAGAGAGAAAGATAGGAAAATAAGTAAGGTAGATATAGACTAAAAAATAATTATAATTCTATGGCCGGCATTTCCATTACTGTAGATGCCAATACCACATCCACATTTTGTAGTACCAGACTCTGCCAGTAGTCCCATCTACTTCAATGGGATTTCACATGGAGTAAGATACTGCATGAGGGAGTGAGAGTATCACAATCTGGCCCTGTGTGACTATCCAGAAACATCAAGACCTTTATGAAAAGCAGTGTTGCCTAGTGGATACACTGCTGAACTAGGATGCAGGAGATTTGGGGTCTAGTCCTTGCTCCATACTGGGTGACTGTGGGTAAGTCACTTCCTCTTTCTGTGCTTCCATTTTCCCACCTGTAAAATGGGGAGAAAGATACTGATCTTCTTTGTAACACGCTTTGGGATCTATGGATCAAAGGCACCACATAAGAGCCAGGTGGTGTTATTTATGAAAATATAATGGACTGGCCTTCATTCCACAACATTGCAGAACTGAATCAGAGAGGTAGCCGTGTTAGTCTGGAATAGCAGAGGTAACAAAGAGTCCTGTGGCACCTTAAAGACTAACTATAAAGTTTTGAAGCATAAGCTTTCATGGGCTAATACCCACTTTGTCGGATGCAAGCAGTGCATCATTGCAGAACTGCATATTTGTAGCCAATTTTTTTCCATTTCCTTTTTAACCAGGTAAGAAAGCTTCAGTCAAAGGAGAAGAGAAACACAACCCAGGTGAAACAGGAGTGTTGAACCCTGAAAACCAAACTCACATTACTTGCCAGCAGACCAGCTCAGATCATCTACACAATAAAGGGGGTAATTTTAAAAAATAAAGTATTAGAGGAAGAACATTTCCCCACTATTAATACAACACTGATTGCTAGCGTTCTTCATTCAGAAACCTGCACACTTGACATACATTGTTGCATTAGCTAGGAATCAAACCCAGACCAACTGCTTAGGTGGAAGTTATGCTCACCGATGCATCTGCAGCTACAAATAGCCCCAATAGGAGTAACTGTAGAAGAAATTCAAAATCATGCACCCCACACCTTTTAAAGCTGATTTTGTCATGTTGTAAAAAACCTCAAACGTTTCCTTAGTTACAACAATTCTACTGATACACCATCTTTCATCTTTTGTTCACTACTCCAGAGACCAGAAAAATGAATCTTTGCTATTTACAAGTTTGTCTTCTCCTGCCGTTTATCCCCCAGCTACAGCTATGACCTCTCTTGACAATATGAGAACCAGGTGGTGACAAGGATTAGAATGTCATTGAGAATACCAAGGGAATAAGCAGCAGGAACAAATGATTTTCTAGAGAAAAATGATCCTGCTTTCAAGTGATGAAAACCTAGAACTTCTAAGATACAAGACAGGTGCCAAATTGCCTCAGAATAGAATGTTTCTCTAACGTTTCCATGGAGGTATACACATCCCTTAAGTAAAATACCATAAAAAACCTAATAATATCATCTCCTGTTTTAACACTTCCATGAACCCATAACAGACTTTGCATTTCTTAACCTGAACTTGTTTTCCAGGTGTTGGTTGCAATTTCTTAAGTGTTGTGACTTTTTCTCAGTTAGAAGAGGATTGGATCCAGTTATTGCTATTTCCAGGACTTCAATTTTTCTTTCAGCTGCCTACAATTTTTCAGGCTTATTATACACTGGAACCCTCATGGCCTGGATCATCTCCAGCATTTCGCTAGCATCAGCCAAATTCCTCTTACACACACCATCGGCTGATGAGTGCTTTCTGATGGTGTGAAACTTAAAGCACGTAACTAGTGGAAACTTGGGAGCAATTAAAATTTAATCAGAACTAAGTTTACTTTCTGGCATTGTGAGTTGTCTCTAGCTTCTAAGTAGCTAATATATACTCACCTCATTCCCCTTTGTAATCAACAGCTTCAAGCTGCAGAAAGGATGAAAAGCATTAGATTAAAAGGCAGTTATTCCCATGAAAACCACCCACCATATTAGCAACTTATGTAGCCTTTCCTCCTGACACACCGTTTGTAGTTCAAATTGCTCATTCCTGTTTTCAATATCGATCCTTTGTATTTATTTATACAAAGTTGTTTTTGCAGGGCTCTGGAAGCATAAGGGACATTAAAATGAATGTGAATTATGTGCTTTTACGCTGATTTAGTTAAGACCATGCAAAGGGCTGTGGGAACACTCTTAATTTGGTTTAAGACTGGCTTCTTTCAATCAATTGAAACCGCTTAAGAACAGTTTTAAGCAAAACTGCAATAACCCTCTCTTAAACTGATGTAAAAGTGCCCACACCGGGGTTTGCTTTGCATTAACAGAACCAGTTTACACTAACTCGCACCAGTTTAATTAAACAAGGACTATCTCAGTCTTTGATCAGGTGAATATAAATAGGTATAATGCTTTCTGTAAGAGGCAAAACCACCCAAGAGTGCCATAGACTCACCTCTGCATTTGACCCTTAAAAGTTCTGCTTCTGTTTGCTATGCTCACTCCTACCACTGATTTAGTGATCAGAGAATCATAGAAACGAAGGACAGGAGGGGACAGCATCTAGCCCAATGTCTTTTTATAACATTACAACAACTTCAGAGCGCCATTGAATAGCCCAACCACCCTCTCCTCTTCATTTATTTACACCATGCAGCGGTGGGGACATGCCCTTGGCTTAGAGTTGTTTCTACCTCTTTAGCTTGCTTTTGCCTCGTTTCTCTCCTCTCCCAGCCAGCTCTGGTGCACTGGGCCAGCCTTCCCCCTTTGTTCCTGGACCCTTCTCATCACTGACTACCAGTTAATAGTGGACTCTCCCTACAGAACCCCACCATTTCCCAGGAAGGGCTGACTAATCCTCATCATTCCCCTGTACTTGTAAACATGCAACAGGAGACAGACAATTTCCTATCACCGAAAACAAGCCATTCTTCATGTCTATAAATCAGTGGTTCTCAACTGATGGGCCACGGACCATTCGTGGTCCATGGTGACTTTTGAATAATAAATTTAAAAAAAAGAGGTGGCCCACGAAATTTTTTTGATTGGCCTAGTGGCCCGTGGCCTGAAATAAGTTGAGAACCACGGCTATACATGATGGATACAATGCTGTGCCCTTTTAATCATGAGGCCAGTAAGACATCAACATCTCCCAAATTCAAAGCTCTTCCACTGCCAAGTTACCAATTTGGTGGGTTTTTTTAGCACATATTACCAGATAGACACAACAAGACATGCCCAGGTCCAGTCTTTGCAGAAAATATCTCCCACAAAGGTAACATTTGGGCTTAGTGGTCTGGGTACTGGGAATATCACAGATCATACAGAGACCGAGCAAGGGAACCTCAGTAGAAGCCATAGTTTCAGTAACGAACCTTTACTGAAGCTAGACCTGTGATCAGCATGGGGTTTCAGGGAAGATACAACACGGCACTAGCTTAGCTCTGGGGATCAGGCAGGAAAAGTGGAGAGGGGAGGGGCTGGTTTGGGTTTTTTAAATAACCCAATACCCGCAGAGTCCACTGCTGTGGGTGTTGGATGAACAGCTGCCCAGAACTGAACACTAAGGCTTCCATGCCACTTGTCGATAACAAATTGGAACAAGAGGAAATCAGGTGATATGGAAAAGCCATGCATTTTAGGAAAAAATACTCTGCTGTCCTGCACCTGGGGTAGCCATTTACACCAGTGCAAAGCAGTGACGAGTCCGTATTAAATGTTACTGGATAAGAACAGTGGTGGGAATGATTACAAGTGCTGCAGTACCAAAGAAAACGAGTCCGCCTAGCATATTATTTTTGTTGATATTTATTTGTATTGGAGAAGGAACTTTCTGGGCAACTAGAATATAACCTCCCAGATTTCATTTATTATCACTGACATTGGCAGACCACTGACAGACCTACATCCATGAAACACAGCCATCTTTGGGGCTGACTATGGTAGCAGTTTAATAACACATGGAAGCACTAACCAACAGCATTGGGGAGGAAATAAATAATACCATCTCCAAAAGAAACTGGGGGGGGGGATATAGTCAGGCAAAATGTTATTACAGAACATACACCAGAGTATGCTACTGCTCCCATAGCAAGAAGAATCTGGATTATGCAGATTCATCATTTTTAAGGCCAGAAGGGAGCATTAGATCATCTAGTTTAACCTACTGTGTAACCCTAGGGTGACCAGATGTCCCGATAAAATCAGCACTGTCCCAATATTTAACCCTTTGTCCCACATCCCAATTGATGTATGATCAGGAAGCCAATTGTCCCGATACTCAGGTAAGGAGGTGGTGATCACCCTGCTCCTTGCCTCCTTCTCCCCCCAGCACGCGGAGCTTGGGAGAAGAGGGGGTGGGGGAGGGAGGGTGGACTGTGGGCAGAGCTGACAGATCCCCAGTGTGTCCCAATATTTCAGTGTTGTTATCTGGTCACCCTGAGCAACACAGGCCACAAAACTTCAATGAGTTCCTCTGGTATTGAACTCAATCATGGGTTTCTGTGATATTGTGAGACAAGTTCTCAGAGTCACTTCTGATTTTTTTAATCTGCTGAGAGACAAGTGCTAAAAGAAGGATGAAGATCCATGACCAATATCATATGCAGGTGCCAACTCTGAAGGCTAATTTTACCCACCATACTCAAACATATGAATGCCAACATCTTTAACCAGATCGTTGCTGGTCATCTGACCAACTAATAATCTTCAGCATGGGCATGCATAGGAAGGAAACGGAAAGTAAGATACAAACGCAAAAATGTTCACCTTTTTGTTAAAAACAAACCAGAAAAATAAAGAATATTCAATTACTTCTTCCAGGTAAAACAAATTGACTTCTAGACTTTGCGCATGGAAGGCAAGGAGTGCCATGGCAACCAATGAAGAATCATAATGTTCTACTGACTTTTCAAATGATTGAGACAATGGTTATAGTACTTAAAGTGAAGCACTTACACTGCTCTTTGCAGGGATGCTGGCAGGTGAGCTGAGTTTTATTTCAGGGCTTGGTGAGATACTACATTTCCCAGTCCTCCAGGTCAATTGCATCCAACCCAACCCCTTCTCTGCACCGCCTAACATCCACCACCTCCAACCAAGTGTGAATGCTTTAACCCTTAATGGAGCTTGATGTGCATCGAGCAGCGCCAACGTAACATGCAGTTCAAACCTAATAATGCAATGTGTTTTGTCTGACCCTCATTGTCTTACAGTGCTCCATGGTAGTCACCTCCCCAGAGGTTTTCGGTTATTTATTGAAAGAAAACAGCCTAATACTGTACAGCTAAAGCAAAGAAGCCAGATTCCCTCAGAACTAATAGTAAGCAGTAATTTATAGCCACCTCTCCGGGGAGCTTGTAGATTATAACCATTTAATTCCACCTCCTAAATACCACCTAGCAATTTCTACCACTTCCCGTTACCTTACCGTCCAGGGGATAAAAATCCCCCCAAGAATCCCCATCAGAGGTATGATTTGAAACGAGGATCAGATCACCCTGCTTGGGAATTTCATCATATTTGCAAACAACGGACATCTTACTGTGGACAAAATTAAGTTTGCACGCACAAAAATTCTCTCTGGCGTTACTCAGACAGGGTTAAACTCAAAAAGAATGGAAAACCGCACGAAAAGCCCATGCACTAAAGTGATTTCATTCACGTAGGCTGAAAATTCTCCTCTGATTTCTCTTCTCCCTGCTCATGATGGAGGCACTGCAGTGTGTTATAATCTGTGTAAAGCTTGGAAGTCTTACATTCAGCTGCCCTCATCATTTTAAGCAAATCATGTGCTTAACCCCCTTCTTCTGTAGAGGTTAAATCCCATCGCTAGATTATTTTCCCTCTAATAATCTACCTCCCAGTTTTTCGGCATAGCAGCACATATACATTGGGAATACTGGCTGCCAACAGGAACAGAAGCATAAAACAAGTGTCAGGGTGATTACAGGCTCAGGGCAAGCCAAGTCTTGCTCAGTGCCTCCACTGGAAATACCTTTGGTTCCCCTTTATCTCAAACTGCTCTGTAACAAGGCAAACCCCCTGACCCTTAAAGAGCTGGCTTTGATTATCTACCCTACAAAATACTCTCGGCTATCCAATTAGCAATGCCAGCTTCCCTAAACAGCTCTGCTACACTGTCATCCTTCCTAAATAGAGTGATCAATTACTCAAACTTTTCTGCAGCCATCTCCACAGGGGAGTCCTTGGGAGACCTCCCTTTCCCTCTCTTGGCTCATCCCATCCTCTCTAATGTATTACGAAACTCCAGAGTTGTCTCCCAAGGTCATTAGACAGTGGGTTGAGATGACTTTTCCCTGCTGATCTGATTCTGACCTCTAGTCTCGTACTCCGATCCCCTTAACATGTGACAGAGCGTGGCATGCCCCTTCAAAACACATCAGAGCTGGCCTGAAACAGCCTTGGGGGAAAAAAACCCCACCACACAAAATGCATGTGCCTTGACTTTAAATGCAAGAATCGGGGGTTAGACGTACAATCCACTGCACAGAACATTAAACTTACACCCTGCCTCCTCCTCTTTCCTGTTCGCTAGCAAGGTGCGGAGATGCAATAGCTGCTCTACAACCAGGAGGGTACAAGAAACACAGGCTGCCATACATTTTAAACCTGCTTGCAAATTGAAGTTCGTGTTTCCTAGCTGAGAACAAAGAGAAGATCAAAGAGCTGGAGGTGGCTAGGCATTTTGCAGTCCCAGCTAGGGGCATGGCACAGGGGAGCCTCTAGGTTACGTGCCAACATTGTGCTAGGCACTGAACAAACACATGAGGTCTGCCCCAAAGAGTGTGCAATCTAAGTACAAGACAAGAGAGGGCTACAGACTGTAGGTTCTTCAGGGCAAGGAGAGAGAGAGAGAGAGAGAGAGAGAGAGAGAGAGAGAGAGAGTCCCTGAACTCACTGAAGTGGTGCTCACCGCCTCGCAGACTGGAACTCAACATAAAGAGCAGGTGGGGTGGGGGTGGGGGCAGAAACAGAGACACCGACTTTCTAATCTGCCAGGGGTGCTTGATCCCCTCATTCTGCCCCAGCCCCTGTCCCCACTGCGCCCCGTCCCCCAAGGCCCCAACCCCATCCTGCCTCTTTCCCCCCCATTCACCCCCTTCCCCCAGCATGCTCCTCCTCGCTCCTCCCCCCAGAGCCTCCCACATGCTATTGAACAGCTGATCACAGTGAACAGGAGGTGATGGGGGTCAGGGGAGGTTTTTTCCCAGCCCCGGAGCACCAGCGGAGTCGGCACCGATGTTCAGAAAGATGAATGAATAACAGGCCTCCATTCCAGACCGACCAAACTGGGGTTGGCTGTGGAGAAGACCTGAGGCTGTGGCTAAACTAAGCCCTTTGCTTGAACATGCCCTGTGGGACAGGGACAGTCAGGCAGGGTTGCTTCCCCGTGCCCTCCTTCTTCTCTCTCTCCATCCAGGAAGTGTAATATGGTTGTGAAAATGCCAGGCTGGCAGTGCTAGAGGCTGGGTTCCTCTATTTATCCATCAGAAATGTTCATCCTGGAAAGCATCCATTACACAGTCTACCTGGACCAGAGAGCCAACCTTGGGGTGGGGGATGCGAGAGCCTCCAGGGAAAGGAATGAAAGGGCCCCCTGCCCGGGTGAAAGGCAGTGGTGGTGTAACCCCTTGTGGATTGGGTGTTAACAGGTTCACCTGTGGCAATCCACAGTGGACAGGAGTTGTGAGTGGGGTGAGCTTCCTTCCCCTTAAGATAAAGGAGGGATGACAGAATTGCTACCATGGCATCCTGCTGTGATTCTCTCTGACAGGCCCAACTATCTCACTCTTTGTTCTACAGCGGGCCCTGCCCTCCTGCCATTAGCTGCCTCTCATGTTTGAATTAACAGGCTACCGTGCGGTGCCTCAGATCACACCTCATATGCGATGCAGCAGCAAGCTCAATGCTAACACAAGAGGTAACAAAGGAAACCTTGGCCAACCTCCCTCCTGCTAACCCCTCTCCCCCTAGGCCTAGCAGAGAGCCTTCCCTCACCATCTAGGCATCTAAGTTCTGCTGGGCTCCACACCTCCTACCAGGCAGTATTCAGATAGACACCACTGCTCAAAGCATTTTCAGGCAGGCGAGTCTGACCCCATGGTGTGTCCACTGTCCACTCAAGCCTGTGAAATGGTGCAAACTGGGATGGTGTGCCCTTTATGATGGGGACACTTGTCCATGTCACCAGAATTAGCGATTCATGCAACTCTTTGTTTTCTGGTATTTTACTTTTCCTTCTGTTATTCTTATTCTTCTGTTCCTTTTGTACTGAATTGCTGCAAGACTTCTACATTGGAGCCAGCTACATAGGCTACTACTGGGGCTGAAATGTTTTTGATTCACATAGTTCCACACCCGTGTCAGTGTTCTCTAAAACCCCTCTGAGCACATTTCCAGGGTCTAATTTATAACTGTTCAAATAAGCAGAAGGAATATGCTAATATCTCCAGACATTGATTGCAAAAGCAAATTGCTCAAGTGCCAGTTTTCTATGGTATTTTTTCTGAACATACACGCCAACAGGAAGTGCAAAACCAAATCTCATTCCTCCGTGTGGATAAATGACAACGGTACTCAATACATTCAACAAAGGCATTACATGTCCTATTTCACTGTTATATGTGCAAAATAAAGCATGCCTTTCTAGAAATGGTCTTTCCGTTTTAGAAACTACCACCTACATTTATTATGCTGTGTCAGCAACAAGAGGCCAGCCAAGATGATTAGATCCCCCCCCCCAACCCTCCAGAGCTTGTAAAGTTCCAATGAGAACATTTCCCATTACCTAGATTAAGTATGCCAAATAAATTACCAGAAGGTTATAGGGTGCCATAATTGAAAATCACTTACCAAGGAACTTGGACGTATTCATGACAGCATGAAACAACTAATCATATACCCAGACCAACAAAACAAAATAATAAAATCTGGTCTCTACATGACAGAGACAACTTTTAACTTCCGCCAATTTTTTTCATTTTGTTTTCAAGAAGAGACTGTTTACTAATAACACAAAGTATCTGTAAATGGTTTTGTAGGCGTAGCTGGGAAAGCTGGATTGATTTCAATCATGTCAGGACTACAAATGGTGATGGGTGATGCTACTTACAATTTCTCAGGCTTCCTGTTGGCTGCCCGACAAGCTATAAACTTCCTAATTTTGCCCACTGTTAATGATGCCCGTTTTCATTTACTAGTAAGGGCAAACTGCACATCCAAGAGAATAGGGTTAATAATGTACAGAAATGTCCCCTATTTAATAAACAGCTGACTAGTTCACAAGGAAACTGACATTAGAAATGACTGTCTTAATGTATTACTGTTTGCAATGTTGGTCCCAAGATATTATTAGAGAGACAAAGTGGGGGGAAGTAATATCTTTATTGGACCAACTTCTGTTGGAGATACAGCCAAGCTTTTGAGTAAGGGACAGCTCTTCTTCAGGTCTGGAAAGGTACTCAGAGCCTCACAGCTACATTCAAAGTGAAACAGATGGTTAAGCATAGGGAGTTAATACATTTGGCAAGAGATCATTCAAGGTGAAGTGGGCATAATAATGTTTATTAATGATTAATTATTAATAATATTATTATTTCAACCAGTTTCCAGTTGAGAGGGCGACTGAACTGGTTCAGAAAAAAAATGGTATTTCTGTATGTTTCCTAGGCCTGGAATCTTATTTGTATTTTCATAATTTTGATAATTAAGTGCTCCTGGAAGGGGATGGATCTGCAGGATTGGGTCATGAAGCTCTTCATTCCCAGCACAGGTACAACATGAATGGAGGACGTTTGCATTCCCACCTTTAAAACACTGTACCTCAAACCCACTTTAGAGGGACTGTGCTTAAAAATGAGGAGGTCAAACTCCAGGACCCATTGGGTATGTCTATACTGCAGTGCAACCCCGTGCCAGCTGGCTCAGTCTTACGAGACTTGGGCTGTAATGCTATAAAATTGTGGTGTAGATGTTGGAGCTCGGGCTGGGGTCCTACAGCTTGAAGCTCGCAAGCCCGCGTCAGCTGACACGGGCCAGTGGTACGTGCTTTCTTGCAGTGTAGACATACCTATTGTCTATTGCCTCTCTGATAAGACTATGACCCAGGAAGACAATCAATGACTGAGAGGACAGTTTTGTGATGTAAATACGCCCATGTTTTTAACAGCTCTGTGACCAAATTATTTCAAGGGTGCCTCTGAAAAGCATCCTGGCTCTCAGTCACCCACTATAGTCCGGCATTTGATTCAGACTCGTGACCTAGGCTTGGTCTACACTGGGGGTGGGGGTGCTTGTCAACCTAAGATACGCAACTTCAGCTATGTAAATAACGCAGATGGGCTGATCACATAGCGCGACTCCAGGACAACAGATGGACCGTACGATTAACAGAATGGATTCCGCGAGGACAACCGCGCCAACGTGGTCGCCCTCGACGATGCTGGGAGGATCCTATGGTCAAGATGTTCGGGCAGAGATGGCATCAACTTGTGCAAGATAGGCAAAGGTGGAGCGGTATCGATTTGTGTTCATGGCAGAATCAAGACGCCGTGTAACGAGGACAAGTCGGATCCAAGTAATCCAAGTAATTATTTGCATCACAGTGTTAAACTTTCATTTCAATATAAAGAGAAGACATTTTGATCTAGAAAACAAGATAGCTCATCTCCATTCAGTAATGAGTAGCAGCTGTCCTTAATGATTTCAAAAGTAAAATAAAAATAATAGACTATTTAAACTATTACATATGTCATTAGTACTGCATATTACTGCTGGCATGGCATGCTTCCCTGGAGGAAATGACTCCCCGTCAGCAGCTGTGTTGTTGCATATGTGAAGCCAAGTGGAGGAGAAGTCTGAGGTCAAACTATATTAAAACGCCATGTGGTAAGGTAACCTTGTGAACCATAACTCAAAAGAAAGAATTCACCTACACAATTATGCTCAACACCTACTACCCTTCAGCCATATTTCCATTTATTCCAAAAAAATACAGTAAATAAAACCTGTAGTCTATAAAAGGTTTAGTCTGAGAACACAACAGAGGCCTGATTAAAAGTCTCATTTGAAAAAAAAAAAAAAAAAAAAAAAAAGGGAAAGAGAAAGTAAATAAATTTGCAAGGCACCTGCATAGAATTACTCCTAAACGTCCCACTGGTAGACTATTTCATCCTGTGTTATTTGTTTTCATATACTTGGGGTACGTTACATCACTACTAATCAAAAGAGGGATTTTTTGTTGTGTTTCACTCACTTGTGCATTTTAAACTCTTTGTATTATGAGTCCTCCGGGGTAGATGTTGGGAGTGACTTCTTCAGCTACTGAATAATTGCGAAATACCTATAGTGTCAGCCTTGGTGCTTATAGTCGGGGCATCGACACCAAACTGTGGCTATCCAACCAACAAAATGAAGAGTAGCAATGTGTTTCAAAGATAAGAATGAAACTTGGGCCATAAGGGGGCACACGCTTTTAAAACGGTCAGTCGATAACTGCGAATAGAATGAGCCTGGACTTGGCTGACTACTGTCTGACTGCGACCTTACGAGTCACCAGGTGTAGTCATCAGCGTCTGCCTTGACAAGGAAGGAGTGCAAATGAAGACCTTGGGGCTGTCTGCCCATTATAATTCAGTGGGCTTAGCTCAGGAGGACAGTGAGTAATCTGCTCTGCTCTGGACCGTGGGAATCCTTATTAGTTGTTGGGTGTAGTGTTCAAGTCTTCCCTGGATTGAAACCCTTGGTTGGGCAAGGTGGGTAAATGGAGGCAAAAAAAGGCATTTCACTTCTCTCCATGATATTTAAAAAACCACCCAGAGAATGGACTCAAGGAGTGATCTAAACTTGGCCACAGAAAGAGTTGTACCAGTTTAATTTAAGGTGTGATTTAATAAACAATTGAGTTAATCCATTGCTGTGAAGAGGCTTTTATGTTAGTTTAAACCAGATTTTATTTCAGTTTTCATGTAAGGTGATTGGGACCAGTTTGAAGCTAAATTAAATGAGAGCAAATCTGTGTATAGCCTTTGTCTGAGCGAACAGGACTGCTGACTAGGAGTTCCTAAAGGCTGCTGGGTCAGAGGTAGCAAAATGATTGATGCAAGAAAATAAAATCTGCTTAAACGTGAAGGGAAGTTGTCGTGCATGGACCAGTGAAAACTTGCTCTTAGTGGGTAATTTTGGTGAGCCAAGGCTGCTACACATATGTGACATTTCTTTTCTGCAAAACATTTGGCAGCAAACCATGACAGCCAGTTTCACTATCACAACAGGCTGCATATAAGGAAAAAAAAAACTTTACTAGAAGGTTGGTGAAGCACTGGAATGGGTTACCTAGGGAGGTGGTGGAATCTCCTTCCTTAGAGGTTTTTAAGGTCAGGCTTGACAAAGCCCTGGTTGGGATGACTTACTTGGGGATTAGGTCCTGCTTTGAGCACAGGGTTAGACTAGATCAGTGGTTCCCAAATTCGGGAATCCCCAGAGGTTTGCAAAATGTTACTGGGGGTTCTCTGGAAAAATTTCCCTAATGGTGGACAGAGCTGTCCCTAGGAACCCCGGGCAGCACGGGGCCAGCAGCCCAGAGCCCTTGGACTTCCAAGAGCTAAGCAGATCAAAGCAAGCATATCTATCTCACTGAGGAGATTTCAACTTCAAGACTCCTTAGAAGAAATGGAAAGGGAGGTGGATATATTTTGCTGTTTTCAAAATTAAATAGGCAGCTGGTATTGTTTTTAAAATGATAATGAAGAACGAGTTTAAGCTTTGTTGTAATATGCATTGTTTGCCTGTAATATGCATTGTTTGCCTGGACTGCTCAAGACCTGAATGCTTGTGTAGGAGGAAGTCCTTGAGTTGGCTTCTTAAATACCTTCATGCTGCTTCACATCTGATACGCCTTTATGAAACACAGGAGCCTTGTCTTATAACAGGTTTATTCAAAGCGATACAAGCTATGAAAGTGAGATCTTGGAAGAGTGATGCCGTTTTCATAATATAATAAAAATACTGTCTTGATAAATGATAATTAATAATAAATAGTCTGTAATAAGCATGTCAAAAAAACAAATTGTATATTTCCATGATCACTGCTCTTATAATTTATACTCAGATAAAAGAGAAAAATCCTGAAAATATTCATTTTTAGGAGGAGGTTCACGAGACTTGACATTTTAGTGAAAGGGATTCATGTTGTTAAAGTTTGGGAACCACTGGACTAGACTTCCTGAGGTCCCTTCCAAACACGATATTCTAGGATTCTATAAATTGTCCTCAGCCCAGCCGCACCAGTACCTGCTGGTACAGTATATGGGGATTTACCAGCACATCCACTGGACCTTCCTCCTGATCCTGAAAGATGGTCTGATTGGCTCAGCCAGGGAGAGGAAACCAGCTGCAACCAACATTCATATAGCAGAGTCTTCAGTAGCTCCTGAGATGGGAAACTGAGGTTTCTTTCTGAATATGTTAATTTCCATCAAACGTCTTTCTCCTCGTCTTCCTTCTCCACTTTTCTCTCTTTCTTTCTATCTAATAAGAGTCTGGCTTAACCAGCCAGGGCAATTGAAACCTTGGAGCAGCCCTCTTCTTGCAGCCTTTCATCACATTTTGTAATGTCTTACTTTATAATTGTGTATCTCTAGAATCCATTTCTTCCCCAGCTATTAAACCACAGATCCACTCATCTCTAATGCTACGGCCTGCTCCATGCAGCTCACCTTTCCTGCTGCGCTCAGTCTATTAGTCTCTTCCCAGATTCCTTTAGTAGCTTCCTTTCTTTTCCTCATTAAGTCCAAGCTTCTCATCTCCACACAGTTCCTACCCACACCTATATATCTGCTCCTGTTTCCTCTCACCCTATCCCCTTTCCTGTGCATTTCCCTCTCCTTTTTTCAATCCATTCTTTCCACCCCTTTCTTTCCAGTGCTGACACCCGTCCAATTGCCAACTGCTGCTTTTTTCCATCTCATCTCTTCTCATATTTTATTCGTTTTGGTCTGAATTAGAGGGAAAACATCCAGGTCAGGGACTTGTCCTTTTGACACTTTATTAGTCATGTATGCACACCCCTAGCAGGCTATATATATTTGCTCTAAGGCACCACAAAAGATCAAAGGCCCCATCATGCTGAACCCTACAAAAATACCTATAAAGAGACAATCCCTGTCCTAGAGAGACTACAAGTTAAAAGGCAAGAAACCCCTAACAATAACGGAATAGAGTGATCACAAACTGAAGTTAATGGTAAACAACATTTTACTAAGGTGTAAGAGCCCCTCAGTGTTTTCATGAACTCAGCTCCTGACTTAGCGTATGGGAAAACAGAGTTAGTCCTAGTTGGGTAAACTGTGCTCCTTCTGTCCAGACTGGGAGACAGGCAGAGGAGGAGATGATGCTGGTTAGTTCTGATCTTTGCTGCTCCAGGTGCTGAACTCAGCTTTGGATTCTTTCTGTTTCCGGCCCTGAGTAGTTACTCATGGAAGAACCCTTGTTTAAATATGGCAGAGTTGAATTTCAGCCCTCAGCGAGAGCCTATAGTTATTGACGTTCCCAAGACTAGTGATTCTGGGAAATTCCAAGACATGGCAACTCCTCCTTGTTTGCTAGTGATATTGAGAGTATCACAACCCAGTCAGCTATACAGAACACACACAATATAATAAGGGATATATTGGATTTTAAGTGAAGGTTCAGGCCAAGTTCTAATTTTATCTGAACAACTTTCTCCATACCGGTTTGATGCAAAGGCAGTTCTGATACACATTTTAGAATATTCCTTTAAGATGAATGCCAACATCCTTATTTATTTTATTTATAGGCATATCTATAGTGTTTATCTACACAGCATATGCATCTTACTTATATTATCAGACATGGAAATCATTATCTTGTTGTGATGCTCTTGTTCTTTAATTCTATACCGTTACACTAATACATTGGAATTTTATCACGTTAGCATATTATTTTATTGTAACTTGTTACTTGTAACCACCCTTACAGTAAATCATTCAGAGAGCACTTAAAATGCTTTGTAGATATCATTTAGTCAGGAAACAGCAGAATTAAAGACCAAGATACTGCTTATATGCTCAAGACATCTATTCACGAGAATGCTTAATGTGAGACAAATTCTTTACCTAGAATGTTTGGTAAGTGCTTTTTGTTTGCTCCTGCCAAATTTCTTTGTGAAGCCAATTCCAGATCCCTACTGTTAGGTAAATTTAAAGTGCTGTCAATAAATTCTTTAAATAGTTCTCTTTTCTCACTCTCATTTTCTGTCTGGCTTCTTGATTTCAAACTTGCTTTCTCTCTTAAAATATAAGCTGCAGGTGATCAAGTCTCCCATCAAAATGGAGCATTAATTTCACCTTTTTTTCCTAAACTAGTCCCGTGTGATAGAACCCAGCTTGCAAAGTCATTATTACACAATATTAACATAATGTCCCTTTTCCTTAGCAACTGTTATGAAGTCTGGACAATCCATAATGATACAGCTTGATAGAGAAGCACCATCAACTATAAATAAGCTTGTTACACTTCAGTGGTATGTAGGATTTGCTGCAATGGGCCCTCATGAACTTATATAGTTTCTATGTGTTTTATTCACAAATCAAAACATATGAATTTTAAAATGACCTGATGATGCTCACTCTCATTTATTCCTAAAATGCCATGGTATTGCTTACTCAGTTACACCAGTGTTTTGCTTCATGTCTATTAGTGCACGTGTGTACATATAAGTTTTTTTTTTTTTTAAAAAAAAGGTTTCCTATGTAAAAGAGCACATCGAATGAAATAAAGATGAAAGCAGTGGAATTCAGATTATAAACCCAAGATATGAAACTGCTAGTATCCATAATCAGAGCTTTTTTAATGAACACAGTTTTGACCATTTTTCTCCAGAAGAACTGTGTGCCATCCCGCCAGGGATCCACTGGTACAAATAAACAAAGTCCACAGTCAATCTGGGATTATATATCTATGGGACTCCTAGCACCTTAGTATATGAATCCCTCAAAATATTATTTATAAAAGAAACAATCATTGCATTCTCCCATCTTTCCCATCCTCTAAGAGAAACAATCTGGTTCCTTTATTGGATATGGTTGTCTGTATCTGCGTGTATATTCTGTTGCACATGCCTCTACACCTTGAGTAAGATCAAGGTCTCCATTAGCTGCTGGCTTGCATCCGACGAAGTGGGTATTAGCCCATGAAAGCTTATGCTTCAATACTTTAGTCTTTAAGGTGCCACAGGACTCTTTGTTGCCTCTGCTATTCCAGACTAACATGGCTACCTCTCTGACAGCTGTAGAAAGACTCTTATGTTCTCCTTCCATCACAGATAGCCACCAGATGGCAGAATGCTCCCTACAAACAGGTGGATTCCCCATGTCACTCCTCAGCCACCAACAATCACGCAGTAGGGTCTTGTCCAAAACTCATTGCCCCTATTTAGGGTTTTTGGTTCATTCCAGTTGTAGAAACACAGCACAAAGCCTGTAGACAGAACTGTGCCCTCAGTTCTCTACACACCCTAGCCCAAATAGTCTCTTAGGCTGATTTACTCCAAGGACTTCTCCATCCAGAGCAACCCCACACTGTTTCTTCATACTCCATGGAACTCCACAACCTAAACTCGCACTGTCAGCCACACTCCAACATGTCTACACACACAAAATCATTACCAGTACATTCCACCATGGCTAATACCTCTATCGAGCAATACACCCGTTTCTTCAAATGCGTCCTTCACGCTGGTTGTCACGTAGATATAACGGCCTGGCTAATCTGAAGGAACTCACAAGCCATTTCTGAGGGACTCCCATGTCTTCCGAGTAAATACAGTCATCATCAAGAGAAGTCAATTTCCCCAGCGAAATTGACAAGAGGGGCATATAATGGAACTGTTGGGAATCAGCATTGACAGCTGGGCCTAGGACCTGCTAGCTTCACCTCCCTAGCGAACAACAGGAGGACCCACAGCTGAATCACTGCTGGTTTGAAGCGGAATCACTTGATTGGCCAAACCACCCAACTGGGTGGAAGAACCAGCCTGAATATTCTTAAGCTCAGCAGCAACATTAGGCCAATGGGTGCTCAACTCGTAACCCTGTACCTGCAATTGCTCATGTGCCTGTTTTGTTCCCAGCCCTGCTCCTCTGATTGGTTCCAGACTTCAGGTTTGACTGTTGGCTCTAACTCCTGGTTCCTGACTCCAGTTCTGACTATAGGCCTGGTTGCCTACTGCTCTGACCATTAGGCCTGCCCCCCCCCAGTGTCTTGAACTGTAATGGGAACCAGGTAACTGCTTTAACTATGGAGCCAAGACCAAGTTTCCATAATGTTGATCAATCTATTTATCCTTATTGAACAAAATTTATTAAGAATGGGATTTTTAAAAAGAGCCTACAGCAATTAGGCACTCTACTCCCAAGAGTCAATCTCCCCCTGAATCGATTATGCCAAATGACAAGAATTTTCCTCTGCTCAACAACAGATGAAGGTAAGAGTGAAAACCTCAACAGCCGAAGAGCTGGGCTGGAAGAGGGAACATTTCAGAACCAACAGTCTCCTGATGCTCCTGTGAATATCTGTCCTCCTCCTCTCAAATCATTCTTTGATTTGATTCAAGACAAACACCAGCTGCCTGGCTTTAAAGCTCTGTTTACTCACAGATGAAAAGTTAAAATCACATGGGAAGGCTCCTTGAGAAGCCACCTAATGAGCACGGTACCAGATGACGGCAGTAACAAGAAGGGCATCTCACACACATTTTCTTGCACAGGCCCATGGGAAGTTGATTTTAATAACTCTTCAGTGTGTGATCCCATCACGGTGAAACCTGATGAGCTCCAATTAGAAGACATTAAACCAGCTCATCAGCCATTCAGATACATCTAAACTGTAGGAAGCACAGCCAGACAGATGGACTATGCTAAAGAGGGACACTGCACTTCATTAACCACTCTGACAGCTCGTCAATGAGGCTTGAAACTCACTAACTGGTGACCTAGTTGGCATGACCTAGGCACATGGTAATTGAGTCACTTATTCACTTATTTTTCTACTATTTATACCAGAGGGACACTAGTTCACTAATGTTACTGGGCCAAATTTATCCCTGGATTTCAATGTAATTAGGTGAGGGATGAATTTATAAATTGTATGATTGGGGTGCCTAGGAACCCCAAGGATGGACCAGGAGCCTATTGTGATAGCCCTTTTACAAACAAAACAAAAAGTCTCTTTCTTTAAGAGACTAGCCACTTCAAACTCTTTTTTAGGGGAAGCTCTCTTTACTGGGAAGTGGTTTGCATTAGTAACAAAGTCTATCCAAAATGAACTTCCTAATAGTTTTTTCTTGTTACCCAAGTCACCCCATAATTGTTGTAACTGAAAAAAGGCACAAGCAAAATTCTTCCAGGAGGAGACCACCAAAACAGAAAGGACCGCGGTATTTCTCCTAACGTAAGACCCATATGACAGATTTTGAATGATAAATCAAAGATTCAGGAGGCATTAATATTTCATTACTAAATATGTGCATCTCAATCATGAGCTAATCCTAAAATCATTTCAGAGAGACAGTGGGAAACATGTTCATTAACTCTGCTAAATGACATTACAAGGATTATTAAAAGGTATCTGACATAACAATCCTTGTTAAGTGTATACTTTTTTCACTCCTCAAATAATAAAAAAAATATTAAGATGACTAAAATAACTATTACCCTTATAATCATTATGGTATAAAGAAGTACAAAGAGATGTCTTGTTTCCTACAACATAAGCTACAACCAAGTGCCACATTAATTAACATGTTAAAAAATAAACCTTGAAAAAGGTTTGCTGTTTTTTATAACTGCAGGTGACTAATAAGTACAGTAGAACCTCAAAGATACAAACACCACAGTTAGGGACTGACCGGTGAACTGGACAGCATAAGAACTGGAAGGAACCAATCAGGCAGAAACAGAGGGGGAAACAAAAGGCAAATACTTTACTGTGTCTGTATTGCATCTTAAAAGTAGGTAAATCTGAGTGACCTAGCCCCAATCCCACCCTCACTCACAGGGCAGCCACTTACAGCTAGCTAGGAGGTGAAGATGTTGGGGCAAGACAGCCGGAGCCAGCAGAGTAGGACCAGGGCTGAGGTCTGTGCAGCTTTCCCCCCTCGCTAGCCAGGAGAGGGTTGTGCAGGTTTCCTCCCCATCCCTGGAATACCCCCCTCCCTTCTCTACCTGCCAGGAGGAGGAGAAGCCTGAAAACTCATGGTGCTGAGTAAGGTACTTAGCTGCTGCTGAAACCTGGCCTGGAGTGTCAGCTGCTGGGTCTGGAGCCCAAACTGCACTTCGTTCAGAGTTACCGACCACCTTCATTCCTGAGGGGTCTGTATCTCGGAGGTTCTGCTGTACAGTAGTTCTGGGATCTGGATGCACTCTTCCATTACAGTTCTAACCCAGAACTGGGATCTGGATGCACTCTTCCATTACAGTTCTAACCCAAAGGATAGTCTAGATTCCAGTTTAAAAAAAAAATCAAGACTGGGCTGTAGACCTACCTCGTTGTTTCCTATTTTAGCCACTGTACCATTAAGCATATATCCATTATCCCTTCCTTTTTCCATGGAAAAAACAGCAAATGGCCTTCATTGAGACCAAGGCTAAGGCTGTTGTATAAAGTGGTCAACCGGTGAGGATGATACAATAGACAGTCATAAGTAAACCCAGCCTAAATCAATGGTTATCTCAAGAAACATTGGCCAATGGGTTGCTTACACATTTGTGACTGCCATGTACAGGCCCAAATGAACTGTTAATAAAGTTCTATGTCAAGGTTAAATGCTTTTGGGGCTTTGGGTGAATACAGAGAATAATACAAAGAGATAGCATATGAAAATGTTCTCTCTCGCGCTCAGTACAGATTGCAAAATCTCCCAAAATACCAAAAGAGCAGCCAGTTTTTCTTGGCATGAAAGCAGGGCCAGGAGGAGACATCTCCCTTCAGAAACTGATGAGGGAGTTCTGAGAAGAAAGGAAGGAGTAGAGGAAGGCAAAATGAAAGGAGGACCAGCAGAAGGAGGATGGGGACAGAAGTGAGGAATGAGTGACTTATTTACACATCTCTCTCCCCTTTCTTTTCTCTATTCTTAGCTCCTGTCTCCTTTCTTCTCCTGTATTCGGTCACCTCCAAAGGCCCAAATCCTGCAGTCCTTGCTCCAGACTTACTCAGACAAAACTCCCATTGACTTCATAGGATGTCTTCAGTAAGGACAGCAGGAGGAGGCCTAGACCTTTTCACTAACATGAAAGTTTCTCTTAGCACCACTGCTGAACGTCTGCCACTCCGCAGAGCCCTTTGTCCACCTCTCTTCACGGTCTCCCTGAGGAGATGACTGCTGGTCGTGATACTAATTCAACAGACCAGTGGAACAGTGGCACAAACAACTGGGAGGAATTCAGCACTTCAGTTCAGCCGGCAAGAAGGAAACAGAACACATGCCTACTCGCCACCATGTTAGAATGCTTGAATGAGTAGCCTCCTCTCCCAGGTGATGCTGATTCAGCGCAGCAGAAAGGAAGACTGATTAGAATCTATTGTGCATGTGGGCTCTAAAAATAATCAAGACACCTGACAGGGTCTCCTCTGACAGCACAGGCCATATCCATGGCTCTTTGACACAACCTGCACCCCTCCAGACCTTTGCCAAACAACGCTCACATCACTACTTTGATGGTCAGATTTCAGAAGAGTTCAGCATCCGACAGCTCCCGTTTAACCCTGAAATAAAATGGAGAGCACACAGCAACTTGTCTCCTGAGCGCTTCACAATCTACAGCACAGCCGGAACGCAGCGCCTTGTGGGAGGCTGACAGGAGGGGATCCACTAGAGCCACCCACCTGTGTGAATACAGAATATTTAACACAAGCCAGGCTTGCAAAATCAGGCCCTTAACTCCTACCAAGGAATTGTGTGTACATTCAAAGGGATCCTTTAAAAGGACAACAAAAAAAAGCCCTTAATGTTTTCAGTGTTGACAACCAACGTCAACACTCATGTCACCGGGCACCTATACCAGTAGGCGTAGACTAACATAACACTGCAAAGAAGCAAAATGTGGCTGATGATTAAAATGGCCGCCGTGACAGACGAAGCCTTTCCAGGAGCTAGGCTCTTCTTTGATCCCATCAGAAGCCTCCCAAAGGAAGTGTTCACTAACACTCTAAGCCAGGCACCTTTTTAATATCTCAAAAAGGGGTACAAAGAGGGCCATTTATGCTTCTCCATATAATTACCACAGACCTGTACTATTCTTTTTAAAACAGATGTGGACCATGGAAATCATTGGATCTGAAATTTGATCTCATGTATGATTTATGTGCCCTCTTCTCGGATTACTCAAATATAAATATAACAGCCCTTTTTCTGCAGCACTGAATCAGTTCAGAATTAATACCAGATGACAAAATGGACCAGGTACCAGGAGAGAGAAAGTTACGGTAAAAGCTCCTTCCCCTTAATGGGGCCATTCATTCATGAGGCCACTATTCCACAAGGGAGCCAGACATAAATTATGTATTTGACATCTAGTTATAGATGATTATTTCTGACATAATGAAGTTATAATGGAAGGAGTTTGCACGTTGTTTGGTTATTAAGTGCCCATTTATTGTCCCTGCACCAGGTGCAATGGTGATAGGCCAAACAAATCATCTGGAAAAAATGCCAAAAATGGTCTCCTTTACTGATGAAGTACCACACATGTTTATTAATTTAACAGCTTGACTTCTGCCTCCCCCATCTGTTCATTTAAAACAGTCATTTGCCCTATAAATATTCCAGAAGAAAGTTTGGCCAAAAAATTAGTCTGGGGGCGGGGGATGTGATAGGATTGTTTGAGAAGGGGCTTGTGTTGTATATAGAATGGCATTCTTCTTCCATAGTGGATTAGTTAACAGATTTTTGTTGACTAACATGCTTCAATAATTTAGTCTTTAAGGTGCCACAGGACTCTGTTACCTCTGCTATTCCAGACTAACACAGCTACCTCTCTGATTCCAGGTTTTTGTTGGTTTGTTTGTTTGGGGTTTTAATAGGACATTCACTTTAGATTAGTGCTGCTTGAGTGTATGTCATCATGAATGGTTCCAATCTCCTGCTGTTGCCGGTGTCAGGTGGGAGAATGAAGAGGTCCATCGATGATGTCACAGTGCTCAGTCCAGTAAAGTGTAAAATGAAGCACTCTAGTAAAGAACATCTCTCGGGTAGAAGTCTAGGTCTGTTTTAAGCTTAGCACATAATATTATCGCTCAAGGCAACTTATAAAGAATAAAATTTCCAGGGATCTTAAAATTGGACTCCATGCTGATCTCTGAGGGTGAACTCCCTTAAAATGTGAAGATTAATTGGTGTCAATATATTTAAAAAAATCCCTTTTTAAACAAGGACAGTAGGACAATGCTGTTTAAAAGGAGTTAAAATCTCAAAGTGAAACGATGTTTTTCTTAGTTCCATCAATATTTTCAAGTGTAAATACAGGGTCACACCACTTTCCATCTGCATACTGAATTTAGCACGCCTGCTTGAGAAAGTCTATTAGCTCATGCTTTCTGTTGAAGAGAACCTGGTTATCTTATAAACAGCAATGCCCACGGTGCCCTCTCAAATGGAAACGCATAATGAAGGAAGGAAGTGCAACAGTTCAACAGCATTAAAAAAAAAAAAAAAAAAAAGCAAAAGGCAAACAACTAACCATTTGTGACTATGGGTAGTTACATGGTGTAGACTGGACTGCATTCATTAAAACAAACAGAAACACTGCAGGCTTCCTGAAAAGCTTCCCCGAGATTTGTTTGTACAAGTCCAAGTCACTAATATTCACTTGGTTTGCTTATTTTTTAAAACAAATACAACTTTCTGGTATGGGCCAAACTCAGCCGAACTGGTTGCAGTGTGGGCTTGCTGTCAACCAGGGCAGAAACTGGATCATACCGCCAGGTTTTCCTAAAGCTCAGAACTCAATTTTCAATCAATTAGTTTTCATCCACACTTGGGAGACTATTTTTCACAAGAGTTCCCCTCCCATTTAGGCACTTACACAAGGATCAGACTTTTCAAAAGGGCTCAGCCCCCGGAAGTACCCTCTGTAGCACGTATGACCCCCATTTTCAGAAGAACTCAGCTCCCAACCTGCTAAGCTCTGATTGTGGGTGCTGAGTGCTTTAAAAAACAATGATGCAGAAAGAAGTTCAATAAAACAATCATCTGACTTGTGAAGATTTTTCCCATCATCCCACAGTGCTCACACCAATTGCAAAGCTAGCCTCATCGAACAGCTGAGGTAAAGGGGGGGGGGGCTTTTATGGACACCCCACCAGCCAGTTAGCTATACAGTAGACTCTCGATTATCCAGGATGATAGGGAAAAAAAATAATCCTGGTTAATAAAATCCCGGATAATCACCATCCATAGGAAATATGGGGAGGGGGTGTTGGTTCACTGGCTGCCGTGCACTCTGCTGGGGGTCTTTTTGTTTGCTCTTGGGGTGGCAACAAAGCCAGAGCCGGCTCTGCAAGTTACGCATATTTTTTTTTGACATCCTGGTTAATCCACATTCTGGTTAACCCAATCCTGGATAATCAAGAGTCTACTGTAAATCCCTCTTGGTAGTTGTTCTCTACTTGCTTCAACTGTTAACGGTTAAAAAGTCTCCCAGCATAGATAAAGGAAAGGGAGTGGGCACCTGACCAAAAGGGCCAATGGGAAGAGGTGATTTTTTTAAAATTGGGGGGAAAAAAACTTCCCCTTTGTCTGCCTGGTTGTTCTCCCAGAAAACAGAGACAGGGCTGGAACTATGCTGTAAAAAGCTTTGAGCCAGGTATGAAAATCACCAGACTATACCTAGAAAGCACTCATTTGAAACCCCGGATAGGTAAATAGATTAGGAAATGTCTAGGAAGACTAGATTAGGTTTATCTCTTATTTCTTTATGGCTTGTGGACTCCTCTGTGCTAACCCCGGGTGCTTTTGTTTTGCTTGTAACTTTTAAACTGGACCTCAAGAGAGCAATACTTCACAGGTCTGTAAGCTCCATTATGTCTTCCACTGTTAAAGAAACAGATTAAGGTTCAAAGAAGAGACCAAGGATCTGACTGGAGGTCTAAATTGGATGGTTACCTGGAGAAATCTTCATAGAAAGAGGGCAAGCCCACAGGATATCCCCTTGATTTATCTTACCTATTATTCATTTGTAAAACCGGGACTCATAAATAAGTATGACTTGGGTATTCATATGTTTTGAAACAATTTCAGTTCAACTTTAACAATCCCCCTGAGCCATCCATCCTCCCACAGGCTTCACCCAAAGGAACATTTTGCCGAACAGTGTCTCAGCAACATAGGTTATTGCCTTTGTCTGTCTAGCTTTAAAGCCAGGAATATATTTTATGCTTAAAATAATTCCAAGTACAGAGCAAAATCTGCTTCTCTAAAGCTTTATAAATAGCTTTAGTATGTGGATTTGGTGAGTTTCATTCAGTTCATTTATTGTATTTTAGTGCCTGGCGGAATTTTAGTCCAAACACTGGATTTCAGTTACTGCCATAGATGTTAATTCTGTAAAACTTCCTTTGAAGTCAGGAGACAAGAGTCCCTCTTATCTCTGAACTTCTTTACTATCGTCAGAAACAAGCAAACCATTTTTGTAAGGTAGGTTATAATCCTTAGGTTATGAGCTCACAACCTGGGGATCCAGAAAGGGTTTGATGTCATGAATTAGTGATTACCATTTAATGTTCAGAATGAAGGAACCGGGGTAATAGCTATCTCTCGAGGACAGGGACTAAACTGCAAATGAGCAAATAGAGTTTCCCTTATCTGTACGCATGAGCCCTCAGTCCAGACAATTAATAAGTTCAGGTCCATGCATAAAGAATAAGACAAAGCCACAGTTGTTGGAACACCACATCTGAACCAATAGAGCAATGCACCTATTTCTAGCACTTCGAGGCCTCAGTGATAAAGAACACAGCTGCAGCTACCTCTGGAATTAATCTGCATATTAACAAATATAAACAACCACATAAAAACAACTTCAACCTAGTCCTGTTTGTTTTACTAAAGGTAGATGTAAAAATAATGATTACGGGTGCTTCATATATGAAACTAATTTTAAACCATATTTTCTAATTAATGGGGGGTATGGAAGGAGAAATAACTCTAAAAGTGAATGATGATCTAGGACCTTATTTTTATTAAACGATTTGCAGTGCCATTACTATGTTTCTATATAGAAGGGTGGCTCGAGGTAATTACCTTCTAATGTATGGTGACACTAATGTGCTAGTAAACTACTGGAGTTTACACTCTAGTCAGTGAAGTGAAGGGCTGGAAAACTGCATTGCATACATCAATAATAGAGGTAAACGTCACCAGTGATAAAATAAAAACAATTTAAAAAGATAGTTACAAATAAATCTGTCAGCTGAAAGTTGCAATTGAATGTAATCACAGCAGCAACAGCATTCAAAACGCACCATTTATTTTTGCTGACATATGCAAACCAGAAGGATTTTATTTTTGTAGCCCAGCTTTCTTTAGGTTTAGCGGGATTAAACTTAAAACTGCAAGGTGGGCAACAATGCTCTAAATGCAATAACAACCGGTAGTACCCAGTGCTGAGGTAACGTGGAGGTGAAGTTGAGGCAGCAGAGGCCAAAGGGAATAACAGTGTCAAAGAAACATGGTGTGGTGGGAGCAGGAGTAAGAGGAGCAGAAGAGAGATAGTGATAATACCCAGCCCTTTCTACTAGTTAGTCATGGCTGGTCTCTGGCCTCTATTCCACAGAACGTCAGACAAGATGATCACGGTGGTCCCTTCTGGCCTTAAAACTTATGATCTATGACTCATCTCAAAGCCTAAAATGCTGCTAGCCAATCCTGTGTGGCTGCTGAAGAGGACCATTTCTGGTATAGACCCGGCGAATGTTATTGTAGTTGGCCTATGTTCTGCTTCACATCTAAATTTCCTGCAGTGCTAAATGAAAAGATTGTCTATTTGGTACCAGATTTCTTTTATAATGTGATTAAAATAAAAGCAAACTGAAAATTACAGGATGTTTTAAAGGCAGAATAGGTTTATCGGGTGAGATTACACCCAGAGGAGGGAAACTTGCACCCAGTTTTGTACTTTTGAGCCTTGTATTAATTATTCAAATGATTACAATCACCGTGGTCTTTGGAATGTGCTGCTGGGTAGTGAACTTAAGAAAAGAAAGCACAGAAGAACAGGAATATGATGCACATGAAATGTATGCTAATGTAGAAAAGAAAAACAAAAGCAGTGAAATGTAGCAAGTCACTGGACATGGGTGAGGCCTCGTTGTTTGGGAGGCAGGATGAGAGGTAAATGGATCAGGCTGAAAAGGGAATGTCTGCACTAGTTAAGAGAAGAGGGAACCTCCATGGAACCACTGACAATGAACAAGATCACAGTGGATAAAATAAGCCTGGAACGTAAGATTAGATAAAGAGTAAGTCATACATGGACAGTGTGCATAGGCAGAGCATGCTGTACAGGGATTGGTTCCTACTAAGTGTCCAAGTCAACTCCAAAGCATGTGACGCAATGTATATATATAAAAGTCAAATGGTGTATGTATGTATGTATGTGCGCTTACTCCTTCCACACCGTTTGAGCTAGAGACTTGAAATTTGGTACAGTTAGAGGTCTAAGGGTCCTAATCAGGGTAAGAGTCGAAATTTTTTCAAATCTCACCTCTGACGCCCCCCCAGGGGTGAAATTATTTAAAGGCCAATCACATCAGCTGGGCAGCTGCTGTTCTCTGTGACATAGTTATGATGTCATAATAGCCCCAACAGACACCGCACTCGCTCAGCTCTCTGCCCCTCCCCCCTCCAACGGAACCCCGGAATCCCTCAGCTCTCTGCCCCTCCCCCCTCCAACGGACCCGAGTTGGGTTTGGTCGGAGGGTAAGTGAGGTAGGGGTGTCGGGTTTGGTCCGGAGGTGAGGTGGGGGTGTCGTGTTTGGTCGGGGGGGTGAGGTGGGGGTGTCGTGTTTGGTCTGGGGGGGTGGGAAGGTGTCTGGGTGGGTGAGGGGTGAGGTGTGGGGGTTGGGGTTGGTCAGGGGGTGTTGGGTTTGGTGGGGGGGTAAGGTGGGGGTGTCGGGTTTGGTTGGGGGGGAAGTGAGGTGGGTGTGTCAGGTTTGGTCTACGGGGGGTGAGGTGTGGGTGTTGGTAGGGGGGTGACGTGGGGGTGTTGGGTTTGGGTGGGGGGGTGAAAATGTGAGTCGGGGTTGGTTGAGGGGTGAGGTGGGGGTGTCGGGTTTGCTCTCTTCCCCCTCCAACGGACCCCTCACTTGCTCAGCTCTCTGCCCCCTCCCCACCTCTGACGGACCCGAGCAACGCCGGGTATTTTCGCTAGTGTATAATAAATACAACGCAATGTGCAAATGTATGAAAAGGAAGAGGCTTGCTGTGTAACTTGGGATGTGTGGTATACCCGGTATCTGCCCCCCTACGCTGGAGTCTGATCAATTCACCTCAGCTTTGCTCTCTGACAAATAAAGGAACTTGAGTCATGAGACTGGAGCCAAACCAAGTTACTGGGGAACAGAGTGGAAGAGGTCTCAGGAGAACTCCACAATGGTGATTGAGGGCAGAACCACAGCCTCTTCTTTGGGGAGGGGGAGGGAGGAAGAGCCTCCCTCCCCATCTACCTAGCTTCCTACAGTGAGCACATCAACTGGGTTTTTGAGCCTCCTCCCAATAACAGAATGAAACAGGGGAACCTCACAGACCCCTTTGGACACCTGCTCTGGACAGCAGAACACGAGGGGCAATCATCCCCATTGAATCCCACCAACGTTAATCACCTTTGCCATCAGGCAAAGTTCTATGAGAAGTGCCACACAAGTCAATAATGCACCATGGCTCTTTGAGGAAGTCCTGTTTGAAAATCTTTTGACTGGGGCTCAGGAGAGGCCATGCCAGGGAGGCATGATGCTACCAGTGTGTTGGGTGCACGCCATCTCCTGCTTTTGCCAGTCTCTCCAGCTGGTCTGAATCTCATTGGCATGTGGATGCATCATTCTGGACCTGGCCGAGGGGATGAGTTATGCCCTCCTTAAAGCAAATTGAAGTGGACTATTCTAAGCCCAGGGCTGTTGCATCAGTGGCTACGCCCATCTTTGGCTGCTGCTGGCCTAGTCTCTCTTGATCTTCTGCAGCAAACTATGGCGATGATTTAAGTGGAGCTATTCTATGTAAGTTCTGAATCACCACAGCTAACATCAGAGAAAGTAAAGGGAGGCTGGGGGTTTCGGTCGTCCAGCTTGAAACATCCTCTGCCTCGCTGGAGTCCGCTGTTAAAACAGGGCACGTGGTTGACAAAAAGATCTGGAGAGATCTTAAGGTTACAACCACCGTTTGGAGGCAGTGGAGAAACCGCTGAAGACCTAGACTATAAAAGACAGTGTGGACTAAAGGCAAACTCCGATGGGGAAGTGACAGAGACTGAATCAG
The DNA here is from genome assembly GCA_032164245.1 of Sternotherus odoratus. NCBI lineage: Eukaryota > Metazoa > Chordata > Testudines > Kinosternidae > Sternotherus > Sternotherus odoratus. Next base: position 8,049,766 of record JAVMKO010000004.1, on the reverse strand, counting down.
GGGTGTAAAGCCTTCTGGGAGTTTGGACGATCAGTACTACCTGTTTTGGAAGCAGTCCACTTTCCTCCATGAGAAAGATCAGCATTGGCGAGAGATGGAGAACAGGCCACTGACCCTCAGGTCCCACCTGTTGGGAATGCAACTGTATTCTCCAAGCAGTAAAAACTAAGAAACTGCTTACAGATCAAGTCAGCCTCATTCAATTCTTTGAGGTCTTCACCGTTGCACTGCATAAGCATGCACTCACATTCCCAGTGAAAGCCGGCAGAAGCCTTACATTTTGAGGGTGAAATCATGGCTCCATTGATATGAATGGCAAAGTTCTCATGGGCTTCAATTTGGTCGGCACTGCACACAGAATATAATTGAATTTAGGCTGCAAAGTTCAGTGGTCACTTTTGGGAGCAAGGCTCTGTTTCAGTGCCGACGCACAGGCTGAGACTTTCTCAATCTCGGAACACTGGGGGCAATGGATGGGTAAGGTAAACGAAGCCTTTCAGCATGAGATTCTGATATAACTCCTCACTTACAGTCATCCCGGATAACATTGTTTCATTGTTCCATTGATGACCAATTAGGAAACATGCTCATTTAAAATTGCACAATGCTCCCCTATAACATTGTTTGGCAGCCCTCTGCTTTGTCCACTGCTTGCAGGAAGAGCAGCTAATTGGTGGGGGCTTGGAACCAGGGTGGACCGGCAGCCCCCCAATCAGCTCCCTGCTCCCCTAAGTTCCCTGTGTGGCAGCTGCCCAGCAGGCTATCAATTGCCAGCAGTTCAGATGTCCCTCCCCCCCCCTGCAGTGTGCTGCTCCTGCCCTTTGCCTTGGTGCTGCTCCTCAGAGCCTCCTGCTTGTTGAGGACGGTAGAGAGGGACTAATGTCAGGTTCGTTGGATGCAAGCTTGCATCCGACAAAGTGGGTATTAGCCCACGAAAGCTTATGCTTCAAAACTTTATAGTTAGTCTTTAAGGTGTCACAGGACTTTGTTACCTCTGCTATTCCAGACTAACACGGCTACCTCTCTGATTCTTAATGTCAGGTTGTCTCCCTCCCGCCTGTTCAACCATCTTCCATAGAACAGCTGGGGGGAGGGGAGGGCACACAACAGGGCTCAGTACAGAGGGAGTTTCCTGGCAGAGGCAGCCATCTCAGCTTGCTGATTAACTTAAAAAAGCAGAGTGGGTAATTAAAGAGGCAATGCACATCTCTCTCTCTGTCTCTATCTGCCATGCTGTCTCCCCTCCCTCCATTTGTGCTGCCTTGTAGAGTGTGAGGCAACATTAACAAGAATGAGTTAAGTCTTGAGGGCTCAGCCAATTGCTAGTTCATCATTTAGCAGTAAGGCATTCCCTGAGAAATATCGCACCCTCTGAAAAAACTTTCCCCGGAACCTATCCCCCTCCTATTTACATTAATTCTTATGGGGAAATTGGATTCGGTTAACATAGTTTTACTTCAGGTCACACTGTTCAGGAACAGCACTACAACTTTAAGCAGGGAGTTACTGTACTTATTCACACCGAGTAGCACTGATGGGACTACTCCCATGGTGAGATACCAATCCGCTGGCTTAAAGGTATCGAAATCTGCCCTGTGACTTTACTGAGTTCCCACAGTTACTGACAACAGGGCACATGGGCCCAGGAGTCCACCCATGCCATGTTAGTTTCAGGATCACAGCCTTAGAGTGTGAGCTTTCGGTGGCAGGGACTGATTTGCCTTCATGTTTTTAAAGCACCCCAAACACTGTTTAGCACCAACAAATCAGAACAATCTGATGGGGGAAGAAGAAAGTCCCGATGTGATAGTAATCAACGAGTTGAGTCAATGTAGACACACAGACACCACCTGCCATTTGTGTCTTTCTGCTGACCCATCCCTTTAAACAGCGAGCGTGCCCCTCTGTGCTAACGCAGTACAATGGCTGAGGCAGTTTAGGAACTGGTCCTACCCCCACGGTGTCACATGTTAGTGTCCTCAACCTTACACCTGCGTGCTGCATTTTAAATATAGTGCACTCAGAGAAACACACGGCTGCATGTGAAACTAGACGTTGTATAGTTATGTAGCAGGAGGAGGACAGGGATTCCCATACTGGATCAGACCCGAGGTCCATTGAGTGCCATGCCTTGTCTCAAGCACTCATCAGTAAAAATTGCTTCCAAGGAAGCTGCAAGTTACACTGCAGTAGGTAGTTATGGAATAAGCTGCCTACGAGGAAATTCATTTCCACACATTTCTTAATTACTCAAACGTATTTAAAAGGGTTCCGAAACAATTTTCTAGGTGGCAATTATTGTGTCCTAGGTTTCTTCTTTCATCTATAGATCATCATCACTCGCTCCCTGATCAAATGTTACTCCCTCGTCCCAAAATGTACCACCCTACTTTTAAAGTAAATGTTCCTATGCATTCCCCTGGCTGAGCAAGAGATTTCTCCATATTCATCTTTGGTTTTATCTTATAGATCTTAATATGATGCAGCCAAATACAATTGACTCCATATGTGACAGCTGTCATATCTGAACACCTACAGACCAAGTCAAAACAAGCACAGAAAAGATCTAGGAACCCTGTCTTCTGGGTGTATCTTTTAGGGGCAAATCTGCTTTTCCAAGCCAAGGCCAAAAATGTACTGTACTTTGCAGGAGTTGATGAGATGGGGGGAGAATTCTTCAAATCAAGCTGTGAAATGGAGACACTTCAGATAATTGGTGCAGTCTCACAACCGTTGAGTAGCTGCAGATCCATCAGCTCCCCCCGTTTCTCTACCACCTCTGCCTGCAGAAAGAGTCCCCACCAAAACTGGCTATGCAGTCGAATCAGGGAAGGAGGTAGCGTTGCATGAGGATTAAGGGTAACTGTTCTCCAACTCAAATGCATATTGTACTGTGTGGGAGAACTAAATGGCCCTGGGATAATACAGTAATCTCAAATCTACACATGGAATGGAGAGCATGAACCAAATCTATGGCTGGTGTAACTCTGAGTCAATGGAATGAGTCTTCCCCAATGAATGCCACTGGATGGCACACCGTAACTCTCTTCACGGGAGGTCTTCTGCATAATTAAATAAAATACATTCAAGCCTATGGCTATCTGACCACGGACATACACACAGATTGTGTCACGGACTCACCCTTCGAAGGCGGTCTCTCCGGGTCCGAATCAAGATGGATTGGTGGAGCAATGTAGGAAATCTGCCCATGGTGTGCCTGCCCTGTGTACAGAACAAGAGTTTCAGTGTCTACTGTTTCACATTCAGATCTGTAAAGGATTTTAGTTCAACACACACATCACACACTTAAAACATGACCAACAACAGGCTCAAACACATTCTTCATCGGGTCTTTTTCTTGCACATAGAAATTAATGATGAAGATTAATCTTATGGTGGACATTTGACCTCTCAGTATGCATATAAAAATGTGCTTCCTCCAAACAGATATTATTGTATGCTTAAATTTAGCCATATCTCCCATTGCCACTCCTGGCGAAGGCTCCACATTGCTTGCTCATCACCACGTTTCTCTTGGGATCCAATATGACCTGTTTTAGAGAAGGCTAGTTGCAGTTTCATAATGAATTTTGCATTGCATTTTCTTATGGGGCCACATATCCAGTTTTGTTTGCAGATTATGTATTTCAAACTTGAGGGAGAAAAGAACATTCATAACCTGACCTGAAATGGAAAATGTGTAGTTCCAGGTTATAGCAGTCTTTCCACTTGTTGCCTACAAGAGCTGTTACTGAAAGTATGCGTCAATTACCATAAATAGTGGTTTGACATTTGGTCTGCAGTAGATGTAAAGTTTGGTGTGCAGAATTACAGTCACTTTCACATGAATGAAAGGTGTTTAATAGTCAACCTTTCAATGCAGTTCTTTGGTTGTTATTCATTTTTCTCCAATGGATCACTAGGTAACTGATTAGATTGAGAAACTTTTATTTATAATAAAAACATGTTATAATTCATCTATTTACTATAACAATTTTCTGGGCTGTTAATCTCTTTTTCTAAACAAGGAAAGTTAATGATACATAGATTATGATAACAGCTAGAATAACCTTCCCGTTTCAAGTAATATTCATGCTGTAATAAAAACAGTTGATTCCTCTTATGAGGCACATTCCAAATAATTAATATGGCTCCCTGACGACTTTTGCTGTTGTTGCTCCAAGCAGTTTTCAAGCTAGCCTCATAGACAGTGGAGAATTGGTACATTCTTCAGGGTTCTTCATAATGACACCCAAGAATACAGAGAGTGCACCATGCTGGTATAAGCAATATACTGAAAACATCTCGTCAGGGTGTAAAACATTAAATGGGAAAAAAGAGTGCTTGCATGGAATGGGATATATTTACTGCTATGCACTGAGACGGAGTCAGGTAATTTGCATTATTAGCCACTGCAATAATTGTATATTATTCAGCTTTAAAATGTACTGGGGTGTCAAACTCAACATTTGCTTTTAAGTGCTTTATCATGGGAAATGTGCTTCATGCAAATGCATGTTTGATAACACATTAAGAGGCCTTTCACTTCTGAGTTGCATGTTTATATCCCACTCAATGTCAACAGTGAACAGAAGTCACCATCTGATAACTGTTCAGTCATGTGCTAGAAATTAAGTCTTTGGTCTCCGTCCAGTTTGGTGTAGATCCCCTGCAGGATCAAAGCCTTAATGGCTTAGGGGTATGGCTCTCACGTATGGTGCCAGAGGTCATGGACCCAAATCCTGGGGAAGCACTGGAAGAGGAAATAAAAATTATAAGAACTTTTAAAAGAACCAATGGCTGGAATATGAGTCAAATTCAGAGCAGTAGAAACGCCCCGTTTTTTATGGGCGAGGGAAATTAATGGAACAATTTCTCAAGGATTGTGGTGGATTCTCCATCACTAGCAATTTTAAAATCAAGGATGGATTTTTTTTCCACAGGATATGCTCTAGCTGAGACAGGAATTAGTTCAGGGAAGTCATTTGGCTTGTGTTAGGTACAACAATAGACTAAACCAGCGGTTCTCAAACTGTGGGTCGCGTCCCCTTTGGGGGTCGAACGACCCTTTCACAGGGGTCGCCTAAGACCATCAGAAAACACATATTTCCGATGGTCTTAGGAACCGAGACACCGCTCCTCTATCTGTCTCCAGGCGGGTCTGCCCACATGCAGATACGCCCACATACGAGTACCCGGCGTGATGACATCATTGCGCCAACCCCATCACATACACCCCGTACAACTCGCGGCGACTGGGGCAGGGCCGCGCCGGTCCCCCGTCCCCGCCGCGGGTGGGCTCCCGGCTGCGCGCCGGCCACCAGTCCCCGCAGTGGGCGGGCTGGGGGCCGGCGTGCAGCCGGCAGCCCCCCCGCGGTGGGGACGGGGGACCGGGCGCTCCCAGCAGGCCGCCCGCGGCGGCGACGGGGGACCGGCGCGCAGCCGGCAGCCCCCCCGCGGTGGGGACGGGGGACCGGGGTGCTCCCAGCAGGCCGCCCACGGCGGCGACAGGCGCGCAGCCGGCAGCCCCCCCGCGGCGGGGATGGGGGACCGGGGCTCTCCCAGCAGGCCGCCCGCGGCGGCGAGGGGGACCGGCGCGCAGCCGGCAGCCCCCCCGCAGAGGGGAGGGGGGACCGGGGCGCTCCCAGCAGGCCGCCCACGGCGGCGACGGGGGACCGGCGCGCAGCTGGCAGCCCCCCCGCGGCGGGGACGGGAGACCGGGGCGCATGCGGTTTTTTTTTTTTGTAATTCGGCGGCTTTTCGGCGGAGGGGTCGCGCTGCACCGCCGGATCACAAAAAGGGGTCGCGGTCTCAACTAGTTTGAGAACTGCTGGACTAAACAATCACAATGTTTCCTTCTGGTCCTATTGACGTAGACAGGAGTTTGGGAATTGATTTAATTATAACCAGGATTTCATCCTATGATCCTATGCTGGATCTGAAGGGTGATACACTGGCCCAGTTGAAGTCAGGGGCAAAACCCCCATCACTTCACACCAGGCCAGGATTCCCCTCTGCATTTTCATATCTTCATCGTCCATACATTGAGCCAGATCCTCATCTTATGTAAAGTGATGTTGCTTCATGGAGCTAAAGAGAGCCATGCTTATTTACACAAGCTGACAATCTGACAACCTTTTTTGTAAAACAGCCCTCTCTCTCTGTGTGTATATATAACCATATATATGGTTAAAAGTTAATTCATCAGCTGTTCCCAACTGTTTTCTCCTTTCAGATCTATGAGGTCTCTGTCTATCAGAAAAGGCTGTCATTTTGGACTTCTGGTGTCTTCAGTAATGGCATCGTTGTGTTAGTTCAGTCCTCATGCAGTCTTACAAATTTTTGCTGTAACACTGGCAGTATTTGGTGTTTACTTCAAGCAAGTCTACTACCTTCACGTGGAACACACACTCCCGTCAGTTGCAAAAAGCTAAACAAAAGTAAGTAAAATGTGCAACTGGAGCTCAAGTTCTCATTGTCAAAAGTGAAAGACAAAAACAGCTGAAAAGAATCATCTTCCAATGTGCTCCCTTTCGTGGCCAGTATGAGAAACCTTAGCACTGGGGTTGGCTTTGAAGCTGCTGCCCATAACAGCATTGGAATCTCAGTGGTCAAGAGGGCTATCCTTCTCTAGTTGGCTGTAGAACATGAAGCACATGTCACCTTGCTTCAGGAAATACACTCTAGCGCTTCTACCTAACTATCAGTTCCTGGCTTTGCTGCTTTGTCTCCTCTCCATCACAGGATGGCATCCTATATTAGGGAGTCATTCCATTAGTCTAGTCTCATCATCAGGTCCAAATGATGTCGTCATTGAATGACAGGCTATAAAAGTGATGGACCCAACTCTTTTATCAACATCTGGCCCATCCAGTCATCACTTTCTCAGGACCTTCTGTCTACTGTGGCAATTTAAATTCACACCATTCCTACTGGAGATTCCTTGAGGATGTGTGGATGGAATAAGTCTAGAGGAGTGGGTATTGATAGTCGACTATGATCCTAAGCACGCACCCACTTTCCATAGCAAAACCTCTGACAAGATGCCGTTATTGTAGTCTGCCTAGCTGTGACAAGGTGAGACCAACCTACCACGTTACTGGTTGACAGATGCCCCATTCTCAGACAGGAAACAACATGCAGAGCCAACTCAAAGTTCTGCTCGCATTCAGGGATGGAATCCCTCTCTTGCAGACTAAGGACTAGCTGCCTTAACCCTGCAGCACCGCCGACCAGACTTTCATGGCCCGGTCGGCGGCGCTGAACAGAGTCATCAGGGTCCCTTTTCGACTGGGTGCTCTGGTCGAAAACTGGACACCTGGTCACCCAAGTCCTTCCCACATCCAAACACCCTCCCAGAGCTTGCAAGCCCTTCTGCACCCACATCCCTACCCCATCCCTGAGCCCCCTCCTGCACCCGAACTCCCTCCTAGAGCCCACACCCCTCACCCCTTCCCGCATTCCAACCCAAGAGGGAGTGGAGATGGAGTGAGTGGAGGAAGGGGCTCCTAAAAGGGGTGGGGCATGGGTGGGGCCTTGGGGTAGGAGCAGCAGAAGGGTGCTTGGGTTTGTGTGATTAGACAGACATTGACAAACCTTGGGGGAACCTTAGCTGTGTGAGACAAAACACTGCTTGAGAAGCAAGGCAAACACTTTCCAAAGTATTTTGAGAATTCAAAAAATAGCTGAACCTCTTTAAATAAATGACCTAATTTCTCAGTAAAAAACAAAACAAAAAAGAAGTAAAGTCTCTGCTACTGATGGAATATCAGAGGTCAGGATGGCTCTTTTGCTGATGAACAGTTGGGCATGCCTAGAATTATAACAGCTTGCATTGCCCTCTTCAAATCCCATTCTGTCTATAACCATCTGGTGTTTCTGAAGCTGGTTCTCAGGTAAAAATGCAAGTGGCAATCAAACATAATCATCAGAGGAACCGAACAATAAAGTTGCCAATTTCGTATCTAATCTCTTCATTCAGGTTTCTTTTCCCCCTCTCCCTCCCACTTCGTCCCATTTGTCATTGTTCTCCTCGGCCACATTAGCAGTGTCTGAGGGAGCATCAAAACGGCGGCATGCTTCACTTGCTCAGGAAATGAAGTCAGTGATTGTGGATCAAAGGTCACTGATGGGCTTCTTCCCATTGACGGCAACAGGAAAAGGGGGGAGAGATTAAAATGAGGGAGGCGCACCGACCAAGCTTCTTTTGTTTAAGTGTCGCGGTCTTGTTTAAGGGTAGATGGTCATTGATAGAAGCTGGGAGAATGCAACTCATTAAGCCTAATTGGACTTTATGATGTCAACGACTACTGAGAGTGAATGAGAGGACGGCTTTAGAGCCAGGATGAATTGAAGGTGGTCAGGAGCAAAAATGGGTTGTGTGTGGGTGCTACAGAAAACAGCATGTGCCGTTTGTTTTCAGGTCTGACGCATGAAAAATAAACTCAGTGGCCGTGCAGCGAATTTGAGAGACAACGCTGTACAAAAACAGACGGGCCAAAAGACAACCATTTTGTCCACAGGCTCCTCAGTCGGCTGGTTAATACGGAACAAAACACTACTGACCATTTTAGGGACCAGTCACAGAAACTACAGATACAACAAACATTAATTTATCTAGTCCATCTAATTAAACAGAATCTACCTAAAAACATAATACAAACAGTCTGACAATGCATACCTCCCATTGTCAGTGCAGGCACTTCCCATGATGCTATCACAGGGCTTGAAATATTTGGCATACTTTTGGAAAGCCATGACTTCTGGAGGAGTCATGTTTATGAGGAAGACACAGGATCTAAATAAAAAAAGGTTTTAGCCTGCATGCTTGCAGACACAATGTGGAAAACAAAGTCTTAAGGATAAAACAAAAATAAAAAAATGGGAGGGAAATAAAAAAAAAAATTTTTTTCAAGAAAGTATGATTTTTAAAGCCAACCTCTTGGTTTTAGAGGGCCTGGCTCATGATTTTTGAATGTGTGGGGTTGACAGTTCTCTATTGTTGTCTCCTTTGTTCACTCTGGGCATGGGGCATCATCCAATGTATCATCAGTTTCACTGTTATCCCTGAATGGGCAACTTCTCCCCATCTCGTGTGTGTGTGTGTGTGTGTGTGTGTGTGTGTGTGTGTGTGTGTGTGTGTGTGTCTTTCACAGAGAAACATAAAAATGTGATTGAAAAAACACACAAAGGGCAGGGATTTTAGGAGCAGGTGTTGTTTTTTGGAGAGTACTTTTAACTGTTACACAAAGAAAACAAAAATTAAATTTCAAGTTGATCGTGCCCCTTTAAATATTTCAAATGGTGGAAATTCCCTTGGGAGACTGTTTCCCAATCTATCTGTTTTCAGCCAGGAAGACTGTCTGCTCTGTCACTCTTCTCTGAACTCCTTCCAGTTTCTAGAGAAGATATGGCCAGGACTAAGCTATTTCAGGTGTGTTTTCCTTATGAATTTTTCATCCGTCTGTCTAAGGTATTTATCCAGCCCTCATTACTGCAGTATCTAAGCACCACCAGCCATTAATGAATTCTATTCTCACAACACCCAGGGCAGGTAGGGAAGCACTATTCCCAATTCCAGATGACACAGAGTAGATTAATTAGTGTGGGCAGTCACACAGGCAGCTTGTGGTAGAACCACAAACTGAACACTGGTTTCCAGTCCAAGTCCAAAGTTTCTTCCACTAGACTCAAGAGATTTTATTTCTTATTTTGCTACATGTCGCCTCTATGTACTAGGTGGGCACTGCACCACACACCATATCAAATAGCAAACTATTGTTCAGCTAAATCTAGGTCTACTTTTGGCATCATATTTCATCCTACCACCGATCACCTATGGTATTTGTCTCATATTCTGAGACATGCAATCTTGCATTTCTGAAAATGGAATTTTATTTAATTTCATGCTCATATTCCTAACCGCCCTTGGTTCTTTTGTATTATTTCACTCCCCACTGATGTTTCTAACACCTCCCAATTTAGCATCATTTGTGAATTTAATTTAGACTGTTTGCCACCTCTCCCAGGTCATTAATAAGAAGTTAAATAGCACTGAATCTAACGCTGCTCCCTGCGGCTTTGTTTTCAGTCCATGTGACTAGTTTTCAGTCCATGTGACATGCTCCTGGACAAGCCAATTTGAATCAATTGTGTGAAAGATTTTCTGAGACACTATTAAATGCTTTACTCAAATCTACTATTGCACTATATTTACTGTGTCTGCTTCATCTTTTATTTTAATCATTCCACTTTTAAAAGCAATCCACTTTGTCTGGCATAGATTGTTCTTTATAAACCAATGTTGGTTTTTGGTCATGGTTTTGTAATCCTTTAGATATTAACCAATTTTATGTTAAAATTTGATCTGTTATATAACCAGTGATTTAATTTTCTTTAAGGGCCAAGATCATTACTTTTTCTCTGAAATTTAGCACCATGTTTCTTTTTTAACCAGTCATCTAAAAATCACCCAGTTCTTCATAACTTTCCTAGAAAAGGATTTTTTATTAATGGACTGCAAATTTGTTTACAAATACTCCTAATGCACCATAGGATGAATTTCATCCAGGTCTGTTCATCTGCCCAGGCTGAGATTCTTCCAAGTACACTCCTTTACTGGCTTTTTATCAATGGCTATTTTTAAAACACTTTCTTCACTTTCCTATTGGCCAAACCTCTTTTCTTTTGCTTTCTTTTAAAAAGAGATAGACTTCTATAAAGCAGTTCATTAAGTCATTTTAGAGTTTGCATAGATTTCATCCATTTCCTCATTTATTAATGCAATTATTACCTAGTTTATCTCTTCCCCCCCCCCCAAAAAAAACCCAAGCCTTCTTCCCCTTAACTCCTTTGGTTAGCATGAACTCTCAGTTTTTCTCCCCTGTAGCTTATTTTTTCCCCTAAGGGTACGTCTTCATTACCCACTGGATCGGCAGGTAGCGATTGATCTATCAGGGGTTAATTTATCGCGTCTAGTGCAGAGGCGGAAGCGGAGTCGATGGGGGAAGCGCCCCCACACCGTGAGGACACGAGGTAAGTCAACCTAAGATACGTCAATTTCAGCTACGCTATTTTCATAGCTGAAGTTGCATCTCTTAGGTCGACCCTCGCACCCAGTGTAGAACAGGGCTAATTCTTTAATGACTCCTATAGTAGCAATCCAAGAATATCACCTATCTAAAGACGGGAGTTAACCGTATAGTAATTCTGTTCTTTTGCTATTTTCCTTCTTGCATTTTCTGTGGGTGTCAGGGTTCCTTCCTCACTGTGAACTCTAGGGTACAGAGATGGGGACCCGCATGAAAGACCCCCTAACCTTATTTTACCATCTTAGGTTAAAAAGTCCCCAAAGGCACAAGTTCCTGTGACCTTGGATGATACGCTGCCACCACCAAGTGATTTGGAAAAAGAATCAGGGAAAGTACCACATGGAGTTCCTATTCCCCCCCAAAATATCCCCCCAAGCCCTCACCCCCTTCCTGTGAAAGACTTGAGAATAACCCCCCAACACACACACAATTGTTACAGGTGAGCTCAGATCCAACTCCTGGATCTTTAAAACAACGTAAAAATCAGTCAGATCCTTAAAAGAAGGATTTTATTTAAAGAAAAGATAAGAGAATCACCTCTGTAAAATCCAGATAGAAGTTAACTTTACAGAATCACAAAAGATTAAAAAAATAACACAGAGGAATCCCCTCTAAGTTTAGATTTGAAATTACAGAGAAAAACGGGGATAAACTTCCCTCTAGCAAAGGAGAGGTTCACAAGTGGGAAAAACAAGACAAACTAATGCACCTTGCCTGTCTGGACTTCCATGTTCTCCAAATCACTCTGAACCAGTATTGATATCTGGTCCCTCTAAAATCCAAGAGCAAATGAACACACAAACAAAGAGCCCAAAACAAAGCCTCTCCCGCCACCCAGAATTCAAAGTATCTTTTGTCCCCATTAGTTCCTTTGATCAGGTGCCTGTCAGGTTATAAGAGTTTCTTAACCCCTTACAGATAAGGAGGAATTTTAGGCTACCCTTATGGTTATGACAGTGGGGAATAAATATAAAAGTGGGGAAGTAAGTATAAAATGCACACCCGTATGGCTGGAAAGGTACATTAGCAACTAAAGCCACCTTGAGGCTACATGCACATTATGTAGATGATAGACACAGGTTTGAAAGGAAAAGGATGCTGTCTACTGCACTCTTCTAGTAGAGTCTGATGACCAGATCTCTGGGTAGTAATGTTTGCATGTATTATGACGTCTGCCCCTCTCCACACATCTAGTAATGCTGGACTTTTATGAATAGGATTACAGAAAATGATCGCCTCAAAGGGACAAGTGTACAGAAATCCCACAAACCAGGTTGTCAGGCTTACAGGAGAAACTGCGCCTCTGATACCTTTCTGTCTTCAGCGTACCCCTTGGGGAAAGAGGCCTGGCTTCCCACCCCTCACTCTGGCTGGACCCATGCAGGGCAATCCCGTTGGGACTGGATCTGTGGGATGCAGCCCTACCTGTGGTAATGCAGCAGGCCCAAATTGGTTTGACGGGCCAGCCTTGTCGCTCAGGGGACCTATGACCAAGGAGGGGGGTTAACAAGACTCAAAACCAGCTTCTTCGGAAAAAAGCATTATGTATTCATCCACCCACAGGTACAAAGCTTGCAAAGCAAAGGGTAAAGCATTTCCCTGGCCCTAATCCTTATTCTTTCCTCGCAAGCTTTCGGACATTTCTGCCTGACCACTCACCTCCATCACCACATTGTGAGAAGCCCACTGCCGCAGTTTCTACGGGTTTCTAGGGTGATCAGACAGCAAATGTGAAAAATCGGGACAAGAGATGGGGGGGGGGGGGTAATAGGAGCCTATATGAGAAAAAGACCCCAAAATCGGGACTGTCCCTATAAAAATCAGGACATCTGGTCACCCTCCCAGCTTCTCCCTCCCAGCATTCATTGACACTCCCTGGGCTGCGGGACCTCTCCCGCCCTTTATTAAGCCTGGGTTCATCTACAGTTTAGTATGTGATTGTAGGCTTAGGAAGAATGAACTGTTCTTAGTCAGGCTGGGGGCATTCTCCAATAAACAGTTTCCCCAAGGACTCTTATCTGTGTCATTGTTTTATCTTTCCTACTTGCATCCCTTAGCAACCCCTTTTGATCCAACTCCTTAGATGGTAACCCATCATAAACCAACACAGAGTCACACACCTTATTTCCAAGAAATATGACAGGTCTGTCCTAGTTCATCTCACACGGATCTACCAAAACTTCCCAGGCTAAGACGGGCACAGGAAGCCCTTTCTTATCTGTGGATACTACACCTATTGCAGAGAGGAACAAAACTGCAATGCTGCACTGAATATGTTGGTTTAGCTATATTATACATTTAATGCTCTTGTATGCGGAGTATAAGTAAACACATTTGAAACACAAGGTTCTCACAGAGGTCATGTAGATTCCTTGGTTATGTGACGGTAGAGGTTCCTTGTTTCTTTAGAAATCTAGTTTGATGATCTAGGAAACAGAACTAAAATGGGTGTCAAGCCGTGGCCTCCCAAGCGGATGCAGAGTTACTGTGATCCTATCAGAGCATGCAGCTGGCGTGGAGCATTGCTGGGTGCTAAGGAGGAGCTGGGTCAGAGAAAGAAAGCACAATCATGGAAGGAAGAAGAGAGGTGAGAGAGGGAGATAATTAGTTAAGCCCTTATAATGCAAGCTTCTCATTTTTTGAAAACTAAATGGAAACATAACCAGTATCTGGCAATGGCTGGGTAAACAGACAGCACAAAAAATGGGCCAACCTGCTCCCAGAATGCAACATTCCTATTTTGAATTTCCATTCAACCTTTAGGCCTTGTCCATGCAATAGGATTTGCATGGGAGGACCCTGGCACTCATGCAGAACACCACTGTCGTCCAAGGAGCCCAGTGAGGGTGCAGTGGGTCTGATTCTGTAGATCAGATGGCAGGACTGGAGCCTACGTCACCTAAATACGTGAGGTCCCATTTTCAAAATTCCCGAGCAATCAGTCTCCACTGACTTTAGTGGGAGGAACTGCATATATATACCGTATTTTTCGCCCTATAAGACGCACTTTTTCTTCCCCAAAACGGGGGGGGAAAAGTTGGTGCGTCTTATAGGGCGAATGTGCGCCCCGGTTCCCCCCTCCCCACCGCGGGCGGGCTGCCGAGGTTCCCCCCTCCCCGCCGCGGGCGGGCTGCCGAGGTTCCCCCCTCCCCGCTGCGGGCGGGCGGCAGCCCGCCCGCAGCGGGGAGGGGGGAACCGGGACGCTCCCGGCAGCCCGCGCGCGGCGGGGAGGGGAGAGCGAGGCGCTTTTTTTTTTTTTTTTTTTTTTGGTCCGGCTTTTTTATTGTAAAACGAGGGGGCGTCTTATAGGCCGGAGCGTCCTATAGGACGAAAAATACGGTATATGTTTGTGTGTGGGGATTTCATTATAATGACAACACAATATTAGAAAACCCTTCCCCCCATTATTTTAGCAATTAAATTTCTAGTGAAAACTATCCTTTTAGGTGTTGCGGAGCTGGGCTATTTCAGCCATGTTCTCCTGACCTGACTCACAGCACCGAGGAATATGCTGCAGTTTGTGGAACAAAGCAGTCTTTACCTCAGCCTTTCCCCAGAGCACTGAGCCAGAGAGCTGACCTGCAGGGCTTTCTGTTTTCTAAGTTCTGCTTCCAGAGATTTCTCAGCATGCTAAAGGAAACACGCCACATTAAATTATTCTTTCGCTCCCAGATGTGCCTGCTAAGCTAGGAAATATCACTTCCCAATCGCTTTAGCTGGGGAAAACAAACAAAGAAAAAAAAGTGGTCTGGGCAGGGGAGATGAAGGGAGAGTGGGATTTGGAGAGCAACAAAAACAATCTGACCCCCAGAAGGAGATGAGAACTCGTGAATGAGAATGGCACAGAGCAAGGTCAGCAGTGGGAAAGATCATTTAAGTTCATCTTGCTCTGAGATGGCCGGCAGGGCCATGGGGGAGACAGCTCTAGTGATGGAAGTGGGAGTCCGGCCTACCAGTTATAGTGGGGTCTAGGGTGGACAGAGTCCAGGAAACAAGCTGAGTGTTCATACCAGAGGGGCAGAATGGCAGAACCTGGGGGGAGGGTATTCCAGAGTTGCAAGCCTGAGGCAGAGCCGGTGAGGGAAACCAGAAGTCTGATACTGGAGGAGAGCAGGGGCTACAACAGAGCCGGAGCAGGGACTGGAAACAGGAACCTGAAGCAGGCTAGAGCAGGAACTGGACAAGGGTAGAAGCAGCTGCCGGTGTGGTTAAGTGTTGAGCAGCCACTGATCTGCTGCAGAGGCTGGGCTTATAAACAGGGTTGCTAAGCCCTGTCAGCCAATCCAGGGTGGTGGCCGCTCCGTCAGTTCCAAAGCAGCTGGGCTCATTGGTTGCCAGGCTGTGAATTTAGGAAGCAGGCCAGCAGCTGCTCCTAAGCCGTGTGGTGTCTGACTGATGTCGTCTTGTCTAACCTCAGAAACTGAACTGAACCTGAAAACTGTGGCACCATGGTGTGCAGCCCTTTCTCAGGACAATAGTCTTGATTGGAAAGTCCACTGGGACTGAGGCCGATGCAAGACTGTTGTCTTTGGTGTCTGTATTGGTGTTTTGTCCCAACTAAGCTAAAATGTCCAAAATGACTGTCCATCCCATCCTTCCCCGGGGGATACTATACAATAGATTTCATTGTCAGGAAGATTTCCTTAATATTCCACCTGGACTTTTCCTTCCATAATAAGATCCCGTTTCTCCTAATTACACCTCTGCGTATCAGCCTACATAAATAATCTCGGTCTCTGCTGCTTACCCTTCAGTAATATTTCCAAGTAGTTCCTCACTCACCTTAATTATGGCTTACTTCAGCTACACTGTCTGTAACTTTAATCTCTCTTCCGAGGTTCCCTAATCATTTCTGTTGCTCTTCTTTGAACTGCCTCTATCAACTGAACACTGTCTGCAGTCCAGAATTGCATGCATCACTACTACTCATCGGGCCAGATTCTGATATACCTACTCATTTTGAATAGTAACTTACTCCATGAACAGCCCTATTGCCTTCAACTACTGAGGAAGGGTGGCAGTATTGAGGCAGAGAGAGGAAAAACAGTATCACCTCTCTGCTCTGCAGTGTTACTCAGCCCAAGCTAGTTAGTTTTCAGTGTTGTCATGAGCTTCTATTGTCTAGAACAGAGGTGTCCAATACGTTTGCCACTAGCCACATGTGGCTAATAGGCTATTGAATTGTGGCTAATGTATGTGGCTTTTTAATAATGTGGCTAATAAGAAAAAAAAAATCGATGCTAGCAGTGTGGCTAGCATCGAATTTCTATTGGACATCTCTGGGCTAGAAGGAGGGTGCTGGGCAATACAAGGCATTCACTTCTGGAGACAAGTCTGGGACTGGGAATTTGCTGGTGTGGCTGTGCAATATAATTTGGGAGTGGCTGTCTAGAGCACTCATCATTCAGCTGGGAGTGATTTACATGTTGGAGGTTGTATGTGACCAGACCAGAAGTGGCGGCTCTCAGCGTGAAGCAGTGTAAAAGGCACCCCATGTTGGAGAACACAGGAGACAACAGTCCAGACTGTACCCTGGGTAATGTCAACATTGGTCTCTTTTCGTATTGCTGTTTTCCAGGCCTCTCCCTACCATTGGATATCTGTGGTTTGGATTATCTGGTCCCAGGTACATTATCTCACACTCTCCAAACGGAATCTCATGTGGTTGGTTTTCTGCACACCCACTTCCCCTCTTTTGGGCCCTTTGCATGGTTTCTCTCCTCTCACGGACGTTCACGGTTCCTCTCCACTTAGCATTGACTGTGCATTTTGTTAACACACTCTTTACTTCTTCTCCTACATTAATATTGAAGATATTCAATAAAATCAGAGCTAAAAAGGCTCTCTGCTATACCCCAATATCCAACACCCTTTTCATCAATCCTTTGTTTAGGGTTAGTCTTCAGTCTTCCCGTGGTCATCTCCAAGCCAGTTTGAATTAATTTAGAGAGTACGGGAAGGTCTACACGTAAAACGGCGCACCGACACAGGTTTAGTTTGGCTGGATTTAGTTGGGGTTGGTCATGCTTTGAGCAGGGGGTTGGACTAGATGATCTCCTGAGCTCCCTTCCAATCCTGATATTCTACGATTCTATGAGGTGTGCTGCTGTAGGTGAAGAAGCTCTTATGCCAACGGGGGAGCTTCCTCTGTTGGCGTAGTCAATCCACCTCTACCAGAGGTGGTAACTATGTCAGTCGGAAGGGCCCTCCTGCCAACAAAGCGCTGTCAACACTGGGAGTTAGGTCAGTGTAACCAGGTGACTATGGGGTGTGGATTTATTTCATCCCCGAGCAACCGATACAAATCTGTAGTGGAGACCTGGCCTTTGTTTCCATAACACTAAGCCAAAAGTGTTACTAAAAGCCAGTAGCAGTATATCTGCTTACTTCTCTTCTCTGCACTAAAAATCCAGACTTGTTTACACCTACCACTGAGTACGGTCCCTTTATTATTAAGGATGCCACTGTCAACACAGATAGAGCAGGTTTTGGGAGGAAAAGATCAAGATCAGGATGTCAGTTTTGACCACGTTAAGCTTAAATTGCAATGGCAAACCATTCAGAAGGGGTTCTTCGAGAGACAGGCTGAGATGTTGTATTGGATAGCTAGAGATAGATCACAAGTGGATAGACGGCATGTGAGTCATTAGCACAGAAATGGTAATGGAAGAGTCCCGTAGTTTCAAACACTCAGATTTGATCCAGGAATTTGTCATCCTCACTCTCTTCCCAACTCCATGGCCTGGAGCAGATGTCCAGTCTAATTTCCCTCTCCATCATCCCTTCCTTTCTTGTCCCTCCTAGGAAGACTGAACCCACCTGAACTGGCATTCCACGCAGGATATTCGCTTTGACAGTGGGCCATAATTTCAGTCCTTCATGTAACACATCCAGTGCTTCATTCCGGTTTCCCAGGCTCCTTGCATTTGTGTACTTGCACTTCTAGCATGTTAACAGTAAAAGGACTCAGCAAAGCAAAGCAGTCACACTTAACAAATCAAGACAACCAGAAGCCACATCAATGTTTTAATGTACCTCCACTAAAATGCATGTTAGTGTTCACCCTGAGAAAGCTGGGCAGACGTCTTTGCAGTACACTGTTTATCTCTGGGCAGTTCACACTTTCCATGGCTGTGAGCTCATCAAGATTATTCTTGAGATGCAATACAGATGGGACTGCCAGACAATAAGTAGTAAAAGGAGACTTTTTAATTATGGATATTTCTATGAACTACTCTCATTAAGAAAATGCAAGAAGAAATGTGTAATTTCTTTTCTAATTGGGTCACAGCACCCTCACTTCTTTTAATCAATGCTTTTGATCTTCTCCACAGTCTTGAAGCAGACAATACAGCATGCCTGACAGTATTTTCAGTTAGTGCAGGTCTCCAAACTTTGAGACGAGGGCCATATTAGATTTTTGAAGGGGCTTCGGGGGCCAAAGCGACTGTGGAAAAAAAATAATATATGCAAAATATATGCAAATAAGAAAAAACACTACTGTGTCCATGTTGCATTAAATTCTAAGTGAGGTTGCCGGGCCAGACAAATTGAAGCCTCGGGCCGGATCCGGCCCTCGGGCCGTAGTTTGGAGACCCCTAGTGGGGTGAACTTTTCTGTAGTTCTAGCATAAAGAGAGAGATACTTAAGCCTAAAGGATGCAGTTGAGAGAGAGAAGATACGAATATTACATTCAGGCAGTAAAGAAGTTACATAGGGCCAGACGTGGGGATTGGGCACTTTCTCCATAAACTATAAAGAATGGTGATTCAAGCCACCTTCTCTCTTTTAAGACACTATAAAGTTTGCCTTAGCATGAAGGACGTGTATGCCTGTAGAGAAATTTTGACAACTCCCCTCTGAGTGCTAAAATGCTGTCAGCTGAAAAACTGCACTGTTTGAGCAAATTGATCAAACTCTGACAGACATGCACACCACGTTCATATTTTCTCCCTCAATCAAAAGCCTTCTAAAGAGCCAGGATTTTAGGCTACATGGGGGTGGGGAGTGGGAAAGAGAAGGAAATCACTTACGAACTAAGCTCTGAGACACTGCTTGTCATAGCTTATCTATAGGGACGATTTTTCAAGACATAGAGAACAAAGTTTCAAAGATCGCAGGTTCAAGAATACCAGCTGTGTTAGTCTGTATCCGTAAAGAAAGCGAGGAATACTTGTAGCACCTTAGAGACTAACCAGTTTATTTCAGCATAAGCTTTCGTGGGCTATATCCCACTTCATCGGATGCATAGAATGGAACAAACATAAGTAAGATGCATTTATACACACAGAAAGCAAAAAAAATTTGTAAATTACCATACCAATTCTAAGAGGCTATTTAATTTGGATGGGCCATTATCAGCAGGAGACAAAAAACCTGTTGTAGTGAAAATTTAGTGGATCTAACAGTTGATAAGAATCTGTAAAAGAAACTTAACGAAGGAAATGCATTCAATTAGTATAATGACAGTGTCCAATTTGCAAATTAATTCCAGTTCATCAGCTTCTCATTGGATTCTGTTTTGGAAGTTTTTCTGTTTTAAAATTGACCCCCTCAAGTCTTTAATAGAATGTCCAGGGAGGCTGAAGTGTTCTCCTACTGGTTTATGAACGTTATGATTCCTGATGTCAGATTTGTGTCCATTTATTCTTTTGCGTAGACTGTCTGGTTTGGCCAATGTACATCACATTTCACTACAAAAGGTTTTTTGTCTCCTGCTGATAATGGCCCATCCAAATTAAATAGCCTCTTAGAATTGAGATGGTAATTTCCAACTTTTTTTTTGCTTTCTGTGTCTATAAATGCATCTTACTTCTGTTCTATGCATCCGAAGAAGTGGGCTATAGCTCATGAAAGCTTATGCTGAAATAAACTGGTTAGTCTCTAAGGTGCTACAAGTATTCCTCGCTTTCTTTAAAGATCCCAGTGTATTTCCTCATTGGTGTCCCACACATGGAGTGAGGATTTGAATAAAAACAGATTCTCCAACCAATAAAGAGGAATAAAGATGATATCTAGAGTATGTTCATCAAGTGAGGTGAGTTAACATTTGGGGGGGGGGATTAAAAATGCTAGGGGGAGCTTTTATTTCTGAATTTACTTGGGATGCCAATAACAGCACTCATTAAGTGGAACAAAGAAAACTCTGTTGGACTCCTCTCAAAGGTTGAAAATCAATTCCTCCCACCCCAGAGAAAATGAAATTAAATCATTGGGAAGGGCAATTCTTAATTATTAAAGCTATAAATATACTGTATCAGTGAATAAGTATGACTGTAAAGCTAGTGTATCAATGATTATTATTAGGGCAACTATAAACGTATTGTATCAATGACAATGTTTACTATAACTGTTTGATGTTTAGATGCTGGAAGTATCATAAAGGTTATCACAAGATTAGGCATGTCCATGACATAACCAGTGAGAGGGCATCTGCAGTCCCATAATGTGCAGTGCAAAGTTTTCCCTGCTCCCAATAAAGACACTCCAGTATTTCTGAATTGTTTCCGTGCTTTTTTTCACCTGTATTTGCAATGCAGCATTAAAACCTATCTACCATCTTTTCATTTGCCAAACATTGGAGCTGTCTCTGGAGTTTTTCTAACCTGGCATGTTTATGGCACCTGGCATCACCACTATCAAATCTCTGGGACCTGTCCTTTTTTCCCTTCCTTAAAGTCTGCAAAGCCAGTAGGGGGAGCCCACACTCTCCTTGCCAGTATGACCAACATTTTGAAGAACAAGGATCAGCATGGCTTAGTGGTGGATTTAAAAATTCAAAAGAACCTTAATACCCAGAGTGTAACAATTGGGTTTTCGGAGAAGTTGGGGGCTTTAGAAACTTCACAGGATCCTTTCTCAGTACTTCATTCATCAATGAATAATACAGGAGGTTTTATGATCTGTTCCTTTTCGCTTCAGTTCTGCGCTCGTTCACTTCCACATAGCACAAGACTGGCAAGTATACCTTGGGCCTGATCCTGCCCTTGATCACACCTGTGCAGCCATAATGAACCCAAAGGAATTACACATCTGTAGCTGAAAGCAGAATTTAGCCTTTATTGTTAAACTTCATCCCACACAGGACTTAATCCATTAATAAGTGAAATATCTAAGATCTTTGCAGGTGATCTGTTGCAGCTCAAAAACCTTGCCTCTTCCACCAACAGATCTTGGTCCATTAAAAGATATCACCTCCCCTACCTTGTCTCTTGCCTATCCTGGGAACAACACAGCTACAACAACGATGCAAAGAAATTTCACTGATTGTCAAATACAAATTTCACTGATTGTCAAATACAAATTTCCTAATATCAGAAATTCCAAGAAATTGGGAGCTGGAGTGGGACTTTATTTAAAACATTTTAAGTGCTAGCACCAGTCTGAGGAGCAGCTAATGGTTGACTTTTGTTCCTGAGGGATGAACCCCTTTGGAGTTTAGAGAGAGGTTGGGCCCCTTACATATTTTTCCTGAGGGAGAAAGTGCTGATTGTTTCAGAAGGAGGAAGTGCTATTGGTGGGAGAGGGAGAACAGACAGCAATAGGGTGTGTGTATGTGAGAGAGCGGGGAGGATGGGGGACACCCCAGGACGGGAGCCAGGAGGGGCACTATGTCAGGGCGGAATTGCCAGAGAAGGGCAGGCCAGAACTGGACCCAGTATTGCTGCTGCCCAGAGCTGCATGAGGCTGAGAGGCCTGGGGCTTGGGACTCTGCATTGGGAATAAGGAGAGAGGCTGCTAGCTAGTTGAGTGGGGAGGTGGTCGCTCTGTGGGACTTTGCAGGGAGCACCAGAAGAGGGCACCAGAGGGGTTTGTTGGGGGAATCTTACTGGCGCCAAAGATGAGTAGGAGCACCCAAGACTCACCACCGGACTGGAACTTTGCTCAGGACTCCTGAACTCTGTGTGCAGACACATTTGCTCGGTTCTTTGCCCTTTCAGACTGTTACCATCGGGCCTGTGGGGCCTTGGGTTGAATGCAACCCTGTTTTATTGCTCCCCCTATTGTTTTCCCCCCTCTCATCCCTCTGTAAATAAACATTTCCCTTTCCTATATCCATTGTTCTTCTCCAGTGTGTGTGTTCACTTTGGGGGGTTAGAACAGGTGCCCCTGGGGTGGAAGGGACTTTCCCTGCATCTTCTCGTAGCCAGAGCAGCTGGCAGAGCAGACTCTATCTTGGCCACAAGGGCGCTAAGGTTACACACAGATACAGGCTTGACTTCTGTGGAGCAGGAATCTGTCAGAGCAGCAAAAAACCAAGGGCCAGAAATTCGCACGTCTCTAGACAGTCTAATGGAAAGAAGGGACACAGAACTGAAAGTCAGACCTGCTGGACTTCACCAACTGCACCTCTTCCTTTGCTCCCCCAGGGCCTGCCCACTGGTTCACTCTGCATTGACAGAACTGCAGGAGACAGACAGGGATGGTCTTTGTTGATTCACAGGGCAAAACGTCCCAGTACAGCTAGAGAGACAGTCAGTCGTCCGTTGTAAAGATGACACATGTGTATGGTAGCCGTGTAACTTCTCTATTTCCCTCTTTCTAATGGACTGTTCTTGGAAATTATCACCAGGACAGCAGCTAACCAACACTAATATCAAGCAACAGAGAGAAAATACCCCAATTCCAACAGCCAAGTATTTTTAAGTGTTACTATTAAATCCCTCACCACACAAAAATACACATTTGTCAGGAAGATTCTTTGTGGAAAACAAATATAAGCCCTCCACATAAGTTTCCCAGAGCCCTGTTGATATCACCATCAGTGACACAGGGACAGGTGCAAATAAATGGAGTCGAACCCCAACGCCCTGTGTTTCATGAGCAGGGATAAAAGCAGAGGGAAAGGCCGCAATTCGTAGTGTTCAAACATTAAGAACGATGAAGAGCACAGAGTAAAAATTAAGAGGTACAGGGGGAAAAAAAAAACTTCAGTCATTTAAATCCAAGTCACTTAACCAAGCACAGTCATCTTCTGGATGAATTATGTCACAAATATTTGATGGCAAAGGCTACAGAGTCCACAGATAGCAAGCTGTGTGTGAGCTGCCCTGTGATTCTGTGCTCTAGAGGTCACCAAATGAAATAAATAGGCAGCAGGTTGAAAACAAATAAAAGGAAGTATTTCTTCACACAGTGCACAGTCAACCTGTGGAACTCCTTGCCAGAGGATGTCGTGAAAGCCAAGACCATAACAGGGTTCAAAAAAGAACTACATAAATTCATGGAGGAGAGGTCCCTTAATGGCATCCCTATCCTCTGTTTGCCAGAAAGTGAGAATGACCGACAGGGGATGGATCACTTGATGATCAGCTGTTCTGTTCATTCCCCCTGGCGCACCTGGCATTGGCCACTGTCAGAAGACAAGGTATTGGGCTAGAGATGGACCCTTGGTCTGACACAGTAGGGCCGTTCTTATGCTCTGTGCCAAAGTGCATCACAAACTTGGAAGCTGGCCTCCTATGACACTCACTACAATGGAGATTTGGGGATTGTTCTTATCTAGGCAGATTGCTGGGGAGGAATGTGTCCTCATAGCTGATCCCTCCTTTCAGGATGGTGACCTAAGAACGAGAGGGAGTCTCACATCTAACCTTCACCAACAGAAGTGTAGACCAGCAGAGGAGTCTTCCAATGAAGAAAGTCTTCTTCAACCTGTCCATTATCACTCTGATCACTCTGCTTAGGTCCTACTGACACTTATCCATCTCTCTGGTAAGTGCAGAGTTAATGGGCTTCAGTGACATGTAGGGGCAGACGGGGCTTTCTCATTGGCCCCACAGGGTAGATGCACCTCATCCCAGGATTCTCATCGACAGTACTGATCACAATAACTTTGCATTATAACACTAGCCAGTCCTCAACTTTGCTCTGTTTTTCAAGGCAGCATCATTTTATTTAGATGACGTTGGCTATGGTGGTCATCTCTGCTATGGGATTTGGCATACAGAGGGCACCTAGAAGAACCTGATATTTTGTGTTCAGGAGCCTACATTAAAATGATTAATGTACAATGCACTTACTGCGAAGGAATTCTTTCAGCTGCATAAGCAGCTTAAGGGAAAAAAAAACAGAGGTAAGAGATAAAAAGCCATTCATGTGGAAGTAATTAGTTGTGAACACACTGTGGCAAGAAGTGGCATTCTTTATAATAACACGCAGTTAGGATCTGCAGAAAATAGGCCTTGCAAAGAACGGTCATTAGTCCTTGGGCAAACATGACAAAGCACACAGCGAGTGGTAAGCCAAAGGTCTATCTCATTTATACGCCACTGCTCGAGATGTCTGAAAGTGGCACTTATGTAGCAAGGTTACACTATTCTCTGAGGCAGTCAATCTTTTTCCAAGAGCGTTCAAGGGACTCTTCACAAGGAATGTCTTTGTGTACATCATTTGTTTTCTTTCAGACATATCTTAATTAGAAATCGATTTTGCTTTTTAAATTGCCATATTTGAAGAACCATTAAATTATCATCATCAGGTAAATCGAATATACACAAGAAAGGAAAATAAAACCACAGAGGCGATTCTGGGGTTTGGCTTTCATCTGGGGATGAAGGAAAAGCTTTACATCTTAAAGACTGCAGCTAGGTTTTTTGGAACAACTGGTACTTTCTGCTCAGGGTAAGCAGAGGTTTGAATGAGCACAAAACTCGGTTAGTGCAAGAGACCAGAAATGGGGAGAGGTCTCAGAGGGGGAAGTGCGGAAGGCTACAGAGCACATGAGCTAGAGATAAATTGCTCACTCTCTGAGTCGGATACCCATTAATAAGCTTCATCGGTAAAAGAGCCAGAGTTCCACATCAAGTCACTGTGACCGATTAAAATGATTACATATTAATGGAATAACCTTTGGTATCATACAACAACCACAAATGGTATGTTTAAATGCAGGAGCTCATGGGAGTCGTGAAATGACAGTGCTTTGATAGCCAGCCCATAGTAAGTTTCAGTATTGTCAACTCCAAGCAGTTATAAATCATGAATTAGGCCTCCAAAAATCTTGAAACTGGCTTAAAAATCATGAATATTTAAAAATAATACTAATAATTGTCGGTTTCTTTTTATCTGCTGACTGGTGTTTGAGGCCTTGGGAGTCATTTTTTCAAGGTTTTCTCCAGAACCATAAGGATTAGAAAATATTTTTAAAAAATGAAAAGAAACCTGAGGTTCTCACATAATCACAAGATTCCAGGAGCTGAGTCTTCAAGAAACACAGAAAATACCACAAAACTTACAATACAATCCTGAGAGTTGGCAACGCTAACTGGCTTTACCTTACAAGTAAGAACTGTTCTCACATTTTTCTCAGAGCTATGAGCACTTTGTGGAGGGAGCAAACATCTGAAGAAAGCCAAGTGGCCTTTCAGATGCCCAATCCCGCAGAATCACACCAGCATGTAGTTTCTTTAGCACAATAAGGATATGGGGCCAGGAAGAATGTTCGAGGAAGGGGTGCCCTAAGCAGCCTCATGTGAGAGGTCAGCTGTTGGGTGAGTACTTGTGATGATTTATTGCAACCTTTCTTTTAAAGGAAATTTCAGCACTGAATGTCCTCTGTCTCTCACTGTGAATGAAAGGGCCTGCAAAAGGAGTGCCATGCTCCCATCTGGGAGTCACATATTGCAGTGGTGATACAAAAAGGGTGTATGTTAAGCCACATGGTCCTTTATATCGATTCAGAATGCAAGGCCAGAAGAGACCACTATGATCACCTAGGTGCATCTACTGTGTAACCCAGGCCAGAGAATTTCCCCAAAACAATTCCTAGGGCAGATCTTTCAGAAAAAAAAAACAAAATCCAGTCTGGATGGAGAATCCAGCATGGCCATTGGTAAATTGGCCGAATGGTTAATTACCCTCACCAGTAAAAGCTTACATCTTATTTCTAATCTGGATTTGTCTAGCTCCAACTTCTAGCTTCATGAGACATTTCTCTGCTACACTGAAGAATCCATTATCAAATATTTATTCCCCATATAAGTATGCACAGACTGTGATTAAGTCACCTCTTAGTCTCTTCGTTAAGCTAAATAGATGGAGCTCCTTGAGTCTATCACTATAAGACAGGTCTTTTAATTCTTTAATCATTCTCATAACTCTTATTTGAACCCTCACTACTTTGTCAAGATCCTTCTTGAATTGTGGGCTACAAGACAGCATACAATATTCTGGAAACAGACTCACTTGGTGACAATTGCCCATTTACAGTTAATTTTCAGACCAATCCACTGAATGTGTGCCATGATAATTTCACACCTTTCCTGTTCTTTAATCAAAATGTCATGTGGCACCAAGTCAAATGCCCAACCGAGGTTTATTACATTAAAACAATTAACTTCATCAACAAATCATGCAATCTCATAAAAAAAAGATAAAGTATCAAGGTAGCTCGGCAGGATCTATTTTCCATAAACCAAGGTTGGATTGCCTTAATGACATTACACTACTTTAGCTCTTTATTAATCAACTCCTGTACCAGCTGTTCATTTAAGATCAACATCGGGTTCACAGGCCTATCATTTCCTGGGTCATCCTTTAAAAAATTGGCACAACATTAGTTTACTTTCAGCCTTCTGCAACCCCCCCAAAATGAAAGTGCACCAAAATGTAGTGAAAAATCAACATTAATGGTGCAGTGAGGTACTCTGCTAACTCTTTAAAAATCTTTGATGCAAGTTACCTAGACCTACTTAGGTATGGTCTAGGTAATAACATCTAACTTTAGTAGCTTTGGTTTAACATCCTCCAGAAATACTAATGGAACGGAAAGAGTGTTCTCATCATAGGGTGAGACTACATCTGTTTTTTCTCCCCAATACAGAACAGAAGTATTTATTTAATGTCTTTTCTGCATTACTATTGATAATTCTCCAATTCCCATCTAATAATGGATCAATACCATTGTCATGATTCTTTTTGTTTCTAATATATTTTAAAAACTCCTTATTTTTTCCTAAGCTCTGCTATTCATTCATTTTGCCTTGTACTTCTTGGCTTCCCCTATCAATTCTCTACAATTCCTAACTTCTAACATAAGAACATGAGAACGGCCATACTGGGTCAGACCAACAGTCCATCTAACCAAGTATCCTGTCTGCCCACAGTGGCCAATGCCAGGTGCCCCAGAGGGAGTGAACCTAACAGGTAATGATCAAGTGATCTCTCTCCTACCATCCATCACCACCCTCTGACAAACAGAGGTTAGGGACGACATTCCTTACCCATCCTGGCTAATAGCCATTAATGGACCTAACCTCCATGAATTTATCTAGTTCTCTTTTAAACCCAGTTTTAGTCCTAGCCTTCACAACCTCCTCAGGCAAGGAGTTCCACAGGTTGACTGTGCGCTGTGTGAAGAAGAACTTCCTTTTAGTTTTAAACCTGATTTATATTCACTACTATCAACTTAAATAAAACAAATGGATGAAAGGGGAAGTTGATAGTAGGGAACATGTATATTACAGCTGCCTTCACTTCCCCTCTAAACCAGTTTTTTTTTTTTTTTTTAAAAGAAGCATAGCCTTCTTTTTAAGGGTATAAATCCAAATATGGGGGTTCCGAGGGATTTTATTCTTTAATGTGCTAGGTGAGCTCACTGCCAGTGAGTGGATGACAGGTAGCAGCTTGCAGGCTCCAGCTCTAAGTCGGATATAACTCCCTTGCACAATCAGTGGGCAGGTCAGTACAATGGTTAGGGATATTATGCAACTCAGCTTTATGCATATAATATATTTCCAAATGTGATACAGTATTACAAATACTATGAAGCCCTCTCACAGGGCCTGCACAGGTCTCTCTCTTTCACCCCTGTGCTGTGGCTAGTAGAAATAAGAGTCCTCACACCTTCCTCTAGTGTTTCCCTCTAGTGCCTTTTATTTACAGTGCAGTCTAAAGTCTCCAGTGCAACAAAATCATCCCTTTATCCCCCCCAAGTTACCCTCCTTCTACCTTGTTCGAGGATCTCCAGGCCCCTCAGGTGCCCTGCCGGTGCTGAGGAGACAGAGCTACAGTGTCTTGTCCCCTTCCTGGCTCACCTCCCAACTGAGTTCAGCTCAGGGCTTTTCTAGCCCTCTCAGTCTGCAGCCCCAGCTGTGACCACTTAGCCCAGCCTGGTGCTGTGAGCCAGCCCTCCTTAGAGCCCACAGCTGGGCTCCCTGCTGACTGCTTTGAGCCACTGCCCCTGGCCCTCCTGTCAGAAAGCAGGGTTTAGCCAGGAGGGGCAGGGCATTCAAGGGGTTTTACCCCTGCCCTGCCACATGCCCAAACCTTTTATAACTCATAAAATGTACAGAATATAATGAAATGATGCCAATTAGAATTGCACAATATATACACACTAGATGCCATTAATATGTAAGTTATGAATGGTGTACACTACACATTTATTCATGGTGTGACAGTCTGAATTACTCAGACAGAGAGATCACAGCTGATACAAATAAATAGCAAGGGGAGCTTACAACATGTTGGTCTACCATACTCTGATTTAACTGACAATTAGACTAGTGACAAGCAGGTTGCCCTCACACCAAGGAGATGACATAGCCCAATCTGAAAGACAAAGGGCCAGATACTCAGCTGGTGTAGACTGGTGCAACTTCACTGATTTATACTGAGCTGGCATCCATCTACAGGAGTTGAGGATCCGTCTTTATCATGCCAGCCTGGGAGGAGAACAGCTATATAAATGGTAATGAACTGTATTCAACTGGGAAGAAGTCATTGTGTAGGGAATACATAAACTGACACTTTAGGGTGGTTTCTAATACAATACAGAGACTGACTGATTGTAACAATTCACTTTTGTGTTACCATTGACCCAGAATCTTGAAAGTTGATATATTAGTTTATTATGGGGTATTGGGGAGGTTATAAAGCTTAAGGGAGGAAATTCAAATACAAACCCCTTGGTCTTTCCATCAGAAGTCAGCAAAGGTCAGCAGTCTTTTCTTTAAAAATAGGATTTGATCTATTTACATGCTTTTCTGAGCTTAAATAATATAATTGTTTAAATTGGTTCATTATGAATCACTGATTACAGAGGGGAAAAGAAATGTGACAATTCTGTCAGTCACCGAAAGGTAATGAGTTGAAACAGTTATAGAAAAAAAAATACATTAATTTCTTCCAGGCTGGGCTCCTATTTAATACAAAGTCTCTGACATAGAGAAATGGCTCATCTGAGGTCAGTAGTTCTACTTATCATATTTTAGCCAAGTAAACTGTTGTACAAGAATGAGTACACTAGAAGCATCAGAGCTGATATGTATGTCTAACCGAAGGGTAGGCTGCTGTCAAGTAGTAATTGTATAGGAACATTCTGATGTCAGTACACACCTTTTGATCATCTAGCGCTTGTCTCCCAGTTGCAGACCAGGGGTCTGGAATTCAATTTTAAATACAATCAATACAGTAGTAACATGGGCAGAAAGGAGCAGGCGATAAGGGGGAGTGAAATGAGAAAAATATCATTGCCCCTATAAGGATGCAACATACGAGATTTTGGCTAGAATGATAATGCAAAGGGGTGAGCTCTGGACATTAAAATGACACAGAGAGAATTCAGTTACACATGGGGAGCTGAGGTTGTGATTACACTAAAGGGCTGCCTTATTTCATTACCCAAGTAAGGGAGACAGAATCAGACTGACAGAGAGAAGCTGGAAGGACTGAGACATAACTATAAGGACTAGTGGGATGCTTACTCAGACACTTTATTAGATTGGATTTTACACTAATTCCCTTTTATCTGTTTTGATCGTCTCTCAGTTTTATAATAAAATATGCTTTATTATAAGTGGAGTTGGAAGCTTTGCCTAATATTAAGGTTTCTTGGCACTTCCCATTATAAGACCTTGCTTGCATTTGCTTACTACATGGCCGAAATTTGACGATTTACGCTGAAATTTTCCACGCTGGATGTCTGCTTGAGGCTGAATTTGTTTAGAAAGTTTCAGGGAAAATGGCCTGGCCATTTCTGGGAATGAGGCATGGGAAAAACTCATTGTTTGGCCGTGTTAAAATCATTCTTACAATCGTTTAATTGAGACCTTCCAGCTTTGCAACAGGAACTTGAAATTTAGCAGGAAGGAGGCCATTGTCTCGGCAAGGTGACTCTTGCAGTTCCTGTGAAAATCTACACAAATTTGTCAATGTTATAAGCCTTTGAAAAATCTCAGCTTGCACATGCTCAATAAATAGCATAGCTGGACCAATTGAAGGAGCCAGGCAATCATCCAATCAGGGCTCAGCTTGACTAAGACTCTAGTCCTACCAGCTTCTCAGCACACCAGGTTTCAGCAGACACTGGGGTATAGGCCAGGATGCACTGGCTGCCTGGGAAGTCGTAGGCCTGGCATCATATCAGCATCCTGAATCCCTACTCCACATGGACCTGCTCCAGCTCAGCCTGTGATGGCTTCCTGCAGCACTTTGGCTGTTCCTTGGAGGTCTTTCCTCCAAACACTGACTAGGTCACAATTTGCTTAGCGTATTTAGCTCCGTGGGCCACCAATCTCTCATGCTTTCTTTCCCAGCATTTAACATATTCAGCTTCAGCTTCTCTGATAATGTGTGCGTCCGCTCCCCTTGTTGGTTAATTGCTAGTGTGATGCACTCAGCCATCGCAAAACCCGGCACATGATACATCTCTTGTTAAATGCCAATCTCTCCATAGGAGCATGATGTGAAACGCCTGCCATATGTAGCACGGCGTTCTATTGGGCTGTAAATAAAGTCTGGACAATCACAGTTAGCTAACTCTGTTTCAAGTACAGTCCGAGCAAAACACAGAAGATCTGTTCCCACTACACAGTCTGCCCCAGCCCTACATTCAGCGCCCTGCATGCAATTTCCCCACCCAGATGTGGCCCTCGGGCCAAAAAGTTTGCCCACCCCTGCTGCAGCAGCATCACACACAGGACTGGGCAAGGGAGGGAACAGATTTTGGGAGGCCTAAGGGGGTAATACATCCCTTGCACACACTGAGGATTCCCTGCAAGGTGCCATGCGACGCAGCACTGTTGCGCTAGAGTACAGGAAGTGGTTTTGCTGTTGTGAGGTCCCCCTTCCCCCCCCCCACCTTAGAATTCAGGAGCTAAGGGAGCAGCTAAAACCTTAAGATAGACACCACAAAATGGCTCCATAGCCTGGGGGGGGGGGGGATTTCTTTCCCCCCCACATCATGGCACCTGTCTATGTCTGCTAAGTGTACATGGGTTTTAGGATACAGGGCCGGACTCTCATCTACATCAAGCCTATTTTATACCTCTCTGGCAGTATAACGGGTCCAGAAAATGGGTGTAAATTAGAGCTGGTTGGAAAAAGGGAATTTCCATCCCATGAGAAATTCTGACATTTCAACATTTGTTTTCATTCAGAATTGGAACGAAAAGTTGAAATTATGTATGGAAATTACTGGGGGGGGGGAAGATGTAGAACCATCAAAACATTCAATTTCAATAATGTGGTATTACAATCTCAAATATTAAATATATTACTTCATACATGAAATACTACAGTATAATATTAAAGGCAAAACAAAATGATTACGTTGAAACCAAGCATTTCACATTATCAAAACTAAACAAGAAAGTCAAAACATTCCATTTATACTCTCCCCATTCAAAAAATTGTTGACATGGACACATGCCTGTAGAAGATTTTGATTTCAGTAAAATAGCATTTTCCGATAAAAATCTATGTCATCGCTTTTCATTTTTCAATCAGCTCTTGTGTAAATGGAGCATGTTCCCGCTTTAAGGTTCATTTACAGTCCCAGAGCAAGGTGAACGGGCTTTCAGAAGGAAGCTCTAATCCTTGAAGCATGAAGATAAGAACAGACTCACTGTGTCAAGAGTAGCATTGCTTCTTGGCTTCCTTGCAAAATGCAGCAACGCTGCCTGATGAGGCCCTGCTCATCCTGAGGCTGCCCCTTCACAGCAGTTTTCAAACTTCATTGCACGGTGACTATTTCCTGACAACAAAAATGAGGACACGGCCCCAGCAGGGCCAAAGCCACGGCCCGGGCCTCTCCACCCTGGGCAGGGGGCCTAAAGCCGAAACCCAAGGGCCTCAGCCCCAGGGAGGAGGTCTGTAACCTGAGCCCTGCTGTCCAAAGCTGAGCCCTAAGGCTTATGGCTTCGGCCCCAGGTGGTGGGACTTGGGTTTTGGCCCCGGCGGCGGGGCTCTGGCTTCAGCTGCACTCCCGGCCCCCAGAAAGTGTAATGCCAGCCCCGGCCACCCCATTAAAACGAGATTGCAACCCACTTTGGGGTCCCAACTCAGAGTTTGACAACCCCTGCACCTAGCAAAAGCTAGTCCAACATATTGCTCCTAGGGTGACCAGAGAGCAAATGTGAAAAATAGGGACAGGGGGTGGGCGGTAATAGGAGCCTATATAAGAAAAAAGACCCCAACATTGGGACTGTCCCTATAAATCCGGGGCATCTGGTCACCCTAACTGCTCTTGATTTTCTATATACCGTCTGGGGAAGGTCAGGGGTTGCTTTCCAGATCCTTATGAGCCAAGAAGCAGCAGCCCAACGTCATTCAACAGAGACAATAAACTTTACCTCACTACCACAGCTCAACTGCACAATAATCCCGAAAAGGGGCCCTACAAAACAAAGATATGGAGCAAGGGGTGGAAACGCACCTGTGTCCCATAATATGACTGGAAGGATGCTGGGAAACAAAACGAACACAAAAAATAGCATCAGGCCTGTCTCAATCTAAACGTAGAGGTGGCAGGAAATGGAAGTAATGAATGATGTTTGTATCTAATATAATAGATACATTGTGCATGAATCTTTCATACATGGAAAAAGAAAATACTGCATCTGTAAAGCTGCCAAGTAGATACTTATCCGCTATTACAATAAATTCAGTTGGACCACCCTGGGAACTGACCTAACTTGCAAAGTCCATTTTTCCAAATGTATATTCACACATGAATTAGTTCGTTGATGGCAGTTCCTCCAATTTTACGAATTGCAGAGCAGTGTCTGATTTAACCTGTTAAAAGATGAGTTATCAATGTTGAATAGCTCTGCTATTCAACTTTACAAAGATGCAGTTATACGCTTTTCCTAGCAGGGGCTTGGCACTATGTATACACACACACACACACAATTGAAAAGTATGTGGCGAAGTCAGACATTTTTAATGAGAGTAGACACCGATTCAAAAAGTTAAATCTTAGTAACGAATACAACAAAAATCATCAATATCAACATCTCAAAATATACAAAGTAAATATTCTTACAACAAAATTTAATAAGTTCTCAAGCAGCATTTTTCTTACTTTTCCTATCTGTAAATTTCAATGCTCATTGATGGATTTTTAGACATTTATTTTTTGACTTGCGTGTGTATGGTTAAATCAATGCTTACTGAAATTTACTGATAAAAATCTAATCCTTCCAAGTCTATCTATAAATATCTACCTGGGGAACAGACATTTGATAACAGGAGGGTCGTTAGCTGAGCAGACAAATATATTAAGAGGACCAGTTGGCTGGAAACTGAAGCTAGTCAAATTTAAACGGGAAATAAAGCACTATTTTTAAACAATGAATCAAGATTTTTTTTCCCAAATGTTTAGTTCAGGGAAGTCCTGTGGCGTGAGCTATACAGATTAGATGGTCATAATGGTTCCCTCAGACTTTATAATCTAATAATCTTTTTTATAATGACATTATTTTTATTTAAACCAGGAAACCAGCCCACAACAATGAATTCATGCGTCAATGTCCTTGAACTTTCCTGTCAAACTTCAGAGGGAATTAAAGCAGCCTGAGCAGAGGTACTTCACTGAATCAAGTCCAGTAACTTCAACCACAACATTCAGATGTTTAGAGAGAATATGTTTGAGGACTTTCATATACTGGGAACTTAGATCCCGATCCAATATAGACTGAAAAATGTTCAGTAGATTTCAATGGGCATTAAGATCTTCATGGAAAAAGAGCCAGATTGAAAAGTGGTGTTTAAAGGGGGTGGGAGAAGCAGATTTCCTGAGTGTTCTGGAAGTACCTTTAATATTTTTTTGATTCTTTAAAGTCAATATAAAGCTCTTCCAGTCCTGATGTTGTTTAATAAAAAAGTGTTTGTGTAATGAATATTTCTTTCTACTCTTGCCTATAATTCAGGAAACTTGAGCACAGCTCGGATTAAAGAAAAATCAATTCAAAGTTAAATTGCTCATCTTAAATTTCAACATAAGGGCTACCAGAAATATTCAATAACTGAAATTCAATTAATCTTTTACTATTCAGATGGAAGGATGAGGATCCTTTAGAATACCACAAGGACAACTGTGAAATATTTACTTGTTTATGCACATAGGCCACTACTGCTTTGAGTTTCATTCCCATTTCTGTTTGACTTCCACAGGTTTATCTATATCTATATCTATATTAAAAATACCTGTATAAAAATGTCTCTCTCTGTGTGTGTATGTGTGTATACACACACACACACATATACATACACACACATTTTTTTCAGAGACTAATTGGCAGAAGTGCTCGTCAAGGTTAAATGATTTAATTTGCACTTTGTGAAGATATTTGGGCAAAAGGAAAAATAATTAAAAATTAATTACTCGTTCTCCCCTTATAATGAAAAACTGTTGCATTCCTTGGAGACTGAACTCGGAATGGAACATCACTCATTTTTATTAAGTACGCAATAAGAGAATAAATGGTAAAATCTTCTGTTAGAAGAGTGACATATGCCAAGCATGCAGTAGGTAAAATATCTGTTCTCTACTTAGTAAGGGATGTAGTGTATTTGGAGATGTAAGGGACAAACTGGCACATCAATTACCTTGTGTGGACATGCACATGGGCCTCTCTTACATGTAGAAACACGTATTGTAAAATGATCTTCCATCTAAAAGCTCTGAGAGGACTGAGCTCTGCCTTAAAGAAGCCACAGCACAGCTGCTATTATATGCAGCTCATTAATGATTAAGTAGTCTCTGAATAACTGTCATACGTGCTAAAAGCCCCTCTAAACCTAATCCCCCCTCTTCTGATACAGGGTGGCAAATTATGGCCCGCAGGACTAAGGAGGTTGTCCTGTGGAACTGTCTGTAGATTTAACTGATCCGGTATTGATTTCTATATTTCTATTCATACTCTTACAAACCATTAGAATCCATATGTAACTGTGGGATAAACCATGCTCTTTTATTCCACGTGACCCAGCTGGAGCGTTGGGTGTAAGTACATTGTGTGAAAGGAAACTCTGCTTGACAAATCATTTAGTAGGTCCCTTGCCCAGGGTCGGCGTCAGGGGGGGTACTATGGGTAGAGCTGTACCGGGCCCCGGACTTAAGGGGGGGCCCCCTTATGTCCGGGGCCCATAGTCCCCCCCTTCTCGCCGGGCCTGTCTCCGCGGGCTGGGCGCGGGCGGTGCTCGTGCCGGGATGGTTTATTGCCGCCGCCCGCGGCTGAGGTTAGGGGCGCGGGGGGGAGCCAGGAGCAGCTGCCTTGCCGGAACCTGGGAAAACCCCTCCCCTGGCGCGCTGGGGTGGGAGCCGGGCCGGGTCCCTCCCACCGCGGCCGGCAGGGTCGGGGGCCCGGCCGGGGTGCAGCAGGGCAGCCCTAGCGCGTCCCGGGGTAGCCCCAGTGGGAGACCGGTCCCACGCCCGCCCCGCCTGCAGCAGGCAGGGCGGCCAGCCGCTGGCAGGAGCCTCCCGGGAAGTGTGGGGCGCTGCCTGCCCAGCTGCTGCCGCGGGGCGGACACGTGGCGAGCGGCCGGTCTGCTGGAGGGGGGGCCGCGGCGGGGCCGGATGGGCCATGGGGAAGCTGCCCCCGGGGAGGCCCCCCACCGTGGGTCCGCTATCAGAGTAGGGGGTCCCCAACGATCAGAGTAGGGGGCCCCCAACGATCAGAGTAGGGGGCCCCCAACGATCAGAGTAGGGGGCCCCAAAATTTCTGTCGCCGGCCCTGCCCTTGCCTGTGGATTTGTCCTGCTTGCCATCAGTGATGGAAGTGTGCTCAGGGTCCGGTGAGGACAGCTGACACATACACACATTGTGGCAGACAAAGAGAGGGATTATTCACTGCAGGGGTTCTGTTGGAGGACCCCATGTTGTGGGTGCCAGTGACAGAAAATCAGTCTGTGATAACGTACACTGTCTGCGTTTCCCACTCAGGGATCTTGGAGCCAGCTGGGGCAAGACAAGACTAGCCAGGGATATGACTGGACCAGGGCACCTAGTTGAAATGCTGATTCTTTACTTTCTCTTCTACAGAACATCTTTTAAATGAGCCAGTCTGAAATTCCTGCTTCTCGTGTGACTCAGAAATGAAATGCCTCCAACGTAGCAGTTTGTGGGCCTTCAGCATTGTTCTCATTTGGTGCTCATTGTGTTCGTTCTGGGGATGAATACTTTTGAATGAATGCATATTTTTAGCACTGCTTATTAAAACTCATCTCTCGAAATCCAGTTCAATAATGTTAATTAACATCTTCATTACCACCGGCATTTTGCAACACTGCATCACAAATCTACAAGCTTTTTTTTTTAAAAAAAACCAACAACAACTAATGAACAAAGTCAAGAAGTATAAACATCTCACGCAGCAGGTTGTTGGTTAAACAGCTCCGCGGATGAGTGAGTCAGCGAGCAGCTCTCCTTCCCAAGAATGAAACACAAAGACTGTAAATAATTAGGTTGGGATGGTGCTCTCTTTTGGGTAAAGCAGGACACAGAAGTCAGGCCTCCTGAATACTATTCCTGACTCTGCCAGTGACCTGCATGCAGTCGGAGCTTAGGCAAGTCAATGTCTTGACACCTCATTTATCCTGTCTGTAAAATGGAACAACACTACTTTACTTACTTTGCAGGGCTGCAACAGAACTTCATTCATGTTGAGAAAAGGCGCTCAAATCCCCAGGTGAAAGGTAGGTACCAGCTCCCAACAAATGCAGGGCACTCCCAAAGCCATGTGTTGGGTGTCCTCAGTGCCACTGTCCTTGATACTCAAGAAAAAGAGGAGACAGAGATGAACACTGTCTTCATGCCTGAACCTACAGAGGCTTTGGCCGAGCAATTCTCTAAGGGCCAAACCACAACGGGACTGGGCATCTCTCAGCAATAGTAAGTCTCTTGATGCTGCTGCTGGTTCTCAAACTGTGGCGATCTTGGTTTTGGTTTCCTCAGATCAGAGTCTCCTGCTGCTCATCCAGCTCTGCTGTGGCCCTGGGATCTGGAGAATGTTTGGTTTCTGACAATGAGCTCAAGAATATAATGAGCTATTTTCCTTTCTCACTAGAACCAAGAGTTCTGTGTTTCTGATTCGCAGGACAAATGGTCCCAGGTCTCCACTTGCTATCCTCTGAGGACACCGGACTTGGACAGAGGCTCCAGGACTGGCCTGAAGAGCATTTGGAATAGGATTAGGGCTTCATGCTGTATTGTCAAGAGGTCACCATCCAGCAAGTGATCCATCACTCATCCTACTTATCCTAATCACGCAAGAAAGTTCCCCACTCTTCATCCTAGGGATGTACCTCTGCCATTGCTCAGTCTAAATAATGACCTCCCAAGTGACAGACAAAGAGGAAGATGCAAGGAAGTGTAGAAAAACTTTGATCACCATAAAAACTGCCCCTTCAACTTCTGCCTCTCCCCGTGGCCATCACTGCAGATTCCTTCTCCTCTACTGACAACTTCAAAGCCTCCGGAGAGAGGTGGAACCACCTAGCAAAGGATCTTGAAATGCTAGTCAAGGACCCCATAAGCTGCTTGAAAGTAAAGATTACCCTTCCTGTCCACATGACAACCTAAAAGGCACCTTCCTAATGTATTTGGCATGGCAGCTACGTGAAAATAAAGAACTTTGATGTGAAATAACACTGGTAAAACATTGGTATAATGTGTCCATGCACATCGGATGGTTGGTCTGTTAGCTGCACATGCACTCAAAGTAATTGTTACGACCGGAAGACATTGTGACGGGCAACCATTAGAAGGCGCAGTTACGCTTCTAAGTCAACTCCAGGAGAGTGTATAATGATGGTATTAGTCTGAGATTGACCTTGCTGTTATCTGTGTGTTTGGAAACAGTTCCCAGACCGTTCCCAGCTGTGTGAGTGTTTACCCCGTCTGTGTGAGAACGAATGCGTGGGAAACTAAATGGGGAAACTGAGGCAGGACAGCGTGTAACCAATCAGCTTGTTGCTTGCAAATGAGACTTGAGTATGTATGAGATGCAAATGTGTGAGTGTATTTAAGCCCACTCCCGTATTTGCGCGTGGGCTTTTTCCTTCCCAGCAACGGCTCCGAAGTGCTGGGTAACCCTTTCTGCAGTCGCGCTGATCTGAATCAGGCCCCCTCAGCGCTGAGGGACCAGGACCTTCCAATAAACTCATCTACTTTACTTAACCATGTGTGTGTGCCTTGTCTCGCAAAATCCAAAGTACCTCACAACAGTAATACAGGGAAACACTCTTACAGGATCAAAGCCCAAGTCCTTGCACGGTTCCTATTCAGCACTTACTCAGGAAAACTTTCTGAAGCCAGTGGAAATTTCCCTGAGCACTTCAGTCCACGCTGAATTTCTGTTTGCTACGAAGCACATTTAATTTAATCGGAGGACAATCAAAGACATCAGAAAAGCAAAACATGATGCTACATGCTGGAATGGGTAGCAAATATCCATAGGAATTCAAGTCCCTAGCAATATCTGTCCTGCTTTTTTATGTTGAAATGACTTGTGTATTTGTGCTTAAGGGGCAACACAGATGACAAAGGCTTAGTTAAAAGGGTTGTGTCCATTAAAAGAACCTAGTGATTGCTCATAATAACAGGATTTCTTCGCTATAACAGGATTTTTGCTTGATTAAAATACACTGAGCGGAAATGAGACTTAAGGACAATTTCACTATAACATGGGATTCAATTTAAACAGATTTACACTGGATAAGCAAACTGGGTATTTCATTTTAGGGAGTCACTTATTTTTCTGTATCCTCAAAAAACTCTCGGCTGTTTATGACGCAAAAGGGAAGAAAAAAGGAAAGAAGCAGCAGAGCTGAAAACTACCGAAGCTGGGCAGAGGCCTTGACACAAGATGGGCAAGTCACCAAGCATGCCCATTGGTGTTGGCATAATAGGGTGCCATTCATGCTTCCCTTGAATAGGTGGAATAAATTAACACAATCAGTGGAGCAATTGGGCTTTAGGCAACTATACGGGACTAACCAAGAGCTTTTCATCTGTTTAAGTTTCTGGCACTTTGTTTACGATTCAAAACCTGGAAAAGGATTTCAGGGATTGAAATGTATCTTTGAGACACACTCAGTCTTGTAGCCTGAATGAAAAAAATAACCGGACCTCATTCCCTCCCTGCCTCCATTTAGCCACACCCTGGAAGATGAATTTACGGAGGCACATGTTCCTTCTCCCACCAATAAGTCAGTTCCACCCCACCACCCCGTGCTCTTAACAATTCTCCTGCTACTGCTGCTCCCTCCTTGGCATGTCTGAGGCATTGAACCTGCCAGCTTCTACCTCCTGAACCCGCACCTTAGTTGCAAACTTAAATCTCGCACCGAAGTCAATGAAAAAAACACTCTCTCTGACTACAGTCTGAATTGAATTAGGCCTTTAGGTAGCCTGTAAATGCTAGAGCACCTTCAGTTCTACTCTGTGTTGCGCACTCAATTCAATTATGTTGAGTGAGAAAGGTTTAATGTGTTCTCTTCATCTTAATGACTACTTGCCTCTAGACAGACAAGGCGAGTGAGGCGATCTCCTTTCTCGGACCATTGTCTGCTAGTGAAAGAAACAAGCTTTTGAGCTACACACAGCTCTTTTTCCGGCCTGGGAAAAGTGCTCATTGTGGTCCAGAGAGTAGGAATAAAGTACTAAACAGCACACACAGCTCGGTCCTTGATTCTGAGGCCAGAATGGACCATTGGAACATCTAATCTGGCCTCCTGAATAGCACAGGCCGTACATTTCATAC
Organism: Sternotherus odoratus; assembly: GCA_032164245.1. NCBI lineage: Eukaryota > Metazoa > Chordata > Testudines > Kinosternidae > Sternotherus > Sternotherus odoratus. The sequence goes on along the minus strand of JAVMKO010000004.1, from coordinate 8,009,688 downwards.
AGTTACTCCCATATTCAACCTATTAACTTGTGTTTTATCGAGGCACAATATCCAGAAAGGCTGCAGGTCTTGATCTGAAGACACCAAGAGATGAAGAATCCACCCCTCCTCTGGGCAGTTTGTTCTGATGGTTACTCACCCTCCCAGTTGAAAATATATGCCATATATTAAATCCCTTGGCTCTAACTTCCAGCTGTTGGTTCTTGTTCTGCCTTCCTCTGCTAGATTAAAGAGCCCTTTAACCTGGTATTTTCTCCCTGTGTATCTAAGGCTGTTGAAACACAGCATGTATGGAAAAGAGGCATATGATCATGCAAAGAAAGACAGTATTATAATACAGCAAAGCTAGGTGTGAGTATATAACCTTAAATTTGGCATTCTCTGACTTCAAAGTGCTTATCACTTCATCCTTAGCATCTCCTTAATATAGGAGTTTGGGGGGGGGGGGTTAAATCTAATTAAATACGGCTTTTCAAAGACAGAGCTTACCTTCACTAACATGAGAGAATGTGACTCTTAGTATTAATTCAAGGCATCATAGCTGTAGTAGAGTTTGAAAACATTCAAGGAAAGAAGGCAGGGAGGAAACACAGATATGATATTTGATTTGGCATCTTTGAGCCACACACTGGTTTGAAGGTTACATCTGCAGGAGCCTTTGGTTAGCCTACATTTTTTTGTTATGTTTTGAAAAAAAATATCAGAATCTTGCTACTTTGAAAGGGAAATTTCAGAGTACAAAGAAAGGGCATATAATTAACTAGTAATTATAGAGGTATTTCTATACTGATAGAAAAAAAACACCCTCAGTTTTTAGGACATTTACTGTATGCTGAATATTAATGAACAGATTACCTAACCAATGTTTCTTTTCTTACTTAGATGAAACTTTCACGCTGCAAAGTTTACATATTGTTGTTCCCTGACTGTCACTCCCATTTGCATGAATTGGGGTGTCCTTTAACCCTTCCCATTTCAATTTTGTTGTTGATGAGAACAGTGTTCCAATGCAAAATACGTAAATCCATTCAAACAGACTCTACGTTAGATGACAAAGGGTTTGAGTCATCACAGATGTGGGGTTTTTTATTTAGACTCCTATGATTAAATTAGGTACAGCAAGGTGGACTGAGGAGATAAAAACACAGTGGATATAAAAAGAAGTTTGGAAGTGACCACTGGCAGGACGTCAAGAAATTCTTTGTATAAGCTTTCCAAAGTCACAGATATATTTTCTGGTGGAAAGGGGCACTAAAAATGCACATACACAGCTTTGTTCTGCAATGAAAGAGTGCCCATTTTCCCTCTAACTTAACATATTTTGTGTCACTTCTGATGCACTTCATTTCCCATCTCTTCCTTATTGCTATTATTGAACATGGGACATGGTGACATCTAGAGGCCTCAACCATAATGGGGCTCCATTGTGCTGGACACTGTACAAAGATAGAGAACCAGTTAATCTTTTACACTGAGGCCCTTTTCCACTTCTCTGGCACTGTGAAGATGCCAGACACTGGATGTAAACTTTCAGTCACCCTTAAAATGCCAAATCAGCAAAAAGGTCTAAAGTTTCTTTTTTTCCTTCTAGTTCAAAACATCATTGAGACATGTTCCTTCTCAGGAGGAAGTTATGTTGAAGATGATGAAAGGAACATGTCTGAACATGCAGGAGCTTCAGGTTGGTAACCTTTTTTTACTTCATACTTCTTCCTTAAGGACTGCCTGTCTTCCTTTTGGACTATTCTTGAATTCTCATGTTTGAGCAAAAAATATAGTTGTGACTCTATGGTACTATCATTTTAGATGCATTTGTGATAAAAAATAAATAAATAGCTGAAATAGCAGATCTTCCTTTTACAATTCCACCTTTAAAGTAGTACTTAGTGTCAGTGAATGCAATGAGTAATACTAAATGAGTATGATAATAAAAACTTAAATAACTGCAATGCCTTATTTTGTTTAGAAGAATCCATCCTCAACATACAGGATTCTGAAGGCTATTCACCTTCAAGATCACTATAATTTTCTACAGTTTCAGAGTTATCTGCCAACGATAGTGTTTCAGTCACATCATGTATGCCACATAACCACAGTATATCTATCACCTGTAGCAAAAAGAAACAACCATAGAAAAGTTTGTGATAAGAACCAGCAGATTACAAAAAGAGGTTATTGATGAAAAAACTGCCCCATTTGTGTATGCAACAAATTCTCCTTTCTGTATGACTCCGAACCCACAAGTCATTAAGACCAGGATACAGTCGACCCAACAGAGCAGATGTCGCAGGCAAATTGCTGGATAAAGTGTATGATAGAGAAATTGAGCAGTGTGCAAAAGGTCTAGAGCAGGGATCAGCAACCTTTCAGAAGCAGTGGGCTGAGTCTTCATTTATTCACTCTAATTTAAGTTTTAGCATGCCAGTAATACATGTTAATGTGTTTTAAAGGTCTCTTTCTATAAGTCTATAATACAGAACTAAACTATTATTTTTATATGAAGTAAATAAGGTTTTTAAAATGTCTAAGAAGCTTAATTTAAAATTAAATTAAAATGCAGAGCCCCCCAGACTGGTGGCCAGGACCTGGGCAGTGTGAGTGCCACTGAAAATCAGTTTGTGTGCCGCCTTTGGCACCCGTGCCATAGGGTGCCTACCCCTGGTCTAGACGGTGAAATTGTTAACCTGAGTCTTGATGGGTGGAATGATGTCCACAATGATCCTGTCGTATGTGCTTGTGTGACAAGAGAAGAAGGGAATGTCTTCCTTACAGTAACAATTGATACATCAGGAAACGCACACTCAGCAGAATACTTATAAGAAGTAGCAATAAAAGCTATAAACTGGGGGGAAAATCAAGTATCTAGTACGTAGCTTGGTCACAGACAATGCTGCAAATGTATACAAGATGTGAAGAAATTATTTAGAAGGGAATGAAGAGAGTTCTAAGCTAATACTATACGGTTGCAGTGCTCATTTGATACACCTCCTAGTCAAAGACTTCAGTGTTCCAAAAATAAAGGTTAATGCTGTTGAAAATGCAAAATACATCCATAAGAACCACTTTTCAGTAGCTGCTGTGAAAAAAAAGTGGAAGGAACCAAGCTAACTCTCCCACAAGATGGAACTCAGTAGTGGACAGTTTTGAGCACTATATCAAGAACTGGCCTAATCTGATGACAGTTTGTGAACAAAATCATGACAAAAAAATAGATCACACTGTCACAGCCAAAGTTCTCAACACCACTGCGCTTAAGAGAAATGCTGAACACATGCTGAGTACCCCGGAGCCTATTTCTGTAGCCTTGAACAAAATTCAGAGAAATAGCTGTCTTATTGCTGACACTGTTGAAATTTGGAAGGAGCTGAGTGAGATCTTAAAAAGGGAAATATGCAATGACAGAGTTAAATTACAAGCATTAAAAAAACGAATTGGACAAGCACTATCTCCAGCTCATTTTCTTGCAAATTTTCTCAATACTCTGTACCAGGGTCAAACCTTAACTGTTGAAGAAGAGGAGCTGGCTATGACATGGACATCCTGAAATCATCCTCCCATAATGGCAACTATAATAAACTCCAGAGCTAAGGGTGAACCATTCAAAAAATACATGTTTGCTGATGATGTTTTAAAGGAAGTCACACCAGTGAACTAGTGAACGTCACTTAAGCACTTGGATTCAGAGACTGCTGAAGTGATAATCTCACTTTTAACAGCAGTAGCTTCTTCTGCTGGTGTAGAAAGAATATTTTCTTCCTTTGGACTAATTCATTCCAAATTGAAAAATTGGTTGGAACCTGAAAAAGCAGGAAATCTTGTTTTCCTTTTCCAGATTATGAACAAAGAGGAAAATGAAGGTGAAGGCAACTGAGTTAGTTGCAGAAACCAATATTTAAATTTCTCATGTTGACCTGGCTGACATAGTCTATTTAATTTTTGTTTCTTAACTATTTTATTTAAAAACCATTTTAACAAAACAAACCTGAGTTTTTTAAAAAAACACCCTGAATGTGCAACTAAATTAAAAAAATCATATGCTTGTTTCATTAAAATATTATGTTTGCTGTTGAAGAAAAAATTCAGAATACATAACGTTGTTGTTTTAGTTAAATAAAACAATATAAACGTCTGTCTGGTGATGTTCTCCTCCTAATACAGCATGGTTAGAAAATCGTCCAAATATTAATGATTAACCTGTTGAACTGTAGATAGTTCACCTCCCAATGACTTCATAAATATCTGCTTCAATTAGCTTTGGAAAATGAAATAACCAAATAATCGTTAATTTTCAGATATAACTTTAAAAATAATCTGAAAAGTTTTCAGAATAAATCACTTTAGAAATGTATAGTGTGTACCTCCTAAAAATGAAACCTACATCTATCTGTGAGTTGTGTATTAGGATTATAACAACCAACAAGAATGCACTTTTATATTGAAATCCATGATTAAATCGAGTCTTCCTGGTTTGATTTAAATCAAATCCACCCTGTTTGGAGCTGATATGAAAAAGTTATTCTGGGGGAAAATAAAAGATTATCAAACCTCAGCCCTCACTAAAAAGATACTATATTGCTGAGGTGTAGCAGGTAGATATACAGAAATGATTTTAACTGGTGAAAGGAAAACACATTTAACTATTTGTTGTTGGTTTTAGATGGTGAATTTACATTTCTTTACAGTGGTGGTATTTAAACCCCAGAGAGATACAGGAGGGTCTTCAAAGCAGCAAAATGCATGGCTGGCTCTCCCACTGTCCGGGCTGCTGTGACATTTTCTTCAGGACAATGTGAATAGGTGCACAGTGAGAAGAGTAGTGACTGAGGGAATATTATGATCCCTCTATCTCCCTTGGCAAAGCTATTTTCCCATTCCACAGCCCCATTTATGGAATGGTGTTTTTATTTCATCTGTTTTTACTGGACTGGCCAAGCAGACGCTCACTTTGTGCTTGCTAAGCTCCAGGGAAATGTCTGAGCAGCTCCACGAAAGGAACATTTGGCATATTGGGGCTCCCAGCCTCCAGGAATGTTAGAGTTCTCCTGAGAAGGTGGAAGAGAAGAGAGATCCCTCCCCAGCTTCAGTTGCTGAACGGCAGGATGGCCGTTATAAGAAGAGCGGCCCATAGTACTACATTATCGTTTTTAACAAGCACTGTTTTCAATGAGTAAAAGAAGGAAAAAAGACAGATCGCTGCAATGTGCAGCAAAAGTAGTAACTATTCTTTGGGTCTTATCTCCTTAGCTTGATGCTTTTAAATAAGTAGCTAGACCAACAAATTAACACCAAGGTGCCAGTGTCATTCCAAACAGCGAGTCAGTTGAACTGAATTCTTGACCTTGCCAGGACTGACATACCCTTCTGGCTACCCAGCAGAAAGAAACACGATTTATTTAAAGGGTAGCCATCTTCAATTCCTGGGACACCGTCACATAAACGGAGAGATTAAAGACTATAAGCCAACAATTTAGTTGATCATAAAGATCCATGGGACTGCTACCATAAGCAATAGATGGGCTTCCTATAACAATTCCAGCAACAATGTAGGTAAGACAGCAGTCACCGCTCCAAGCAGTGCAGAAAAGCTGAAGAGGAGGGTGGTGAAGCACCGGAATGGGTTACCTAGGGAGGTGGTGGAATCTCCTTCCTTAGACGTTTTTAAGGTCAGGCTTGACAAAGCCCTGGCTGGGATGATTTAGTTGAGGATTGATCCTGCCTTGAGCAGGGGGTTGGACTAGATACCTCCTGAGATCCCTTCCAACCCTGATATTCTAAGATAGGAGAGCTCAGAGGAAAGTTGCTGGAAAATAAAAATACAGAATCATCCACACAGTCAACAACCAGCAGACACCTGAAAAATTGCCCTCATCCAGGATAAGGAGATGTACAGCACCAGGGTTCAGTATGGATTTTGAAATGCAGCCTGGATTAAATTTCAGAGACAGGAAATGTGTCTTACCACACTGGGATCTTGAAACCAACCGTAGCAATACATATCATGTACACGAGTGTGAGTTAAAATTCCACAGTTCTCTTGATGTATTTCCCTGGCAAGGATGTTTCAAGCTGGACAATGCAGGAAGCTGCTTTCTGCTACCTATTAGCATGTGACTGCTTTGAAAATGTTCTCTGCCCACCATTCACATTACTCAGCTGTCAAAGTAAAGGGCTCAGATTTATGATGTGAAAATTACATTTTAACGAGGTGTCATATGTATTTAAAGTTCTTATTCATCACTACACTGCCACATCTTTTAACTGAGACACAAATGCACTTAATTAGCATATTTTAAGGACAGAGGGTTCACCTATCTGCATTGTAAAACTGCTTTAAAAAAAGAAGACAAAGAAGAAGCAGAAGAATTTACTGAATTAAATGGTTGCCATCACATGTCAAGAGAGCATCCTCAATATTAAACACAAACCTGGGGGTATAAGTTTAACGTGCATTCTGTGCATTTTTAAAATGTCAAAGGTAGGTACAATAGTTTAGTACCACGCTTCACTGCATGCCTGGGAAAACACAGTGCTAATATACAATATATAGAAGTCTCCAACACACACATAGGCATTATATGAATGCTACATCAGTATTTATTAATTTCACATGTTTGTCAGGTACACAGCACTGTAATGGATGGGCTCCTGGACATAACTTAGATCAAGAGTATAAAACATTTCCTCCAAAACAGGAAGCATATATTTCTAAGCCCAGGAAAGCAAGCCAATCAGATGTCCTGAACAGAGGAGAATCAGAGTGTAGGGTTTTCAGCTAGGAAACTGGCAGCCAAGGAAATTCCAACACTCACAGTTACTAAAAAAAAAGTCTGAATGAAAATGTGAATCTTGCATCATGTTCTAAAAATAGATATGCTTAGACTCTTAACAGATTTCCAGCAGGAGATAATTCTCCATGTCAGCCAATCTTGCTCCACGAGGTTTCACTCTAAGGAGAGCAGGTTTCAGGTGCCACATCAGGGCTTGTGTGTGGTCTCTAAGGTAACTGGGAGCTAGACCATTTAGAGTTTGCGGATCGTAATAAATATCAGAGAAAGGATCTGCAACCAGTGTGGATTAGGCAGCACAGTTGTAACATGCTCTTAGAGATCTCTAATCTTCCTAAAAGGCCAAGAATCCCCATTCAATAATAGTTCAAGCTGCTTAAGGGTCTTCAGAGATAGCCTGGCTAGACCACCTCATAGAAGCTTGGTGGTTGACTGACAAAGGTATGGACCACTACCATGAGTAAAGGAAGCAATCTCCAACCAACTGTGGGCATTTCCATCCACCTCTGTTCCTTGAAGAGGTAGGAGCAGCAGATGAGTCTAGTAAGAGCTTGAGAAAGCAAAGCTAACACCCTCACAACTAAGGGTGCACCCGCAACAACTGACAGTTTCCCCTGCCAACAAATGTAACCACCATTGTATCCAGGGTGAATTAAGGGATTATCTTCACTGCAGAGTTAACTCAAGTGCTGCCCCTAACCCAACTCCCACACACAGGCAAGAATTTTTAGCTGGAGTGTGATGGCACTTTAAATTCAAGCCTGCTGGCCCGGCAGGGGTCTAGTGACAGCTCCAGTTAGCACAAATCAGGAACTGCTCCAATCACTCACTGCAGCTCAAAGAGAGTTATTTTGCAGCCTGGGTGCTTTGACTCAAGCTAGGTTAACTGAAGCATAGATATCTCGCGTTAACTGCAGCAAAGGCACAGCCTAAACTAGCTAGTTTTCAGCTCTGCCAAAGAAGAGGTAAGCAGAATAGATGTTATCTTGTTTCGCCTGCCCAGAAAAGAGAAACGTATATGTCTTGAGAAATGGATTCAAGAGTTCAAAACTGACACTGTGTCCCACACAGTGTCACATGTAACTAACTCCCTGGAGTGATACAATACTTGAGAGCCCTATACACCTTACTGCAAGAGTATACAGGAGAGACTATGCTGTCGTCCCCCCGCACCTTTCACCAGTGGCAGAAGTCCATCTGTGTCAAAAAGGACTACCTACCGAATTGTGCCTATGTGGTCTTGGGGGGGAGGATAGCTCAGTGGTTTGAGCACTGGCCTGCTAAACCCAGAGTTGTGAGTTCAACCCTTGAGGAGGCAATTTAGGGAGCTGGAGCAAAAATCAGTTGGCTGATTTAATTGGGGATTTTTGCTTTGAGCAAGCAGTTGGACTAGATGATCTCCTGAGGTCCCTTCCAAGTCTGATATTCTACGTCCCAGCATGAATTACACCTAAAATGTAACAGAAAATTCACTAGAGAGTGAACATGCTTATGGACAGATTGCTCTGGCAAAATCATTCTGTGCCCAGTGGCACTGGTGTAAATCCATAATAACTCTACTGAAGCCAGTGAGATTACTTTGGATTCCCACTGCGGCCATTTGACGCCTGGCCTTGAATCCTGACAAGCAACGTTAATTATTTTTAATCCCGACATTTTGTTACGGGAAGGGCTGGGGGCTTCAGGGAGGCCAGACTGTAGCTGTCTCATAGCTTACTAGCAAAAATACCCGGCATTGCTCAGGTCCGTTGGAGGAGGGGAGGGGAGAGAGAGCTGAGCGAGTGCGGGGTCCGTTGGAGGGGGGGAGGGGGGAGAGAGCTGAGCGAGTGGGGGGGCGTTGGAGGGGGAAGGGGGAGAGAGCTGAGTGGGGGGCATTGGAGGGGGGAAGGGGGAGAGAGCTGAGTGGGGGGGGCATTGGAGGGGGGGGAGGGGGTGAGATTTCAAAAATTTTCGATTCTTACCTGAGGGGGGAGAGACCTGAGCGAGTGCGGGGGCCGTTGGAGGGGGGGGAGGGGGTGAGATTTCAAAAATTTTCGATTCTTACCTGAGGGGGGAGAGACCTGAGCGAGTGCGGGGGCCGTTGGAGGGGGGGAGGGGGCAGAGAGCTGAGCTAGTGCGGGATCCGTTGGAGGGGGGTATTAATACATCATAACTATGTCACAGAGAACAGCAGGTGTTAACCTGCTGCCCAGCTGATGTTAATGGGCTTTAAAGAATTTCACCCCTAGGGGGTGTAAGAGGTGAGATTTGAAAAAAAAATAGATTCTTCCTGTGATTAGGCCCCTAAAGCCTATAACTGTACCAAATTTCAAGTCTCTAGCTCAAACGGTGTGGAAGGAGTAAGAGAACATACATACACGCACCATTTGACTTTTTATATATATAGATAGAGCTGAGTGAAGGACCTCACGTAACAATTACAGCTCTCAAGGACTGCTCCCGGTGAAGTAGCACCTCCTCAGTAGGTTTAAGTACCCAAACACGATCCTTGTTTTACTTAATTCGTGCAGTAGGAGACAAGGGTGGGTTTTTTCAGATTACTGATGGTCGTCAGAGGGGGTGATCAGAATGAACAGCTCGGGTTAACGTTGGGATCATAAAAAGTACAGGAAAAGGTCTCCACTTCACCTGCACATCTCACAGTTTTGTCCTCAGCTCAATTTTGGAGCATAATGTTGCAAGCAGGACAACAGCACAAGCGCACAATTATTTTAGCTGACGTTCTTGGAGTGTTTGTTAGGGAGGATATTTATGGAAGCGCAGAGTTGTTTTCAATATGACTTCCACCCTTCTATCCAACATCACCTTCTGGAGACGTGGGTTAACAATCAGCTTCATAGGTTTTGTGGACCTTAAGCAGACGTTTCTTCAATTCCTTTACAGTAATTGACTCCATCTCCCAGTAAAATAACAAAGGGAGGTATCTCCTTAAAACGCAGCATTTAATTAGCAGTTTTTGAGAAAAATCAATATTCGGTTTCACTCTGTAAAAAGCACTGAACCGGCTGTCTCCAGCTCAATTGAATTTCATTTGACTTTGTTACAGATCTAAGATTTCAACATGCCCCCTTGTCCACTCCTTTAAACCACGACAGAGTCAAGCTGGCAAATTCCCATGATCCTTTGCCCCTGATCCCCTGCAAGGGGCAAAGGCCTATTGTTTCATTTCAGCAATCACATGTACAAAACATTCTTATAGCAGTGCTCTCCATTATGTATAAATGCTACATTTGGAGATGCACCTTTTAATTAAAGTCCACAAAAAAAGTATTAATGGGGGTGGGGGGGACGACAAACTGATACAAATAAAAGAGTTACTCCTCTAGATCGTTTTGAGAGAAGGTAAAAAGAAGGCTTATCTCAAAGAAAGCAAAGACTCAAACACCTCTTTGTTATGTTTGGAGTGTTTTTTTTTTAATACATTTCCAATATGCTACTACCTAGTTAGGTTGTGTGATAAATTACTTTTCTTGTTGCAGGCAACTTTTGTTTCCCAAAGGCCTTGTTTCTAAACTTCTCTCCTAATTGATTTTTAACAAGCAATTCTCCCCATCAATTTTACCATCTTTTTCTTTATTTTCTAATTAAACACATATTGTTTACATATTGTGCTACTCTGAAATTGTGACATTATAGGAAAGCACTACTACTTAACTATAGTCTTTGTGAAAGGCCCTCGGCCTATCCCGATTCTCTATTTGAGAACATGCCATTGTTTAAGATCAATGACCTTGCAAGTCCCACACAACCCTGGGGTGTTGTATTCTGAGATGTTTTCTGTCAAACAGGAAGTGACAAGATTTTCCACAGAATGGCAAAAAATATATATATATACAGGTTGAGAAAAGCAAAAAAATCTGGCCACCTCTATACCCTGGTGTGGGAGGCCTGTGTCTATGTATTATTGCTCAGGTTATGTTTCACAGAGGTAACTCAAGCAGGGTTAAATTGCATGATTTGGAACAACTGTAAACAGGAGGGGGCGGGGTGGGGGGGGGGGGGAGGCCTACAGCTGGTGACAGTCAATTCCCTATTGAAACTGCAAAATTACCTGAAGTGAATCTCAGACAATTCTTGCCATTTTCCACAACAAATATTTTCTCTCAGTGAAATGACCATTTTCTACTGCAATGTTAATTTTCACCCAATATTTGATTTTTACCCAAACTCTTCTAAAATGAGGGCAACTTCAAATCAAGATCAAAATGTCACAAATAGCCCCAATGAGGCAACAATAAGCACAGCATCCAATTACCCCCAAACATTACTCAGCTCTAAATATGAACTTTTGAGCTCAGAAAGGAAAGAACAAATAAAAAATATTTCTCTTGTTCACAAACCTGCAACCACCTCATTTTTCACTGAAGGCGAGTTTAATTTGTTTTGTAATAGATTCAATTACTGTCCACAGCCACCATCTGAAAAGGGGACAGCAGTATATGGAAAAGTATATGGAAAAGATTTCTCAAAAAAGATAAAATACACTAGAATAAGAATAGAATGCAATTGATTTTTGCACCTTTCAGATGACCAATAACTCACATATTGTTCCATTTCACTCCACCATTCAAAAAGTATGTGCTTATCATTAACTTGTGGAGTGAAGCAATACTTTTCATTTTTTCTCCCCATCTGAAATCTTTCATAGATCAATACCCTCAAATTCGCCCTGTTCTTCATAAGAACATAAGAATGGCCATACTGGGTCAGACCAAAGGTCCATCTAGCCCAGCATCCTGTCTACCGACAGTGGCCAATGCCAGGTGCCCCGGAGTGAGTAAACCTAACAGGTATGATCGAGCGATCTCTCTCCTGCCATCCATCACCCCCCTCTGACAGACAGAGGCTAGGGACAGCATTCATTACCCATCCTGGCTAATAGCCATTTATGGACTTCCTTCTCACAGTGCCAACTCTGGGTCTTTTGTCTCATGTTTCTCCTCTCTTCCCTACATTTTGCTGTAGGGTTGGAACTTATTTTCACTTCTGCTCATTCCCAGATTTTCAAAGTCCTTTAAAATCTCTTTATCTGAAAGTATTTTTGTGCACACTAATCACAGGGTAACCAGGCAGCAAATATGAAAAATCGGTACAAGAGGTGGGAAGTAATCGGAGCCTATAAAAAGACCCCAAAATCCGGACTGTCCCTATAAAATCAAGACATCTGGTCACCCTAACTAATCAGAGCCTGAACATGGAGAAATGGATGGATCAGAGGGATCAGAACACTGCATTATGCCTCTCTCCTGCAAGCTAAAGACCTTGAACTCCTTCATGTTGCACAAATGGCTTCGTTTCTTTGGAGGCCTGTCCCAATTTACCTTCAAAGAACAGGTAGACACAGGAGATCTTGAATACAAGTTTATTTGCTCAGCAAATTGAAGCCACAGAGTTAACACTCAAATTGTGGCTTGGCCCTATACATTGCCAAGACCTTTTTATATACTTCTTAAAATGAGGGAGGAGGCAAGAGGGGCCTCATGCAAATTGACAAGTAAAAACATGACGTTATTCCCTATCTATTTACTTACTTGTTTAGAAAGAACAGGACATACAAACACAAAGTTCCTATTTTGTAAAGACACATGTGGGGCAAGAATATATGCAACAAGATAGAAGTTTGAAGTATATGAGACAAGAGACAAACGTATAAGACAAGACGTATGAGACAAACATATGAGACAAAAAGTATGAGACAAACGTATAAGGCAAGATAAGAATTTGAAACAACTTAGAGCTATGTTACACAGCAGTAACCTCATGTTGCGTAACTGTACTGCACAGTATCTGCAGCACAGCCAAACAGCATCTCAAATTTATACCAAGTTACACAACATTTATAATAATTTACACTTTTCCTACATTCAGAGCTTGTCTATAGGAACCACTTAAATCTACAGCAAGCTGAGGTGTAAATCTACTCCGTGTTAGACAATGTCCTACAGTTATGTTCCTAGTCTGCATTAATTTAGTCCTCTTAGAAGACGACTACATTAATATGAATTGGGGACCTTTTAGTTTGCACCTGCAGCACCCACCCGGGGAATTACAGCCCAGCACTTTGGTACAACTGCTATTCAGATGCCTGTAATCTGAATTGCAGGGCAGTATAGACAATCCTGAGCAACCATGTGGACCATGCTGTGGTGCACTAAAAGTTCTGTAGTGCGCTTTGATTTACTCAGCTTGGACGAGGGAGCAGACCAAAGTGTTTAGGGAACTTTTACGGTGTGTGTCGCAGGGTCCACACAGGTTTCTCTCTTTCTCCCCTGTGCTGTGGCTGGTAGCAATAAGAGTCCTCACCTCTTCCTCTGGTGCTTCACCCTACTGCCTTTTATTTACAGTGCAGTCTAAAGTCTTCAGTGCAACCAAGTGGTCCCTTTATCCCCCAACAGTTACCCTCCTTCTACCTTGTTTGATGGTCTCCAGGCCCCTGAGGCACCCTGTCTGTGGTGAGGAGACAGAGCTGCAGCCTCCTGTCCCCTTCCTGGCTCACCTCCTCCAACTGAGTTCAGCTCAGGGCTTTTCTAGCCCTCTCAGTTTGCAGCCCCAGCTGTGACCCCTTAGCCTAGCCTGGTGCTGTGAACCAGCCCTCCTTAGAGCCCACAGCTGGGCTCCCTGGTGGCTGCTTCAAGCCACTGCCCCTGGCCCTCCTGCCAGAAAGCACAGCTTAGCCAGCAGGGGCAGGCCATTCAAGGGGTTTTACCCCTGCCCTGCCCAGTGTGGTCCCAGGGTCCACTGAGACAGTGAATGTGCCTCAGTCTAGTGCAAGGTAGATTCACATCCCAGCTTTCTGCCAACTAAAGTGTTTGCATAGATATGTCCATAGTCTTTTCTTTGTGATCTTATTTAACAGAATGGTAACATTTTAGGAGAAAAAAATAACACATTAATAACTAAATGATTTGCCTTCTAAATTACATGAATTCTGCTTTTCTTGCTACCTGCTCAGCATTTGGGGAAGATATAATATATCACAGATAAACTGAATTTAAATCATTATTGCATATAGTTTGTATAGGAGCAAACACGTTAAACCCTAAAAGAAAACAATTGAGACTTTTGCGTGATTTAGTGAATCAGAGCCAAATTCATTGACAATGGAGTAACTCTGGATTTACACATATGTAACAAGGAAGAACTTGAGCCAAAGTAATGAAAAAAATCAGCCAAATATAATTACTGTGATGATGTCGGATGGAAATCCACTGGACATTGGATTTCTTTTGGGATCCAGTCTTTACTCAGTGATAGAATATTATTTCCTTCTATTAAGATTAAAACAATATGACCAGCCCAAACTATTTTTTAACAGAACAACAACATGAATGACGCAGAGAAACAAGAATCACCAGCCTGGACCATGTTTCTGACTAACGAACACACAGTCCCACAAACAGAATGTGTGTGTTTGCGTACACCTCTGCATGCACATCTCTGGGGGGAGGAGATTCTCCGCTCATGTCATTCTTCCACATCTCATTGACTTCCTTGCAGCTACACTGATTTAAACGAGCGGAGGATCTGCCCCATGGTATTTACAATGAGAGCAACATCTGAGCTATGTTTCACAAAAGTTATGCTCTGGCATGGTCATAAAGCAAAGGGGATTCATGGCTAGAATAAATACAACAGAACAGGCATCTCCACCGGTGATTCTGATGATCTGAAGAGGAACTTGGACATCTGGAGATTGGCTCAGGCTTATCACTGACAATTTATTCCCATTTCCATTTATTTTCAAAGTAAGCTATAAAGAAAATGTTCTGTAAACAGTAAAGTATCTCTGTGAAATAGAAACAGACTTTAACTTCACAGAAAAACAAACAAACCAGCTTCAGGTTATAGATAACGGAAGCCAAAAGTAAAACTTAGCACAGAACCTTACCTGATCTGCTGTCCAGTGGTCCAAAATCCAAAGAATATTTCACCACATGATAGTTGTTCCACACATAAAGGAGGTTGTCCCTGGGGTTATAATCCACAGCAGCGATGTACTGGTACGAGTTTGGAAAGGGAACATCCACCAGACTATCCTTGCTTTGGTCAGTATTGTAAATATAGTCTATCTTATTTCCTGTGGCTTCATTGTCATCATCTTCATACACAGACTTCACCACATATAAAATCCCACAGATCATAAAAGCGTTGGATGCCGACCTTTTGTCGTAGGCTGTATCCCACGTCCCTTCAATCCTTAAGGTGTAAGGGTTTAACTGGCTAATGACAATTTTGCCATTGTTTTGTTCTGTTGCATAGATTACCCATAGCCCGTTCTCATCCACCGCTAGGTCTATGTCAGACTTGCCTCCCCACCTGTAAGGAGAGGTGTCATGGTAATTGGCATTTGCTATGATAGCCTCCCCACTTTTGATTCTTGTCCTCAAGTCAAACTTGACTATATTCCTGGTTCGCTCCTTGTTGAAGAACAAAGCCCCATCGTACACTACAAATCCGGTGCCGTCTACCCGGTGAGGGAGCTTATAGGTGGTAGTTGGTCTCCCAGCTATGAAATCATCCTTGGAAGAATACTCTGTCAGCGTGTCCGTTCTGTACGGGGTCCAGGGCATGTAATAAATCTTGTCAGAAGCCTGTAGAGGATCCTTGCACCAAGCCCCAGACTGATGGTCTGACTCAAATAAATGTTCACTCTGGTATACACCTTTTAGGAGGCCAGGACAAAGAAAAACTGTTGGAGGGGAAAAGAGTTAAACACAAAAAAAGAAAGTTAAAAAGAGCTCTGATGGTTTGGCATTAACTTTTAATACTTTATAGTTCTGCAGCAGAGTACGATCAACCCACAAGAAATGTAGTCTATTTGTAGATTACCTTCAGCACAGGCAATGTGTAGTCTAGAACAGGACCATATTGATTTTTGCTGCCTTTTCAATCAACATCACTTCATTTTCTTACTGCTTTTGGAATCTGTTTTTACTGGTGTACTTACTTGGACTATTTGCCTTTCTAAACTCTGAAATGAATATGTATTCCCAGAGTTTATGGGTTTGCATTTTCAGATTATATTCTACACTATATTCTACCTGCTAGGCATTTTCAGATTATATTCTACACTATATTCTACCTGCTAGGTGAAGGGGTACACTTCTGGGGAATTGTTCCACATATTTAGTTTGAACAGTCTGCTGAAGGTTGCCCTAGAAATGGAAATAAATAAAAAAAAGCCCATCCATACAGCCCAGGTGGAATTAAATATTTAAAAGGCACCATGGCAGAGCAGAGGCAAATCTCTTGGCAACTCAAAGGAACACTGAAAGCAAACAGGAAGACAAAAATACCCTAGTATGGGCCATAACTAGCAATAAGTTTTTTGAAGCTACTACAGAACACACAGAACATGCAGTCCACACAATTAAAAATGAACAATGGATGAATACTGAGAGGAGAAAGAAAAGACAGGAAGCAAGGAAGGAAGGAAGGAAAAGATTAAAGTCCACTGGAGAGGAACCCAAGGTCTAGATTTTAATCAGTTAAAAATGTCCTGTTAAACACAGTAGTATTCAAACTTAAAACATATACCTTCTACGGTTACATGAGAGGAGCATACAGGAACGATTTGGCTAGCTGTGCTTTGCTGCTCAGACTTCAGAATGGAAATGGGACAGGGATCAGCTGGTCGGTTTGGTTTTAGGGTGACAGGTTGCATGGACAGAGGTTAGGAGAAGGCACAGCACATATGCCTTGCCGATGTAAGAATTAAAGTAACACTTAAATCTTATTGTTGACTGATAAGATGAAGGAGAACTATGTACTACAGTGCAGTACACACAGTGTGGGCCAGAGCAAAACCTGGCAAGCAGTGAAATGATTGCAGCATGTGACAGCAAACTACAGTGCAGTCTAGTTCACATTCTCCCTTTGATGCCCAGGTTAACTCTCATTCACTGGAGTTATGCATCTGTATTAAGGGAAGAATATACTGCAAATGTATTTGTGCGGAATACAGGGAATGCGATGGGATATTACAATATAAAAGACAAATGAATGGAGAAAAAGTAAATTTCAGGTGAATACCAAGGTCCTAATCCTGCAACTGATCCAGGGCTGGACCCTGGTGCTGATGCAGATTGACATGAAAGAATGACAAAGCTACGTGATTTCTGGACACAATACCCAGGGGCAGACTGAACTCTTGGTGAGGTCAATGGGAGTTTTGCCATTGACTTAGATGTGAGTGGAGGACGCTCATCACATATTACAATCGAGTCAATGTTCTTGTGTGTGTTATTGTGGTATGAAGATGACCTGAAACATAAGGTGGCCGGACACTATTAGCATGGGGCTGGTATACAGAGCAGCTGAATTATCACTTCTTGCTTAGAAGTCAACCAATTATTTTCAACAGTGCAGAAGTTGATTAAGCCCCCCTGAAAAAAGAGAGAACATGGGGGGGGGAAATCACAAATTCAAATGATAAACAAAATTTTGGGCCACATCATCTGCTAGTATAAACTGACAGGGCTTCAGTGGGGCCAATGAAGTTGTGACACTGTTTTACAGTAGCTAATGTATGGGGCACTGTGTCTACAGGGTCTTTTTTTAAAAAAAAAGATCATGCTTTTAGAATGGAAGATTGAGAAAGAAAAATTATACCAGTAAATCGTATCAGCAAAAAATATAGATTATCTTGTGAAGTTGAGCAGCAGAGAAACTAAATAAACTTTAACCAAAAAAAAAAAAAGTGAGAATTAATGACAAAGGTATTTCAACTAAACGTTAAACTGTTAAATAACTTAGCCTATAAATAAGTAATATATATATAATTTGAAAGGTATTTAATTACCTTTTTGTTCCACTTCTATTGTAGAGAGAGAAGTAAAGAGAGAAAGGAGAAAAGAGAATAGATTAATGGTACTGTATTGGCCAGGTACTTTTCTATACCCCTTCCTAATGAAAGGAAGTATTATTAATTTACTTCAATTAATGCTGCATTTTGTGAATGTTATATATATATATAAATATGTAAAACATCTTTTCCTCAGATATACACTAGATAAAAGACAGGTACATGACTTAGCTGTACTACAATCTTAAAAGCAGTCAGGGCCTGATACAAAGTCCATTGAAGTCAATCAGAGAGCTTTCCATTGCCTTTGGACCATGCCCAGAGCATCAAATAAGATTTCTATTAATTGAAATAAGGTTGAAACAGATTTCTAGATAGAATAAACTATTCAGGATAGGGACTGTCTTGCTATCCATGGCCCAAATCCTGAACAATCCAATGAACCTGCACGACATGACTCTAGGAGAAGTCACACAGGTACCAAAGTGTTCAGAGGATTTGGGTCTAGGTCTTGTACAGAACCAAGCACGCTGTCAGCACTTACAAAATCATCATCATACTGGCCTCCCTCATTAACAACAAAATAATGGGAAGGATTTAAATATACCACTATTTGTAATACGAATGGAATAGTGATGGCTGTTAAAATATTAACACGTTACTAAACTTGATCTGATCCCCTCACTGCTGGAACAAACCTATTTAGCACATGTGTACACGGCTGAAAGGCTTCGGTGCCATAACCTTACAGCCTATCCCAAGAAGCTTTTATGGCTTGAGCCAAAACCCATTGAAGTCAATGGAAAGACTCCCATCAATTCAATCTGCTTTGGATCAGACCCTTGCAGACATAGGTGGTGAGTATCATAGGCCGGGGAAGGCTGAGCATCCCCAAACAGCCTCACATGGTCCCACCCATGCTCTGCCCTCAGGACTTTCCTGCCTACTTCCAGTGCCCTTCCTGCTCTTCCGGGGCAGAGAGGCTGGGGCAGGCAGGCTGGTGCCAGTGCTGACAAGGCCTGGGGACACTGGGGCTCTGGCCACGCCACACTTCCTGCCCAGCACTGGGGGTGCTGGGACTGTGTCACCCACCCAGCAATCCGGGGCTGGGGGCTCTCCAGCTGCACTGCTCACCCCATGCTCTGGGGCTGGGAGTTCACGGGGAGCCAGGAAGGGGGTACTCTGGGCTCTGGCGGGAGGGCAGACAGAGTGGGTGGGGAGGGACCTTGGGCAGAGAAGGAGGGGCTAAGATTTAGCCTCCCCCAACAACTTGTTCACCTGCCGCCCAGAAGTCTTGTGTAGAGAGTCTCAGAAGAGATGGATGCTACACTTTCTCTTCCACTCCACTACTCCATTTCATATGCACCATTCCTCAATGTGATGTTGTCTACTTTAAATATAACCATGACAATCATTATTGCTACCACTATTATATAATTGCAACAAATCTGATACACAGTATAACACATGGCCAGAAAGGGTTAAAAAGCTTGCAGGCTAACCAACCCAAAGCTAACCTTTAAAGAACTTGTGTGAATGGTATTTAGAGCCATTCGATGCAAAATAAGCTATAAATTTGAAATGCAAACCTGTATTGTTAGAGAATTAGAGGTGATGCTAATTGTGTATTTTTATTTATTGATGCTGGCCATGTAAACAGATAGTTCCTATCTGTCACTATAGATTTCAAAAGGTAATATTAACATTTAGATGAATCTTGGGTGGGATAATGTCATTGTCCATATGTCTCTTTAAAGTTTGTGATAAACTGCTTATTGGATAAATTATCTTATGTTAATCCATGTAGTTAATTACCGGTGACATTTAGGAAACAGAAGGTTACATCAAAAGCCTATTGTTCACCCAGGACTGTGGGTCAAGTGGCTGGTAAAAAACGGTATAAAAGACCCTTGGGTCCCAATCCTTTTTACCTCAGATCTACTTAAGCTTCATCAGGAGAAGTTTGAGTCACAAGGTTGAGATCCCAGTCCTTACCAGGAACACCCTGAATATGAAATTGGACATCGGACTATAACCTATGGAGTAAATTCTAAATGAACTCTTTGCAACTACAAAAGCTCACCATCTCCAGATTTCAAGATTGTACTCATGTCTGTATGTATACTGATCTTTTAACTGTATTCTCTCTCTTTTCTTTTAAAATACATTTTAGTTTAGTTAATAAGAATTGACTGTAAGTGTATATTTGGGTAACATATGGAATATTCATTAACCTGGGAGGTAATGTGTCAGATCCTTTGGGATTGGTGGAACTATTTTATATGATGAATAAGATTTTCAGTAATCCTCATCATACTTGACTTGGGTATCTGGATGGAGGCCTGAGGCTGGGTTACTTTAAGGGAAATATGTTGTTGGCTTCTGGGAAATCAGTGAGGTAATAAAGAAGCTGTTTTGTGCTGGTAAATCTACATATTGGAATATCCACCAGCTTCGGGGAATGCCTGTCCCATTCTTTGCAGTTTACCCTAACTGAATGACCTCAGTTGGCACCCTTGGGACTCTGGTCACAGTCATCTTCACATAGAATCAGCAAATAGAGGGCCCCTTTCCTCCCCTTAAGACCACAATACAGGCAGGGATTTTAACATTCAGCTCTCAAACTGCTGTTGTCAGTTGGTAATCTTGATGTTCCTACAGAAGGATGAGGCACTGACCTATTTCCTATCTGCCCTCCTGTTTGTGTCATGAGGTTGCACGGTATTAGGTCACTAGTTGTGCATTAAATCTGAACCAAGTCACTGGTGCATGGTAATGCAAACTTTAGTGATGTAGCTTATATAACGCTGCTAGCGTGCTTGCATCTGTTGAAAATCCCTCCTTCGTGGGAAGGAAAACACCCTGAAGACAACCCACAGCTCTGGTAAAGAACCAACGCTTTCTATGGCCCCACCACAGAAAATCAGAGACACACAAAGTCAGCTGCTGCAGTATCAAAGTTTAAGAAAGAAGTTGTGATCCATCTAACACAACAGCAACAAAACAGACAACACATCTTAAAACTAAGGACAACAGGAGAGACAAGAGGAACACTTTGCATGAATTTGCTCTGAATGAGAGCTATGGCTAATTGTGCAGGGAATAGGCCATAGGCCGGTCAACAGAAAACACACCAAGTAAAAATTCAACATTTTACAGAGCACCACTGAAAGCCTCAGAGACATCAGAAATTAACAGTTCCTCCCTGAACTTAGAATTAGGAGATACCTATTGTAACGGTACAAGAATTGGCAAATTATGATGTGTTAATGCGTCTGTAGTAAATATGAACTCTGTATTCATAGGTAAAGATGCACCAGTCTTAATCTTAGACATCTATATTCATGATCAGAGATAGATTTACAACCTAAATACTACTGGATGATTTTGTTGGGGATTAGACTTGTTTTGAGCAGGGGGTCGGACTAGATGACCTCCTGAGGTCCCTTCCAACCCTGATATTCTAGGATATTCTGTGATTCTACTGTTACTGCGAACAATCATATTTTATATAGCAATGTACATAGTGCTTCACTGAAATGAAAAATAAGAATCCTTTTATCTAGGGCCAAAGGCTGGAAATACGTGCTACCCACAGAGCTGCTGGGCTCTTGGTACCTCATCCACTGGAGGTGGAGGGGACAACAAAACCCAGAGAATATCACTGAGAGATGTCACTTGTTTCTGGGAGAAGTTTCTGGTAGCATGGCGAGGTTCAGAGAACAGAGAGAGACACTTCCAAGGACAAGGGACAATACCACAGAGGAAGGTATGTGTGTTTTAATTCCACCTGCCAAGAACCTTCAAAAGGCATTTCCAACCTGTGACTCCCTGTGGGACTGATCCTGCCAGCTCTCCACATTCAAAGAGAAAAAAAATCAGGTACAGGCTTTGACTATTATCCATATCTATTTGTCTACATATGGTGTTTCAATCTACAGCTCCTGGTGTGGAAAGAAGCGTGAGCTACCCATAGGGGTCAGATCCTGCGGCAAATTTCTCCAAAGTTCAGTGGTCTCTGGATGTCTTGGTTTAGACTCATCTCTAGCTTAAAACAGGTTGAGATGAAAAGTGAAATGCCTCTAGCTGTCCACAATCAAGGCCTCAGTGGACTGAGCCACATGGCTGATTCTGCAGGAGATGGTTGACACCAGCACTGCAAAACCAGTGATGCGACCAGTCAGAACTGAAACCAAGTGGACCCAGAAGTTCCAGAGAACCGTGCACAGTACCAGCCAACACTACACCTAGCTGTAGCTGGCCATAATTCATTTTCTTGAAAAATGAGTTTTTTTGTTTTTTTTTAAGGCATAGGCGATGTGTCTCAAAGCTTCATAATGCACGGTACCAACTGTGCAATGCTATAGGTAGAGGGAAACAGGCTGGAGGATAGAATTTCTCATGACCAGATGAGCAGTCTGAAGAATTCATAACCCTTATCTTGCCAAGCTACACATTATTAGTGACTGTAAAATGCCAGCCACAGTAGATGACCACCTCCTGTTTGGTGGTTTCCATAGGACAAACAAATAAGTATGTCCTTCTATTGGCTCTAAATTGGAATTTCAGTGGGCCAGATTCTCCTCTTGATTATACTGGTGCAACTCTACATTGCTTCAAAGGAATTGCACTGAGGTATCTTGGAAACCTGGAGAATTTAACCCACTGAGTGTCCCTTAGTTCATATAAGAAAAAAATAAAATAAACGTGCTGAGCAGTTTTCACTATATCTCCAATTCCTTCATAGTGTACTATGGAATGACATTTCAATACTATCAGCAGTGCCACTCACAGAACTTAACAGTTTGGCCAGAAAACATTAATTACAGAGAAGTCTGCATCATAGTTGCACTGTCTGAATGGGCTACAGTACTTTAATAATAAAGATAGCAGTTAACAAAATTCACATGCTGCATATATCGCTGAGGTTGTCCTAACACTTCATGACAACTTAAGCAACTGTAGACATTTTTATTTCTCTTAGAGCAAGCCCTGCTACATCTCTTCTTGTTACTGCACTCACTAGAATGGATCAACAGTATCTCCTAAATCTCCTGTGCTGTTTGCAATATGGCCTCCATTAGTACCGACATCACTAAGCTAGCATAGACACAATTCAAAGAATCACTTTACAAGCCTGGGGCATGTAACTCTCTCCTTACCCCAATCCCTTCCACTGTTTCTTTTGACTAATATAGTTCGCATTATATCCTCCTTGCATGGACAATATTTGATCTCCACAGTTGCCACAATAAATACACAAATTCCATGATGACACCCAGGGTTCCCATTAACAAAAAACATATTGATAGCACTGAATGGCCATCTCTCTGAAAATTGCTTCTTAATAGTCTCCAGCACAATTAACCCACTTGAGCCGAATACAACATTAACTGTTGTCTTCCTACTATATATTTAGAAGCAAGCCTCATTCTGCTCAGCCATTCATAGGGCACACTTAGGAGACAACCACCACTGTGTCACATGTAAAGTCCTGCATGGCAATCTCTGCTTTTGTAGCACGCACAAGGGAAAAACAGGGGTATAGTTACCCACTCCAATGGCTGGGAAACTCGGTGGATCTTGAAGTGACTGAGAGAGCCCCAGTAGAAGAGAGAGGGGAGCACATACTGGGGAATGCAAAGATGGCCCCTCCTCCACCGGAGACTCTATCCACTCATTGGTCAGCCAGGGTAGGTGGGGGAGCTGATTGGTCCCTCGTTGTTCCATTTCATCAATGTGAACCTTAGGCCGGGTTCTTAGGACCCTCCTCTTGCTCCATTTGAGCTTTGCTGAAGATCAGAGCAGTTCTGGAGAGCAGGGTGTGGTTGCACCAGAGTTTGATATGCTCTGAAAGGACATGGAAGCCATGGGGCTTGTGCCAGCTGTGTGTGTTTGGGTTTGCATATTTAATAACACTCCCGTTTTCTAACTGTCCGGGGACTGGAAAAGTAAGACTTTACTACACGTTCAAACACACAACAGGAGCAAACAACTCAAGGATGAATTGTTTAAGGAGAATGCAGTGGGCAGGGGAAGGTTTAAACCTAAAGAATTGTGTCCAGTGCTTTTCCAGCTTTTATAAAAGGTGTCACATCAGATAGTATATGAAATGGATGGCTCCATTTTCCTCTGCCCTCAAGAAGAGTTAGAAATTTACATCTATCTATCCATCCCTTTGTTTAACTCAAGTTTAAGGATTTTATTTAGTGACAAAATACTCCCAAGAATAGATGATCCAGTCTGTGCTTATTCCATCACGAAAAGGGAGATTTTTTTATACACCTAAATGATCAAAGGTCTAGAAACTATGACCTATGAGGAAAGACTGGAAAAAAATAAGTTTGTTTACTCTAAAGAAGTGAAGACGGGACATGATAATAGTTTTCAAAAAACAACATAAAAGGTTGTTACAAGGAAAAGAGGGAAAAAAATATTTTCCTTGACCTCTGAAGATAGGACAAGAAGCAATGGGCTTAAATTGCAGCAAGGGATGTTTTGGTTGGACATTAAGAAAACACTTCCTAACTGTCAGGGTGGTTAAGCACTGGAATAAAGTGCCTAGGGAGATTGTGGAATCTCCAGCAGTGGAGATCTTTTAAAAGCAAGTTAGAACTCCTTTAAAAACTCCTGTCAAGAATGGTCTAAATAATATTTAGTTCTGCTGTGAGTGCAGGGGACTGGACTAGATGACCTCTCGAGATCCCTTCCAGTCTTACAATTCAGTTATTCTATGTAAAGCTGTTTGAGCTGGGAGTGACGGACAGTATCAGCCATGCCAATGGCTGTTGATTTACGTCCTACACCTTTCTCCATGGTGAACGACCACCACTGGTATCAGGAGAAGTGCTTGAACTCTGGATAAAAACAAGAGGTGACCTTTTGATTGGACAGAGCCCACATTTGTTAATGTTCTGGGTGCACTGCAAAGCCACACCTTGGGGGCACGGGTTGTTGAGAAAGAAGGTGGGCTGAGAGTTGAAGGAGTTTGTTGGACATTAATTTATATATAAAGCAGGCATTTACACTGGTCTTTGTATTGGTTATTTTAATTAACAAGATGCCCATAAGCATAAGGACCTATAAAAATTTTCAGAAATCTAAATACATACATCACTTCAGGGATTTAAGAAAGTTAAGAGTGTTGGAGAGGTTGGAATAGCAACAAGATCTTCAGTGAGGCCACATTCTGTCTTTCATAAATTCTAATGTAGTGGTTCTCAAACTTGTTGGTTCGGTGACCCCTTTTTGCTGTGCCATGACCTCTCGCGCCCCGGGTATGTCTGCCGAAACGCCGCCGAATTGAACTCTTCTGGTTTCGGTGGCATTTTGACGGACATGCAGAATTTGTCTCTGTGTCCGCTGAAATGCCACCAAAGGCGTCGGCAGCTCGCAACACCCCTTGAATTGGCCCACAATCCCCGGGGGGTGTCAAGACCCCCCAGTTTGAGAAACACTGATATATAGGAATCCTAATACTCACTCAGTCCTGAAGGAGAGACCTCAAGGAGGAAACTTACTGCAGCAAAGCTACAGGAATCTCTGAGGCTGCCCTGGCCCTTCAACCCTGTCCTGACCCCGGCTGATGTCAGGTTCTCCCTGTGAGGTCACCGCCTCCCAAACACTTTTGCCCAATAGGCTGAGGTCCTGCAAAAGGCCTTTGTGATGTCACTGCCACATCCACATCCACCCCTCCCCTGTAAAGCTGATGTTGTGCCCCTTGTCAGTCTCTTTGGATGTTTGAGTTGCTTCCCCTGGATCTAACCACTCAATGACTGTTGAGCCTGGGGTTCAAGCCACCTCCACAGTAAAGCATCAGAGGTTGCTCCCAATGACACACTCAGTTTTTCATAAATTAGTAGACTTTAAGGTGAGATGGGACTACTAGACTAGAGCATCTAATCTGAGCCCCTGCATATCCTAGCCCTCAATATATCACAATAGGTACGTTTTGATCAAAGCATATATCAGAAAAGCAAGTAGTCTTCATTAGAAGACATCAAGAGATGGAGAATGCACCACTTCCTTTGGTAGTTTGTTCCAAAGGTGAATCATCCTCACTGTTAAATATTTGTGCCTTATTTCTAATATGAATGTGTCTATTTTCACCTTCCAGCCACTGGGTCTTTCTTTGCCTTTCTCTGCAAGATTAAAGAGCCCTTTAAAACCCAGTATTTTCTTTCCATGAAAGTACTTAGACACTTCAAAAATGTTACCTCTCGACCTTCCCTTCTGATAACTAAACAGGTTGAGTTCTTTCAGTAGCTCACAAGAAGGTATTTTTCCTAGGATGGACTCTTGTCTTCCTCTCTAGTGACCTCCAGTGCCAAAGACACTACCCACCCCAGCCCATTGAAGGAGGAGGAGCTCTTGTCTCCATTTCCTCAGTCTTCCTATGATAGCTGTTCCTTGGCAGTTTCTTTGTCAGATTTCTCTTTCTGGTTTTGGTGCCTGTATTCTTCCATTCCCATTGGTGGTTACACAGTGGGAGGGGCCCTTGCTCCATCCCTGGCCACCTTAACCTAGTGTTTCCTGTGCCTAGAATTCAGTCAGCGCCAGGTGGATCAGACTGAACAGACCAAACCTCTCTGAGGCTCTTACCTTCTAAATGGGGATATTTGTTTTCTAGCAAAATGAGTAGTGGGAAAGGAGAAAACTCCAGAGAGGTTCCTCCTCACACTCAAGTTGAATCCTAATTCTCACTCAGTCTTCCAGGAGAAACCTTGAGATGGAGACTTGCTCCAGCAAAGCCATGGGAGTCTCCGAGGCTGCCCCCTGCCCTGCACCTCTCTCCTGACCCTGGCTGATGTCAGGGTCTCTGTGAGATCACCATCTCCTAAACACCTTTGCCCAATAGGCTGAGGTCCTGCAAAAGGCCTTTGTGATGTCACTGCCACATCCTCCCTTCCCCTGCAAGGCTGATGTCCTGCCCCCGGCCAGCCTTTTTGGATACACTGACTGATCAGAGTAAAGTGCTCTCAAATGAGCTACAGACCAACAATTTTTCCTAGTCATCATTCAGAAAGTATTTTACAAAAAAACTAGAACATTAGAATCATCCACCGTTCAGAGACAATTATTGGAGAGAAGCAGCAATATTAATCAAATACCTGATTGGTTATGACCTACATGCAAAGTGTACAAAGAGAACAAAAGGAACAGAGACCTTCCTGTCAATAGCCCCCTGCTTGGCCAATCAGCATGGAGACTCTGACTGATGGGCACTGAGGGGTCTCATCAGATGTCCCGAAGGGTGGCCCTGGTCACTACCAGAGGGGGTCACTCTCACAGCACTATTCCCGCCCCACCTCTTTGTGAGGGCCTCCCACAATGAGAACAACCCTCCTCCCCAGACACACACAGACCTCTCTGGTGGAGGGATGGAAGCAGAAAAAAGGGAAAAAAAGAAGCAAGAGGAAAAAGAGAAAGGAGGGAAGAAAAGGGAAAACAAAAAAGGACAAACCCCAATGTCCCCAGTGATTCTAAGGGACAAAGTCCTTGGCAGGAAATCAAATTCTGCAGCACTAACATTGTGATTTCTGTGCCTAGAATTCAGCCGGCACCAAGTGGATCAGACTGAACAGGTTCCAAACCTCTCAGAGGCTCTTACCTTCTAACAGGGACTGCAAAATCAGAAGTAGGAAAGGAGACAACTCTGAAGAGGTTCATCTTCATGTTCATGTATAATTCATGGTTCTCAAACTTGTTGGTTCGGTGACCCCTTTTTGCTCTGTCATGTCCTCTCGTGCCCTGGGTATGTCTGCCGAAATGCTGCTGAATTGAACTCTTCTGGTTTCGGCAGCATTTCGGTAGACATGCAGCATTCGTCTCTATGTCAGCCGAAAAGCCGCCGATCACGGAAGCTTGCACTTCAGTGGTTTTTCAGTGGACTCACTTGCATGTTTGGCGCTTCCGCTAAAATGCTGCCGAAGGCGTCAGCAGCTTGCGACCCTCCTGGAATCGGCCCGCAACCCCCAGTTTGAGAACCACTGTAAATGCAAGCAATCACATCACACATTGTGTTCTATAAAACCACTGGCTGCTGTGACACAGACATGACCTAGTAGGAATATAACTTCTGTGGCCAATAGTCCACAGAAGGTGGTCATGTGGATCTCTACCAAAAGCTAAATACTAGCTGGTGGTCATGGTTACTGCAGGATGTTTACACAGATACCATTTTTAGAGTTGTCTGACATGTAGAATTCTGCTCTCCAAAACTGCTGGAGGTGAAACTTGTCACCAGAGGTGGGGGTGGGGGGAAGGGGGTCTCAGACCTGGCCCAGTCCACAGTGAGAACAATTAGAAAGACAAGGTGGGTGAAATGCTAACTTTTATTGGACCAGCTTGTGTTAGGGAGAGAGACAAGCCTTTGAGGTTGCACAGATATTTTCCTTAAGTCTGGGAACAATTGACACCCATCGACCCAGCCCAGCCCAGACAGTAACACTCCAAGCAATGCTGTTAGCGGCCTTTACAAAAAACCAAACCAACCAATTAAATCATTTTTGTGAAGAGTCTTCATTTGATGTCAGGGACTATATTAAAATGAAGCACACTTGTGGCACCTTAGAGACTAACAGTTTATTTCAGCATAAGCTTTCGTGGGCTACAGCCCACTTCATTGGATGCATAGAATGGAACAGAAGTAAGATGTATTTATATACACAGAAAGCAAAACAGACTCCAACAAGAAGCTGAGGAACTGGAATTAATTTGCAAATTAGACACTATCAACCAAGGGTTAAACAGGGACTATGAGTGGCTGTCTCATTACACTAATTGAATGCATCTCCCTGTTAAGTTCCCTTCAAAGATTCCTATCACTTTTGAGACAGAGATCCACTACAAACATTTTTTCCTCCTGCTGATAATGGCCCATCCAAATTAAACAGCCTCTTAGAATTGGTATGGTAATGTACAATTTTTTTTTTTTTGCTTTCTGTGTATATAAATACAATATTACTTCTGTTCCATTCTACGCATCTGATGAAGTGGGCTATAGCCCACAAAAGCTTATGCTGAAATAAACTGGTTAGTCTCTAAGGTGCCACAAGTATTCTTTGTCTTATTTACGGATACAGACTAACACGGCTTCTCGTCTTAAACCAGGGACTATATTGTCCACTGTATTGATGTAGATGCAATCTTGGGCTCCCATATTAGGCTCTGCTCCACGCATGTAGGGGAGAAAACCGGAGTTGATCCAGTGTCGTGCAGAAGCATAACCCTACTATGTCGTGCATTGCTCTTAGTGCACATAACCTGATCACCAGCTAATGCTGACATCATATGCTCTGTGATGTCTACTGGGAAAAGGGATGTGGCTGGACAGAACGGGGAAAGTGCTGGCTAACATGTTGCTCTTTATGACTTGTTCTTCTCTGGTAGTTGAGTAAATTACACTGGTCTCAGTTGTGTAAGATGCTGCTGCACAGAGCAACATGGTCTCTATGACCACCATTGAGGTTATACTGTCCCCCCTACAAGATTGCCGACGCTGTCCATTCAATAGTAGCACATCAGCTGTGCTGACAGTGCTTTAGAGAGGATGGTGGAAGGAGTCTGGAGCCGGGGCTGCTGCACAAGGATGGCCAGAGACCCAAAGGCTTTTTATTTTCCCATAGATCCCAGGCCCCAGGTGTTCCTCATGTTCCATTACATGGCAGCTAAGAACCCATAGCGAACCCCATATCACAAATAGAGGCAGAGTGGGACTATGTGATGAATCTTGCTCTTCCAAACTATTTCCTCCTCCCTTCTGTGGGTTTTTACGTATGACGCAGAGTCTGCAAGTGAGTAACAAAGAAGCACGTCACACCGCAGCGCACAGGGCGGCACTGGGGTCTGCATGGAAGGTTGATATTGTTATTTGTGTAGGATACTGACACCAGTTGTTGGATTCTGACAGTGGATGTGAAGACCAGAAACTTCTTGCCCACAGCCTCTGGCCCAAACAGCAACAAGGCTACTTGCTTTGGCACTCTGCAGGACCGAGTGCAAAGAAATGTATAAGTGGAAAGTTAAATAAATATATGGAGTTAAACCCGTCTCATAGAACTGGAAGGACCTTGAAAGGTCATTGAGTCTAGTCCCCTGCCTACAGTAGCAGGACCAAGTATTGTCCCATGACAGATTTTTTTTTTTGCCCCAGATCCCTAAATGGCCCCCTCAAGGATTGAAATCAACCCTGGGTTTAGCAGACCAATGCTCAAACCACTGAGCTATCCCTCCCCCCAAGAAAATAACACGTAAGTAAATCCAAAGCGTACCCAACACCTTCTGAGAAGTTACCAAAGCTAGGAAGAATCCTGGTAGTGTGGAACACACTAATTATTAGACTGATGGACCATCTAGTCAAGTCTCTGCTAGTGGTCTGCAATGGGTGCCTAAAAAGTAGGTTACAGGATAACCTGCCCTCGGGAAAGCCTCCTTCACACAATGGGCATGTCTATATTGCAATCACAAAGTGTGACTGCAGCTTGAGTAGATGTGCCCAAGGCAGCTGGGCTAACAGAGCAGTAAAGCTGTGGCAGTATAGGCGTCAGTGCAACCCAGCCTTCTGAGTAATTATCCAGGGTTACAGGGGGTCTCGGATATGTCCACACTGCTATGGCTTCACTGCTCCATGACCAGAACTAGCCAGATGAATGCTAGTTTACGTATGCTCCTCTAGCTGCTGTCACACTCCAGGGTTAAGTACGGACCTACGCTATGACTCTTTACACAACTCTGCCAGTAAAAAGGAGTTCTGGTGTAGATGAGAATCAGGTGCAAAGATTCTTTGTAACTCACCAGAGAGAGAAGGTGGGGATGGATATCCTGAGGCAAAGGTGGGAATGGACAGGCAAAAGACAGGAAGAAAGGTGTGGGACTAAGACCTCCATATAATAGCCTCCTCACGACCCCAACTCTGCCTGACCTCACCACCCGGGAAGATCTGTTTTGATATGTTTGTTAATACTAATATTGGCCCCAAACCTGTGCTGGAAGATGGGGGTTTCGCAGGGAGGTTTTGAGATGACTATGGAGGCTGGAGAGAAAGTAGCACAGGTTCTCCACAGCAGGTTTTCAACAAATAGATATAAGCCCTGGTACTGCACATACTCGATTCCTTCTTATCTGCAGTTAAAAACCACAGGAAGCTTATAAAAAAACCACAGAAAAAGGCGGCACTGCATATAGACGGCACAGAGTATTTTGGCAAACAAACTTGAAATGCCTGAAACCCTCAGTGTGTCTGAATCTCTGCTTTGTTGTATTTTCCCAACACATAACTAAAACCACACCGCCAAAGTTAGACCCTGCCCAATCTTGCGCTGAAGCAAAAGAGGTGGGGGAAAGAAAACCTAAGGCCTCACTACTTCTGTGTATTGAGCAACACAGGACATTACACGGTGCACCAGACAAAGGACCCAGGGGCTCCCCATGCCCTTAGCTGAAATACAGACACAAACAACACTGCAGTCTGCTAGCAATTCTTACATCAGCAGCAAGCTTTAGCTAGCAGATGGCCAGCGTGCGCTTTGCTTCTGGTCATGGTAGCAGCTCAAGTAGTGCAACGTGCTCACGGTTTAGAGGCCCCTGCCCCTGGGCCCGCTGGGAAGGCCTCCTACCTGTCCCCAGACTCATTCCTGCTGCAGCAGAGACACTGAGCAGCAACCCTGTTCATCCTCCATGTGCTGGTTGCCTCCACTGAAGGGCAGGATTTCATAGAATCATAGACTATCAGGGTTGGAAGGGACCTCAGGAAGTCACCTAGTCCAACCCCCTGCTCAAAGCAGGACCAATCCCCAACTAAATCATCCCAGCCAGGGCTTTATCAAGCCTGACCTTAAAAACCTCTAAGGAAGGAGATTCTGCCACCTCCCTAGGGAACCCATTCCAATGCTTCACCACCCTCCTAGTGAAACAGTTTTTCCTAATATCCAACCTAAACCTTCTCCACTGCAACTTGAGACCATTGCTCCTTGTTCTGTCATCTGCTACCACTGAGAACAGCCTAGATCCGTCCTCTTTGGAGCCCCCTTTCAGGTAGTGAAAAAGCAGCTATCAAATCTCCCCTCAGTCTTCTCTTCTGTAGACTAAACAATCCCAGTTCTCTCAGCCTCTCCTCATTTAGCTCCTGTTGGTATTTACCTCACTAAAGCACCCATTGTATGATCTTTTCATGGGCACGGTTCCTTCAATTAAAAGGATGTAACAGGGCAAGACCTCTTGTGGGGCACATTTGGCCTGAAATGTGCATATTGCCATGAAGACATAAAAGTGCTTCAGTAAACAAACACAATCTATATCTCCACCCTCAATATGGTCTTCATTAAAATCTTTATCTATTATCCAGCAAAAATGCCTGACAGCCATCTGTCTCTGTGGGCAAATGAAGTGCTGCTAATCCTTCATTTAATAAGAGGCAGGAGTAATCTCAGTGCCTCCGTTTTTAAATTATGTTTTTCAAATAATAACCAGGCAGCAGTGAATGAAAATGCTGCTCAAGCATCTCGTATTACAATGGCTTCCTATAATGTGATTCCAAAATGATCACCTCCTAACGAATTTCACTGGGAAGTGGGCAGACTGAAAATGTCAATAATCCATAAATGCTTTCACCAGCCGCATTCTAAATTAAACTCTTAAATGTGGTATCTAAGGATGGTGTAGAAACCAATGTTTTTTTCATAGGTGTTTTCTATTAGCTTTCTGTTCATCTGATTGATTTTTAAAACCTTCCACACTATTAACATGTTCAAGAATAGCAGCCATGTTAGTCTGTATCCCTAAAGAAAGCGAGCAATACTTGTAGCACCTTAGAGACTAACTAGTTTATTGCAGCATAAGCTTTCGTGAGTTATAGCTCACTTCATCGGATGCATAGAATGGAACAGAAGTAAAATGCATTTATACACACAGAAAGAAAAAAAAATTGTACATTAGCATACCAATTCTAAGAGGGCTGTTAAATGTAGATGTCCATCTACATTTAACAGCCCTCTTAGAATTTTTTTTCTTTCTGTGTGTATAAATGCATTTTACTTCTGTTCCATTCTATGCATCCGACGAAGTGAGCTATAACTCACGAAAGCTTATACATTTTGTGTCCATTGCAAATTTGAAGGGATTTGAAGCTAGATGTGCTACATCGCAGGTGAGTGCCTTAGTCACCTAGCTAAAGCTATGAGGATTTTTCATTTGTTTGTTTGTTTGGGGGGGAGCACAGCTGGGGTCCACCATCACCACCTTCTCCAGCCATTTTGTGAAGGAGTGAAATATGTATGTCAAATTCATGACCAGTTTCCAGTCAACCAAAACTACATTTTCTGGTGAATAAACAATTTCTCTGAAAAAAATTGCCCAACTGTTACTAGTCCCAAGCAAGTTGCAGGAACACTATGCTCAGACTTCTCCAAATTCTATTCGTCCAGTAATACATGTTGTGGATTTTTAAAAATAATTTATACCTCTCAACCTAGTTACAATGAGTTAATTTCCTGATGAATATTTCATTAAGCAGATATTGAATTCTGTAGAGTTGAATACCTATATTTAATTTATCCAAGAGGATTTTTTTTCCTCAGTCAAGATATTTCACTAAAAGGGACAATAAGTGTCAATATCTACCTCGGTTGAAAACAAAACAAAGCAAGTAGTGTTATATACTTAGTACATATCTTCTAGAAATAGTTGGAAATATTTTCTTATGGCCATGAATCTCGAAACTGAAGCAGGTTCCTCCCAAATTTAAAGTAACCTGAATAGCAGATGAAGTCTAAAAACCTATTAATTACTGATAAACCATTCAGGAAAAATGCTGTCTGATTGGCTCATCGGAGGTGAATAGTTTTACTGAACAAAACTGCACCATTTGCACATAAGATCTGATTGCGTAAAACAGTCTGCAATGCTATTAACTCATGATAAGAAAAATAGCAGTAACTTTTTAGCTATAGTGACTATTAAAAATAAGCAGTAAGATGAGTTAATGTAAGACAGTTTTGGGCACAATGCTGTATGAAACTGAATTACGCATTCCATTTTTCCTGAAAATCTTTAATGGCAACTGAATTGTTATTGTTTCCAACATGGCAGCTGAAGATTGCACCACAATTAAACACAACTCCTCTGTAAAAAAAAAAAAAAAAAAAAAAAAAGGTAAATCTAGAAATACTAAAATATAAAATAGTGAAAATCAGTGATCTCAGAAATTTTGAGGATTTTGCCCATTTTGAGGATAACTTTATAGAACCCACTTCCAGGTCTGCTTCAGTCTGTCACTTGTATATTTACTGTGGTCATTCATGAAATTCTGATCCTAATCTATGATTGTGTAATGAAAATATTTTCATCTTAATAGCCATATATCCAGAATACATCCTACTCCAGTAATGTCCAACATCTATGGTATTAAGGTCTAAGCTGGCAACATGGCAGGATCCCAAGGACTGCACCTAGTTAGAAATAATTTGCATGTTTGCTTGTATCTTCCTTGCTAGATTGATGTTAATGACTTATTGTTTCAGTTCAAAAGGGATAAAACCCTGATGTTCGTTAAGACTTGTCATCATCCAGTCATGCTGAATTTGAGGATGCCAACAGACTCTCATAGCACTCAGGAAATATCTCACCCTAAAGAATGAGAAGGTGAAAAAAAGTCTGCAAAATCACAGGATATGTTGTTGCTTTGGGGGAGAGCTAAATCAAGCTCTATGGGTTTTGATAATATTTCCATCAAAAAGAAGAATGAACTGTTTGCCATATTGCCAGCTAAAAGACTAGCTGTATAATAGCAGATTGCATACATCCAAAAAGAAGCTAGTAATCATTGCTCAGGCATGTCTGTGCTGAGAGAAGTATGAGTGAAATCTGATTCTCCTCAGAGAAAATATTTTGGAAAAGCTCTCAGCTCTGCAGTAATGTAAGCCTTGGCTGGTATCTCATGTCCTTGTGAGTTAAAGTATCTACCATATTTCTTGTTCGATCACACGGCATGGTGCTGACATCAGCACCTATGGTGGCGTTTCCCTTTAATAATTCTCAGTAGGTCTAACACCACTTTAAAAAGGGACGAGAAGAAGCCTTTTGTGTGCCATAACACAATGCAGTAGTGAAGGGTTTTTTTTATGCGTCACAAAAGGTGTCCACCAAACAAAAATATTGGTCTGAGGAAAACTTTTCTCTCTCTCTTTTTCTCTTCCCCGCTAACCAGTTGGGGAGGCAGCTTAATCAGTAGCAAACAGTTCAATGTGAGGGATTTTTGGTCATATCTCATTTTGGAGATTAAGGGAAGTGTAGGGAATGGTGCAAATAGACACATTGCTTTTTAAGGGATTGGTCTTTTGGGATCAAATTTAACAATCTAACAAACTGTAACAGTACACATAAAAGGTGACTATTCTGAATACAGTTACCACCAAAGTAAAGGTGTGGCCTTCTATGTTTTTCATTAATATAATTAACTTGAAGGCAATGTGTTTAAGCAATGTGTGACACAAAGGTAATGACACTGATTGAACTCATTCCCGGGTCCCATTCAGAAGCACTCCCTGTGATCCTAAGGGCTGCCAAACTGAAATGTGTGATCTTATCAACCATGCCCCAAAGTAACTGTCACAGAAAACTGTTTACGAAACTTCACTTTAGCTTACAACTTACATCAGCTAGCTTTAGCTTTTGAAACTTATAGCCAGTAATTCAGAAAGGCAAGTCAATCCAATGATTGAGGCACTGGTCGAAGTCCTCGGAGACCCAGGTTTGATTCCCTGCTCCATCACAGGGATGGGCACCGCCTGGACAAAAGCGCCTATTAAAATGTCACGAAAAACAATGCCTCTATAACTGAGTCAGCCATGGGACAGACACAAGCCGCAGCTGAGAGATGTTTTATAGAAAGCTATGAACAGTGGTTAAAGGAAAGACCCCATAGCAGTTTCTGGAACATCTATACACAAATGACTCAGTGTGAAGTGGGGTACACATGTGTA
This sequence comes from Sternotherus odoratus, assembly GCA_032164245.1. NCBI lineage: Eukaryota > Metazoa > Chordata > Testudines > Kinosternidae > Sternotherus > Sternotherus odoratus. The sequence goes on along the minus strand of JAVMKO010000004.1, from coordinate 7,974,121 downwards.
GGATGTAAAGAATCTTCCCAAATTGGCACATCTGACTTGGGGGGGTTGGGGGGGGGAATGTAACTATTTTTGCTCTCTGAGGGCAGTATTGCATTCCCCAACCATACCCCCCTTCCCTGATGGGTGGGATTGGACGGGGCACATTCTGCCCCCTTGTAAAGAGGGTGGCAGTTGCCACATAGGCATGTGTCTCCCACGGATTCTGGTGGACTCTTCTGCACATCTGTACAATTAAAGGCAAGAGCAGCTGTGGCTAGTGTGGCCGGCGCAGTGCACCTCCCATCCACAGTCCCGTGGCTGTGGCTTGAGCAACCAAAACGAATCCCCAGTCATTTCCAACACTCCCTGAGGGAGCATGACGCTGGAATGTGATTCCGTATTGAAATGCTCACATATTGATTAGTTTATGCAGAGTTGCTCACGCCAGACCAGATCTTGAAGTTCTCAACATTTACGCAGGCCTTCCTCCGACTTCAAGGGGAATTTGCTTCAGTAGGGATTAAGTTTAAAAGAAAAACCCATAGAATTCAGGATTTGTCTCCTTGATTTCATTTTAACAGGGAGCAGTGGAGGATTAAATTGTGTGTTACATTGGTTTATTTTTTAAATGAACTGGCACAAACTATGTCAAGGTGATATATGGTAAGGACATCTTTGTATTGAACCGGGCACTGCCACTTTAAAGAAACATAGCAGAGCACTTTAGCTTATACTGATATATGCAGTGAAGTAAAAAGAATAACCTGCTTGTGAACACCACAAATTATAAATAACATGCATGTGGTTACTGCATAGAAATATAGTCATGTTTGCAATGAATTTAACACTAAGTGTTAACCTAAGACCAACCATCGTCACCATTCATGAAAAAAAGACTAATTACATTTCTAATTTAAAATGACTGAGTTCATATGGGTCCACAACAGCCCTTTGTGTGTGCTTGAGTTCAAAATCATGAATGGACATGGACAAAGTGAGCAGTGAAGTGTTATATACTCCTTCACCTAGCACAAGAACCAGGGGTCAACCAATGAAATTAACAGGCAGCAGGTTTGAAAAAAAAAGCAAAAGGAAATACATCTTCACACAACACACAGTCTCCTGGCAATGAGTTCCACGGGTTATGTTGTAAAGGCCAAATCTAGAATGGGGTTCATAAAAGAATTAGGTAAGTTCATAGTGGATAGGTCCATCAAGATGGTCAGGGATGCAACCCCATGCTTTTGGTGTCCCTAGCCTCTGACTGCCAGAAGCTGGGACTGGATGACCGGGGATGGATCACTCGATGATTGCCTGTTGTGTTCATTCCCTCTGAAGCACCTGGAATTGGCCACTGGTGGAGGAGAGGATAGTGGGCTAGATGGACCTTTGGTGTCACCCAGCATGTTCTTATGTTCTCTACAATGGCTTAACCTACCATGTATTAAGCATTTGAAATCAGGACAATTAAGCTCTTGCAAAATATTTTCTGTCCAGTATATATTATGGGAACAGCCAGTGAATAGTGCCTTCTCTCTATGTCATAGCTCATGTATCATTTTCTCCTTGACATCAACAGGTTAAAACATTCCTTACCAGGGAAGGGGAAGGGAAAGGGAGGAAGTATGTGAAAATGGAGGAAACACATTTTGCTATGAGGTAATTCAATAAACATGTCCAGTGTAGTGATGCTCACTTTCATCTAAAAGCAGAACATACTTATCCTGCAAAATTTAAGCCGGGAAAAGAATTAGGGCTTCACTTCCGTGTTCATGTTTGTCCAGTCTCACAGCTGTGTTAGTAATACAAAAGGAAGAGAGAGCTGCAGAGAATCTTAAGACCTGATTTTCAGAGGAGCAAACTGGCATCGCTCCATTGTCTCCAATGGCATTAAGGTGACTTACACTAGCTGATGATTTGGCCCACTGAATTCGATGGAGCTACACTGTGTTACAGCAAGGGAGGAGATGGCCCAGCTTTCTTATGGAAGCTAAAACATGTCTTAACTAAGATAAGCAGGTGGAGCACAGGGGACCTTGAAGGGGTAGTTTTTGGTTGGTCTCTTCTCTTCAGCTACAATGCAGTGTGTTTGGCACTGTAATCAGTGAGTTTGATATCATTTCTACAGTCTCGGCATCACCTGGGCTCTTTGGTTTGTAAATTACCTTTTGAAACTGTCAGAATGCCTGAATGCATCCCCCAAGTCAAATCAACCATAAAACTGCATTGAGAAAAAGAAGTGATTTTGACAGCAGTCCAAAAAAAGCATGGTGAGGAGAATGGGAGAAAATGGCTGGTTATGGTAGGAGATGGGGGATGGCTGGGGTGGGCAAGTGTGTGCTATGTTTGTGGAGAAAAATAAATCATTTTTTCCCAGTCTGAAGTGAACAAAACCTGTCATCGTTTGCAAAATTCACAATTTTGTGGCCACGGGACACCACTTGGCTCGGCAAGCAGCCGTCACAGTTGATGTTTATGGTTAATCCAACCTGCTCTTTCCCCACGCACGTCTCTGTGGTAGAAAATGGGTTCTGTAGAGTAACAAAATAGCAAATAAAATAATAGAACAAAACACAGGAAGAATCCCAGAAACATTGGGCTGGAAGATTCCTTGCAAGGTCACAAGTCTAGCCGCTAGGACCACGTATACCTAGACCAATCCTAAAGGTATTTGTCCAACCTGTTCCTAAACACCTCCAATGAGGAAATATAGCTATATTTTCCTTCCAATCCCTGCCTTAAAAATCCAACCTGAAGGGGCATGGTCCTGCAGAGCCCCAGTTGTGTGACTCATTAGGCCTATCGGCAGGAGTAAGGGTTACTCAGAGAGTAAAGGGATTGAGCCCAAGATCCCCATACTGTGACTTGGCAGTATGTAGGACTATTGTAATGCCAGCGCCCTGTGCGTGTTGCTGTAGATATGTTCCTAACACTTTCAAATTCCTTTAGTCGTTTCAGAAAAAAATCCATAAAGGGACTCTCTTAATTTAAACTTAAATCAGAATGGGACACTACCTCTCTGGGACTGGGGGGTCTACAGGATCACTGGAAGTGCGGACCAAACATCAGACCTCTGGATCTTGAAGCATGAGCCTCTGAGACTTGAACTAAAAGATTCACCTCTGTCAAACAAGGTTGTAGCTGGCTCATCGTCCTCTACCATGTCCCAGCTACCACTCGAGGACAACAGTGCAACAATATGAATGGATGTGGCTTACACAAATATATTTATTTACCAAAATATGGAAAGTTTTAAACAAAACAAAAAACCTGATGATATTAGACCTTTGTTTATTTATTTATGTATGCATTTTTCTCAGATGGGCTAAGGAAGCCAGCTTCCTGTTACAGAAGAAGTCAGACTAGACGATCACAATGTCTCTTCTAACCTTACAGTCTATTAATCTTGTTTCACTTCATGGTTGTTAGTGCTTCAATATTTTGGTTTTAAACACAGTTGGAAGATGCTTATTTGTGTTAAAAAACAGCATTGGAATTGGAAAAATAAATGTGAAAACATGCTTATTGGCTCTAGCGTCCATAAAAAGCTTGTTTACACAAAATGTAACTTTTGAACCAGTTCAAGTTGACTGTCTCCCCTGAAAGCTCTCTGGCCCTTGGACTCGTTTACTCTATTCTCATCTTGTTAAAATACAAAACGTGGAAATAATAATAAACAAAACAGGAAAGTAATTATTGTTGTTCTCCCCTATGAAAAATCTATGAAGATGGCAGATCTGATTCACAGGTTTAGAGACATTGTCCTAAATTGTCAAAAATGCCTAGTGATTTTGGGTGCTACTTTCTGAAAATGCAACTTGTCTTAAGTTGGACACCTGAAAATTGTTCATTTGGCACTTTCAACAATGCAGGTCTATATTCAGTCTGCGGTGCAGCTCACAAACCACATATACCCAGGCCACATGCATTAAATATAGATCATATTTCATAAAGGAAAATGCATTTCTTAAAATATAAGGCAGCACCAAAAAATATACCATTTTCTCACCTCATTCTGTTCCACAGAGTAACCCCATTTTGCATTTGTTAATTAAGTGATAGCATGCTATTATTCTAAACTCATTGGGCCTGATTGCCACACTGTTACACTGGGTTTGCACTGGTACAACTCTGTTAGCCTCAGTGGAGTTTCGCCATCCAGTACAATGGTGCAGAGAATCAGGTCCAACAAGTCGATATTGGCATCTGAGCCGACTGCCTTTTTCACATAGTAGTACGCTGCCGCTCCAATGCACTCCCTAGTCACCCCAGGTTAAGTTAATAGTTCAAGAAAAAGAAAGGTAGGAGAGACAGCTAAAGTTGATAGGTTACAGAGAAAGGCAACATAGTGATTTCTTTGACAGCAGCAGAAAGAAATACAACCAAAAAAAAAAAAAGACTTATCACAGCTGGTGCGGCCGATTCTCACGTCCAACTCAAACGGAGGAAGGGAAACATGCTAAATGGTTCAGCTCATACACTATGTGTTCATAAGCAGCTGAGAGATACAGCGGACATGGGGATGGAGTAGAGGGATCTTTTTGTTTGAGTGCAGTTCAACAAGGTGATGCCACCGGCCCACGCCCAGATTTGGATGCCCCATCATATGGTTAGGAGTGCAGGTGTGCACCTCAGCTATGGATTCCCTGCCTAATACACCTCCTGCTCTCTTTTCCAGGGCAGTTTGTTTCTGAGCCAGCCCTTCCTCTCATCAGTTAATGGGCACTGTGGGCCTGAATCTCCCCTGCCAACCCAGAAGTAGGCCCTGATCAGAATGGAGGGGCTTTATACCCACTCTGCCTGAGGTAAACAACCAGGTCAGGGGCAGAGCAAGCGTCAATTTGTCACTATGCCATTAACGGTGTCTGTGGGGGTTGTGTTCTTACCATTTCAGTGCTCCCCCCCGGCCACATACACACACACCTAAAACCAGCCAAAATCCCCGTCATGGGGTGCCACAGGTTTCCTTCCCCTAGTCCCTGTGCCCCGTGTTTAAGCTGGTCAAAGAAAGGGTCTCAATGCTCCTCTCAGGTGCTTCACCCGTGCTCCTTTATTTACAGTGATGATACAGTACCAACTTCCCCAAAACCAGGCCCCTTACTGACCCCCTCACCAGGTCCTCTGGGCCCCTGAGGCTTGTCTCAACCAGCAGAGGCAGGGCTAGATCCCCACTATCCTCCTACCTGGCTAGCCTCCCTTTCTGAGTTATTCCCTGGGTTTATTCTCCTCCCCAGTCATCAACCCAACTGGTTCCATCTGGCCCAGTAGCTTGCATTGAGCCTGCCCTAATTAGGGCCATCAGCTGGACTCCCTGCTGAGAGAGTTATCCCTGTAACCCAGCCACGCTGCAGGGATACAGGGGAGGAAGGGTCTTTAGCAGGTACTAAAGGTTTTTAAATCCTCTGTCCTGCCACTCACCCCCTCTTTTCACCATCAACATCTGTTCTCCACCTCTGAGGAGGAAGAGGACTTGCAGCAACTCAAGAGGTTCCCCAAAGGGCATCACCAACCTAGCGCCTGAGAAAGCCACATGTAGACATCAGTCCCTGACCGCAAGCAGAAGAAAGGCTACCAGAAATGACTGAAAATACTGCAGCTCCCTAACTCTTAGCAACATGTCGTATCCATGGCTTAGAGAGGTGTGGAGGGAAAGGAATGAGGTTGTACTGTGGACCACGTCACAGATAACATGAACACTGCACAAGATGTCAGGCAGAATACAGAGAGAGGGTGGGAAAAGGTTTGTTTGTGCCAGACAAATATAATTTAAAATATATGCGTCACAGGAGAGATTCAATTTGAAACCAAAGACATGGGGATAATTGGGAGAACATTTGCTGTCAGAATATGCCAGTGGAATGGAATGTAAAATGTGGCACAAACCTCTTAGCTTTGTCTCTACAGTTGCTTCATACTAAATTCAAGGGAGGCAAAGAAAAAAAAAATAATCGCCCTCTTTCCTTAGGCCATTTCCAAAGATTAACATATTTCAACTGGAAACCAACCCACCAACCAAATAGACTTTCTGGTCATCACAGCTCCAGCCCTGTGACACAATATCCATCTCATCCAATTGCATATTTAAATCTATCCCCCCCAGAAGTTGCACAGCAAATACAGCATTCCCCATGATGGCTGTGAAACCTATAGGTAAAGACAGAACTGATCAGTTTACAGGATCCCCTGCTGCTGAGCTGAGCCACTGACCAGTTCATAACCCCAGCAGATGCCTCTGTTTCTAAGCCTCTGGGAATCTTAGGGGTAGGCTGTTGTATGATTGCTGTCATGACAAATGGGTAAGAGCTAAAAACTGGAAACGGACTACTTCACTCCTATCCAATCATTGGTGTCTATTTTCACCAGTGTTTGGGGGAGTTTGTGAAATACACTATTAAGGGACAATTCGTGTACTGTCATAACACTATGTAGCACTTTGCACGTTCAATGCACTGAACATACATTTCCTAAATAATCCTGTCGAAATCCTTGTGAGGTAGGTATCATGCTCATTTTACAGCTGAGGAACCCGTAGCACACATTGCTGTGACTTGACCAAAGTTCCAGCATGAGCCCACTGTCCAGCTGGGATTAGAATTCAGGAGCAAAGCTGGGTCCAGAATGGAGTTTTTAGTTCACTGGCAATTTGCAAAATACAAATACATTTTTTAAAAAAGGTTTTGGATTGACCCAAAAATGGCACTTACAAAAATAATCAGTGAATCAAAAAATAAAATAAAAATCAAGTTGAAACAAATCAAAATGGTTCGACAGTTGTGAGATAAAAAATGTGAATCAAAACATGTGGGTGATGTTGAAACAAACCATTTAGTCTTTTAGGCATTTTGACCAAAGCAAAGGATTTATAAAATGTCCAGAAGAAGGTGTGCCTCCCTTTAAAGCTATATTCCAGTGGGTAAGGCCCTCTGGGATATAGAATTCCCCTCTCTGCCAGATGTGGAAAAACAAACTTGGGTTTCCCACATTACAAGGAAGTACCCACACCACTGAGCTCTAGGACATTCTGGTATGGGGCTTTCTCAACCTCACCCCTTGTTGCAGTCCTACTCAAGAGCTGTTGGAGTAGGGATTTGAGGATGGGTTTCCCACACCGGATCTGAGTACCCTAAGGACCAGACTGTAGACTCATTCTCACTATCTTTCTCCATCAGTGATTAGCCGCTGTCATTCACAGTGATAGTTCACAGCCATTCATGATGATAATGGATAGCCATTTGGCCATGGAGAGCAAATATTGAACCTGAGGTGGCATTGACTCCTCTGCTGGATCCTGTAAGGGTGGATGGAGTCAATTCCTTTCAGAGATCCCAGAGACCTGGGATGGGTAATTTTGTGTCTCCTATGAGTCCCACTGAGTTCAATCCTGAAAGTTCTCTGGTTCACCACATGCAGTTAGCCACTGGGGGAACGTGATGTGGTGCTGTGGCATAGAGTATTGTTCCATGCTCTGTACAGGCCGCCAATCCAATTCACTTCCCAGTGCAAGTCAAGCCACCAATCATTAAAACACTTGAAATGGCTTAGGAGTAAGTCTTTGTTAATAAAACTGCACACCAGGAAGAGGGTGAGTTTGGGCTTTACATGGAGTAGGGACCACATGGACTGAGCAGGTTAGGAAATAGTCCTGCTTACGTAGCTGATACAGAAAAATGCTCTTGCCACTCACAGTGTTATCATGCTAGAGACTGGAGTGTGGAGAATGCTGATCTTGTTGAGTGTAATCAGAATTTCTGCTCAGTCCTCTAACCTTTCCCCATCTAATGACCACATTACAAGAGGGAAAACAGGAATGGAAATTTTAGTCGACAGAACAGTAAGATTCCTTTCGGTCCAGGAGGCTGCACAGTAACACAGTGTTTGCAATCATGACCTTGGGCAATTATAGCTTCGCTTTCCTGTTAAAATGTTTTAGCCGGCAATGATTTTGCAGCCCCATGAAGCATTCCTGATTAGATTTTCAACACTGTTACACATCCTCTCTTCTGTACAACTTAGTTTCCATACCAAGAATGCCATTCAGCACTTTTCAGTACACATGTTCTCCAGGACAATAGAATGAAACTGTCAGCATTTCATACACTCTGGACTAAGTTGGGATACCTCAAACATCAATGGACAGCTTTAAAACCAAGGGATCTTTATAAATAGCATGTTATGTTTTCATTCAGTATAATGTAGAACCGACACCCCCCCACTCCCCCCAGCCACCTCCACCTCACACACACTCACTGAGGGCTGGTCTATACTACGCAGTTAGGTTGACATAAGGCAGTTTACATTGACCTAATTATGTCAGTGTCTACACTACAGCCTTCCACTCGCTGATGTAAGTGCCCTATTACACCGACATAACTCCACCGTCACAAAAGAGCTGGGATGATTTAGTTGGGGATTGGTCCTGCTTTGAGCAGGGGGTTGGACTAGATGACCTCCAGAGGTTCCTTCCAACCCTGATATTCTATGATTCCATGATTCTAAAAGGCATAAAGCTTACATTGGCATAGTTAGGGTGACACAGTGTCTGTGTAGACCCTCTATGGGGGCCAGAGCATGGTGCAGCCCATCGGGAACCTGAGGAGCAGCCAGGGTCCTGACAGACTGGGCTCTCAGCTCCACACACTGGTAGGTAGAAGCACTCCTAGTGAAGACACGCACCAGTGACCCAAGGACGGTAGTGTGGACATGCACCACCACAGTAATTACTGCGGTAGCTGTGAGTAACCTAATATAGGTCGATTTCAGTTTGTAGTGTAGACATATCCTTAGGAACTGTAAACCTCAATCCAAATTCCCTGCAGTACCACAGAACTGATTTCAGAATTAAAGCTGATGCACAGATAATCCACTGAATTTGTCCATAAGCAATTAAATACAGCGTGAGAAACCCAGCATTCTCTACTGTATATTTACCTGAATATTTCAGATTTAAACTTACTTGATCACATTTTTAGGAAAAAAATGTAATAGTTATTTTGTAGCCAAATGGCATGCAAGTTAGAATGTGTCAGCCTTTCTAAAATTAATATGTTACGAAAGGAGGAGGTGGAGGGGCAATTGTTTCTACATAGCCAAGTACACATACATGTAGCTGCGGCATAGCACTTTATGGATCAGATCAAGGTCCCCATTGTGGTAGCACAGAAAGGCGGGAAAGCCAGTGAATTTGGCCCCTTGAGAATCCTCCCTGCATGGAGGAATGTTCAGAAGAGTGGAAGTGGGCTCTGTACTACCTCCCCACCTGGGCCATGGGATATGGCATAGCCAAGGTGTCCCTATGCCCTACTTTGGGCAGAACTACACCAGACCAATGACCCTTGACAGTTAAGTATCTTCCAGCTCTGCACTGCCTACTATGTTACCCACTGCTATTTAAGGTTTAAGAATGTGGGTAGACATCTGGCTTGATTCACTTCCATGATCACAGACTCCATCCCCTTCACTCCTGCTATCCACTGTCCTACAGGGAGTTCATCAGGGGAGAACTGCTTTGAACCTTGACTGTGTCTGCATATTGTAGAAGAAACCTGCAGGGGAGCCTCCAGAGATACCCTAAACAAGTGCCCCCGCCAGACCAGACCACCTGTTTTCTGGGCTGCACCAATTACTTCTAAGTCCCCTGATGGAGCAGTCCACTGCTGGCCCTCTGGCATTGCTCCAGGCAGATTTTCCACAGCTTGGGACCTGCAGACTGGGGTCTGCCACCAGAAGCTGAAGGAACCCAGGGAATGAACTCATCGCAGTAGCTCTGCAGTCACATGCATGAATTAGACTAATAGTCTGATTTCCAGAAATGTGGATCCCATTCATTTTAATGAGGGATGCAAGTGCCATCGGTCTCTTCATGTCACCAATGGTACCTGCTAGCTTTTTGCAAAACAAACAAAACCCATACCAATGGTGAAAAAATAAAGATAAACCAGGTAACTAGTCATAAGTTTCCTTTGGTTTATCTATTTTTCTTACTACCGCCACAATTCTCAAAAAGAAATGTATAGTGAGAAGCTGGGAATCTGCCTACAAGTTTATAGGCTTATGAAAAAAGATAATCAATGGACTCTATTATTATTATTTTATTTGGTCAATTTGCTTAAAGACAATGAAATCCTTACATCAATACTACTGGCAAAATTCCATCTTAAGTAAATAGAAATGACATTTTAAAATGTCACTCTTCTAACAGAGAGATTGTCAACGATTAGAGCAGCAGGCCAAAGAGAAAGGGAATCCAAGAATTTTAAATAAAGATGATGCTTCACTTTATGAAAGATTATTTTATCTCTGATTTCACATGTAAAGTTTTCCCGTCAAGCTTGCTGTTTTTCTCACTTATACTTTTACAATTAGTCAGGTCCGAGTGCAGCCAGGAATAGACCAGACAGCCCGAGATGTCCACCGCAAAGCCATTAGCATGATAACCATCAAACAAGGATACATCAATCACCACTTGTAGTTTAAATCTAACTGAAACACCAGGAGAGTTGAAAAATGCCTTGTTTTACCCTGCAAGCCCATCTCAAAATGTTCTCAACTTTTTTAATTCAGTCCAACACTGGGGATCGTCAACATGGAATCCACCGGCCGATAGCCCTTCTTGAAATACTTTACCCTGGTCTGGAAAAGAGCGGCAGCCAGTAGATTAACAAAGCCTTGTTTCAATGTCCTTGAGATAAATCCAGCCCTCTGGGAGGGTAATGTATAGGTGTATCTGTGGAAATCATGGGCTTGGGTTGGCAGACATTGGGCCTGAGTCAATGGGGGCCTTTCCAGTAAAGTTCAGATTGGTTTTGGATCTAGTCCTTTGCACAGCCCAAATATCTCCTGCCCATGAGGGAGTTTTGCCTGTGTAAAGGTCTGAAGGTTCACTCCATTTAGTGTTTGAACTGAGATGGAGGGAATGGCTTAGCAGTTTAATCATTAGGGTGAGATCCTCTCCCCCACTCCATTCTTCCTATGCTATGGAACAGGCCCGGAGAGGCAGAATGAGGCCCTAAAAGCCCCCTTTGCAGCTTGGTGACAACTGCCTTGGGGCCAGCACTGCAGTAGACAGGTGTAAGGCTGCCTCTGAGGGTCAACTTGCAAGCTCTAGCATAGAGGTGTGCTGGGGTGGTGCTGGCCAAAGGAAGAGCGAGGCAGGGGCGGGGTGTCGGCATGCAGGACTGTGGAGACTCCAGGCCGCAGGGGAGCCCCAGGAAACTGCTATAACTTAGACAGCCCCCCAGAGCTGTTGAAGTTATGCCAGGGAGGCTCTCCAGCCCAGGACTGGGAAGGTGCAAAGCTTCCTTCGAGTCGCCCTAGCCCCCTCCCTCCCCGTGGGCCGTGAGTTCTCTTAGAATGATGCACAGCACAGAAGGTCAGCCAGGCTTAAAATATCCACTATGTTCCCTATTTATATACCAGACATTTCACAGTTGTCTATCTGGCTGCTTTCCTTCACTGTAATATGATCAAAATTCAGTGGCAGGTGAAGCAATTTCTCTTTTTAATTTTATATGCTAATACTCATAAACATATGCACAAACACACTCATGAGTGTGTGTGTATACATATAGCCTATGCACACCACCTGCCTCTCAAGATTACTTTTAACATTTCAAACCTCTGAGCGGCTTCAAAATGCGACCTTTTTTCCCCCTTTAAATCACCCTGCTGGAGAACTGTGTCTTTGTTGTTCCCTCCAACCTTAAACTAGCTTAAGGCCCAGGATGGAAAACATCCAGTCCGGATTTAAGGGCAATATATCATCGCCCTTCAGAACTAGAAGCAGGATATTGTGGCATATTCTTCACTTATTGTCCTAAATGATTACATACCTTTACTGTGCACACTTATATAGATACCACTTTGTACCTCAGCAATGTCGTCATTTCAGTAACAGGTGAAATCTGGCTTATGCACCTGCCACACGGGGGAATGTCATTAGATTTAACTAATATTAATGTGTGTGAAGGAAATTAGAGATCCACAAACCAAATGTGCTACCAAAATACTCAGTATTAGTATTTATGTTAAACAGGGCTAATCTCTCAGCCCCACTGTGAAAATAGCAACCAAAGAAAGTTTTATTATAAAACATAAATTTTAGTGTTGTGACTCCAAATTATTTTTTCTGGTAAATATTATGCTTTGGAATGTCAATGCCTACTTTTGAAGTGACTGAAAACAATCAGTGCTATTTCATCTGAAAGAAAACCCTGTTCAGGCTCTGAAAGAAGGATCTAATTGCCTCCTTTGTTTTCTGAAATAATGTGTCACTGAATACTTAATATAATACACAGAATTTCCATCCTGCTGGTTATCATAATGAGTTCTTAGAATACCAAGCCGGACAGGCCACTTTGCTCAAGAGCTTGCATGATGTGGCTAAGACTGGTGATTGCAATACAAATGTCAGTTTGAGGAGGAAATACCATTTTAGGCTTCTGCATCTGTCTTCCCAGGCCTCATTCTCCACTCTCTCACCCTGGAGTACATCAGGAGTGATATAACAGAAGTCCAAGGAGCCACATCAGCATAGCAATAGACTCTTCCTTACTGCACATGATTTTTTCCTTATGAAAATGGAATCATTTGACACTGACCAAGGTATTGTTAGTCTTGCATGAAGCACACTTCTCCTTATCATTAGCACCACTGCATATACATAATTCGGGTGGGGAAGGTTTGAAACTCAGCTTTGAATCCACTATGTAGAATGCAAGTTCTTCTCTGACCATTAGCTACCATGCAGGTGGCAAAGAAATTGGATCTCATTGTCTTGTAAATTTGATAAACACATAACTAGGTCATGTTATAGCTGAGTATTGTCTTCAGCCACTTTTACAGGATGTAATTTAATATCCATTTGTAAAAGAGCTGATGCTACCACTCCATGCTTGTTCGATATTGGAAAATTTAATTGGATACCTATTTTACTTCAGGCAAACACCAACGAAAACCAGATAAACTTTAAACCCCTTGACCTTATTGACTGACCAAACTGAAACAGACTATCAATACCCCGGCAGCCACACAGGCAACAAGCCGGGTTAACTCTGCATCTCGGAGTCTTTTAATGACTGTTCACAAGGGCAGAACTTCTGAGCTGACTGATAAATTGCAGATCCAGCATCCTACAAGTGGAAAGGCTGACAGTATTCCAGACGCTGGTTTTCCATGAGGGGCTTGGCGACTTACCGGGGAGGGCAGATTTAAAAAAATGACATTTGGAGTTAGACTTTTCAAGATATTTAAGCCTTCACCAGCAGGATTTGTTTCTTTGTGGCAGGACAGGGGAGAAATGGAAGGGCAAAGGAGAATAAGAATAGAAGGCCGAGGAGAGAGATGAGGTCTTAATGAATCCTCCCTGCCTCTGGTCAGAGGGAGAGAAGTGGAAAATCTGGCTTTCGTGTAGATTTCTTACATGAACCACCTCAGTGCTGCAAGATGCTCTGATAACATACAGGCGGGTGTGATCTAAACTGGTGTTGGAGCTTTTCCAAAAGTGGGGAGGGGCAGGGACCCCTGCCCCCTCCATGATCCCTTTCACCCGAAACCCCGCTCCCAGTCAAGGTGGAAGCCAGAGTGGGTCAGGAACCGTGGACCCACCACCTGCCCAGTGGGGGGGAGGGGCAAAGAGCAGCCCACAGCCCATGTCCCTGACCTGCTGGCCCCCCCGCCTAGAGCTGCCTGCGCAGGTCTGCGGGGACAAGGCCTGGGAGCCGCAGCCCGGCCATGGTAAGAGCCACCTGGCTGGGAAGCTGTGAGGATCTGTGTCTCAGACCCTCCACCTGCTGTGGGCAGGGAGCCCGGGGAGAAGGGGACATGGGGTTGGTCCTCCCCGCCCAGGCAGGTGGAGGGTCTGCGGTGCAGCGCTCTAGGTGTCGGGCTGACCAGGAGGATGTGGCCTCGGGGGGCGGAGGAGGAGAGGAGGGGCGGGGAGGTCCATGGTGAAGAGTGGATGGGCCAGACCAGCAAACGGGGAAGTTTAGAGATGGAGTATGAGAGGCAGATATGTCTAGCAAATGTATGTTAAATTTAAGCCAATAACGTCTCTCCCCAGAATAATTTTAAAAGCCCTGCCAGAGTTAAAATAATATAGGCAGATGTCCAGAAGCAGAGTGGAGGGTACCCAGTTTATTGCACTGATTGCAGCACATATAGTTACCTGCCTTGTGAACAGGAGGCATATGATTCTATTCAATTCAAGCAGCTCGTGGCCCCCAGAGACCGCGTATGGACTCTCGAGACCAGAGTCCTTCAACTGAAAGAGCGGAGGGAGACAGGCAAACACATAGAGGAGACTTTCAGGGATACAGTAGAGCGGACTCAGGGCAGGTCTATACTATGGGGCTAAATCAACCTGAATTACACAACTCCACTATGTGAATAACATAGCTGGAATCAATGTCCCTTAGGTTGACTTATTGCGGTGTCTACAATGTGCTGTGTTGATGGGAGAGCAATCAGCAGTTGATTTAGTAGGTCTTCAGTAGACCCGCTAAATCGACTCCCGGTGGATCGATCACAAGAGCGCTGATCCACCAGTAAATGGAGACAAGCCCCTAGGAAAAAAACAGCAAACTTGAGCAAAGGAAAGGATCCCATAATTGGGACGCTCCCTCCAGATGGTATCATGGTATTCTCTCGCACTGAGGATATATCTCTGGCGGAAGGACCCCTTTGATTAGGAAGAGGCAGATAATGGTAAAGGGGGATTTGATTATTAGAAATAAAGATAGCTGGATTTGCAGTGACCAGGAGAACTGCCTGGTGAATTTCTTGCAAGCTGTGAAGGATTCAGACTTCTTGAGACATCCAGACTGACTGGTTTCAGAGTAGCAGTTGTGTTAGTCTGTATCCGCAAAAAGAACGAGGCGTACTTGTGGCACCTTAGAGACTAACACATTTATTTGGGAATAAGCTTTCGTCAGATGCCTGGGCTGCGGCCTACAAAAGCTGATGCTTAAATAAATGTGTTAGTCTCTAAGATGCCATAAGTATTCCTGTTCTTTTTATCCAGATAGACTGTGGTTTAGTGCTGGGGAGGAGCCTGTGGTCTTGGTACATGTAGGCACCATTGACAAAGGAAAAGGCAAGAGAGATCCTGAAGGTCAAAATTACACTGTTAGGTTAGAGATTAACCTCCAGGCTCTCCATGGTAGCATTAGATCGGCAGGACTGCAGGATCTCACTGTGTCGATGAGACAAAGGTGTTGGGATGAGGATTTAGGTTTATTGTGAACTGGGGAACAGTTTGTACAGGACTGGATGGGGTCCACCTAAACCAAAACAGAACCAGATTGTTGGCATGTAAAATTAAGGGCTGGAGAAAAGTCAACAGGTGCCATGGAGCACATGGTTTGGACAGAGACATCACTGAGGGAGGATTTATTAAAGAAAATACTTTATATCCTAGTAAAGAGCAGGGGAGAGAAGTTGATAAAGTACAGATGGGAACTGAAGAGAAACAGTCAAACAAGAGTCCCATTCAATTACATCCTCTGAAAAAGCTATATATTATCAAATTGAATATGTGTTTGTATACAAATGCAAGAAGGCTAAATACAAAGATGGGCAAATGGCCTGGTATTAAATGAACATAGTGACATAATAGGAATCATGGAAACTTAGTAGAACAACGATAATCCACTGGACTCGGTAATACCAGGGTATGAAATATACAGGAATGACAGAGTGGGTTGTGTTGTTGGAGGACTGGTACTATATGTGAAAGAAAGCAGAGAGTTAAATATTGTAACAATCTTAAATGAATCAAACTATCACAGAATCTCTCTGGATAGAAATCCCATGCTTCAATAATAAGAATACAGCAGTAGCCACATACTACTGACCACTTGACCAGGTGGTAATGGAGACTGAAATGCTCAGGGAGATTAGAGAGGATGCAAAAACAAAAAACACAGTAATAATGGGAGACTTCAATTATCCCTATATTGAGAAGATGCACATCACCTCAGGGTGAGATGCAGATATAAAATTTCTAGACACCATTAATTATTGGTCCTTGGAGCAGCTGGTTCTCAAACTCAGAAGGGGCAGAGGTCATTCTTGATTTAGTCCTCAGTGGCACAATAGATCTGGTCCAAGAATAGAATATAGGCGAACTTCTTAGTAATAGCAACCATAACATAATGACACTGGGCATCCTTTCAGGGGGAAAAATACGAAAGAAACCCATCACAGTATCATTTAACATCGAAAAGGGGAAGTACATAAAAATAAGGAAGCTAGTTAAATGGAAATTAGAAAGAACAATCACAAAGGTGAAATGCCGGCAAGCTGCATGGAAGCTATTTAAAAACACCATAGAGGCTCAAACTAAATATATACCCTAGATAAGTTAAACAGTAAGAGAACCCAAAAAAATCATGTATACAGCAGAATAAAAAGGGTGGCTAGAGGCAAAAAGGTGTCTTTTACAAATTGGAAGTGAAGTCCTAATGAAGAAAATTGAAAGGAACAAACTCCGGCAAGTCAAGTGTAAACGTATAATTAGGCAGGGCAAAAAAAAAAAAGAAGAGAATTAGAATACCAACTAGCTAAAAACACAAAACCTGCTTTGTTTTAAATACATCAGAAGCACGAAGCCTACCAAACAGCCCAGTGGGGCTCCTGGACAATTGAGGATCTAAAGGAGCACTCAAGGAAGACAAGGCCATTTCAGAGAAGCTAAATGAATTCCTGGCTTCATGGATGTGAGGAAGATTCTCACACCTGAACCATTCTTTTTAGGTGAAATATCTGAGGAATCATCCCAGATTGAGATATCAAGAGAGGAGACTTTGGAACAAACTGACACAAGTCACCAGAACCAGATGGGTTCAAAAAGAAATCAGATAAGTTCTTAGTGGATAGGTCCATCAACAGCGATTAGCCAACATGGCCAGGGATGCAACCTCATGATCTGGGTGTCCATAAACCTCTGACTGCTGGAAGCTGGGAGTGGATGAGAAGGGATGGATCACTCCATAATGCCCCATTCACTCCCTCTGAAGCAGTGGGTTCTGGCCACTGTCAGAGACAGGATGCTGGTCTAGATGGATAATTGATCTGACCCAGGATGGCTGTTCCTATGTTCTTATAAAATGGGGAAAGCCAGTGTGATGGAATGTACACACCACTCTCACACCAGGCCAGGGCAGAAAAAAGTTAATGATCCATCCTGTAGACAAGGACTTAAGATAAGGATCTTTCCAACCTCTGGCCTGAAATGCCAGACTGGGCTCTAGTTAACAATCAGGAGGAGAAAAGAAATATCAAGGAGGCTTTGAAGTCTGTTCTCTCAATCTGTGGAAAATGTATGCATAGAGGGAGCCAGCTTTACTGTCTTGGAGAGACAACACCGTCCCTGTGGAGTGGACTGCTCAGTCAACAGGCCATCTGGACACACAGTGAATGAGAAAGACTGACCTGAGGAAAGGGAAGGCCTAGATGGTTATTTCCCTCTGGCAGTGGTACTCTGTCATTTTGCTGTTGCGGAGCAGAAAGACTTTATTTCAACACATCCCAAAGATACATCTGGCGGTGGAGCTCCAGTGGGACAGAAGGGGTGGAGGTCATTTCAGGGCACTGGGAAGGCAGTGAATCTGTCCTAAGAGGAACCAGGAGGGTGGCTGCAGCAGTGTGGGCGAGTAGATTAGCCTGGCATGGACAGTCCTTATCTTGCATGGAAAGGCTGTGGAGGGACAATCGTAAGGTGGAGGGTGACTCTCCCCCTCAGTACAGGGGTCTCCACAGGACAACCACTGTTTCTTTGTGATAGGTCACCAAGGAGACAGATTACTTCGCTCTGGAAGGCTCTTAAGGGTAGAATTGGGTTCTTGCTCCTTGTGTCAATGATGCTTCCTTATTGTGGGGCAACCCCTAATGTTCCCCCCTTTGATGATGGAGGACCTCAGAAACAGGATATTTGTCCCCCCATGTATCCTCATGAGTTTGGGGGTGGGGAGGAGTGGGCTATGGGGGAAGCAGGGGTGCTTTGTGCTGAGCGGGAGGGATACTGTCAGGCTCCTGTGACCAAGCCCGTCGTCATTTTGAAGCCTATGGAGGAGAGTTTCTTTAGCCACCACACAGGCTCACTGCACCAAGCTCAGCTACCATGGCTCTGGGTGAGGAGGGGAGGTTTTATACCGGGGAAACCTGCCATAGTACAGTAGTAGGACATGTGCAAAGAGCCTATTTAGCCTCATTCAGATGGGACTACGGACAAGTGCGATAATTAACCCACCTCCCGTGGCTAGTAGAGAGTAGTGCAATCCAATTTTATCTGTCAAAACTGAAAAAGGACACAACTTTTCCCCACTAAAATATGTTATCAGATTTGATGCCCTTTTCCAAAAAAGGAAAAATCCTGCTCTGGTTACTTTCCAAATTTAATTTGAATTATTTATTTTCTTCGAATAAGAGAGAGCAGTGTAAACTCTGCAATGTTAAAGGAAAAAGTCCAGCCTTTTGTAAAGACCTTTTTTTCTAGCATCTTTTGGCATGCATCCCTGGGTTTTAGATTACTCTGTATGGTGAAGCATTACGGAATAAGATAACACTGTTATCACGGCACTAAAGAAAGGCTGAGTTCTAAAGAAATTGAGCCAGAATTTCTTTTCAAGGACGGCAGTTTGAGCCTTTGAATAAGAACCAAATTCAATGAGGGAATAACTAATACAATGGATCCTAAGAAGCAAAAATAATATTTTGCTATATTATGAATGTTAAGCTTGAATACAGAAAAGCAAAATGAAGTACCTGTTGTGTGCTTTCCAGTCCCTATCTCAGCCAGAAGAGAAAAGAACATTACATAGAAAAGTCACTTATTTACACTTACTACACATGGCAAACTCGTTTTACAAGCAGGCAAGCAAATCAACATGATTTGATTTTTTAAAGGCTACTACTGTATCACAAAATATATTTGGGCCATTTATTCTGATCACATGCAGCTTAATGTTATAATGTTTCACAGTACAGTAGTTACGTCCATACAGTATGTTTTGTGAAAGTAATAAAGACTTTGTAATAGAACTTGTGGTTCAAGGATTGGCCTTAGTAGCCATCTGAGGACCCATAACTCCCATGGAATATGATCATACTCAGTAACGAGTGATCGCCCATCAAAGACTTTGTAACTATTGTGCTTTTGCTACTGTGGTAAGCCCTCATCTTGCAAGAAATGGTCAGACTTGATTGTGACAATTATCTGGCTGCAGATCAGAAAAAATAAAAAATAATATTCACAAGCCTATTATCTACAGCTAATTAAAAAGAATGAGTTCTACGACCTCCCCTTCCCCCCAATTATTGTGCATGTACAAGAGTTTCTGAAACCTATTTCATAAAAAAAGTAACACTATAGAAACATGTTTAGGAGAAAATCAGACTATTTAAGGAATCCTATACATTTTGTGAATGCCAATCGTTGGCTAAAGCACTGACCTAAGCTATTCTTTCCCTTCAAGACACATTGTTTAAACTCATGAATCTGCACAAGCTAAGGCCTCTTAGTAAAATCATGTCCCTGATCAATATTCCTACTAGAAAGGCCAATTGCAGCTCTGGCACCAACAGGTGAGACCCTGAGTGAGCGCAGTGAGAGATGCATCCTCTTACATCAGAGTCCATGTTTGTCCAGTGTTTCCTACCCTGGTATATTTCATAATCTCCATCTTAAGGTTATTAAAACAGGATGCTGTCCAGCCGTGGGAAAAGTTGGTTCTCTTCGATTCATGGTAGCTAAAGCTGTCGAGAAACATGTGTTTCTCATTTTACACGTATCGCTCATTTTTACCGACATACCATCATCACACAACAGCCATTCATAATGAATGAGATTTGGGCTGAGTTTGACTGCGAAAAGCCGTTTAACATGAGTATCCGTGTGTATATGATGAAGTGTTATAAGCAATTCCTGGAAGCTTTTCCTTCCATACATTATAGAATGACAACCAACTGTCTTCCCTTGTGTACATACTGTTATAGAAGTCTGGTTTATTAAGTCATCCCAGACAGCGTGTTTAACGTATGTCAGTATCAAAACTAATATCATTTGGCCCCTTTTCCCATCAGAGTGTTAAAAACAAGCATGCCCTGTTAGATGTTTGCAGCAGTGTGTTGAGCGGAGGTCAAAGAAGATGCCCAAGTGCAGGAATACACCAAGCCGGCAGCATTTTCCTCTCCCCTCTTAGTATAAAGTAACACACTGAAATGGTTGCTGGTGTTTTCTGAACCTGTTTCTGACACCTTGCTAACTCCATCAACTATGAATTGTGCCACTTGGGGGCAGGGCCGGCGACAGAAATTTGGGGGCCCCCTACTCTGATTGTTTGGGGGGCCCCAGCCCAGCTCGCACTTCCCCCCCCCCAGCTGACAGCGGCCGGGCCCCCCCCCCAGCCCAGCCGCCCCCCCCCCAGCCCAGCCGGCGCTCCCCCCCCCAGCTGACAGCGGCTGGCGGCAGCGCGGGGTCCTGCGGGAGCGCGAGCCGTCCTTGCCCCCCCCCCCGCTCACTTTCTCCCCTGGACTGCGCCGCTGCCGCCGGCCGGGCTCACTGCTCCTGCCGGGGCGATGACTATGGGTACTGCTGTGTACCGGGGCCCCCCTAAAGTCCGGGGCCCGGTACAGCTGTACCCGTAGTACCCCCCTGTTGCCAGCCCTGCTTGGGGGGAAGGGGAGGAGAGAGCAACCAACCTGTAGAAAAACACACACTCTCTCCATATTGGAAGGGAATTTCTCCTTCCAGTCTTACCACTGGGCCTAAAATTCCTCAATTTATAATTCCCCAAGGATGAAATCCTGGTCTCCCTCAAGTTAAAGGCAAAACTCTCCTTGAATTCATTCGGGCCACAATGCTAACTGTAGAAACTAAGGGTTTGATCCACAGTCCTCTAGAGTCAATGGAAAGACTCACTTTGACTTTAGTACGCTAGGTCTGGGCTAGTCCTTGAGCCAAAAAGGTAGTGTGAACTCAAATGGAAATGGAAACAGGAAAAAGATCTTGGAGTCATCGTGGATAGTTCTCTAAAGACATCCACACAGTGTGCAGTGGCAGTCAAAAAATCAAACAGGATGTTAGGAATCAATAAAAAAGGGATAGAGAATAAGCCCTCATATAAATCTATGGTGTTCCCACATCTTGAACAGTGTGTACAAATATGGACTCCTCATCTCAAAAAGGATATACTGGCATTAGAAAAGGTTCAGAGAAGGGCAACTAAAATGATTAGGGGTTTGGTATTGCTCCCATATGAGGAGAGATTAAAGAGACCGGGACTTTTTAGCTTGGAAAAGAGGAGACTAAAGGAGGATATGATAGAGGTATATAAAATTATGAGTGATTTGGAGAAAGTGAATAAGGAAAATTATTTACTTGTCCCCATAATATAAGAACTAGGGGTCACCATGTGAAATTAATGGCCAGGAAAATTTTAAGGAAGTTCTTCTTCACACAGTCAATCTGTGGAACTCCTTGCTTGAGGAGGCTATGATGGCTAGGACTATAACAGTGTTTAAAAGAGAGCTGAATAAATTCATGGAGGTTAAGTCCATGAATGGCTATTAGCCAAGATGGGTAAGGAATGGTGTACCTAGCCCCTGTTTGTCAGAGGGGGTGATGGATGGCAGGAGAGAGATCACTTGATCATTACCCGTTAGGTTCACTTACTCTGGGGCACCAGGCACTGGCCATTGTCGGTAGACAGGATACTGGGCTGGATGGACTTTTGGTCTGACTCAGTACGGACATTCTTATGTTCTTTTATCTTCAATAAGTCTGATACACTTTTCAGTCTTAAAACATAATTTAAATTAGACATAACCACAAAATACACCAGAATGTATTTTAATTGATTCCATTTGAAACAACAGCTAAGGGATGTAGGGATAGCTCAGTGGTTTGAGCATTGGCCTGCTAAACCCAGGGCTGTCAGCTCAATCCTTGAGGGGTCATTTAGGGATATGGGGGAAAATCTGTTGGATGATTTAATCGGGAATTGGTCCTGCTTTGAGCAGGGGGTTGGACTAGATGCTCTCTTGTGGTCCCTTCTGACCTGATGTTTTATGATAAGCCATTTTAAACAGAAAAGCTACATACAGATTATGATACACAGCAAATAAACCCAGGAACCTGAAAGGTATTCAGTTGCTGACTTTGTCTACAATACATAGTCATGCTCTTCCTAACTACATGACAATATTGCATTAATAAATGTATACAATATATTCTGTTTGCTTGAATTATTGCTTATAGTATGTATCAAAAAGGAAAAAAATAGGTTCTGATCCAGCAAAGTACCAAACTTTGCCATGTGAGTAGTCCCTCTGAAGACTACTAGGGAAAAACAGATGTCACTATATTTTGAATCCTAACAAAAGTATATTCTTTACTGTTTGGAAATAGCCCAACTGAGCACAAGTATGCAAAGTAGCAAAATAATCTCAATTGTATGCACACTGAAAATAAGTACTATTCCTGGATGTGATTTTAAAAATCCTGGTGATGATAATGCAATATAATAGGTCTGGCCATTATTATTATTTTGGTTTAGTTTCAATAGACAGTATTCATGTGCATTTCAAAGCATTTTTTGCAGATTTACAGATCAGGGAATAATTATTTAATGATGGTAGATGTAGAGATTCAAAAAAGTTGAAGCTTTATAACAATTAAAACACATAAATATCCTTATACTAAACTCTAATAAGTTCTCAAGCAGCTCAATTTTTACTTTAACTATCTGTACATTTTGATTACCATCAATGGATATATGTTTTTTCATTGATTTCTGAGTGTACAGTGGAATTGATGTTTACTGACATTTACCAATAAAAAAAACCTAATCCTTCCAAGCCTAAATATAATTTTCCAGTTAGAGAACAACCCAGCCACACAAATTTCCCTCTCTCAAGTGGAGTTAGAATGGTGAAGCTATTTATCTTCCCTTTGAACGTTCTGGGACAAATTGAGCAAAAATAGTCTTCAAGATCAACTGTCCATTTGTTCTAGGCAGGTTCCCCACCACCTCTTCCGCTGAGGGACAGATTGTCATATCTATGCCCACAATTGCCATGGGCATTTAAAATTTTCCTCCCCCCACCGGTTTTATGGCAGAGACATGGAATCATCTTTTAGGTGCCTTCTCAAGACAGTATCCCTATTCAGGAGAGAACTTAAAAACATGCTTAAGTCTCACTGAAGTTAATAGGTTTTAACCATATGCTTAAGTGTGATACTGAACAGGGGTTGACAGACATGGGCTTCAGTGCTTTCCTGAATTGGGGCCGTACATAGTAGTATAGGTGGCTTAAGTCTCTCCAGTTTGTTTTCTAACACTAAGGGACTGATTTTCAGTAGAACTCATCTTCTGTTTGGGCACCAGATTTTCAGAAGTGTTCAGCACCCAACTCCTCCCATTGTTCTCAATGTTAGCCATTGTTTTTACAGATACTGGTGCTGAAGGAACTTTGGAACTCAGATGGGTCTTGGTGAGAGCTTTAATTCTGGAATACACCTAAGTGGAATACACCGTTACATCTACTCAAAGACCAAAACTTTGCTTCAGACCAAATTAAAAAATATATATTTCCCCCCTCTTCTGAAAATCAAGACTACTGCAACTTTTCTTTGGAGGCACTCTTGTTAACATTCCACCCAGCCTGTGTGATTGTTCCGTTATCCATGATTTTCACAAACCTTAAGCTCATAATATAGTAGTACTTCCAGAACATGTAAAACATGCCCTGGTTGGATTCCACCTCTTCCACCCAACCATGCTTAGCGGAGTTAGCTTGGAATTGTACCTGACTCAAAACCCTGACCACCTCTGAACGGTGAGGATGTGCACATCAAAGTCTAGACTATGTTTGGTCTAAGATGGATTAATCTCTATAAATCAGGAAGTCAATTTAAAGGCTGGTGATAGCCGGAAAAGTGACTCTCAAAGAAAAAAAGGCATGGTTGGGTATATTCGCTTTCTCCGTGACTCTTTCATAACAAATCGTTTCACTTTACAAGCCATAAGATTAATTTTTCTAAGTGCTAATACATGTCTAACAAGCTGTGTTCTTACTGCCCTTGACACATCACCACTATGCAATAAAAGCTCTCCAATCAGAGACCAGCTGATAGGCTCATGGAGATTCCAGCTCTCTTCCCCATATTTCTTTTCTGACGTTTGCAATGGGTGGACCAGAAGGCAGCTAGGTGCGGGATTTTTGTTCAGCACACACTCCCTAAGAACAGCTGTACCCACAATGGGAGAATGCTGCCGTGTTCTTACTATCATTAAATGTATGCAGCTCATCTGAGATGGTTTTGCCATTCCTGCAGCTAACTGACAGGGGTATTTAAGAACAACACATGGGGATGAAAGATTATCTTGGGATTTGGGAGATCTGTGTTCAAATCCCTTTCATACCATAGACTTCCTGTAGGACTTTGAGGTATAGAAAGACTAACTGATTGGCCCGGTTTCCCATCTGTTAAAGGGGAATAATAGCACTTCCTACATGAAAGGAGTGTTATGAGGATACACAGATGAAAGGTTGTGAAGTTGTCAAATACTACAATAAGGGAAACCAAGTAAGTACCTTAGATAGAGAACACAGGCTTACCTTCCCTGAAAGAGACTACCCTACAGTCACCTCTTCTCTATGACACCTACCGGGCTCCTTGGTTGGGCAATGCTTAGTGCAGATACCAGAAGGAAATTAAAAAAAAAAACAATTCTGCTTTAATGGGCCTTTGTTAGGAGAACACTGAAAATTACAGGGGGAGCTGGTAGCAACCCTGTTTAGGTTGCATAACAACCTATTACAACAGATCTTTTCAATCTTCCTTTTCTGAGAAGCTCGAACACCTCCATTGCTTTCAGCAAGCCTCTAACGTGTCTGTATAAATTATGTCCACTAACACCTGCTAAAAAGGCTTAGTTCCTTTACATTGGGCTTTCAAGTTTAAAACCAAACCTAGAAAGGAGAAATACTCTTTCTTATTTGTGAATCTGTTTCCCAGCGTGTCTCTCCACATTTCCTTTTACATTTCAGTCTCCTAAGTTTTTTGATTCATCTAAAATATTTATTCATCCTGAACACCAGCATCCATTTTTATTTCATTCTTGAAAACTGTGTGTGTGCCTATGCAGATATCTAAACCTGCAGGCTAAGAGACTGCTGATTTGCAAAACCCACACGGTATTCGATGATTTCAATTGAGGGCACATTTCTGTTGGCACTTGTAAATGTACACTCTCCCCACCAATAATACAGTGAAAAGAGACTGGTAGGGTAAGTAATATGTCCTTTGTTTCTGATTCTAAGGAAGAAAAAGAACTAAGAAAGGAATCTGGGAATTCCAATGAATACAAAAACTGATTTTTTTGTTTTGTTTTGATTTTGTTTGTTTGTTTGGCTGCAACGCCTATAAAATTGTATGCCTTGGAAGAAAGGCAGTTTGTCAGCAGGGTACAAAGTAAAGATCCTTTGCTCAGAATCAGAAATAACCATAATTGGTGGTTAGGTTAGTATTTTTTATGGTCCTCAGCCCACACACGCAAGTCATTCATTTAACTAAGTAGAACAAGGGAAGCTTTGCTTTAGCAGGGATGATTTCATTACCAAACCAGAGTGCACACAGCCATGTTTTAACCCCTTAGGAACACTTGCCATTTCCTTTGGGGGGATGTAGGGAGAGCATGAAGGGATGGCCTGCCACAAGGGAAGGGAATAACCCAGAGGGATGGACACTAAAGGAACCACAGGACCGTTTATGTAATAAAAACTGGCACCCGGCAATGCATAGCTTGAAAACACTGTTTAGAATATCAGAGTTGGAAGGAACCTCAGGAAATCATCTAGTTCAACACCCTGCTCAAAGCAAGACCAATGCCTAATTAAATCATCCAACAGATTTTTGCCCCATATCCCTAACTGGCCCCCTCAAGGACTGAATGCACAACCCTGGGTTTAGCAGACCAATGCTCAAACCACTAGTCTATCCCTCCCTCCACCAGTGGTTAAGACCAGGAGAAAGGAAACCCCCACAAAAAAAGGCAAAGGAGTTGAGAATAAAGGATTTAAAAATGGTATGGCACTCAAAAATAATTAAGAACAGTGTTCTTGGAAGAGGTGGTTTCATTAAATTGTTTTCAGGTTGCAATTTTCTCTCCCTCCCCTCCCTCCTCCAGCAATCTTAAAGCAATAAAAGTATCAGATTGCTTTCTAGTGCTTGGATTCTCTTAAAACTGTCATTATTCAATTATCTGTCTATTCACTGGCCCCAAGGTCCAGCGGAGCAGATATTGTGAGTTTTCATTTAATGTTTTTAAACGCACTTCTGTCCACTT
The DNA here is from genome assembly GCA_032164245.1 of Sternotherus odoratus. Taxonomy (NCBI): domain Eukaryota; kingdom Metazoa; phylum Chordata; order Testudines; family Kinosternidae; genus Sternotherus; species Sternotherus odoratus. The sequence continues at coordinate 7,947,797 of JAVMKO010000004.1, read as the reverse complement.
GTGATACAATAAACTTTATTGAATTCTGTTCCCACATCACACTTAACATCCTTCACTTTTATTGATATGTAAGCCAACCCACTCTTCTGTCAGCAATAAAAAGAGTATTTCTGGCAAAGAAATTATCCTTTTTTCATCAATATCGCAACAGGGAAATGTGAATTCAACATTTTTTTTAAACCACCCCTTAACAAAGAGATGAATGATAGTTAAGTTTTGCTTTCCCCTCATCACTTTGTCAGCATTTAAAAATATAGGGGACTATTCTAAGCATGAAAGAGTTGGTCACCTGTTGATATTGAGCCCTGTTTAGCCAGAGGGGAGAGAATTCAGGACAATTTATCCCTTGTCAGACGCCAGATCCATTTTTTTCTTAAAGAAAACAATTCCCAGAGTGAGGGAGGCTGGCAGAAGGGAGGACATGGGCTGGGAATGTCATAAGAGGCTACACTTTTCAGAAAGAAATGGAGAGGCTTTCGGTGGACAATGCACTGTCACCAGCAAGTCTCCCTGCCACTGATGGAAGTTCTGGGAAATTAGAGAAAAAACAAAACCAATGCAAGGCAGGATGGGGGAAACCAACAGAGTTTTTTTCTTTGAGGGAACAGGCACAACAGTGGTCTACCTGGGCATCAGCCTTCGCAGTCAGCTATATCATCACACTACAGACAATTCCCAAATGCTGCTGTACTGGAACATATACTCAACTTTCCTTTGCTGTTCAGCGAATATTTCCATTAATGCTATGGCAACGTATATAGCCCAGGATTTGAAACCTTACAGAGTAAACCAACAACTTAGACACAGCAGGCTGAGATTACATTTGAATGGAACATGTGATGAAACATTAATGCCTTAATTAAAAAAGCTAATGCACTTTTTTAGGAGACGAACACACTGCAAAGCTTAGTTCGAAAAGGTAACAGGGCACTAGGTTTCCAGCGTTAGTAACAGTCTGAATCCAAGAGATTCCTGAGAATAGCCCCACTACGCCATGGAAAATCTGCAATGGAAGCAGGAAATTGCCCCCAAAACAGTCTGTTTTACCTTGGCAAATAGACAAGAAGGAATTCAGGTTTACACAGTGGTTCTGTTTAAGCCACTTGTAAGGCACTCAAAAGACAGCCTAAACCTCACCAAGACCAAACCCAAAGCAGAAGCCATTAGGTCGGTCTTGTTGGAAGACATTGGAGCATAGCCATGGGTAGAAATAACATCTGTGTTTGGCCAAAAGATGGTAACTTTCACTGCACACCGCGCTGGCACTAATTTGGTCTGAAATCACAAATTCAAGGAAGAGCTTATCTACACTACTGGCAGGATCGACAGCAGGCAGCAATCAGTCCAGCTGGATCCAATTTGTCATGTCTAGTATAGACATGATAAACCGACCGCCAATCACTCTAGCGTCGACTCGGATACTCCACCTCAATGAGAAGCACAAGGGGAATCAACAGAAGCATGTCTCCAGCCAACAGAGCATGGTGAAGACAACCATGGTAAGTAGATCTAAATACGTCGACTTCAGCTACGTTATTCCCCCACCCACCCCATAGTGTAGACCAGTGCAAAGAGAGACGTTCTGCTCAGCCATTCATTTATCACTTGCCCCAGCCAATGAGGGCTGCAAACGGCACGTGCATGGCATGCCCTATTGATGGCTGTGGCTGCAGGATTGGCCTCAGTGTATCTCCCCAGCTGAGTTCCTCCCCTAAGGAGACCCAGACTTTGCTTTCACATGAAGAGAATCGGTGGTCTGATGACTGGCCTCTTTGCCTCCTCAGAGGATAAACCCCTCCCCATACACCGCTGCAAGTCAGCAAAGGACACTGCTAGTAAATGGTGTGGCAGCTTCATAGTCAGTAAGTAAAGCCAGGTAAATAAAGTGTTATCATCCCTATTTCAGAGGGAACCAACACTGTGAAGCTCACATCCACTTCTCTAGGGGCAGTGCAACTCAGTGGTTAAGCACAAGTTTTGGAGTTCAATCCTGGGTGAATTAAAGCTAAAGGCAGTTTGATCATTGACATCAATGGGGCAGGATTTCACCCCTGCATTGTAATGTTGCTCTTGACACTCACTTTCACTGTGAAAGCCCCAGGATGATGGTTCCCTGCTTCCTGTGGTGGGGATGTTGAGGGGCATAACTCAATAGCATTTGCAAACTACTACAGAAGTGTAACACGTTGCCAACACCAGGCACTGGCAAGAACAAAATAGAGAAATTCTGGTCTGCAAGCCCTGTAGTCAGTTCACTAGACCCTGTTGCCTTTGGGGGCTGGAGGAGGAGGGTGTCAAGGGGACACACCCTCACAATGTGCCTGGTCCTTCGCTGGTGTATGGTGTTGAAGCTCTCCATAGTTAATGGAGCTATACACCAGCTGCACAAATCAGAACTAGGAAAAGTCAGAATTCACCACAATTATTATTCCCGCCTCCAGCAGTATATAAAGATCACTCCAGTAGGCATTAAAAAACCCACAGCCATACAACATCCCTAACCTGATTTTAAATGCATCATTTTTCACATTTGAATCATTAAAAACATTCAATCCCTACTGTACATTTGATACTGAACAGCCTACCACAAGAGTTATTTTACATCTTGCACACAAGACCGATTAACACCTCAGGGCATAATATTCACATATTACCTTTCTAACAATGCACCACTATTCTTCTTTGTTTTCTATGCAACAAAGGCTATTGGTAATGACTAGTTCTTTACCAGAATGATCTCCGGAGGAAATAATACATGCCATGTAAATTGCAATCCGTAAGAAATACAGCTTATGGTAAGTATAACCTCCTCACCCCCACCTCGCCGCACACACTTTTGTTTTGGTAATGAAATGAAACACTGCCTTGCTAGGTCACCTGCAAACTACAGTAGTCATTTTGTATAAAGCTCTCTGGGTCATACCCAAAGCACATTGATGTCAATCTTTTCATTGCCTTCAATGGGTTTTGAATCAGTCCCAATGTCAGACGTCAGTTGTTGCATCTGGAAGCTTCATGGTTTTTGTTTTTAATACTCAGATATGGACACAGTCTTAATGTTGAGCCCTGTTTTCCCCAATCGGCTGAGACAGACTAAGGGTCCCTTGGAGGAGGAGTAAGTCACTTTTCTTCAGGGACAAGGGCAGTGAGTTCTTTTGTTTTAATTGCATCCCTCACTTTTCAGTTCCCAGCCATCTCTCGGCAACCATATCACCTTACAACCCTTTCAGTCCCCATGGCAGACAGCTCCTCCGTGAGAGGTGTTTGCAGTTTGAGGGACTGGAAGCATGAGTGAGGAAGCTCATAACTTTCCCTGAGGAGACGGCTTGTCACTTCTAAGACACATTCCTTCTCCTGTGCCTTGACAACCGAGCACAAGTCTATTTATTTATGATCCCAGCTATCTTCTTCCCTGGGTCAACTGCTGTGCTTCGGAAGAATGAAATGTTTTCTGGCTGGCTCTCAGTACTCGATCCAACACATATTAAACCAATAAGGGAAGACCAGGGGTGATTTTAGTTTTGCCTAATTTGTTCCCTGAGGTATACAATATGAGAGCTTTAAGAAATCCAGAGGTTAGAAAACCAGAAATTATTTAGTTTTGCATGACTTGATTTTTTATTATTGCTAACCAAATATTTATATTCCTCTTTGCAATATACAATTTTTTTGACAACAGAACAGTCCTGCTGCTATGAACAGCAAATTCTGAGGCATGCTTTACTTTTTGGTAATGCTGATTTTGCTCTGTTAAAAATATACTACTACAACCACAGATGAAAGATTTTCTAAACCTAGAAAAACTTCCATTCATCAATCCAGAATCTTACAATTTCATAATTCCTACCATCAACATTAGACCATCATCAATTAGCTTCCTATTTGCTTGTCCCGGGGGCAAGGAGATGCAATTCGGGACTTAAAGGGTAGAGATAAAATGCCAAGAATTAAAATAACATAAATCAATCTAAAAATACTATGTTATACAAATTACAATCAGAAAACTGCATTGTAAATAATAAAAAACCTAATTAATAGTATTTCATTTAACAGGAGCATACATCACACTACGTGTGAAATTTTCAAACCCTTATCAACTGAATTTGGTGTGATGTATACACTTTTACCAATTTTGTCATTGAGTTGTGGTTTGCCCTCCCCCCCAGCCCCCGTGGGTTCAAGGCCTAATCTTCAAGCAAAATGAGATCTCTATCAATGAGACGTGAAAATATATTAATATACATACTGTAGGGGACACATTCATATTGCACTTCCAAGTATTTGTACGTTCCCGGGCAAGGGTCTGGAAACACATCAGGGCCCGCTACCACTGCGCACTGTGTACGATTACTGCATCTGAAAGACAAAGACAATGACAGTCAATATACAGATGGAGAAGATTTTGGACACCTACGGAATTTTTACCCAAGTTACTTAGGCATCTAAGTCCATTTTCAAAAGTTATTTCCCTGCCTCGGTCTCTCTGACTTTCAATGGAATGCAGGAATACATCTCTTTTTTGTACGACAGTTATACAAGAGAATGTCTGCATTGTATCCATTCAGTGTACCCAGTACATCAACAGCGAATCTAAACCATGCACCCTGAAATATCCACTGAGCTTCTGATCCTACAAAGGGATGTACACAAACAGATGTTCAAACCTGTAGGGAATCCCAATGAAGTCAACGAGACTATCGATAAGAATATGAGCCTTGATAGACTAATTGATTTAGGCCACAACACTGCAGCCACTTTTGCACATCTTTTATTGATTGTGGGATCAGGACCTTAAATTATACTAAATGGCCACAGATATGTCACTATGGAGATGCTTGTTCAAGAGACAAGAGATCTGGTCCCACAACCCAGACCCAAGTAAGTTCTTACTAATGCAGGATGACTAGCATGATTAAAAGTTGCATAACTGGCCCCAACATTTGCAACTGGATTCTCCATAATCAGTAAGACAATAATCAATCTTTAAAATCTAAACGAAGCATTACATTAACTGTGTCCAGTGACTTGATTATAAATTATTGTATGTGTTAATTGATAAATGCTGTCTTAGTTTAACCCCCAAATGTTGTGGCTTTTCTTTGCTTGCAAATGTATTAATATTGTTTTTATTTCAATGGAAATGGGTTGTATTTTTTAAAAGCACTCTCTGTCAAAGTAAGAAATCCAAACTCAACTGTGTTGTGCTTAAATGAATGGGAACAAAAATCTAATGTGACTTTAAGTTGCGCTGTTCAAGACAAGTAAATCTGATATATGTCGATATACTCTTTGCACTCTGTCTTGAGCAGTGCAAAGCGTAAATCAGCATATATCAGATTTAGTATTAGGTGTAACTAAACTCAAATATTTTTAAATGAAGAAGAAGATGTTTTTCATATCAAAAGTGTCCCTTTAAATAGTGTTCTATAGAATAATGATGTATAATTCAAAAAGGTGATTGGGAACAGTGACAAACAGAAAAGAATCAATCATTAAGTAAACTGTCTGAAGAAAAGCGCTGTTCTGCTTTAATGCCTAAAGAATAGTATTTTACACCCAAATGCACAGGACATTTACATTTGTCATACAGAGCTTCAATGCATGTGACTCCTCAGATATTACATATTTCCAAAAGTAAGCTTGTTCTCACTGGAGAGCCGATTCTACAGACACATTGAAGCAAAAGCTCCCTTACTCATGCAAATAGTCTCTTTGATGTTAGCAGGGCTAATCACGTAAGTGAAGTTATTTGCATGTTTAAATAATTGCAGTATTGAGATCAGAGATACGGCCTCCATTTAACAAACATGCTTGACTCCCTTTAGTGTTACTGAAAATAATTGGGTGTGCATCCAAAGTTCAAAGTATACATTTGCACTGGATATGTTCCTAAAGGAGCTATTGAAATATTTTATTAATGTGTTTGGGATAGAGACTCATTTAGCAAACAGTGGTTCCACTGAAAATTCCTGAAGTGTTTGTTCAGGGGGGGAAATGACAATATACTCCTTCGTTTTCATCCTTTTCCATGTGGGATATAGAATTCCTTGGGGAGAAAGCATTGCAGTTACTTTCACTAAAATCCTTCTTCCTCTGATATGACATTGGACCTCTGACCCCACCTTTCTATTGGCAGAAGCACCAGCATCCAGAGTAGAACCCATTTAGTTCTGGAGTGGAAATGTTGTGTGTTTACCTGAGGCTACAGTTTGTCAGCCTTAATGAGGATTTCATTTTAACCCGTAAATTAAAACTGATTCATTAGTGAGTGCCTTAAGCTCAATATAAAAAAAAAATACAGAAAGATTAATAAAACCTGATATCCAACTCATCAGGCAATTTCGCAGGATAACACATAACCCAGAGGGCTGGAATTTTCTAACATTTTCCTATTGAAATTTATGCCAGCCGATGGTTGTCAGAGATAAGAGACTACTTTTATCATACAAATGGAAGAATAAACGCATTAACTTGAGGGCTAATTTTGTTGTCCTCACCCTTGCTAGTGTGAGACAGGTGGCTTGGCAAGGATATATAGATAGTTAGGACAGCATGTGCAGGCAGGCTTCCAAGCAGAGTCTTTGAATGTAATCCAAAACTTCACTTCCAACAAAAATCTTTTATTGAGCTCAATGTGCCTTTCACAATGCAATAGTGTTGGACTAATCCATAGTGTCTACGGCTTCACGGACAGTCCCTGACATGCTACATAGAATAACAATAATGCGTCTTAAAGGCATGCTTCAAAATCATGAGTCAGGCTCAAAAAAACAAACAAAAAACCCCCACCTCATGAGGTTGGCTTCAAAATCATGAAATATAAGTAAATAAATAAATATATCGTGGGTTCTTTTTATTTATGTTCTGGTTTCTATAGGCTTGTGGGATGCACTCGCTTCATATTTTCAAGTTTTTCTCTGCAACCATGCCAGCGAGAAATTTGCTTTTGTTTTGTCAGTGAAAGCTCCGATTCTCATGTTAGCAAATGAACCAAGGTGCCGATGCTTTAAGAAAAAAAAAAACACCATCAACACATGCCCCAAATATTGTGGGAATCACAATAAAATCCCTAGAGTTGGTGATTCTGGGCACAGCAACTTTCCAAACACACATTCTCTGTGTAGGTCCAGAATTTGAGCGTGAATCTTTCACTCTCTTCCAGAACAGTGCACGTCCCGGGACACCACCAAATGGACAAAAAGGATCAAGTATTAACGCAGGGATGGGTGTGACAGTAGCTTATAAATGACCAGCAATAACTACGAGGTACTTCCCAAAGTGCAAAGGTCGCTTGGGAGCACTGGGTCACCCACCAGGTTAAGAATATAAACACTGCCATACTGGGTCAGACCTATTGTCCATCTAGCCCAGATGCCCACCAATACAAGGCAATTCAGAGGGAATGAGTGACCCATTCATCAAGTGACCCATCCCCCTGTCATCCATTCCCAGCTTCTGGAAAACAGAGGCATGGGGGACTTCAGAGTATGGGGTTGCATCCCTGCCCATTCTAGCTAATAGCCATCAATGGACCTATCCTCCATGAACTTTAGCTCTTTTTTGAACCTTGTTATAGTCTTGGATTCACAATGTCCTCTGGCAAGTGGTAAAAGCTAATTTAGACCCTAACATTTTATATGTATACAGTAAACCCTCGATTTAACGGACCTCTATTTAACAGACTTCGGATGCAATGGACAAAATTTCTGAGCAAGTCTGATGCATTCCTGATCCATTTCTGGCGGGCTGGCTGCCGGCTCCCGCCCAGGTCACAGCAGCGGGCGGACTGGCTGCCAGCTCCCAGCTGCCGCCTGGGTCCACACAGCAGGCGGGCTGCCTGCCGGCTTCCGCCTGCGGGCGGGCGGGCTGGCTGGCTGGCGGGTCCCGCCCGAGTCCCGCCAGCAGGCGGGCTGGCTGCCGGCTCCCAGCTGCCGCCCGGGTCCCGGCAGCAGGCGGGCTGCAGAGCTGCCGCCCCGACCCTGTGGCGGGCGGGCTGCTGCTCCGACAGCTCGTTTTTTTAAAATGATTAAATAACGGACTTTTTGATTTAATGGACACCCCCTCGCCCGAATTAGTCCGTTAAATGGAGGTTTTACTGTAGTTGGAATTATGTTTTCCAATATGCATTACTTTGCATTTATCAACATTGAGTTTCATCTGCCACTTTGTTCCTCAGTCACTCCGTTTTGTGAGGTCCTTTTGTAAATCTTTGTAGTCTGCTTTGGACTTAACTATCTTGAGTAGTTTTGTATCATCTGAACTTTTTGCCACGTCACTGTTTACCCCTTTTCCCAGATCATTTATTAATATGTGGAATAGGACTGGTGGCAGTACAGACCCCTGGGGGACACCACTATTTGCCTCTCTCCATTCTGAAAACTGACCATTTATTCCTACCCTTTCCCCCCTATCTTTTAGCCAGTTACTGATCCAGGAGAGGACCTTCCCTTTTATCCTATGGCAGCTTACTTTGCATAAGAGCCTTTGTTGAGGGATCTCGTCAAAAGCTTTCTGAGAATCTAATTACATTATATCCACTGGATCCCCCTTGTCCACATGCCTGTTGACCCCCTCAAAGAATTCCAATAGACTGGTGAGACATGATTTCCCTCTACAAAAGCCATCTTGATTCTTTCAAAACAAATCATGTTCATCTATCACAGGGGTAGCCATGTTAGTCTGGATCTGCAAAAGCGACAAAGTCCTGTGGCACCTTATAGACTAACAGATGTATTAGAGCATGAGCTTTCGTGGGTGAATACCCACTTTATCAGATGCTGCATCCGATGAAGTGAGTATTCACCCGTGAAAGCTTATGCTCTAATACAGCAGTTCTCAACCTTTGGGTCGCGACCCCTTTGGGGGTCGAACGACCCTTTCACAGGGTCGCCTAAGACCATCAGAAAACACATATTTCCGATGGTCTTAGGAACCGAGACACCGCTCCTCTATCTGTTTCCAGGCGGGTCCGCCCACATGCAGATACGCTCACACACGAGTACCCGGCGTGATGACATCATCGCGCCAACCCCATCACATACACCCCGTACAACTCGCGGCGACTGGGGCAGGGGCGCACCGGTCCTCTGTCCCCGCCGCAGGTGGGCTCCCGGCTGCGCACCGGCCACCAGTCCCCGCAGTGGGCGGGCTGGGGGCCAGCACGCAGCCGGCAGCCCCCCCGCGGCGGGGACGGGGCAGCGGGGCGCTCCCAGCAGCCCGCCCGCGGCGGCGACGGGGGACCGGCGCGCAGCCGGCAGCCCCTCCCCCGCGGAGGAGAGGGGGGACCGGGGCGCTCCCGACAGCCCGCCCGCGGCGGGGACGGGAGACCGGGGCGCATGCGCGTTGGTTTTTTTTTTGGTGGTTTTTTTTTTTTTTTGGTAATTTGGCGGCTTTTCGGCGGAGGGGTCGCGCCGCGCCGACGGATCACGAAAAAGGGGTCGCGGTCTCAACTAGTTTGAGAACCGCTGCTCTAATACATCTGTTAGTCTATAAGGTGCCACAGGATTCTCTGTCACATGCTCATCTATGTTCTGATAATTTTGTTCTTTGCTACAGTTTCAACCAATTACCCTGGCACTGGCGGCTTATCAGCAGTAAAAAAATTGGCGTCACATTAGCTATCCTCCAGTCATTTGATGCATAACCTGATTTAAGTGACAGGTTACATGCCATAGTTTGCAGTTTTGCCATTTCACACTTGAGTTCTTTCAGAACTCTTGGGTGATACCATCTGGTCCTGGTGACTTACTGTTAAATTTAACAATTTGTTCCAAAACTTCCTCCAATGAAATCTCAATCTGGGACGGTTCCTCAGATTCGTCAGTTAAAAGGAAGGGCTCAGTTTGGGAATCTCCCTGACATTCTCAGCCTCAGAGACTGAGGCAAAGAATTAATCTAGTTTCTCGGCCTTGTCCTCCTTAAGTGCTCCTTGAGTATCTCAATCATCCAGCAGCCTCATTGGTCATTTAGCAGGCTTCATGCTTCTGATGTGCATACTTTTTTTTTGACTGTTACTTTTTGAGTCTTTGGCTAGCTGGTCTTCAAAATCTTTTTTGACCTTCCTAATTATATTTTTATACTTCACTTGTCAGAGCTTAAAGTTTTGAAGCATAAGCTTTCGTGGGCTAATACCCACTTCGTCCACTGCTTGCATCCGACGAAGTGGGTATTAGCCCACGAAAGCTTATGCTTCAAAACTTTATAGTTAGTCTTTAAGGTGCCACAGGACTCTTTGTTACCTCTTATTTATTCAAGGTGATTTAATCAGACCAAAATAGAACCGAAGGGCCACAAACTTCCCTCAGATACTTCTGCAAAACTCTCCCTGACATCACTGTGAGGAGCCTCTCAGGGTAGAGGGTGGGATTTCCCCTCTCCACAGTAGAACACAGAACAGGGCTAGAGAGGCATCTGCACAACAGCTTCACAGCCTAGGTGCTCCTTCGGCTTTGGCAGGGCATATCCTTGGAGGCAACTCCCATCCTGGCTGTGGACAGGACCTCGGTAGGTAAAGTGATCTACACAGGCCAAGGGAGAACTGGTGGGTGCCCCATTAGCTTAGCACCAACCCAACATGGGTCTGTCCACTCCCAGCAATTCCTGCAACCTTTCCTCCTTGCATAGCCCAGCTCCTTGGCAGGGAAGAAGTTGATTCGTGAATCAACATTAGTTGATTCAGCTTTTGCCAACCCCAGTCATTCAAAAATGAGGATTGCCACTCCAAAGAGTCATGATATTGGTTTAAAACCATGAGCTGTGGGTTGGTTTTTAGTTTGTTTGTTGGAAAGATCCATTCTGCATTCTCTTTATTTGGGTTGTGTGTGAAGGTTTTTGAAGCCACATTTTGAAGTTTTTCTCTACAACCACTGGAGCTAGAAACTTGCTTTAAAAATTAAAGAAAGTTGAAATTCTCATGAATCACATTGTCTGTTACAGCTTTCCCCCTATTCCATTTTGTTTCTTACAGCTGTCCCCTTACTCCATTTTGTTTTTGTTCTCCTGTGGCCGCCCCTCCCTGGCTGTTAAGTTTTTTACCAGGGCCACTGCCCTTCTCAAAGGGAGGGCCCCTTAAGTTGTTTACCAAGAGCCATTGCCCTTCTCAAAGGGATGGCCACTTGTGCTGCGTGCTAAGTGGGACAACTGCCCTGTTCAAAGGGTTGGTCCTGTTATCACCTTGTTAAACCTGGGCTCGGTGTAGGGTAGGCAATGTCCAAAGCTGTAAGACCTAATGTGTTTGAGATCCTGGGCATGAGTCATAGGCCTCATGTGCTTTTGAGTCATGAGGTGGAACTCACGCCTATGGTCCAGGACTCTGCCCAGCCATGTCTCTATGCTCACCTGCAGTTTTTCCCTGTAACTCCTCCCCTGTGACAGAAGGAGCCTATCAGGGTTACTGGCGGGGAAACTGCCTGAGTTTGCCTTTAAGAACAGGCATTTTTGAAACAAACATCAGAAAGGTTCCTGCATTGCTACCTGGTCTGATCAGCCAGGGGTTCTGGGGGGTCCTTTCTCCGCTCTCGTTTTATTTTTGAGCGTACCCCCGTTTTTAAACCCCCCCCCCACGAAGAACGAATTGCTGCCTGAGAGACCTCCTGATTATCAAGACCGTGCCGAGCCCTCCTTGCTTCTTCTGATGCTGTTGCTGCTTCTGCCTTTGCTGCTGCCTTGGGGACTGGTGAGAATCCCTCTGTGAAACTTTCTATACTTAATTACTTTAGGTGCTGGCTCTGTTTCCCCAACACACAGACTCTTAAACTAAACCTTGGTCTGTGTCTTAAAACCTCTCTTAGACTTAAACTAAACCTTGGTCTGTGTCTTAAAACCTCTCAAACTCCTTGGTCTGTATCTGTAATCTGTTTCTTGCGTTGCAGCACTTTTGCTGCTAGAAATAAGCCTGTGCCTTCCTGGACTGTACCTGGGCACACACCACCCTGCCCTCTGAAACTACCCCTAGTATAAGGTGCACCCATTAGGTTAGATTTTGTCTTTTAGTCTAGATAAGTTGTAATTTCATTTTGCATAGCTGTAGTTAAGTTAGGTTTAGGAAATTGCTTGCATTGTACCCTGTAAGTTAGCCTTAAAGAATTGTTGCATTGTGTTTTGTTACTTGCTAATTTGTGTAGTTTTGGTTAAGTTAAATCATAGATAAGATTTTACTGTGTTTTGTATAATTGTCTCTCTGCTGTTTAAACTTGCAGCCTGTCTGTTCTGTGTCTCCGAGTTTAAATCTCCCTCCACCACATGCTCCTCTTCCCCCATCCCCCAACCTTACTTATCTACCACTTTCTCTCTCTCTCTCTCTCTCTCTCTCTCTCCCTCCCTCTCTGCTGTTTCAACTTACAGCCTGTCCTCTCTCTCTTTCTAGCATAAAACCCCATTGGTTACCCCTTTTCTCTCTAACACACCTCACATTTTACATTTACATTTTTACCTAAAATTGTTGGTTATTTAACACATTTTACCCATACTGTTAGTTAGTTATATGCTGCTGTGACACACTCTTTACATAGAAATTGTTAGCTACTTGTTACATTTATACTTCAGTGTTAATTGGTTACCAACTGTATTGTACCCCACTGTATTGTACCCCACTATTGAAACCCCCTATCCCATTTACTAAAAGAAACCCCTCCCCAATTGTCTACTTTAACAAACCCCATACCCCTCACTATTAATTTTTCCCTGTTTTTGCATTTTCTTAATACAGTTTATTTTGCACCCCACCTGTGTGGTAATTGCTCCCCAAGATCCCATATACCTGCTGGCAGGGACACACATGACTTTAGGAGCTGGAGTGCTAGGTGGAAGGGGAACCAACCACCCATTGTTGAGAGACTCACCATTAAACTACAAGAGTATGCAGTACTGTTGATACAAAGAGCATTATCTCTTTTCCATACAGATTCCAGCACATTTCATATTTGTAGCAAAAAACGTATCCTATATTTGGCAGTTTCGCTTCTTTTTACTATGCCAACATAAAGCACTCAGACGTTCACTCTATGAAACGTAAAGAGAAAGGCAATTGGAAAAATCCTGATATCAGTGAACCAGTTGTTCTTGTAATAAGTCAGGCTATTACAATTTTAAGGGGGGAGGCATAGAATAAATGCTCATAGTTACTGCCCTGTTTTCAATATTTTAGCTCTCATTTTTTCCACTGACACCACCACTTTGTAGTCCCCTGAGCTCTGTGGTGTTTCACCCAGACAGATGAAAGGCTTTCTGATAAAACCTGACACACAGAAAGTGACATAGCAAAGGAAATGTGTGTGTGTGTGTGTGTGTAGTCTTCAGAAGAAGGGGGAAATCATGGCTTACTCCAGCCCCAACAAATCAACTTGCAAAGAACAGCATCAGGGGAACGGTGGGCTTGGATGAGTGTGGGAGTCTGGGGGGGGGGTCTGTTAGGGGACAGGGGGGTGGATAGGGGTCGGGGCAGTCAGGGAAAAGAGAGATCTGGGGGATAATGGTAAGGGGTGGTATCCTAGGGGGCAGTTAGGGTTGGGGGGCTCAGGAGGGGATGGTCAGGGGACAAGGAGCAAGGGGGGTTGGATATAGGGTGAGGTCCCGGAGGGGCGGTTTGGGGCGGGGGGGTCTCTGGAGGGGGAGGTCAGGGGACAAGGAGCAGGGAGGATTGGATGGGTCCAGGATTCTGAGGCGGGGTAGTTAGTGGGTGGGGAGTTGGAGGGCGTCAGATAGGGGGCGGGGTCAGGCTATTTGGGGAAGCACAGCCTTCCCTACACAGCCCTCCATACAATTTTTTCAACCCTGATGTGGCCCTTGGGCCAAAAAGTTTGCCCACCCCTGAGCTACATGACTAAGTTCTTCTTTGTAAATCACAAGGTTTAGCGCTGAAGGAGAAGATCAGGCATCAAACCCAGGGTTCTGATGCCTCCGCCACAGCAAATAATACCAGCTGTGAAGTCCCAGAAACCATGAAGCTCACTTTTGAGCCCTGGACATATCCCAGTCAACACACCAAAAATACTTCTGTATTCCTCAAGCGCAGAACTTTACCAGCCGCTGTAGTTGATATTTGGAGTTCGAATTAGCAATATGTCCGCTGCAGAACAGATCTGATGTCTCTTTCTGTGCTACGGGGCCAATCCACACACATGCTAGTAAGGTTATTTAACAGCTACCAAAATTGCCATTCCACATCCTGATGGATCCAGGAGTACTAGGGTGGGAGGAAGCCCCCAGTCCACAACCGGCCTGCACCTGGGCACACTCTGTCCAGTCACTAGATTCCAATGGGAGTTAGGTGACTAAATTCCTTTGAAGACCTAGGCCCTGCTGTTCACCTGTTTCCCATACACTCTCTCCCTCCTTTTATTGTCTTTCTGTATGCCTCTTACTTTCACGTTCTGATCCCCTCCTACTCTCCTCACACACGGTACTTATATGGCCCCATTACAATACCATCTGATCACTTCACAATCTTTACTCCCCTCAATACCCTTGAGAAGTAGGCAAGTGATACTGTCCACATTGCACAGCGCACACAGCGACCCAGTGGTGGAGAAAGGAATGGAACTCCAGTCTCTGAGTCTCAGGCAAGTGTCCTCAGCCCTTGCCCCCCTGTTCTCTTCCTCTCTTTAATCTTATTCCCCTTCCCTTATTCTTCTCTCTCTTCCACCACCCCACCTCAGCTTTCCTTCCTTGCTTTCATTCTCTAGTTCCACTGTATTCTTAGTGACCTGTAAAAAAACACTTCCACCTGGGCTCCCAGCTGATGGACACGTGTTGGCGTTCTGGAGAATTCTAGATTATTTGTTCAGAAGGCGAGAGAGACACAAAATCAATTACACCTCACCAGAAATGGGATAAAAAAACTCTACTAGCCCCCAGACTAATTTAGGAAAACATCCTTTGAAAATGTCCTGATTCCCTTTCTATCCCCATAACTTCCCCTTCTGCTCCTGTGGTTTCCTCCTTCTAATCACAGCATTTGTCCTTCTGTCCTGATTTGGCTCCACACCAGTGACTGATTCCCACTTGTTCATCATGTGTGCATGTTCTTCTCCAAGAGCCCGCCTGACCCTAAACTGGAAAAGTCTGTGATGATCAGCTTTTCAGCTCTATATGTCTGATCAAAGGATCTTCTCCCTTGTCCAGTTGGTTCTGACCAAATGTCTCAGCATCACAGCAGATGGCTCTCTGTTTTATCTGTGGTTTTGGCAATCTCTCATCTGGAGGATAGCTAGAAAAGGACCCTTTCCAATAAGGACTAGCCAACAGGATGAGTGCATATCGCAAACTAGCCACTCTGACTCTGCTCTCAAGCTCTTTATCTCCAAGTCCACAACACGTTGGAGCTAAACTGTTATGGAAAACAAGTCAACAGAATACATTTCCAAACACAGCGGCTCTCCCAGACTAAATAACCTCCTCTGCATTCTCCAAAGAAATATTTGCACAGTGGGGGATCTTTAATTTTGTTTCCCCTTCTCCAATTGTTCTAACACCAGCCAAGCAGAGAATGAGCAGGGGGGAAAGGATCAGAGTGGATTTGCAAGGCTGGATAGACAATTTCACTAGTATAGATAAACAACAACCATTTTGTTAGCTGCTAAATCACAGCATTTTACAAACCGAGTTTGAAGACTTGTGAGCATCAAAGGAGTACTTACGGTGCCTTTAGCTTTCTTTATTTCCATTTGCTATGAGATCTGACAGGGAGCTGTAATCTTTTATAAAGTCTTCTTTTTGCAACCCCCCCCCCCATACTTCTACCCGCAGTCATTTTCCTCCCACTTTAACCCTCTAGGATGAATGGGGGAAGGTGGAAGGGAAGAGGTTCTTGGCTCACTCATCAGAGAGAATGCCAATCCCACCCTTTCACTGGGAACACCACACACTTAATCATTGCTGTGATTTAGGTCTTGTCTACACATGAAGTTATTCCTGATTAACTATTCCTGAGTAACTCCATATTGGGACACACTAATTCGGGGGGGGGGGGGGGGAAGGGTCCCAATGTGGAGCTACTTAGGCCTGGGCTACACTGGGGGGAAGGGGGTTAGAACTAAGATGCGTAGCTGAAGTCGAAGTATCTTAGCTCGACTTACCTGGCCATCCTCACAGCGGCAAGTCAACCGTGGCGGCTCCCCTGTCAACTCCACTTACTCCTCTTGCAGAGCTGCAGTTCCACAGTCAATGGGGAGCAAGTTTGGGGATCAATTTATCGCTTCTAGAATAGATGTGATAAATCGATCCCCGATACATGGGACACTACCCGCCGATCCGGCGCGTAGTATAGACGTACCCTTCAAGATAGCTAATCAGTAGTAACTCTACATGTACACAAGTTTGAAGGGCAGGGAAGTTGCAGACACCATTGCTTTTCCATTTTGCAAGAAATCTAATGCCTGATTCTCCATTGTCTTGGCCTTGTGCAGTCATCTATATCTGTGCAGAGAGGGGAAAATGATTCCAGACTAGAATTCGAGAATGTTGCGTCCTCTTTCCCCAGGGATGAATGCCTAATGAAGAGGTGAGATGGGGGGCAGTCAGATCCTAGTATCCAGATTCTAGTATGAAAGTTCTCTTCATCAACCCTAGGAGTCAGTGAGCATAGAACCAATTTGCTCTCTGGTTTTCACCTGAGAGCTGGGAAACTACAAAGTAAAATCTGAGCGGCCTGCATTTGTCAAAGTGGCATCCCAATTTAGAATCATAGAATATCAGGGTTCGAAGGGACCTCAGGAGGTATCTACTCCAACCCCCTGCTCAAAGCAGGACCAATCCCCAATTAAATCATCCCAGCCAAGGGATCTCTAAGAAAGGAGATTCCACCACCTTCCATGCTTCACCACCCTCCTAGTGAAACAGTGTTTCCTAATATCCAACCTAGACTTCCCCCACTGCAACTTGAGACCATTACTCCTTGTTCTGTCATCTGCTAACACTGAGAACAGTCTAGATCCATCCTCTTTGCAATCCCCCTTCAGGTAGTTGAAAGCAGCTATCAAATCCCCCCTCATTCTTCTCTTCTGCAGACTAAATAGCCCCAGTTTCCTTAGCCTCTCCTCATAAGTCACGTGCCTGAGCCCCGTAATCATCTTTGTTGCCCTCCGCTGGACTCTCCAATTTGTCCACATCCTTCTTGTAGTGGGGAGACCAAAACTGGATACAATACCCCAGGTGTGGCCTCACCAATGCCAAATAGAGGGGAATAATCACTTCCCTCGATCTACTGATCATGCTCCTACTAATACAGTCCGATATGCCGTTTGCCTTCTTGGCAACAAGGGCAACTGCTGACTCATATCCAGCTTCTCATCCACTGTAATCCCCAGGTCCTTTTCTGCAGAACTACTGCTTAGCCAGCCAGGCCCTGATTTTCAAGGGAGCAGTGCACTCAATGCTGTCCCGAAAATCAGGCCTTCAGCTGAGCATCTAAAACAGGAATCACCCATAAATGAATACATACATTAAAGAAAATAATGGAGTCCTCAGTTATAAGAAATCCCATTCTTCAGTACCACTTCACTCCAGATACTCCCCGCACTCCAATCTCTCAATGTATCCATTAACATTCTTCAAAGTGTGGACAAATATTTACCCCCAAAAGAATTGTGCCGATCTAACATGACAAATGCATTAACTATAAACCGTACACCTACCTCCAGAGTACATTTCCGTAGAACAATTCCTTGTTACACTTCAAAAAACGTTTCTAGGCTGTTAACGTGAAACACTGCATATAAATGTGGTGTTTGTTTGTGTTGTAAGCTGTGGGACTGAAGGAAGCATTTCAGTTCAGTCAGATTCTGCACTAGCTGCAGGGCTCAACTCAGTTTGTTTCCCCGACACAGGCTTTAAAAATCACCATCTCCCTTGGCTGCATTTGCATGGCTTTTCTTTACAAATATGCTTATGCTTTTTAAGTGACAAGGTCGTCTCTTGGTGGGGATGGGGAAGAAACGCAGTATTGACATTGTAGACATTTTAAACGAAGTATATTCTGCAGGGTAATGTTTATTATAAGTCTTTGCAGGAACACAAGGCATTAGTAGCCATGGCTCTGTGTTACTGGGAGGTTAACCAAGTTTGGGGCAATATATTTGTTACTACAGAAATACAAAGATGGCATAAAATAGAAGATCAATCCTAAAGTGTGGCCTCTCAGAATGAATCATTTTAGACTCAAAACCACTAAGCGCACTGGTTGCCTGCCCAGCTGAACTGCCACTGGCCATCGCTAAGAGTAGGTTGACAAGGATGTCTCACAACTTCGTGGGGCCGCGGATGGAGTGGGCATATGCAAGAAGGTGGGGGGAGATGTGCAGCCAGAACAAGGACAAGTGTGAGGGTCAAAGGGTCAAAAGTAGAGAACCTGAAGAGGACACTGAGTAGAAAACCTCAGACAGTGGCCACTGCTCCTCATGTGTGTCAAGGGAGCCAATGAACGCCGCCCAGGGGAACTGTTCAGATACATGAACAGAAAGACGAACGGGAAGAGGCCCCACCGTTGCAGAGAACCCCGCACCCAACACCCTCTCCCTGGTGTTATACATAGCCACTTTGGCCATCGCTAAGAGTAGGTAGACGAGGATGTCTCACAACTTTGCGGGGCCGCGGATGGAGTGCGCATATACAAGAAGGCAGGAGGGATATGTGCAGCCAAAACACAAAAGTGGGTCCCAGGAGGAGCTGGAAAAGGGGCTGAAATCTGGCGCACTTGAGGTAGCCATGTGCCACAGTCTCCCTCACGCTGCAAAAGGAATGGGCATCAGGGATGGGGTGAATCACACCAGGTCCATACCTGTGGTCATGGCTCCATGAAGGAGCCGCCAACTAATATCCCCGGTGGAATACAGACTGGCCCACTGCGGTTCCTCACCCTCAATAGGTGGCAACAGGTCCTGCCCCTTAACGTCTGGGTGGGATATGTGGAGAGTATCGCAGATGTGCCATTGGTGTGGGTCAGAAGTGAACTGGCTGTGGGTTGCGCAGCCCACCTGAGGTGTGGGGTGAGTGCATGGCAGGAGTGCTCCAGTAGTTCAGAACTGCAGAGAATCCTATGAGTAGCAAATGAATACCCCTGTAAATTAGAGCAGCCTCCAGCAATGGAGCACGCTCAGTGCCTGTGGAGTGTTCAGAGGTTTTAGCAGAAAGTCTCTAGCAAACCCCATTGAGTAGCAATTCCAAGGGGTTTTAATTTAGCTTAATATGGGGAATTTTTTTTGTTGGGGAGGGGGGGGGAACAAAAAAATTACATATGCCCACTACCACTCCCCTGCCAAATTTCAAGGTCCTATGCCAAATCCTGGAGATGTCAAACCTCCTCAAAGAAATTGTTGGATTTTTTTTTAACGTAGCTATAAATATATATATTTCCCCCAACTTTGTTTTCCCATGTAGCTACACTATTTTTGCCGGATCTTTCAAATTAAAATCCATCTGAGACACAGACCTGGAAGGGAGAATTTCAGCACAAATGGTTAAAATTCAGCAAAGTTACATGTGACCGAAAACAGAGGTTTATACTGGACAGTGTTTGTTGATTCTAATGATAGGTGTTACTCTCAGCTTCATTTGCGTTTGTGGCTATCTTTTATTTACAGATGTTTACAACAGGAGACCTCTTTAATATCTCTGGTGTGCTTACCAAGAGAGCGTGTTTGCATTCATTATTGCAAATGAAAACAGAAAACAGAAAACAGACGCCCCCTCGGTTTTTAATAAAAAAGCCGGACAAAAAAAAAAAAAAAAAAAAAAGCGCCTCGCTCTCCCGTCCCCGCCGCGCGGGCGGGCTGCCGAGGTTCCCCCCTCCCCGCCGCGGGCGGGCTGCCGGGAGCGTCCCGGTTCCCCCCTCCCCGCCGCGGGCGGGCTGCCGAGGTTCCCCCCTCCCCGCCGCGGGCGGGCTCCCGGCAGCCCGCCCGCGGCGGGGAGGGGGGAACCGGGACGCTCCCGGCAGCCCGCCCGCGGCGGGGAGGGGGGAACCGGGACGCTCCCGGCAGCCCACCCGCGGCGGGGAGGGGGGAACCTCGGCAGCCCGCCCGCGGCGGGGAGGGGGGAACCAGGGCGCACATTCGCCCTATAAGACGCACCAACTTCCCCCCCCCCCCGTTTTGGGGAAGAAAAAGTGCGTCTTATAGGGCGAAAAATACGGTAGTCTCACCCGCCTCAACTGAAACTCAGAAATGTATTGTACATAGACTTCATATTTCTGCAAAGGCAGGGCAGTCTCCACAGGACCAGACACACAAATATAGCTGAAACATCAATATCCAGGCCCGTTTCTCAAGGCCTATTCTACTTTTCTAATTGTTTTGCAGTAAGAGACAGACTTAATTCATTATCCTTCATGGCAACGCTGCAAGATATCCTTTTCCCTCTCTGAAACACAAAATCTCCTTTCTGGATGGCTGCCTTAGCAAAGAAGCTGTCACAGTAAATAAGTCAGCTAGGAGTGCATTCTTCCCTGTCAATATGTGATATTTCCAAATCAACCCATTAGGAAGGACTGGGGGCGGGGGGAATAATAGCCTGGAGAAAGTAAATAGGAAGCAAAAAGAAATTTCACTCAAAATAGGAGTCTAAATAGAGTTCAAATGATGGCCTGCAAATGCGGGGAGGGTGCGTGCCGGGGGACACGCAAGTCAGGAGAAAAGTCTTTGGCTCACCACATTGGCTTTCAACAACGTGCTGAAAAAAAGCAAATTTAACGTCTCTTTTGTGTTTAGCTTTCAGAAACAAAGAATCCCCAAGTAGAAATGGGATTTTTTCCCTCCACAGGACGAAGGGGAATGAGTTGGTGACAAGGAGATGACATTCTCGAACATGTTCTTCATTATGAACGGTCCTTTCATATTGATCTTTCTCAGCACAGAAAAGCTGACTTTCCAACCTTTCCTGAGGCATAATGATCAGTTCATGTGCGATGTTTGCACACGGGTCTCCCTACCTCCTGCATCTTCTTGTTTTTTATTGAGAGGTTTAATTACCAATCGGGGTGCCTTGAGCTTTTGGAGAGCCCTCTTCTTACAGGATCAAACTGAACAAACTGCGGCCTGATCAGGGCTCTCTGTAGAAATATGCCAAAAATAAAAATTTCAGACCTAATGAAAGGATCACAATTATGCATTATTTTGATATGCATCAAAATGGGTTTGTTTGGTTTACTTGAGAAAGTTTTGCCTTCCTCTACCTTCAGCCCCAGTTTGTTACAAGTGACTTTTTTTAAATGAGAGAGAGAGAGTGAGTGAGTGTATGTGAGACAATGAACACCAGCCCAAGTCACAAGTGACCCAGACTCCAGACTCCGTAACAAAATACCTCTAGATAAGTATTTCCATGGGGACCAAACTGAATAGGGTTTGTTTACCCATGATGTTGTTCCTGATTAAGTCCATGTGTGAACACTCTTATTCTGGAATAAGAGTGCCTTGATCCTGTTTCGCTTAATCCACTTTCAAAGCACATTTCATCCCATTCATTTAGAAACACAAACAAACTTAAATCTGGCGAGGTATTTCATCGTTTTGCATCTACCCATTCTACTAAGTAAAACATGCTTAATATTCTTTGTTGCTATTGCATTTCTTTCCCCTCTCTCTTTGCATTTCACTCTCCCACATATACCTTTCCTTTGCCATGGATCTGATCTCTTTTCCTCTCTCTTTCACAAACTCTTTCCCCCCTCAGTGTAGTTTTATTTATGTTGTGTAATAATTGTTTTCTCTTTCCTTATCTCCCCCACCATCTTGCTTTTCCTTCTGTTGTTCTCTTCCTCCTTCACTCACATGCTCACTCTCCTCTCTCTTCATCTTTCCTTTCCAAACTCTCTGTGATCTCTGCATCTTCATCCTCTCTCACTCCACACACTCTCTTGCCTCCCCCAACAACCCCCCCCTCCGCTAATTCATTCTCTCCTGCCTCAGACCTGACCCCCAATCTCTCGCAGGTGTTGCAATAGCATCCCCTCACAATCAAGCCAATGCACAGATGCCTGCTGCTCCCTCCCCTGTAGCCCTGAGTGGTGGAGTCCATGGCCACCCAGCCTGAAAGCCCAATGTGGCAGTAAGAGACAAAGACTGGGTCCAATTCTCAAGGAGAACATTGCGAAGAGATGGCTCTAAAAGGGGTGTGAGACCATGATCTTGGAGGGGCTCCACCAAGCCAGCGACAGGCACATGCCTGATAACTGGAAAGGGGAAGAGGAGAAGATTCCACTCCTAGTGGCCGTCCAAATTCCCAGCACAACAGAGGCTGATCCATTCCCACTCCCTCCCGCCCACCTGCCGGAGCAACACAGACTGTGACCTGCTGCGATTCCAGGGCTCCCCAGCTGGGTGACAGCCAGCACCAAGACTAGTGTTAGGCAGTTAGGGGAACAAGCTTGCCACTATCACCCCAAGCAGCTCCGAAACTAGTACCCCCATGCAAATCGGTCCCCTCTGTTCCACCTTCCTGCAGACTCTAACAACCATCTTCGGGGAGCCTCAGAGCATGACAGCTTTGTATGGCAGTATAGGACTATGCCCCCCTGCTCCCCATGTCCAGATAAACTGAGCAGGATTTTGGCACAAGGAAAGTTCAGTTTTAAATAGTGCAAACAGCATTGGATTTTTCAAAGAAATAGGGCACCATTGTATGAAAGATTTTTGTTCCATGACCTGCAACAATACTACTGAGCTTGTCTATTTTTTTTTAAAGAGACACACCCTAACTTTTCAAATATCTATGTATCAAGCTAACTAACTCTCTCATTCCCACACTGTCAACTCCGGTAGCACCCAGATAAAAAAAATAGACTTTCTACACATTCACAGTCCAGTCAGAGAGTGGAGATAACAAGCCTTTCAGTGCATTGTTTTCCCTACAAAGATTCTCTTTATACTCTCAAGCCCCAATCACATCTGCTGAGTGGGCAACAACCTTTAATTTGGAGCTATAGGTCACTTGACAGAGAGGTACAATAGCATTCGTTCTTACCCCCCTCTCCCCAATACCCTGCGATAATGAACATGCCACTCACAGCTGGAAAGACCCAGCTACTAGAACTGAGGATTTAAGAACCAAAAGACTCCACTACTAGATCCATCTTATATTGACTCCAGTGACAGCAAAGGCACTTCCTAATGAGAGCCGACCTTGTCTCTAGGGAGCACCTCACATTTGTCTAAGAGCTTGCCATGAATCTAAAAGTAAATACCCAGGGAGTAGGGGGCACCTCCTCCCCACATGGAGTCCAGATGAACTTTGTGCTTCCTTCAGTGGTTCTGTGTCATGGCAACTCAAACATTGTATCATGTGTTTTCTCATTCCTGAGTTTCCATCTATTTCTTCTGTGGGCTTGTGTGGATAGAAAGGACTAGTTATGGTAAGCATCCCGCTCTGTCCCTAACGAGGGATAAATAAAGGACTTAATTTTCCTTTGTTGTCACTCTCAAGGGAAGACTACTGGTTTTTTTTTTCCCCTCTCCTCTTTCATCAGTGAAAGTTAATTATACTTTAATTTAATTAAAAGTAACAGTGAATGTGAGAATTTCAAAGTATTGTTCATAAAAAGGCAATGTTCTCTCTGTTATATTGGTAACAAAACAGAGAAAGATCGACACTCTTTCCACTGCATTTCTGTGGATTAATGTGTCACTTTGGAGACTTAAGGTTGAAAAAATAGCCTGGCCATACTTAATTACTGGCAGTTCTGTTGCCGTTTTTTATCCCACTGTCATTGGTCACCAGTCTTGTGCGTCCTCCTCCCAATCAGCAAAGGGTGGAAAAGGACAGAGAAACATTAAAGGGCACTTCTGGGTTGAAAGCATAGTATCCAAATGCGCTAGGAACATTAGTGTGAGTGGGTTTAATGTACTAAACTTCCACCTCTAGATGGCCGGGTTAAAGTATGCTTCAGACTAAACTCATTTGTATCCAACGCCAGCTCAAACTTGGTACAATAACTGAAAGAGTGGATGGAGTAGAAACAAACACAGCCTATAGTCCAAAAAGGCAAAGCTAGGTGACCCCTAAGAAATGTAGGAGCAAAGGGAAGACCTCTGTGTGGCCTGTGTTGATGTGCCCATGAGCTTTCCAACGTAGTTCAGCCATGTCAAAAGATTTGGATAAGTGATGGGTACATGATCTTTAACCTTAGCAGAGTTATCAGAAAGTATCCCTGTCCACAGAGTAATCAGACAGGCAGGATCTTCGGAGCAGGCACGCGCCAGCTTGGGAGCCTCTTTGTTGAGACTCGAGAGCCTCTGCCCAGCAGCAACAAAGCAGCTTTCCTCTGCGGCACTCAATAGAACACGGAGAGCAGCCAGGCATCGGACATGCCTAACGACTGTGACCATCCACCAGAGCGCCTGCCCTTAGTGTGCTGGGCCTAGCCTTCCCTAGGATGCCTTTTGGACCACACTTGGATGGTCATCCCCGCACCCTTCCCATTCACCCCCCCAGTAAGGGCAGGTTTTTTCCACACAGTGTAACTCTCTGCATGGAGGGTGAAACGATAGATAGATAGATAGATAGATAGATAGATAGATAGATAGATAGATAGATAGATAGATAGATAGATAGATAGATAGATAGATAGATAGATAGATAGATAGATGCCCTGGATTGAGAACAATCTGATAGATATGGGGACTTTTAGATTGAACCTTTGTGAGAACACCAACTAGGAACAATAAAACCTTGGAGGGCTGTGGTTTTTTTAGTTGGCTGATGTAGTGCTGCGACAACTCACCCCCGCAGTGCCTCCTGCTGGTCATCCAGGAATTAGCTCTTTCAGCCTCCGGAGCACCCTCTGCAGGCCGATGTCTCGCTGTCTGCTGGCTCCGTGTCCCTTCTAGACCCCGGTGCCCTCTTTGCTGGGGTGCTGACTCTTGGCAGTTTCCCCTCAGATATCTGGGTCTCCCCTTCCTGGGGAACCCCCAAGCCACTATCCCCACCTTGCCTCAGGCCTTGTCTACACTACCAGCTGGATCGATGGGTAGAGATTGATCTATTGGGGACTGATTTATCGCGTCTCATCAGGACACGATAAATCGATCCCCAGAGGCCCTCCCGTCGACTCCGGAACTCCAGCAGGAGAGTCAATGGGGGAGCCCGCTGTCGACCTTTGTACACAGGAGTTCCCATACGAGAGCTCCTGGGCAGTGACCGTTTTTTTGCAAACCCCCTCATTTCATTCAGGTGCCTGAATGGAAACGGAGCTCTTCTGGTAATCCAGGCTTGACATGTTTATAGAAAGAAAAAGCTGTCACTGGATCAGCGCTGACTCTCACCCATCCCGAGCCTCAGACAGACGCGACTGGGGCAGGAACTGGGAATTCTAAATGGCGGGGGGGGGGGGGGGGGGGACAAAACATTTCTGTGGCAGGTCGACATCTGAAAATGGTGATTGGTTGAAGCCGCTCAGATCTACTAACATGAGTCCTGTGGAGATGGATTAGAGGGCAAAAGGCACGTGATAAATTAATTACATGACTCCACAAATCATCGTCTTTCACATATGTGCTGTGGTTTTGGTTAAATGTGTTTGAAACGATTAGGTGCCCTGGAACAATACGTCCAATATGGGGGGGGGGGGGAGAGAGAGAGAGAGAGAGATTATAATATTCATTTTGGAAACTTTGAAAAATGACTTCTCTCAGATATTGGCCAGCATTTTGGAAGCCAATTCCTCACACTCATCTACCAGTGCTAGAAGAACAAGGGAACTCACAGCTCTCCTCCAGTGCTATCAAATTCCTACCTCTGGCCGTACTGGTTTGCAGGACAATGGCTTCAAAGCCTGTCATGGTGCATGACTAAAACTCATCTGTCCTGCATTACAGACTATCATTTTTTTTTGGGGGGGGGAGGGGTGTAACAGGGCTCCTGCAGCAGGGCCCTCCTGGCTCCTGCCCCTGCTTGTCCCAGAAAAGTCAGAGACTCTGTTTGCTGTGCTCACCTGTGCTTTATTGTACAAGACGTGCTCCCACCACCTTCACAGCACAATATATACAGAGTTCCTTCTTTCTGGTCTCCCAGCAGGAGAGAAAGGCAGGCTAGTCCTTCCTGCTTTCCCTCAGAGCAGCTTCCTTTCCCTTCCCCTCTTCCCTCCACCTCCTTTGCAGGAACTTTTCCTGTCCAGCCCCCCTTGGCTTCCTTCCTCTGAGGCTTTTAACCAGCCCCAGCCTGCAGAGACAGCAGCTGCTCTTGCTCTGCTAATCAGGGCCAGGTGGCCTCCCCAGCTCCAATTTACCTTCCCTCAGTGTAGCTGAGGTGACAGAGGGTTTGCTAAGCAGTTCTCCTGCTAGCACCCTGTCACAGGGGGAAATTCCACACTTCTGAGAAAGAAGGAAATATTTTTGAGAAGAATGGTGGATGCTTGATAGCGAGACTGAGGTCTGGAATGTCAGATGCGGTCCTGGAACAATATATAGTATTTTACCAAAATCATTAAAGTTTCCGTCTCTAACTTTCACATTTAATGAAAGAGTGATCGCAAGAGATCTGGAGAATTCCTGTGTTGCATTAACAGATAACGCCATCCTTCTGTCAAGCATGCAGTCCTGTGAATCTTACTGACATCACACCTTCAGCATCAGCCCCGGAGGAAGGAGGGAAATGTACTGTGAATGATCAGTTTGGCACAGAGAGTGTTCACAACAATTTATCAGGATCCTATTTTCAGAAGGGCAAGGGGAGTGAGAGGAGAGAAAGATACAACACATTCTTTTGGAGTTATTCTGCAACAAAAGCAGAGACTTATTACTGAAGAACTGTAATATCTAGCTGGTCAAAACAAAACAAGTGATTCCACAGGTGAGCAATTAAAAGACCACTGGACATCCAGCATTCACAGATCCTCACTGTTGAATAACTAGTTTCAAAATTGGCAATGCTCCTGGAATACTGTTTCCACTTCTGGTGCCCACTATTGAAGAAGGATGTTGATAAATTGGAGAGGGTTCAGAGTACAGCCGTGAGAATGACTAAAGGAGTAGAAAACCTGCCTTAGGGCTGGTCTTCACTGGGGGGGGGGGAGATCAGCTGTAGATATGAAAATTCAGCTACGTTAATAATGTAGCTGAATTCGGCATATCTACAGTCGACTTACCTGCCATCCTCACGTCAGCGGCGGTCAGTCAGCCACGTCACGTCAGTCAGCTCCCCCGTCGACTCCAACTTGCGCCTTTTGGCGAGCTGGAGTTCTGGAGTCGAAGGCGGCGGCGCCGGTGATCGATTTATCGCGTCTTGACAAGACGCGATAAATAGATCGCCAAAAGACCGATCCCTCCCGGCTTTAGTGAAGACAAGCCCCTAGAGTGACAGACTCAATCTATTTAGCTTAAAGAGAAGTTTAAGGGGTGACTTCATCACAGTCTATAAGTACCTACATGGGAATCATATATTAACCATGTGCTCTTTAATCTAGCAGAAAGGGGTATAATACAATCTAATGTCTGGAAGTTGGAGCTAGACTGGAAAGAAGGCATACATTTTTAATGGTGAGAGTAATTAACCATTAGAACAACTTACCAAAGGCCATAGTGGATTCTCTATCACTGACCATTTTTAAATCAAGACTTAATTTTTTTTTCCCCTAAAAATGTCTGCTCTAGGGATTTTTTTGGGGCAGTTCTCTGGCGTATGTTATAGACAGGGTCAGACTCAATGATCACAACTGATCACCTTCCAGCCTTGGAATCTATGAAAAAGACCACTTATTTTTATTTAACACTTGAGCATCAGTTAAACAGCTGCCAAGACAATGAAACTTTTACTTGGGACTGATCTATATTTGTCCCTACTGGTTTATTACATTCAGAAGGAACTTAATTAAACTTCTGTTATTTAGCAAAAGCAGATAATGAAATTAAATGAAAATCCATGGTGTATGGCAGAGAATTTCACTGCTATACTGATGCAGAATTTGAGGGGGGGGGGTTAAAAAAATCTCGCAGTGGGATCCCTCCTCCCCCAAATTCTCTCCCCCTCATGTTGCAGATTCCATCAAATTGCATTAGACTGAGAACAACATACTTGCTCATTTTGCCAGCAACATTATGAGGATGGACACTGTATGTGCTACCTTGTGAACGCCTTCATCACATGGATAAGAAGTCACTAGTCACACAGGGCTATTCAAGGAAGTGAGCACCCATCAGTATGAGTAAGGGGTTTATAATCTGGCCCTGCATAAATGTTATGCTGCTAATGCATCATCTGCAGATGGATAGCTTGATACCAACTGCCCTGCAAGTCAGTGCAATGACCACCCCCTGTCTTGAAGAGGAGTTGGACCTGGCTGGGAAGAAAGATATTACTTTGGTAACTGAAATATAATTGAGTGTATATTGAAGGGTCATGATGCTACTAGGAGACCATCACAGGGGAGTAGTTCACCCTGTGTCTGTCTTGTCTAGGTTTATATAGTTGCAGCAGGGACCGTTTACTACTCTACTCTTTACTACCTAGCGCTGTGGAGACCTATTCTTTGTTGGTCCTTAGGCACTCCCAGAATAAACATGATTGATGATAAATAATAGTTTGTGAGATCACTAAGAATCCTTACATCCTGTTCTTGGCTTCTAAAGCCTCTCCTCTCCCTCTCCTCTCTGTATTGGCATATGCAGTGCCGTCATCTTTCCTGCTTCGGGGTCATTTCCAATGCATGCATCCCAGCTGCCTCTACATTCTCTAGAACAGATCAAAAATGTACTACTTCTTTGCCATCCCCTTGACTAAAAACCTGGCCACACCCTTGTATTCTGCTGCCCTCAATGCAATAAGTCGCTCCTCCATGGCCTCCGTTTCACTTCAGTGGGGCAAAGGAGCTGGTTTAGGGAAGCAAACTGGTCCTTCGCCTTTTGCAAGCAATAAAGCGAAGCATTTGAAGTGTTCAAAGCAGCTGCAAACGCACACTCAGAGCCAGCGGCTTAGATTCACTGGGGGCCGTCAGGTTTCTTCTACTAAACATACACAAAATCACGCTGGAAAAGTTACAGGGACGACTATGGGGATTTCTACCCAATGAGAAGCGAGTCCAAGATGGCTGTCACAAACAGTGTGCGAGGAGGAGCCAATGCTCTGGAGGACTTTAACAGCCCTCAAGTCCACCCTTGAGAATGCCAGGGAATAGGGACTTGTGGGAAGTGTAGATTTGAGGGCTGGGGTTTTTTGCTCCAGTGACAAATGACATTGCCTCAAAATGACAGCCCTCGGAGGACACCACCACCTTTGGTAGTTGTCACTGGGCTTTTTACCATATCCAATTCCATGTGTGCATGTTTACATTTATATTTATCAATCCCTTGCTCTCTCAGGCAGGTGAAGGCTGTGGTGCAGAGGTGACAGACAGACTCCCGGGGCAAGGATAGGGCTGACTATTTCCTTCTGTAGCATTCCCTGATGTCTAATTATAAAGGTGCACTTGCGTCAGAGTGAGGGATACCACTCTCTCACCGGCCCAACCAGAGGTACACTGCAGAAACTATTAAAACAAAGCAGGTGCAACCAAAGCAAAAGGGAACAAGAAATGAAGTCCAGGAAGATTCGGAGAAGCCCACACTGGCCTTCTTGCTTTCATTTATAATGAAGGGCTTGTCTATATTGGGTTTGCTTTGTTTTGGGTTGTTGGGTTTTTTTGCACTGGTGTAGCTACGCTGATGGAAACATATCTGTGTAAACCCCTAGCACACACGTGATGTACCCCTGTTAAATGTGACTTGCACCAGTGAGACTCAAACTGGTTTCAGAGAGGGGTACATTTTTTAAAAAAATGATTTAATTTGATTCATTTGATATCTTTTCAATTTTTATGGATTGATTAAAGAGATCTGAAGTAGTCCAGACTAACTGTGGCGAATCTGATTAATTAATATATGTTTTAGATTTTTCTACATAGTGTTCATTCCAGTAGCAGCTAAACAGCTCACGTGCATGAATACATTGATGACTGGTGTTATGAGCTGGATTAAACCTTGTGATGGGTGGAGT
The DNA here is from genome assembly GCA_032164245.1 of Sternotherus odoratus. Lineage (NCBI taxonomy): Eukaryota > Metazoa > Chordata > Testudines > Kinosternidae > Sternotherus > Sternotherus odoratus. The sequence continues at coordinate 7,917,851 of JAVMKO010000004.1, read as the reverse complement.
TAATAAATACATGAGTAAATAAATTAGCCTGCATCAAAGGAAATATCAGACTCCATCATTCGTTTCTGCCCAATGGGAAATCCCCACTGCCCCGAACTCTGATTGGCCACTCAGATCAAAAAGGAACAAGACCATTCACGTGCTGAAAGCAAAAAAAAAATCATGGGCTAACGGGCCTTGCTTGATCAGGGACTCCGTGCTCAGCACATTGCAGGACTCAGCCCTGTATCCTCACAACACCGCTGTCCAGCAAGGGGGGTTATTATCTCCATGCTAACCAATGGTGACCCTAGGGACAGAGCAATTAAGACCAACATCATGACGGTGCTCAGAAGGGGCCTTTATGATCATCTACTCTGACTTCAAACATGTTTGTACATGTTTGGGAACCTGCTTTTCAGAAGTGCACCCACAACTCCAGTTCAAGTCCATGGAAGCTATGAGTGCTAAGGGCTACTAAAAACCAGGCACAAGGTGTCTCAAGTGGATACCCAGAAACCGAAGCACATAAAATAGTGGCCACTTACCAAATTTTTGGCTTGGCCTTAAGCCATGGTGAATATCTGCAGTGGACCCAGGAGAGCCAGCCCCCAAATCGCCTGCAATCTAGTCCAGTGCGTTAAACACACAATCACGTTGCACCGTGGTGTTATTCCAGGACTACATATCCTTGTATGGAATTGGGACAGAAATACTTGTGCAGGTGTGTTTGAAGGTTGTTTTCCATGACTACTCATACATGCAACTTCCTTCCAAGATTTTTATTCTTAAAACTTAATTCTCCATGAAATCACAGAGAGCAAACACAAAAAGCCAGCACTCTCCTAGGAAAAAAACCATGCAAGATTTCAAATTACTGGTAGAATTTTCTTTTGCATTTTTCACCCGACCTGCATCATCCCATTTAGGTTTACATGACTTCAAATATTACATTTGATATTTAAAAACAAATACGGATAGGAAAAAAATCAAATGGCAAACCATGCTCCCCAAACAGAAAACACATATAGAACATAATGCACTAAAGATAACATACCATTCAGACTTAGTGCACAAGACAGAGTAACTCAAAGGCCTAAGGGCAGTAAAAGGCAAATAAAAGCAAGGAAGGCATTGCATTTCCTCTATTAGTGCAAATACTGCTTGTCCCTATGTCAAAGGGGACATTTAGCCACACATAGCACCCAATTACCTCAAGTCCATTTTTCAGCATTTCCCTGGAAGTTCAACATTGTTCAATTACTGGGAAGATGAAAAGGATCTTTATGCAGTAAATGCTCTTTAAAGCATTGTTCATGTTCCCAAATCTTCTAAACTTATAAAATCAGTGCCTTTCATTATACTGACTTTGCCGGTATGCACACATGGATGCTGCTCAGAAAAGAGTATGGTGTAAACAGATTCATAGAGAAAGGATAAAATATTGACCCGCTCAAATAATCCCTACAATACAAATGGAAGTACATATCTGTAAATTCATTTGAACCGGTTGGGAGAGTGGCCATACTGTTGCGAACTAAAGGCTGCTGACCCACCAGGCAGTTGCAGAAAAAATAGATCTAGAGAGTTATGGCTAAAATCCAGCCGTGGTGTCCTCCGCCCTCACAAATATTGTGCCATCTTTCTCAAAAGACAGTGAGAGCCTTATTCCAACTTCACCGAGTAAATAAATAATGCTCTTGATCTGTGGAACCCCCCCCCCCCCATTTGTCAATTCCGATCTTTCATCGCTCATGCGGTAAAAAACTCTTCTGAATGTTATTCCAATGTCTCCGCAGGTGTGCTAAATGCTTTATTCTCATGACATCATTCTGGCTTCCAGAAACGTTGCTATGCTAATAAGGCTCTGAGCCTCTGGCTGCATTGTAAAGAGGGATGGAGTGAGGCCTGGGCTGGAACCGGAGCCAATGGAGGCACTGATTTAGTTGGGGGTTGGTCCTGCTTTGAGCAGGAGGTTGGACTAGATCTCTCCTGAGTCCCTTCCAACCCTGATATTCGATGATTCTGGCTGACTCAGCCACAACCCCATCTGACGCTCTGAGCGCATGCTGGAGTAGTAGTGCGGACAGCCACTGAAAGGGCGCCTGTGCTCTGACTTGCACAGCTCTGCTTGACTGTCTAGCTGGAGGTGGACATGTGCCCTGAGCCCCCTCAGGGAGGGAGCCAAACTCCCTCCCAGAGCCTTCACCCCCGCCCACACACCAACCCCCTCAGCCCCAGCCTGAAGCCCCCTCCTACATGCCAAACCCCTCATCCCTGGCTCCACACCAGAGCCTGCACCCCAAGCCAGAGCCTTCCTCCCCCCTCAACCCCCTGCCCCAGCCCAGAGTCCCTCCCCTCACACACACGGAACCCCCTGATTTTTGGCCCTACCCTAGATCCCCCAGACAGAGGCCTCACCTCCTCCTGCACCCCAAGACCCTGACCCAGCTCGGTGAATGTGAGCGAGTGAGCGAGGGTGGGGGAGAGGGAGTGATGGCGGGAGGGTGGATGGAGTGAGTTGGAATGGTGCAGTGGCTTTGAGATCTACGAATGAAAAGCGCTGCATAAGAGCTAGATATCATCATTACTTACTTACCGAAGGCCAGATTTTGATACTCTCACTCATACAGACTAGCTCCTTACTCCATGGATATCCCCAATGACTCCATTTGGACTTTCTTGGAAGCAAGATACAACTCAACATGAGTAAGGCTGTCAGAATACGGCCCTCAGTGTTTACCCTGCATACACAAGCCAGGAAGACTTGAATTGCATCCAGCTACTGTCCGCAATGGGACTCACCCACACAGAGAAAAGTGCCCATAAAAATAGTCCCACGAGGACTATTATTTCTCTCCCCCCTTCCCTTTTTTGTCATCATTGTTGTGGGGAGGAAAGGCTGGTATCCCGTACTTGGGCATCAAGTCTTTAAAAACAGGAGATTAATAGAGAACTGTGTAAACAGACATCAGAATCATGTTTATTGCCTGAGCAATAAAGGATTGGAATTGACAAATGGAGAGAGGGTTTTTTGGAGAGACAGATGCTACAATCATTTTAATATAATTTGGATTTCCAAATCAGTAATTACTCTATCACATATTTATAATTTTGTAGACACTACTGGAAATTGTGATGTCTTTTTCTATGCATAGTAATGAGCAACAACAAGGGCTGTTAATATAAAGTCTGTAATGTTTGCATTCATATGTAAATAGGCTATGTAAACGTTTTCGACATTTCTCACTAAAACGCTGAGTTCTAATCTGAATAGCTCTAGTCCTAAACCAGAAAATCACATTCCACATAGAAACTGTTCACTGGGCTGCCAGCGGAGATGCCAAGGCAATGAACTGAATTTGTGGGCGGATTTAAATCTCTACATTAGCGGGATACTAAGGTCACTGGCACTTATAAATGCTTAAGGCTGGTCTAAGTACTGTAGTGGTTTAAGTGTAGAAATAACCTTAGATAAATATGGGAGGAGCTAGCTAGATTATTGCTAATTTGCAGGTACCCACCCCCACACACTTATCAGGGGCCCTTCATGGAAAATGTCTGTTAAGTAAAGGCAATAAAGAGGAATCTTAGGCCTCATCTGCAGTGATTTAATTACACTGGGTTTGTTAAGCCGGTGCAAACCCCTGTGTGGATACTCTCACAGTTTTACTAGTGGCTCATATCAATTTAGATACAATTCTAGTCAACTTAAGATAAACCAAAATACATTACCCTTAAGATAAAATCTGAGCGTCCACACACACAGTTACTGGTGAAACTAAATGGGTTTAAAACCACAGCTTTAGGTTAAACCTGTAGGACTGGCCAGAACATGAAAAAGACTTTTGCCCTTTTTCCCCAACCCAGGAAACTTCTCCAACCTTGTCCTAGCTGTCAGGGTCCTGGTATTCTACCCCGCTCGATACCCTTTCCCTCCAGGCCACATGATCGTCGCTCCCATTTGACCAATCTGCTGCACCTAGAACTAGATGGAATGCACCTCAGAGCCTCCAGACGCCACTTCTCAATTGGATGGACCAAGGCTATTCAACTGAGGCACCATCCGGAAGATCTAGTGCCCCAGAGAATTGGAGACCATGGTCTCTGTTGGTGTGCTCACCGCACAGAGGAAGGCAAGGACGCATCATATGTATTTTAACCAGGCCACAGCTTTATTAGTCAACCTGGGTATTGGGGGTTTCTGGGTGCCTGCACTTGCCCACTAGCATCCTTCCCCATTTTGGGGGTTGAGGCAATAGGGGACCTGGACCCCCAGCCAGCACCTCGCAGTTTCCCCCTCACTAGGGTAGCGCCCCATCCCCTAGTTTGCATTTGCCCCCGGGGTAGATACAATGACCCCATCTCCAAAGGAGATAGTGGGCATCCTGAGACAATGTTACCTTGTTGGATTTGGAGCATAAAGCAATGAGTTCACGCACCAGGCACCTGCCAAAAGTTGTGACAACTAAATGACTCTCACGTAGGTCTGAACTGTGACGGAATTCCACCTTCCAGTGGCCCAAAATCCAACCCCTAGATTGAACTACAAGGAAGGAAGAAAAACCCAACCAGCCTTGGCCAAACTCCTTCTCACCCCCAAAGCAGTGACTAGCACAGCCTGCAGGGAGCAAGATGAGGGAGGGAGGATGGGCCCGAAGAACCCCTTGTTCTGACCCAAATTGATATAACGGGAAAAAAGAACCAACTGAAATGGTAGAACACTGGTAGCAAGGGTGCATAACACACCATTGCTGCCTCCACCAAAGCTCCTCAAACCAAGCTGCCTGACCTACTACTGGGGTATGTCCATGCTGCGGTTACACACACACCGCGGGCAGGCCCGTGTCAACTGACTCCGGCACACAGGGCCGTTTCATTGCAGTGTTGACATTCGGGCTCAGGCGGGAGTCAGGGCTCTGGGAAAGGGGAGGGTCTCAGAGCCTGGCCTCCAGCCTAACTCAAACATTTACACTGCAAATTTACAGCCCTGCAGCCTGAGCCCGAGTTGGCGGACAGGTATTTAATTGCAGTGTAGACATAACTTAGGGTACAGTGATTAAAGTTTCCCCTAGCTGTTTGTTTTTTTTTACCTGTGCTAGGCCTGACTCTGTGCTTTTAACTTTACTCTGTAACTCTCTGTGCTTTTAACTTTACTCCTTCCCCTGTGTTTTGTTTTGTTTTTTTGTATTTATTTCTCCCCTCCCTCTTTTGCATATTTCTCTTTTATCCACTTTCAGAATTGCAGCTGGGTCCTTGGAATCCAACCTGTATTTACATCTAAACAAAGCACCACACTGTTAGCTCCCTTTCCTTTTCTCAAGCTAATTATGCTGATCTCTTACCTATTATTCCAAACAAGGAGATAAAATATCATCATCCATGCAACAGTAAAGAATGTGTCTGATCTTCCAGCAATGCTGGTAAAAAAAAAAAAAAAAAAAACACCCACAACGTCTATTCCAAACCAGTTTCATTCCTGTGATTTAAGTGGGGACCTACACGGACATAAGATGATTTGTGAACTGACAATTTCTGCTGGAAAACAGGAAGGTTATGCCGGCATAACTTCCCCATACAGAGCAGCAATAAGAATAAACTTCTCCAGGGTCACATTGTGGGTCTACTACAGGGGTGGGGAACCTCCGGCCTGCGGGCCTTATACGGCCCGCCAAATGATTTTCTCCGGCCCGCGGCGGGGTCGTGGACGCGCCACAGCTGCCGGCCAGGGACGGGCATGGGCCGCCAGGCAGGGGCGGCTAGCGCCTGGGGGAGCCGCCGGAGCCGCATGGCCATCAGGTGGGGGCGGCTCGTGCCTGGGGGATCCGCCGGCACCGCGCGGCCATCGGGGGGGGGGAGCTCGCGCCTGGGGGATCCGCCGGCGCCGCGCGGCCATCGGGGGGGGGGGGTAGCTCGTGCCTGGGGAAGCCGTCGGCGCCGCGCAGCCATCGGGGGGGGGGGGGGGGTAGCTCGTGCCTGGGGAAGCCGCCGGCGCCGCGCAGCCATCGGGGGGGGGGGGGGCGCTAGGCAGGAGTCTCAACTTTCAGCTGCCCCGGGCGGGGTGAGCCTGCCCCCTCGCTCGCGGCTCCGCTCGGCTGGGCAGGGCTGAGCCCGGCGCGGGGGAAGGGGCGGCCCGGGATGCGGGCGCGGAGCCGCGGCGGCTGAGGCTCCCCGCAGGATGAAACCGGACGGGAAGGTGGTGCTGCTGGGGGACATGAACATGGGCAAGACCTCCCTGCGGCACCGCTACATGGAGAGGCGCTTCCAGGACACGGACGGGAGCAATTTCAAGGCCTTGGTTCTATTTATAAAAACCAAAATCTGAATGAAATCATGGGGGAGGACTTGTAAATTTCATAGGGCCCTTGGGGTGGAGAAGAGATCATAGTGAATGTACAGAAGTGGGAATCTGTGCTGTGGTACTGTTTCCATACAGATTGGTACTGACAATCAGTTAAGCATTCTCAAAGGCGTCCCGCTTTATTTTTTAGAATGCATTATTTTCTCCACATTTAGTATGTTACAGCTAAACTCTCACTGGATGTAACTTTCACTTTTGTACTGTATATGACTTTCACTTTAAAAAAATCATTCATTTTCTTCTGGGGAATATTTAGATGCTGGGTACTTTTGTAAGCTTTGCATACAATTTTTTCCCCCAGAATATAAATTGTATAGAAAAGTCACTAATCAAGCAATTCAGTTATCCTTTTGTACCAGATACCGCAATAGAAGATAAAAAAAAAATCAGGCGGGGTCGGCTCGCGCCTGGGGGAGCTGCCAGCGCGGCGCGGCCACCATTAGCTGGGCGGTGAAAGGAGGAGCCGCGGGGAGCCGACGGTCAAGAGGGCGTGGGGGGGAGGCTGGGCTGGGGGGCAGGCAAGGGGGCGGTGGGGGGGAGGCCAGGCTGGATGGGGTGGGCGAGGCGTGGGTGCGGGAGGGAAGGAGGTTTGGTGGGGGGGAGGCTGAGCTGGGTGGGTCAGACATGGGGGGCAGGAGGCTGGGGTGGGAGTGGGAGGGGGGAGGAGGTTAGGTTTGGTGGGATGGGCCGGGCCAGGCAGGGGTGGGGGAGGGAAGGCGGTTAGATGGGGGGACGCTGGGCGGGGGGGAAAGGAAGATCGCCCCCTACACCCAGGCTGATAGCGGGAGCTGACTGGGGCAGGCGGCAGGACCCCGGCTGGCAAGGGGCCAGCGGGGGAAACCCCAAAGCAGTGCAGGGCTAAGCACTTTGCCTGCCACTGCTTTGGGATTTACCCCGCTGGCCCCTCGCCAGCTGGGGTCTCAGCTCCCGTTGCCAGCCTGGGCTTCGGGGGGGGGGGGGGGAGGGGGAGGAGCGCGGTCCGCGAATGACATTATAAATGTCAAAATGGCCCTTGGCAGAAAAAAGGTTCCCCACCCCTGGTCTACTACTACCACTGGCAAACAGTTACTCACTTGAGTAATCTAATTAGAATCAATGGGACTACTAGATATACATCTGAGTACAACCCAGCCCTCGGTAGGTTTCCAGGAAAGGAAATACTGAGCTAAATTCACCTGTGGGTCACTCCAGTTTTACACTGGTGTAAATAACTGCACTGATTTCAGTGGAAAAGTGGAGTCGTGAATCAGGCTACTGGTTTATCCTATTTGTGATGGAGAGTATTATGATACCTATGTTTCTTAGCAATGGGTTTTTATTTGGAAGGGGTCACTCCTGAGGGTGATAAATAGTCAGCCCTTTCACTTGATGCAAGAGTAAAACCCAGCTCATATTAAACACACACACACACACACACACACAAGGAGTGAAAGCAATTTTGACTGTCCCCTGGAACCTGTTATACCAAGTGAAATAACTGACCCTAACTCATAGCAATATGACAGCTTTCTTCTTCTGTTTGGTGAAACGTCCACTATAAGTTTGAGCGGAAAAAATAATAGATGAACAAATGTACCATATGAGCTATTCTCGTGGTCTGACATCACTATTTTTAACTATAATATATATGCAAAAGCAGATTTTGCATTACCTAAACATTTCCTCGGATGAGGGTGATGAGCATTATTTAACTACCAACCAGATCAGGGCCCCATGGGGATAGGAGCTGTACAACCACAGAGTCAGAGTTAGTCTCTGATCTGAGGAGGTTACATACATGTAGGGCTCAGATGTTGCAGTGAGCTCCATGCAGCTGCTGGATCCACGAGGGGAAAAAATGCCCCTGGTGGGTGTAATACACAGATGGTGGAAAGGGAGGAGGCTGCAAGGGGCAGTGAAGGGAATGTGTGGTTACCCAAAGTAGCTGTGTGCAGACTACAGACATTAAGTGGGTTGCTTGGTTGCTGATTTTCTGCTGTAAACAGAGACGGGGTATTAATGAGATCAGTCGTCCCTGTTGGCCACATGCCTAGCCACTGCATAACAGCAATTAATTAAAACAGAGTTAAAACAAACCCCAAAGTTAAATCTACTTTACATTGAAAATCAACTTAAACTGAAGCCTTCACCTTGATATTGCCCCATTAAAGGATTTCAATTAGCAGATCTCAATATGCATCTCCTTGGACATCAAGATGAGAACACAGAATATTGCTACAGCACCTGTTTTCCCCCAAAGAATAGAGACTTAAGGCCAGACTTGTAGGGCTTTTAGATATATAAAGATGTAGTTCTTGTCCACACTTAAAAGTATATTGCTGGTACAGATATCCAATAGAACTATAAGGCAGAACGCCCCAACCCTTCCAACCTAGTGGAGATGCAACCTGTAATGTCAACAAGAGTGCTTTGGACGATATAAGCTTAAACCAGTTAGCCAAACCAAATAAGCTGTACCAGCAAATTTGCTTGTTTGCTCATGTAGCTGCCTCTACACTAGGGCGTTTGCTGGCAGAGCTATGTCAGTTAGGGGAGTGATTCCCCTCTTCCGCCGCTCCCCCCTCGGCCACCACCCCCTCCTACACGCTCCAAACAGATTTAGCTACACTGTTGAAACTTTCTAATGTAGACAAGGCTGCAGAGAGCATCTACTGAGTGGTATTTTCAAAGGTGCCTTGGCATCTACTTCCAAAGAGTATTATGCTTAGGCACTTTTGAAAATCCCACTAGACACCTACATGTGTCTTTGCGGTGCCTAAATATCTTCAAAACTCTTGCACTGAGGCCCTGACTGACAATCAGGGTCCAAGCACACCAAGGGGAGAACAGGGGTCTGAGCCACCTGATATATCCAATGTTGCTGTGAATAAATATTATTTCTGGGGGAATCCTGTTCCACTGTGTGTGCCCAGAATTCATGTCCCCCGCAGATTTCTTTGCTTCCCTGCAGAAAAATGACTTTCTGACAAAAGCGAAGGGAAGCTGCAAGAGCAGTTATGCACCATTTCCTAGCAGTGCAGGTACATTGTTTCAGGCACCTGGAGCAGCTGGCAGGGAGGAAAATCACCGGTGGGCTGGGGACACCCCAGGGAATGGCTCCTACCCGGAGCTGGGATCAGCTGCTAGTTCCAGCTGGGCTGGAGGCAGGAGAGGACTGCAAGGAGTGGCTGGGGCTGTGTCAGACCCACCCCCAGAAACCTCCTCAACTGCAGGAAGCTCAGCATCCTCCCCTTCTTCCTGCCCCCCCCTCACTCCTCAACTGTGTAGGGAGGGGTCACAGTACGGGGAGCTAGTCCCCTATTCACCCAACTGCTGTGCATCTGGACCTCCCTTACCCAGACCCCCACACCTGCTGAGACCCTCACATTCAGACCTGCTGAGCCCCAATCAACCTCACCTGGAAGCCCCTGCAGAATCCCATTGCCCCTGCACCTGAACCACCACCCCCCCCCCCCAAACAAACTTCTGTGCATCCAGATCCCCCTCCCACTGAGCCGCCTGCACCTAGATTGTCCCACACAGAATCCTCTCACCCCACACCTGGATCTCCCCACACTGAGCCACACTCGGATCCTACCTGCTTGAGCCTGCCTGCCCCCACACCTGGCACGGAGGGACATTGCTCCACAGTGTTTCTGAGACAGGCCCAGGCCTTGTCCTATGTCGGGGTCAGGTGTATGTCCTGAGTCCATGTCCTAGGGGTGGAGAGGCTGCACGGTGATCGTTCCATCACCGCTCCCCACTGCCACGGTAGAGCCTCTGCATTTATTTATTGACAAATAAAACTTGCAGAATTTTAAAATATTGTGTGCAGAATGTTTTGGGTTTTGGCACAGGATGCCCCCAGGAGTAAAATATATGTTAAGTGAGGTCTTTTAGGGAAGCTCCCAGTGTTCTGAATTTGAGAGTCATGTGGATATCTGTATCCAGGTTACCGGTATGAATGGAGGAAAATATATTGAAAATTACCATTGTTACTGTGGTGGATCACCTCTCAGCCATCTGGCTGGGGCAGCTCCCAGGCTAGTTGATTACTGGAAACTAACTCCAAGTACCTAGCAATGTACAACCAAGGAATAGGACAATGGGGGACCATTAATGGGGAAACACTGAAACTGAAAAGTAAATCCCAGTCTCACTGAATTTATAGATGCCTGTGGTGTGTCTCTCTGGTTATTTTCTGCCTACCTTGCATGTGTTTGTTTTTTTCTTACTATTTCATCCTTTAATCTGTGACTTTCCCATTAGATACACATTTTAATCTGCATGGAGTGGATTTATAACCGTGGGCAGGTTTCACACCTTCAAGGGTGATGAATCAGACGGGGGAAAATCCAAGAGAGTCTGACAGCTAAGACATCGGGGGATGGCTCAGGGGAGATTTAGGACCAAAAAGGCTTTTGGGGTCACCCTTCAAGGAGTAACTAGGTGGGTGGACGCCAGGGCGAGACCTTTATGCTTGTAGGCTGGCTACTGGTGTCTGAGCTCTGAGCCAGAGCAGCACGGCATTAAGATACCCAAAGTTACAAGACAGGCAGTGACAGAACCTCTTACTGGTATGGATGATCCACAAAATGTCACACGGATGCTAGACTGTATTACTTTATTTACACCAACGTAACTCCATTAACCCCAATGGAATTGCACAGGCAAAAGCCAGAGTCTCCCTAACCATTCTCCTTAAATCCGTTGCCATTCCAGTTGCTCCTTCTAGCAGACTTTCTCCACGGGAGTCAAATCCTGCTAATAATGCAATCAGAACTGTGACCCTTTCTCCAAATGGGGCCTCTCTAATGTTATGAATTCTGTATTCTAAATAAGTTGAAGGTGATCATTCAGACATTGAATACTTGTATCTGTACAGCCTAGCTAGACACATGGTTGACTTCTATTGCTAGTGTTGTTAAGCACTGTTCTGAAGGGTTTAGTGTAATATCCATCAATGTTTCTCCACTTAAAAATTCCAATTGACTACTAAAGCAACTAAGCAACTTCATTTCCCCCTCCTTCCCCATCAATTATAGCTGCTACATTTTTAATGAGAAAAAATACTGCTACCAAAGATATGTAGATCAGCACCGCAGCAGCTAACTAGCTGAACTATAGCTTTGGGTGGAAGAGGAATCAGCAGCCAACACTAAATAGTAAATGGTAGCTAATTTTGTATTGCACTTTAGGGGCACGCAAAGAGCATTCTTTAGGTCAAGGATTTTTTTGTAATTAAAGACATTTGATCACAGTGCAGTCCCTAAAACCAAATGCTAACCTCAGCAAAAGATAAGAATTGTTAAGCAACTCAAATCACTAGCTTAGCTGTCATCTGCCACTGTATACATTATAGAAGTTTGAGACAGTTTTATCTTCTATATTTACTGGGTCAGATCCTCAGAGGGTGTAAATCAGAGAAGCTCCAGTGATTTACAATTGACACCAGCTGGGGAATTGACCCATCAACTCTTGGCCTAGTCTACATTGAAAACCGACACAAGTCTCCTTGTTTCAGTGGAAGTTGACATGAATCCGCACATGCATCTGTTCCCCATCAATAGAGCTTTGTAGTTTAATACACATACTTTCTAGAGCTAGACAAAAAATTTCCAACTGAACATTTTTCTCTCAGAAAATGCTGATTTGTAGAAATTGAAACGTGTCTGTGTGTGAAAATAAAACATTTCAATTTTTCTTGGTGAAATGAATTTGTTTGAAATGCAGTTGACTCAATATTACATTTCGATTTTATAACATAACTACAGAATATTAGAATATGTGTTTTTAAAGTCAACACATTTCGATTTACAAACAACAACATCCAAACATCAAATTTCTCAGGCATCATCAAAATTCTTTAGATTTGTTCTGAATCAGAATTAAAACAAATGTGAAAACTGTAGAATATACCATAAAATGGACATACCAGTTCCCACACACCTTTTTGCCTCAATGGGCTAATCTTTCCCCAGTAATACAGCTTTTTAGCTCCACAATTTCTATCTTCCTTGGCTTTTCCCAGTGCATTCTCCTCCCTTTGGCCCTCATTCACTTTGTCCGTGGAAGATACTTGCTTCCTCTCCAAACCTGGCTGGTTGCAGCATTTCACAGAGAGGGGAAGTGTCTGAGTGTATATGTAGACATCAGAGACTAAATGAGGTAAATTGATAGCCTGGAGAGAACACTTGGCTACTAGGCAATGGCGGGGTAGATGGGAGGTGGGGGGGTGGGGAAGAGACCCTGTTGGCTAGAAAGAGGTGGCTCAGTGAGAAGGAAGAACCCCTCTGATTCATGAGAAGAAGGTGGCACAGGCCCCGCAGGGAGGGCTCAAAAGCCTATTTATTTTGTTTGGCCTTCTGTTTACCCAAACAGGATGGACTCTCTCCAGTTTAGTTATAGCGCCAAAATACCCAATAAGCAAGAGGGAGACTACGAATCAGTAGGGAAACTGAGACATGACCACATCCTGATGGTGAGAGGTAGTTGTCCTAATGATGAGAGATTGCGTGAATTTAAAGAGAAAAGAAAAAGAATAAAGATATCTACTGGACATTGATGGTCAGCTTTTACATCACTCCCGCAGCACATGGAAATCTTTAACTGAAGGTTTTTTTGCAACAATGATAGCTTTCTTCCTCCTATTTTTTCCCTTTAATCATCACAGGGAAGTAAAAATTGGTGCTGCTAAGACCAATTTTTTATTTAATCAATTGCAACAACAATTGAACATTTTAAAATTGATTAAACCATACAACATATTATTTTCGCAGACTTCCAAGAGCTGCAGTTTTGCAGCCTATCTTGTATCTGATGTGGCATCAGTGTCAGGGCAATGCAACAACTACACGATCAAGTTAAAAATCACAACATATTAAACACTCAAGCTACAACTTACTTTCTTCCTACGTCCAAATGCTCGGCATCAGATAAATAGACACATGATTTTTTCCCCTCTTATTTGTTGAAAATATATTCTATATGTTTTTATTTGAGTTGGAAGATGGCTATATAGTGCATTAGGCATTTACTTTTGAAAAAGTGAAAGAGGATTTAATCAGTACATGAATAAAGCTTAAAGAAACAGAAAGCTTTCTAATGCAAATGCAGCTGTGGCTGATAAGGGGGACAATGGGCAGAAATCCTTGACTCGATTAACTTAGTGACCTAGAAAGAGGGATGTGTCTCATTCCAGCAGTGCAGAACAGAGAAACACTCATTAAGTGTTCCATTCATCTGAAAGGATCTGTGGATCTCACTTCCGCACCCAAAGAAGCTATTCACCAGAAACTTGGACACACTATGGAAGCCTTTCTTTCTGTTTCTGGCAGCAGAAAGTCAAACAGAGGTACAGACTTCATATAAATAAGGGTCCCTCTCTCTCCTTCTCACCCCCTACATTGGCTTTTCAGAGGATTCAGCTGGGACTTAAACCACATACAGTAAGAAAGATTATTTCAATAGAACTTAATTCACTTTGATGTTTTTTTTTTTCTGGAGAATTTTTATGGGCAGTGTAAGAACTTAACTATTTTATATCTGAGGACGTACACACACAATTAGGGTGACCAGATGTCCTGATTTTATAGGGTCTATTTTTCGGTCTTTTTCTTATATAGGCTCCTATTACCCGCCCCCACTCCCGTCCCTATTTTTCACACTTGCTGGCTGGTCACCCTGCACACAATATAAATACAGGAAGACTTTGTAGCACCTTAGAGGCTAACCAGTTTCTTTCTTTCTTTCTCTCTCTCTCTCTCTAAACTTATGCTGAAATAAACTGGTTAGTCTCTAAGGTCTAAGGTGCTACAAAGTATTCCTCGTCTTATTTACGCATACAGACTAACATGGCTGCTAATCTTAAATATAAATACATGCATGTTTCTCACACACACACACACACACACACACACACACACACACACACACACACACACACACACACAATTTCTTCTAACCTTCTGACTCCAGCTTAATGAACAGCATGCTCCATGTGAACTCAGCAAAGATTTTTTTTTTGCCTACTCCTTTCATACAGTGCCTGGTATTACACAATGTTTTAAGAATCATTCATATGGAAAAGGCGGCTTTAAGCTGAGGTGAAATTCCTAAAGGGAAAAGTAGCCATGTCTTGAAGCGGGGTGGTCAAGCTGTAACAATCTGAACTTGAATCAGAGAGGTAGCCCTGTTAGTTTGGAATAGCAGAGGTAACAAAGTGTCCTGTGGCACCTTAAAGACTGAACTTGAGTGAGATTCAAAATGCCCGGCTAACACATGTGAGTAACCCCTTATTTGTAAGGGTGAGATACTTTGAAAAATTGCCTTTGGGGCTGGTCCTCACTGGAGTGGGGGATTGACGGCAGATACGCAACTTCAGCTATGTGAATCACGTAGCTGAAGTTTGTGTATCTGCCGCCGACTTACCTGCCGTCCCCGCGGCAGTCGGCGGCGTGCTCCCCCGTCGACTCCAGCTTGCGCCTCCCGGCGAGCTGGAGTTCCGGAGTCGACGGGGGAGCCCGGGGCGATCGATTTATCGCGTCTTAACAAGATGCGATAAATCGATCGCCAGAAGATCGATCCCACGCCGCGCGAGTGAAGACCAGCCCTTAGGCTAATCCCCAGTTGGGCAATCTCCATCCAGCGCAGGGAAGCTTTGTTTTACTCCCGAAGGCAGGAAAGGAGAAAAGAAAGAGTGATACCCGAAGTAGGGGAAAAGTTAGGGAAGCCGAGAGTGAGTAAGAGGGTGTTAATTGTGACAGGGAGGATGAAGGAGGTCAGCAAATACAAATCACAGAGAGGAAGGCAAGAAAGCTGGAAGGATGGGGGTTATTTGAGCAATAACCTTGAATTTTGGTAACAGGAGTTCTCCTTACCATTAGTCGTAGGTGTTAAATTACCATGCCAAGTCAGGATTCCAAAAAGATGAAAGCCACCTTAACGATGCTTGCTAGGTTACATATGTCAGCAATGAGCAGCACAGAGCTGAGTGATTGCCAAAATAATGAAATTCTGCTGATGACTGGGAAAGTTGCTTAGTACAGGTGTCATCCTGGCTTTGTCGCTGACACACACTGTGCTATTGAGCCTGTCATTTCAAAACTGGAGCTCCAGATGGCGTTGCTGGGTGGTTAGAATGACACCTAGGCCACTCCAGAAGGGAAATCTGCTGGTGGGCCGAGACAGCTGTTTCCCTGCAGTGTCCACAAGTTCGGCGGATCTTAGTTTCCACTGGCTGCAGTTTGCCATTCCTGACCAATGGGGGCTGCGGGAAGTGGTGGCCAGCACACTCCTCAGCCTATGCTGCTTCCCACAGCCTGGAACAGCGAACCACAGCCAGTAGGAGCTGCAATCGCCCAAACCTGTCAACTGATCACAGAGGACTTTATATGGAATCAGTCAAATACTGAAAGCACCCTGCAGGAAAAGACAGGATCAAATGTGTCTGGGAAGGAGGTTAGCAGGCAGCTGATTGGTATGCAGGAGGAAGAAAGTCCAAGACTGTTGTAGATTGAGCAAAGAAGTCATAAGATATTATCTCACCAAAACAGCCCCATTTTTCCAAAGAAGAGAGATCTAATTAATTAACACTCATAAAAGAAAGCTTGACCACAAAAGGCAATACTAATTAGCTAATGACAGTCATGACAGAGTGTTTATGAGTCCAGTCCAGCTCCCATCAACTTCAAAGTAAGCAAGGTGCAGGCCCTAAATAAATAAAAGATATCAGAAGACTGTTCGCTAGGGTTAATACATGGCTAAAGGGGCAAACGGTTTTGGGGTTTTTTTTTAGCTTTGTCATGTGAGACTGTGGGCTTGCAGAATGTCTTTTCAAAGAGGTCATAAATACTAAAAAAAATTAAATAAGGTTGTAACTACATATCCATATAGCTTAACCCTTGAAACCTTGAGACAGAAACACCAGGTATAGCCACTAGAAAATAACTGAGTACACACCCCTAACAACAACAACATAAATATTTGAAGCACTGATGCCCAAGATGCATGGTAACAAGGAGAACTGTCCTCACGCAGAAAAAGAAAGGCAGCCTCAGTGATTCTATGAATTATAGGCCAATCACGTGCAGACAAGTATTTGGGAACCTTCTGGCAAAGAAGATCCAGACAGTGCTAGCTCGCAAAGGAATGCTGCCTCCTGAGCAAAAGGGCTGCACAACAAACATGAAAGGCACAAAAGACCACCTCAGGCTGAACAAGAGGATCACAGAATATGCGAAACACCACAAAAGAAAAACAAAAAATTAGAGACGGTGTGGATAGATTACCAAACAGCATAGAATAGTGTCCCACATTTGCAGACTGAGAAACTGAAAATGCATCTTTCAGGGAGATTCCTTATCCCCAGTGTTGTTTGTGGGAGCAATGTTTCTTTTGACATGGATGTTCTGTGAGATAAAGGGTGGTTTTCATATCAGCAATCACCACCAGTTAATCATTTGTTACACATGGATGAACTGAAACTATATGGACAGCCAAAAAAAGATGATTCAGAAATGGATGGCAAGTGCTGAAAAATCTGGTGAAGATATAAAACTGTGGGATGGCTTGGTTAAATATGCATCTGCATCAGTAAAGAGGTGCAAACTTGGACAATCAGATGGCATGCAAGGTAAAACAGCACTTACTATCCAAGATATCTCTCAGCACATCCGTTACAAATCGCTTGGAATCAAGGAACTGTCGGAGTTACAACATAAGGAAGTCAAAGAAGAAGTGAGGAAATAATATTACAAACACATAGTAAATTCTCTAAGGACAAAACTCAACTCAAAGAATTATATGGACGATACACTGCTGGAATGATCAAGTGGGATCAAGACAAGAAGAAAAAAATTGACATCCAAAACAAGAAAAAACTCCTAATGATGCACAGAACAGTGAATATCAATCAAGGTGCGGACAGGACATACATCCAATAATAGAGGAAAGAGTCTACTATCTGTGAAGGAAACAACTGGCAATGAAAAGTATGACATGGAAATGTATAAGTCAGCCAGAATAGATGATCATCTGGTTTCAATAATAAGTGATGGGCTGGGATACACACTTAGCCAAGAAGGCACAAAAGAAAGGAGAACACAAATCATCAAAGAAAGACTAAAAAGATTTACACAGAAATCAATGCATAGACAGTGGTGGAAAGAGATAGAACCCATTAGTGATAGAAGATTAACAGCACTATGGCTTGCAGAAGAATACCTCAGAAGAGACGGGGAGCCTCATGCTGAGTGCACGGAAGCAATCCTTATGGCGTAATCACATTCCAAACAAAACTGTCCGACAGAACTGCTCCCTGAACCTATTTCCGAAAAATAAGACAATGGAGCATGCGCTACGTGACTGCAGAAGTCTGGCTAGTTAAGAACATAGGAACAGACACAATGAGGTCGCCAGGTGTCCACATTGGAGACTCTGTCGCAACTACGGATGTAAAAGCACCATGCCGTATTATGTCCACCAAATTGAAAGCACTCTAGACACAGAAGAGGCTACGATTGCATGGGGTCTTGCAATTGTCACAGGCCGAATCGTGCAGGTGAACAGGTCAGACACAGTTATTGTAGAAAAGATGATCAACAAGCCCATCTTAATGGATATTGCCAGAACAGCAACAGGAACACCAAAAAGAAACAAGAAAAGACGGCCAAGAATGAAGAACACTGCCACAAAGTGGAACAATGATGGAAAACTAAAACAAAGAAGATCCCAGCCATTGTTGGGGCACTTGGAGGGATCCCCATGGTTCTGAATAAGCAGTTCAAGAACACAATAGTGATCTCCAACAAATAGCATTCTTGGGCACTGGGGAAATTTTAAGGAAAGTAAAGAACGAGTGCATTTGAGCAACTGAAATACAGGAATTCTGCAGAGGGCTTAACGTTACTCCTGATTACCCAAACCTGCAGAGTTGGTGTGTGGTCAGGATTTACTGGTGACTCTTGGGAATAAATTTTAAACATTTGTGGGGAATTATGGGGGAGGTCAGACAATAACAAGCGACAAACAAACTATTTGATGATAATAGACATTGAGATTCAAAATGTTAAAGCTTTATAACCTTTAAAACACAAATTGTCAATGTCACAATATACAAAGTAAATGTCCTTCCATCACACTCTCATAAGGTCTCAGGTAACACTTTTCTGACTTAGACTAACTGTAAATTTCAGTTATTACCAATGGAAACATTTTTCCATTGGTTTGTGTTTGTACAGTGAAATCAATGTTTACCAACATTTACTGATGAAAATATAATCTTTCCAAGCCCAAAAATAACCTACTTATAGGGTGTAACATATGCTATCAATCATACGTATAAACAACCACCAACTGCCACTATGTAAGCCTCAAAGTTAAATATAATGTACCTGGCATTAGGATCATGGGATGGTAAATTACCCTGGTGGTGTAACTATCTTTATCACAGAGTACAATGATCACTCTTCCAGTAGTAAGAGCATAGTTTGACTGCAGCATTTAAAGACATGGAATTTTGGGGAAGTTCTATGGCCTGTGATATTCATCATAATGGTCCTTTCTGGCCTTAGAATCTACGAATACTCAAAACTAACTAACTCATGCCTGGAACTAACTCATGCCTGGAGGAAGATTAGAGCAGAAGCAGGATCAAGGCGGGAATGCATTTTAGCAATGCTCGTAACGAACAGTGAATGATAGCTTTACAACAATGCTACACTTGGTTGGGATTAGTCCTGACTTGAGCAGGGGGTTGGACTAGATGACCTCCTGAGAGGTCTATTCTATGGTTCTATGATTCTACATGAGAAAAGACTTCTGAGAGATTCAAGGGCTTTGTGGGATCCACTGTAAGGCAAAGATGTCTGGCTTTCTGGGGCAATGAAGTTAGAATGCCGTCAAATTTTATTCCGAACAAAACGGGTTGGGTTTTTTGGACCACATGGATATTTTCTCAAAAAGTACCATTTTATCATTTTTTTCAGAGAACAAAACATTTTTTTGACCAGCTCTAATGTCTGAATTCAACCGAGAGTGAAGCCAGAGACAAATAGGGCCCAGAGGAGTAGGATAGGGTTTTTATACACAATAAGAGGAGGACTTTCTTTCGTTGAAGGATTAGATGCCCGGGTGCTGGGAAGCAGACAGGGCTTTGTGAATGCATTGGCAGTGATGTACAATTAATTAGGTGTTGTTTCCAGAGAAATAGAATCTAAGGCAGAAGAGTAGCAAAGTAATGTACTAGAGAGAGGGTAGGGGGCGAATTGGGTGTGAGGAGGGGGAAAAGAGAGTCTTGGAGCACCTGAGATGCAAAGGAGAGATGTGAAACTTCCACCAGAAATGAAAAGGGAGCAGTCAGAAAAGTAGGATTCCAAGCACAAAGAGAAAAATCGAGACATTGACTTTGTCCTCAAGGCTCTCAGGATACAGAAAGTGATCAATAGTACTGAAAGCTGCAGTAAGAGAACAGAGGATATGTAAACAGAAGCCACTGTGATCAGAGGGAACAACTAGCTGGTTTGCCCACCAGAGATTAATAAAAGCACTGTTGTGATAGGGTCAAAAGCCAGATATAAAAGCAGCAGAGTAGACTGCACAGGAATGGGCAGGCCAGAAGGACAAGGAAAGACCACCTTTTCCTGAATATTGGCTAAGGAAATAAAATCTTGATGAGTAAAGAGTGAGCCAGGGTCAAAAATCAGGGTATGAAGAGGCATGAGAGCAATTTGCAGCCAGACATGGAAAGATCCAGTGGAGATGGAGAGGAGTGACTGATAGTAGTGATAGGGAGCAACAGTAGAAAGCCGGGAACTGACCAAAAAGTATGGAAGAATGGGTCTAAAGAGATGGGAGGGAATCGGTTAGTTATGAATAAAATGAATAACACCACTATTTAAAAAGCTCACTACTTGATAATACTGCTCTCAAATGGAGTACCACAGGCCTTCCTGTATTAGGCTAGCGAGAAAAAGGCCAAACAAACCTCAAATGTCTGTTTCTTTAAAGAAAAAATAGAGTACCTTGGTCTCCTGCTGCAACTGAGTCACAGCAATTTCACAGCCAGGATAGGGAGAGCTGGATTCTTTCAGATGCATAAAGCCCTAATGGCATGACCCTGGTGGAATCACTCGATTATAACGCATGGAGGCAAAACACACAAAGGTAGTAGTTGTTTTAACAGAAATTGCTAAAATGATAATGCACGAGTTTGAAACGCGGGTAAACTGATCAGGACAAAATGTGACGCGAGATGCATTTTCTGAAACTGAAAAATAAAGAAAGTGTGGCATTAAACAGCTAGTTCCAATTAAGAGTGCTCAAATGCCACACTCAAACTCCATTTAATTCAAAGCAAAATATTCCAGAATTGAATCAACCATTTTAACCTCACTATCGCTCTCTGACCTTCCAGCCACCAGAGCTAATCATTTTCAGTAGGGTATGATAAAATGTTGTATTAACTGCATTAATAAAATCCCTTATTGACCCCAAATCCATACTGGATGACAGAAATCCTTTCCAGGTGGATTTTAATTTCCACTTAATCCTTTACTCTATTGCCAAGTACACAGGGTATGAGAACTCATGGCCTGATGACACCAGTATAGTGACAGATGCTCTCTTCAAGGTCTGAGAACGCTATATTTATACGAGACAAACCCCTAACCTCATTACTGTGTCCTCTATCTCTGCAATTGCCTGGGTGTGTTTGGGGGCATATTACACGGTTCTTTGTTCTGAGACAATCTAGAGGCTGGTCTCCACTAGGGGGGGAAATCAAGTATAGATACGCAATTCCAGCTATGTTAATTAGCTTACTTATAGTGCATATAGCTTACTTATAGTGCATTTTACTTATAGTGCAAGTAATATAGCTTACTTATAGTGCATTTTACTTATAGTGCATTATTTTTTAAACCAATTTAAAGAAAAGAAAAAAAAAACCCAGCATCACACTGGACAGAACAAATGAAAGAAAAGAGTTGAGTTGTGCTTGAACTTTCCAGACTGTATAAAGATAAAACAAACAACATGAAATCTAGAGGTCTTCAGGGATAAATGAGGGCAGTAATTAATGCAAAGCTAAGATTTGGGGTTCTTTGGTTTACGATAAAATGTATTTTCTGTAAAAACACTCCAATCCAAAATGTCTGCATTTATTAGGGAAACTTCACTATAAATTGAGTGCTAGCACAATTCCCTGGAACTTTCAGAACTGATTGCAAAGCATTTAAAGAGACTGTGTCACAATCAAGTCCTACTGTATTGTACAATACCGTACAAGTTTGAGAATGACAACAAAACTCAGAGACCTCAAACATACTTGTACTCTGAAATTACCCATGCATCACATTCAGTACACCCTGGGAAGTTAATATAGCTCTCATTTTGCTCATCTCCATTTGGCTGTTCAAATGGAAGAATAGGGTGGCATTTACCCAAAGATTGGCAGAGAGTCTGTCAAAGATTTAGCATAATAATTGATGGGAAATCTAGTATGTTTAGACAGCATTTAAAATTTGACTAATTTGAAATTAGTCTCTACAGATTACCATGCCAAAAGACTGATACAATTAGGACATGCATCCAATTCAAGTGATCCGACTTTTGGCAGCTTGAACTATGCTTGTTTGGATGTGACCAAATCAATTGCATCCAAAGTACAGAATATCTATTCACTCTATGAGCTAGTAAGATAGGCACATAACTCAGTAATATAAAATAGAACAGTACATTGGTTAACAGTATACACATATGAAGGAACGGACATCACTGTCCCCAGGGATGATAATATAAGCCATTGTTCACAATGGACCAACAAGATTATACAGTCAAGAATCAGTTCTTCCCCCCACTCCACATGAACACACACACACACACAAACACACAGAGAGACACACACACACCATCACCACCAAATAAAAACAACAAAGAAGTAGATACTAATAATGGCATAACTTTTTATAGTGCTTTTCAGATGGGTAGACTTGGAAGGATTAGAAATTTTTTTCAGTGAGTGTCAGTAAATGTAAATTTTCACCATACACCTACATATCAACAAATAAATATTTCCATCAATAATAATCAACCTTTACAGATAGTCAAAGAAAGACAAATTCTGCTTAGGAGCTTAATGTTTGATATCAGGATTCTTACCTTGTATATTTTGACATGTGGTGTTGTAAATTTATGTTGTAATGGCTGTAGAGCTTCAACCTTTTTAATCTCAACACCTACTGTCAGTAAAATTATTGTCTGACCCCCTACAGTCCCAACCACCCATAATATTTCACAACTCTGACGTTACATAAACATTGAAAAAATGCTTACAAATAACCATTATTATCCATCAAAATATAAAAAATAATCAAATTCTGCCAAGTCTACCTATAGGAATTATTTCACTCATCAGTTAGGTGCATCTCAAACTGGGAAGGAGTGTGGCAGGTACTAAACAGTGTACAGCAGTAACAGGTAACAGATTAGGGCAGGGAGTGAAGAACATGCTTCCAGCTGAAACTGTAGGGTGAATTTAAATAGACAAAACACAATTGCTTAATTGGCAAAACATGCCAGAGATATTTAAAAGCTCGGGGCAGTCAGCACCCATGTTCTCTTTCTCTTCCAAATACACCTGTCCAGTGCCCTTTACCACCATAGTGAGGAACTGGCTCAGTAGTGACTCCCAAGAAAGCATGACAGCCTCTACTGAATCATCACCACCAGTTTGACTCCCCTCCCTAGCTAGTAAAGGATGCTGAGCTGTCAGCTGGAGAGATAGGACAGGCTCACAAGCATTGTGAACATCCTGATCAGTGAGCTTCCATGATAAAGGTTATACTTATAACTTAGAAACACCTGAGATCGAAAACTTTAATAGACCAAGTTTACCATAATGAGCTCTTGTGAGCTGGTTGTTTAAACAATTGTGTCCATGAGAATTGCATTACATATGACTTAGCAAGTTTAAAAAGAACACTGACATCATTACAACCTTTACATATGAAAATGAACATGTTCTATTTGGTTCTTTTTTGTAGATTTCCCTGGGGAGAAAAACTGGTTCATTACTCCAAGGTCCCCAGAAGGCAATACATATCTGTCAGGGAATAAGCCCCGAGGGATCAGATAGAAGAAAAGTCTGTGCCTTTAAATTAATGCTTGAAGAAAACAATTTTCAATGAATTCTGACTCACTGTGGCTTAAAAAAAAACATTTGCCACTTTGTTCAGGCATTGTGTAATAGCAATGAGAATGTGAGCTGTTTGATCACACTGGATACAGTTGCACGACAAAAGAATGAAGAAGATGGAACAGCAATAGCACTGCTGCATTTGCTGAGATTATTATTATACCGTGTCTGGAGGACAAAGAATGATTAATTGCTCAATGCAAACCATTAATGGGTTTTCACCTTCCCAGCCCATACCTTAATGTAATATCTTGTAAGAAAACAAAATACATGGCTGCATTTAAATCCATTTGTTAAAACTTTGATCTGTAAGTGGAGACATCGAATTGCAAACCGATTTATGGTTACCGAGTTCTGCACAATATTCATGGCTAGTACAACAGTAAAAAACACCAAAACTATGTGAAATTATAACAAGTACATCTGTATCCAGTTTATAATAGCTATTTTCACAGTGGAATAGCAGTGTTTTCTTTAGTACAGTGCTTTCTTGGGGAGTGAGATCAATGCATTTCATAATTACTCAACGAGACACTTTTTGTTTTCTGTTTGTCTTTTTACCGTCCACTGATAATAGCCAATCATGTAAAAATGTCCATATTTAAAAGTTATCTAACAAACTGTGCCAGGTTGAAACAGAGGATTAGATTTGGCTAAAACTTGCTGTTAATGACAGCTTTATAATATCACCAATCCCAAGCATTCCAAAATCATGAGCCAGCCCACCAACCTCCAAATGTACGATTGGCTTAACAGTTCTTTTTATTTGCCTTCTGATTTTTTAGATCAACCTCATGGGAATTCCTGACCTAAACAGATGCTGACTCCATCCGCATTGATATATCACGTTGCCCTCCACTACAATGTGGACACTATGCACACACAAGCCCCAAGGGTTCAGGCGATAGTAAGAGCGCCTGGGTGCACACCATTTTTGAAAACCAGACTATTAATCAAACTAAGAGTATGTCTACATCGCCATCACAAGCTGTGACTGCAGCTTGAGTAGACAGACGTACACAAGGGTGCTTTAATCTAACTTGCTCAGGTACTGGAGCAATAGACCCATGGCTATACAGGCTTCAGAACAGACTTGTGCGTTTCCTGGAACCTGGGGTAATTACTTGGGGGGGATAGTCTGCACTACCATGGCTTTATTGCTCCAGTATCCCAATTAGCTAGATCAAAGCTAGCTCGGGTATGCTGCCACACCCTGAGACTGCAGGGAAGACATGCCTTTAATGATGGGATTTTCAAAGGTGTTTAACAGTGTCTGAACACTCCCACTCATGTCAGTGCAAGCAGAGCTAGTCCAACACTAAGGACTTCACAAAATCCCACCATAGGAGCTATAAAGATTTTTGAAAATCTTGCCCTTCGAACTAGTATGACCAGATGTCCCAATTTTATAGAGATAGTCCTGATTCGGGTTTTTTTTTCATATAGGCTCCTATTACCCCTCACCCAGTCCCAACTTTTCAAATCTGCTGTCTGGACACTCTACTTCGAACCTAAATATCATGCATTTCCTTACAATAGACTTAGACTTCAAGGCCAGAAAGGACCATCATGATCATCTAGTCTGGCCTCCTGCACATCGCAGGCCATAGAACCTCACTCGCTCACACATGCAAGAGACCTATAACCTCCATCATTTATACTTGTTTAAACCTGAAAATTATCCATGCCCCAGAGGAAAGTGAAACCCTCCCAGGGTCCCTGCCAATCTGAACAGCAGGAAAATTCCTTCCTGATCCTGAATATGGCAGACCCTGAGCATGTGGACAAGGCTCACTACCCAGACACTTTGGAAAGACTTCTCTGTAGTAACTCAGAGCCCACCCCATCTAGTGTCCCAGCTGCTCATCAAATCATAGAATCTCAGAGTTGGAAGGGACTTCAAGAGATCATCTAATCCAACCCCCTCCTTAAAGCAGGACCAATCCCATTTTTGCCCCATATCCCTAAATGGCACCCTCAAGGATTGAACTCACAACCCTGGGGTTAGTAGGCCAATACTCAAACCACTGAGCTATCCCTCCGCCCAAAGATATTTGCTGCTAGCGGTCACAAATTGGCCACATGCCATTGTAGGAAGTCTCATCATAAACCTATAAAGTTCAGTCTTGAAGCCAGTTAGGGTTTTTTGCCCCCACTGCTCCCCTTGGAAGGCTGTTCCAGAACTTCACTCCTCTGATGGTTAGAAACTTTCATCTAATTTCAAGCCTAAACTTGTTGTTCGCCAGTTTACATCTATTTGTGCTTGTGTCTATATTGGTCCCTAACTAAAATAACTCCTCTCCCTCCCTGCTATTTATCCCTCTGATGTATTTATAGAGAGCAATCATATCTCCTCTCAGCTTTCTTTTGGTTAGGCTAAACAAGCCAAGCTCTTTGAGTCTCCTCTCATAAAGCAGGTTTTCCAGTTCTCTGATCATCCTAGTAGCCCTTCTCTAAACCAGTCCTAGTTTGAATTAATCTTTCTTAAACATGGGAGACCGGAATTATAACAGTATTCCAGATGAGATCTCACCACTGCCTTGTGTAATGGTATTAACACTTTACTGTCTCTGCTGGAAATACCTCACCTGATGCCCCCTAGGATTGCGGCCACATGGCATTAGTGACTCATAGTCATCCTGTGATGTATTGGTTTATCACACCATAGTCATCCTTTGATAAACCAATACATCATTTCTCATCCTCTTCCATCACTTCCAACTGATACACCAGCTTATAACAAGAATCAGAGAGGTAGCCATGTTAGTCTGGAATTGCAGAAGTGACAAAGAGTCATGTGGCACCTTAAAGACTAACTAAAGTATTGAAGCATAAGCTTTTGTGGGCTAATACTCACTTCGTCGGATACATTAGTGGGTATTAGCCCATGAAAGCTTATGCTTCAATACTTTAGTTAGTCTTTAAGATGCCACAGGACTCTTTGTCAGCTTATAACAAAAATTCTTATTATTAGTTCTTCAGTGTATATCTATATATATAAAAGTCAAATGGTGTATGCGTGTGTGTGTGTGTGTGTATGCGTGCGTGCGTGTATGTATGTTCCCTTACTCCTTCCACACCGTTTGAGCTAGAGACTTGAAATTTGGTACAGTTATAGCCTTTAGGGTCCTAATCAGGGTAAGAGTCGAAAATTTTTCAAATCTCACCTCTGATGCCCCCCAGGGGTGAAATGCTTTAAAGACCATTCACATCAGCTGGGCATAAAACCTGCTGTTCTCTGTGACATAGTTATGATGTAATAATACCCCCCTCCAACGGACCCTGCACTCACTCAGCTCTCTCCCCCCTCCAACGGACCTAAGCAACGCTGAGACGTCTGAACAAAATTTGTATTAATAAAAAAAATGGTAGTCTTTTTACATCCCAGTTTCCAATTACAAATATCCCGAGCAACACTGGGTATTTTTGCTAGTATCTTACACTTTGGACTATTAAATTTCATACTAATTCTATTACTCCAGTTTTCAATATTGTCCAATATTCTGGTCCTCTGTATTGGCAATATGCCCTAACTTTGTGTCACCTGCAAATTTTACTAATACACGCCCACTTTTTGTGTCAATGTCATTCTTAAAAATATTAAATAATATTGGTCCCAAGACTGATCCTTGAGGACCTCCACTAGTAACCTCCCTGCAGACTGACAGTTCACCTTTCAGTATGACCCGTTGTAGTCTCCCCTTTAACCAGTTTCCTTGCCATCTTTCAATTTTCATATTCATCCCAGTCTTCTCCAATTTAACTAATATTTTCCCATGTGCAACTTTATCCTCTAATCTGCCTTGCTGAAATCCAGGTAGATCAGATCTACTGCATTCCCTTTGTCTAAAAACCCAGCTACCTTTTCAAAGAAGAAAATCAAGTTGATCTGGCATGATCTATCTTTTGTAAAACCATGTTGTATTTTATCCCAATTTCCATTCACCTCTATGTCCTTAACTATTTTCTCTTTCAAAATTTGCTCCAAGACCTTGCCCACATTTGAGGTCAAACTAACAGACCTGTAATTTCCCGGATCACTTTTGTTGCCCCTACCCTTAAAAAAAAAAAAGGAACTATATTAGCAATTCTTCAGTCATAGGCTGCAATCCTTGAGTTTAAAGACTCATTAAAAAGCCTTGCTATTGGAATTGAAATTTGTGTGCCAGTTCCTTTAATATTGCTGAATGGAAATTATTTTCCACATCCCCTCCCAATTTTCTCCTATTATGATGTTTGAATTTGTCT
Source organism: Sternotherus odoratus (assembly GCA_032164245.1). Classification (NCBI taxonomy): domain Eukaryota; kingdom Metazoa; phylum Chordata; order Testudines; family Kinosternidae; genus Sternotherus; species Sternotherus odoratus. Next base: position 7,890,090 of record JAVMKO010000004.1, on the reverse strand, counting down.
TCCACCTTGGCAGTGGCAATTTCTACCTCCATATCCTCATTCCACTCTGACGTCAACCAGCATCTTTAGTTCCCCTGAAAAGCTGCTGTTGGTTTTCTCACACAGATGATCTGCACTCAAACAACTTAGAATATGTGTCATCTGTACCATGTGAGAAATTCTTATAGGCTCCAGTACAAATCTCTCCATGAAGGTTGATAGCAGGTGACTCAAAAGGTCTTAAAGGCTCCTTGCTTCTGTACTTACACCAGTATTTAAGAAGCTTGTATAGTGTTTACTGGGTATAGAAATGTTTGTATTAACTTTTACATTATGGTCTGCTAACCTCAACAACTTGGTGGTATGTGTGTTCCTGCAAAGTATGGCCTACAGCTTAGCACTGGACAGATGCTTAGTTCATTGATCATTGAAACAGTGAGACCCCTTAGTGGTTTTTGTTGTGTCAATGTAACTGTTCACACTCATCAAACATACTGCAAAGATTTAAACAGCTTACTGTGCTAGTCCATATTATGGACTTACGTCTTGCAGTATTTTGGTTGTTAAATGAACTACCCTGTTTTTGTTTAGTAAGCACTCTAGGGAAGGAATCAACAAAGAAACCAAATTGTCATATAACGAGAAAGGAACAAATTGTCTTTAGCTCAAAAACAGCCCAATAAGCCTATTAATAATAAATGCAAATAAAATAAATATTATGAGTTCCAAATGAAAATGAAGTGCTTCTCACAAAGATGTATTAAGTCACCTTATTATTATTATGATGATGATTATTATTTTTAATGCATTCATAGTACTAGAAATCCTTACTTTTGGCGTGTAAATGTTATGCTCTCTGCCTGGAATTGTAGCCAGTTTTCTTAGACAAAAGCTTTAGGGCAAATTTGTTTCCATCACTGGAAAACACTCATACTTGATTCAAAGGGTTAGTGATTTTATACTGTACATCTACTGCCAAACCTCTGTCAATTTACATTCCAACTAATTTAATCCAACTTGAATCTAAAGTGCCTTTTTTATTTTCTCCCCTGCTGATATCACAATGTCGGAGATCAAAGTGTGGTCCCTGTTTCCATGCTCATGGCACAGTGGAGCAAATCACCGATACGGTACGGAGAATTTACAGCTCTCACCCAAACACAGTCTCAAGCAAACAAGGAGATCTTTCAACACAGAGCAAAGTCACAGGAAGTCCTCAGGATGCAGTCACAAAAGTGGGCTAATGAACTAAGGTAATTTGTCTCTTCCTACATGTTGCCCACAGAACGTAAATTATCCACAAACAAGCTCTGAAACCAATTCCAACATCTCATGGAGAAAATGGCATTGCCCCTTCCTTTTCTGGGAGGTGACGGATTTGGTTTAATAAAGCTGGCAGGGAGATTTGTATGGCTTTAGCAGGTCTTCGCGGATTTTAACCTATTCTCACCCATGAGTGTAAAGAAAGGCTTACAGAATGCTCAAAAGAAAATAAAGAGCAACTAGCTGGTAAAGATCAGGTCAAGCATTTCTAGCTCACCTCTTCCCTGCTTTCAGGGCAAGCTAATCCTACTTTGGCACTGAAATAAAGAAACACCAACACAAATCCTCTGTTGGCTGCATGCCTGAACCATAATGTCTGTAAACTTTCAGGAAAGGGATCAGCAAAAGCCACACTGCAGGGAAGATAAATTCGCCACTGCCAGCTGATAGGTACAGTAGGTGGTTCCTTTATACGAAAACATACACAGCCACTTGGTTCCAAGGCTTCCATAATAGAAAATGACACACATATACAGCACACAGAGATGTGCAAGGGAAGTACCTCTGCCCCAAAATTAAATACAGACCCAGAAGTGTAACAGAGCCCTCAGATCTGTGGAACTGCAAGCAGTTAATGCAAGCAACAAAGAATTTTTGCACTGCAATTTTAAATGTTCTCTCTCTTCCTCAGACACACACACACACACAGCTGCAGTCAAAATAATTAGCTCTGATCTCCCGAAGACAGTAAGTAAAAAATAAATTAGCTGTGTGAAGGGATTAAAGCGAATCAGCAGCACTGAGCTAACACCAGAGCTGGATCGGTGCCTGGAGCCAAGGATATTCTGCAGAGAGTTCTACAGTAATATAAAGAACATTAGAGAGAAGGTGAAAAGAAGAGGGGGAAAAACAGTCCCTGATGGAGAAAACAAATGCTGCTGTGAGTACCAGAAGACAACCAGGGTGAAAAATATCACCTAAACACTCAAAAATCTGCAAATCTGATCATCTAAATTAAAAACACAACAGAATCTACAGGTCTGAAGGCTAAGATAACATCCACAGTAAGTGCACCTGACTGACAATTCAATTCTCTGTTTTTTTTTTTACTTGTATAGAATTAGCATCTCGGAATGATTGTATTCATACATTTTGATACCAAAAACAATCGATCAAACAAAATGTAACAAATCTATATATATATATATATAAAAGTCAAATGGTGTATGCGTGTATGTACGTGCGCTTACTCCTTCCACACCGTTTGAGCTAGAGACTTGAAATTTGGTACAGTTAGAGGTCTTAGGGTCCTAATCAGGGTAAGAGTCGAAAATTTTTCAAATCTCACCTCTGACGCCCCCCAGGGGTGAAATTATTTAAAGACCATTCACATCAGCTGGGCAGCTGCTGTTCTCTGTGACATAGTTATGATGTTATAATACCCCCTCCAACGGACCCCGCACTCGCTCAGCTCTCTGCCCCTCCCCCCTCCAACGGATCCCACACTCGCTCAGCTCTCTGCCCCCTCCCCCCTCCAACGGACCCCGCACTCGCTCAGTTCTCTGCCCCTTCCCCTCTCCAACGGACCCCGCACTCGCTCAGCTCTCTGCCCCTCCCCACCTCTGACGGACCCGAGTTGGGTTTGGTCAGAGGATAAGTGAGGTAGGGGTGTCGGGTTTGGTCGGGGGGGGTAAGTGAGCCGGGGGTGTTGGGTTTGGTCTGGGGGGGGGGGTGGGAAGGTGTCGGGGGGGGTGAGGGGTGAGGTGTGGGTGTCGGGTTTGGTCGGAGGGTAAGTGAGGTAGGGGTGTCAGGTTTGGTCGGGGGGTAAGTGAGCCGGGGGTGTCGGGTTTGGTCTGGGGGGGTGGGAAGGTGTCGGGGTGGGTGAGGGGTGAGGTGTGGGTGTTGGGGTTGGTCAGGGGGTGTTGGGTTTGGTGGGGGGGTAAGGCGGGGGTGTTGGGTTTGTTTGGGGGGCGAGGAGGGGGGTCGGGGTTGGTCGAGGGGTAAGTGAGGTGTGGGTGTCGGGTTTGTCTGTGGTGGTAGGTAGGGGTGTCGGGTTTGGTTGGGGGGGAAGTGAGGTGGGTGTGTCTGGTTTGGTCTACGGGGGGGTGAGGTGTGGGTGTTGGTCAGGGGGTATTGGTAGGGGGGTGACGTGGGGGTGTTGGGTTTGGGTGGGGGGTGAAAATGTGAGTCGGGGTTGGTCGAGGGGTAAGTGAGGTGGCGGTGTCGGGTTTGGTTGGGGGGTGACGTGGGGGTGTCAGGTTTGCTCTCTGCCCCCTCCCCCCTCCAACAGACCACGCACTCGCTCAGCTTTCTGCCCCCTCCCCACCTCCGACTGACCCGAGCAACACCAGGTATTTTCGCTAGTTCTAAATAAACCCCAAACAAAAGGTCACAAGATCATATCTGGAAAACACAATGATCCAATTTGTTATCCTTTCAGTCTGCCCTTTATGCCTCAGTTTACTCAAGTTACAAATATATATTATCAGATATTAGGAATGGCACTATACAAAAACCTATAGGAGAACACTTCAGTCTCCCTGGACATACAATTACAGATTTAAAGGTCACCATCCTGCAGCAAAAAAAAAAAAAAAGAAAGAAAGAAAACCCTTCAAGGACAGTCTTCAGAGAGAAACTGTAGAGCTGCAATTCATTTGCAAATTTCACACTAACTCAGGACTGAACACTGACTATGAGTGGCTATCTAACTACAAAAGCAGTTTCTCCTCTCTCGGTGTTCACACCTCCAGATCAGAGGCTAGAAGAGGACCTCATCCTCCCTGATTAGAGATAACAAAGCGGTTCAGCCTGATTGAACTGGTTCTTGCCTACTTATTTATACCTGCCTCTGGATACTTCCACTGCATGCATCTGATGAAGTGGGTATTAGCTCACGAAAGCTTATGCTTCAATAATTTTGTTAGTCTTTAAGGTGCCACAGGACTCTTTGTCACTTCTGCAAATCCAGACCAACATGGCTACTACCTCTCTGATTCTTAATATATATTATGAATCACGCTCAGTAGAACCTCAGAGTTAAAAACACCAGAGTTACAAACTGACCAGTCAACCACACACCTCATTTGGAACTGGAAATATGCAATCAGGCAGCAGAAGAGATTTTAAAAATGCAATACAGTACTGTGTTAAACGTAAATTACTAAAAAAAAATAAAAATAAAGGGAAAGATTTATACAAAAGATTTACTAGGTATGGAAACTTTCTGTGTTTGTTTCATGTAAATTAAGATGGTTAAACACAGTGTTTTTCTTCTGCATAGTAAAGTAGTAAAGTACATAGTAAAGTGTTTGTAACTCAGATGTTGTACTGCAATTTGAGCGAATGAGAGAGAGATTCTGTGTGTGTCAGAGAAAGAGAGAACAGGGCTGGAACACTGGACACTGCAGCAGAACAGGAAGAAAATCAATGGAACCCAGAATTCTAACTCTAAAATTAATCTCACATTAAGCAACTGGTTTTCAGGAATCTGCTTATGATGATTCTGAAAAGGAAAAAAAATGGAATCCGTACTTTTGCCAGACTTATAAAGACAACCGCCTTCCACAGCTTTAGCTTCCAACTGTTAAAACAAGAGATAGTTTAAGAAATATAAGTAAAAAACATATACCCACTCAGCTGATTTAAATTACGGCAGCAGTTTTCTTTTTCTTCCTCTTTCCTTCTCTAATGTTCCTGGACTGGTGGTGACCAGGGCAGGGAGAATGTGAGGAAAGGGAGGGAGGGGAGGGACCCAGATCAATATGTGTATGAAATACTTCAATTTTCTTCCTTTAGTAAAAGGACATCATGGGCCTGATATTTATCTCAGCAAATCCACTGAAGATGTCAAAAGAAACTGAGAGAAGAAATGGTTGAATATTCTCAGTACCATTTATGACGGATGCACTGGCACATATAAATGCATAGATGGACAGATAGTGCTACAATGTGGAACTTTAAGAAATCCCAAGAAAATGGGCAGAACCCCACTCTAAAGTACAGATCCTCTGCTAATATAGGTCAGGGGAGCTGAGAATCAATCCCAAAGTTTCTTTGGGACTCTTCCCACTCCCATAAATAGCCAAGAGCAAAATCCTCAGTTCAACTGGAGCAGAAATGGGCTTTTAGGTTTTCCATCATGGTTCATGACATGTCATGTGATATACAATGTTATTCAAGTTTATTCCATTTATGTGATAGGCACGTTGCCTTGAAGTCATATGTGCCTGTGCAAAAGGAGTCTATTGGGGGTATAAAGTGTATGCATGAAGAATGTCCATAAAGTGATGGACCAATGGCTATACCCACTACAGCCTGCAAAACAGATGAGTTACAGAAGTTACCCATTGCAAAAGCACGAATGCCATCAACTGGAACTTGTTATTAACATAATTCTGTAATAATATAATTATTAATATCCCATTCAATTCTTGCATGCAGACTAGAATTGCTAAAAACCCACCTTAACTTTAAGCACATGCTTAACTCCCATTGACACCAGTGTGATTAAGCATGTGTGTAGGTGTATTCTGGGACCTGAAGAGTTTAAGTGCTCGTCTTGACCTAGGCCTGCGCCTATATGATTAATAGATAATCATTACTGATTTTACGTTCTGCTAAGAGAGAGTTAAAAAGGGTACTGGTAATATCATTGCAATCGAATTCATAGATGCTGGGACTAGCAGTACGGAGGGGGAGGGGGAGAGCTGCAGCACCCCCTAACTTGAAGTGGGTCCCATCATACACAGAATTTAGTGTTTGGTTCAATGGCTCTCAGCTCCTGCACTATAAAAACTGTTCCAGAACAACCTGTCTTCCAATCCAAAACCACAGCGTTAACATACACACAAGAATTAAACTCTTTTGGAATTCTGCCTTCCCTGTGTTGTGAGAGCACGTTTTAGTTCATGCTGATGTTACAGCCAGTTCAAAGCTCATTTTGACGCTTATATTCTCTTTTCTTTCACATCCACGTGTGCACATTCCGCAGCACGTAAACTACATGCTTTCAAAGCTGCTTTCCTACCAGTCTACTACACGTCAGAGCTGGCGCGATGCCTTTTCGCATTAAACACTAATACAAAGGGAAAGGGAATTGTATATCCACAGCTTCTCAAGCATGCAAGGGAGTTTTCTTTAATCTTGAATGGAGGGTTGTCATCTCTGCAGTTCCACATTAACATGACGTGCGAGACACCGTGAAACTGCAACTCTTGCACTAAGTTCCCATTTCTATTAGCTTTTCTTCAGAGAATTAGTAGTTCTGGATCTAGATAAAATGACACCGAATATCTTCCTCAAGAATGAAAGTGATTTTCTGGCCTTTGATTGCCTAAAGTGTGCTTGACAAATTGAATGGGAGGGAAAAAAGGGGGTGAGAGAGAAGACGAGATGTTAACAATGAAGCTGTTATGTGAGGAGGATTCAGCTCATCAATTTTCCTTCAGTATGAATCAAATACTGTGAGCAACATGGAAGGAGCTCCATGATAAGACACACGTCCTAGAAATTTAATGCTGCCCTTGTCGCTGAATTTACGGCATCTAATTCGCCACATGGAAAGGTAGAAGTCTCTTATCAACTGGCAAATGGAAGGAGTGACAAGAGAATGGGCAAGGATAATGAATGCAGAGTGAGGTCATCAGACTGTTTGTTAAGCAGCTCTAATGTCTCAGCCGGGCCTGAGAGGCTCTCTGAGAGAATTAAATTACATCTCACCCTATGGGAGCACTCTAGTTTTGAACTGTAAAGGTGCGAACACAATAGGCTTGCATCCTCTCCCACAGCCAGGGGAGATTGCGATTGACTGGGGTATAGATCCTTCAACAGGTTTGACCTATCACAAAGAGATAGTTCCCCTCTGCTTAACTCCAATAGACTTCCCCCCCACACACACCTTAATCCCACATGCCTTCCTCCTCCTCCTCCTCAGTCCCTCTCCTCTCCCAAATGTCCCTTCATTCCCAACACCTCACAACTCTTCGATAGGCAGCCATTGTTGCTGCCGCTATTTAGATTAAACCTTTGGGCTGTCAGAAACCATAGATCAGAAAAGGCTTCATCCTGACCTTGCCCATCTGCCTCATTGCTGGGCCCACCATGTGCATTGTCCACCTGCTACTACCTGAACTCGGTATGCTACTGCACTATGCATCAGGGCCTGAAATCACTGGTTCAATACAATGAAACTCAGTGAACACAAATACAAGGTACTACACTGAGGAAGGAAAAATCCAATGAACAGCTGCAAAATAGGGATTAACTAACCAGGCAACAGTACTGATGAAGAAGATCCGGGGAGGGAGGGGGGGGGAGAATACAAATCAAGAATAAAGGGGAGGGGGATTTCCTTCCGGGATGCATTAGAAGGTACATTATAAGACACAGGAGGTAAGTGCTCCTATGTGCTAAGCACTGGTGAGGCCTCAGCTGGAGTACTGTGCCCTGCTCTGGGCACCCCAGACACGAACAAATTGGAGAGAGTCCACAGGAGAGCAATAAAAAATAAAAGGTTTAGAAAACCTGACGTACAAGGTAAGATTGAAAGAACCGGGCATGCTTAGTCTAGAGAAGGCTGAGAGGGGACATGCCAGTCCTCAAATATGTAAAAGGTTGTTTCAAAGAGGACGGTGATCATGTGTTCTCCAAGTCCACTGAGGGAAGGACAAGAAATCATCATCTTAGTTTGTAGCAAGGGAGATTTCGGTTAGACATTAGGGAAGATTTTTTTCTAACCCAAAGAGTGTTAAACACAGGAAGAATTTACCTAAGGAGGTTGTGGAGTCCCCCTCCAAGAAGTGAAGCCCAGGAAATGCTAGGCAACCACAGAGGATTCCCTCCCTACTGCATGAGGCCTTCTGAAATGCTGCTTCCCCACAGGCTTAAATGCTGTGGGAGTTTCTGTCACCGACAGCCCTGTGGGATAGAATTCAAGGTGCTTCCTGTCAGCCCTGGGGACTCGCCGGGGAAGGGAGAGGTGGCCCTCCTTGAAGACATGGCATGGAGGAACTGGTGAACAGAACCAGTGGAAGGCCCAGGGCCCAGCCAACACTGCTCTTCCCCAAAGACAGCGGTTGGGGGATAGAGAATTCCCTGCAATTGGGTGTGGGGGGAGAGGAGGCCGACTGGCTGGCTAAGTGCTAGTCTGCATGGGGAAAATGCTCACAGTAGCCGGTGTGCCCCAGCTCCTCCGCACTAACTCCCTGTGTGGACACTCCTACTGCGCACTAAGAATGCCACTGTGCGCATTAGCAGAGTGCACTTTGGAAGTGTACTACGCTAACCACCTCGGGACACTCTTAGTGCTCTAACACATGCACAAACCGAGAGGCTGATGACGGTGCCCGTGTCATGGCTAATAATCAGGACGATGCAAAAGTACTTTGCATTCTTAAGCACTGTGCCTGCAACCCTAACAGACCACCTGAAAGGCAACTGAAACCACCACTATCCCTATTTCATAGAGGGTGACACAGAACCACACATAGGTGAAGTGTGGCAGGTGCCTCAGAGCCGGCCAAAATGTTTTTCTCTGGCCAAAGCCCTTACCAAATGTCAAGGGCAAAACACCTTTTATAGAGCAACAGAGAGAGTCAAAACTTGTGCTTAGAATCAAAAGCTGGCAATAAGGACTAGTGCCTCCTCCATAATACCAGTCCAATGTCTGAAGCATCACAAAACAGATTAGAAGAATTTTCACATCTCTTCATATGATCATTTAAATTACAAAGAAATATTGCAAATATTGAATTTTCTCCTACATTTGCCTCATTGTCCTTAGTCATAGAGTTTTATTTAATGTTCCCAAGTAATCTGTCCTATACAAATAAATGTTAAAATACACGTATCTCCCATGCTAATTACTTCAAACCACCCGTAAGCAGGAAATAGAATTAAAAAGGGGAAGTTAATATCAGTAACCATTTCAGCGGTCATCAGAGTGAATTCTCTCCATTCACAAGACTGATCAACATGAGGACGCAGCCTGGGCAGTTTTGGGTAGTAATTTGAATGGGGACAGTTAGCACAACTTTGCCATTAGGTGAAAAATGATTTTTCAGCATCAACATGTCTTATGGGGAGTCAAGAGACAAATTTATCCCTGACAGGTTCAAGAATAGCAGCCATGTTAGTCTGTATCTGTAAAGAAAGCGAGGAATACTTGTAGCACCTTAGAGACTAACCAGCTTATTTCAGCATAAGCTTTCGTGGGCTATAGCCCACTTCATCGGATGCACAGAATGGAACAGAAGTAAGAGTAAGTAACAGTCTCTTAGAATTGGTATGCTAATGTACAACTTTTTTTTCTTCTTTTTCTTCTTTCTGTGTGTATAAATGCATCTTACTTCAGTTCCTTTCTATACATCCGACGAAGTGGGCTATAGCCCACGAAAGCTTATGCTGAAATAAACTGGTTAGTCTCTAAGGTGCTACAAGTATTCCTCGCTAAATTTATCCCTAACATTTAAGCATGGTCTCAGTGTCTCCATGATTTCTTTCCAGAATTTTTGTGGTGCCATTTTTTCATTCTCTATTCATCCAAAGCACACATGTATTGCCTCATACAGAAGGAATCTCTTTTCTGTTACTTTGCTCATTAAACTGCTCAATAGCTTCCACTGTCTAGGGTCAAAAACTGGGTGACCTTAAATTACAGAAGAAGAAGGTTGATTAAACAGGGCACTGGCATCTCTCATACAAACTCACATATGTTTTCAGCAGATTCCTTTCATGGTGAGCTTCCATCCCTAAGCTGGTTTCAGTGCTGCCTCACTGTCTGACCATGACGCTAAGTCTATCCACTAAATGTACACTATGTACTCCTGAACAGCAGAGGAGTTTTCTATCCAGAAAGCAGAATTTTCCTCCCACTCTCCTGCAAGACATTGCCACAGAAACTGTCAGAGTGTGGATACGAGAGAGGCTGCAACTGGACTGCGTCATTTGATAGGCTGCTGTCATGCTTTTGTTTGGCTTTTCGGGATGACTTAGTACAATGTTTTCCTCTCTCTCTGACATCTCTCATCTGGGAAGGGACCTTGTTCTTCCTAGCTGTTCATTTTTTACACCATGTACATTAGCAATGAAATTGGTGCTACGGAACAAAAGCATATCAAACCCAGATCCCCAGCCTCCTCCTGCGCTGAAGTTACCAGCCACGTTCTACCCAACAGAATCACACACTTCTTCTCATCCCTTCTGACACAGTGTTCACAGCCTGGGGACGAGTACGCTGATTACATAACAATCACGTATAGTATATCAGCTGCTGTTGGATCACAAACAGTCGTGGTTGGGTGCCACTGTTTCGTACGATCTTTCCACTGCGGAAAATGCCTGTTGTAGTACAGTTTGGAGAAAGACCATCACTGGCCTTGCGTTAAGCACATACATGGCCATTATCAGGGTGGTCTTTGGGATGCTGAATGCTTAAAAGACTTCAGCTATACTTACCAACTACCACTTCTTTGAAGTTTTTTCTTACAAAAACAGGCAGTGATGGTGGTTTGTCACATGGTAATGGAGTGTTGTGAATGACTCCAACTCTTATTCCGAGCAGTAGGGCAATTATACATAGCAAAAAACCACAACAACAACATATCCACCCCTTAAAGTTGTCCTTCTTCCTGATGCAATTTGAGGGCTGAGTCTTCAGGAGCAGCAAGTTTGGGAAGTTCACACTGCTTTGCCCTCTCAGCCTGACATGTTAACCATGTGTTTGCTTCAGGGCAGGGATCTTAGCTTCTTAACAATTGTAGTCCAGCGGGCTAGTTTGCTTTCATTATATTTACTGCTTTGCATTATATTCTGTTTGCATTATATTCAGCAGTAATGCAAGAAACCTACAGGCCTGTATCCTGCAAGACAAAAGCTTCAGCATAAGGTTTAAGACCTATGATCTTTGAACAGATAAATGGCCCAATGGAAAAGCCACAAGTATTTGGGGAGCTCAAAATGGAGTTTAAGGGAAAGTTCTGACTACAGGTACATAATTCAGGCACATAAGTATGCTGGCAACAAATTGATATGCATAATAGGTACATGAGATGCATTGAAGGCCAGCCTGCTTGCTTGCCGATAGACAGACAGGTCTTTTCTTATTGTCTGATATGTTTGATTACTTGTTTTATTATAATAGGTTTATATAATTAGGGTATTTTTGTCCTTGCCACCTAGTATGCCAGCTGGGGAGGATATTGAGGATCCTTGGGGGCAACCATCCAAATGGGGTGCCTGGAATGAAAACAGTGAATTAAACATCTCTTTAACCAGGGGTTAAATGTCTTGTACTTTAAGGAACAATTCTGCGCAGCGACCTGCTGGCTGATGGACAACGTTGGGCAGTCCCAGCAGTCAGTCCAGGGTGGTTGGTTTCTTGGTACCTGTCACTATACACATGGTTTCATTCAGCTGAGTGTCTATTAGCACTGTGGTGGGGGGAAAAACAAGCTGAATCCCATTGGGAAGCACTACTCCGCTACCGAATTTTAGTGTGTCTGCATTTTCTCCCCAAGTAGGACCCCCTCGTTGCTGATGAGGTTGTTTCCTATCTTTATTTTCAGTGAGGTCTTGGTAAGACAATCCTTGCAAATCAAGGTCCGGTCCCGTGTAACACCAGATACGCAGACATTGGGTCATGATCCAGCCTGTGCCCATTAAGGAAGTAGAGATGAATTGTAGAGATGGAAGCAGCTGAAAACTGTCTTTTAGGTTGAAGTTTCCATCTTTGGCAACAGTGGGCCCTTCTCTTTCACCTCAGCATCCTGGATTTCTTCCAGATGACTGAAATCCTGGTTCTGTACTGCCAGGCAGATGTTATCTGCATAGGTAAAATGCCTGGCAAAGGTGTTAGGAAGGTCATTTTCTTCTACCCAATTAACTTGCGGGCGTCACTGTCACAGGATAGCATTGAAGCCAAGTGTTTAGAAGCAATCATCAAATGGATTTATCCGTACAAGAATATCCAGATATAGAGCAGTAAATGTTATAAAACCCAAGTCAATCTCTAACTAATGGGGGTTAGGAGGCAACTCCCAGGGGGTAGATTCTCTCATTACTTCCTAGGGCAGGGCATCTTGCACCTTCCTGTGGAAGAAGTAGTGCTGGCCGCTGCTGGAGACACCAGACTACGTGAACCAGTGACCTGCGCTGGTATGGCAACCCCGATATTTCTGTGCGTCAGTGGAGTCAGCTGGCTCTACTGGATGCTCAGCACTTTTGAATATCTTGGCTGCTACCCATAGTTATTAAAAATTGTGGTGCATAACTGTATGTCGGCATGTACTGTGGGTGTGGGAATAACAGCAGGAGTCAGACAGTGAGAAAGTTGAGAAGTGGCTTCTCTCCCCAGGTGCCACTCATAACACAGACCCAACCTCTCCAATTCACATTAGGTTGTTCAGATCTTCATAATAGGCTTGATCATGCCCCGATCAACCATCAGTGGCTTTTAAAAAAAATAAAGGGTCCTTTGTTCCCTCACTATAATGCAACTTGAATCTTCCTTGATAGACACCTCAGCTACACTACTAAAGCTCTTGAGGCTGCTTAAAGGAAAGAGCTTTCCCACACATTCAACAGCATTGGCCTCTCCAAGATGTGTGTAATTAATATAGTCTGAGATATGCCCATGCAAGTTTAGCCCTCTTTTCTTTACAAATGCATAACACCTTCATTTTACCTATAGACCAGAGTCACAGACTTCAAACCATTGGTTCGCTGTAGTTATTGACACTATTATGTACACACTAAAAGTTTCCTGGCTCAAATGCTCTCTCTCTCTCTCTCTATGTAAAGGGGAGGAATTTTAAAATACATTTATAAATGTTGCAAAAAATAAGCAATAAAATAATATTTTATGATTGTATGTGAAACAACTTATTGATTAATTTTTTTCCTTTCATGGATTTCTTGTTTCCTTTTTTCTCTTAACAAAATGAAAATAAATGGTAATAAAATGAAAACATGATCCATCAAGAACAAAAACAACTTTATTTTAAGATCCAAGTGATGAAGCCATTCCTTCTGCCTCTCTTTATCAGATTGTGTTACACAATTTAACTGGCCTTTGTTTTTCCTGGCCTTTCTGGACAGTACCCCATTTAAACAGAAGAATCTAAACCAAAGCCACTTCCATTTAAGAGGTTACAAATATTTAAATTGTAAGCTCTTCAGGGTGGGAATTATGTTTGTCCAATGCGGCCTCACTTGATTTGCGTGTTTCAGAAATATAAATGATAAATAACAATATGCATGTTTCACAATAGTTTAAGCTCAGTTTACATAGTGCTATTCAACACCTTCCCCTTCAGTTTTTTAATTGTGTGTTATAGCAGACACACATAGGAAGAACACTAGCCATTCTTCCAACCTGGAATGAACTGATGAACTTTCTAGAAGTCTAATTGGATTAAAGAGGCTCCCACATCAGTTTCATGTGTCCCTAATTTTATCTGTCACCCTTGGCCATTTATGTTGGGTATTCATCAGAAGTCACCCGCACAAGCCTAATAATTTGTTTGACATAATACATTTCACTTTACAAATACCTTCTCCCCTATGTGATTACGTTGTTTTAAGTGTTCTGCTGGTAGAGGCCTTAATTTTGGCTACTACATTTCAAGAAGCTTTGTTTGTCAATTCAATATGGGTACAGTCATAAATCAACTTCCTTCTTCGCTGTGCAGAACTAATGAATTTACTGCATTATGAAAAGAATCATTTTTAAAGTGAAGGATTTACTTTAACACTGCCTCTGTTATTGTTTCCCAGCACTTTTATCTTCCTTCTTTCTTTCTTTCCTTCATGGTCTCATGAGATCAGACACACTAGAAATCAATGGGCCAGATTCTGCAAATAATTACACACAAGAGTAACTATTTTCACATGAATAATCCCATGGAGTTCAGTAAAAATACTTCTCTCTAAACCCCTTCTGTCATCATAACTCATGTCATTAGGAAAATGGTGTCCTAGATTGGCAGAAAAATTTCTGTTGGCACGCACTGCACCTACACTAGGGAGCTATGCCAACATGGTCCAGGGGCCAGTTTTGTTCAATATCTTCATTAATAATCTGGAGCAGGGGTGGGCAAACTACAGCCCATGGGTCCGTCCTGCCCAGCCCCTGAGCTCCCAGGAGGGGAGGCTACCCATGGCTCCTCACCCCACCGCCAGTCCAGTGCTCTGGAGAGGCGGGGCACCGTGGCATGCTCCCACAGATCAGCAGGGCAGCATGTATTTACTCTAAATACAATAGTCTACACTATTGTTGTATTTAAAGTAAATAAGGTTTTAAAAATATTTAAGAAGCAGCTTCATTTAAAATAAAATTAAAATGCAGATCTTATTAATTTAGTGCGATCCTTGCCCTTGCTTTTCCTTGCTGAATTTTCTAATGTGGACCACAGCAGGGGGTGGCTGAAGAGTTCTGGACCAAGGCCAGGAGCAGAGCCCCAGTCTATATTGTATAAATAAACTATTGTTATTATATAAGTAAACTATTGTACTCATTAGCTTGATGGTTCTGTTTACCTTTTATGTAAATGCACCCCCATTGTCTCAAACTACCTTGAAAGTACTTTCAAGGTGGCAGAACCACATTCCTTTGCCTAGGGTGGAGTAACTTTACCCCTGCCTGGTGAACATCATTCCCAATATGTTTGTAATTTTACATTTGTCCTCCATACATACACCACAGAATAATACTAAAGTTCAGTCTGTTATTAACTTTCTATTGATATATTACATCATACCTGGCTACAAGCTTTGACACTGGAGAGTTGGAGTACACTGAACTAGCCAGGCCAGCTAAAACTCAGTACCCAATACCATTAAGTCCCTCGCTCCCTTGCATTAAGATGCTGTTAGGGTCAGAGAGGGCAAAATGGCAGAGGCCAATCCTGTGAAGAGGAGGCAAACTACAGGAAGGCAGCTAATCTAGCCAACCCCTCAGAGGAAAAAACACAAAGTGGGAGAAGCTGGGAATTACTGATAAAAGGGAGGGAAGTGGGCACAAGGGAGGCAGAAAGGCCTGCCAATATGTTTTTACAATCATAGTAACTGTCCAGACTCTGGGATGTTTGTCTCAAACCAATTGGACATACAAACCTTTTGCAGTTGACTAATTACTGTTTGTATCACATATTCCACTATCTCAAGATGTTTGTCTGTCTCTATCTCTCTCTCATATGTGCCTCAAAGCATATTGCCGGCAGTGCCTCGATGCCAGACTTGGCCATCAGACATGTACCGCATGTTCCATTGACTTCAAAGAGCAGTCCGTGTGCGTGTGTCTGCTCACGTCATGCAGCATTTATAACTTAATTAACTAATCACAGGAATCCACTGGAAAAAAAAGAATCTGCACGAATTATGCCAACTGGTGGCAATATCTCTGAGGCTTTCTGGAAGCAGAAGGCACCTACTACAGTTGCATGAAATCTACAGTTTATGGGGCCAAACCCGCAGCTGTTGTAGATCAATGCTGTCTCATTCAAGTCAATGGAGTTAGCGTGATTTATAGTTGTTAAATATCTAGGCATCTTTTTTTTTTTTTTAATGCAGATGACCAAAATATGTCTGTGCAACTAGATTACAAGGATGTTTCAGCCATTTGGAATTAGGCAGACAATTTTCTTGGTAACACAGTGAGATGTGGTGGTGTCTTGGAATTGTTCTAAAAGAAAAGGACATGGAGGTTAATACCTATTGCACAGCTGGGGAGTCCTCTGCAAAGCAGAGTGGATCTAACATGAAGAGGAAACACAAAATGTAGAAATAAATCTAAAGTATTCACCATCACTTAACAGCAAGTAGATATTAAATTTAATAGAATAATCTATGAGGTGTACCGGGGGATTTTGACAGATATAATCCAATGACTAAATTCTTCTATCGGAGACTGTGGGGCAGGTTCCATTGGCCAAAGAGAGGCTGCCATTAGCAAATTAACTTCGCTCTTCAAAATACTCTCTCACTGTGTGCAACAGACTGTTAAGACTCAGAATGGTTTGGAAATGCTGAGCTCAAGTGTCCATGACAAAATAAGAACAGCAGTATGCAAATGCGTCTTAAAATTAAGTTTTGAAGCAGAGCAATTCCAATGAAAATTTGAACTGGTGGAGTTTTCTTCCTTTTACTGTTTGAAAATAAACCTGTAATCATCACAGTAAAATACGGACCCATGTTAAAAGATAAATGTACATAAATGTAAAATAAACACATTTTTCAGCTCCTCATGGCATAGCTAGTAGAGTATAGCCATCTGGGGCACTACTGTAGCGTCCTACTTAATATATTATTTTTTCCTTTCGATTTTAGATCTATTCTGCTTGGTAGAGAACTCTCCAAATATACAGTAGGTGTTAGCATTGAAGTGCATTTTTTAAAGAAAACTATTGAGTATGCAATTTATTTTTATGTTTCTTGGTATGCATTTTGCTGTACCTCTCTCTGTCTCATATAGATACACCCCCCTTATATATACACATTTACTCACAGAATGTATATAATTTTCTGGGAATTAGGAGGAAAAGCTTTGATATGGACAACTCAGATTCTTAACCTAACTAACCTATAATTTATTTCCTATTGCTCTGTAAAAACTGCACAGTAACTGTTGCCACAGAAAGCTTAGCATACAGCCAGATGGACACATTAGGAAACCAGCTTTTCATGGATTACTCTTGTCATAAAAGGACGCACCAGAATTATTTCTGAAAAGCACTTAACTGATAGCCTAGATGGGGCAGACTCATTTTCAGCAGCATTAAACTGGTAATTCTTGACACTTGACTCCATGATGTTTCAAATCACGTTTTCTGCAGTGAGATTGAAAATGTTTTCGTTCCATCTACACCGGCAGTTCATAATCATTTTCAAGATCAATTCAGGGTGACCTATTGCTGTTAAAGACCATCATCACAAGGGAGAGATTGGTGGCTTTACTCTCCAGTAACATCTCATACTTCAACACTTTTAAAAAAAATACCACAGTTTCCTCCTACCATCATACCAAGTTGGATTTAAGTTATTTCAGTTCAGTACAAATGCTGGAATTGACCTTTGGTGTTCTGATACATGTCCTGTTTTTCCCCCCCCCATAAGACCTGTAACAACATTTAGGAGCATAAAATAAGTGACGGATTCTTAGCCCATGTTTCTATGCCAGAGTTGCCTTATTCTTCCTGCAATACTTGAATGAAATTATGCATAAAAAACATGATGGAGAAGTTTCTCTCCTGGAAGAACAAAAATGTCCTACATGCTCAGAATTCAAATAGGAACCTGAAGGGCCATAATTGCATATACATGTTATCAATATGTTACACATTTAAAAATCTCACAGTACTTGCCAAATCCCAGGGCGTTTCTTGGGGTAAAGGGATTAACATGTAACCTTGGGGCAAAAAGGTTACACAATCAGAATTTCCAATTTCCAAGGAAATGAAATTCTCAGTGAAGATATTTAGACACTCAATGGCAAAGAAACACTACAAGAACTAATATGATTAAAAACATGAATTAATTGTTTTATGGAGAAGAGCCCCCAAACAGACTTTTCAATAAACTCACTTATTTAATTCATTCATTTTAGTGGCATGCTCCACTTTGTAAATTATTCCTGATAAGTCAAGCCGACATGCAAAGAGTATTTTATCCCAGCATATGGCATGTTTAATAGCCGTGAAAATTAAATAATAATGGTCAATATATTTGTGTCTGTATTTGTATATGTACTCATACACAGACAGATAGTGAATGTGAGTGGAAGTAAAACACCTGAAGACATTGGATTTTTTTAGTCTCTTAATTATATTTCTTCATCCTTAGTATATTAATTTGGTATTTATAGGTTTGTCTTCTCACTGAAGACTGACAGATAAAAGAGCCAATGACTGGCATGGATTCTGGAACTCCCTCTTTTCTGCTTCATTCTTGGCGCCACGTCCTCCCTCCGATGGTCAATTCCACACCCATGGACTAGCTTTAAATGAAGACTGCTTCAAAATGACAATAAATCACTCTTATTAAAACATAAGTTAAAAATGAAGGGCAGCAATCTTGAGCACAAGTAGGCTGTTCCAACATGGTGTGTTTAAGATCCAAATTAGATCACAGGTAACATTGTCAAAAATATCTAAGTGCCTTAGGAGGCAAAGTCCCATTTCCAAAAGTATTTGGATAAATATAGTATATTTGTGGTAAACCCAGGGCTGGAAGGCTGTGGTGAGAGGGGAAAACTGCAGGTAAATTAGGTCCAGCTGAGAAAGGCTGCTGCAGCCAGCAGCAGGGCCAGCTGGGACCGGTTAAGGAGGCAGCCAGAGCCCTTTAAAGAGACTTCTCCCCAGAGAGGGGTGTGGGAGTGAGGAGTGTGTTTGGAGGCAGGAGGAGTCAGAAGATTGAGTTTGTGAAAGCAGAAGGAGGTAAAGGCAAGTGAGAGGCAGATACAGAGAGGCTGCCAGCAGGCAGGGAGGCAGGAAGGAGCCCCTCCCAGGAGGGAGCGAGAGGCCAAACCCAAACGGGGGAGCTGCCCAGAGGACTGGAGCCTGGGGTGCCCAGGGGGGGCCCCTTGCCACAATATATATATATATATTAAAATATATATATATATATATGTTTCAGATGTAATTATCTGATTACTGTAGATATCTGAATGGAGACCTCTGCTCAATGTGGAGTTGTAATCAGAAAACCAAACAAATATATTATGATGCATAAGGAATGGGATGTTGAATATTACAACTACCATAACATTTTTACATAAATAAATGAGGTGGAATGGTGTATACAGTTCTGATCAACCCATCTCAAAAAAACACTGCAGAACTAGAGGAGGTTCAGAGAAGAACACCAAGAATGATCAAAGTCTGGAAATAAGTCTCATAGCGGGAGATATTGAAAAGATTGGGACTGTTTCCCTTACAAAGGAAATTAATAGGTGGAGGACAAGATAAAAGCATGTAAAAGAATGAATGCCACAAATATGTTAGATCAGGAGCCTTTGTTCTCCTGGTTCATAACCAGGAACCAGAGGACAGGCAATGGAATTAAGAGTAAGAAATTCAAACCCGACAAAAGGAAACACATTTTCTCACAGCAAAACTGTGGATCTCGTTGCCACAGGTGGTTGTTGAGGTCAAGAATTTAAGAAAATTCAAAAAGGAACTAGATATTTACACGGTTATCAAGAATATTCTGAGTTATCATAATTCATGATCACGAACAGTCTGAAAGGGATATGCTTCAGGGTTTCAGCCAATCTCAAACCATTAGAGATCAGGATGAGACCTAATGTGGGAGATTATCCCACCATTTACTATGGATGGATTCTTATACCTTGCTCTGAAGCATCCAGTACAGACCACTTCAAAGACAGGATACTGGCCTCTACAGACCACTAGAGTGATGCTGAGCATTTCTTGTTCCAACACCTTTACTACACGTCAACTCTACTTCCTTACCCTAAATTCCTTCCCCTTATGTTAGCTTTGAGTATGGTAGAGTTTATATTAGCATATTCCACCCCCTTGCACTTTCTCTTCTTTGTCACTGGGTCTACACTGAGTAAAATTGTACAATATACTGTGTAATACAAATTGCAATACTCAGTAGCAGACCGAATACCAAGACCATAATTCAGTCTTAAATTTCTACTGCTGCTCATAAACCTACTTACTGTCTCTCAGTTTATGATGTCAGCAGGACTCCTCAATTGAATTAAACCTTCCACTGTGTATAACCAACACCAATATATTATTCTGTGTATAATGCACAGAGCCTGGTTCTGATCATCAATCCCATAATCTGCCTCTTTCCAGATCACAGATTCTGGCAGGTACCTCATGCACACAGCACTCTCTGCACTTACCAATGAATAAAATACTTCTCCCAAATCAGATCAAAAGTAAACCTTTTCCTTGGTCACTGATCTAATGTAAAATCTTTTCCTTCCGCCCCCTGCCTCTCTGCATTCCCAAGGAACTGAAATCAACAATAATTTATGACGCTGGCAAAAATTACCCTTTAATTTCAAAATCATGTTGAACTGAGGGTCAAGATAGATCGCATGTGACGTTTATTCTGATTTGACATTGGCAAACAAATGATTTGTGGTTCTAAACTCACTGCAACCCTCTTGCATTTTCCCCTCTTCCGCTTTACTATCACATGGCATTTAGAGGTCTTGGCAAAAATGGTAAAGTTGAAAAAATATTTAAAACTAGCTCAGTGGTTGCAAAAACACAAAACCAAGTGTGCATAGCTGTGTATATACACACGATATCTATAGCTAGATCTATAGCTAGATTTCTGGGTTTCTATGGTATCGACATATAGATCTGTATGCATACGTACACACACACACCCCTCATCCTCCCATGCAGGCAGGTCCAATAGATTCTACAAACAGATGGATAGTAAAATCCTAATGGTTCACCAAATAATGATGCCATCAAATCCACCGAATGAAAGCTTTGAAATATCCTGGAGAATATACTATCCTCTGTGTAAAAACCCTTTTCTGACATCAGGCACACACCAACTGAGCTCTTATGTACAAAAGAAAATACAGGAATACTGATACACCACTGTCAGTCATGATGGCCCCTTGGAATATTTGTTAACTACTTATGCTAAACCCTCTGCCCCACAGGATATTTAGCTGTGATGTTAAGTACCTTTCACAGACCTGCAGAAGATCTTGGTGTAGTTTGAAAGCATGTTCCTTTCACCAACAGAAGTTGGTCCAATAAAAGATGTTACTTCATCCACCTTGTCTCTCCAATACCTGCTGGCACTGTAGTAATTATTTCAAGACAGACAATGGAGTAGAGCGGTAACACAGCACACGCACACCCCCCCCCCCCCCCCCCGCTCACATTCACAATCATAGAAATGTGGGGCTACAGGACCAAGTATACCTCCTAGACCATCCCGGACAGGTGACTTCCCAACATGTACTTAAAAACCTCCAGAGATGGGGATTCCACAATGTCCCTTGGAAGTCTGTTCCAATACTTAATTATCCCTAGAAAGTTTTTCCTCGTATCTAATCTAAATCTCCCTAGCTGCACATTAAGCTCATTACTTTTTCTCCTTCCTTCAGTGGACCCAGGCCACAACTGATCACAGTCCTCTTTATAACAACTCTCAACATATTTGAAGACTGCTCTCGGGTCCCACCTCAGTCTTTTTTTTCCTCAGGACTAAACATGCCCAGTTTATTTAACCTTCCCTCATAGGTCAGGTTTATAAATCTTTAATTATTTTTCAATGCGTCCAATTTGTTTGCAATTTGTCCACATATTCCTTAAAGTCCGGCACGTAGAACTGAACAGAGTACTCCAGCTGAGGCTTCACCAGTGCTTAACAGAGCGGAAACTCTACCACCTGTTTCATACATGTGCCACTTTTTAGCAGCTACATCACGTTGTTGACTCACGTTCAATTTGTGACCCACTATTATCCCCAGATCCTTTCTGGCAGTATTATTACTACTCAGTTATTCCCCATTTTGTGGCTGTATATTTGATTTGTCCTTCCTAAATGTAGAAGTTTCCACTTGTCTATTGATTTTCATCCTGTAGATTGCAGACCGGTTCTCTGATTTGTCAAGGTCATTCAGAATTGTAATTCTGTCCTCCAAAGTGCTAGCAACCACTCCCATCTTGGTGTCATCCACAAATTTTATAAGCATGCGCTCCACTCGATTATCCAAGTCATAAAGGAAAATATTGAATAGTACCATACCCACGACAGACCCCTCAGGGACCACATCCGACATGCCCTCCCTGTTTGACAGTGAACAACTCTGAGTATGGTTTCTCCGCCAGCTCTGCCCCCCACCTTACAGTAAAATCGCACCCAGATCACATTTCCTTAGTTTGCTTATGAGAATGTCATGTGAGAATGTGTCAAAAGCTTTAGTAAAGCCAAGATAAATTATAGCTACTGCTTCCCCCCGCCCATTGATGAGGCCAGTAACCCTGTCAAAGAAGAAAATTAAGTTGGTTTGGCATAACTTGTTCTTGACAAATCCATCTCGGCTATTACTTATAACCCTATTATCCTCTAGACACTTACAAGCGTATTATTTCATTGTTTGTTCCAATACCTTTCCAAGTATCAAAATGAGACCAACTTGTCTGTAATTCCTCAGGTCTGCTGTTTTCCACTTTCTTTAAAAAAAAATAGGTACTGTGTTTGCCCTTCTGCCATCTTCTTGGTCCTTAACCATTTTTCAGGCATGATCAAAAATAATAATTAATGCTTCTGAGATTGCTTCAGCTACTTCCTTAAGTACCCTAGAACAACAGTGGGCAAAGTTTTTGGCCCAGGGGCCACATCAGGGTTGCAAAAAATCCCCGCTTGGGCAAAGTTTTTGGCCCATGCGGCAGCGTGGCTTTGGAGGGACAGCACGGGAAGGGCCGGTGGCAGCCTCCCAGGCTGGGAGCTCAGGGGCCGGGCAGGATAGTCCTGTGTGCCAGATGTGGCCTGCGGGCCGTAGTTTGCCAACCCCCACCCTAGAATGAAACGCATCAGTCCCTGCTTGCTGACTTGAATACAGCTAACTTATCTACATCTTCTTTAACCAGTTCTTTCCCAATGTTGGCTTGTGTTCCTCCCTCCTTGTTGTTAATATTAATAGTGTTCAGTATCTGGTCACCATTAACATTTTTAGTGAAGACTGAAGGAAAATAGGCACTGAACACCTGAACCTTTTCGGTGCCATCTGTTATTAGCTTTCCTTCCAACTCAAAAGACCGAGACTTTCTCTAGCTCTTAATGTATTTATAGAACCTTTTCTTATTTCCTTTGATGTCTGTGCTAGGTATAACTCATTTTATGCCTCAGCTTTTTTTTTTTTATTTTGTTCCTATTTTCCTTCCTCTTATTTTGTACTCATCCTTAGCAATATAGCCACACTGGGTTCTTTGTTATTTTTAGACAATACAAATCAATATGACTCGTATGCCTACCACACAATGCTTCAGATCAATGTATTACTGACAATCAGAAATCCCACCTTATCTGCTGGGTCGCCAGGGATGTGTGTTACATACACTAGGGCATTCTGTCCCGGGTGGCTGCAGTGGGACAAGGGAAGAGGATGCAGGCCGATCCTAAGGAGGCTCTGGGTGTTCAGAACTTCTGAAAAATCAGACCACTAAATATGGATATGAATGCTCGTTTTTGAAAACCTTAGCTGGTGCATTAGATAATACGGCATGCATTTCAGAAACTGTGGAGAAGAACAGCTGCAGGGGTGGACTACAACGCTCATGTTGAGTAATACGCTGCCATTGAAATTGGTGCGTATTACCCAAGGAGTGGGGAGACTAGTCAACATGGGGAAAAGAAGCCAGGACTCGGCTACATGGGTACAACCAGGAAAATTAATTTGAATTAACAAAAGATGTGAATTTGAAGTGGATTAATTAAATCACATTAAATCCCTGTGCAGATGCTGTTATTCAAAATTAAAGTGCCCTTTTTTGCTTAATTCAATTTGAAAGTTAATTAAACTAAACCCAGTTAAGGCTACTTTAATTCTGAATGAGGATTTTCACACAGGGGTTTCATGTGGTTTAACTAATCCATGTTAAATTCATACCTTTTCTAATTTGGATTAATTTTCCTGGATGTCCCCATATAGACAAGCACCCCATCTGGCCCTTATTAAGCTAGCACTCTGTGTTAGTTACATAGATTGCACTGGGACATTTTCCACAACACATAATGGTCAGCAAATCCTACTGTGCATTGGGGACGGGGGGAGGCATTTAAGACCCTCATCCAAAGAGTTCCCAGCTCTTCACATTTAATCTTTTTCACCCCTCATTTGCACTTAATGGAATGCCTGCTCTGTGCTCTTGCACACCTATGCTCCAAGGTAATAATAAAAATGCAGCACACCTTCTTCAGCTGGCATGCTACAACGCCAGCAACGTTTCCCTCTGTGCCAAACTCTTCCTTCACAGGTACTAATTCGTAGCTGCTGGTCCCAAGAAGCCTCAAGCACTCTGGAGAAAATTAGAACAGGAGCATCTTCCCACCATGCTTCCCCTATACCATTCTTCACATATAAATCCCATCCATTCATGAAACAATTCACTCTGGAAGTCAAAGTTCCTCCATGCCAGTTCCTCATCAAGCGGATGCAGTAAAGCAGGACTGTACAACATGTGGCCCGCACAGGAGGTGAGTTGGGGTGGGGAAGCCAAGATTTTACTGTCAATGGTACACAAGGGAGCAATGTGCCAACTTCACATCCAACTGCCTTTGACTGCTCTAACCCAATGGATCAAGTACCCATTTTACAGGGGGGAGAACTGAAGGTGGCCTTTCAGCATAAGATGGAGTGAGACTTGAGCCCACAATTTATTCCTATCTGTTTCCTGTCTTTTAACCAGTTACTAATCCATGGGAGGACTGTCCCTCTTATTCCATGACTACTTACTTTGCCTACGAGCCTTTGGTGAGGGACATTTTCAAAGGCTTTCTGAAAATCTAAGTACACAATATTCCCTTGATCATCCTAGTCTGCATGTTTATGAACCCCTCAAAGAATTCTAGTAAGTGGATGAGGCATGATTTCCCATTACAAAAACTGTGTTGATTCTTCCCCAACATGTTGTGGTAATCTACGTGTCTGATAATTCTGTTCTTTACCACAGTTTTAACCAATTTGCTTGGTACTGCAGTTAGGCTTACCGACGTGCAATTGACAGGATCTCCACTGGAGCCATTTTAAAAAATCTGAGTCACATTAGCTATCCTCCAGTCAAATGTACAGACGCTGATTTAAGCAACAGGTTACATACCACAGTTAATAGTTCTGCAATTTCACTGTTGAGTTCCGTCAGAACTCGGGTGAAAACGATCTGCTCCTGCTGAATTATTACCGTTTAATGTATGTTTGTTCCCCAACCTTCCCTACTAATGCCTCAATCTGGGACAGTTCCTCGGATCTGTTACCCTACAAGAATCACACTAGTTTGGGAGTCTTCCCTCACAACCTCTGCATAAAGACGAATGCAAAGATTCATTTAGCTTCTCTACAATAGCCTTGTTTTCGACGAGTGCTGCTTTAGCACTTCAGTTGTCCAGTGGCCCCACTGATTGCTTGGCAGACTTTCTGCTTCTGATGTACTTAAAGAAAATTACTCTTAGGTTTTGGGAGGGTTTTTTTCCTAGGTGGTGTTCAAATGATTTTTTGGCCTAATTATAATTGTACACTTCACTTGCTAAAGTTTATGTTTCTTTCTATTTTCTTCATTAGGATTTCACTTCACATTTGCAAAGGATGTCTTTTTGCTTCTAACCACCCTTTTTTACTCTGCTGTTTTGATGAGGGTTTTTTTTGTCCTCTTACTGTTTAATTTATTTAGCATATACATTTGGTTTGAGCCTCTCTGTTGTTTTTAAATAGCTTCCACGCAGTTTGCAGGCATTTCACCTTTGTGAGTGTTCCTTCTAATTTCCATGTAACTAGCGTCCTTTTTACATAGGTTGCCTTTTTGATGTTAAATGCTACTGTGGTGGGCTTCTTTGCTCCCTCCACCCTTCCCCCCCCCCCCCCCACACACAGATGTTACATTTAATTGCATTGTGGATGCTATTACAGAGCATTTCAACTATATTCACCTCTTGGACTAGATCCTGTGTGCGACTTAGGCCTGGATCAAGACTTGCATTTCCTGATGTGGGTTCTAGGACTAGCTGTTCCCAGAAGCAGTCATTAATAGTGTCTAGAAATTTAATCTTTGCATGCCATCCTGAGAGGATATGCTCCCAGGCATAGTTCAAATTCCCCATTATTATTGGGTTTTTGTAGCCTCTCCCTGAGCTTTTGACAATCACCATCAGCATCCTGGTCAGGAGGTCAATAGTACATAATAGTTACTATACTCATTCTTCAGGCTTGGAATTTCTACCCAGAGAAATTCTATGGTATGGATTGATTTACGATTTATACACTAATTGACTCTGTGCTTTCTTTCAAATATAGTGCCCACCCCCACCTCCCCCATCAGCACAACCTACTCTATCATTCTGATATATTTCGTACCCTGATATTACCGTGTCCACCAAGATTCTATGAGATCTATTATGTCAATATGTCCAATTCATACCAGGCCTACTCAAGTTCATCCATTTTAGTATTCAGACTCGCAACATTTGTATACAAGCACTAAAAACATGTCCCTTTTTTAGCGGTCTGCCTTCATGTGATGTAATCAAGTGGGACTCTCATTTCTCTTCAGTTCCCACCTGTACTTTATCTCTTGCTCTTCTATCTCTTGCTCTTTACTAGGATATAGAATATCCCCTTTACTAAATCCTCCCTCAGGGATGTCTTTGTCCAAACTGGTATTCCCCAGCAACGGTTGACTTTGCCCCAGTCCTTACTTTAGAAAACTTCTCTACAACCTCTCCCATTTTACGTGCCAGCAATCAAGTTCTGTTTTGTTTAGGTGGAGCCCATCCTTCCTGTATAAGCTCCTTCTTTCCCAGAAGGTTCCCAGTTCCTAATGAAGCTAAATCCTTCCTCCCAACACCATAGTCTCATCCATGCAGTGAGATCCTGTAGTTCTGCCTGTCCAGCTGGCCCTGTGCATGGACCTGGAAGCATTCCAAAGAATGGAGGACTCTGGACTTTAATCTCTTGCCTAGCAGCTTAAATTTTTTCTCCAGGACCTCTCTTGTATCTTTCCCTAACTCACTGATACCTACATGAACCACAACCATAGGCTCCTCCCCAGCACTGCACATAAGTCTATCTGGATGTCTCGAGAGGTCTGCAATCTTCACCCCCGTAAGCAATTCACCAGGAGGTTCTCCCGGTCATAGCAATTCCAACTATCTACATTGCTAATAGTCAAATCCCTCTTTACTATTACCTGCCTCTTTCTAACAACAGGGGTCCTTTCTCCAGGAGGAGGATACTCAGTGTAAGACAATACCATGACATCATCTGCAAGGCAGGTTGCAACTAGGGGACTGTTTACCTGCACTCCTGCTTGATGTTCTTTTATCCCAAGACTTTCATACTCCTCAACAGCCAGAGACTGTCAGACTGCCGGTAGAACTGCTCTACGCATCTCTAACAGTCTCATCTCTGTACCTTTCTGTCTCCGGTAGCTCTTTCAGCCACTCTAGTCCCACGAGCCCATACTCGGTCTCAGAGGATCATGAAGTGCTTGCATCAAATGCACACATATGCCACCTGACCACACATGCTGCATGCGGGGTGATACACCGGATAACCCCCACTCTGCGTCTCAACTGCTGCCAGTGTTATTTTTACTCTGGCAGGGGTTTGTTTGTTCATTCTTTGTGGTTTTTGCTGTTGTTTTGGACCATAGTAGCTTCTTGCAAAGAAACAATAGTTGCACGCTTACTCCGCAATCTGTCTTTGGTTATAGGCATCCCTGCCAATAATACCTTATTTGGTCTCATTTCAGGGGAATGATCTTTGAGATGGTAGAAGAGGCCTCTCCAACAGTACCTCAAGTCCTTATGCTTTTTGGCTGTCCATCAACTTGTTTCCAGACCTGGCTCAGAGACTGAACTGGATCACGGGCGAGAGCTAGCTTGCTAAGGCTCCATTAAGAGATGACTGAAGGAATGCTTTCAAGCTGGAGAAAGCAATAGTTAGAGTTGGAAGAGAGGACACCAGGTCCCGCAAAAAAGCGACCTTGTCTGATGTTTATTACTCAGAATTAAATCCTTGGGGTCATGTTGGATCCTTTTTTATTCCTGGACAAGTAGCCAAGATCACTCCTTTTCCATCTGTGCTTCTCAAGAAGTCTGAGAGTTTTTCTTCTGGAAGTGGATTGTGCCCGCTGTCTGTGCCAGATCATGGCAAAGAGTTCTGCATGGGGTGTGGGGGGGGAGGGGCAGGTTAAAAGCGGTCAGTAATGTCAGGCAATGCACCATATGTGGCTGGCCTGATTATTAAGCTGGGTAGTTTCATCTGCACTGGCTATTAGAGCAGTCTAAGTTATTTTTTTTTAACCTATAAAGCTTCACATGGTTTGGAACCTAATTGCAGTATTTTAAAAAAAACACCCCCGCTACACATTTGTTACCATAGCAGCTGCAAACAGCAGAGTTGCTCAGGCTGACAGCCTGGTACTTGCTCTCATCCTTGCTGACAGTATTTTTTCTGATATGCTGGAGGGCTGGATTAGGCAGGATGATTTGGAGGATTCATGCATATTGCTCCATCAGAACTATCTATGTTGTTGTTTTTTTATTACAACATACAGATTGCTAGAGCTTGGGACAGAGGCTCCTCAAATAAATACTTTGTGCCTCATTTTAAAGCGTCTTTCTCCAAGACACAAATAACAGACTAACCGGAATCCTGGTAAGGTTTTGTTTGAGGTTCAAAGATCAGAATCAGGGCAATGTGAATTTCTGTTGGGTAAAATATACAATTCCTACCAATTACTGGAAATGCTACAGTTATCATTAATAACAGTTGGCCTATCTATACTGCCTTCCATCTGTGGATCATACAAGGCTCTGTAAGCACCAGTGCATTAAGTCTTACGACATCCCTGGGACAGAGGTTTGTAAAAACATTCCATTTTGTTTTCTGAAAACTGTGTCTGTGATTGTGTAGAGCACGACACAACTGTGCTACAACCTAGCTGAAGTCTTCTAATTCAGTCTTAGTGGAAGCATAATCTTTTCTTTAAGGCATAAGACAAGGTGTGTGGTGATCTGTGTCCCTTCCACACACTTCCTATGGGGCCTACAGCACATCACTTGATACAAAGGTGTCAGCGGGGTACCCCAAAACAGAGGCATTCCAAATTAGTAGCCACTTGTACAAATTGTTGGCCTAATCCCCACTGCACATCAGTTCCCCCATACAATAAGATAACAATCCTCTTCTATTGCACAAAGGCAGCTTAGTTCATTATCATTTTCATAGAATAATGGCCCCTTCTGGCCTTGGAATCTATCTAGTCTAACCTCCTCTAAAACATAGGGCACAAAACTTCCCCAAAGTAATTCATTTTAGAGCAGATTCTTTTATAAGTGGCACCCTAAATATTCCCCTGGGGCATCCCAAAAAGGTGTGGAAGGGCAGAGGATAGGTGGCTGGCCACTCCATGCAGAATACACTCCCTCTCTTGGCCTTGCTCTACACTGGAGAGAGGGGGAGAGGATCGATCTAAGTTACGCAACTTCAGCTACAAGAATAACGCAGATGAAGTCAACCTTCGTAGATCTATTCACCGCAGTGTCTTCGCTGCAATGAGTCGACCGCTGCCACACCCCCGTCGACTCCGCCTGCACCTCTCTAGGCTAGATGTGATAAATCGACCCCTGCTGGATCGATCGCTACCTGCCGACCCAGCGGGCAGTGTAAACTTACCCTTAGAGACACAGGAGTTTCTGCACTACCCGGTGAAGCAAGTAGCTCCGGGAGGCACTGTGCGTGCATAGAGAAGGATGCCCACAGTGTTTCCGCTGGGGTTGGGTGCCTTTGCACGGCCCCCCAGTACAGCGCTGCACAAGTGAGATGCCCGTTAGCAGTTATTTCCATGACAAACATTCTCAATTAGCACGTGAATCAGTGCCACGTGATAGCACTCCCGGGGGGGAGAGGGAGTCCCACAATCAGATCCTGTGCAAACCTGTCCCTTTGCAAACAGGGCTCTGTGCAATGTAGGGGCGATAAGAGCGCTCCCAGACAACGACTCTCAACACTCTGGGCCTCCAGCATAAGCAGTTTTGCTTTGATTCTAAAAACAGCTGTTCAAGCCTATGAACGCCTCCCCTTTTGATCCTTTGTTCCACCTACTGAAATGGTCTGGTTATAAC
This sequence comes from Sternotherus odoratus, assembly GCA_032164245.1. Lineage (NCBI taxonomy): Eukaryota > Metazoa > Chordata > Testudines > Kinosternidae > Sternotherus > Sternotherus odoratus. The sequence continues at coordinate 7,860,000 of JAVMKO010000004.1, read as the reverse complement.
CCAACCCCCCACAACAACACATGGTGGTTTGCCTGGAGGAGGATCCCAGAGGCGCTGATATTTTGAGAAATTAGGAAAATATTGAGCTTACCTTTAAAGTTAAAAAAATAAATCAATATTTCTCTACATTTTCTTACCTTTACTGCTCCTCCTCCTCCCACTCCCTTTGACTAAAAGACACACAGCTAAAGCCCAACGGAAAGGCCACCACAAGTGAATTGATTTATTTAAAGTTAAGCATTAAAATATAGGGAGGAAAACCCTCAAAACCCTTGAATGAGCATTTCCTTGGCATTCCCTTCTTTCCATTGGCTTTGATCCAGCAATATACTTAAGCAGTCTCTGGTTCAGTAGCCCCTCTCTATTCAGCAAAACACTTAAAAAAACACTTAACATTAAGCACATGCTTCACTGAATAAGGAGAGACTTAGCACGTGCTTAAATGCTTTACTGAATTGGTGCCATAAGCATGTGTGTGACTTCAGTGGGGGCTACTCACATCCTTAAGGTTAAGCACATGCTTAGATGCATTATTGGATCTGGGCTCTTTGAGGGACAAAGCACCCAAAGGGGAAACTCAAGAGAAAGAAAGGAGTTTTCTGTTTTGTTTTGAAATCATTTGTGATGTTAATGCCATAAAGTCTTTTTTATTTTTTAAATGTAAATGTGATACAGCTTTTTTCAAATCTGTCTAACTCTCCCCAACCGCGTGGATGGATGATATGTTAATGTTGTGACAGTTGCTCGAGGGAGAACAGTACAATCTCCCATGGCACACTGCACTCCATTTATAATGGCCATGGTTTGGATTCAATCATTTGTTACAGTTCTCAGAAAGTCATTTCTCCAAAGCAAACACTCTATGAAATACAATTTTCTCTAATTATACCAGACAAACTTCAATCCAAAATGGACTTCCTGAGCTTTTATAGGCATCTGCTGCTTTAATGCTGGAAGGAAGAGCTGGCAAGTGTAGAAAAGGAACAGAGAGGCCAGAGAGATTTAATTTCCCATAAAATAGCTCCCCACAAGCTGTTTAGCTAGACCAATCCTCTGAAGATTTTTGAGATTTGTACTGCAACCCTTCCAATAAGCACTGCTTGTGTTCTCACTGCCCAGGAGATTCCACAAACACGCTCACAGATTTAGGGTGTCCCCTTTGAAAATAACCTCATGTTAACCAGCTACAAAATTAATTTAAATAAAGAGAGAAGAAAAGAATAGACTCACTTGGATGGTTTTTGCATAATTTTTAATATCTACCATAAATCTGATCACTCACACTTACACATCTGTCACACAGACTTCCTTGCTTCCACAACCAACCCACAGAAACAACAGAATACATAAAACTGGGCACACAGAGCTGCTGATTAAGAATTGACTGCAGTCATACAGCTACAACCAAACCTGCAGTGGGAAGGTACATTTATTAATTCAGTACTTAATTGACATGTGAATGACAGGTGTGTGTCATGTCCGTTGATTTTCTTTCCACACACAGATTGCATTGCACGGGATTCATTGTCACAAGGAATTTGGTTTCCCGTCCTTTTGTTATTACAGTAAAACCTCAATTTAACAGACTAATTCGGGCGAGGGGGTGTCCGTTAAATCAGAAAGTCCGTTATTTAATTTAAAAAAACCGAGCTGTCGGAGCAGCAGCCCGCCCGCCACAGGGCCGGGGCGGCAGCTCCGCAGCTCACCCGCTGCCGGGACCCGGGCGGCAGCCAGGAGCCGTCAGCCAGCCCGCCCCGGTCCCGGCTGCTGGGACCTGGGCGGCAGCCGGGAGCCGTCAGCCAGCTCTCGACAAATGGATTTCGGCTGCATCAGACTTGCTTCGAAATTTTGTCCTTTGCATCCGAAGTCCATTAAATCGAGGTCCGTTAAATCGAGGGTTTACTGTATTGTTATTATTATTACTAGTAAAGCCAACCTCATGGAATTAAAATCTGTGAATCCAGCATAAAAACTGCTGAACTCATGAATTTCGCACTTGCGCACTGGTCATAAGCAATAACCTATCAACATATTGATGCTTTTTAGGACAAAATGGCAATGTTAGAGCTGCTGTATTTCCCATTCTGTCAGCTCATCTGGTGCGAATGACTCTTCTCTGAGGTTCGCCTGTAAATATGTATTCTGAGCTGAAAACAAGTGGACTGGGAATGTGTTAGTTCTGTCATGTAATGGTTTTCTTTCAACATTGTTTCAGCTGTTTGTATTAATGGAGGATTTTTTTAAAAAATAATGGTATAAAAATGGCAACCATTTGTCCTGCTCCTGCAATGAAAACTATGTTTCTGTTATTTTTCTGGAATTCAGAGGCAGCTAGCTAATATTGTGACTTTGCACTTCTTGACAAAAAGTCCATTACAATTGGCCAACAGTTCAAATGGAATAAGTGGGTATGCTTTATTGAGTCTCTCATTGTCTTGAATAAGCTTTGGCCAGATTCCATGGACACCGATATTTAATAGGATTCCCTGTATCCGTTTTACCTTCCCCACTGTAAACAATGCACCCTACGTATAATGACCACATCACCAATGAGTTGTTGCTAGCCAACTTGGATCTAGCCATTAAAATAGGGTTTTCTTAAAGCCCACAGACACATCATCATCTCAGAAGGTCCTGGCACTGACTCCCCGGGCTAACACTTCATTCAAATTTGCAGCATGCTGGGCAGCCCCTAGGCCTTCTTCATATATTTTTGAGAAAAGTCTGGCACATGATGGACACCACCAGATACAAAAAAATCTGCTTCTGGCCCCAAGGGGGCAGAATGTTTTTTATTATTATTATTATTATTATTATTCTGCCTGCACTCAATGGATTAAGGACTTCTATTTGAAGCCATTAATGTCCTCAACAAGAGAATTATCGTAACTCCACTATAATCCCACCACAACCAAACAACCAGCTGCTTCTCACCACTGCTCTTTATTTTAAGAAGAAATGTAATGAACAAATTCCCACAAATAGCCCCAACAAAAATCTGCACTTAAGGGTTTGATTTAAACACACAGAAATTCTGAGTCAAAAGGGCTTACTTTCCACATGCAACAACAATAACAGTTGTCAAGAGAGACCACTCAGTTGGCATTTTCAAATTTATACCCCCAACATTGAACCATTCTAAGTAAAGCTAAAAAAAATACCACATTAATGGGTCAAATAAAATAAAAACTCCTTTTTTTCATGAGGCTTAATTCAGTGGAAGAGAAGGGCAGAAGTGTATTAAAATCAACCATAAAACACTCCACCAAAACATATAATTACCTCAATCATTAAGGGCTACATAAATGTTGTCATGACTTCAGTGAGCATACTTTGCCTAAGTTGATATTGTTAATACCACACAATGCTGATTTCATTACTTCTTAATCAATAATGAACTGTATTTAATAATTCTGTGTGTAGTTATGAAGGGAAATGCATTGAATGCGATGAAGTGAACAGGAATAAGAGTTTGTGAATCCTTCACAAACATTTCAAGTGCCAGAAAATATCCTGAAATATTGAGCAGTTAACAATTGCTTTTCACAGCCATGTTGGATTAAATTTTTGGACCCAGATCCTGCAAATAAACTCCTACAATAAACTCCACGTAGGTGGACACCTCCCATTGAAATGGCACACACTCAAGTTTGGCACTTAAAGTTTAGCTGATACAGTCCACATGACTCCTATCTTAGAACGGTTTCCATAAAAGCATAAATCAAGTTATCTTGCTTGGAATTTTAGCTTCTGTATCAACCTAATGATGATGGCAAACTGCAAGTAATCAACAGTGTGCACTGATTAAATCAGCTTTATAACCTTTCTGTAAGACAACAGCAGGAGAGAAGGGAAAGGAGCACAAGAGAAAAGGATTTCTGTTATATAATAAAGGCCATAATATTCAGGCCTTTTGGACACAAAATCAAGGCACAGGAAGAGACAGAATCAGTGACCTACCAATAGTCACAAACGTTAGCTGTAGCATGTCTCTTTTTATCTTAGTGTACTATGGAAAGTGCTCATTTCACAGCCTGTGGCCATTACTATGAACCCCCACACACAAACTCCCAGGACCTGTATAATCTCATACAAATACACAGCAATGCCTATATACGTACTGGATTAATTCAAACATCCAACAAGCAAAGAATGCTAAATACCATACCTTTGAGTCATAATCTTATAGGCATCTGGCAGATAACAGCGGATATTCTCCATCTGAGCAGGATCAGAGTCACAGATTTTATCATCGGTCCTACCATAGTTGGCACTTTCAATCATGATGACATCTGTTCCCGGGCAGCGAAGTTCTATTGGATAGCTCTCACAGGACAGTTCCCGTCGGACCACGGCCATAGGAACTGGGGCACGACTGAAAGCTGGAGAGGATAAAACAGAGCATTTATCTTCAGCATAGAGAATAGGATTAAAAGCAGGAACACTGCCCTTTTTATTGTTTTTCTATTGTATATTAAGACCTTTTCTAAAGGGTTTGGCTCTGGGTGATACTCATACTGGACTACCCTTGCAGTGTGCATAGAACATTGGACAAGGAGTGAGGAGACCTGGGTGCTATTTCTGACCCTACCACAGACCTGCTAGGTGACTATGGACAAGTCACTTCATCGCTCTGTACCTCAGTTTCCCCACCTGTAAAAAGGGGATGAGGACACTGACCTCCTTTGAGGTCTACTGATTGAAAAGTGCTACAAAAGAGCTAGATGATATATTATTTCCCTCAGTATTACACCATGGAGATGTTCTGTTTTTAAACAAATAGCCTTCACAAGTTACAAGAACTTTAAGCATAAAAATATTTTATTATTTCATTCTATGTGAAAACCTTCACAGAGTTACCGAGTTCCACATGTCTTTATTGCTCTTGATTAAGTGGGGAAATTACCTTTGGGATGAGACTTTGAACGCCAGGGTTCTGTGAGCTCTGTCTCTCTCGCATGGCACTCTTTGTGAGGGCACATGGGTTTGCCAGTCTCCATGGATAACATTTCCCTAACGACCTCCCTCAGTTTTGCCAGTGGCTTCAATGTATGCAGAGTTAGGCCACGGCTGAGTACTTTTCAAAATCCCACCCACAAAGTGCTCAAACTCAGCCCTGGAACTGAATCTGTGTACATCTGAATTTTGTCCAGGTCCTTCAATTGTTCCTAGAAATCGGAGTAATTTGGAAATGTGGATAACTAAGAAATGTATGGAATCAGAGAGGTAGCCATGTTAGTCTGGAATTGCAGAAGTTACAAAGAGTCCTGTGGCACCTTATAGACTAACTAAAGTATTGAAGCATAAGCTTTCGTGGGTTGCATCCGACGAAGTGGGTATTAGCCCACGAAAGCTTATGCTTCAATACTTTAGTTAGTCTATAAGGTGCCACAGGACTCTTTGTAACTTAAGAAATGTATGGGAATGCAATTTGTGGTATACTTCCTCTTTGACCCTCGTCCCCTGGGACACATCACACGACACACCCTTTGTGTCAAGTCACATTGAATTTCTCCTTTGTTCTTGATCTGACGGCGTTTCTACCATATGACCAGGAGCCTGCTTAGCAGAAGTCATTTCTTCTGGCTTTAATCAGTAAGAGAAGGGTCCTCTGATCCATCCAAGGAAAATATATTTTCTCCCTGTCCTTGCCCCTGTGTCTAAGTGACTACTGGCAAGCAGCATCCAAGGATATTGTATTCATTTCTGTATAGTGTTCTATCAGTGCGCACTGCTTTGTCATTCGTTTGTACTTTGGCTCCAGTAAATATATTCTGGCATTTAGACACTGGTAAGGATTACCCGGAGATCAGAGTTCTGTTGTTGCATCAGAGCTGCGGTCTAATCCTTGTGAACTGCTGAAAGACGTCTGTGCACTCCCCCTCTAGTTCCCCCACTTAGTATTATTTCATGTTTTAGCTCATAAAATAAATGTAACCCAGTTTTACAGAAGAAACATTCTTTCCCAGAGGTCAGATTTCTATTGTTTCCTTGATGTTTCTGTTGTCCCCATGGTTGCCAACCCTCCAGGATTGTCCCGAAGTTTCCAGGAATTCAAAATTAATCTTTCATTAAAGATTATGTCACGTGTTGAAACCTACAGGAATACGCCCAACCAAAATTGGCAACCTGAGTTTCACCGAAACGTGAACCATAGAGGGCAGGGGGGACGGGAATCATGTTTGGTCACATGTGAACATCAGTGCCTGCCAACCCAGGTGAACGCCCTCTCACAGACAAAAACACGTGCAACTCCATTTTAAAGCACATTTGGAAGGGTTTTCACAGCTCCAATTGCAAAAGGTACCAAGCGTCAAAGTTCACCCTGCTTTGTGGAACACTGGGCTAACAAGTGGCCAGGGAAGTAATCTTGTTTGCACATATTTTCTTTGGTGTTGGCCCCTTTCTAAGGCGGCCAGCTTTTGGGGAAGAGCTGTGCGAGTTCTTATTGAAGCAATTTTTATACCTATCACTGACTTTTTGAGCAGAATGGTGGCTTTTAGCACAGAGATAGGGCTGACTTCATCCCCTCCTAGTGCCAAGTTCTCAGAGAACTCTTATTAGCTGCCAGAGATAGTGGCAAGATGAAGAGTCCAACCAATGTCTGCTATTTTGGGCTGAGTCTAGGAGCTTTCTTTGTTGGCTGGCTCCTCTGGCAATCTGGATTTTCTCTTAGGGCAGACAGTAGCCATCTGTGTTTTATACACAAGGAAGAGGAAGCTTGCAATGAAAAGGGACTTTTTGGTCATTGTTTGCCCCACTTTGGGGTTTTTGGCATATACATGGACTTCAGCAGCTTGAGAGACATGGTCCAAGTACCTCTTACACCCTGTAGCCACCTCAGCATAGATGAGTCTAAATCAAATACTTCCGAAGTAGGTTTCTGCTTTTGATTTCTATATTTAATCGGAGTTGTTAAGTTATTTTATTTATTTAAACAAATCTATGCTGGCAAATTAAATTGGAGTTCAGAATGAAGCTGCCAGGAAATACCAAATTTAAACAAACAGAAATTAACCCGTCTGGTGTTCATTGGTACAAATCTGACATAATTTGTCGAGCGGCAAACTTGAGCCTATATTGTTGACCATTCAGATCACAACTGGTGTAAATTGAAGGTGGGGAGTTACTACTAATTACGTGTTTTTTGTTAGAATATATGGATAACTGAGGGATTTCAGTCTGACCCTGTCACTCTAACCTCAAATTGATGCTACAGAAGTCGACTCTACAGACAGTGACAGTTAACCTACGGCAGCATGAGCCCCGAATATTGGTAAGTTATATGGGTCCGTGGTGTCCGTGCTCCACCAATATTCAGGAGCATGGGCCCAGCTCCACTAATATTTGAGCTTATATTTTCAGAGACATCCCATCCATAGGGCAGACTGGCGCAATTGCCCCGGACCCCACTCTTCGGGGGGCCCTGCACTTGAGGGGGACACAGGGTCCAGGCAGTCTGGGACTGGCAGCAGCAAACAACCCAGCCCCAGCCTCAGCCTGTGCCAACCCGCCCCTTCCCGCCTCTGCTGCCTATCCAAATACTACAGGCTCCTTTGATATCACTTTAAAAATATACCCTCAGTGGGCAGCATTAGTTAGTACAACCTACCCCCAGTGAGCCCGGCAATTTCAAAACAATGCCTCCCCCCCCTCTCGCCTTTGAACAGCCTCCCCTCTTTACAAACTCCATCTCACACACGGATCCTTATGGAAGTTCCTAAACAAGTGACCTACTTGTTCATTTGTGGGGCAGACAGGAGGAGGGAGCATCCAGGGACATACAGAGTCTGAGCAGGGTAAAGTGCTTTATTTCAGACCAAGTCAGGAATGACAGCGACTCAACATGACTCCTGGATGTTGTGAGCACTTTCAAAGGCTCTGAAATGCCTCCTGCCACATTGATTTTCCAAATAGCTCAGTACCCCACTGCTCCTATTGAAATCAAGCACCTTATTCAGATTAAGTGCCTTATTCAGGAGCCTAAATGCAGATGCGGGAATCACTTTTTTTAAAAAAAAAATCTTGACCTAAAAGATATGTGGTGCAAAAATCAATGGTAAGAAGCTAGTGTCTCTTCACATTCAAATGTTACAGCTATCCCAGCACTCAGTAAGAACAGCTGCACAGTGTTTTACTTAAAACCACTGAAGGCAGACCTAGTGACAATTTTACTTTTGTAATGACATCCAGGACAACCTACTACATAACCTCATGCTGCTGAAATTACACAGGGTCAAACAGTAACTTAGAGTGAGATGGTAACAGTAATGACAGGATTTATCTAGGCAATACAGAATTTCTTCTTGTGTGTTAATTTCTAGTGTTGGAAATTTAAACAAGGCATCAAAATCTTTTGCTTTCCTCCTAACCCTCTTCACTTTTGACCTCAAAACATAATTACCTCTTGTCGTGCCTGTAGGGCATCCATTGGCTTGTAAATATTACTGCTTTACTTAATCAAATGCTAAAATATCCTTTACATTACATGTATTCTCGGTTGCGACAGACTTGCTGAGTTTCATTACAGTTAGAAGCATGATGGAAGCAGATGTACTGTTAAAAAGATTGTGGGTTGATGTTTTTAATTAGAATTCATGTCCAATGTCCCCTGAAAAAACATTGCAAGCTAGATTTTCAAAGTGCATTTTAAGTGTACATGTTGGGGCAATGATGTAGAAAAATGCACAGGCAAATAAATAATTATTTTCAGTAATTCTGTGCAAGTAAAAACATGTGAACCGCCTAGTTCAACACCTTACTGCTCCCAATTGCAAGATCATCATTTTCCCCCCACAAATTCAGGGATATGTTTTTGTGTTTGAAATTTCTCACTAGCCAACAACCCCATATCAGGCCTGGATTCAGAAAAAAACTAATCTATTCAGGAAGGCTGCTTAAGTATGTCCTTAACTTTAAATCACTGAAGTCACTGGGTCTTAAGCACTTACTTAAAGTTAAGCATAGGCTTAAGTGCTTTACTAAATTGAGGCCCTTGTTTAGAATACTTGCCTTTCTATTTAAAACAAAGTATTATTAGTGCCCTAGTTTGCAGTACATAAACATACATCTAAATGCTTCTTTTTCCCCCTCTGGCCTTTGTCATCAAGAAGAATATTAGTGCAAAGTGAAAATTCATTTAAAGACTATTACTGCAAATGTTTGTTTAACTGAAAAGGACTCTCCCCTTTGTGAATCCCCATTAATTACTCACACTTATTGATTCTGGTCTGTCGAACATTCTCTGAAATGCTTGTTATTTCAAAGTGGCTGAAAAACTAACTCATGACCGGAATATGAGGCTAGCCATCTCTCTCTTTTTTCTCACTACACAGACTGAAAATATTTAATAGTTAGGAATTGTGCATCCTTTTCTGCTTATGTGGGATTGGGGGGGTAGGGGAGGGGACAAAACAAAAACAAAAAACTACACTGTTCCTAGAACAGGAAAGGGTTAAAGATCTGTCCTTGAGACAGAGGCCGATACTGGCCTGTCTCTGCCACGCCTCCCAGGGTCCTTTGCAATGTGGAATAAATGGATAAAGGCCATGGTTCACCATGGGATTAGTCTAATTTGCTCCCACTGATGGAGCTACGCTGGCATAAAAGTAACCAAGTAGTAAATTGGGACTCCTACATTCACCTTTAACTCTAGTGGCTCGCAAGATAGTGCCTGATAGAAGCTTGTAGATATTCAAGTCGGAGTCTGTAATGAGATAATGTAATGACAGTCCCTATGAAAAAGGATAAATGCACACAAATCAGATATTAGGAATTAGGAAAACCTGTAGGAGAACACTTCAACCTGCCTGGACACACAATTACAGATTTAAAAGTCACCATACTGCAGCAAAAAAAAATCAAGTCCAGACTGCAAAGGGAAACTGCAGAGCTACAATTCATTTGCAAATTCAACACAAACAGTCTCGGATTGAACAAAGACCTACACTGGCTTGCTAATTACAAAAATAGCTTCTCCTCTCTCCATGTTCACACCCCAAATTCAAATGCTAGAAGAATAACCCACCCTCCCTGATCGGAGATAACAAGCTGGTTCAGCCTAATTGGACTAACCTTTTTACCTCCCACCTGGTTCTTGCCTACTTTTCTATACCTGCCTCTGGACACTTCCACTGCTTGCATCCGACGAAGTGAGTATTAGCCCACGAAAGCTTATGCTTCAAAACTTTATAGTTAGTCTTTAAGGTGCCACAGGACTTTGTTACCTCTGTAATGAGATAGTGATCTGAATGATGCGTTTCTTGAGTCTGCTGTCTCAGGAGTCAATAGGACTAGGAAAGAATGTTGTGTACCACTGGGAAGCAGTGCATGCGCACTAGGGGAAGTTGGATGGTCTTGTGGGGAAGGCCCTTGATTTCAGCATTGCCATTATGTCAGCCCCCCAAAAACCATGAGATTGGCTTAAAAAACATGAGGTTAGAAAACTAAAAGGGTTTTTATTTACTATCTGATTTCTGAAACTATGTTTCACTAGGGTGATATTTTTGGGCTTTGCAGGGCTAGACTTCTTTTTAATTGATACGGAGATTGTCACTTAATCGGTTGCCTCCAAAGGTAGCTACAGCATTCGAACCAAGAATCTGAAGTGTGTTCTAAAATCTGAGAGTGACACGGTGCGGAGAATGCTTTCAAGTGTCTTAAAAGAGCAACACTCGAATGCAGAAACTACCAAACCTGATCCACAAGAAAACCAAGGTTTAAGGATCTGAAGTGCCTTCCAAAATCTGAGAGGAACGAGGCGTAGTGCATACTTTCAAAAGACTGAAAAGGGCAACACTCTGATGTGGAAACTACAGAACCCAAACCACCAAAAAAGAAAATCAACCTTGTGCAGGTGGCACCTGACTCGATTGAAAATGCACATGCGTCAGTCTGCACTGCTCTCAATCGTTATCAAGCAGAACCCACCATCAGCATGGACACATGTCCTCTGAAATGGAGGTTGAAACATGAAGGGACATATGAATCTTAAACCAATCTGGCGCATAAATATCTTGTGTTGCCCACTACAACTATGCCATGTGAATGCCTGTTCTCACTTTCGGGTGACATTGTAAACAAGAAGAGGGCAGTATTATCACCTGCATATATAAAAAAAGCTTGTTTGAGTGATTGGCTGAACAAGAAGTAGGACTAAATGGACTTGTAGGCTCTAAAGATTTACTTTTTTTTTAATGCAGATTTTTTGGACATAATTCTACATTTGTAAGTTCAACTTTCATGATAAAGGGATTGCACTACAGGACTTCAGGTGAATTGAAAATAATATTTATTTTGTTATTTACAGTGCAAGTATTTTTAATCAAAAATATATAAAGTGAGCACTGTACACTTTGCATTCTGTGTTGTAATTGAAATCAATATATTTGAAAATGTAGAAAACATCAAAATATTTAAATAAATAGTATATTATTGTTTAACAGTGCAATTAATCATGATTACTTATCACACGATTAACTACAATTATTTTTTTAATCATAAGATTAATCACAATTTTTTAATCTCTTGACAGCCCTAATGGAAAGTATTAGATAATTCATCTATAGACTTCAGAAAAGACTCTTCACAGACAAGCATTCCTACCAGAGTTGGGTGAACAGTTCCACACACAGTAAGAAGGTCTTTGAGCCCCATGTAGTCACCTGGGTCCAACAACAGCCTAACCTCAGCCGTGGCTCAACTATGACAGACTGATTGGGCACAAACATGACGGCATTTGTATAATGACATCACATCATGCGGCAGCCTCAATAATCCATAGCCCCATCAGGTCCATTCATTGTCCACCTCTGGAGCACAGCTCGTACCACCACCAAATGTGTGTGTATGGGGGGGACTCATGGAAGTGTCTTGCTCACCACAAGACTGAGAAAAAAACCTGTTTTATAAAAATTCCTACAATCACCACCATTGATTTGTATTAACGTAGCACATTGGAACCCCAACCAGGGACCAGCGACCTGTTTTCTAGGTGCTGAACGCACAGAACAAAAAGACAGTCTGTGTGCCGAAAACCTGAACAAGACAAAGAGACAAGAGGGAGCACAAGGGAACTGGAGGTTCTCTCTGTTCCACTTCTGACTTGTGGATGATTGATGGAGTTGCATAAGGAAAGGACTATGTAGGGAAAGTCTATATGTATGTGGATCCATCCTCAGTTAGCGAGTCAGTCTGCCAAACCAGAGACAAGGGTGAGTGATCAGCACTCAGCGATCATCCATTCAAAGTAAATCACCATGGGGGCAATAGGTTTGCTCTACTTGGGAGCAGACACTTCCTCTTTGTGTCTGAAAGGATGGGGACTTGAGAGTAATGGGAAGCTACCAAAAAGCAGAACAAAAGGAGCATGTGACCTCAGCAGGAGGCTATAAGGGAACTCTGGCAGGGAAAGAGCTATCTTGCACCAGGTTAAGATGAGGGAGGCTGCTGCAGGGGTAAGGGAGGAAAAGGGACGGAGGACCCCGCCTGGACAGAGATAATCCCTTATCTGGGTTCCGCCAGCTGGACAGTGGGTTCCAACACTCGGACGATGGTGCCAGATAGGTCTGCGCCTTCTGCCCGTGTAGGAACCCAGAGACTGGGGCAGGAGCTGGACTCCACTCAGGATTCCGGAGCTTGAAACACGCCAGGGATCCAGAGCCCAGAGCCCTGGAGTCTCCCTACAACAGTCCTCGTGAGTGGCCAAGAAGGGGTGGTTGCTCGGATGTGTGACATGGAAAGAAATGGTTACAGCACACCAGCAATATAGCCGGGGTTGAGTTTTTACAGGCATCACACCACAGGAAAGGTTCAAGGAAGGAGGACAACGAGGTGGCTCTTTAGAAGTTTTTCGGTCACAAAAATTGTGGTCACAACAAACATCTGGCCTTAGGCTCAGGTGCAGAAAAGCATTTAAGCACATGCTTAACGGAGTCCCCTTTAAATCAACTGCACTGCTCATGTGCTTAAAGCTAGGCATATGCCTAAGTGTTCTGCAAGATCAGGGCCTTAAATGTCATTGAAGTTTGATCCACCTTAGTAGTTAAATCACAAACCAAAGAGACTTTCGATTGAACCCCCAGCATACAACTTTAGATTCCACTTTTTAGGTCCCAGTTCAGCAAGGTATCTGAGCACCTACTTAACGTTAAGCATAGGCGTGCTCCCACCCACTTACTACAATAGTCAGGAGGGTAATAGGTCTTTGTGACATAGAAATCTTCCAGCCTGGTGCTGCAGTATCTGAAAAGATGGACACAGAGCGACACATGGATGCAGATACTATAAGTGAGGAAGGTTTCATGTTCCCAAGTTCAGTGAAAAAGTGTCTGATGTTCTGACTCACATGGCTGTGGAAGGAGTGAATAGGAAAAAGTTGCAACATGATCAATTCTTAATGAGATGATGGAGTCATGAAATAGACTTTTCTTTCCTAAGACTGCCTGAAATATCTAAGGGGGAACATTTAAAATTTCCATGAGTCTGAAAAGGCACCCAGGAGAGGTCTCCAGAGAGCTTTTCAGAAGCCAGTCCGCTGAAGGTTTATATCTAGGCTTTAGGTACTTTTTCTGAGTTGGCAACATAGTACAGGGTAAAATCTATGTGGACCTAACACAGACAGCTTGAGGAGAGGGAAGAAATTGTTGAGGGCAAATCAAGGGAGAGATTCCAGTCAAAGTTGTTTTAGCAATGAGCAATGCTCTGCATAATTCAAAAGATTGTTAATTTGTTGTTGTGTGATATAGAGAGAATGGCTCTAGCATGAGAATTGTTTTCTCACCCATTGTTTATCACATACAGTAGCTCTTCCTTATTGAAGATGCATTGAATTCTAAGTGACAGGCACCAATATCCAGGGAAGTTTATTGAAAGGAAGCCCAGTTTATTCACAGCTATTTATCAGTAGTTTCGCTCTCTAATAGGGTTAGCAAATGAGCTATGCTAATGCAAAGTCTGTTAGCTAACCTTTAAATTGTGTTAGGTTACTTAACCTTTGATGTGAGCCTCTTGCAATATAAAATAAAGGGGGAAATGTTTATAGATCATCAGATCTGTCCTCTATTCCTCTACCAATCCCTTTCCCAGCCTTCTCTTCCTGAGCTTTTAATTTCCCTTAGACTGTATCATCAGTATAAGACCAAAACCAGGTCCATGCACTTGAACATGAAGCCAAGGGACAGTTATCTAAGGTCTGGATGCCGCAAGCACTTATTGCGTATGTATTGCTCATTTCTGTGATTAGTCCTGACATACATAGATTTCACCTTCAGCATGTGTATATTTGTGGCTCTGCAGCAGGCTCACATTCTGTTAATATTTTGGACTTCAACGGCATTCTTTATAGTTGCATTTCTGTTCATCTTTAAGTTAAAAAATATGTGTTTAAAGATATAGGTGGTGTATATACACATGCTGCTTGAAAGACATACTCCATCTTTAATTAGCATGAATCTACATACAGAGTATGCAACCAAACACAAATTTCTACTATGAGTCCTTAATGGATGCATGGTAATTGTTTGTAATACATTACTGACTCACGCAATACGTTACCTCTTCTGGCACCAGGATTTGTTGGAGTCCTTAGATCCAGAATGGAGCTTTAGTCAAAATATCTGTAAAGGTCGATAACCTATTAATGTATACCCTATCCAGAGTTAGCAATTTTAAAATGACAGTCTTACCATTCTAGAAGAGGGACAGTGTGGGTGTGGTAATATATTTTGTTGGACCAACCTCTGTTGATGAAAGAAACAAGCTTTGTCACTGAACAGACCTGAAGAAGAGCTCTAGGTAGCTCAAAAGCTTGCTTTTTTGCACCAACGCAAATTGATCCAGTAAAAGAGGAGATCTCATCCATATTGTCTCTCTGATATCCTGGAACCAACATGACTACAATGACACTGCAAACATTCTAGTGGATACGGTTGCCTTATTCATGTAAATTTAAACCAGGCCTGACTATGCCTCTTTCACTTTTCTCTAATGCTGAAGTGCTCCAGATCGAGAGTCACAACTAGGGGCTGGTCCCCACTACGGGGAGAGGTGGGGATCGACTGCAGATACGCAACTTCAGCTACGTGATTCGTGTAGCTGACGTTTGCGTATCTGCAGACGACTTACTGCTCATCCCCACGGCGGCGGCAGTCGCAGCACGCTCCCCCGTCGACTCCAGCTTGCGCCTCCTGGCAAGCTGGAATTCCGGAGTCGATGGGGGCGCCACGAGCGATCAATTTCTCACGTCTTCACAAGACGCAAGAAATCAATCGCCAGAAGATCGATCGCTACCCGCCGATCCGGCGGGTAGTGAAGACATACCCTACAAAGATTAGCAGCCCTGTTAGTCTGTATCCGTAAATAAGATGAGGAAGACTTGTAGCACACAAGTCTTCCACAACTAATAAGAGCACTCAAAAGTAATCTTGTAAATCTCTCACAGGGTGTGGTTTCTCTGAAATCAAAGAATACACGTTGGCTCTTTTGTTTTGAATCAATGAACAAGCCTTTGTTACTTTGCACATCTGAGAGCGGTGATTGATTTCTGCAGAGGCCTGGGAGAAAGAGAACAAAACAGCTTGCTTCTAGGAATGCTAGACAGAGAGAAAGAAGATGATCAGATTCCTGGGCTAGAGAAGACAAGCAGCTAAGATGGACCCAGAACATATAATTGCAGTTTAGCAAAGGAAGACTTCAGAAGGAGGGTAAATCTGTTAACTGATCTATGCATCATAACACTGTCACACAATCAACTCTGAAATGTTTGCTTTGTGTAACAGATACCGTAACCAAGGAGGGTTTAGGGTTACAGTGACTCTGGATCAATAATACTATATAGTTAATGTACGGGTTTAGGCAATAAAGACACTGCAGCAGGTCTGTGTCTTGCTGGGATATCATCATGCCTTGGGCAAGTTGGGCATCATGCCAAAAGCTGAGCATAGCAGTGTAATAGCCCAATCACCACACACCCCGGAGCAGCTGAATGTGATTACGCTGCAGGACATACTAAAACTGAGTGAATTATTTGATTTGCAACAGCGCAAGAGAGATCAGAATCGGACTCTTTGAATATGAAGTCTTTGCGCAGGGACTGGGGGCCTAGGCTATGCATCTCGTATAGTCCTTTGAGACTAAACGAGTGCAAAGCGCTAGAATGGGAGTGTTTGACACCCGCTTTGCAGAGGAGTAAATGACTACACCAGGGGCATGGCAATAGAGAATTAGGCCCTTTCACTTCTGTCTGTAAGTTGCAATGTACTCCTGTGATGTACCCTAAATCATCATCATTAGAAAATGGCCCTGTGCAAATATTGTAGCAAGGCAAAATTTGTATCCGTTGCTTATGTCCCTTTGCGTGCAAAAGGAGTAGGGCAGCCAACTTTCTAACCACACGACTGAATACCCGTGTCCCATCCTCCTGCTCCATGGCCTCACCCGGCCCTTCCCTGAGGCACCGATCCCGCTCATCCCATCCACCCACCCTCTCCCCCCATCCCACTCTCTTTCACCAGGCTGGGGAAGGGGGTTGGTGTGCAGGAGGGGGCTCAGGGCTGGGGCAGGGGCTTGGGGTACAGGCTTCAGAAGGGAGTTGGCGTGTGTGTAGGGGGGGGGGGAGTTCTAACCAGGGACAGGGGGCTGGGGTGTGGGAGGAGTTTCGGGGTGCAGGTTCTGGCTGGCTGCTCCCTGAAGTGGCTGGCATGTCCATCCCCTGGAAGAAGGCATGGCCAGGGGGCACAGAGCTCCCATGGCCACCCCTGTGCCTAGGAGTCGGACATGCTGGCTTCTTCTGAGAGCTGGGCAGGGAGCCTGCCTTAGCCCTGTTGCGCGGCTGACCGGACTTCTAGCACTCTGGTCAGCACCGCCACCCGGGTCCCTTTTCAACCAGGCATTCCTGACAAAAACCAGACACAACCCTAAAAAGGAGTTTGATTAGGTTAGAAGCAAGTTAAGTTAAAAGAACTGACCGAAAATAAAAGAAAAATGTTTCAAACACAAGCACCTTGTTTCACGTTAATCACAGTCATGGAAATGTAGGGCAGAGAGGTATCTCAAGAGGTCCCCTTGTACTCCCCCCAACTCCTCCTGCTCTGAGGCAAGATTAAGTAGATCGAGATCAGCAGGAGGTTAACTAACCTACTGTTAATTTCCAGTAATGGGGATTCCACAACCTTCCTAGGTATCTGCTCCAGTACTGAAGTACCTTTAGAATTGGAAAGGTTTTTTTCCCCTTAAACTCTAACCTGAATCTCCCTTGATGCGAACTAAGCCAATTACTTCTTGTCCTACCTTCAGTGGACATGGAGAACAATTGATCAATGTCCGCTTTGTAACAGCCTTTAACATATTTGAAGGCTGTTAACATGTCCGCCCTCGGCCCTCTCTTCCCTTGACTAAACGCTCAAATTCTTTCCAGTTTCTCTCATCGGTCAGGTGTTCTAAATATCTTCTCATTTTTACTGATCTCCTCTGGACTCTCTCCAGTTTGCTCACATCTTTCTAAAAGTGTGGCACCCAAAACTGAACACAGTACTCCAGCTGAGGCCTCACCAGGACCAAGAAGAGAGGGACAAATACCTCCTGTCTCTTACATATGACACTCCTGTTAATACATCCCAGAAATGGCATTTGCCTGTCTCACAACTGTATCACATTTTTCACGGATTCAATTTGTGACCCATTATAACCCACAGATCTCTTCCTGCAGTACCACTGCCCAGCCACTCATTTGGCATTTTTTATTTATTCATTTGATTTTTCCTTCCTAAGCACAATACTTTGCACTTGTCTTTGTTGAATTTCATTATTTTTATATCAGACCAATTGTCCAATTTATCTAGATCGTTTTGAAATCTAATTCTGTCCTCCAAAGTGCTCACGCAAACACACGCACACACCCCAGCTTGATATCATCTGCAAATATCACAGGCACACCCTCCAGTCCATCATCCCAGTCATTAGTGAACCCATCGAATAGTTTTGGACTCAGCACAGGACTCCACTTGATACATCTTCTCTGTCTGGCAGCGAATGTTTCACCTACTTCCTTTTTCTTCCTTCCCCATTCCTGATATACTGCCCAGTTCTCACCTCCACGTACCCATTTTCCGACCTGCTCTAAGGCTTTCTACATCTTTCATTCCCCTCCCACCGACCTTTACTGATTTCTAAGCTATGTTAAATGCTGGGACTCCGTTGTCGCCCGGCCTCCAGCTCTGCAGCGAAGAGCAGCCTGCTTGTGTCTCCTGGGGAGCATCGCTCACAGCGGCCCAGGGTAGTTTGCTCTGGGGAAGTGCTCAGTCCCGAGTGTGCCCCAGCCCAAAGGAGCTAATTTGCCAACAATCCACATAGCAGCTTTGAGATAGCCAGGCAGGTCTGGTACAGGTGGGACGGTCACGGCCTTCCCCTCCCAGGGCTGCCCCAAGTAAGGGGGGGCAGCCCTCCCTCCCTTCCACACACCTCAGAAGAGATGGGGGTGGGGAGTCCCGTAGGAAGCCAGAGAAGGGGAGCTAGAGGAATGCTGAGTTTTTACAGCACCTAACCCAAGGGGGGCCTGCCCCATGCCAGGGCTCCTGGGCGTGATAACGCACACCACCATCACCAGCCGCAGCAGGGATTGCTGAGGGTGGGGTGCGTGGTTGCTGGGTGGGAGAAAAGCTGGAGGAAGGGTTCCCACAGGTCGTACTGCCCCTCCCCCCATTCCATTTCCACGTTAGCCCCTGCTCCCCACAACAGATCCTGCTCTGTCTTTCTCTCCTGCCTTGCCCCACGGGCCCTCACCAACCCTGCCTGCGGACACTCAGGTTACCAACCTCACCCCCCCTCCCCCACAAACCTCCCTCTCCACTGCTCCTCGTGGCTGGGACCAGCAGGGGAAGTTGCGAGTGGCCCAACAGAGCAGCCCCTGCTCAGCAGGCACTACAGAGTCCAGGCTGATCCGCAGCACAACCGGCCCGCCCACTGAGAAGCTAGCTCTGGCTGGGCTGCATGCAGGAGTGTCATGCTCAACGCCGGACCCTGCCGGGGCCTCCACCTGCCACAGAAGGGCCCTCGACAGGCCAGGGAAGAATTCCTTCGGCAAAGGGACAGTACAAGTGATCCTACGCTTCCTGCACCTCCCTGCTGGGGCAGGACAGGAGCTGGACCCGGGCACGACGGGTGTGCGCATAGCCTGGGCTGCACAAGCTCCAAGCAGTCATGGGGGGCGGCGGCAATTCAGAGTGCCCCCAGGGCTGCTCTAACTCACCCCAGTGGCCCCTCCAGCTGTCAACAACCCAGGCAGCACAAAAATACAAACCCTCCCTTTGCACCTTCCCATTGGATGTGCCTCTCCGAAGCTTCAGTCCAGACTCTGCCCCGGCTCCAAAGCCGCCCTGGGCCATGTCTCTAAGCTAGGCCCGCAAGAGTCCTGTCTGCTCCCCCTCCACCACTCAGTGGAGAACAGTAATGCGGGCTAGTGAAGGGCAATAACAGAAGGCCCTCACATGAGGAAGACACAGGGATAGCCCCCTTCTGGCATTGCTCAGGCCTGACACTATGGGGTTTGCAGGCCAGTCCCAATGTGTGAAACTGTTCATAATCTCTCCCTCCCAGTTACCCACACACAGGTGATGGGAAATCCAGTCAGCCTGGGGGATATTGCTCCATACTAAGGAGAAATGCTCACAAGAAACTCAAAGCACCGAAGGAAAAAAGGGGAGGAAGGAACAAACCCAAGACTAAATTATCCCATGCACAAATAAACACATTCTTCACAAGTACCCAGATTTCCTGCCAACGCCAACGGGAGCATTCGGTTCTATGCAGCTGTGAAAGGGTCCCGCCTTGGCATGAGTGACCCATTAAAACGCGTGCTCAGGAGCTGCTCTTCTGTTCCTTTCAGGGGTTCTCAGAATACTTTACGCACCAGAGTGAGCTGCACCCCAGCTAGGAGTGAAGCAAGACGACAGCGGGAACGGTTGCGCGTGTGTGTGACTGACAGACAGACAATACTGCTGCAAGAAAGAGGATTGGCATGGCCATAAAGAAGTCAGTTGGTTCCAGTTAGTAAATCACCTGCTGGGAAATTCAGGAGGCATTAGTGGGAAAGATTCTGCATGTTGTTCCCTTAGTTTTATTGTAGAACTCACAGACAGGAGAGAGAGAGAACCCAGCCTCCACTGGGTACTATGAAAAAGTGCAACTCCACATACCGAATCCTCAAGCACAGCAAATAGCTTATCGCTCAAAAGACCCCTCGGGGAATCTCAATGTTGGAGTGGAACAGTGCTGCAGCTTACCTCCACACACAGAGCACAGCCGAGAAAGAAAGCTAAGCTCCTGGCTACTCTACATCCGTCCAGATTGTCCCAGAACTCACTCATCCCAAGAGGCCTGTGGTAGCAGCTGGGACACAGTCATGGAAGACACACATGGTGGAGGAAAAAAAAAACTACAAAGCTGTTCTGTGGACACATCCCCTTGGGGTTTGCTGCAACCTTGTAAAAAGAAGTGTCACAAACTGGATACAAAGATGGGGTGATAGCCGTACTGTGATATGGCCGGAATGGTTACCAGCTCAGTCTTTTTTCCCCTTTAGGATGAGGGACAAGAAAGAAGGGAATGACTAACATCCTTCCCCCACATCAGCTTGCTGTCTGTACCGCGCACCAGGACAATCATTTCATCTCAGATGCAAGCTACAAAACTTCCCTGCCACACGTGTAATAATCTCGATTCAAAGTGGGTATAATGGTTAGACAAGAAAGGTCAACATAGCTTGTATTGTCAGAGGGACTGAGAACGCTATCCAACAGCAAAGGCAGTCGGCCCATTGGGTATCAGCTTTGTCCATCTTCGCCAAGGGGCCTCAAACTGATTTAAAAGGATAGGGATGAGAGAAAACAGAAAGAAAGAAGAAACAAACAGAAGTGAAGCAGAGCAGACTCCAATCAGCAGCATAGGTCTCAGCAGTATTCGGAGAGGCTAATCTATTTGATAAAAACACAATCACATTGTTCGGATGGAGTACAGGCCTAAAGGAGACCAGAAAATAACTGCCAGTGATTACACAAAAATCACACCCCTTCAGTTTCCCAGGTCATCTCTTATTTTAACCATTTAAAACAATCACAGCCCCGCCTTCGCTCCCATTTGCTTTCACTCCCATTTTTTTTTCCTTTAGCATTTGTCCTTTTACCTGAAATTCTAAGCAGAAATGTAATCATGGGCATGGCCCGGTAGCAGAACGAGAGGTCACACAGAGGACCACATTTCGAAGACACTCTTACGTTACACACTTTGAACACTTTTTTTTCAAACTCATGTGTCCAAAATTAGGCCCTTAAGTTAACCATCAACAAGCAGTCTCCTTTCTAGATGTGCTGGACATGTGTAGCTGCCCTTCTAGTCTGTGCAGAGTGGGCTGTGCTACCAACCAGAGAGCCAGGAAGCAAAAGAGGCTGTGACTCCAGGTGGGTGCATATTGCCAGTCGCTCCCCTCAAGAAGTGTCGATCAGCAGCAGCGATCATGTATGCAGACTGCAAGGGAGCCAGGTGGAAGCAGAATGGGGGAAGTGGGTATCCTGATAGAGATAATTACTGGTGAGGAAGTGTAGTATATCTTGTCTTCCTTCCAAAGAACTCCCGGTGCCTCATAAAGACTGATTTATTCAGACTCCCCATGCTCCTGTGAAGTAGACCTGGTAATGTCCTTCTCAGTGCTGGCACCGTGGAGAAATACACTGTAATTCTAGTCTTCCCACAACATGCCCCAACTCTGCTGCCTGTTTCCTCAACACAAGAACCACAATGTGTAATCTGTGCCTCTATAGCTGGTTTCTTCCTTCCCCTTCCACACTGCAGCCCTCACACAACCTGCTGGGTTTACCCTCCCCGACCATCCAACCTGACTCCCTGCTTCTGCTCCCCATTCTATCAGTTGGCCCAGGAACCAGCTGTTGGCAGTAGGGTTGGCTAGAAGCCCATGTGCAAGGATCAGGGAGGGTTTCTGGCTTTAGGGAATGAGACTCACTCTAGACAGGCGTCCTGCTCTGCCCTTTCCCCCTGCTACTGGACACACTCTCCAGCCTATGGATTCACACCAAACCCGACTCCCAAGCCTTAAAGCAGCAAGTTTCTACTTATCTTCTTGGGGCTTGGCCACCATGTTGGAGGCCTAATTATACCATAACTATTCGTCAAACACACCGCATCCTATAACCAACAGGAAGGTGCAGCTGTCCAACAGCTATACTGATGTGTAAAAAGAATGAATTGGGATCCATGGCCCTATTTTAAAATCAAGGCAATTCTACATTTTAACAATCAAATTAATTTCAAGGCTTCATATTGTTCTTGCCATTTTAAATCACCATAATAAAGATACAGTATTTCTGGGTGGTGATAAAACATTTCCCCGTGATCTCAAGCTTGGGTTTTATTAATACGAATCACTCAGATTTGGCTGCTTCCTCTCCAGCAAGTTTCGCAGGGGATCCACACAATAATTCAGGCTGGATTCCATTTTTGTCCCATGCATTGGAGGCACTTACTTACCAAACTGAACTGAACGTATTATGTTGTATAAACGGTACATGATGTGAACATTGCAATTATGGGTTTACCAACCACAAGCTAAACCTCCCACAATATAGTTCTTACCATGGTATGTGAAACTGCATGTGAATGCTGTAACATGAAAACAGGCACGAACCACAGACAACTGGAGTGTCATTTCAGAAACAAGCTACCGAGGTCCTCAATTTTTGCAATCAATCATGAAATATAGGAATCAAGTTCCTGGAAATGATACATTACTGGGTCACAGAGAATCCACGGCAGCAAACAAATAATGCCAAAAGGATAATATTTTTTGTGTAAGGGCAGTTACATACTTTGCATGTTTAATAAGCAGCTCTCCAGCTAAAAAGCTATATCTGTGTCTTAATAATAACCGGCCTGTGGCGGGGTGTCCGCCCGCCCCCTACCGGAAGGGGCTTGGAAAAGCCCCAAAAGGGGTTTAAAACAGGCAGGGAAGGGGCTGTAGCCAGGGAAGCCTGCAAACTCCCAGGCTGATTGGGAGTTAGGTGCAGCTGTGTGGCCACGCCCCAAACGCTCCCAGCCAGGATATAAAGGCTGGGAGGCAGAGAAGCGGGGGAGAAAAAGTCTCCTCTGCATTTAGAGGGAGACAGAACTGCTGCAAGGAAGCCTAAAGGAAGGTACTAGGCTGGGTGCAGGACTGGGGCTAGGTGGAAGGAGCTGGGCAAAGCTCTAGCCTGAGAGCCCCAGGCTGCAGGTGCAGGCAAGGGCCTAAAGCCAGTCTCCCCTATGACTAGTGGGAGACAGGGCCTGGCTGCACGGAGCCTGTACCAGGGTACCCAGACAGGGATAGGGCGTGGGTGAGGCAGCTGGGAGCCAGGGAGCTTAGGCCCTAGCGAGAAGGCCCCAGCTTGCTGAGCCTAGAGAAGGCCTGACCCACGGGGTACTGGAGGTTGCCAGGAGGTGGCCCAGGGCTGGTGATAGCAGTAGCAAGCCAACCCCTTCTTGCCGGGGATGAGAAGCCAAGATACTGCAGTCTGCCCCAGTGAGCGGGGGCAAGTAGTGACTGACAGTGGCATACTCTGAGGCGAGTTGGGGATAGTGGGTGGTGGGTTCCCCGGGGAGGGGAGACCCTAAAACCAGGGGGTACTGCAGGGTGCAGCACCCTCAGCAAGGGGCTCCGGGGTCCGGGAAGGGCACGGAGCCAGGTGTGGAGAAGCGGACGTCGGTCGGCAGAGGGCGCTCCTGGGCCAAAAGAGCTAATTCCCGAGACGACCAGACGGGGGCGCCGCAGGGGTGAGTGACCGACCCCGTTACACTGGTGGAGAATGCAGGCACTAGCGGTCCGCCCCTGATACAAGGGGCACGGCACGGACAGCGGACAGTGCCTAGAGGAACTGAGGCAAGGACTGGAATTGCCTGAGAGACTATTTCGGGACAATGGAACCCGAATATGGTGGGCTGTATGTTTGGGACCACCCAGAGGCTATCCCTGGCCGGGTCCCAGGGCCAGATTACCGGCAAGACTGGGCTGAAGACCGCCAGGGGACCCGGGAACGCCAGGAGAGCCTGAAGGAGGTGCAGATGGCCCTCCATGAACAATTGGGACCGCTGATAAAGGAACAGCGGGCCCTGGGGCAGCTCCTCAGGAAAGAGTTTCGGAGGAGGCCCGAGAGGCCTGACGCCCGGGGCAGGAGGCCTGGGGCGCGGCCAAAGACTTGTTATGCCTGCGGAAGGCCAGGACATTTAAGAAAGAACTGTCCCTATGGGACTGGGGGCAGGAGGGTGTACCCCGGATGGGGGCGCACCCCTCACATATGCTGCTGGGTGAGCGAACCCAAGCGGTGGGGACCTTGTTGGGCCTGTGGCCAGGGGGGGCACCTGAAGAAAGACTGCCCCGCCCGCAGGAGCCCGAACCAGGGTAGTCCAAGGGGGGCTGGCCCTGAGAGGAATAGGGCCACAAGGTCTAGGCCCAGGGCAGCCAAGAGGCAGGGAACCTGTTGGGGCTGCCAAGGGCCAGGCCACATTAGGAGGCACTGCCCCCTTAGGGAAACTAAGGTGGGGCTTAGAAAGGTGCCTGAGGGTCCAGAAGGGCCAAAATTGAAGGTGGAGGTGGGGGCAGCGACCGGGGCCCTGAAGGAGGTTGGGACCCAGACGGTCGCTGTAGACACCGTCCGCCAGGGAGCCCGCATGGGGGGAGGACCCCCTGAAGGGGCCAAGAGGGCCACGGTGGGGACCCAGACCCTAGTAGGGGGAGATAGGTGGCTCCAAGTGGTGCGGGGCCTGCGGGAAGAGAGGGATTACCTACGGGCCCAGCTGCGAAGGACCCAAGGGCGTTAGGGATTCTTTCCCCCCCCCCCCCCCCCCCGTCGGTGGTATCTTAAGGGGGGGGATGTGTGGCGGGGTGTCCGCCCGCCCCCTACCGGAAGGGGCTTGGAAAAGCCCCAAAAGGGGTTTAAAACAGGCAGGGAAGGGGCTGTAGCCAGGGAAGCCTGCAAACTCCCAGGCTGATTGGGAGTTAGGTGCAGCTGTGTGGCCACGCCCCAAACGCTCCCAGCCAGGATATAAAGGCTGGGAGGCAGAGAAGCGGGGGAGAAAAAGTCTCCTCTGCATTTAGAGGGAGACAGAACTGCTGCAAGGAAGCCTAAAGGAAGGTACTAGGCTGGGTGCAGGACTGGGGCTAGGTGGAAGGAGCTGGGCAAAGCTCTAGCCTGAGAGCCCCAGGCTGCAGGTGCAGGCAAGGGCCTAAAGCCAGTCTCCCCTATGACTAGTGGGAGACAGGGCCTGGCTGCACGGAGCCTGTACCAGGGTACCCAGACAGGGATAGGGCGTGGGTGAGGCAGCTGGGAGCCAGGGAGCTTAGGCCCTAGCGAGAAGGCCCCAGCTTGCTGAGCCTAGAGAAGGCCCGACCCACGGGGTACTGGAGGTTGCCAGGAGGTGGCCCAGGGCTGGTGATAGCAGTAGCAAGCCAACCCCTTCTTGCCGGGGATGAGAAGCCAAGATACTGCAGTCTGCCCCAGTGAGCGGGGGCAAGTAGTGACTGACAGTGGCATACTCTGAGGCGAGTTGGGGATAGTGGGTGGTGGGTTCCCCGGGGAGGGGAGACCCTAAAACCAGGGGGTACTGCAGGGTGCAGCACCCTCAGCAAGGGGCTCCGGGGTCCGGGAAGGGCACGGAGCCAGGTGTGGAGAAGCGGACGTCGGTCGGCAGAGGGCGCTCCTGGGCCAAAAGAGCTAATTCCCGAGACGACCAGACGGGGGCGCCGCAGGGGTGAGTGACCGACCCCGTTACACGGCCCCAGAATTACTTCTTTCTTCCCCCCACCCATCTCCCCTGTAAATTATAATGAGTGCGGTAATTATCTGAGATGTTAATGTTTCAGATTGTTTTAGAGCGCTTTCTAAATCATTAGGAATTTGAGTAATATATGCTTTATGAACAGTAATACCGGCTTCTCAGTTTAGTTAGGCAAGGGAAAAAACAAACAAACAAACAAAAGGAAAAAGCCCCACAGAACAGGATAGCATTCTACAAAGAATGCAAAACTACTCATGGAAGTGTGAACACAGCTGATGTATATAATCTGCCATGGGAAAGCAAAGTATGGCGATAGTGTGTTTCATTTCTATGCCATTGTACTTTACAAATCCTATAACCACACATGCCCCAATTCATCAAGGCACTTCTGCATCTGCCTAACTTCAAGTACACGGATAGTCTCACTGAATTCAGCAGCACATCTTGCAGCTTAAGTTAGGTATGTGCTAAAAAACTGGTTGAATTGGTATCAGGGGATGAATTTCCTGTGACGGCTGGTTTCATCAGGCAATATTACAGATCTGAGACCAGATTTTAGCCTGCTTACAACACCTGATTCCTCCCGTAACCTCATTGAAATCCAGGAGGTTATACATAGCTCAGTGTGTATAAAAGTGGCTGAATCTGACCCAGGGCATGAAATCCAGACCACAGAAGCTTTGATGTTGATTTCAATGGAGGCAGCGTTCCATTCAGAACATTTTGGCTCCGAAGGCTGCAAATTCGTCAGCTGCCCAGACAATTGTTCCATGGATTATTAAAACTAGCAATGTTTGCAGGATGGAGCATACCAAAGCATGTGGAATCAGCTAAATTCTCAGAGACAGTTCCACATATTCAGATTAAGACATTTTTTCCTCATAATTATTATAATAGTTTTCTACCGCACCACTTCACAATGTGTTTGATCAAGTGTAGGATGCTGACAACTGAAAATAACATATCTCCGCTCACAGTAACTCCACATCGGTACTCTAGGGGCTGCCCTTGTCACTGCAGTCCGGGAAGCACCAGGCAGACTGGTTTACATGAAAGACGACTGTACGCTGGACAACAGTCAAACTACACTGTACGCTGGACAACAGTCAAACTGGTTTGTATTTTGTTGCGCTGATGGAGAAAGAGCAAGATGCCGACAAGCTCGATAAAAAGATTGGAAATTTACTGACATTAGCAACATCCTGAACCCATTTTCACCCTGGTTTCCTAGAATACTAAAACCATGTCCACAAAGGGCTTTTCCAAGAACTAGCGACCTAGAATATGTATCCTCATGCCTGAAACAGAACTTGATATGTACCTCCTTCTTGCAGATCGTTTACAGAAGTCTCTCAAGAAATCCTCAGTTTAAGTGACTAATACTGCCTGTTAGGTTAGAGAGTCCCTTTGTAGACTTGAATTTGGCAGTCATCTTCCACAGCTGAAACCACTCCTGGGTGGGATAACTGATGGGAAGAACAGTTGGGCCTTGAAGGTGAAGAATATTCATGCCAGCGATCAGCATCTTTGTATTAGAGCATCTCCATGTTTGCTTTGTATTGAACAAGTTACAGTCTAATCAGAAATGTCTCCATCTGCAAGACATCTATCTATGGTACTTGCATAGTCCCCCTTGCTTGCAGTTTTAACATACTATCCTCACAACAGCTCCATCAGGCAGGGCAGTGCTAATCTCCCCATTGTACAGGCAAGGCACTGAGGCTCAGAAATGCTAAGTGACTTGCCCTAGGTCACATAGGAAGTATATGGTAGATCAAGGATTTGAACCTGTCTCTCCCAATTCCCAGGCTCACACGCTAACCACTTGGCCAACCTTGAGAGGCAGCAAGCACACATGGACAGAGCACTGGACTCAGGAAACCTGGATTCTACTTGCAGTTCCATATGTGACCATGGGTAAGTCACCTCACCTTCCTGTGCCTTGGTTTCCCCATCTGTAAAATGGGGATGATTGTACCAACCTCCTTTGTAAAACATTTTGAGATTTACTGACAAAAGGAAAGAGAAGAGCTTTATTGTAAGAGGATTAGTAGAACATCCACCTCTCCTAAAAATTAAGGAAATGGCAGTTTGTGACTTGAAGCCAGGTATATAAAATATGATTTTCAAATCACACATGCCATTTTTACTCTGATTAACTTGATAGCTGACCACAGAAAGAAAATAAGCCAGGGCCATATTACCCCATTATTATTATTTCAGTTTCAAGTATAATAGTCTTTAAAATTAGAAAAAAACACATACTTACTTTATACAGCCCAAGATACATATGAAACTGCCTGCCCAGTAAAACAGTCATTTGTGAAGAGTAACTGAATTTGGCCTGTTGTGAAATGTACCCACCCAACACTGAATCCTCGCTAATTAAGGAAACCTTGTTTAGTAGTTCTCTCCAGCCATCAGGTTGTAAATTAAGATGCACAGGTACAACACAACAGAAACCAATTATAAGAAGCCACAATATGAAATAGTCCTTCAAACCCTGTGATTCTAAGACTATTTCCTGCCCATATCGACTTCTTGGGTAGGAGGGCAATTGTGTTGTTATAGCAGAGGGGCCATGCTCAATTCCTTTACTATTTGGACTGGCTACATTCTGCATTTAAACCTCTGTGATGAATAAGAAAGAATAATGAATGCTATACAAGTGCTTTATATTAAATATATATGACAATATAAAACAAAATAAAGCTTATTGTATGCTTCAGTTCCCACTAAGTGAAATATCATTGGGGTAATAAAACAATAAGCTGTTCCAAATGTCTACACCAACTTTCAATTATTGGGGCTGGCTTAAAGTGACCAGATAGAAAGTGTGAAAAAATGGGATGAGGGTAGGGGGGTAATAGGTGTCAATATAAGAAACATTCCCAAATATCGGGACTGTTCCTATAAAATCAGGACATCTGGTCACCTTAGCGCTGGCTGGGTAAGTAAAAAGAGCTCCCAAGATTTCTAAATCACCAACAGCAGCAAGATAGTCCAAAGCCATCTCAGGCAGCGACTGCAGCAGGATACAAGTCTGGAGACATCTACAGCAGCAGGACTCTCAGTAAAGACACGAATAAAGCTTCCCTGAGAGCTAATTAGGACTGGTACTTTCCCCTCACATGCAGCTCTGAGACGTTGGAAACCAATGACAACTTCTCTCTCCACCAGCTGTCATGGTATGACGTGTCCCCAACTCTAGGGAGCATACATGGGTGTGAGTGACCACGGTCCAAATTCACAAAGGTACCTATGCCATTCTGGAACCAAGTGTCCTTTCCCAAGAAGACAGCATGAGAAAGGAAGGAGGTTACACTTCTGGCACACTCCCGTGGTGGGCTTGTTTTGGGGTGGGCGGTTTTGGTGAAGATTTTTTTTCAGATGAATAAAACCTGATGATCTAAATTCTTCTCTCAGTCAATAACTTGAGATGTACAACCGAAGTGTACAGTTGCAACACAGAGCAGGCAACAGTTCAGTATTATGAGTGAGTTTGCAACAGTTTAGAAGCTTAGTCAGTTATAAACTGCTCCCAGGAGTATCCAGAAGTCTAACAGCCATCATGCTAATTGGGATCTGACTGAACAGCCGGATTTACAATGGCTGTATTAACAATTTACTGCATTTTTAATACAAGGAAGTGCTACACTTTATAGGCAGAAGTAACAATGACTGTTTGAAGAGTAATTTCTCACTGGGACCCTTGGGGTCAATGCGGTCCGAGGAATTATTTCTGCAGCGAGGTATGGTGTGGGAGTGGACTGGTGAGATCAACAATAATGAGCAACTCATGAAGGTCACAGCTGCTGAGGAGCTAATTGTACTTTGAGAACCTGAGTCCCAGGTTATTAATGATCCTTATGATAAACTTCCCCCCCTCACAGTGATAATCACTTTCACCATGTCTTTAAGGCATAGTTAGTGTCATTCACACTATGAATACCATAACCAAGTCATGCTTTTAATGGATGCCTGGTTTATTATCTCCACTGGTGACCTCCATGTTAATTCCCTCTGACTCTAAGAATCTACCATGAAGGGAAGCCAACAGCTGTGCCAAGTATTTGATTTTTGGCTTCCTGAATTCTGTAAACTAGGAACTCTCCTATGTACAGGAAAGGGAAAAAAGACAAAGCAGTGATCCAGTCAGGGGAGTGAAACCACCCATTGAGTTAAGCTCTGATTCATGTACTGGAAAGACCCATCTTGGTTTGAAATGGGGTGGGGCCAAAGTTCAGATGCACTATAACAGTTGTGAGTAGGGTAGAAAAGTGGGGGAGGGGACAACTTGCAGTGGCTTATTGTAATAGGTCAAATAAGGATTTTAAGAAACAGATTTCGTACTTTATTCAAAAGCTACTTAACATATAGATCTACTGCAGGAGATAGTCTGGGACCCAGAAGGGCTGGGTTAAATTTCCAGCTCAGCTGCTGGGTGACATTATATAAATCACTTGCCACCTCATGCCTCAGTTTCCCCATGTGTAAAACAGGGATAATGATCTTCCTTAGAGATTTTTTAAGGTCAGGCTTGACAAAGGGCTGGTCTCCACTACAGGGGGGGGGGGGGGGGGCTCGACTGCAGATACGCAACTTCAGCTACGTGAATCACGTAGCTGAAGTTTGCGTATCTGCAGCCGACTTACCTCTCGTCTCCACGGCGGTGGCAGGCTGCAGCGCGCTCCCCCGTCGACTCCAGCTTGCGCCTCCCAGCAAGCTGGAGTTACACAATCGACGGGGGAGCCACGAGCGATCGATTTCTCGCGTCCTCATCAGACGCGAGAAATGCATCGCCAGAAGATCGATCCCGCGCTGTGCGAGTGAAGACCAGCCCAAAGCCCTGTCTGGGATGATTTAGCTGGGGATTGGTCCTGCTTTGAGCAGGGGGTTAGACTAGATGACCTCCTGAGATCCTGTCCAACCCTGATAGTCTATGATTCTATAAGTGACAAAGAGTTCTGTGGCACCTTAAAGACTAACTAAAGTGTGGGTAATAGCCCACGAAAGGACTCTTTGTCACTTCTGCAATTACAGACTAACACGGCTACCTTTCTGATTCTATGATCTCCTATATGCTGTGCTTGGAGATCTCCTGATGAAAAGCTCAACATAAGAGCTAGGTATTATCCTCATTTACTTGTATTCTCTTGCTCTTGTTAAATCTCACAGTAGCTAAAGAAATAGATGGGCACAGTTGGTATGTAGCCTTCCAAGATGGGCACACCGCAACATGAAACATCATCACCTTTGTTTTAGAACTTACAGATACAACATCTGTGTTTACATTAATGTTCGTAGCAACTAATATCAACTGCCAATTCAGTTCAACACATTTATCACTGCTACCCCTCAGTGCACCTATAAAAATGTTAGAATCTCAAATTGAGCCCAAATGCCTCCTCAATTAATGTAGCTGTCATTTATCTCAAGGTTTTTGATATTAATATGGCACTGCAGAATCCTGCTGGTCTCTTAGTGCCAACACAATCAGCTCCCTTTAAGCAGGGATATGGGAAGAAGTGATTTATAAATTGTTTCATGACCTCAAATCTACCTTCCCAAAGTGACAGTTTGTCAAAACAGTAACAAGGGACAAAGTTTCATAAGGAACAGTTATCAAGGCTTAACCATCAAGCACAAGTTTTCCTCCCAGATACACTCTGCTATTTTGCTCTCCCCTGTTATTATCATGAATATCAGAATTGTACACGGCACCTTATCCAGCAAAGATGATGACCTTAATATCTGACACTGACCAAAACAGAGAATAGTCAGGCGTGAGAAGGTGCGCGGCCACACTGTGGACAAGACCAGGTGAGTGGGGAGCTGCAGAAGAAAAGGATTTTAAGGAGGCACCGTCTCTGAATGCGGAAGGCAGCATGGATAAAGGTGTGAAGCCTTGAACAGGGAAAAGTAAGGAGAAAGGACTTACAGAGATATACATTAGGGGGAATGTCACAGGGTCTGCACAGGTCCCTCTCTTTCTCCCCTGTGCTCTGGCTGGTAGAAATAAGAGTCCTCACACCTTCCTCTAGTGTTTCCCTCTAGTGCCTTTTCTTTACAGTGCAGTACAGTGGCTTCAGTGCAAGAAAGTGCTTCCTTTTATCCCCCCAAGTTACCCTCCTTCTACCTGGTTCCAGGGTCTTCAGGCCCCTGAGGCTCCCTGCCTGCGGCAAGGAGACAGCACTGGAGCCTCCTATCCCCTTCCTGGCTCACCTCCCAACTGAGTTCAGCTCAGGGCTTTTCTAGCCCTCTCAGTCTCCAGCCCCAGCTGTGACCACTTAGCCCTGCCTACTGCAGTGAGCCAGCCTTCCTTAGGGCCCACAGCTGGGCTCCCTGCTGACTCCTCCAAGCCCTGCCCCTCCTGCCAGAAAGCAGGGCTTAGCCAGCAGGGGCAGGGCATTCAAGGGGTTTCACCCCTGCCCTGCCACAGGGAACACCACAGCTATGAAAGTTTGCAGTACTGTTGTACCCGTATTGGTCCCAGGAGACAAGATGGGTGAGGTAGTATCTTGAATTGGACTGGCTTCATTAGATCACATTTCCCGGACCCGAAGAAGAGCTCTGTGTAGCAAAAAAGCTTGTCTCTCCCACCAAGAGACATGGGTCCAATAAAATACATTACTTCACCCACTTTGTCTCTAATAGCTATGAAGGTGCAGCTGCCCAGCTTGAATGAGATGCAGAAAGAGCCAGGAAAGCCAGGAAAGGGATTCATGGTTGGGGCAAGTGCTGGGATCAGTGGAACTATACTGTAATGGCTGGACGGGGAGAGCTAGGGAATCAGCTGAGAGAAAGCTGGAAGAGCCAATGGGAAATGTGGCTCAAGGCAGGACCACAGATTTAGGCAGTAGGTGATGGAGTAGGAAGGACACATTCTGTCCCCCCTCCCCACAATAGAACGGACATGAAAGAAACTCCTTGAATGCAAACTTGCAGAGCTTACCCAAACCACGAGCCATTTTGGGAGTGCCCCTTTTCTTTTCAGCTCCCTGCACAGTGAATTTATGACAGTTTGGAAGATGAAACACTTGTTGCAGGGTCTGTGAGCTTTGTACCTTTAAAAGACAATTACAATCTTTCACGGGAACCATGCAGTTTAAATCAACATTTTGCCTCTCAGCTTATTAACTTGGCTTTTCAAATTATTTACTAAATACATTAACACAAATGACACCAGAAAATGTATTTTTCATTTAAAAAGTAGATCTGCACACACAGTTAATATTGTCCAGACCTTCCATGGCTGCATTAAAAAATAATTTTTAAAATTCACCTTCAGTAGCTATTATAATAAAACTCTTTTGCATTAGCTCAGTGGAATTCCTTTCACAATTCCTTTTATAATAGAATGAGATGTAAAAACAGACCTATTTTTTCTTAACTAGAGACCTCCTCCAATAAAGAAGCAAAACAGCTAAATTATCTGCCTGCCATGTTCAGTAACAGGCAAAGAAAAATTAAAAATGCATATGGAAATCATTAGCCTTCCTCAAGAAAGAAAAAAACTGGTCCTATGTCATCTGATATTTGTCTCCCTACCTAGGAATGCTGCACTAATACCATCCCAAAAACACTCAGTAAAATTAGTATGGGAATAAATGGTATTTTACACATATTTTTAAATTAACTCTATATATCCTATATGGCTCCCAGTACCGGAGTATTGCCAGTAAGTTAGCACCTCACAGTTTTAATACACACCTTTGTGAGATAGGCAGTGCTAATACTGAATCATAGAATTGTAGGACCGAAAGGGACCTCGAGAGGTCATCTACTCCAGTCCTCGGCACTGCTGCCAGGAGTAAGTATTATTTAGACCATCCCTGATGAGGGTTTGTCTACCCTGCTCTTTAAAACCTCCAACAAAGGAGATTCCACAACCTCCCAGGGCAATTTATTCCTGTGCTTAATCACCCTATAAGTTGGGATGTTTTTCTTAATGTCCAAACCACCTATGGTGCAATTTAAGTCCATTGCTTCTTGTTCTATCCTTAGAGGTTAATACTTTTTTTTTTTCTCCCGCCTCCTTGTAACAACCTTTTATGCACTTGAAAACTGTTATGTCCCCTCTCAATCTTAACAAACCCATTTTTTTCAATCTTTTCTCATAGGTCACATTTGCTAGACCTTTAATCATTTTTGTTGCTCTTCTCTGGACTTTCTCCAATTTTTCCACAGAACTGGACAGAACTGGACACAATACTCCACTTGAGGCCTAATCAGCATGGAGCAGAGTGGAAGAATTACTTCTTGTGTCTTGCTTTCAACACTCCTGCTAATACATCCCAGAATGATGTTTGCTTTTTTTTTGCATTATCCCTGTTTACAGATGAGGAGTTTCAGTACAAAGAAATTGAGGGCTGGTCTACACCTAAAACTTAGGTCAACCTAGCTACATTGCTCAGGCTGTGAAAAATGTTATACCCTGGGCAAAGCCCTTAGATCGACATAACTCCCCTTCTCAACAGTACTCACAGCTAGATAGGCAGAAAAAAATCCTCAATTGATCTAGTCACTGCATCTCAGAGAGTTGGATTAATTACATTAATGAAAAAAACACCAAACCCCTTCATCTACCTAGGACACATCTCCACTAGCTGGGCAGGGAACGGGATCTGTGTCTGAGGTCTGGACCTAGCACCCTAGTCACTGGATAATCCGGGGAGGACAATCCCCCGGGGGATACAAGCACACACAGTCATGGTCGAAAGTGACATATCACATAGTTACGGCTTCAAGACACTCAAGATACCATGAGAGCGCTTAGAAGCGCCAGATACAGATTCCCATTGCAGTCAATGAGAGTCTTTCTACTGACTTCTATGGGGCGGACTGGGGTCCTAAATTGCTAGATTAGAGACAGGTGTCCTGACAGGTGTCTTTCTTCTGTGTATGAATCTTTAAGACAAGGAATCAATGCTGAGACTCACCTGCTGACAAGGCTTGTTTCTGGCAGGAATCAGAACAACAGAGGCAAGAGACAGAAAGCTGGACACTGCTGCATGCCCAGGGTATGGAAAATGCTTAGCAGGTCAGAACCTCCGCCGGTGCAAACTTGCATAGCTCCACAATGGATTTACACCAGTGGTGGGTTTAGCCCACTACTGCGATCTGCGGATAACTGGACCAACCACGCAGGGCCGGAGACGGGGGTACTACGGGTAGAGCTGTACCGGGCCCCAGACTTAAGGGGGGTCCCCTTAAGTCCGGGGCCCGGTACACAGCTGTACCCGTAGTGTCCCCCCTTGTCGCCGGGCCTGACTGGAGAAGGGGGCAGCGTTTCCCGCCCTCCCACCACAGCTGCGTAGAACGCGCGGCGCTTCCCCAGGCCCCTGCGGGCAGGTCCAGAGAGCAGGCGGGGGCAGCGCCGCCAGGGTTAACTCCCCCTCCCCTGCCTGCGCAGCCAGCCCCGTCGGTGGGGCCAGGCTGCTAGGGGGGGAGCGCGGCCAGCTCACGCCCCCGGCCGGAGCTGGCCGCTGCTGCTGCCAAACTCACCTGGCTCGGCGCTGGCAGGCGGCCCCCGCCCCCTTCGCGGGATGCCCGGGCTGGCAAGGGGCGGGCAGATGCCGGGCTCCCACCAGCGGGGCATGCGGGACGGCGACTGAACCCAGCAGGTGGCCGGCAGTGAGTAGCGGCCGGAGCGGGGCAGGGGTGCCGGATCCGCGAGCCCAGCTGGAGAAAGTGCCCTGGGGCCGGGGCCGGGACCGCGCGGAGTCCAGCCCTGGCCCTCCGCAGCTGGGGCATTGCCTGGCCCGGGGGCCGGAGGGCGCTGCGGGCGAGGGCCCAGGGAAGTCCCCGTGGGGCCAACATTTCACCCGGTTCCCCTATCATGGTGGCTGAAACTTTCCGATCCAGGCTGGGGCCGGGCAGGGCTGGGGGGAGAATGGGGGGGGGGGCCACAAACGATCAGAGTACAGGGCCCCAAAATTTCTGTCGCCGGCCCTGCAACCACGCAAAATGGAGAAATAAAGACACCAGCAACCCGTGTGAAGTGGGTCTCATTCTGGCTTTTCTCTAGCTCCACAAAATTCTTTTGTCAATGAAAAGGGTTCTGGGAAACCAACCACCAGACTCAGCATGTGACAAAGCACCAAACTGATACGGACAATTCATTTTTCACGACCCAAAGAAATTGTATATTTTAAGAATATATTTTCTAATTCTTCAGACTTTCCATAATGGGCCACATGCACAGCAGGTCTCAGTCCCTCTTTACACCCATTCAAACTGTGCCTCAGTATCTCAACTTAGGGAAGAATTCAGTCAAGACCAGGGCAGCCAATTAATCGCAATTAAGTCATGCGATTAACTCAAAATATTTAATTGCAACTTAAAAATATATTGCCGTTTTAATTGAACTGTTAAACAATATATTTGAAAATGGAGAAAATATCCAAAAATATGTAAATGAATGCTATTCTGTTATTGTTTAACAGTGCAATTAACTGTGTGATTAATTACAATGATTTTTTTTGGGTCATGCAATTAATCATGATTACATTTTAGCCACGTGATTCATCACCATTTTTTTACTCGCTTGACTGCCCTCTTCTAGACCTGTGTGCCAGTCTGACATCTCATGCAAAAAGTTGAATTCAGCAAAATAGTTAAGCTACAAAAACAGTGGAAATCTAAGCAGAATCAATAAGATTTTCTTTGCAAGAACAATGAGTAGCTGAGACAAATGGATACATAAAATAATCCCATATAAATGTATCCACAGTGTATTTCAGCTGTAAAATAGAGTGCACACAAAATTCATTTCAAGGGCACTGATTTAAAAAAAAAAGTAAAATTAAACATTCAGTTTACCTTGATATCTGTTTCTGGAATCCTTTTTAAGCACACTGGATTAGAACCCTCTACTTTGCACGGTAGAAAGATGTGATAAAAAGGCAGGTTGATGCCTCTTATAAAAATGTTTTACCACTAGTATTTTACAACCTGCTCAATATTCTTACACAATCACATCAAATGATAGCAGCTGATATTTAATTGTGACATTACAAGCTTTAAACCAGCCCATCAGCAAATTTCCCTTGCTACACGTCCACATTTTGAAGTTAATGGGATTTGCACCATGTAAATGAGGGCAGACTTGGGCTGCCAGACCTAGACTGTCATCTTCCGCAAGTGAAAGAGACTGAAATCCTGTGAGTCTCTCAGAGGGAGTAAAAAACCTCAAAGGGGGAAAGGGGTGAGGCTCAGGGGTCCAACCAGTAGAAACATGGAGGGGGAACAGATAGCTCAGTGGATTGCTTGATCATTGGCCTCCTAAACCCGGAGTTGTGAGATCAGTCCTTGAGGGGGTCATTTAGGGACATGGGGTGAAAATCATGATTTGGTTGGGTCCTGCTTTGAGCAGGGGGTTGGACTAAATGATCTCCTGAGGTCCCTTCCAACCCTGATATTCTATGACACTGAGTCTCGCAGTCTACATTTTGGCCTTTGCACTGTTAACAGAGGTTTTGGCTACTCGTCTTGGCCATTAGTAGTAGCCTTCTCAGCTCAATTTCCAAGGGACACACACTGCCACTCGATCATGTACAGGTAATGTCACCAGAAACAGTGCATGGCCTCAGCTCCCATATAAGCTAATGGGCCTGGAAGCTACTCAGCACATGGCAAAGGGTCTTCCGCAGCCTCTCACAGGGCGATATATCTTGAACGTAAACCACCTTGTATGGCTTGTCCAAACCGCTCGCCAAAAATATAACATAAAATCCAAGCCAATTAATGCAGCATTAACAAGACAGCAGAACACAACCCTTAGTCTAGAGTAATGCTATAAAAGCAGGAGAGCTCACACAGCATTTTAAAGGGCATATTCCATTCTTCTGGAACAAGACAGGTTGCATTCATGTGATTGAAGGCTCTGTCTTGCAAGCTCCTGTGAGGGGCTCTGGGGCGGAACACACGCGCAGGATGAGGCAGGAAATCTGTGCAAGCTTTATTCTCTTTGCAGAGTCTCCTCTTGAATCATTCTGTCAAGAACCAGCCATCAAACCCACAAATCCCTGGGGAGCAGCCGCTTGCTTGGGTTATCTGAATGTACTGGCTCTGGGTCTCCCTCGCTATTCCAGCCTCTGCCCCATGACCCCCCTCTGAAAAATGGGCTCCACACACACTGTGTGTGTGTGTGTGTGTCTGTCTGTCTGTCCGTCCGGGATGTAATCCATTTTTGCCTTGATCTTCATGGGACTAGCTGGGAGGGACATGTACCCATTCCTTCCTGACCTGCCTACTTATCCTCACAGACTCAGAACAAGAGCTGTGCAAACAAAGGATTTTTTCAGATCACTGGCAATTCTGAAAAATTGGAAAACCAATTAATTTCAGGTTGACCCCAAACCGGAACTTTTTTTTAAATTCAAACACATTTTATTTCAGGATTAGCACATTTTGTTTAGATTGAAGGCTTCCAGTCCCATAAAACCAAAGGAAATCTCTTTTTAACAAGTCAAATGTATATTTTTTTTAATTATGATATTTTGTTTGCTTGTTGACAAGAGCTGTTTGGCAGAAGCAACAAAAATTTGCAAAATATTGCGGGGTCACTGAATCTGCATTCCCCCCCCTCCCCCCCAAAAAAAATGTTTAGGCCCAAAAAAATCACCCAGTTTTACTTCTAGCTCCCTGGAGAGCTCACCATACAGTCCACGGAAATGGGAGCAGTGCTGTGGAAAAGGAGTAAGATCTGCATACTGTGTGTTTCCTTGATGAGCAGATCTCCCTTGCTACTGCCAGCATCTCAGCTCAGCAGGATGCTCACTGAGTTTGCAAAGCAAATTATACCGCTGATCCTGCACTGTGACAGCCAGAACATTTCTGTACCTTTGGTGGAAGCTCTGAATGGCGCACACACGGAAACACCATTTACCGCAAAAAGCTAAAACTGTATTCTTGCTTTTGTTAACGGCCCCAGCAAAAGCATGAATACGAATATCACAGGAGAAGCAGGAGAAATACCACAACAACCTTTTGGTTCAATTATTTTGCACCACAGGCTGCATCGGAGAAGATCTCACCCAATCAATTTTCCAGTACTGCAGGATCAAGGCCTAAGGTCATGACTTGCTGAACATTAATACTTGTTTGGGTCTTTTTAGCAAGTTGGTGCAATGTTCTTCAATAAAATATTCACCACCAACAGGGGTGTTGGTGCGAATTACTGGAGTTTGAATACACAGTGTAATGAACTACAGGGATACTATTCTTTATTTAGCCTGTAACCCTGAACATTTAACATTATTTGGTTTATTTAAAAAAATTGCTTTGGCAGAGTCATCTTATGGGACCTGCATGTTTTAATCATCAGTTTTAATTAGACTAAAAAACAGCATATAAATCAAGGTGCTTTTTTCAGGCACTCTCAAAAGACGCAAATAAAGGTTCCATTTTTTATTTGACTACAGTGTGCATTATGCTAAAGCGTTAATGAGAGCAAATGAGAGAAACTGAAATCAGTCTCTTGCTAATTTTCATAATTTGTAGTGGAATATTTCTCTAATTAATGATAGACTTCTGGAGACAGCGATGTCGACAAATACAAATTCATAACCTTTACTTTTCATTTCTGGTACCTCCATTCATTACTGATGCACCACAAAGGTATGGATATGACCTTTCCTTCCCAAGTGACATGGCACCAGGAGTGTGTTAAAACTTCTTATGGAACCACATCTTCTTGTGTGTTTGGTAGAATGATGGAATTTTGCATTCCTAGCCAGCCATGCATTTAAAATGCATCATAACAGGCAGTCTAGTGTAATAGGTATTGAACAGATGAAGTAAAAAATAAGAATTCAAAGAAGAAATGAATCTTTGGAGTTCCTACCTCTCCATTTTTACAGACTTTCCGCTAACTTTTTACTTACAAATCAATGGCTGCTAAAAAATACATGCTTGACCCAACTAAAGTACAGTAATAATGAATGGAGCAATGCGGTGTAATAGAAGAATGTACACACCCGAGAGCTTGCACACTGCAGATCAGATAATTAATTTGAGGTCTCACTCTACTCCCTATTCGTTCATACCACAAAGCCGCTATTAGCAATCTTACAAAAGACACAAGATAGGGGATAACATGAGACCTGAAAGTCAACAGGATGTGTTAAATTTCCTAAAAGGTGAAGCACTACAAAGTTAAGTTGACTTTATGTAAGTCAACTTTGAGCTACTGATTTAAGCAAGTCGACCTTGCGTGTATTCACTATGCCCATTGTGTCGGCAGAGCACATCCTCACGGACAGGGCTTGCATCAACTCACGCAGTGCTGCACCGCTGGTAGCTTTCCCACAGTGCACGTAGACGAGTGAAATTTTGGGTGGGACTTGCAATGCCTTTTGGGACCAAAACACCGGTGTGGAGGCTTATGGGAACATGGCGTTAGCCTCCCACGATGCACTTACCTCCCTCCCTCCCTAAAATCAATGGCAAACCAACCAAGCCTTTTTTAACACCTTTTTTCATAAGCCTGGGTTACCCCCCGCAGATGCCACACCATGGCTAAGCAGTAAGAAGAGCTCCATGTCTCTGTGAGGCTTTGAACCAGTTTCAGCAATGAGTCAGAGTAATGAGACACTTATCTGTGTTGTTCCTTACCGAACTGTCCCTTCCATTGCATTTTCTCCCCTGTAAACTTCACACCCACCAACACAGTGTGTTGAATGAATAAAGAGCCTTTTCTCATCAAGTCATTCAGTTTTATTATGCACACAAACACACAGAGACAGCAAGGAAAAGTAAGATAACCTGGGGCAAAGCTTATGACAAGGAAAGCTTATGACAGATGCACTGCAATAACAATCAAAGGTGTGGGAATTGGCACCTTCTGGGCCTTGTATCCGCCCCTGGTGTTGAGTGCAAAGGATACCTACCTGCCCTCCTGCCCCTGCCTCATAGGACGTTTGGGCGAGGAGGATGTGGAACTTGACGACGACCTCAGCAGTTCGTACAGTGGGACTCTAGCATCCAGCTGCATTTCTTGAACCTCAGCCAGACACTTCGACATGTCTGATTGCTCCCTCAGAATCCATAGCATCTCTTCATCCATGACCCGCTCTTGTTCCCTGCGTGTTCTCCTGGCCTCTCTGTCCGTGTGCAGGATATTGGACAGTGTAATCCCCCATGCACTGAGCTCCATCTTGTCAATCTCAGAGGCGCACATTAACTGATCAAACATGTCCTCCCGAGTCGTCTTTTCCTGCCTTCTAATCTGGGAAAGTCTCTGTCCCAGGGTGGAGGATGCACCGACGCACAAGGTCTCAGCTGCAAGGAATGCAAAACACCCAGTAGCACTGACAATACATACATTGTTTCTGGGGCAATGTGATTCTTTTTTTAATAAAAAACCCATCCCTCCATACCCTTCACTACGACATCCTTGGGATCACTGGATGAAACTTGAGAAAAGCCCCCTTCCCAGTAGCAACCTAGATGGTGCTTGAGGACAGTCACCAGTGTAAAGTCCCTCCCGCCCCCAATAGTTTTTTTTACAAAAGTGGCACTAGGTTGGGGGGAAAGGGTGACATCAGGAAGTCACATCTGGACCCTTTTAATCAATGCCGCTTGAAATATAGAGTGATCCCTTCCAACCACAACCATGGCCTGTTAGGGAAAGTGTGGTTGTGTGACCCAGATTTCACCCAACAGGGGACGGATGACTTGTTGAATTGTTTGCTGTTTAAGGGCTAGCATCCAAAACTTCCTCCCATTTCCCTTATGTGATATCACGCTCCTGAGGGTAACAGAAGTGGAAGGGAACAGATGTTGCAAGCGTCTGGGCACAGACCTGGTCCTTATGCTGCAATGACACCAGAAGAGTTCATATTTGCGTGGCACGGGAAAGTGCCCTTCCACAGTGGACAAAATAAGGCAGCTCTTCCCAGAAACCTTCTGCAAAGGATTGTAGAGACCCTCCCTGATACCTTCCTAGAGATCTTCATGGAGGATTCCTAGGCCATCTCCCATGCACATCAACTGTCTTTTTCAGAGAGCACCCTCTGCATATTGGTGTGGCCACCAATACCCACTACACCTACTTTTTATTCAGATTAAACATTACAAATAATAGCATGTAACTCCTACAGTTTGATTGGAAATGTGTACTCACCAGAGGCTCATTCCTCGACACCACACTCTGCCACCAACTGGTCCTATGAAGGGATGGGCTCCAGGGTTAAAAACAATTCTTGGCTGTCAGGGAGAATGGATCTGCCGCTTGCCTGCCTCCCATTCCCCCTCCTCATCAACAGTGTCCTCCTTGTTGTTGCTCAAGGTTGCCTGGGACTCCTGGGAGGTCTCCACTGAGCCTTTTGGGGTAGTGGCAGGGTCACCGCCGAGAATCACATACGGCTCCTCATAAAATCGGCATCATGTCTTTGTGGCAGAACCAGAACGACTGTTTGCCTCCCTTGTCTTCTGGTATGCTTGCTGAAGCTCCTTTACTTTCACGGGGCACTGCTACGTGTTCCTGGTGTAGCCCTTCTCCCCCATGCCCCACGTGATCTTGGCATAGATGTCACTGTTACTTCTGCTGGATCGGAGCTCTGCCTGCATAGACAATTCTCCCCACACAGCAATAAGATCCATCACCTCCTGTGTATTCCATGCTGGAGTGCGTTTGCAGCCTTGAGTCAGCTGTGCTGGTGAGGTCTCCATGTTGATCAAACAGAAAATGAACATTCAAAAGTTCTCAGGGTTTTAACAGACGAGCAGCTGTTTCCTGTGTACCTGGCTGATGGGCAGTAGAGTCGAAAGTGCACTCCTGAAGGTCAATTCATTCAAATTACACAACTCTGCATCTACACTATCCCTATGTCAACCTGGGGATGGTGACTCAAGTGCTACAACTCTCACGGAGGTTGAGTACAGAAGTCGACTTTACAGGCCACTTAGGTCAGCAGAAGGGACTCGGTAGTGTAGGCACATACGTTATTAGATCAACTTAACACAGCTTATGTCAACCTAAGTTTGTCCAGTGTAGACCAGGCCACAGGTTTCAATAATGAGATATCCATGCTGCACTGTTATAATGCATCCACTGAGCTCCTGCAGACTTAAGAGGAGACAAAATGCTACATTGACAACAATGAGCTGTCCTCTAGTACAGTCCAATTTCCTCTAACTACACCAAGTCAGCATCGACAGGTGCATAAGGAAAACTCTATGGGGATATTTATTTGCATGGTGTGTACCTGTACTGTGCAGGTGCTATTGACTTCCATTTCCTTTAACAGAAGCAGTTGCCTTTTCAAAAGGGAACCAGAAACTCATTTTATTTTTAAATGAAAGTTGAGATTCTCATTTAGTCACCTGACTCCAGGAGCTGGGGCTTTAACCAAATACTCTGAGATTTGTGATATAAATCACAAGAGTTGGCTACATCCCTCCATCCAACTGGCCACCAAGGGGCAATGATGGTTAAATGGGTCTTCAGAAGTTGTAAGCAAGATAAAAATTTGACCTCACAGGCACATACAGTATGCTTCCAGCCAAACTCATCTGACAGCTGGCGCTAATGCTGCAGAAGGAACATATCAACACTTTAAATAGGAAAACCTTTTTTTTCTAAAACTCATGAATCCAATGAACTGTTCCCTCTGTGTATGTTCTCAGCATCTTCAGCGGGCAGAGCTATTGACATTAAAGCACACACTATTTGCATTGCAGTAAGGTTAGAAGCTGCATAGAAATCATCAGTGCAGCCCTTGTATCTAATGCAATGATACAGGCCCCAGATTGCTATCAATATTGC
The DNA here is from genome assembly GCA_032164245.1 of Sternotherus odoratus. Taxonomy (NCBI): domain Eukaryota; kingdom Metazoa; phylum Chordata; order Testudines; family Kinosternidae; genus Sternotherus; species Sternotherus odoratus. The sequence goes on along the minus strand of JAVMKO010000004.1, from coordinate 7,816,415 downwards.
CAGTCCAGAAAAAAAACAAATATGTCGCTAACAAACTCCCGGTCATCCTTTACTAAAAAGAAAGCTTTTCTATAATCATATTTTGTTTAGCTTTGGAAAGGAGATGGGAGAATGAACAATAACAGCAAGGAGAGGCCAAGAGGAGTGAGGCAGAAATAAGCGAGAAAATGCAATGCAGGAAAAGGAGAAGGAAGGAAACAAAAATGGACAAAGGAAGAGATACTAGACATGTAACAGAAAGGATGGACAGATGGGAAAGAACAGGAAAGGAAGCAAAGGGAAAATAAAAGCAGCAATTAGAGGAAGTGAAATATTGATAATTCTTCAAGAGGAAGTCGAACACTGAAGGAGCCGGAAGAATGAAGGTAAAGATGGTCATACACAGGGTTCAGACGAGTGCGCAGTGGGTGCATGGAGAACAGTTCTCTGCCTTTGGTGGAAGTCATCCTTGGTCCAGTCTCTGCCTTGACTGACACTTATCCTGAGAGTTGCAGTACTCTTAGAAAGCCACTTAGAACCAGGTTCTCAAAAAGCCACAGCGCGCACACACACACACACACACCCCATGGCTGTCAGTGCTGCAGAAGTAGTGGGGAATTCGCCATTGTTCTCAACGGGCCCTGTTTAGTACCGAGCACTTCTTAAAATCAGGCCTTAAAAATATAAAGCTTTAGAAAACAGGATACAGCGAATAAATAGGGTGGGTAGCATTTGGGGGCTTTTTGTTTTTGTTTTCCCCCCTAAACACAGTTGCTGGGGGAGAATATCCCAGCTACTGCCATTTCCCTGCTCCCTCATCCCTTCCCGACACACACATACACACAGACCAGTTGTTATTTCTCTTATAATAACAACTCTACTTTTGGAATATCACCAAAAGGTATGGCCTGGAGCATCTCAGAACTCACCAAAATCTAAAAAAAACTCTTGCAGAGCCCCATCCTCAATTCAGCACCAGCCAATGGCTGATGGGGAGAGAGGGCAAGGAACCCATTTTGATTTAAAATAATTAAAATTAGGACTGTCAAGCAATTAAAAATTAATCTTGATTAAGTGTGTGATTAAAAAAATTAATCGTGATTAATTGCACTATTAAACAAGAGAATACTATTTATTCTAAATATTTTTGGATGTTTACCACATTTTCAACTACACTAATTTCTACACTATACTAAATATAATATATATATATATATTACAAATGTTTGCACTGTAAAAAACAAAACCAATGTATTTTTCAATTCACCTCATATAAGTACTGTAGTGCAATCTCTTTATCATTACAGATGAATTTACAAATGTAGACTTATGTAAAAAAAAACTGTTTTCAGAAATAAAACAATGTAAAACTTTAGAGCCTAAAAGTCCACTCAGTACTACGTCTTGGTCAGCCAATAACTCAGACAAACAAGGTTGGTTATAATTTGAAGGAGATAATGCCCCCTGCTTCTTGTTTACAATGTCACCTGAAACTGAGAACAGCCATTCACATGGCACTGTTGTAGATGGCGTTGCAAGATATTTATGTGACATATGCACTAAAGATTCATATGTCCCTTCACACTTCAACCAACATTCAACCACCAAAGCAGTACAGACTGACACATGCTCATTTTCATCATCTGAGTCAGATGCCACCAGCAGAAGGTTGATTTTCTTTTTTAGTGATTTGGCTTCTGTGGTTTCCGCATCAGAGTGTTGCTCTTTTAAGACTTCTAAAAGTATGCTCCACATCTCGTCCCTCAAATTTTGGATGGCACTTCAGAATCTTAAACCTTGGGTCGAATGCTGTAACTATTTTTAGAAATCTCACACTGGTACCTTCTTTGTGTTTTGTTAAATCTACTGTGAAAGTGTTCTTAAAACAAAAATGTGCTGGGTCATCAGCTGAGACGGCTATAACATGAAATATGTGACAGAATGTGGGTAAAACAGAGCAGGAGACATACAATTATCTCCCCAAGGAGTACAGCCAAAAATTTAACTGATACATTCTTTTTTTAACAAGCCACATCATCTGGAATGGTGGCTGAAGCATGAAGGGGCATAGGAATGTTGCATATATGGCATGTACATAACTTGCAACGCCTTGCAACGCCACCTACAAAAGTGCCATGCAAACACCTGTTCTCACTTTCAGGTGACATTGTAAATAAGGAGCATGCAGTAGTATATCTCGTCAATGTCAACAAACTTATCTGTCTAGTTATTGGCAGAATAAGAAATAGGACTGAGTGGACTTGTAGGCTCTAAAATTTGCCATGGTTTTGTTTTTGAGTGCAGTTATGTAACCAAAAAAAAAAAGTCTGCATTTGTAAGTTACATTTTCATGATAAAAAGATTGCACTTCAGTACTTGTATGAGGTGAACTGAAAAATACTATTTTTTTTGTTTATCTTTTTTACAGTGCAAATATCCTATATTATAAAAGACAAGCGAACGGTGTGTGAAGCCGTCATGCGCAGTAGAGATGGCCCAGACGAACGGCATGCTGGGAGGTGTAGTTCGGAGGTACAAAATGGCTGCCGCGCGTCCGCCACCACGGGCCATAGAGACGGCCCGGTCCAGGTCCAGCTACCTTCCCTCCCCCCCACACACTGTATTTAGCCCTGAGACACAAGGTGGCTGAGGTACCATTTAATAGTATTCACTTCTGTATTTATCCATGACATTTATTTCCACTTCAGCACCAGAAAAGGAGGCGCCTGTCCCAAGCTGCCCCTGCTCTCCATACAAAACACAGCTGGACTCCGTGAGGGGGCCAGCGCCCCACTGGCACACACAGCCCCTACTCACTCCTGCCCAGAGCCAAGTGATTTAAGAACAGATCGAGTCTCCCTTCCCACAAGCACCCATGTTTGGCTGGAGCCTCATTCCTAGAGCCCTCGGGCCGACAGCACCGGTTCTCCCAGTGCATCCCCCTCCGGACCACTCCCTGGGGCTCTCCGCCAGCCTTCTCAGGGCCAGCTCCCCGGAGAGGAAGTGGAGGCACGGGTCTGGGAGTGACTCACGCCGCGGGAGGAGAAGCAGGGAAACTCCAGCGGCTCTGCTGGGTCCAGCGTGAGTGGCAAGGCTCATGTGCGCTCGCTCCCTGCCTCCCTCCCCCTCGCTCGCTCTCCCTGCCGGCTGGGTGCTGAAGTTGGGCGGATTGCAGCAAACCAGCTCCGCTAGGGACCACCTACACCTTCCCCGGGATCACTCAGTGCCAAGCACACGCAGCCAGGCGGGGGTGGGTAAGCCAGACCGCTCGGGGGACGGGGGTTCTTCTTCTTACTTATTATTTTGAACCCGAGGGAGGGAGCTAAGCGAGGGGGGGTTGTTGGGGGGGGGGAGCTGAGCGAGGGGGGGTCGTTGGGGGGAGGGAGCTGAGCGACGGGGGGGTCGTTGGGGGGAGGGAGCTGAGCGAGGGGGGGCATTGGGGAGGGAGCTGAGCGAGGGGGGGCATTGGGGAGGGAGCTGAGCGAGGAGGGGCGTTGGGGGGAGGGAGCTGAGCGGGGGGCATTGGGGAGGGAGCTGAGCGAGGGGGGGCATTGGGGAGGGAGCTGAGCGAGGGGGGGCATTGGGGGGAGGGAGCTGAGCGGGGGGGGGCGTTGGAGGAGAGGGAGGGAGCTGGGTGTGGGTTGGGGAGGGAGGGAGCTGGGCGAGGGGGGGGCGTGCATTGGGGAGGGGGGGGAGAGAGCTTAGCGAGTGGGGGGCCGCGAGCCGTTTCCATTGGCCCGTGTCCACGGGCTTTTACACTAGTGTGTAATAAAAAATAATAATATAAAGTGGGCAATGTGCACTTTGTATTCTGTGTTGTAATTGAAATCAATTTTGAAAATGTAGAAGAGCATCCAAGAATATTAAATGTCAATTGGTATTCTATTGTTTTAAGTTTGATTAATCACAATTTTTTTAATTGTGATGAGGTTTTTTGAGTTAATCGTGTGAGTTAACTGTGATTAACTGACAGCCCTAATTAAAATGTATGACTTGGGGAGGTGGGAAGGGAATTGTATAAACTCACTATGACTGTTATGGTAGCGCCTAGAGAGCAGGGCTGCATTTTCCTAGGTGCTGTACAAACATAAAGAGAGACAGCTTCTACCCCTAAGAGTTAATAGTGTAAGTGTGACACATTTCCATTACATTACATTAGATGGTAGGTGCAATATGGCCAACTTAGCCTTGCTGTTGGAACCTGGATTTTTACATTTCTTGATTTCTGATTACTTACACCGCAGACTCAAAGCTGCATTAACAATGGGATTTTTAATTTCATATATAATTTAAATACATATAATATTTAGCATAGCTATTCTGTACTAGGCACATCCGGGCAATATATACTATAGATCAACATTGAGCTGTTCTACTTATATGGAAACTAAGGGCACTCAAGATGATCTGCTTGGTGCACAAAAATAGTGCCGCTCAATATTATTGTATTTTTATTTAATACATGGTTTTGTTGAGTTGTGCCAATTACTCAGTGCAAAGTCTCATTCAAACTCCTGAACAGGAAAAAGGATTCCCTGCTCTGAAAAAATACTTTTTTGCGTAAACACACAATGGCACAGAGAAAAGAAGACAATCAAAATCTGTGAAGAATTAATTTCTATCAGAATTTAAGTATCAGTTTACTGCTAATTCACTGACCTACAAACTCCTGCCAAATGCAAATAAACACTGTTCCGTTTAGGAAGTTAAAATAGTCTTTGCAAGCTAAAACCAATAAAATGTATCTGTCAAATTTGCAATGTGCAAATGAAAGGCATTTGAAAGTTAAATCTGAAATCCGGACTGAAGCAATACAGTGCTTTAAGCACATTATAATGCATGGTTAATATTACCTTCTCTACTCAAAGGGTAATTTAAGTGCCATTTTAATATTCTGTATGAACAAAGAGGTGTCACATTAAGGAAACTGGTGTAAAGTCCAGAAAAATTGTGAAAATCAAGCCCTGTCTCTAATTGTGCCCTATAGCATTTCATTTCAATGACAGTATCATGTATCCTCATTGGCATCACAACATTTGCATTATAATTCACCCCTGCCTCTCAGAGAATACAGGGGTTGTTCTCTTCATACATTTGCTCTGCAGGCCAATGTGAGGATTGACACTAAAGACTTACCAGCTTCCTTAACTTCTTTGCCTTAATGAATCTATGGTTATATTTGCTAATACAACTTATTGCTGCCATGTATCAAGTTCTGCCTGGGAGAGTTCCAATTTTGATGGGGCATTATGAAGGGTTCAAGCCAGTATGGAAATATCTTCCAGGCCTATGCTGCACAGGGACTTGACTTGATAAGACAGAGGTTTTGTCTCACAGGACAAACTTTAAAGGGTAACACCCCTGATGAGATCACAAACATGAAGCTACACTGGATACATAGTAGTATGTAATTACGTAGACCGTGAGAATGTTATCACTGTCGGCAGCCAATAGGAGCTATGATTGTGGCTTTCTGTTTGTTTATTAACTGCCCTTTTTACAGGACATTGCATTGTACACCCCTCCCCCACAGCATATGAGACAATTAAATTGTATTCGCATTAAAGCTGTATAGTTCACAAGTATATGTGTGAGCTTGTTTGTTTTTATTCTCTTTGGGGGGGCCTTCCAAATTTAGTTTTGAATTTTAGATTAGGATGAAGTCAAACACTAGAGGAAAGCCACCTTGATGGCAGAATATATAAGAAACCACCAAGATTTGTCCAGTTCAGGGATGAAACCATGGCAAAAAAATAACCAACTACTGAGTTGAAAATAGTTTCTAACTACAATTGCTTATGGATGCTTACTAGCAAACTTCAGACAAGCTTTTAACGAAGTTCAGGGTTTGTAGGACTGGTCAAAACGCAGGATTTCTGTCAAACAGAGAATGATTTTTTTTTTCCAGCAGAAATCTAAATACTGAAAAATTCAGCCCAAAAAATTACTTTTGATCCGCGGACCCCCGTGCCCGCCCAAGCAGCCCCGCGCCAGCTCCCCCCCACCCGCCCGAGCAGCTCCGCGGACCCCCGTGCCCGCCCGAGCAGTTCCGTGCCCAGCTGCCCCGAAATGGTGCCTGCTGGGGACTCCCGGAACGGTGGGATATCTACCCACAGTGCAACACTCCCTATGTCGACGCTTGCCACAGTTGTGGGGACAGACACTGCCGACTTGCTGTGCTTAGTGGGGATGCACAAAATCGACTCTCTATACAGTCTGCTTTAAAAAAATTGATTTAAGGGAAATCGACTGGACGGAGAACACAGTCCACCAAGGAGAATGGGGACAGGTGGCAATTGGAACTACGAGTGCCATGAATCACCACAGCAACATTTCCATATACAAATATTTAAGTGTATAGCTGAAATATTTCCACTTTGGGGTTTTCATTTGTAAGGGGAAAAAATCAAATTACCATAGAAGGCATATAATCTGTTACAAGGCTTCCACGCAGCTCTAACTAGCTTTTGAAATATTTTCCGATTACCCGATTGGTTACTATTATTTTAAATTAATATCATCATGTACAAATAATGTTGTGCTAACATAAGCACTATCAATCAGTGATTATATATATGAATAAAATAACAGAGGAAGTAGCAGCAGCTCCAGAGTGAAAATCACACCAAGATACGCAGATTAAGGGGAATGTAAATCATACAATTTCTAATTGGAGCTGGATGTGTATGTATGTACAAGTGGGAGTGGAGGAAGGAGACAAGACAATCCATACTCAGACCACTTTTATTCAGAAGCCCAGTTTCCATAGACTCACACATCCTACAGCCTCCAGTGACTTCTATACAATTAATGCATTAAAAAATACCAGCAATACTATGGTTGGATGACCGCTGCCCATTCCCGTCTCATTGTACCAGTTTACCGATGTCCCTGAAGATGTCCTTTTTTTAACTTCTCAGCACAATGGCATTCCAGAGCGATAATGAATACATAGGACCTGCTTAAATGTTACTTTCAGCTCCATTCTATCAACTGGCCAACAAGGGCTGATGCAGCTCGACATGTCAGCACCTCCCCAGAGGTCAGGTATTTTATTCATCGTTATAAATTTAGTATCCAAAAAAGAGGATTGTAATTAAACAAAGGATACCTCCTCTTCCCCCACAGTGCTGGGTTTCTGAATCAGTGCATCCAGAATGCTTGACCCTGAGATTATAAAGTTTATCCGTGCCTCCCCTAGAGATTTTAAACACTAAGGAAAATAGAAGAGATTGGGGAAAGAGAGACTATATAACCTCATAGGAATGTAGGGCTGGAAAAAACCTCAAAAGGTCATCCAGTCCACTCCCCGCACTGAGGCAGGCTCAAGGATGCCTAGATGAACTCTGACACACCTATGGCAGCATAGAGAAATGAGGTTAGAAAGCAAAACCATGGGGTCCATACAGCGATTCTATTGCACTGGTAATGTTACTGAAGGGTCACGGGTGGGTTTTTTGGTACTTGGGCTGTTTATTCCCACCATGAACATTTGGAAGTTGAGTTGCAGATACTATTTTTTATTGCATTACTGTCCGCTTGCACATTTAAAGAATAACTTTCAGGTAAATCACCCTTTTCCTTCAGCCTAAGATTCCACCAGGATGAAAAAAAAAAAAGTCAGGAATAAAATAAGCACTTAACTGTCTATAAAATACACTTGAATAAGTCTGCAATAATTGTAGCCAAAAAACGATGCATAAAGCCTCTTCAAGTTTGTGAACTGCATAATATTTTTCCCTATACAAATATTTATTTTAATAGCCAATTTTTATCAGTAATTATTTGATATAATCATGGCAACATTACTAGGTGACCTGATTACGTGTTACATTACTCTTATCCGCCTACCCCAACTTTTATCGAAAGGTTTGATCCATGGGACATCATATTTTTTCACACAGTTTGCAATCTGCTAGGAAGTTCTTACCTGTGATGCATCAACTCATGATGTACACAGGATTAATATAAATAATTTGGGTTCTTCTCAACAGGGTTTCTACCTCCACCTTTAATCCAGTTCTCTGCATGCATGAAGATATATCATGTATGGAAGTCAGAATCAAGATTTCATTTCAGTTCCCAGCTCAGCCAAAGGTTCCTTGTGTGACCTTGGCCAAGTCACTTTCTATCATGTCTCATGTCCCCATCTACACAATGAGGATAGCAATACTTCTCTGCCTCACATGGGTATTGCGAGGATATATTCATTAATAGATTGTAAGGTTCTCCGACACTAAGCCAAGAAGGGCAGATAGGTATCTGGAAAGGATGCTATTCCCCCGTCCGCTCATTGGAACTATGAAATCTGTGCCCTGTGCCTGGTTATGGGCATCATGGATATTCAGCTGAACAGGACAGACAGATCAAACTATAGGTGAAAGCAATCCACATTAAAAGGTGACAGTTGTTTTGCTTGCTATAAGAGTGCACTCATCCCATTGTTTTAGCAGTTTTAATGGTAAATTCTATCAAGAGTACCTCTTGGACAACTGAATGCCCAATTAATTTGGTCTGGCACCCAAATCCTGTTCAATTCCAGCAGAAGTTGTGTCCCTGACTCCCTCGAGCTCTGTTGAGTACTCCAATCTAAATACAAGGGAGAGCTGGAGTGTATCAGGGTGATCATTCCACGCCTGGCGTCAGTCAAAAGGATTAATGAGTTAAGACCCTGTCAGAATATTCACTTACCAATTAGCAAAGTCAGTGCCAGCTCTGTGTGCTCCCCTCGCTGTGCAGAGAAACTAGAGTTTATTTATTTTTATGGCTGTGTGATATTTTGATGTATGACTTCCAAGCACTTCTGTCAGTGGTGTTTGCAAGCTGTAAGGTGTTTACTGATTACATACATTTATTATGGATTTGGCTTCTGACCAACAGGCCAATTTCTTTTTTCAATCAAATGAAGTAAAACGACCAAACATTATTAATTCCGAGTTCCCAGAATCCCTCACAATGATCACTAATAGTAAATTTTTAAATTAAACATGCCTGTAAGATCACAGACGGCAATGACAGGCCAGATTTCAATTTCTGACCGTGAAATGGAAGTGTTAAAAATAAAACCCTTCCATTATTCACATTTTAGATGACTCACCTGTGTCAAAGTTCAGAGTTTTGGTTGGTTTTTAATATTCAGTGACCTGGATTTAGATGGAAGACGGGATTCGGCTATTAAAAAAGAGCATTCTCACAGGAAACATGCTGCCAATTACACACTGCTATGTGGGCAAATAAGTTGGCAAAACCTTATTTCAGTGATAAACAGGTTTTGGCCATAAATCCATCTTGTTCTTTTAATGGCCGACGTCTGTCTTGCAAAGCCAAACTGCGTCTCGGCCAGTGGAATAACGGGACTTCTTTCCACGTGAGATTTTGTCAGCCTTAACACCTGAATCCTCCTCCCTAACGGAGGGGCCATACATTAAAAGGAACGGAGATGATATGTCAGGTGACATATGTGGTATACACCCTGTGTGATTATCAGCAGCCTTCTATTTTGTATAACGACACACTCGTTTTATCTGCCTGTACAGATTCCCCCAGGCAGCAAGGCTCACAGCAACCTGTAAATTTACAATGCCGATGAGTTACCAGGCCCATTCTAACTGTTCTGCACTATTGTAGCCAGACTACAGGCCCTGCCTATAAACCACTGCATAGCATTCCCCTGAGAGAGTGTACACGCAACACAGGATGTATCGAGGTCTATTTGTGATCCACCCTCATTACTAAATCATGATCTTTGCAACCTCCAATTCTAGAACAATAAAATGAAACATTAATAAATGACTATCACTAATTTTAAACTGTAATAAGAGAAGAACAATCCCAGTCTAGCTGGATCAGTATCTATGGCTGCTTCTTACTTTTAGCAGCAACGCACGATAGAGTGGCAAATACATATTTTCAGCACTGGTGGGCTGAATTTCTTCCTCTCACCCCCAGGCGATGTGCTGGGCTCCAAAAAAGCAAATGACTGAAGGCAAGATGTGCTTGTTTCTGAGAAGGGGCAAGGGCTGGGCACACGGTGCTTCATTTGCTCTCTGAGCAATTAGTACCACCACCAGCCTTGGACTCTCCACATGAGCGGGGAGGAGGAGGAAGACAGAGCTCTCCAGGCTCAGAGGGGAGTGAGTACTGCACCCTTTCAGAAACACCTCCCTAGCAGAGACTAGGTGTTTATTAGTTAGACAGGCCATTGGGACAACCTCAATTATGCCAGGGAGTGTCCCTCCAACTTCCAGATCAGGAGGGCACACAAGTGGCTCAGATCCACCAGCCGTTCCCATCCCATGGGGTGCCACACAGGATCTCAGTGCTCCGCATTGTCCCAGAAGGTACAGCACTTTCAAATATCACTTCTTTCATGGCTGCTACTGCCACCGTTTGAAGAGCAGCTGTAGAATATGCGATAATAATAACAGTGCTATGGCAAACTATTAGACGAGGCCACTGCTCGGACAATACTGGCTCAATTCTACTACATCAGCAAAGCAGAACGGTCAGGGTGGAGCACAGCATCCCGGGTGGACCTGATGGGATTTGGAGGAATTGGAAGATAAATGTCTGCTTAGTTCACAAACATGCAGATGGGGATGCAGCCTACTCCTCCCTCCCCTTGCCGTACCTTTCTCCCTCGGCATGGCTCCAACCCCTTCAGAACCCAGGCATGCCTGGAGAAGCAAGTAACAGATAGTGCCTGCATTTCCCTTGTGTATAGACTGCAATTAAGCCAGGTCTTATGCAGGCTGCACCTGGTGGAACAAGGCTCCTCACGTCACACTGCGCAGCTGGGGAAGGGCCAGGCTAGCCACTAATGGGCTGCCTTGCTTCAGCTACACATTTCAGTATTAAGAGCATTATAAGATAGACAGTGGTATAAATACTGTAACAAATCCAGAAATAACAAAGTCCTGTGGCACCTTAAAGACTAACTATAAAGTTTTGAAGCATGAGCTTTCGTGGGCTAATACCCACTTCGTCGGATGCAAGCACCTTAGAAGGGAGGGAAAGAACAGGGATACCTCTTTCACAGAGGTAAACATCTGCAGTTATTATCCCTTATTTGTGTTATTGGAGTACCTAGAAACCAAATTGAAGATCAGGGCACCAGTGTGCCAGGTGCCATACAAACAAGAAGCAAAGAAAACAGTTCTGCATTCCGGGAGCTCACAATCTGTAGCCATAGCATATAAAATATCAACCATGCAACGGCCTCTTGTTGATTTTATTTAAAAGGACACGGAGAAAAGAGGGTTATAATGGGAAGACTGAGGCAGTCTTAGCAACAGGTGCTCCACCAATAACCGACAAAATTGTTGATGTTGTTTGAATGGCAGGTGAATTACTCTACAATAAAATGGCATTCTCTAATTTCAGGCCAGGTGGGACCCTTAGATTACCTACTCTGATACCCCGTGTATCACAGGTTTCTTTGATTTAAAAAAACGTATCTACATAGGTGTAACAGGGTGCTGGCCAAGAAGCCCTGAGCCAGCCCCTGTTAGCTCAGCTCCTGCTAGCTCAGACCCCAGCCAGGGGAGTTAATTGGAGCTGGCAGGGTGTGGCCCTTAGCAAGAAGGGCTTAAGGCAAAACACCTGTAGGCTTTCCAGGCCAGAGGAATAAAGCTGGAAGGAAGGAAGGAAGTGCGGGGAGGGGGAAGGGGGGAGGGGACAGGAAAGGGAGAAGCAACTGGCTGGTGTTCCTAGGTAGCTGTCCCCCAAGTAGCTAAGTAAGAGTACTTGTATATATAACTGTATATAGGTGGTGGTGGTGGGGCTTGCACAAGGCAATAAAAGGGGCACTGGTGTTGGAAACTGCATGGCCTCAGCTCATTTCTGCAACGAGTGGTGAAGGGCTCGCTACAATAGGTAAAAGCATGTGAGGCAGCAATGTTACCAATCCATGACTACCTATCCCAGAAAGGGCTTATAGACCTACAGAATGAATTCCAACGAACAACACTGTGCTCTTCTCATGAAGACACCCCTGTCCTGCAGAACAGAACACATTTTGGATGCAGTTTTAAAGCGTGTTGCCATCATTTTCTCGCAGTGTTTTTGTGCCAATTTTTAGAGTCTGTTTTAAAGACACGTGTGACGTAAGATGCAGCAGATCAAACTTACCAGCAGCAGCATCACCCAGCTGCCAATTTCCTCCAGACAGTGCAGTCTCTATGATTATTCAACCTTCACTGCTAACAAGGATGCCACCTGTGAGGTTTTTAAGCCCCGGCTTGACAAAGCCCTGGCTGGGATAACTTAGTTGGGGATTGGTCCTGCTTTGAGGAGGGGTTGGACTAGATACCTCCTGAGGTCCCTTCCAACCCTGATATTCCAGGATAGTGATTTTTGATGTGGGGGTATCTGTCTACTTTATGAACTAGACAGAGATGAATGGCTCAGAAGATTGGCCCTGGATTAAGGTCTCCAGATCACATCAAGATTAGATAATAAGCAACTAAAACTGCATTACCCTACAGAATGACTGTTTGATAGCCTATCAGAAATGAGTTGGTGATTCCAGTGCAGTTTTTGGCAGGCAGGTGTCCACATCACCAAACTAATTCAGTGGCTAGGGTGAATAAATGCATCGAACACAACTACTGAGACGTTAGGACCCAGCAAAATTCCTGTCTTTCTCTCCTGCTGTTGTCTTTGTGAAAGTCTGTTAATTTTCTCAATACTATCTTTTGGGGCATTTTATTACTTATTAAATAAAAAAATAAAACAAACGCATTTTAAAATTACAGTCATATGTGATGGGGAGTAAATTGTGGTACAATAATTTACACTTAGATGCACAAAGGCCATTTGGCCATCATCCTTTGTGCCTAAATGCTTTGGGGGTGAATTACCACACTCTAATTCACATGCTGTCATACTGCATGGTTTAATTAACACTATGAACTCAAGAGCACACACACTGAGGGCTCAGACACCAGGCTTGCCATGAAACAGCTACACGGTGCTCATGTATCATGGGTAATGGCATGCAGATTATTCACGAAGAATCCCTCTTTCCTTCTATAATAGTGAGAGCAAGTAGACTAATTTAATTCAGGGTTGTACAATACTTTGGTCCAGAACAAAACCCCTGTGTTCTGGATCGATGTAAAACACATATTTGAAAAGTAAAGGGAGGTGGCAATCCATGCATATGTTTTTTTGGATGCTCATATCCAGGATGCTTTGCCAACTCATAGCCACTATCTAGTTTTCCAGGTGAGAGAGATCTGGGAACCTCATGAAAAATGGTCATGTGCCTAGCAAACACTGTGAAAGAAGGGAAAGAAGATTTTCCTTGCTTTTAGGCTCCATAATGCACCAGTGTGTATGAACTCTTTGAGTCGGCGCGTTTGCAGAACACTGAAGAAGGATAAAAAAAACCCAGAAATCCCCCTATTTACTGTGTGAAATTCACCCCTGTGTAGAGCGGGCCTTGCACGCTGGCCTTTGCACCACTTAATGGCTTAAGTGAGAATTAAGTGGTGCATAGGACCTTTGCGGAGTTGAATTTCACCCTCTACCGGCTTATAGATCAGACCACCATCAGCTGGAGAATTCAATACTCCTGAATTTAGTACTGTGCTGCTAATAAAAACACTGTGGTACACATCTGTGGTCAGCCCTTTTACCAGGAAAAGCTTTTCTTTCATCACCTCTTCTCCTATAAAAACGGAGGCTCTGTGGCAGCAATACCAACAGCCTAGCCTAGCAAATATTATAAATATTTCAAGGATGATTAATCTTTTAAAACAATGAAGTTAGGCAGAAGCCTGGATGTCAACTTGGCTATTTCACAACTAATAAAACACGTCTCTTGTATTTCATTGTGACTCTATAAAGAGTAGCATACAAAAAGGCAATTACCCACCATTCACAAGCGAACATAACACTTGTACACGTATAAAAGAAACATAGTATGTATTTTAAAAGGTGACAGTGCTTCCAAAAGTAAGAGGCAAACATTCAGCTCGCATTAAGCAGCTCTCTATCACCAAGAACCAGCGTGCGAGCATCATATGTTTCCCCAAGAAAGATAATGCTTATTGCTTTAAACAGAATCATTGTCACCAGACAACTTCCAGTGCCGCTGAGCAATAAATATTTCCAAGGCTCACACCAAAAACAACACAGAACCTGGCCCTGTATCCTGACCTGCTAATGCAGTGAGAAATCAGTTTGTCCTGTGAATGCCATCTCCTTACAAAGAAGAGACCTCCACCAACACAGCTGCCCACCAAAAATGGCAGTAAAATGGTACAAAGGCCTTAGGAAGGAGATTCTCTCCTCCAAGCTGCTGCAATGCATGACTGGACAGGACTGCAAATTGCTTTTCCTCTTGGCAAACAGCAGTTACATCACTTCAGCCCCAGCTTAGACTACTTCTCTGAAACAGAAAGCCACAGCAAAGGGTTAACTCTTGGGTTGACAGGCTTTGTTAGGGTGGCAGCAGCAACTTTCCAACGGGTCTGCACTGGGGGAGTTTCCTACTAAGGGCAGGTCTACATTATGGCAGGGATCAATGCTGTGAGATCGATCTGTCGGGGGTCGATTTATCGCGTCTAGTCTAGACACGATAAACCGATCACCCACCGCTCTCCCGTTGACTCCGGAACTCCTCCGCCAAGAGAGGTGCAGGCAGAGTCAATGGGGGAGTGGCAGCAGTTGACTCAGCACCGTGAAGATGCCGTGGTAAGTCAACCTAGGTACGTCAACTTCAGCTACCCTATTCTGGTAGCTGAAGTTGCATATCTTAGCCTGACCACTCCCTCCCTCCCCCCGCTAGTGTAGACCACTAGGGCTAAGTAAAATAGCAGGTGATGGTCTTGCATAGAGGTACAGAGGGCTAGCACTCGTCCTGTGTGTCACTTCAGTCCCACTACAGCCCAAAAGGGGTACACAGGCCTATGGACAGGGAGAATTTCACTGGAATTTGAGGCATGAAGCAGCACCGGACAAAACTGGAGATCTGTGTTTGGGTGTTTATGGTGCAGCAACCATGACAATGTCACCAAGGAAATGCAGCAGCTGAGGTTTTTCTCCCTTTATCATTTCTGCTGAACATCAACATGAAAGCCTCCCACACAGGCAACATCTCTAGGGGTTGTTTCATCTCCCACAACAGTGTAGTCGTGCATTCTCTCACTCCACATCTGAGGCACACACCATGCGCCCAGAAATGGAATACCTACCACGTCTTCTTACCCAACTGTGTCACTTTGAACCTGACATTTATTCAAGGTGGGAAAATGTAGCCGCAAAAACAAAACTGACCACATTTAGATTTTTTTTAAAGAAAGAAGTGATCCTGCCATTGTCCCAACATACAAGAACGAACTGTAATTTACATGCTGCAGATGGAAGAAGGGGCAACCAAAGTACCTGAAAAACAAGACTCAAAAAAACTCCCAATACAAATAAAACTCCACCCATTAATATACATCCCTGCAATTATCCTGCTCAACAGATACTTTCACAGTTTGTAACAATAGAATCCAAAACATTAAATCTTGACATGGTCTTAGAAAACAGCTTCCCAGGGAAACCTGCTGTATACTTTAAAGAGACTCTCTAAGGAGACAACACTGAGAAGGTCTTAATCGGACTAATTTCATATTTAGCACATGGCTGAATTCTGGCTGCTGTGTGCATGAACTCTCCAGAATTATCCTCGAACTGAAGAGCAGAAAATTTCACACTACATCTGCTTCCTTACCTCACTCATGGAGACACTGTTATGCGAATGGTGCAGGATAGAGCCAGAAAGGGGAGCAGGTATTGAGCTTTGTAGATTTTGAGACCCAAAGGGACCATTAGATCATCCACTCTGACCTTCTGTGTATCTCATATTTTAGTGGATGCACCCTTTCCTCTACATTAAGCTAAATGCATGCTCACAAATTACTCCTATCACCCTCCTCTTAGCAGAACTACCATGAACTGACCTGGGGTCAGGCTCTGGTGGGATGGTGCTGTCTTGGCCACCAGTAGGGGTTAGAATCATAGAATATTAGGGTTGGAAGGGACCTCTGGAGGTCATCTAGTCCAACCCCCTGATCAAAGCAGGACCAATCTCCAACATAACTCTCCAGAGCTCATACCAACAGAGCTCTCCAGAGCTCAAGCAAAAAGCCAGGTGCTGTAGCTTTAACAGACTCACAACCTCAGTGGATCAGCCACACAGTAGCACACAATTAACACACACTGATCGGAGGCTTACCAGGGTCTTAGCTAACACTGATGGGTCTGATTTCCCACTATGATGCCCCTTGTGGAGTCACCAACTCCCGCCATGCTTTCCACTCAGTTTGCACAGGAGTCAATGACTGTCCAAGGAGCAGATCTGTGGGAAAAATCAGGCTCCCAGGTTTTGCATCTTTGGTGTCTGCTCATTTGTGGGGCAATTTGGCTCCTACTAATCTTCTGGCATTTTCATCCAGCAAAGCTAGCAAGCGAGCTCTCAGACTACACTGGCATTCTGACTAAAACCAAAACTGCCAGAGGGGTATTTAAATTGTTAATTGCTTTAACTATTAATATTGTTTAATTATAAAGATTTGCAAAACAACGTTTACCATTTAACTTCCTCTCAGTAGAACCTTCCATAATAGCTCGGGGTTTTTTTCCCAACCACAATTTTTGACACCATTTAATTATAAATTAAGGTTTTGAAATCAGTGAAGAAGTTTGCTTAGACACTAAGAGAGAGAGAGAGAGCACTTAAGGGCCTAAAGGTAGTAAAAGCGATGCCAGTAGACTTGATTCACTGTGTATTTTTGTTGTTTTTCCTTCTCCACTAAATGTTTAAATCTATAGCCTTAGCTTTAGGAAACTACCCCATGCACAGAGTGGATGTAGAATTCTCGCCAAAATTTCCAAAAATAGGATCCTAAAGCCTACACCTAAGTCAATGGCTTGATCATCTGGGGTATTCCCAGCTTGACACGAAGGCCACAATTTCACAAGAGCTCAGCTCCCTTTAAGGCCCCCAAATGGAGTTGCCAGTTTTTCAAAAATGCTGACCCTCTTCCCCCCATTTTTCCCTCCACCTCCCGCAGCAGGTTCTTCCAAGAGAAATTAGGCCAATTATTTTAGGAGCTTAATTTTGGGTTCCTATTGTTAAAAGCATTGCCCTAAAAGTCCTGTCTACATAGTGAGATGGATCCATTTTCATTTTTCCTTACTCTGTGATGAAGAATAGATTATAATGACTTGCTTAAGACAATACAAAATATGATGGCCACCGGGACACGTTAATGTGTGTGCTAGTAGCATCAGTGATGATCATTTAGTGAGATCCCATCCTCTCTGTAGCTGTGGTTAAAAGTAGGTTACGCTGTACAATGCATCTCAGAGAACTCTATTCACAGAGAGTGGAATTCAACCCCTACGCACAGGGCCAGTCCAGGGTGTGACTTAAGTGATGCGTACCCGGTGTGCTGGTCCTAAGCACAGGGCAGAAGTTCAGCTATAATGCACTGGAAGACTGTCGAATATAAATTTCTACAGTGACCTCACAGGCATCAAGCAGTTTAGCCCATAAGCAGCTTTTTTAATCTAAGGTCAAATAATGGTTCTTTATTGCAGGCCTATTTTGCAATAATGGAGGCTGGGCTTTTCAAAGTGTAGTAAGGGAGTTTGGTGCCAAACTCTACTGAGTTTCAATGGGATTTGGCCTCCTCACTGTCCCCGTGGCCCTAGAAAAACCAATCTCACACAGATTATATAGGCAAAAAAACCTAAGCACCCCACCAACTCCCTCCACTTGTGTCTTACCATGCACAACTGGTGCTAAGAGCATTGTGAAGAACAGCAGCTGTGATGACCACATGACTGTGGAATATAACTTGAAGGTACCGCAGCAACGAGAGTTTCCAAAGAAAATGAAGTACGTGTCCTCCTGTTCCCTCATCCAGCACTCCTCTGTAGTCTTCAATTCACATCCACAAGGGAAGGGAAAAAAGCCAACCAAAAATAATAGTAATAATAAAAATTTAAAAAAAACCCCACAACCAATATCCAGAATCGAGACCTATAAACAAAAGAGAAAGAGTGAGGTCAGTAACAGAAATAGACTATGTCTAAAGGGTCTGCGAAAGACAGACTGACAACTGACTGAACAGAATTCAGCTATACACACAGACACTAGATATCCAAAGGAGTCCGCACCTCCCTTCGAGAGATCTTAGGGGTCCGCAAATGAACAAGGTTGAGAACCGCTCCCCTCACCAGCCTTTATGAGCTGCTCGGTGGGAACACACAATGTACCCCTCACTTCTGTCCCACTTACTCTTTTAAAGAAGGGCTTCAATGGCGTTAAGTGGCGGCCAGACCTGCTGGGGGCCTTCCGCAGAGGTGTGAATTTTAACCCCCTTTCTCGCCCCAATACCTGGCATACAGAGCCAACGCACAGGCACCAAAGCCTTCAGGAGAGAGGGCACTTGTGGTTGTATCTGCACATCAAGCGACCGCACGTGTGAGACTCCAGGCAGGCATTTGGGCTCAAAGGTGCCTTTAAGCACAGCCCTCAGCAAGGGGCGGGGCATAAGCTGCCCTGTCCTAAGAGTAGCCCCAGAAGATGCTGTGACTCAGACGCTGCTCTGAGGCACCAGCCCTCTCTGCTTCCCCCTTTGCTCCAGGTGGGTAGGAACTTCCTGCTGTCCCACAGCAGCAGCCAATCACAACACAACATGCCATCCCAGCTCGGCTTTGCAAGACAGCGAATAGGGAGTATGGAGCCCCCGCCAAGGAGTAAGGCGAGTTCTTCTTTCCCCTTGCTCTCGTGTGCTGACACACAGCCACAGGCCAGCACTTAGCCACGGGTGGGTACGTCAGCCGGGGCAGCTCCGTGCATGGTCACAGAGGTACAACCTTGCCCATGCACCACGGGACTCCTTTGAGAGATTTGGTTTGCAAGGGCTTTTTTTGTGGGGGATGAGTGGGTTCATCTATTTCTCCTTGTGACACATACCATAGGGACAGCCCTGGACACTGACTTTCTCCATACAACCTAGCCCAATACAGGGGGAAGCAGCTCAAGCTTCCGCAGGCAGCCCCCCCCCCCCCTCCCCGAGCGCCACAATCATTACCTTCAGGAACCTTTTCATTTGCCCTGTGGCCTCTCTTTTGCAACTGCCTCTCAGGGTACGTCTACACTGTGATTTGAAATCTGTGGCTGGCCTGTGTCAGCTGGCTTGGGCAAAGGGGCTGTTTTATTGTGGTGTAGACACCCCTGGGTGGCCAGTCAGTGCCAATGGTGCTGGGATTCTGTAATATGTCAGCAAGAAACTGGCGTGGGACCTTCTACTCAGGCCTTCAGAACGGACAACAGATGGAATCAGCATTGGGTCCCTGGCTTCAAACCAGGCCAGGTTTTGCCCCGGTGGCCATGGAATGAAAGGCTCCATATCTCCTTTCCAAACCCAACCACCCCATCCACCCCCGTCACAGTGCCCTCCAGCACCTCATTCAACCGATTTTAGTTCAGCCCCGCAATTACTCATTTGGGGACCTAATGAAATGATCTTATCCATCCTACACTCTTATAAAGGAAAGGTAGGGAAACTGGAAACCACAGGTTTGCATGGAAACAGTCCCCCTGCCTAATCGCGAGCAAGGTTCTGACTAGCAACCATTTTTGGCCTCACAGAGGAGGATTGAAGGATATAGTGAACCGAACCTTGAAGGAAACAACAACTATGGAGTTAAATCATGCCATCAGTTTTAATCTTAAATTCCCTCTTGACTGCAGTGGTGATTTCTGCTTACAACCGAGCTGTAAAATATGAACAATTGTAAAATATTTTACAGGTTTGTTTTGAAGTCCCAAGACTTTGTAGCCTTCACAGCACTGGCCTAATTAAAAATCTCTCCAAAATCTGTAATCAGCGTAGGCTATTCTTGTCTGAGCAATGCTTGCTGTTTTTGCCAACTTCGGTTCTTATACAAAACCCAGTGTGAGCCAAAAAAATATATGAAAAAGCTTGTTGCATGCCACTACTATCTGGGTATATTTCTGAAGCTTGGACCTAATAATGTTTCCTTTGTTTTGCCCTTCAGTGCTTGCTAAATCAAACCCTGCATTGTTCTGATTTATACTCTGTATAACCAAGTATCATTGCTTGTATCACAGTTATTCTGAGCTATGTTTTTGCCCTGCTGTCGTTTGCTCACTCAACTGAATGGTGGCACTTGTTTTTCAAAGCTTTTACCCAGCTTTGCAGCTGGGATGACTGGAAACCCAAGGTTAGTAGGCAGTCAAGTGACTTGTTTATGGTCACACTGATAGTGATGCTCTCTGTTCTGATCAGATCTTAGCATTATGCAAGTTTTCAGGGCTTTGCTATTCTAACCACGAGTCATCACGTTCACTTACAACATTTTAAGTCTAATTTCTAAAATGGAACAAAATTATTGACTATTTTAAATTATATCTCCTAGATACAATGAGCATCTGTAGGGTAAAATTGAAATTGTTCCGGATCAAGCCTTTTGATGGTGCGGGAAGGGGGTTAGAGAAACACACTTTAAAAAAAAGCATTAGAAGAAGCAGAAAGAGGCTGGCAAAATAAAACAAATTCCATCTAGTGGGTTCTCTGGAAGTAAGATCTGGCCAAAGACAATGAGAGAGAGCAGTGATAAATTCTCCACTGTAGAACAGTTCATTTATTGATGGCAAGCAAGGGACACACCTCCAGCGCAAAGAAATTCAAAGTTACATTTGACCCACAGGGGACTGGATTCGAACCACCAAGTAAAGGCATGTGGCATTAATTTAGAAGAAGGTTCTGCTCAACTCTGACTTTCCTGGCTGCAGCGATGATCGGCTGTGGAGCATCCTGCTAAAGTGATTTACACACTAGCCTACCAAAGCACAACTCTTCAGAACAGAACTGATGGAAAAGCAGACAGCCAAAGGAAACGAAGGCATTAGGAACTAAAACTGTACTGCGCGATACTTGGTCAGGAGGATCGTTCTTTGAAAGGCATTATGGATATACTGAAGGATACAACACCTAACAAGTCCATTCTTCAATGCTGTATGTTGACCAGGACACCAAGGAGCCCTTGTGTGGTTTAATGACATTAGTCTAAGGCAGGAAAAAGAAATAAGGGAATTAACAAGATCTAGTCAATAGCTAGATGTGCGGACTTCTAAGCGGAATGACAGCCACACAAATAAAATGTGTTCAAACTGCACTGAGTCACGGGATGTGCCAGTGCCTTGAGCCAGGTGTGATGATGTACAGTGGTGCAAAGTGGATGTAAAATACCAGCACTCTGATTGGCATTGTTATGTAACCAATGAGGTGTTCGTCGTGCACGGGGGTAAAAGACCTCACAAAGTGCAAGAATCAGCCCCATTATCAATCACAATTTTTTATAAAAAAGTGAATTTAATATCTAGTTTAATATAGATGTGAGTTTTATCCCTGTTAAGTATGCATGGATATATTTCAAAAGCTATGGAAGAAACATACTGAAATAAAGCACAAGAGCAAACAGCTTTGGAAGGACCCAAAAATAACTTGATTTGTTAGGTTTTTTTTCTTTAGATCTTCAGTAGCACTAAAGCTAGTCAGCCAGACAGCCAGCAAGACACTACTTGACTAATAGTTTTAAACAAATAAAGCATCACAGCTTTGTATTCTTTCATAGAAAAACAGTGCTGCATTTCTTATCTCTGTCTTTTGTAAAAGTTGCTTACTTAGTGGCAAATAAACGGAATGCTTTACACAGATATTGATTAAATTCACTGTTTGCAAGAGAAAATGCCTGCAAGTAATTAACCCTTTGATGCTAGTGACTATAGGAAAATCTAGCCCCTTGATGAATGCAGCTCTCCCTTCTCAACATCTGTCCTTTAACAAGCTGCAGCTGCAGGAAATGTTTTCAGAATTTCACTCAGTGTTGAGGAGAGATAGGAAGGGTAATGCAGCAAAATGGAAAAAAATATACCTTCTGAAAAAATGCCAAATTGCCAACAATCTTAAAGTAAAGTAAAGAACCTTTTAAATTAAAAAAAAATAAAGTTACCTGTCTTACTAACACAACTTTAGATTGTTAAAAAAAAAAAGAAAAGAAAATTGTAAACACTTGTGTTCTTTTTTTCTCTCTCTCTCTGCATGTTTCAGTCCCAAGGAAAAGAAAGTATCTCCTCCCTTTTGCCCCGCACCAACCAGTTTCAAGTCATTTTCACTTTCACGCTTCTGTACACTAACACCACACTGCAATGTGTAGATTGCAAATACTGCAGAGACACCGTTATTTCTTTAAAACTCTTTCCACTGGAATTTTTAAATAAACATGCAAACATTTCTGAGGCATTGTAATGGCAGATTTGTCTCAAAACTTAGATTTGGTGCTGAGGTTGACATGACTGTCCCTCTCAAAGTTTGACACAAGCAAAGAAATTCAGTTTTCACAAAAATTGTCTCCATTTTTCCAACAGAAACAATTCAGAATTTGAAATTTTCCACCTGCTCAACTTGACAGTTCCCCTTTCCCACTGTGGATCCCAATCATACTCCCTTGGGCCTGTAAACTCAACAGTTGCCTGCTTAACCCTTTCATTATTTGTTCACGAACCCTCAAGAGTGTATGGACTGCTCCAAACCACAGCCTCTGTGCTGCAAGAACAGGCCTTAAAACAGCTGTGGGCTTCCCTACACACCACAAGCACGGTGTGACTACAGCACACTCGCTTGCTGCACAGGAACGACTCACATAAACACCACTACAGCAAACAAAAACTTCTGTAGTACGCTTTGGAGGTCCTTTCATTTCAACAGCAGAACATCAAAGTGCACTAAGATACTGCCCTAGGATGTTACTCCATGACTGGACATTCACACCCTGGTCTCAAGTTGCAGAGGGGGATATTAGAAAAAACTTTTCCACTGGGAGGGTGGTGGAGCATTGGAATGGGTTACCTAGGGAGGCCATGTAATCTCCTTCCTTAGAGGTTTTTAAGGTCAGGCTTGACAAAACCCTGGCTGGGATGATTTAGTTGGGGATTGGCCCTGCTTTGAGCAGGGGGTTGGACTACTAGATGACCTCCTGAGGTCCCTTCCAACTCTGATATTCTATGATACAGTGCGCTATTGCCCCATGTAGACGTGCCCTAATTGCTCACTGCATGTTCACACCTACATCTCTAAATGGGAGATCATCACTAGCAGTGTGACCATAAAGGAAGCAGCGCAGTCGCTCCGAAAGCTTGGATGCCATTTGCTTGTTGTACAGTATGTTATTAAAATACATTAAATCCTCTACGTATTATGCAGCGTCTCTTGATAAATATTTGTAAAGATGTACAGTAAGCAAAAAGAGCGGCAACATCGCACAAATACCAATTTATCCGAGCTTCTCAAATATCACTACAGGGCTATTTACATTCCCCTGCGATGAGCAGTCCAAACAGCGCAGGAATGTTGTTGAATCAAATATAGTCCCATGAACCACCTGTTTAACCTACAATTTAAAATGACAACGAATCCTTTGGATATAGTAATAGCTTTACAGCAAAACAACGCGCAAGGTCACAGCCAAATGTTAACAGAGTTAATTCATTTCAGATTTAGCAAGCCCTTGACAAGCAAACGCAAATGAAGACCAGCCAAGTCTACTGTTTTTTTCCCCCTGTAGGCTACATATTGTTTTTCGGCCCTTTCTTAAGGTCAAAGGGAAATTTAAGCAATCTACAGTTTATTTATTCCCTGAATCCAGGTTCACAACTCAGTGCAGGGTGGTTTCATAGAAAATTAGAGAGTGAACCGTGTGCATTAGACATTGTTTTGGCTCTCAGTGTACGTATACACTGCTGAGCTGGGAAGTATAGTGCACTAGGAGGAGGGGTGTGGCTCAACAGCTGGGACCTTAAACAAGGAAATAAATTAACAGCTGAGGATGCCAGGCAATCGGGACCTTCCTCAGTGTGCACTTCAGACACTGCAATCTATGTGATCGCTAGGTTCAGGGGCCCAATGGCTCGAGCCCTCTGACAGACAGTTACAGATGAATTACAATACTTTGGATAAAATGGCTATAAATGTATCTTTAATCCTGGATTTCCTCACCTTGCTGTGACCTCAGTTCAGACTTGTCTAATTATTTTGTATCTCCATTCATTCCCCTCATTGCTATTTTTCTGTTTGTTTTACAGTAACAGAACCTGGCTAGTCACTATTTCCTTCTCAAATGGACAATAACTCACTCAAATACTTGTTTCTTTGAACCAAGAGAATGGAATTGTGCCCACTCTTTATTTTGCTGCTTTATAATTAAAGACTAGTTTACCCAAAATTGTTTTTGATTAAAAAAAAATGCAAACATTCAAATCAATGATCAAACAATTTTCAAGTAGTGAAAATGCAGGGCCGGGGAGTGCACAGTTGTCTGTATATAAACATTACTGGCAAATCAGATAGCAGCAAACTCCATGTGGGTAACAATTCTTAAGGAGAAAGTTCTATATGAAAAAGGTAAGTTTAAGTGCCTTTCCAAACTGTTGTGATATAACCATTGTCTATTCATGTTTAGTAGCAAATTGGGTTTTAATGATCATTGCTATTTTGGGCTGGAAGGTGACATGTAGTTTAAGTCTAAGACAGATTTATGTTTTACACCAGGATGATTTTCTCACAAACTCTCCTTGAGTTAACTTCTTCACACCCCACAAGACATTTAATATAATTTCATTTCTAATAGACTGCAAGCCAATAGGACTATGTTTGCCATCACTGATGTTTTCAGTGAGAAATAATATCAATTAGGTCTCTGCTGAAGATAAGTATAAGTCATTACTGAAGAGTAACTGGCTTGGAAAACATTAGGAGGGTTATATTATTCAACCAAATGATACAAATTAAGAATAGCATTGATAGGAATAAAACTCAAAAGATTCCTGACCTTGCCTGGTTGAGGGTATCTTATCGGCTCTTTTGTGGATTTCCTCAAAAACCAGGGACTAATAAATGAGAAATACCACGTTTTAGAAATCTGAGTTCACTTCTTAACACAAGTGGCCAGGATGAATGTTCTCCATATTAGAAAGATGACTCGCATCACGTCCTTGACATGCAATCCCCAAAGTCAGTGGACCAGCCCAAGAGGAGGGTAAGTGTTGTAGGGAAGGAAACTAGTGAGAAAAACATAAAAAGCATTTTGATGCAATCTGACTTGGAGAAGCAGCTGAGTAAAGCAACGTCACTACAGGGTTGAATAAAGAGATAAGGGCAGTAATTCAGAAAGAAATTTCTGGGTCAGGGAAAAAACAAATATGGAGACCAATTAAATCTAAATATCAGATAGGTCCACAAAATTAAATAAGCAGTAGAACTAAGAATAAGAAATAGGGCAAAGGTGGCTACCACACATACACACACAGAGCTTCCTAAAACAAGAACAAATGTGGCACTAAAAAATAAAAAGTTCTTTTTCACATAAAACACACTATTTTCCTCATGTTCTAATTAAAGGGAAGTATGGTTCCTTTGATTTTGGAAACAACAAATATTTACCTATTGCATATTTTTCTGTGTAGGCACGTTTATTATTTGCAGCCCCATAGTGACAAGAGGCCACAACACAGAACAAGGCCCCGTGGTGCTAGCTTCTGTACATCTCCATAATAAGAAAGAGTCCCTGTCCCCTAAAGCTTAGAATGCAAATAGAGACAACAGGCAAAGCGGGTGAAAAATCATTTCACCCCTATTTTGCAGAAGGGGAACAGTGGCTCAACAAGATTAAGGCTACGATTTTCAAACTTGGGTGTTTAAAGTTAACCTTGCAGTGACTCAAGTGAGCTGCTTTTCAGCTGGCCTCAGTGGGGGAGGCTGGGTGGCGCCGCCCTATTGAAAATCGGCCCATTTATTTCAGTGCCTAAATATGGACTGAGAAGCCCTGCTATACCCACTTTCGTCCTTTAGTGACTTCTTCAAAGCCCACGGAAGAGTGTGCAGCAAGGACGAGAACTGAATCCCCATGTCATTACTTTACACACAAGACCATGTTTCCTCTGCTAGGTACCGATCTCTTTTCTTTACACTTAGGGTACGTCTTCACTATCAGCCGGATCAGCCGGTAACAAGCGATCTTTTAGCGATGGATTTCTCGAGTAGAAATCGATCGCCCGCGGCACCACCATTGACTCCGTAACTGCAGCTTGTCACAAGGCACAAGCTGGAGTCGACAGGGGAGCGCGCCGCCGACTGCCGCTGCCATGAGGATGGCAGGTAAGTCGGCTGAAGATATGCCGACTTCACTACGCTATTCACGTAGCTGAAGTTACGTATCTTCAGTTGATCCCCTCCCCTAGTGAAGACCAGCCCTCATTGTAAGAAACCGTGGCTGTGTTTTAAAGAGACTTTGACAGGGTAGGGTTCTCTCACCCTGGATCCTCAATGCAAACAGTGCAGTCCTTAACGCACACCAGCGGCAAGGTCAACACCCAGTGCTTTATTTACAAACTGCTTTACAAATGTTTCTTCCCCCAGCATAAGACTGTTCCACCAGGCTTTTCCTTCTACCAGGCATAGGACATAAGGGACCAGAGATCTCACCTTTTTGAGCTGTTGTGCTACTCCAGCCCTTCTTTCTGGGCCTCCCACTATCCGTTTCTCTTTTAAGTGTTTCCATCTGAATTAGCCAAACAGTTTATCACTTGGTACTTAAGCTATTACCTCAATCACCCCATGTGGGGGCACCTCCAAATACACACAGTGGTGTGTCAGCCTTAGCTACTCACACCCTGTCACCGAGACCCAACAGCTATCACTAGCAAAAGAGCTTCAAGTTATCACTCCCCTAAAAACTCTTCCAAGATTATCACTAAAGGGCTGAATTCTGTAGGTCAATCCGGACGCCACTGAACCCATTAACAATGTCCTACTGACTCCTTTGAATGCAAGATGGACTCTTTTGTCCTTTCTCCACCACCATCCCAACACCTTCAGTAGCTAGAAGGACACTACAGAATTTGGCTAACACTGCACAACTGCACAATATGCCCGTATGACTAACTTGGTGCCAGTTTCTGAGCTGTTACACTGGTATAAATCCAGGATCAGTTCACTGGTCTCAAGATCAGAATGTAGCTCACCAACTATAGCTTCTTTGCCACTAATAAAGAATACCTTATAATGATACGGTGCCTTACATTGGGAAGGAAGCCAAGCCACTTGACAATCCTAGGAATCACTGCTTCACAATTAAATAGCTGCTATTCTCTGGGTGCAATACGGTAGACATTATGTACTATAAGTACTACACTTAAAAAAAAGGTAAGTGAAGTCCAGCATTTCCAACTGAAACTACAAGGGGGAATTTAGATACATAGAACTCATTAACCAACTGGCATTTCGCCAGAAACTCTAGGTTAAAACCCCTATTCTTGCAAAACATGATGTGGCATTTTTAACAAACATAAGCTGGGGCTTTAGGTGAATGATTAACCCTCCAAAATCTGAGTTTTAAATAGAAAGCACCTTTTCTTTCAAAGAAAAACAAACCATTTTAAGCATGTGTCCATTTTAAAGGGTCCTATAAAATCTCTAAACAATAAACCGTTTGGGTGGGCGAAAGGCTAAAATATAATTAATTCCTTGAGTGCTTTCTTGCAGAAATTAATTGCTAGGACAATCAGGACAATGCTTTTAAAGAAGAGAACTGGTTTTGGGTGGCTGAATAAAGAATGTGATATATTTTCATGCCTCATAGACAGAGTATGGACATTAAGCAGCCAAAAGAGAAAATACACCTATTTTGAAATTAGCCAATCTAAGATGTGCTTGCCTGGATAAGCCTCAAATTAAACACATTCCTTAATGGCCCATTATAGAGTATCAGTCACCAAAAGATCCAAGGGGAATTGAAGGCTGTTCCTACCAAGGGAGGTTATCTAAGGTTCCAAGCAGATGATGCAATATTTCTGCTCTAACATTTTAAAGAGAGACTTTACAGAAGACAAAACAAGTATATTTTCTTCCACACTTTCTATTTATTTAGAATACAATGTATCCATATGTATTATAGATAATTCACCTGACTACATATATGAAGAGAGCCAGACTGCCAGGATACCACGAATCCCGAGATCATGTCCTCTTTTTATATTTTTCTCTCTTTTTTTAAAGCAAAGTTGGAATGTTTTCAGCGGAAACATTTCCAATGCTGGGTTTTCAAAAATGTAGATATTTATAAAAAGAATTATTTTAGTATGCTATTTTCACCATCCTTTATCGGTCTTCCATACAGTGTCGTCCTTCAAAGATGAAGTGTGTGCATACATTTGTGCACTGAGAGTTGTCCCACTAAAGTCAGTGGGATGAATCATAAACTTGGATTTTCAAAGGGGTCTATGGGAGTTAGCCATCCATCTCCCATTGAAATTCACAGGGCATGAAATTAAGCAAGGATGCAAGTCCTTGTCAGATGGGGGCCACTGTGAGTGATTTTACTCACATTAAGATTCTCAACTGCAGTTTGCAAAATTGAAGGATTTTTACAAATGTTTGAAACTTTTCAGTAACATTTTGCAACTTTTTAAAAAATTAACATGACAATACCTATGAAAATAAACAAATGCTGTATACACACACACGGAGAGAGAGAGAGTCAAATTTCACAATAGCAGATAGACATCTAATGCAAATATATCATTCAATTAGACTCTGGTAATAGCACAAAGAATGAGAATGAAATGAAGTGCACAGTAAGAATGGCTCTTTAGAAGGCTATTTGGATATTTTGCCCTTCCACTAATAGGACTTTTCATCTTCTGTCTTAATACATTCATAGAATCACTAGATTATGTGGATTATAAAAAGTAAAACCAATAATCTGATTTTATCCACAGCCTAATGACATAATCAAGCAGAGATCAAATGTCACACTGGTCTGAAAATAAAAGGTTACTTTTGGATACTATATTTGATTCTAGGGAAGTAAATAAGCATTTGTGTCACCTGCACAGTAAAATGATTTGTCTGGTGCATGGAAGTGTCACCTGCTGTGTTTTGCAAGATAGCTCTGTAGCTAGCCAAATTTTGTTCCATGTGTAAAATCAATGGGTAGGAGGGAGAATCTCCTTTTATGGAGAACAACACAGTAAGTTCATGCTTCAGACACCCCACCAGTGGAAATTTCGAAAACACTAAGTACTGGCCGACCTCTGCTCCCGTCAATGGTAAAACTCCCATTGATCAATGAGCAGGGTTAGGACAACACTCCGTTCTTTTGAAAATCTCACCCTAAATATAGTGGGCATGAAGCTAAATCTCTGTACTTCATGATCAGGGCTGCAAAAGGAACTGTTATAAAAGTAATAATTTCCCCATAATTTGAAAAGCCATTCAGGACACACAATAAATGAAACTGTCATAACTACTATGAATGTCTATTTAAAAAAAAAAGGATTCTAATGTATTGTTAAATAAATCACTCCTTTGCGTGCACTCTTCCCTTTAGAAGGGAGATTCACATAGAACACCCGGCTCCAAAAGTAACCACAATTGGCAAATTATGCACAAAGATATATCATGTCATTGTTTAGCACTTGGCTCCAGCCAGGAATTGAGCAAGAGAGAACACAGATAGGCGGTGATGGGAAATCTATCAGATGTAACAGAGTCAACTGATGGCTAAGAAACTGACATCACAGCCCTTTCGCCCAACACTTACCTTACATTTATAGCAGTCTCTCTCTCTCTAGCATGACTATACATGAAGAGACCCAAAACAAGTGATTGATAAATTGAAAAAGAAGAGACTAGTTCAATTAAAGAACGATTGGGATCTCTAGCTGATCTAACTTTGACAATAACAAAAGAAAAGAAGATTCCTAACATTTATTTTCTATCAAGGAACATTCCCCCAGTTCAGCTTGCCCACTCCTCCTTCCGGCTAGAGTCACTCAATCGGCAGGGCAGTTATTTTTTTTGGTTCAATCTGTCTCCAAATCTAGCCGTCCATTACTACCTTCCATATGCCCTCTCTCCCAGCCTTTATTTCCATTGGGAATACAGGATTCAGGTTCATGATTATACTGTACATGAATCAGGATGGCAAAAACCCAGGCAAAGATTGTCCCCTAATTGGACAAAACCAGCAGCAAGCCTTTATAAATTGGATTCAAGCGCCGTGAGAAGCCTGTCAGTTTGGTGACAATCGCAGGGATGGAAAACCAATGCACTAAATCTCAGCAGATCTCAATTCTGGGGGGGGGCTGAAGTCCCAAGCTGGATCTTACAGGTGGAATGAGAGAGGGTGTGGAGGCTCAGCAACATGTTGCCCCTATTTTAACAAGGAGTTCCCAGAGTCATTTGTCTTCCGAGTCTGTGATTTAGAATAATGTATGCCAAGGGTGTGCATAGGTCAGAGAGCAGAGGAGTGATGGGTGGAGATAATACAGGCATAAACGCTTGCAGGGAGTCGGACAGCTCTGCTTGGTAAGCAGCTTCCTACTAAGGGCAAGTATTTATTTATCCATGAGAAACTATTCTCCATGCACCACTGTGTGCAGCATGTGCATTTGACAAGGAACAGGGATGGGAACGTTTCAGGTACCTCCTCCCGTTATTATTTTTCTTCTTCCCTCCCCCTAAAAATGTCTCTTTGTTTGGAGCAATCTGTTCCATTCAAAAGGCAAAACATTAGGTCTTCAGAAGTATGAGTCTGAGGGATAAAGTCAAGTCATCTGTGGCAAGAGGGATGATGGGGCAGAAGTACGAGAATCACCCCATCTTTCCCTTCAGAGGCATGGCTGGATTTTGTTGAAGGGCTCCCAATAATCCCCTCCCACCATTGAGGTCTCCAGAGCCTGTTTCTCAGATGCCCCCTGTAAAAAGTCAGTCACTGGTCCTATCTCTTCCGAGGACAGACTCCAAAAATTACCCCCATGTATAAACCAAGGCAAGCACTCTGAAGCGGGAGGGGAGAAGCAGCTGAGACCCCACCTCTGTAGCTAGAGGCAGAAGGAGGAACTCAAGTAACCCACACCACACTGCCTCATCCCCACATTTAGTATGTGAGTTAGGTTTGGAGTGTGTCCTAGAGATTCCCATAGCTGACCATCCCTACGACCCTTGGGCTGGGCATGGGCACTGGGTGATCACAGTGAGCAGGAGTCAGTTATGCTGGGAGGGAGGTGGAGAGAAAAAACAAACATCTGTCAACCTTGACCAAAAATGCTAGCTCTGGATCCTTGGGGAGAGTGAGGCCCAACGCCCCCCTCTATGCCAATACCAGCCTGCTTCTCCGCAGGCAGTGACTGGGAGCTAAGAGGAGAGACGTGGAGGAAGGGAGAAGTACACTTCACGCCCCTACTGCTGCCCATGCCTCCCTTCTGCACACAGTACTACCGGCAGTGGCCTCCTGGGGCAGGTTTGGAGACAGGCTCCATCCGCTGGACTGGCCAGCCAGCTCTATGCTTTCCCTCAGAAGTGGAGCTGAGCCCTGAGCAAGGAGGAAAGGGAGGATTCTCTCTCTAGAGCCAATGCCCACACGGTGCCCTGATACTAAGTACCCCACACTCAGCCTCCAACCCCCCAGCACCATTCCCCATCTGAGCCCCCCAAACCTAGCACCCACTGCCCAACACCACCATTCCAACCCACATCACTGTTTCTTCCCATGCTCCCACTTCCATAACTCCTTGCAGACAAAGGACAGGGGTCACAGCAAGAACCAGCAGATGATTTTATGGTGGTGGGTGGAGAAACATTGAGGAGCCAGTGGACAAGACCCCCAGCGCACAGCCCCCTCAAGAACAATCTGCACATTAAATAAGTGACTGGGAATTATCCTGTGAAAGGCCAACAAATTCAGCCACATGACCATTTTGCTATCGAATGAAACATCCACTCCTTGCTGTCACCTGGTTTCGCTCTCACCAGTCTGCTCAGAGGCAGAAAACTCCCTTATTGCAAACAGCCTAGAATGGGCTGAGAATCCTTTTCTGCCCATCCCGCCTAACTTCAGAGCTACTTGAACAAAAGAGGACAAAGATCAAACAGTAGATCGGTGTCCCAATAATGTCACTATCAAGAAGCACAGAATCAGCTGAAGTATTCTGCTCTGTGAGGCTGTCTGTGTTACAACACTCTCTCTGTACCCCACCTTCCACCTGCATTGAAACACACTCACTCATGTTCAGTTTTCAAAGAGGGTAGTGGTGAGATTGAAGTGTTCTTCCACTGATCTTTCTCTGACCCAATCAGCATCCTTCCCATGTTGCTTTCCAAGTAACTGGTGCTGTATAGTCACTTAGAACATGCCCCCTGTGTTGTCCAAGTGAGCACTGTAGCCCCAAAAGCTCATATCAGGGGTAACTGCTATTAAAGCTGCTATCACTGATTTGTCCCTTAAAAACATGATTCCTGAATAACTTGTGATCAGTATAACTGCCTTGCCCCATGGTACTTTACTCGGAAGGGACCCGGCACCTTTAGTTTAATTCAGAATATCAGCATCCCACTTAGCAGCATGACTTCATCCAGTTTCAGATGGAATGTCACTCAGACTGGTTCAACCCATCTAACGAAGCCAGTGCCACATGTATAGTTTCACAGAATAACCACAATAAACTACAAGATTGTATTGGAATTGAGCCTTCCTTATCGCCACTTACATTTTCTGTAGATCTCCTAGGTGTGATTTAAATTGATGTAGTGTTTATAAAATACAGTGGCCACCCTTAAAAATATCCTACTGTAATATTAACGAATGTTATCACAGTACAGGGACAAATAGGGAACATCATAAATACCATGATCACGTTTTCTAGTTATCAAAGGCAAAATTGAAGAGTCTTTAAGGATGACCAGTGTAGCAAGAGCTCATCTGTACAAATCCAACAATTCTGTACACAGGTCTCTGCAATTCCAAGGGGAATCCATCTGAAAATCACTGTGGGTTGAAGACATATGAATTCTATCTCCTTGGTATGAAGCAGACCTATGTTGTAGTGATACAGAAAACCCAAATCAATATTGTTCAGCACCAATATTGATAAACCTCTAACCAAGGGAACTGTAGTGTAAAAATCTACTCATTTTGCAGCAGTTCTAATCCATTCTTACTTCTAACATGTATTATATTTTCACCTTATTTTCTCCAGCTTCTGAAAGAGTTTTCCCCCCTTATAAAACAAAATAGTTTTAATAGTTTTAATAACAATGAAATCATGTGTCACTTAGAAAACTGCACAGACATCTCGCCTCAACATTGCTGCTTGTCATGTGTGTCAAAATACTGTATGTTGAGAATAAAACAGGTTTTAATTGATTCTTCTACAGCATTATCAAGACGAAAACTTAATTATGACAATCTGAGATAATGGAACAAGGGAATGTTTAGCAGTGCACGGGTATGCCCCGACTTTGACTGGCAGATAATTGTTCTTGCTGACAACATGGTAGCGTATACAAAACAAAAGAGCAAAATATGTTTTAAACAACATTTAAATAAAGGCATCAATGCATTCCTCAAACATCAGTAATTAAGGTCTGATTTATTGAACTCTGCTGGACTGTTCTACTATTTACTAATGTAGCTTTTGCTTATCCAGTCAATAGAAAAGTACATCTCCAGCTTAACTGAGAACAGGTTTTAACCCAAAAATATAAAATAATTTAGTCCCAAAAGCTACGGGGTGATAACCTTAATCCACAAATTACCATAACACATACAGGATAGCTAGAATGGTGCACGATGGAAAAATTACTACATGACACTGAGAGGTCAGATTATTAAATACTTTAAGTCCACACAAGGAGATATAAATGAGCATTAGATGACCACAGAAGACCTCCGTAAGGGGCTGTATACCTCTCAGACATTTTGGTCTTTTTATCTCCAGTGAGCACAGCCATTTTTGAAGCTGTGCTGACCCCTCCCACCTTCACACCTTTGATGGTTGCATGCATTGAAGCCAGACTATGTTGAGAAAAGATCTAGGCTATAAGCACATTGCTAAAATAATAAATACCAGCTACTGTCATGTTACTGATATAATCTGGGACCATATTGATCATTGCTCCAACTAAGGTCCTGTAGAGGCATGAAATCTTATGTACAGGGGGTCATATAAGGTGTCTAAGACCAGGTTATGGTTTTCTGGTTATGATTATGCTGTATGTATGCATGTGTCAAATTTGTATTTAAAGTTATGAAATATTGGCTCTATACTGTCTGTATTTCCAAGTTAGGCTATGCTTCTGGGTGACATCCCAGACAAGTTGCTATGCTCTACTTAGCCAGCCTGATGGCCCCTCAAGGACCATCAGCTATACAACTGACCCATTGAGGTCTCAGCAAGGTATGCAGGGACTTGCCCATGTTATTCCAGACTCCATTTTGTTGTAATTTTCCACAGCAAAGAACAAAGAAGGGTTCTTCTTGCACCTGGAAAAAAACTATAAAAGGGTGGTGCCCTACCTCCATTTTGCCTTCATTTCCTGCTTCTTACTCTGGAGGAACTTTTGCTACAAATTGAAGCTTTCAACAAAGGACTGAACGACCCATCCCAGTTGTGGATGTCCTCCAGAGACTTGATTTGAACCTGCAGTTTATTCTATCACTGATACAAGCCTGAACCAAGAACTTTGCTACTGCTGTATGTAATTGATTTCATTTGACCAATTCTAACTCTCATCCTTATCTTTTTCCTTTTATGAATACACCTTTAGATTTTAGATTCTAAAGGATTGGCAACAGTGTGATTTGTGGATAAGATCTGATTTGTATATTGACCTGGGTCTGGAGGCTTGATCTCTTGGGATCGAGATAACCTTTTTCTTTTACTGGGGTAATGGTTTTCATAACCATTTGTCCCCATAATGTGAGGCTGGTGGTGGTGACTCTGGAAAACTGGTGTCTCTAAGGGAATTGCTTTTGTGACTTATGGTGTTAGCCAGTGGGGCAAAACCAAAGTCTTTTCTATTTGGCTGGTTTGCTTTGCCTTGGAGGTGGAAAAAGCCCAGCCTAGGGCTGTAACTGCCCTGTTTGAAGCAATTTGTCTTGACTTGGCACTCTCAGTTGGGTCCCGCCAGAAACAGCACCGTCACAGCTACATAACTACCAAAGTCAGAAAAGATTGAGCAAAAAGATCAGCACAGAACTGCAGAATTTGTTGGCTGATGAAAGCAGATTCTGTTACCTCTGAACTATGAACATGAGTTCCAGGAGGCTAATAGAAAGGACTAGAACATGAAGGATGATTGGAGAGAGTAATACACTGATTCTCCACCAGCTTGGGCTAAGACTCACAACAGTGCACATTTCGCGTACAATGCCACCATTGTGATCTGGCAGTGTTTCACACTGGGAATGGTCAAAAAGTTTTGTGTCTTTTTGACAAAAAAAATGCCTTTTTGACCTATTCAAACATTGTCACAATTTCTTTTTCAGATTGCTCTAAATTTTCCATTTTTTTTAAATGAAAAATGTTGATTTACCATCAAATAAGATCAGAACAAGATATCTGTTTAGTTTCTCCTTCCCTCAACTTTCTCCTCCTTCCCCTTTCTTGTCCAGGAGGAAAAAACATAAAAGTATAGTGATGATGTTGAGACCAACATTTTGTTTTGAGCCCACTGTGGCAGAGTGCTGGCCATTAGCAGCTGAACCAGCACTCTGGTCACCACAGCTCTCATTAATGGCTCTAGGGGAGGCCTGACTCAGAGGAGCTGTCACTAGTTGATGGATTGGGATGGGCCGGGAAGAACTAAGAGGCTAATTAGCCTATTAGGCAGAAGGTAGAAAAGACCCAGGAAGGAAGTGCAAAGAGAAGACAGAGAAAGAGAGGGAGGATTTCAGAGTCAAGAGCCTAGAGAGACCTTCCCCCTCCTTGGCCAGAGGAGCTAAGGAGTATGTGTTACTGTGAACACAGGGCTGAATGCCTCCTGAAAGTGGAGGGGAGGAAACTGAAATAAACCACACAAGACCGGAAGAACTCCGGGCTTTTTGTAACTTGAAAAGAGAAGAGTGGGACCCCAATCTCCATTTTTGAAGAAAAGAAAGCCTTGCTGTTCATCCACTTTGCGCAAGTATATATATAGCTACACAAAGTCCTAAGCTGGGCCTGTCTCTTCTCTTATCACACTGACTTTACACTGGTGTAATTGCATTTAAATCAATGGAGATGCTCCTGTTTTTACACCGGTCTGAAGGAGAGGAGAATTAGGGCCTCTGTGTTCTTTTAGATCTAGTTATAAGAAGTATTAAATACACCTCAAAGATGACAACATCACACCCAGGCCTTTTAACACAGGAAGTCCGCCATGTGCAGGAAGGCTACAATAATTGTAGGCAGAAGCCTCACTGCTCCAGCTTTAATATCTTAGATTTGTCTGAGCCTTAAAGTCCCAAAGGGTCCAAAGACACTAGCATCATCAGAAGAGTTTATAATTTGGCCGGCATTTTTCACCAAATGAAGACGACCTAGCTTGTGGATTTTATGAGTGTTAATGGACACCTGAGGCACACTTTGCAGACATCATTCATCATTTAAAAATGAAAGTGGTTTAAGATTTTCTGACTTTTCTCCCCAAAAATCCAAATGTTAAAGATACCCTTTACAGAAACTGTCTTGCCATTAACACGAACTGTTTCTTATATGCACCAGGGAAGATGTAGTGCGACAAGGACTAAATAGGACTTACAGAAAAGAAGCCATAAATCTTTGTCAGCCCCTTGGAAATGAACATTTAATACAACTAGCATGGAGTACTTGACTTCTCTCTCAGTTGAGGTACCAATTATAGCACTTGGGAGATAAATTTTAATCATTGTTGTTAATGGCGCCCCCAATTTATTTTATCCCCTTTCTGCACAAATGATCTGTGCTTAAAATCCCATGATTCAAATAAATTTCTTCATGAGCAGAATACAGCAATCTTTTGGACTGTGACCCATAATAAATGCTGCAGCCCTACTCAATGACATACGAAGGAAAACCAGATATGCCTTGCTGTATGGCAAACTCAGTCAGAATTTGCAATTATAGTGCAGCCAAAGGACATTCACTTCATGGTGGTTGGTTTTTTTGTTTGTTTGTTTTTCTAGAAGGCTTTACTTTCTCTCTCGGGATATAATTTTTTTTTCTTATTGTAAGAACTGTAAAAAAAAAAAAAAAAAACCCACCAAAAACCCCCACCCATTTTTAGCACCACAAATGTTGCACTGTCTGATTGGTTAGTCAAGATTTCATGGACATTTAAGTAGTAGTTTGTTAATTTAACAAGCAATTTCATATTCCTCATGCGTGGGGAAGGGAATGATAGAAATTAAGAACATCACTGCTTGTAGAAAATAGAAGTAAGAGTGAAATCTATTTATCCCATAGGCCCAAAAGGGAGCCAATAATTAATGGCTGTCAAAGCATGAGTGAGTTAGAGATGCCTTTTCTAATAAGTAAATGTACTATTGCAGCACATAGCTCATCGTAAACTCATGGAACAAACAGTGCATTTAATACAATGTTAAAAGGGGCGATAAAAATATCTGAAATAGTAAATGGTATAGAGAAGGTAGAACTGGAACTGTTACTCATACTGTCTTAAGAAAAGATCAAGGGGGCATGCAATGAATTTTAAACAGGGTAAATTCAAAACTGCTAAAAGGAATTACTTTTCACAGACAAATCACAATTAGACTGTGGAACTAGTCACAAGCCTTCTACAAGAGCACCACAGTATTTTTAAATGTATAAATGTATAAATAAATTGGACATGTATAGCAGAAACTGAGACACTGAGAGGAAATATCTCCCGGGGGGGAGGGGGGGGTAGGTAATCCCATATCAGACCAGTGCTTGGCTTCTTTCTTGGATGCTGGGGTAATTCCTGTGTTTTAAAGGTCTAACAGAACAGGATAAACTACAGTGTTAGACATAATCAGAAGGACTTTCATATCTGTGTCACTCTATAATACGGATACAACATGAGCCAACTACACCGGGGGCACTTTTCTCTGTCTCACGTAGGGTTTGCAGTAGAACTGGTCAAAAATGTTCAAATTTCTAGATAATTTGATAAAATCATTCACCTGTTTTGGAGAAACTTTTTACTAAAAATGTGTCTCTTTCTAGTCAGCTGTAGTTTTTATACTTCGTTCTTGTTGCTGTGGCTAGTTCTGTGCAGTAGAACTTGGGAGTCTTAAAACAAAAACAGAACCTTACAGTGTCCTGCTTTTGTAGGTTGTGCAGGCTGGAGGAGTAGTGTATCATGTCTGTCTTTAGCCTCTCCGCCTGTCTAAACTCAGACATACAAGGAAAAGACATTGATGGATATCTGCGATACAAAGTCTACATTCTGGCCATTACCTGTATTCTGAGTTGATTTCAACCATCTGTTTTTATTTTTCTACGGGTGGTAAATTTCCCTACAAACAAAGTTGTACTCACTGACTGCTTCATCCCCTACACAGACCTGAACCCTGCTGTGATATCAGATACCTTCTGGGCTCTTAGCCTCTCACGTTTTTTGGTATGATGAAGTGTTCCATCACTCTAAGCACGAGGAGGTCAATTTCAGGGTTTTATCATGGCTATGATTAGGCAGAGCATGGACCCATCAAACAAAGCAATACATTTCACAGGGGATTTCCTCTTCGCTTTCAGCAGACAAACGGTAAGCCATATGGCGAGTTGGCAGAGGAGAGGGGACAGATGTCTGGAGACATTATAGTTACTCTGCTAACTGCTTGTGGGTTTGTTCATCAAGATTTGATTATCTTTTGTTCCAATCAGTGTTTATTTTTACTTTCTTTGCCGCTTTTAGAGTGGGAGGGGCAGTCTAATAATTCTTTATTATACAGCTCTCATAAGGCACAAGCTGCTTTGCTTGCAAGAAAAGGTCCTTAGCCGGAAATATCTAAGATTAGATCTGACGCACAAGGAGGAAGAGAACCAGGAGAAGATGTGGGGATAGCGGAAGAGAAGACTAAGTTTATGCAGCAGGCACATGTGTTGCTCTCTTTGGCTGGGTATCTAGCACAAGGATATGGTTGGACAAAATGTAATGGCAAGAGGATACAAGTGAAACTACTCCTCTGTTTTTCAGAGACTGACTAATGGGATGTGTGAATTCTAGTGCACCTTGCCAGCCCCTGATTTATACACTCACCCTTGGATGTCAGGCACTCCACCATACAAAGAGGATGAACAGGTCATCACAAGGTATCATTTCTCCATGGCTTTTCATAAAGGTATAGTTTCCTTTTGATTCCCCCCGATCAGTTTGGAACCCATCCCTGTTGGATTCGGGTGACCATGTTAAGTGGCTGGGGAGGGCTTGGGAGACACAAATGGTAGGGGGATGGCATTGTGCATCTTCTGAATAGTTCCTTGTTCACTTTGTTTTGTGCCATGTGTCTGTTTTGCCTTGGCACTATTTTCCCTTCCCGGGAGTCAGGCGGCCACTAGCAATGTGGAGCTACAGCCTCAGACTTGTGCCTGGGGCTGGAAAGAGAGAGTCCAAGTGGGACTGCAGCTTTCAGCTGGGCGTGGAGCCCAAGAACGCTGTCATTAGGAAAGCCTCATCCAGCTCCACTTAAGCTGAAGTACAAAGGAGGCCAGCCAGATGCCACTGTGTCTCAAGGGAGGTAAATACTTCATGCATCGAACAGGCGTGGAATTACTGAGGTGTGGGAGGAGCGATGAAATATTTTTTTTCCATGGCCAGCAGCTATTCCTGGCTGGGTTTGAAGGGAAGCGCTCAACGCCTTTTGCAACTGCAAGATATCAGAAACTGGGTCAGAGAAAGATGTGGCAGGTGGTGACACTGCTGTTGACATTTTTGGAAGCATGGGAGCATCACCAATCATTGCCCCACTGGGAACGCAGCTATCCAACATCTTCCATGCTCTCATGGCAAGATGGTCTCTCTGCAGGCCAGGTAGGGAGAGAATGTGACCCTCTGAGTCCTCTTCATAGCAGATTATTAGCACTTAAGAAAAAAATTGTGTTTGGAACTGAGCAGAGCCCTTTCTCTGCAGAGTTTAGCATCATTTGCTGCTGTACTAGAGGTAGTGCCACCTGCATACTGTGCATAATGTTAGAAGGATGAGAAGCTCTATAGCTCTCAGAATATAACACAGACTACGTGCCTATCCCATCTGATTGTTCTGGTGTCTGATAAAACTGCTGGCCTGTGTTCCACTGAAACTCACAGCAGGGAGGGATAGCTCAGTAATTTGAGTATTGGCCTGCTAAACCCGGGGTTGTGAGTTCAATCAATAAGGGGGCCATTTAGGGATCTGGAGCAAAAATCTGTTGGATGGTTTAGTTGGGGATTGGTCCTGCTTTAAGCAGGGGGTCGGACTAGACAATCTCCTGAGGTCCCTTCAGACCCTGATAGTCTATGTTCTCCACCTCTATTTCTTAACATCATGGCAGCACTGTAAATGTGCAGACCCCACACTGCAGGTTAACTGACAAACACCACTGCAATGCAGGCCAAGCGCACAAAACCTTATTTCAGCACAGAATGGCTGTTTATTTGCACCACAATGCAAGACTCAATAGAGCAGGTGGAAGGGAGGTATAAGTGAGCAAAAACTCCTCTCTCATTTCTCTGCAACTAACATGGCGCTCTAATGGGCAAAGACTTGCAAGGGTGACCTGTGTTTGGACAGGAGGAGGTAATCTTCCTTTAACATTGAAATCCAACTCTATAAATAGTCTGCTGACATGTGGGCTAACTTTGTAAAACATCTGCACCTTTCTATCATCCCCTGACTGCAAGCCTGCCAAGCCAGTAAACAAGTGGAGGGATAGAGTCCCAAGTTCTTGACACAAGAGTGTTTTAAAATAGTTGCTTCTCAGAGGCGAAGAGGATGTTAACAGCAAAACAGAGGAGTTGATAATTAGCTGCTTGCAAGAGTTTTATCTCCACAAGGAATAGATCTGTTGGTTTTAAATTCTCTGCCAGCAGATAATGATGAAACTGATCACCCATGGGTGGACTGACCAGCAGTAAACAGTGTTGCTGGGTTGTTGTTTGGGGAGGGTTTTTTTAAGTGATATCACTTCTAATGGAACCCTACAAAACCCTATTTTAAAAATAATAATACATTCTGGGATGTTTGGTGTGTGTGTGTGTGTGTGTGTGTGTGTGTGTGTGTGTGTGTGTGTGTGTGTGTGTGTGTGTGTGTGTGTGTGTGTGTGTGTGTGTGTGTGTGTGTGTGTGTAGTGGAGATTCTCATGTAATTGCTTGATTCCAGAACTCGGGGCTATAAGGAAAACATCAAATATCACAAGACTTGTGATAAAACGGAAAGAGTAGGCAACACTTCAGTCCGCTTTGCACCCATTGCCCTGAGCCTCCAAGGAGTTGCTCCAGCATCTAGCCATGAAACTGTTGCACTAGCTCTAGCCTCAGCACCTGAAAAGAAGAGGGAGGTACCCTAGGAGATGCTACAGTGTTCCCTCAGCACCAGAGGAAGCCCCCGCCCCAGGGAAGTCATCCTATGGGTCTTGAAACTGGGTTGAGTGCTGATTTGCACGGCCGAAGCAGCACATAGAGGGTATTGTCTATGCTGCAGCTTGGAGCGAGCCTCCCCACTGCGACGACAGACTAGTGTTGCCTTCGCTCGAGCTAGCACATTGAAAACAGCAGCGTGGCTGTCGTGGCTCCAGCAGAGACTCAGGGCAGCCCTCCGACATCAATCTAAGGGGGTAGGCTGGGTTTGAGAGCTTGAGCTGCTGTCTGAGCGGCAATTTCCACTCTGCTCCTTTGAGTGTACTCGCTCAAACGGGGCTAGCACGAGTCTGTCTCCCATAATAATACTGGCCCTGCCACGGATATAGCACGTTATGATTGCAAAGCGTCCTAGGAGGGCCCGATCCAGAGCCCATTGAAGTCAATGGTAAGTCCCAAGTTCTAGTTCCATCCAAGTCAATGGCAGAACTCTCACTGATTTCAAGGCAAGCAGGCTTCAGCCCTAATTAATTAAAAGGAAATATCTTAAAGCTTAAGTAATGAGATGCATTACCAAATGTTGTACAGGATAGCTAACTATTTAATTATGCCAAAGTACTATACAGAGATAGAGCTATTTTAATCACAGCATAAAAATATCAATATATGTGGAAGTAATCCCTATATGTGAAAATTAAAAACGTTAATTTTATGGAATAAAACAAAGATCAAAATTTTAATGAGACATCTTCAGAGCTGCTGAATTCCTCAATGCCTCTGAACCTATGGACCACCTATAGCTGGTTTTAAATATCTGTCTTCCCCTTATCTGTTTCTTATTTTAAAAATTAGAAGAGTTTCTTAT
Organism: Sternotherus odoratus; assembly: GCA_032164245.1. Lineage (NCBI taxonomy): Eukaryota > Metazoa > Chordata > Testudines > Kinosternidae > Sternotherus > Sternotherus odoratus. The sequence goes on along the minus strand of JAVMKO010000004.1, from coordinate 7,774,145 downwards.
ATTTTTATATAAGAGTTTCTATATTAAAACCATAGTTCCTAAGTCTAGGCATATATTTAATTCTAACTGAGGAAGAAATTGCCTTCCTAGTTGTTACCCTCCTCCTTATTCTGCAGAATGTACTATTAAATGCAAACACCTTACTAATGTAAATGAGAAGGCCAGGACAATAATAGTATTTTGGGTGATCATCATTGAAAACTAGACATATCTAGTGACCAAAATACTTACCCTTTCTGGTTAGTAGCTCTCCCGATGTATTGTTGGGAGTGACTATGCTACCAAAGTGTCCATTCACCAGCTACCAGGAACTCTTTGGCACTACCATCCTGATAGCTTGGGTTGAGCTTCATGGCACATGTCTGTACTATACCAGTTTCACACATCACTCACTCAATATGTGGTCTGCATGCACTGAGCTCAAGGTAGATCCCAGGGTGGCTTTTCTGGCAGCAGACTCTTCTTTTGATATCTTAAAGTCCTGATCTAGAATCCGGATGGGCTGTCCCACGACATTCCCCGAAGATCCTAGGTCTCAGTGTTGACTACATGGATCTGCTATACACAATATCTCTTTGCCCCTCTGGGTTCATTTTGATTGAGAAGCAGAGCTTGTAGGGGTACAAGTAGTGAAGAGGGTAAGGCAGGAAACAATGACATTTAATTTGGCCAGTGAAGCATTCAAACTGTCTTGGTTTACAAGAAAGACTTGGGATGCAAGGTCAAGAGAGGCAAATATTTATGTCAGCTCCAGGAAACTGCACCTGTATTTCCCATCCATGGTTCACCAACAGCGCCCACGCTAGACTTGGCTCCTCAGCCATCACCTCTCATTCTTGTGTTTAGTTGTGATCATCTGAGTACCTTTCCCAGAACTGAAGAAGAGCTCTGTGTAGCTCAAAAGCTCGTCTCTTTCACCAACAGAAGTTGATCCAATAAAATATATTCCCTCCCTCACCGTGTCTCTCTAATCACCTCTCTTGGGCAGAAACCCATGTCTCTCTCCACCACAACCAGAGATTTTCCAGGCTGCACTGTTCCCTGCTTACACTGTGATTTTCCCAGCAAGCCAGACTGACTAAACAGGCCAGCGTCTGCACTTTGCTTCCTCTTTCTACAAACAGCTATAATTGCCGGCAGCTACAAGTTACCTCCCAACTCTTTATAGGCAAGGGCATGTATTGTTAAGGTGAAAGCCTCACAGAGAAAACACATTAAAACAATAAATAAACTTGCTCACATGCTAATAAGTTTACCAGAGATCAACCACAACAAGAGTTTGATTGGTATCAGTCCTTCAAATCCCACCCAAGCTTTCTTCTGTGGTTACAAGTTCATAACAGCCTCAGCTCAGAACAAGCACACCCATGGGCTTCTTAGTCTTTCCTTTACACGGTGTGGCCCTTTGAGCATAAAATTCTGGAAAGGAATAAACCATCAACAATCGCTCCATCCTCAGGACATAGCTCCAAGATGCTGAGTTTCTGCATAACCCAGACCGGTGCATTCACCTCCAACTAGAGATTCCCCAGGCCAACCACTGGGCACTGTCTGTCCAGAAGTCCCTTCTTGTTGGCCATTGTTCAGTACAACCCTTTGAAGGTCATAACCTCACCCAGAGCCCACAACAACACATGAAACTTTGCAACTTCTCTCTGAAGCACCTGGCATTGGCCACTGTCAGAAAACAGGATACTGGGCTAGATGAACCTTTGGTCTGGCCCAATCTGGCCCTTCTTAGTTAATGAAATGGACTCCAAAGACACTCGAATCTAATTCAATGTGATTTCCCAAGGTTATTGATGGAATTTGCCCTGTTATCCTCTTCCCCAATATACCACCCTGCCAGGAATATCGGGTTTGGGGGTCCTCCCCATGCACAAAGCTAACTGGGAAAGTAGATGTCAGTGGGGAGGACCAGGCAGAGTATAAACCCTGACACTAGCAGAGCACGGAGATCTAGCATAACATTTTGCACTGTGGTGATAACCGGAACCTTTTATACTTACAGCAACCTTGGATGTTGTGCTGGCTGTACCAAAAAGGTGTTTTTCCGGTGCAGTGACTATGTTAAAGAAAGAGATTGAGGAAGTAGTTTTACACTATTGGGGTGTTGTGACCACAACTAATTACACTACTTTCACTAATCTCACTATTAGCTTGTATGCCCCTGTCCATAAATTATCTCCACTTACTGTCCCATGTTGTATACTTAGATTCTAACCTCTTCTGGGCAGGCATTATCATTTGCTATGTATGTTTATGGCACCTGGCTCAATGGGGACCTAATCCCTGATTAAGATGATTTATGAATCCTAGGATTGGCTATAAAATTGATGATAATAAATACGTAGTATTCCTGTTTTACATCTTTGAAACACAAGTTATTGGGGTCAAAACAACAGCAACTGGATGAAGTTCTCCAGCCCATGGCATGCTGGAATGAAAACTAAATAATCTAATGGTCCTGTCTGGCCTTTGTCTCTGTAGTGCTGTACAAACATTTATCAGCCAAGTCATTCTCACAACTCCCCTATAATGTACCTAATTATACTTATTTTAAAGGTGAGGAAATGGAGACAGAGAAGTTAAGAAATATATACAAGGCCGCCCAGAAAATCAGTGTCAATACTTGGATCTGAATTCAGGAATTCCTGGCTTCCAGTTAATCCACTAGTGTACAGCAGCTTCTTCCAGTGGTCACTTCCCTTTCAGCTTTGGTCCAAGGAAACACCTCTTTCATTATTTCTACCATGCACCTGTACTACCTCCGGGCTAAGTTCTGCCACGCCCTTACAATGCAAAGAGCCACTATTGATTAAGATGGAACACCCACCGTGGAGCAAGATAGCAGTTAGTGAGATTTATGTTGGCAGAATCCAGACCTAAACTCGGGGGAAGACTAGGACAATGAAGGTGGTAGAAGTCTCCAAAAGAAAGGAGAGAGAAAAATATGAACTTCCATTGATTTCTTTCTTCATTTTGGGTTGTTATAAGTGCTGGCTATATCTATACAACATCATAAAGGTCCCTCTGGGAGAAAGAAACAGGTCAATAGGATCATTTAATTTGGACTGGCTAGTTATGAAAAAGTGTGACCCTGTTGAGTTTGGCTCATTTCTGGGGGTTGAGTTATGGTCACTATTTATTCCAGACCTCAGGAGAGCTCTACAGTCCAAAGTGAAAATTAAAGGATTATAAATAGTTGTGTGTGGTTTTGTTACAAACTCTGAAATTGCACTAAACTGACCTGCTTTCAGGATTCACTAAAATCTAAAACTAAACCACCAAAAGGTTCATTGAATGTAACAGCCTATATTGGCAGTTCTCAAACTTCCCTCATCCATGACCCTTTTTCACGTTACTGCTTTGCTCCGCGGACCCTTGTATGTACGCTGAAAAGCCACCGAATGAATTACTTCCGCATTCAGCGGCTTTTCGGCGGATGTGCCGAGCGCTCCCAAATGTCCGTTGAAACCAGAAATAATCACTTCGGTGAACTCTCAGCAGTTTGCGACCTCCCTCCCCCCGGAAGCAGACGGCGACCCCTCGGGGGGTCGCGACCCCCGGTTTGAGAACCACTGGCCTATATGTTCACTCCTTTACAAGACTATGATAAATTTCATCCAAAGTATGCCTGGGGAGCTGATATTTGAAAACTCAAAATTGATCATTATACTCAGAGTGCTACAGCACTGGAATGGGTTACCTAGGGAGGTGGTGGAACCTCCTTCCTTAGAGGTCTTTAAGGTCAGGCTTGACAAAGCTCTGGCTGGGATAATTTAGTTGGGGATTGGTCCTGCTTTGAGCAGGGGGTTGGACTAGATACCTCCTGAGGTCTCTTCCAACCCTGAGATTCTATGATTCTCTGATACAGCCATCCATCCTTGAATTACACTGCAGAGCAACAGCAGCAAATTCCCAGGCCCAGACTTTTCCCTCAGCAATGTGCATCTTGTTCTGCCCAGCATTCTTCTGAACAATACAAGCAATTTTATTAATAGAAAATAATATGCACAAATCCTGTTATCCCAAATGAAGTTTCCAAAACAATTCAATCAAAACATATTTGTCTAGATAAAACAATAGAAGATCTTTAACCTAAATCATCATTACTGCAAACAATTTGTCCTACTTCTAGGATTCTAATATTTTTGTGCTACCCTTGGTGAACATGGAGAACAGTTGATCCCTGTCCTCTTTATAACAATCCTTTACACATTTTAATACCTGTCAATTCACATCTCAACCTTCTATTCTCTAGACCTGCCCACTTCTTTCAACCTTTCCTCATAGGGTCAGGTCTTTTAAATCTCCGCTCATTTGTGTCTCTCTCCTCTGGATTCTCTCCATTTTTTCCAAATTATTCTTAAAGTGGGGTGCCCAGAACTGGACTCAGTACTCCAGCTGATGCCTCACCACCAGTGCTGAATAAAGCAGGGCAATTACCTTCCATGTCTTACATACAACATTCCTGTTAATAATTCCTGAAAATAGCATTTTTGCAACTGCAACCCATTGTTGATTTATTCAGTTTGTGATTGATTATAAATCTCAGATCCCTTTCAGCATTGCTACCACTCAGACAGTCATTCCCTGGATTGTAGTTGTGCATTTGATTTTTCATTCTTAAGTGTAGTAATTTGCACTTGTCTTTATTGAATTTCATCTTGTTGATTTCACACCAATTCTCCAATTTGTTAAGGTCATTTGGAATTCTAATTCTCTCCTCCAGAGTACTTGCATTCACTCCCAGCTTGGTGTCACCCACAAATCTTATAAGCATACTCAACACTCCATTAGTCAAGTCATTTATGACAATATTGAATAGTACTGGACCCACAACTGACCCTTGCAGGACCCCACTAGATATATCCTCCCAGTTTTGACAGCAAACCATTGATAACTACACTTTGAGTAGGGTCTTTCAACCAATTTTCCATCCACCTTATAATAATTTCATCTAGACCACATTTTCCTAGTTTGCCTATTGGACTGTCACGTGGGACTGGGCCAAAAGCTAAAATAAAGGTATATGTACTGCTTATCCCATGTCCACTAGCCAAGTAACTGTCAAAGAAGGAAATCACGTTGCTTTGGCATGATTCGTTCTTCGCAACAGCATCACATCTTCAAATTGTGATGCAGTCTAACATACAAAATGCTTTTCCGAGTTTATAGCTTTGACTTGAGACCAATGGACAATTTTGCATGGGGTCAACCTGAAACCTGAGTTTCACTTTCCATTTTCAGATGTGAATCTAAGAATTCAAGATGATCCTTAAGCGGGTGAGGGGACTCCAAACTCCCACCAATACGAGTTATGCTATCTGCCAAATCCCACTCTTGGTCTCATTCCCTGAAGGTGCAAGGGTTCTTCTTACCTAATGCATTATTTTGTTGTGTGCTACTGTTGGAGAGTGGTCCGGTGGGTAGGCCACTCAGACTCAGAAGACCTGCATTCAATTTCTGTTTCTGCCACTGGCTTGCGATTTTGACATTGGGCTAGTCACACCTCCTTTCTGTGCCTTCATTCCCCCCACCTCGTAGCTGTCCTATTTAGATTGAAAGTTCTTCGGGGTAGGGACTGTCTCCTACCATATGTATGTACAGTGTCTAGAACAATGAGACACTTAGCAACTAGCGTAGCACAAATAATAGCTGCCATACATTATATGCACCTTCTTTATAATATAATATAATATATGAAGATATGCCTCTCTCATAGAACAGGAAGGATCTTGAAAGGTCATCCAACCCAGCCCCCTGCCTACACTAGCAGGACCAAGTACTGTCCCCTGACAGATTTCTTGCCCCAGGTCCCTAAATGGCCCCCTCAAGAATTGAACTTACAACCCTGGGTTTAGCAAGCCAATGCTCAAACCACTGAGTTATCCCTCCCCCCAAACTAAGCTTTCTTTAACAAAGAAAACTTCTATTTTAATTTAAAGAAAACTCCTACATTGACTACATGCCTGGCAATGCACGGGTGCCCTAATATACATAGTCACCAAAGGGATATCTTGTCACATGTGACTGCCTGACAATGCTGCTAGGGCATTTTTAGTCATGGGGCACACCACAGTGAATCAATGTTTTCCCCATGCTAATTAGGTTTGCCGTTAGGAGCCACAATTGTGGATCTGGGCCCCACTGCGTTGCATGTTGTACACATAACAAAAGAAGACAGACCCTGTCCTGAAGAGCTTGCACTCTAAGAGACAACATGTGGAAACAGCAAACAGGCAGGGAGAGCTGAAGGGAACAATGAAACAATACTCCTTAGCATGGTAAGCAATAGTAATAGGTTGTATGTTGTTTCTCAAAACCATGCAATCTCCGCCATGGGAGGCAACCATAAACCTTAGCACAAGTTTGTGGTTTTGTGATAATGAACCTGCTCATTTCTGGTTCTGATGGGGGGGGGGGAGAACAAGGACTGAACCAGTGTAAACCATTCCTCCTACCAACCAACACCAGCACCATGTCACTTTCAAGGCAAGGCACAATGCTAAATTGACCCCATTGTGCAATTTGCCAAACTAGATGAGAGGGGTCGTCTCTCTCTCTCTCTCTCTCTCTCTCTCTCTCTATCTTCCCCTTCAGGGTTTATGCAGAAGAACTGTGAAAGTGACTGGTTCGAACAAAGGGATCCTTCACAATTATCAGGAAGCCTTTAGAAAAGCCTGATGTTAAATATCATGTTTTATACTGTTATCTCCCAAGCCTGAGAAAGAATGAATTTGATGTCATACCCAGTGTTTGTTTCTCCTTCTGCACAGAGATATACTCAGTGCTGATGACTCCTTTCAGAAAGATACATTTGTTGAGCGAGATTATATGAAAAAATAATGCCTTGAAACTATTTTTTCCCTTTTAATTACAAAGTTTTAATACAGCACACAAGATAATGAGACCAGATTCTGCCACCCACTTACACTCACTGAATGGTGCATATCATAGAATAGCTCCCAATGAAAACCACAGGGCTGCTTGACCAAGTAAGAGCTTCTTAAAGCAACTAAGGGCTGCCGAATCTGGCCCAAAATGTCCCTGTAGCAATAATAGGTGTTCATCTCTATTTTATTTTTAATTAAAAATCTCATGAACCACTTTCCTTAAGACTGTTGGGGGTGTGGGATTAAATTAATAGATAGGACTGGAGATGAGTTGTCATTCTGAAAGGGACTTTGGGCCCAATACCGCAAAACACTTCAATACATATTTAATGTTAAGATTGTGCTGAAGTCTTGTTGACAAAGTTAAGTGTTTTGCTGAATCAGGGCCTTAATGTGGAAGTAGCTGACAGTCTGTAGACATCGTCTAGAGACCTCCCTGCCATACTACCTACTAACCAGTCACTGACCTTCCAGCTTTCCTCATCTGGATGCTGAATTTGAGGCCTACAGGGTCTGTGTTGAGCATAATAGGGCATCATTCACTGAAATGCCATCATATATCTTAAATGGAGTCTGACTCCAATTCTTCGCCAAATGGACTGGAGAGTTGTTCATGGTCTGGTGGTTATGCAGGTACCTCTGAAATACATGGTTGCCGAAATGTTCTTTTTAATCCTCTTAGAGCAATACTCCCCATGATTATCTTTCTCCTCTTGCAGTTACCCCCAAGGGTCTACTGAATCTCCTGAAGTCCACAACTCCTCATTTTGATTTTTAAAATTATAATTCTGAATATTTTTCTTACCCATGCAAATGTCTAAGCTCGTGGCCTCAGAGAGATCAGCTGGCAGAACACCTCATGAGTGTTGAAAGCGGTACTTTTCTAAGACTGAATATGCTACAACGCCTTTGGTTTCTCTGTAATTCGTTCTCCTCTGCATCAATTTACAAAGTAAATTGTAAAACCGAGTCCAAAGTAACATAAAAGACCCCGCAAGGATGAGGCACATCTGCAACATCTCAACTACACCCTGATCTCACTGTGGAGTAAATGTAGGAAGACAGCAGGACAAAGGGGGTTGAGAAAAGTTAAGCTGATGGTGGGTAGACTTCACTGGCTAGTCTGCCTAGCTGTGCAAGATGACATTTCTTCTGGGGAGGCACATAGGTAGCACATGGCTTTCTGACCTGCCTGCAGTGTTGTGCCAATGAATGAAAGCCATATCAGAGCGCGATGAGTGGGGGAGCAACTATGGCTGAACGAAAGGTGTGACGCATGCCTTGGACACGCATCATGGCCACGCAGAATTGTCAAAGTCTATTTAACTGGAGAATACGTAGCACACTATGTGCTGACAGTAGCCTCACATCACGGGATGAAGTGAACCACAGATCCGTTAGCCTGACATAAACAATGACATGCACTGTGCACTCAGTTGACGCATATGGCCTGCCAAAGGGACATAATCCAATACATTTATATTTGATGCAGCAACTCTTATACAAACGGTGCACTGTGATGAGTGAAATAGTGCAATTACAGGAAAAAAACCACCAAACAACAAAGGGGAAATTAAGAGGTAGGGGCCAGGGAGAAGAGAGAGGAGAATTGGAGAAGCATAGGAATGCTGTCCCAGCTGTTCCACCAGTGAGGAGATTGGGTGGAAGGAGAAAAGGGAGGTGCACACAACGGGGAGTGGAGGAGACAGAGAGAAAGTCTGTGAGGTGCCTACCGTGGGGTGGGACAAGTCCCACGCACACTGTTTAAAACAAGGATGGCAATGCTGCCTTTTATTGAAAAGTAAATAGCATAATGAACAAGAGCTCTTAAATGCATGTGAACGGAGGCCAAGATAAAAAGCCATAGCACTGTATAAGCCTTTAGTCTTCTGTAATGCCCTTCTCCAATCCCAAACAAGGGACTCAGACCTGCTCCCATTGAAGTCACTTAGGGCTGGTCTACATGAACATTCAGTCCATGACAAGCTGGGTGTGAATCTACTTCCACAATAGCCTGCCACACACTCACTGTGAGTATGGACCCTGCTAACATGCAGTAACTGTTCATCAAAGAGACTAATGAGTTAATGAGCAACAGCATGGTCCACATGGACAGCTAGTGCACGTCAGACTGTGTGGAGCAGATTTACACCCCTGCCTGTAGACAAGCCCGAACATGTAACCCTGTAGCTCTGTTCTCTCTCTCTCCAGCCTGCACCAGCAGCACTGCTTCCGGCACTCCGATAATGTGACGTAATTTGCTATCTAAATATTTCCTGCTAATACACCCATCTGTCTTTTTAGTGCTCACCCCTGTTCCCCCAGAAGTCAGTGGTAAAACTCCCACTAGTGCAGAGTTAGAGCAACACCGAGTGCTTTGGAACCCACATCAGCCCCACCCCTTTATCTCTGCTCACACCCTCAACACTGCTGCCCTCCCCCACCTCAACCATTGACTTTTAGAAGCTACTTCCATTTGAATCTTGGCAGCCTCTGAGACTCAGCCGGGTAGCAAAGATTAATCACATAATCTTAATTTTCATGATTAATTATTTATGATGATCATATTTTTTAAGTGTAATTATTGCTCATCCCTCCCCCCAATTCATCATACTGAATCAGGTCCCTCTGATGAGCTGGATTGAAGTCACAAGTGTGAGTCTCTTTCCATTGCATCAGTTAAGTTTAGGGCCCAAGAGCCGTCCACACTGAGAATGGAGACCTTCTGCGGGTTATTGGGGAAGCGACGGGCTTGGGTGGCTCAATCTTTTAATCACGAAGGCTACACTGTAAATGTTGGTTCTCAAACAAAGCTTTGGGGAAATGTTCAGCTCTGAAACGAGGATGAAACACATTTCAACTCCGCTTACTGTCTGCTGTTCTCCAGCAGCCACTTTGAGAGGATTGTCTCTGACAGAGCTGATGGGAGTTCCAGCGTTGCTGAGGAGATTTGGTTTTGATATCTTTCAGATGTAGCTGGCATGCAGCACTTTCAAAGGCATTCCACACACTCTACCACCTGCATTCTCTGCTCTGGGAATTAAGTGCACATTTTTCATTACAAACACTGACTGTAGCTCATTGATGTCTCATGTTTTCTATTCAGCATTTGTTCAACTTCATTTCATTTATTTTAAGCTAGAAAAAGATGGCTCATTAAATGTGCTCTTCACAGACTGCTTTAAATATAGACTACCCTACATACATTTTCATCTGTCTGCATCTTATAGCTGTAACTTGAGTTATGTCTCTTTAGTAGCTAGTCACAAATCAAAAAAGTAAGCAATACCCTACAGTAAATTATGAATCACTATTTACAGCACTTCTGCCATGTTCATTAATTCTAAATTGCTAATACTAAAATATCTACAATATAAGAAACCAAGCAACCCACACATCAGGATTTATTTCACTGCTGCCTTTGGAAATGAAGTCGTTTTTCAGGTCTAAAGAGTGCTTTCTACACTGCCACTCTGACCTAATGATCAAATAATTGGCCAGTTGGTGGACTCAGCTTGAAGAGAGAAGGGAAAATAGCTAAAGGGTTTTAGGAGCACAAGTCCTATTGCCATTTGAGGAGCCCTGTGCTCCCACATTTCTTAGGTGTCTTTGAAACTCTCCTCGTTGTTAAAATGACGCTCTTGTTTTAAAGCAGCTTTGCCTTTATATTGGGGGGGGGGGGGAGATCAGAAAAGCTTGATGCACTGCCTTTGACATTAAGACAGGCTGGGAAAGATTTTCACAAGCGCCTGGCCCATTCAGTGCTCTCAAAGGGGGCTGAAGTCTTCTGAAAATCAGGCCCAGCATAAATTAGATTCTCTAAGTTTTTGGGTTTTTTTCAAATTTACAAGAATTATTTAAAGGGGATTAAACTCATCCACATACTCAATTCTTTTCCCATAAGGGAATAAGCTGCCATGCCATGTAACTCTCAGAAAGAGTTTTGAGAACATCCAGGCCCAAACCTCCCTGGCAGTAGGCTTGGTTATGCCACTCCAGCAGCAGGAAGCTGATGGAAAGCTGCCTTAACAGGCTACCTGAGGCTTCTCTTGTAAATCAGCAGAGCACTTCCACTCCTTTCAACTGTTTCAAATACCGGCTCAGCATCACTCAGGCCAACCACTGTTTTGGCATCCAACGGGCATTCCACCCACCATCGTGTGTGCTCCCATTTGTTTAAATCAGTTTTATAGCCCGTTCACCAATCAATAAATACAGAAACATGACTGGAGAAGGAATTAGCATTCATAATCCTGAGATTACATAAATCCCTTGGGGCAATCACTTATTAATGGCTGCTGTATTTATTGGGGTTTATAGCAGGCCTGCAAACCTGAGCCATCACGAGGAAGCAGGGAGAGATAGTGAAAAGCTTATTTGTTTAGCATGCTCCTCCCGGGAAGTGCTGACAGAATATAAATTTGGCTCTCCTTCCTTGTAGTAGATCTGTTAATGAGCATGCCAATTAACAGCTGAACTAAAGACCTTGAAGAGAAAGCTGTCAAGAAGGTGAACTCTCTTTCCTGCTGGAAATGGATATGGGGCTTTTGATATGGTACGTCTCTACTGTTTCTTTCCAAGATCACCTCTAACCTCTTTTCTTTCCACACTTTGTTCATTTCACCCAGGATATACAAACTCTGGTAAAATAAAGATGTGAATTCCAGCACACAGACACTTAAAATAAATGTGTTCCAAAGCATAATAAAACATGCACTACTCTTCCATCATTACAGAGAATTAGGGACGTCCCCCATGTCAAATACTTAACATGTTAGATTATACAGGGTTAGAAATAATAGCTTGGTTAGAGATTAGACTTTCTAACTCCATTGGCCTCTTTTGAAAATCCCATCTTTATAGGCATTTGTTTTTCCAACAGTCAACAACCATTTTCTTAATGAAATTTAGGAGAGAAAACATAAAAGGAAATACCAAGGGAGAAATAAACACAACCAGTCAAATTCTCTGGCGATGTAAAGAGTGTTGTAAGACATACACTGGGTTTAAATTTGTCAGACAATGTGCATGAGCAGGAGAGTATTGCAACTTGCACCAATCTGGGTGTGCAATAAGTGTGACATTAAGCAGGGAGGCTGCCTCATCCAACTTCTTCCTCTTAGCTGCTGTTCCTACTATCCCCCAGTCCTCCACCTTGACATGTAAATTACACTCGTTTCCCACGCTTAATGAATTCCAGATCAAAGCTACTCCATCACACACACCTTTTTTCTGACAAGTCATTCAATGGGTATCTAGCACCAGCATTTCCATCACCAAAGAACGTGACTTCCCCAGAAACCACACCTGCTCACTGTCTGGAGAGTCTCAATTCTTTCACGACATTCAACTCCATGGAACCTCAGCTCTGTCAGAGAAAATCCTCTCAAAGTGGCTGCTGGAGAACCTCATGGGATGCAACTCAACACAGAGTTGGACGCCGGCCTGAATTTTGCCTAGCAGTGTAAGTCCCACTTTATCTCACCATGAAATGCCAAGATTCTCTGGAGTCACTCTATGAAAAAAATCTTTATAAAAAAAGTCTGTTACCAAAGTAGAGTAATGCTATAATTTCATTAAAAGCAGATTCTTCTGCTGAAACTAATTATAAGAAAGCTGTTGCATAATGAAAGCTTGCTTTAATATGACTTATGTTGCTCATAAGTTTGCTTTGAAGAGTGGCCAGGCTTTTAAAATTAAATATTAGCAGTCTGTTACCTTATCAAACAAACCTGGATATGTCAAGTTAATATTTTTTAATATTTTTTTTCTTCTCCCTACTTTCAGTTTTGTTCTTAATTGACTCGCTTGTTTTCTTTAAAGCCAGTAAACTCAAAGGTCTCAGTAAAGCAGAGGATTTCACACTTTAACGGTTTAGGAGTTCACACTTTGTCTGGATGATTGATGGATCAAATGTGTGCTGGAGAATGCTGCAATGTTTCTTTCATCATCGTTCTTCCTCATGGGAAATGACAACTGGGCTGCCTCAAATTCATTCTTTGCTGCCAGCAACAATAGTCAAATTATTATCAATTTTAAATGTATTTACTTTTCTTCAGGGATGTTATTAAATTGGTGTTATTGTGTGAGCATTGACAGTCATAAATGAAAGCCCACTGGCTGAATACTGGTGAACATAACGAGTCCAAATGTACTATTTTAGCTCTTAAGCTTGGTGTAGTGTATTGGCTGTTCAGACTCTCTGCTATTCATTATGAGCCCGAAATTGCCTGATGAATGAGTTACAGGGCAGGTGCACAGATATTAAGGTGTTGGGCACCTTTGAAAGGCATGTAATAACAGAGTAAAAGGTAACATTCAGAGATGAATAGTTGAGAAATGTGGAGGTTTGGCATAAAAGTCGAGGATTGTGCATCAGGCAGACATTAAGTGTAGACTGTGAGTATTTATTAAAGAAACAGTAACGATTTTCAAGTGCTTTCCAACCATATTCTATTTATTTTCACTGCTTACTAGTCAAGCAAAGGAGAGTAACTTTTACTGGCTTAGAGATCAGTGCTGAAAATTAGAATGGGCTTCTGAAGTGCATGCGCATCCTCCAAAGTGACTAAAATTGCAGGTTATATTTTCATGTTTATATCAAATTTCCTCAATTTACTAGTACAGGGATTGTATTTCTACTCGCCGGTCCTGCAATTGGGATATGAAAGTGAGGCAAGTGCTTTCTAATGCTGACATTACAAGTGATCAAGGTTTTATATATGAAACAGTATTGGCTCTGCTATTTTAATAGCAGCAAAGAAGGGAGTATGAATTTACTTCGGCCAGTAAAGTGAGCAGGCATGAATCTGTTAAACGCAGGGGACAAATCCTATATAATAAAAGGCCAGAGGATGTTTGTCCGAAGACTTCATGCGCAGTGGAGACGGCCCGGACAAACGCCATGCTGGGAGTTGTAGTTCGGCGGCACAAAATGGCCGCCATGCGTGTGCCGCTGTGAGCCGTAGAGACGGCCCGGACAAACAGCATTAAGCACTTCGGCCCGTGTACACGGGCTGTTACACTAGTCTATTAATAAGACAGCGTCAGGCTGATGCCCAGCCCCCATAGTTGGCAATGGATTTTCAGTACCACTCAGCTGCCATTTCAGCCCCTAAAAAAACACCTTTCAAAAATGGCTCCATACTCAGCAGCTCCCGTTCCTCTCTGAAAATCTGCCCATTTCCTTTACCTGTCTCAATGTGAACTGTTAGGTGCTGTACTCTAGGAACATCCAGCCCTGAGTTTCAAATAAATGTGCTCTCCTTACAGAGCATGGCTATAGTTCTCGGTTTGTTTTTCATGTGACAGAGAGAAAAGGAGTGTAATAAGATGTATTGTTTTCAAATATGACTTCTTCCAGCTGGGGACTATATTACATATCTGCAGATGGGGCGATGCTTATAATCTAGCTGGGTTTTTTCCGTCTCTGATATGCAAGATCTCATCCTGTAATTAATATGTTTGCATCAACATTTCATGAATGCTTCCACAACTAGGCCTCTATTTAAAAATTAACTAAAAAGCATCCTGTGTAGTAGTCAAAGGATGGCCGTGAATCGCTAATGGGAAACCCAGGAACACCTGATTAGCATCCCCATAAGTCAAATAGGGAAAGGAAACAATATCAATAGTAGCATTTTAAGGTGTCATATATGAAAACAGGAACAATAAATAGGTTCCAGACTTCACTCCAGATTTGCTCATAGGAAAAGAGAGAAATCCCACTGCATTGCCATGAAGAGAAGCAGCCTCATGACAGATGTCCCATGCAGCAAGGGTATAGTAGGAGGAGGGTCTGAGGAATATTTTGTTGGCTGGTTATACTCAGAGTGAGTTATAGAGGAGTTGCATAGCAGAGTCATATTTCCTCTTACTCTTCTACTTGTCTTCCTAGGTTCCTGGTGTTTCTTTTCCCCCTTTTTGTTTTCTGGCACTGAATACTGATGAGACAATACTTGATTCACCCTCAGGCACTCATTTTCAGACAATTAACTTAGCATCAGAGATGCAGTTAACAGCCCTCACTTTCCAGTCTGGGAGGTGAGGTAGTAGATTATTGCCAAAAGGGTGTAAAAAAAAAAAAAAAAAAAAAAAAACAACCTCGCAAAGCATTGTTTTGACAGAGGGTGGCTGCTACTCTTTAACCAAAATTGGGAGGGGATAAAATGAGCCAACACTATAACTAGAGCAACTGTTAGCATTCCTTCAATACTTACCAGCATCGACTGTGCCCCCAATCTATGACTGCTACACTTTGCCATTACAGGGTGGGTAGGGTTTTTTATGACATCCTTATTAAAAATTACTGATTTATCCTTCAAACAATTACTGAAGTCCCCTCTCTCGCTCCATATGTGGCTCTCCTTACCTTAATACTCTAGGGCCTTCCGATCATTAATGCTCTGTATTGTCACCCCACCCTCTGAGACGGGCAAGTTCTCACCCTATTTACAGGTAAGGAATTGAGGCTAAACCAGGAATTAAACCCAAGTCTCTTGAACCCACATAGACTACTAGACAAACCTTCCTACTTTGGGCTGGAAGCTCAAATACAATTGCTATGTCCCTAATTTCTCTCTCATTTTAAATACTCCATGGCCTTTATGCTCTTCCTAGTCCTGTAAACCCTCCCCCTCCAGATCAAAGATAAAAGACATTACCTCTCCCACCTTGTCATTCTTAACTTTCATTCTGTTCCTCCACTAATTTACACTCATGCTACAGGCACATGAGGAGTCCTGCTGACTATTTCCTTTGTCTACTTAATACAAATACTTTTATTTCGATTGAAGGAGAAGGAACCCATGGAAGTGTCTTGCATGTGGACAGACAAGACTGTCTGCAGGTTGTTCTGACACAGGGCGTGTCATTCATTCAGCGGGCACAGCCTTTACCTAGCACACCATGGCAGCAATTCTCACTTCCTCACCCGGGCTCTGCATTCGTGTTTCTATGAGAATATGGAGACATTTTTAAATATCTGAGGATACAGTTACAGAAGATACCAGCCCTCTCATTCATAGGATCTGAATTATGGCCACAGCAGGTAGGCAAACGAATTTTAGGGGGTTGAGGCCCACATCCTCAAAAGGTATTTAGGCACCTAACTCCCACTGACTTCAGTGGGAGCTAGTCACTTAAATGCTTGTGAAGATATGGGCCTGAATGCCTTTGGGTGCATCTTAGCATAAGTCTACACTACCCGCTGGAGCGGCAGGTAGTGATCGATCTATAGGGGATCAACTTATCACGTCTAGTGTAGACGCAATAAATCGATCCCTGAGCGCTCTCCCCATTGACTCTGGAACTCCACCTCTGCGAGAGGTGGAAGCGGAGTCACCGGGGGAGTGGCAGCGGTCGACTCAACTGCCATGAGCACGACCAGGTAAGTCGACATAAGAGACGTCGACTTCAGCTATGCTCTTTGCATAGCTGAAGTTGCGTATCTTAGGTCAACCCCCCAGTGTAGATCTGGCCTTAGTGAACTCACTGTAATCACGGTTCCACAGAGCAATACACATCCCCACCGTCTGCTGCAGTAACATCCTGTGCCCTGCTTTCCCAACAGTTCTTTACAATTAGAGCTTCTCTGTGTTCAAATTTGTCGAAAGGCAACTGATCCTGACGGTCACTCCTACTATTTCCTAACCATATATCTGTACTAATGTTGGAATTGAGTAATCACTCCGAGTTGGGGCCATAGTGCACTGATCACGCATATACCGGGAGCTGGGCCGCTGGCAAAGACCAAAAAAAGGGAAAGAAATGTATTCTTCTGCTCAATTTCAGTATTTTTGAAATTAAAATGTGTCTTTTGGGCCTCTCAGAATGATGTTAACTCTGTGTATAAAAAGCTGGGGGGTGAATAAAGAAAAACAGGCTGCTTGCTTAGACACGCCGTCTTGCACCAAACACAGCAAAAATCAAACCTGCAGCAAGCCTAATGTTGTCATTTATGACTTATTCCCATTAACTATTCAGGGTTATAAATCAAGCTCTCCATGTTCTAATACTCTGTACCAGCACATCACAGCTTTCAAACAATAACATTCTAACTACATCCTCCCCCCCCCCCCCCCCAATAAAACTCTCCCTCAAAGTAAAATTTAAACTGAAAAATATTTTGTCTGTTGTAGGTTATCTGAGCAATGTCCTAAAAAGAGAGTTTAAGGGCATCAAACATGCAAGAGGTCAGGCGGTAGCTTTAGGAATTATGGGCCCAATCCCCAGGTGATATAAATCAGTTTAGCTCCACCGGATGCAATGGGATTATACCTATTTACACCAAGCAAAGATCTGGCCCGATGACTTTAAAAAGCCATTTATTCTGAGCTCAGGAGATAGCCTAAATTACAGATTATGTGCTGAGTAGATGAACAAGGAACAGCAAGAACGGTTATGAGCCCTGCCCTGCACATCCCTGCCCTTTCCCCACAGCCCAGCTCTGACACACCACTTGTGCACTGCAGAGCAGTGTGCTTCTACACCGCAGATCTCTGCAGCATGCATCAATCAGTGTGTGCTCTCCTCATATACTGGAACTGCACCGGTTCTGCTGCCAGGGGAGCCTCCATGACTACAGGGACAGGGGCAGATCATACCCCTTGTTCCTTTATAGCTTGGCAGGTAAATCAAATGTATTTGCCACACTGAATGTCTTCTCTATGCCTCATGGGTATACAGTTCTCCACTCATCTAACTGGGCATGCCCAGATATTTCAGCAGAGATAGCATCTAGAAAAAGAAAATGCCACCTCCTACTAGCGGATGCCACTTATTCATCCAACCAGACCCCGACTTAACCACCCCTCCAAACAAACCGCTCCATCACCAAACTTTTACCAACACCTAACCTTTTCATTAAGCACTACTATTTTTCTGGGAAAATATTCCCAGACACTTCATTTGTTAGAATAATGTAACTTAGAAGCAACTGTATTATGAATGTTATGTAGTATGGTTTTAAAACAGTCTTAGACTACATTCTCACTCCTTGTATATGCACTCCTGACCCCTGCCCTGTATGCATCTTAAACTCATTCCCACCCTGCCCCAACTGTGTTTTTCACAAGGCAGAAGCCACAGTGTCTGAATACCCTGTATTTCCTGTCTTGAAAGAACTCCAGACAGGTAAACGGAATAGATTAATACCAGACAATGGGTGTGATAGCCATTAAGCGTTTCCACTTGTTTAAGTATATTGAAACACCCCCTCCCTTATTCACACTAAGGTATAAAAAAGGCCTCTGCCATGTTTAGAGTGGAGCCACTTGCTTTGGGTTTTAACTCTTTGGCTCCTTATTTGCTAGCAAATAAACTTATGTTTCAGAAACCTACTGAGTTTTGCCTGTCCTTTGAGGGTAAAATTGGGACAGGCCTCCAAAGGAACGAAGCGGTTTTTGCAACACATTCATACCAAATAGGGCACACAAGCAGGGGATGTGCAGGTTGTATTAAGAAAACCAACAGATAGTTATAAGGGGTCCTTTTACATTTCAGTCAAAATGCTGATGGTGATTTGCAAGGTGAGTTTTTGAAGATACACAAAACGCCAGAGAAGTCAACATGTCTCTTATGTATAAGGAATCCAGGCCCCTATGTGACTCTAGACTTTTCTAGCAGTAGTCAAAATAGGACGGTATTCTGACTGATCCTAATGAAAATCTCAGTGAAATGATTTAATCACAGTAGAGATTTGTTCATAATAAATATCCACCGTGCCAGTCTTGTTAGAGCATTGGCATTATGAAATAACACTTCTGAAAGTGAGGAAATTCTTATTCAACTCTGCCCCAATCTCTCCAGCCAGCCTTTGTCTATAGAGAGAGAGCTCTCACATACTCATGAACCCTACCTCAGTATGGCCCATATTCAGCAAAGCACTTCAAAACTGTTTCAGTCCTAGAAATGGGGCCAATCTACATACGCACACGCTCCCCTCACAAAGTACATATCCATCCTAACTCCCTATGCCAACTTCTTCTGTGGTCAAAAAACCACAGCATATTGTATTTCCTTCTCCACCTCTGGTCTAGAAACCACACCATGCTCTATTTCCCTGAGCTCAGAAAGCCCAAGCTTCCTCCTCGCTCTATCCACTCCATTTTCACTTGTAGTCAACATTTTCAGAATTGTCTGTTTGTAGGTGGAAGCTGGCTGGTCTCAAGTGGAAGAGATGGGTGCCACGCGCAGACAGAAAATCCCCATACATGAAGAGTGGGGGAGAATTACAAACATTTGTGAGTTCCTCCATGGAATTGGTCAACTTCATGAGTCATAAAAGAATGGATTCAGGGCTGTTATAAATCTTAATGGAGTCCCAGAACAAACCGGGTAATAGGTGACATTAGCCCTCTAGTTTACCAGAGGATTTGTCAACTCTTCAAACCCTTTCATGAAGGAACCCAAACAAATTATAACAGCCATCAGCTCGCTGTTGGGAGTTTTTAAAATCTCTGGACCAGAAAGGAAAGATTCAGACTTTACGAGTACTTCTGGTCGGCCTGACGGTCTTTTAAATTTCATGAGCCCTGAAATGAATGACTAACTCGCAGAGATTACATAACGTATCATTTTTCCAGAGGAGTTTGTCAGCTCAATAAAACCTGAAATGAAGGGCTCAGGGAGCATTTTAATTTGCACTAGAGGTGATGCCTGAAGAGATTATAAGGTGCATAGATGCAGTCGGGCCATCTCTGAAGTGCTTGTCTTGCAAATGTTGCAAAGGGTTTGCAGTAATCAGAACAGAATTTAAAGCCTGCAGACCTTATATGAGCAGAAGGAAAAAGGCTATTACATTTGTAAGCTCCATAGGCAATGCCTATGGACTTACAAGCTCCTTAGAAGTTTATGTTGGAGTCCACGGCTTCATTAGTTAGTCCTGTCTTAAGTGCAGGGGATTGGACTCAATGACCTACTGAGATCCCTTCCAGTCCTACACTTCTTTGATTCAATGTCAACTCTATAAATTCCTTATGTGATGCCCTATGAACCAGATAAAGAACAAACTGCACTCAAACAACTTGTAATGTTCATGGTCAATACCTGAAGACTGTCATGGTTGGATTTTCAAAAAAGCTCAGCTTCTTTGTTCTTCTTAGAAATGCTGAGCTTGTTGGAAAATCTTTCCCCCCCCCCCCCCCCCCAATTTTCTAAAAATAGTGCTGTGCACTAGATCTCACTGAGGACAAACGAATGAGGACTTAGGTGAAGTTTCTAGACAAAGGCATCTTTGAGGTAGACTGTTCCAATGAACATTAAAAGACTTTTCAAACAATGACAAACCTGTTATCACACTTTTATATCTCTAAACAGTTTGGCAGATTAATATCACCCTTTCCACAAGTATTTCCTCCTCTTCCAAAAAAATGCCATGGCAAATTTCAGAGGGAAAGGACATTTCGGGGGGAGAGGGGGCCTCTCTAATTTTGAAAATGAAAATTAGCTTTAAAATGCAAATCCTCTCACGGTCCTCCCTAATTATTGGTCCTATATAACGTACAACTAGCCAGCCACTCTCACAATTCATGTAGCATCTGCAGGATCTCCCATGGATTTAAAAATGTTCCCAGAGACCTGCAGGGAATACAAACCGTAGTTTGCAGCAAATTCAGTTTTCCCACCTCGCCCTTAGTGAAAATGGTCCATTGCATGGATTCTCATCAAGGAATAAAGCAGATTGGAAGCTTTTAGGTTGAGATATTTTTGAGATATGCTGGGGAGGGGAGGCAGATAACTTGGATAGTCAATGTGTGCCGCACTTTTATATTTGATAGTTATTTATTTAGATGCCTAAATATAGATTTAACAGCTAGTTAGGCCCTTATTTTTTTAAAACTCTTGACTAGTAAACTTTTGAAAATAGTTTTTATTACCAATACTGTAGAATAGGTCTTAAAATGGAATATGTAATGCTAGAGCTGTTCTAGTATCTGTAAATAAATAATCAATATTTAATTGATTGATTTATTTGACATCACTCAAAGAGCGACAATAAAGAATGCAAATAAAGAAAAGCATTAATTCTGCACTCTTAGACAAAGTTTTGGGCATTGTTTTTAATGCAAGGAAAAAATGTCTAATTAAAAGTTATATTTTATTTATTGAAAGCCTTGAGTTATTTTTTCTTGGCTTTATAAACTTTCCATAAAGGAACGTTGCTTCTTACTATCTTCTCTTTAAAGAAAAAAATCAGGGAAATTAAATACTAAAAAATAATCAAAGAAACACCCCTAGGGCCGCAAATCTTTCTGATGCCCCCACCCCAATGTCAGGAATTAATTGTTAACGGTAGCAATCTGTCATTGACATGTTTTTTTCAATTCCTACCCCAACAAAGCCATGAGTGCAGGTTTAGCTTAACTTGGAATTTCTTAGTATTAATTTGTGTGTGCTACTTCTCCTTTTCACCTTATAAACAACTTGATTACCACATCCTGAAAGCCCACTTTACAAATCCTGAGAAAGCCTTGCAGGGACTCCAAAGCACTACATTCACATACCATGTGTTGACATTACATCAGCAACTGAAATGTAACATCATGACCCTGCATTGCACCATGATGATAAAATGTCATGACACAAGAGTTTCTCCCATTGGGCAAACTCTCACCCAAAGCTCTCCTAACCCTTGCTCTACTTACTGCACAAATTCTGTCTCTTAAGAAAAAAGAAAATTTGGCCTGAATGCACAAAAGGAGTTAGGCACCTAAGTCCCAGTTTCGGGACCATTGCGATGCATAAAACTCCTACTGAACCCTTAAAGGCACCTAAAGTCACTTGGCACCTGAGATTACAGGGTAAAAGTACCCTATGTACTTATGTTTCTGCCTCTGAGCAAGTACACTGCTTCTGCACTCTAGGCCTATCTCCTGCTTAAGCCCCAGGGTGATTCACAAACCAAGGGAAAATAGGGATTTGTCCACCTAAGTCACATAGGGAACCCATCAGGTAGACCTGCTAAGAGGCTACCTACCGGATTGGGCCATATTCAAAATCCAGGCAGAAAAATAGGATGTGTTGTGGTGCCCACCTTATAACTCCCCTAAGAGGGGGAGACCTCCTGTTCAGATCTTCTCCCCCACTGGCAGAGGGCAAGGGGATCTTAACCTGGGTTTCCCCCAACCCAACAAGTGTTTTTATTGCTGCGCACTGGACTATTCTGCTGCGGGTGTTCCCTCAGTCACTCCTGTTGAAGCTGTCCCACTGCTGATAACCAGTGAAAGCGTGGTTGGAGCCCAAGGCATAACTAAAAGTGTGAACCAAAGTAGGCCTGGCTCAATGGTAACACACCAGGTATAAGCTCATTCCAAGGGTACGTCCATACTACCTGCCAGATCGGCAGGCAGAGTTCGATGGATCAGGGATCGATTTATCGCATCTCATCTAGACGGGAATTAACGGGAGAGCCACCACGGTCGACTTGCCACCGTGAGGATGGCCAAATAAGTCGAACTAAGATACTTCAACTTCAGCTATGTGAATAGCATAGCTGAAGTTGCATATCTTAGTTTGAACCTCTCCCGCGGTGTAGCCCAGGCCCAAGTAAGCACATTCCTGATCTGAAAGGACGGTACTGGAAAACCCAGAGTTCTCAAGTGATGGCAGAAACACACGCCTAGGAGACAGAACAGGAACACACCGACCGTAAGTAAAATAAGACTGGTATAATGGGGTGACTACCCCACACCCACCTCGCAGGATTTAACAGAGGCCAGATGGGCAAAATAATCAATGAGGCTGTTAACTAAGGAGGCTCAGCTGGGCAGGAATAGGGGTGCCTATAAATCCCAGGAGCTAAAAGGAAGAGCGGCTACTGGAAAAAGGCAGCCACTCCCAGGAGAAAGGGAGGAGTGAGTGGAGACTGCAGGCTGCAGTCACTTCCTGGGAAGAGGCTTTGGGAACGGGTAGGCCCAGGAAAAGAAAGGGGAACCAGTGGTAGGAAGCAGCCCAGGGAGAGAGCAGTGAGGTCAGAGGGAGAAGGTACAAACTGATGAGCTGAGGGCCCCTGGGCTGGAACCCGGAGAAAAGGGCAGGTCTGGGTATCCCTACCAGCCACCGGGCAAGTGGCAGTGAGGCAGTGAGTGGGGAAGACTGTCTATGGCTACCTAGGGGGACACGGATAGTGGCTGAGCCACGAGGAAGGTGCTGCAGGTCCTGGGTGTACAGCTGAGACAGAGTGACTAATGTGCAAACCACGGATGCCAGGGGTTGGCCTGCTAATCCCTAGAGTACCAGGAGGAGGCGCCAGTCCAGCGGTGCAACCCGTGACAGACGGGACGGCAGAATAAGGATGTTCCACTCAAACTAGCAGGTTCAAGGTGAGGGTGGTAACCAAGCACATCTGGCGCGCAATGAGTACCTTGTTTGAATCAATGTATAAAGGAGAAGTGCTCGCCAAGGGAACAGTATCCTGGTGTACTGACTGAGCGGGTCCCTTGTCACAGGCATACATGTGATAGCGTATCTGTAGCCATGGAGCCAGGGTGCTGGTACTGTGCTTTGTGGACAATAAACCTGGCCACATGCCTTCGCCGCCAAACCGAGCCTGTGGTTTCTCAGTCTGAATAACATCCAGGTCTGCGGAATGCGCAGGGACAACAGCGCTCTGAGAACAGCAGCACGGAGCAGCGTTGCCACAGCTCTGACAACAGGACCCAGGGCGTCCCAACCTCCCAGGCAGGTGCCCCAACCACTCAATTAGCATGATTCCCACACTCGGTCTCTCTGCCCCATTGTCTGCTCCACAGTGGATAAATATTTAAACAGTCATTAGTCCTCCTCTTGCTGAAAACACAGAGGTGCCCA
Source organism: Sternotherus odoratus (assembly GCA_032164245.1). Lineage (NCBI taxonomy): Eukaryota > Metazoa > Chordata > Testudines > Kinosternidae > Sternotherus > Sternotherus odoratus. The sequence goes on along the minus strand of JAVMKO010000004.1, from coordinate 7,750,437 downwards.
ACTCCAGGAGAGGGTTCACAGCTGAGATCCACAAGCAGATAGGCGTCTAGGTCCATGAGAGAGCACCAACTCTCAAGCTGACATCTCCCATTGACTAGTTTAGGTGGGACGCAGCCTAACTTGCTGGCTTTTGTAAATCCCATTCTTCAGCACAGCTCTCACCCTATTCATCACACAGGGTGCCTAGCTGCCAGACCCAGGCTTTGTGAATTATGGTGATTTTCTAGGCACCTAAAAATTAGGCATTATGAGCATCACAACACCCAACTCCTTTTGTGCATTCAGGCTCTAATAACTAATTGGGGACATTCCTAGGGAATGGGGGGTGGGTGAATTAGAACATTCATAAAACTTCTGTTCCTGTAGTGTTTGAAACGTTTATGCAAAAATTAAACTCAGTGCTACAATGAATCTTGCCAAATGGAGTGGTAGAGTTGATTAGAAAGAAAGAGCTCTTGTTTGGTGAAGAGATGAACACAGGACTTTTCAGAAGATGAAATAATTGAGCCAGACATCTTTGTACAATGCACAGCAGGAGGTCTGTCTTATTTTAGCATTATCTTCTTCAAAAATGAGTTAAAATGGTGATGATGCATGGAAAATAGTGACCATGAAAAGCTATGTTTTGCTCACATCTAGTAATGGTTTCTGCAATAATTATTATTACAACATGCAGTCTTACTGTACATACCGACATGTGCAATACCCATTGAAGCAGCATTTTTTAGGCCCCAGTCCCACAAAACTGTGAAGACAGTTTCAGGATTAAGGCCAAAATATTTATCACATATAGAGATGCGTATTCATCTGAATCTCTCAAAGCACTTTACAAACTGCGTAACTAATATCCCCATTTTTACAGTTGGGAAAATTTAGCACACAAAGGGCATGTCTATACTACATAAACCTGGGCTCAGACTCAGGTTTGAGCCAAAGTGCTCTTCCTTCCCCCACTCCATCCCCCAATCAGTCTGACTCTGATCAGTAAGCACTCAGGACCAGATTCTAGGATCCTACTAGGAGGGTGGTCACAGCCCGAGTCCTGCTAAGAGACTCGGGTTCAAGCCCTGTTATTCTGCAGTGTAGACACAGCTCAAGCTCCAGACCTGAATCAGAAAGTCTGCCTGATGCAGAAGTTCTGTGAGACCCATGTCCAGGAATTGCAAACCCACCTTTACAATGTAGTGTGGATGCTCCAGCATGAGCTTGGAAAAAACACTAAGTTCAGAAGCCCAGGTCCCACAGATCCAGGTGGCAATGCAGTGGAGATGCATTGTGATTCACCCATGATCAAGCAGGTAACTCAATCGATGGCAGAATTTAGGAAACCTGACTCCCAGACTCCTTGCTCTAAAGACTCTACAGAGCATGCCCATCACTGGTAATGCTAAAGAAACTATGTCATTGTTTGTTTGGTTATGTCCATAGCACAGTGATTTAATTAAGAGGGGGCCATTCCTAAGCACTTGATTTTTAGAGAGTGAAGTGAAAGTCAGGAATAAGATCTGTTACATTTAATGTGATTTCAGCTACATATGAACATTTAACAGCCAAAGAGCTGTATATTGATTACTCTCAGCTTCCTTCCACTTGCATGCTGGTGCTCAGGATTTAGAAATAGCACAAAATCCATTGTTTTCCTCTATGTCATTAGCTTTTCCTTCTGTGTTTTCTTATATACTGTTTGTTTTAGAATAAAGCAGTGATTCTATCCATACACATGTAATCTCCCTCCCCCTTAGGCATTTATCAGACTAAAAGTAATATAAACACACACATTACATTTTGCATATGCAGGTGTACCTACCTAGTTTCCTCTTATTTACCAGCGAGTAAATAAGAAGAGACTCCGTTGACTTGTGAGTACACAATTTGTGCAACTAACAGAATCAGGCATGTTACAGAATTTGCCATCACTCTGTTAGATTCTGGATTAGTCATCTGTGGGAAGGGATGGAAAATCACCTGAGTCAGTTAAAACTGAACTGATCAGAACAGTAAATATATGTTATACTAGAGAAAATGTATGGAGTGGATTAGATAATCTATTAAATTTCTTTCATCTTTAATGTTGTCTAGTTCTATATCCATTGTGGTTTGCCTACACATAAACAACCAATTTCAAAAATCTGCCCTTCTTCCTTTAAAAATTCATTTCTGGGAGCTCCCTCTTTCTCAAACTCAGCCCAGCATTATCTGCATGAAAGTAATACCAGTATTCCCCATCAAATTCCACATGTAGGTTAGCCCTGTGCGGGATCAGTGCAGACACACTCACTTCTCAAACGGTAGACGTTAAACTCGTTAAAGATTTCCTTCCGTAGTGTGTTATATGAGAAAGATGGGGAAAAATAAGAATCCCAGGATGAACATCATTCAGATTATTTTACTCACAGCAGACGGATCTTGATCTTTAACTGAAAAATTACCAGGAAATAAAATGTTCTCTTTGGGGAGATCCAAAAGCTCACCGCAATAAGGGAATTGTGGCAGTTTTGATGGAGAAAGGAAAATGGAAAAGGGATCCAAAATAGTAGCCCTTATTTTCTTTTAACTATAGCTCAGGACCAAGCTGCCTGACCCAAACAGTGTGTCTTGATGGCAGTAATAGCAGAAATCTTCTCTTCCTACAGTAACACTTTACCTTAGACCAGGGGTCTGCAAACTTTTTCCCCCGCGGCCCCTTTCCGTGGAGGGAAAAGTCTGGCGGCCCCCAGGGCAGGTATGTCCGCCAAAATGCCGCCACAAAAACCGTAAGCTGATGGCGGTGGCGGCATTTTGGCGGTACCAAAATAGCCCGCCCGGGAGATCGGCAGTCTCCCGGGTGGGATCAGGGGCGACGCCGGGGGCTCGCGCACCCCCTGGGATGGGATTGCGCAACCCCAGGGGGGCGCGCACCCCAGTTTGAAGACGATAGCCTTAGACTAATGAGCAACATACAGGAAAGGAAAGTTTATTATTAGTGATAGAATATCAGGGTTGGAAGGGACCTCAGGAGATATCTAGTCCAACCCCCTGCTCAAAGCAGGACCAACCCCAACTAAATCATCCCAGCCAGAGCTTTGTCAAGCCTGACCTTAAAAACCTCCAAGACATAATATCAAACTAAAGACTAAGAGCCTGCAGAAAACACTGCCCAATCCTCTGACTTCCTGTCAGTCTTTAGAAGAGATCGCATTGTACTTTCACCATCGCCTTGATGACATATTTTGATTCCATAGGTCCCTGCCCCAAAGACCTTACAGTTAAAAGGCCTATTTACCCTGCCCCATAGTTTGGACTACAATGATGGGAAGAGCACTTAAAGTCCTGAGTTCACACTAATATAGTCCTGTATGAAGAAGATATGTACTAAGTAATTCTCCAGCACAGCTCCCACTGTCTGCACCGTTTGAACATCTTCTGAAGGTAAATAAATGTACAGTTGGAAAAAAAAGCTCTGGTAACTCCCACCCCTCACTGCCACCCAGTTTCAATATCAATATATCAGCTACCGTGGAAAACGCACAGATTAATCCTTGCAAAGTACACAGGTACAGAATCCCCTCCCCTCCAGCATGGAGACTTAAAATGATAATGGAAACTTCACTGCCATATTCTACATTTTCCATTATCCTCCACAGAAAGACATTTGCTCTAGTAACAGGATGAAGTTCACCTGTATTTCCTGCTCTCTCAGCTATATTTCCCAGCTTCTCCATGGCCATTTGCAGAAAAGAAAACCGGAGGGCAAAATAACTGACAAAGACAGAAGCATTGAAATTGGATAAATCCTGACTGATCCATCAGCTTGATCAAAAGGAGCAAAAGCAGAAGTCGTCCAAATTGATGGCATCTATTGAAAAAAAAGTCAATACATCCGAGATTTAAAGCATAACAGTGTCAAATTAGGCTACAAATAGCATATTGTAGCTAATGCTCAGTTAAAGGATCATCATTTTTATTGTTTTTTTCCCCATAAGGGAAAAAGTGAATTTAAAGGAAACCAATGGCGTGAGGGTATGTTAACCATTCCACATGTGTGCAGCTCTCAGCAAGTCCATGTTTGCTGAATGAATATGGTAGAACAGACGTGTTACAATATCTTAGGACCCACACCCCAGATGCATTCAGAATTACAGTCCAACCCCAGTGCTCCCCTCCATATCTTTTAATGGAGTGTAGCTTGCACCCAAAGAGCTACACCTCGGATTGGAAAAGAGAAGAGCGCCACTTCATGGCATGACTGCTCCATCAGCTTGAAGCTTCACCGTGCTGCGGGAGGCAGGGACAGGCTGGGGCTAGAAGGAAGAAGAGCAGGGCACGTTGCACACGATTCTTCCCTCTCTCCACAAGAGCAAGGGAAGGCAGCATAAGTCACCAGATACAAAGGGCCAGAATTTCTGCTGCTCTGCAGCTCGTTTATGCTTGTGCAAAGTGGGTATGAAGTGCTACCATTCTGATTTGCTTGCATTTTCCATCAATTTTTACACACATTTTGCACAAGTGCAAAGGACTGCTAGTTGTAATAGAGAAACAGGCTCAGAATCTCCTCCAATTTATAAGGGTTCCCACTCCTGGAAGGTTTCACTTCACTAGGATAAAAGATGTTTTTTTAACGTGGGCTAACAAACCCTAGTGTAGACAGGGCAGTTCATGTTTTAGCATGTGTTGGCTCAGAGATTCATCCAATCCCTATCACATTGCACATGGGCCAACACACATTCTCCTGAGTACACTGGGATCAAAACACCGGCTAGCTGGTACGTGTTATAAACACATCTTATCCTAGAGAAGATGGAAACCCCATGTTTTAAAACTGCAGGTTTCCTCTACGCCTATTCAATATGCCATTTTCAAACACAAATAAGTTATCATGAGCTATCTAGGCTGAAGACACACTGTTTCCTGAATGCTAGACAGAACAGTATTGAAAGTGACAGTAAATCCTTTCTATACTACATGACTTTGAAATTATTGCCTCCATTGTCTGTCTGAGCCCCAGAAAACCAAATAAGTTCAATATAACTATTTTTCCTACTTCTTATCTCTGTCTTTCAGCAAAAATGTTCCTAGAAATATAAACAAGGTTCTAATCTGTATCCATTGTCAGAGTGGGTAATGAATTCAGCAGGCAGACTAAGTGTGGGGAATGTACTCATATAACAGTGCCTAGCCTCCATGACGTGTGAGGTTCTCCCTTAATGGCTTCTCTTATGAACTATGAGAAGCTGTAGTGGATAGGAAGAACTTGTCTGTTTCTCCATTGCAAACTTCAGTCTTCAGAACTACCTCTTATGATCAAGACTTCAGAAAAGTCCAAGGAGAGACCGCTCTCAGGAAAACCCACCCTAATTTTTTCACTGACCCCAGTGAACAGAGACAAGATGGTGAGAGTTCAGTCAGCATGGTATGAACATTTATCATCTCTGCACTTCAGGATTAAAGTGTTTTAGGCCAACTTCTGCTCTCCACTGCACATTTTCACGTCCAAGTCCATGTAGTCCCTCGGACACGACGGTGAGGATCATGGGGTACAGAAATTACAGCAGGGCTGTAGCAACGCTTAAAGTTGAGGTCGTTTATTGTTTATATCTGATTTTTTTAAATGTTCTGACATCCACTGCACCAGACTGCCTTGAAAATTGTTGTTCATCACTCAGGGCTGGACCAGGGTTTGTGCTCCAAATTTACCGGAATTTGAGCAAGGAGTTCCTCAGATACAAGTCCCCTAAGATATTGAGACCACCAAATTTTACAGTTTATAGAACAGATTTTTGGGCACAACTTCGGCTCAGTCAATAGTTCTGCTCTGCCTCAATCTGATGTTATCCATTTGGGATTGACCACCACTAGTGCCCGGCCCCCACTGCCTCTTTGGGAAGTTAGGTTTAAAAATGTATTCGATTATTAGAAAAAACTGCACCCAGGTGACTGAGAACAGAATTTAACCCATAGTTTCATACCTCACTATTTTTTCTTATTACTTTGATTAAAGAACTCTTGTTAACCAGGGACAAAGATTTACAAATCACAGAAGAACGAAAGCCCTGTCTAACCATTTTAGGAACTAGTATGCTTCTCCCCAACAGCCCTTGGTCTGGTCTTGACTTCCGTGTGACTACTAATGGGATGAAAGTTGAACACAAGCCCTGGTGCTTTCAGAACTATGGTAAAGACAAATACTGATTTCACACAATCCACTAGGAAACCTCAAAAAAGGGAAGTAATCGTGGAGAAATCCATTAACTTGCAAAAATATATTAAGTCCCTCTTTGTGGACATTGCACGAGACTTGAGAAGGTGGCAGTGACTTCTCATCCCAAGACTGGGACACTCTCCCATCCATGCGGGTTGGGGTAGATTATATGATTTACCCACCTAAGAATTTATAAACCCAAGGCTAGGATGGGCTTTGTCACAAAGATGTCAGTCTCTTGTTGCTTTGAGTCTCCTCTGGTCTGTATGCAGTTACAGGCTCAGATGCTTTAAGCAACTGTTTCTCATTCTCTTTATTAATATCTCCATTATCTGGAACTCCAGCTCTGCTGTGCATTGGTCTGATGCTCTGCCTTGTAAATCACCACACAGTTACAGAAGTGGACTACACAAAACTCTCAGTGGCCCAGGGCTCCTCTGCTAAATTGGGCTGGTGATACTTGAGATATATGATAGTGCAATTACTCAATTAAATGAACACCATGTTGGGAAAAGAGCCGTCTCATGTTCCATGGATTTCGGTGTGATGTTTTCAACAGCTAGCAAAGAACATGTAATAAATGGCATTGAAACAAGGATTATTATTTTTTTTAAAAAAAACAGAGCCTGATTCTCCACTCCATTAAAGTGGTGTCACTCTGCTACATCAGTGGTGTTACACTGGCAGAAAACCAGCGTAACAGAAGAGAAATGGGCCCACAAGGTTTCGTTCTTCTGTTAACATTTTTTTTTTCCAGACTGCACTTCAGCATTACAGGCCCAGTTCAGGAAAATATCCCTCTTCATTAAACCATTTTTGCTAGAACTAATCAAGATTTTTTCAACACAACAGTTTTCACTGGACAATGCCAATTCATCCAAACCAAAACTTTGCACAGGAAAGGGTCAGATTCCACTAAACTCCTGCCATGAAGGATTCTCTAGTCCAAGGTTGAATTACCGGTCAAATCTTGAGAAAGTCAATGGACTGAAGATTAGAGGATCCCCAGCTCGTATGGGGAAGACTTGAGTTTATGTCTGTGTCCCAAATCAAGGAGGGCAGTTAAGATAAGTGAGCTGGTCACCAGGCATTTGGCTAGTGTGAGGTGGGTGTAATCTCTGTCTTGTTTTTCATTAAAAGCTTCAGAAGGACTGACGTTCATCCCAGTGCAGAAAGGGAACGTTTCTGAAATCTCATAAAACAGTTTCCCTCCCAGCTTTAACTGAAGCATGTGCTTAACTTTAAGCACATGTTTAAAGTCCCGAAATCAAAGGGATTTAAAAGCATGTGCTTAAATTTAAACAGGTGCTTAAGTGCTTTCTTGAATCAGTGCCTAAAACAGGATGCTGTCTCCCGACATACTAAAGTGAAGTGCCTTCAAAGTTAATTTTATGCTATCAACATTTGCCTCACTTAGCTGAAATCTGTTTGGCAAAACAATCGAGAGCTGGACAGCAGTCCAGCTCATTTCTTTGATGCAAGAATTTAATACCTTGTCATATTACAGGTCATACCCTTTCCCCCCTCTCATTTTACACAATATTACCTACAGATAATCTTCAGTGATTTGCTTTTGATGAAGTGACCTACACACATTGGCAATGTATATTATATAGTAACATGAAGAAATAAAAATGCATGACTCACTACATAGGAATGCCACATTTAAAACATCTAGGGAGATTCTCCCCTCACCCCATCTCTCTCTCTCAGCTGCACAATCACACACAGACAAGCATTAGGGTCTTACCTCCTATCAATGTGGGAGTTCTTTTTTCAAATTAACAGATGAACAGACACCTTACTTTAATGTTCTCTCTAGACAGAAAAGTCTCTCTCAAGAAACATTATAGGCTTTATTTATTTTACTTTGCCAAATGCATTGCTTCAACTATCGTATAGAGTAAGTCCCACATAAACTTAAGTACAAACTGTGACAGATTTTCCATTTTATTTCTCCACATGGGGCTGCTCGCATGTATAAAGTAATATGCATATACAAGTCTTTGCTCAATTGGGGCCTAAAAAATCTCTAGGCTGCCTCCGTTGCTCATTTGTACAATAAGGAAAATAATCCTTCCCTTCTCCCCCCCCCCCCCCCTTTGTCTTGTCTATACAGAGTGTACATTTTGCAGGCCAGGGACTGTCTAACCATGCTTGGGGGGGGGGGGAGCTAATAACTACTCTAATAGAAATAATAGACAAGCGATAGCTATATAAGATGAAAAATCAGGAAAAAATGAATATCTATCCTCAATTAAAAGAAAAAAGTTCCACTACAGATTGTATATTAAACAAGGGGGAAGAATCTCAAAGTGGTTTGTCTTCTTTGGAAAACTACAGTGTTACAAGATGACCCTGAGGAGCCATCGAAACTCACATGGTATTATGCACCCAAGAAAGATCCGTGGTTGGTGTAAATTGGCATAGCTCCATTGACTTTGAAAAAGCAGCACCGATTTGCACAGAGAGGATCTGGCCCTCCGCCCATCAAAGGGGAATGCACTGTTTTAAGTCATGGTTACCCTTAAGATCTATCCATTTTCAGAGGGTAGCCCTCATGACATTATTTGGGACTGTTTCAAAATAAATTACAAAAAAAAAAAATCAGACTTTTAAAATGATTTTAATACACTTTGCCAAATCTAACATATAGCCAATATAAACCAATTTATATACATTACTTGTGCTAGTACTGGGGTTGTGAAAAGAAGGGTCTATAGAAAACTGTTCTTCATTCCATATGATAAAATATAGCCTGCGTACACTGAGTTTATTCACTGACCAGCTAATAGGGTGGAAGTCACTCATGGAGTATGTGCTGAAGAAAGCCCAAATGACGCATAATCATAAGAACTGCCCTACTGGGTCAGACCAATGTTCTATCTAGCCCAGTATCCGGTTTCCAACACTACCCAGTACCAGAGTTTCAGGGCAACAGAACTACAACACAGGGAAACCTTCGAAAGATCCATCCCTGTATGCCCCTCCCAGTTTTTGGCAGTCAGAAGTTTAGGACTGCCTTGAGAATGGGGGATCCATCCCTGACCATCTTGTACCTAATAGCCATCAATGTACCCATCCTCCATGAACTTATCTAATTCTGTTGTGAACCCAGTTACACTTTTGTTGCCCATCTCTGAATGTCTTCCAGTTTCATGATATTATTTTTGAGAAAAGGCAACCAGAACCAGACAGAATATTCAAGGTGTGGACATACTACGGATCGTGACATATTTTTTTATCATTTTCCCCAACGGTACCTAACATCCCATTAGCCTTTTTGACTACTGCTGTCCATAAGGACTCCAAGATCTCTTTCTTGAGTGGTAACAGCTAATTTAGACCCCATCATTATATAGGTGTGGTTGGGATTATGTTTTCCGATGAGCATTACTTTGCACGTATCAACATGGAATTTCATCTGCCATTTTGTTGCCATCACCCAGTTTTGTGAGATCCCCTTGTCACTCTTTACAGTCAGCTTTGGACTGGCTTGAACAATTTTGTATTGTCTGTAAATTTTGCTACTTCACCTTTCACTTCCTTTTCCAGCTCATTAATCACTGTGCAGTCTCATTCTGCCACGGGTTCTCTCAGGAGGCCTCTAAATTTCACTGCAGTATTGCTGGTGATGCTGATCTCAGGGATGGCACTGTGTGAGTTCTTTAACATCAGTTAACCCCACCATTCTACCCTCTTACACTCTCCTGGGGCGAGTTGGAGACAGTCTGAGGAAACGGAGAAGGGGTAGCTATTGGGTTTGAGATACACCTGGTCTATTTTTGGTAGGGAATTTTGAAAATAAATGGTTTTAAATTTCCTATGAAAGTCTTGCAGTCTTTCAGTGAAAAACGTTTTTTAAACCAAAACCCAAACATTTTTCCTGTAAAAAAAAAAAAAGATTTTAAAAAATAAGGTTTTTTTTTTAAAAAAAACAAAAAACAAAAAAAGGAAAAGTTTTTTAAAAAGAAAGCTTTAAAAAAAAAAGTTTTCCTGGGGAAATTTTCTTTAGGGGGGAAAAAAACTATTTTCTGTCAAGGAAAAAAAGACCTGCTGTGTTTGTGATTCCATGGAATCAGTGGCCATGAAGCCGATACAAGTGATGCATGGCTCTCATGACATCTCTTCCAGCCACGGGGAAGAACAGAGGTCATTGGTCAGTTGTGGACTGATTAGGGATTAATGAATCCCCCTCCCCCGCACACCCTCCACATTGCCCCTCAGCCACACCCATTTGCTATAAACGAGTACGAAGAACACTCCCTGCAGCTATTTGGGCTAGAAAGGGTTAATGGGTGCAGTTTTCTCCCTCGGTGACGCTGCTTCAATACGTCTATAATTGTACGAACATCATGGTGGATTTACAGTTACAGAAAAAAAATCTTTTTTGTCCTTTGCTTCTACTTTAGAAAACAAACTATTCAGAATGATATCCAGGCAAACAAAGCTTCACAACAATGCACCCTATTCTCTTCTTCTGAACGGCTGTAATTCAGCTCTGTTTAATGTGTGCTGTATTCATTCAATCTACATGTAGGAGGTCTACATTTGTTTTTAATAACAGGAGGAAAGTAATGAGATGTCAAGGAACAGTTTCCTTAGGCCAGAGACTTCAAAGGTGAGTCTGGAAGCTTGCCCTGCTCTTTTTCCTTGAATCAGCCTTAAAAATTTTAAGAGTAACTGCCCATTTTAAATAATTATCATTAGCAATTTGAAACCATGCAGCATGTGAATCTAGGATAGAACACTTATGCCATCATCTGATTTCAGTGCCAGCTCTACATCAGAAAACAACTGAATCCAGATGCTGGATTAAAACAATAAATGAAAACGGCAAATAAGCGTACAGTTCTTTCAGCTTATGTGAAATGCTCATACTGCTTAATGCTGCAGCGTGGTTAAAGGAGAGTTATAGACTGTATTAACTTATTGAAGTCTCAGACATTTTCTTTGATTGTCAGGGCTGTAAACTCTCTTTCCTGGAGAAATATCAAGAGCAGGTATAGATTCCACTGCAAACTTCTTTTGTATGCCAGTTGGCTATGCAAGACTTTTTTTTCCCCTCAACTGCTATGAACATCTCCTGTGCAGTCAATTTATACACCTCAGTACAGTAAACCCTCGATTTAACGGACCCCGATTTAACGGACTTCGGATGCAACGGAGAAAATTTCCGATGCATCCGAAATCCGTTATTGGGGGCTGCCGGCTCCCGACCCAGGGAGCCGGCTGGGTTGACAGCTCCCGCCCGGCTCCCCGCAGCGGGGACCCCTGCGGGAGCTGTCAAACCCCTCCCCCCTCCGCCCCCCCCCGCCCGGCTCCCCGCAACGGGAAGCCGGGCGGGGGGTTTGACAGCTCCCGCCCGGCTCCCCGCAGCCGGAAGCCGGGCGGGGGGTTTGACAGCTCCCGCCGGGCTTCCCGCTGGGGGGAGCCGGGCGGGAGCTGTCAACCCCCCCACCCGGCTCCCCGCAACGGGGAGCCGGGCGGGGGAGGGCGTTTGAGAGCCTCCGCTCGGCTCCCCCCCAGCGGGAAGCCGGGCGGGAGCTGTCAACCCCAACGCCCGGCTCCCCGCAACGGGGAGCCGGGCGGGGGGGGGGGGCGTTTGAGAGCTCCCACCTGGCTCCCCGCAGCGGGAAGCCAGGCGGGAGCTGTCAAACCCCCCCCCCCCCCGCCCGGCTCCCCGCAGCGGGGAGCCGGGCGGGGGGAGGGGGTGGGGTGGGCTGACTCACGGCTCCATATAACGGACTAATTCGGGCGGGGGGTGTCCGTTGTCACCCGAAAGTCCGTTATTTAATAATTTAAAAAAATTATTAAATAACGGACTTTTGGTTTTAACGGACACCCCCTCGCCCGAATTAGTCCGTTATATCGAGGTTTCACTGTATAGGCAAGAAGCAAAAGAGAAGGGTTTTTTTCCCCCTTTGCAAAAAACGTGTCTGATTTACTTATTTGCCCCATCCCTATGACCCTTACCCCAACACATTTCTTGCTTTGCAGAGACTTGCATGCCTATAAAACCGCAATGCTAGTTTTAGGCCAGCTCTTGCTCTTTTTGAACTCAACATTACTTTTGCAATGGGCTCAGGCTATCAGATGGAAAGACGCGTGGGTGGCGAATGCACTTCGAACGCCTGTTTGTGTTTGTAAGCGGGTCGGACACTCACCCCGGCGGAGCCTCCTGCTGGTCGTCTGGGAAATCAGCTTTTCAGCCTCCGGAGTTCCCTCTACCGGCCGATGTCCCACTCTTACTCCGGCCCCGTGTCCCTCCCGGACCCCGGTGCCCTCTAGCTGAGGGTGCTGCACCCCTGCAGTATCTCCCTGGTCTTAGGGTCCCTCCTCCCTCGGGAACCCTGCCCCATGTCCCTGCTGGACCCCGGTGCCCTCTTTGGGGTACTGCACCCCTGCAGTACCCCACTGATCTTAGGGTCTCCCCTCCCTGGGGAACCCTCCACCCACTATCCCCACCTTGCCTCAGACTTGGCCACTGCCAGTCACCACTTGCCTCCGTTCACTGAGGCAGACTGCGGTATCATGGCCTCTCATCACCGGGAAGGGGGGGGTTGGCCTGCTGCTTCTCATGCTAGCCCTTGGCTGCCCTCTGCAACCCCAGTACCCCTGGGTCGGGCCATCTGTCAGGCCTTGCAGCATGGGGCTCTCAGGCTAGAGCTCCCTAGCTCCCAGTGCCTTGCCCCAGCCCTGCCCCAGTCTAGGTACCTTGCTTAAGGCTCCCCGCAGCTAGGCCTGTCTTCCTCTGGATACAGAGGAGACTGACTTCCCTAGGCCCCTGCCTCTCAGTCTTTATACAGGCCTGGAGTTTGGGGCGTGGCCACCCAGCTGAGCCTGCTTCCCAATCAGCCTGGGAGTTTGCTGGCTCCCAGCCACAACCCCTTCCCTGGGCTATTCCAGCCCTTTCAGGCGGGGAGCGGGTGGTTACCCCGCTAAAGTGTGACACTGCACATGAAAATTGGTGCTGGAAATCATTCTAAGTACAAATTTTGTATTTTTCTGCCATTCAAATATCTATATATATAAAAGTCAAATGGCGTATGCGTGCGTGCATGCGTGCGTGTATGTACGTTCCCTTACTCCTTCCACACCGTTTGAGCTAGAGACTTGAAATTTGGTACAGTTATAGGCCTTAGGGTCCTAATCAGGGTAAGAGTTGAAAAATTTTCAAATCTCACCTCTGACCCCCCCCAGGGGTGAAATTATTTAAAGGCCAATCACATCAGCTGGGCAGCTGCTGTTCTCTCTGACATAGTTATGATGTCATAATACCCCCTCCAACGGACCCTGCACTCGCTCAGCTGTCTGCCCCCTCCCCCCTCCAACGGACCCCGCACTCGCTCAGCTCTCTGCCCCCTCCCCACCTCCGACGGACCCGAGCAATGCCGGGTATTTTTGCTAGTTATTTATATAGCACAAATATGAGTGCGGCTCTGAAAAGCACTCAGCGTTGGCCTCGTTCTAATCCTATTGAAGTCAATGGCAATTTCAGCATTAACAGAGTCTGGCCAGTAATGAGTGCTTTTGAAAATCCCAAGTGTACCTAAGTGTATTCGGGCTCTTTGTTACTTCATCTTCAGTCGCGTGTGGCTGGAAGCAGACACTGGCCCACACAGAGCAATGACACCCGAAACGAACACAAACAGTACTCAATGATTTTGCCTTTCCACAAAAGGATTCTAAATCTGCAAGTGCTGTCACATCATGAAAGAGATAATGTGTTAATTTCAGCTGGCAACAAACCTATGTAGAACACACACATTTCAATGCATTGGGTTTCCACTTGTAATTTAGACACTATGACATCATAGCCACTTCTCGTTGCTTAATTTGCACTTGTGGGGTCTTGCTGCTGGCATCGTTGGTTTATTTTTCCAGTGTGTGACATTTGGCTTATTGGTGTACAGTCATAACAGACGTTGGCTTGAGGCAGGACAATGAAAAATCGGAGGTGCTAACAAGGAATATGAAGATGTGCATTCTGAGACATTTCAAATTAACATAAATTGACTCAATTTGTGTGAGACACAAGGTGGGGGAGAGAATCTCTTTATTGGACCAACTTCTGATGGTGAGAGAGACAAGCTTTCAAGCTACAGCAAGCTATTCTTCAGGGCCAAAGATACTACCTCCCTCATCTTGTCTCTAATATCCTGGGACCAACTGACTACAACAACACTGCATCCAATAGTGTATTAACAGGCTTGACCTCCAAACGGAAAGGTAAATCTACTTAAAAAAATACACCCGCTTTATTGTTTTATCATCTTTTAGCACATTCTGAGTCAGCACATAGAAGCACATATATTTGGGCAGTGTTTAAAATGACACCTTTTACAAATGGAACTACCTAAATCTGGTGCGCGAGAATTAATGAGCTTCTCATGTAAATCACGCATAATTTACAGTGGAATCTGTCCTTGTGCCAACAGGCACTTGCACTGCATAGTAATGAAAAAAAGGGAGTTGGAGATGTGAAGCTATCTGCAACCTCGTTGTTTCTTGCCTCTGCTTCTCGCTGGGCAGTCAAAAGAGTATAAACCATTTCAAAGAGCAACATGATTATTGCTGCACAATGTTACCTTCGTCGTCATTTTCTTGTTCCACAACCAGACATTACTGAGCACATCAGGGACCATTAATTTTAAATATTAACAACATATTTGGGGCACAACTGTGACTCGTGTAACTCACCCGCATAGAGAGGCACTAGGGTGCCTGTATCACTCCTAACAGGATGGGGGAACAATCGCTTCCATGCCACTGTCTTTCCCCTCCTCTGCCGGACTTTATTGTGCCCCACCCCGCCCCCCTCCCAGCATGCCAGTCAGCTCAGATGGGCAAGGATGGAGGATGTAGCAATCCACCCCGGTATACCACTGGTAGAAAATTACTTGCTCCTTGGGGCAAATGAGGAACCAGTGGCCATATTCCAACTAAGCTACAATTCGGTCCCTGGAGTGTTACACAGCTGCTTTGCTCCTTATTCAGGGCTCATGGTACAACCACAATCTCGTTTTGGGTTATCAGAAAACACACTCCAATCAAACAAAAGATCTTGCAGGACCTCACATACAAAGCACTGCAGAGTGTTGGTTAACGACAGTTATAAGGCACCGGATCTCATCCCACCTATCCCAGCAGGAAGCATGTCAACCTTTTAACCTTTCACTCGAGAGAAGTTGTTGAGCGTTCTCAGACCCTCTGTATTCTCAGACACACAACATGTGCCCAGCATTCTGTGGCCACAGCAACTGGGAGTGGGGTGTTCGAATAATTGTTTTCTTCTTCTTTAGCCTTGAATATAAATATATTTCTTTCAAATCATGCATTTACAAGAGTTCCCCCATTTGTCTCTTTCTGTTATTATAACATTTTCTTATTTGCTCTCTGGCAATTCAAGAAATCACTTGTCTATGTTTCCTGGTACTCGGTACAGCCCAAATCACACGTAAAAGTTCATTAATCAAGATCATAAAGACACAGGCAAAGAATCTACTATTGCAAAGAATCTACCATTACGAAGCCTAGAATCATCACACCGCAGGGTCTATGCATGTGCTTGACACCCATTAATGCAATCAGTGTGAAGGCAGTAGGCGCTAGTATCTACAATGGTCTTGGGAGACAGCATGGTCTGGCGACTGGAACATGGGATTGGTATGGGAACTCTTATTCCCAGCTCTTCCACTCACTGTGTCACTAATCTCTCCTCGACTTAGTATTCCCATCCTTAAGAACAGGGCTATGGATAGCTACTCATGTTTGTGAAGAGACTGGGTATCTGTGGGTGAAAAGTGTTACGTATGCATTATTATTACTGGATGGTAACCACCAGTTGGCCTACAAAGAGAATATCAACTTCCAGAAAATTCACAGCCTCCCAGATGTTTTCTTTGGCTTGTGCTTTTGTTGCTAAAGATTCTGTGCTTTATCCCTGCTGCCTGAGGTAGTTACTCATTTCTTTGACATGGCTGCTACTCTGAAACCATTTCTTTGACAGTAGTGCCTAGAGTGCCAACCGTGGTTAAGGCCCCATTCTGCCAGACACCAGGCAGACACATAACTAGGCGAGAGACACAAAGAATGGGAAGGGAAAGAGAGTTGCCTAAGGTCAGTGACAGAGCTGGGAACAGAATCTGGCTCCTCCTGCTTTCAAGGCTAGTACCTTGTCCCCGGGACTCACCCCTCAACATACATGAAATATGGTGGCTGCTGCTTCTTTCCGTGTGTGTGTGTGGTCTGCCACAGGATTTACTACTCTGTTTCCATAATGGTTATTACAGGCAAAAATGCAGCTCTTCACGGCTGTGCTATCACCTCAATAACAACATGATTTGCTTTGGAAACAGAACCTCTGAATCTCCCATAGAGCAACGCAACGTGCCCGCCCACCAGTGAGCCTTGCCATTTAAAACCAAAGCTAGGAAACTGACTCTTGCAACTAGATAAAATAAATAAACCCTTCGACCAAACTTGTAAAAATATGGGAACCTTCAGAATGGCCAGCTCTGAAAATGGCTTTTAAACAATATCCTCTGACCAAAACCAGCTTTTGTCACTATCTAATTCCTAGCTGTCCAATAGTTTTCTTCGCATAAATCATGAAGGATCTAGCCTTGAGACAAGATCACATTGCCCTGGGACCTACAATGCAGAACCCCTCAATATAAGAGGTGAAATCCTGGGCTCAATAAAGGCAACGGCAAAACTTCCATTAACTTCAGCGGAACCAGGTCTGTGCTTACGCAGCTCAGTGTCTGGCAACTTTCATAGAATCATAGAATATCAGGGTTGGAAGGGACCTCAGGAGGTCATTTTGTCCAACCCCCCTGCTCAAAGCAGGACTAACCCCAACTAACTCATCCCTGCCGGGGCTTCCTTATTTGAGACATTAGAATTTGTGGCCACAATGGTGCAAGAAGCATGGGATATTGCTTAACTTTGACTCTTTTTGCCAAACGCTGCAGTCTACAAAAATATTAAGAAAAACAAGAACAAAAATAGCAAGAAGAATATCCTCAAAGAACCCAGGAGTTTGAACCCCAGCTACATTGAAGTAAGATTTAAATTTGAAAGTGAATATGAGGAACAGAAATTGTTAAAGTTCAGAATACTTATATTTCTCCAAACTCATCATCCTTATTGTTATATCTACATCTCTGCCATTGGTGAGGGTCACAAGATCTTCGTTTAAATGAAATCTCAACCCAGCTGCAGCTAATTTAGGCCAAATTACCTTGGATTAGGTTATTGTGCTCTCACTTACATTAGTTTACACAGGTGTGATTGCAAGGACCTCAGTGGAGTTACTCCAGATTTAAACCTGAGAGAGAGCAGAGTCAGGGTCCATTATTGTCAAAGAAAACAGATGGGAGCATTTAGCCGATCCATCCCCGCCCCTGCTCTTTGGTTTAAAAATGTGATCTTCAGTGGGCAGTATATTATACATAATACTTTTTATCTGTCTCCACGGGGCAGATTCTGCCACCATTATTCACTTCACTAATACCTTCTGAATAATCCCACCAAAATCAGTAAGTCTATTTGGCCATTAAGACACTAGTTAATGTGCCTAAAGGAGGCAGAACCATCTCTGATTTTGCACAGCAAATCAATGTAAGCGGGTGCATATCTGAAGTTTAACTGCTACTAAGGGCTGGTCTTCACTCGCGTGGCGCGGGATCGATCTTCTGGCGATCGATTTCTCGCGTCTGATGAGGATACGAGAAATCGATCGCTCGCGGCTCCCCCGTCGACTGCGTAACTCCAGCTTGCCGGGAGGCGCAAGCTGGAGTCGACGGGGGAGCGCGCCGTCGACTGCTGCCACCGTGGGGACGAGAGGTAAGTCGGCTGCAGATATGCAAACTTCAGCTACGTGATTCACGTATCTGCGTATCTGCAGTCGACCCCCCTCCCCCCCCCGTAGTGGAGGCAAGCCCTATGTGACATCTTCCCAATGTCAAACATCCTGGAAAACTAACGAAAACCTCAGAGGATGCCAAGGAATGACTACAACTGTACATATGGGAATTGTGGCAAGTTCTGCTCTCATTTACACTAGCACGAATCCCGAGCAACTCCCCTGCCTCTTACAGAGATCCTAATTCACAATGGGGGCTCTCAAAGCGGAGAGGGGCCATTAGCATCTATGAGTCTGATACTTACATACATTTTTCAACTGTGTTTCAAAGACTGTAGTAAAGCCAATAGGAACTTCAGCTGAGTAGGGATCCTGGAAATTTGTTTGCCACAGAAAAATGTGTAATTTTTGGTTTTACAGAGAATCTTTAGTTTTTAAATTTTGTGAAAAAATAAAAACATACAGTAGAACCCCATTTATCGGAACCCCCAGAATCCAGCTCTCCATACTAGCCAAACTGGAGATCCCGCTGAAACCCGAATCCTGCCACCTGGGGCTGAAGCTCTCTGGATTAACCACAGTTTTGATTACCCAATCTGGCTCCAGTCCCAATTAGATCAGATAAATGGGATTCCACTGTATCAATAAAACATTGTGTTCAACTGATACCTACATATATTATGGTTACTGAAACTAAAGTTCAGCGTTTCATTTTAAACATAGAAAATCAGATTTTTTAAAATGTTTTTTATGGGAGAAGTTGTTTTTTTTGGGGGGGGGGGGTTTTGGGGGGGGGCTATCACGGAAAACTAGGATCCCTGAAGTTGAGTAACTGAAAGCAGAATTGGCCAATGACGGTTACAGATTAAAAACTGCTAAAATAAACAAGGCCATTGACTTTTGAACTGCTACAGCTGAGCCTTCCGATTTCAGAATAGGACAAAATAACAGTTTGAGTCTGTGGTGAGCAAAATCTACTTTGATCATCCCCTATTCATCCCTGGTGTCACCTCTTTCTTTCACTTGCACTTCTCAGCTTTGTGACAAGTCTCTCTGCGTCACTCCATCTCAACAATACTTTCCCCCTAACTAAACAGAGTCCACTGCTAGCTGTCGAGTCACAGTAACACCTGGAGTCAGCAGATGGTGCTTCCCAGTTGGACTCTCTGAATCACCTGTTTTATCAGCTGTGGTGCCATGGCCTTCAGTTTCCCAGTGTCCAAGTTCTTTTAACAGTATACAGTCCCCTTGTTTCTTTAGCTGAACTATCACTCTAAATAGTCCCATGTATTGGTATTGTACATTACAAATCATGTCAACGGATAGAATATCTGTTAAACTTATACATCATTTGAGAGTCATTTATATCTTAAAAAATATCTAGGAGGACATTTCCAGAAGAACCAATGGCAATTTGGCATCCAATTTCCATTGAAAGGCAGTGAGATTAGGGCATCTAATTCCTAGGCTCTTTTGAAAATCCAGTCATAGTAGTCATAAGATTGTGTAAAGATGGACTGAAATCTTTGCTCTACCCATATACTAAACCTACCAACCAGAATTAGACCAAAGTATTTCAGCCCTGAGGAGATTAGACTATTGTATGTCACAGGCAGAAAACAATTAAGCACATATTTAAATACTTGGCAAGATTGCATTCAAATTCTGCCCTCGGTTACATCGGTGCAACATTAGCGATTTCAATGGGGCTGAACGACTATCACTGGGGCAGAACTGGGCTCACTCTACAGGCTGTGAAGTGGTCTCCCTAATTTCTCAGGCAGCAATATATGAAATTGTATATTATTATTACCGGACCTGTTCATATACTCACAGCAATTTCCATTGACCTCCTCGGGTCCCTTCCAACCCTGATATTCTATGATTCTATGACTTCAACGCAGCTATTCCTGATTTACATAATCCAATATCATGGGAGAATCAAATACTCAAAGTACAAAATAAAAACCGGTGCATGTATTTAATATATCAGAGAACCACAAATAACAAAACAGGCCAAGATTCTCAAAATGGAAAATTAGACACAACCCCAGATTCATATTTAGACCCCCCAAAGTGTCCTGACTTTCCAAATCACCTAAGCAGCTCCCATTGGTTTCAACAGGAGCCAAGTTAGATCAGCTCTAAGGACTTTCAAATACTCCCACCCACTGCCCTTAGAGTGACTGCCCACCTCGCTGATTGGTTGCTTAATGATCTTTCATCAGTTCCCATCAAGAGCTGGGATTTTTGTACACTTTTAGGTGCTGTTTCAAAGAAAACACACCATCTGGATGTACAATGTGATTACAATCTGCCAACCTGTGCCGTCCATTTTGTACTCATCTGAAATACCCATTAAAAAAACTCCACAGAAATAATGACCTCTCTCTATATATTTCTTTGTTGGTTGGGCAATAACTAGTTAAAGCATTAAGCACCCCTGGCTTCTCATTAGCCTATGTCCGTGATCAGTAATTGGTCATTACTGGCACAGATGCCGGCCAGTAATGCTCACCTATAACTCAATGTACCTATTCACCACTACACTTGGCCACTCATGGGCACAATTACACAGGAATTCATGATCAGTGAGAAAAGTTTAGTCTCATGAAATATATTCACAAATATGCAACATAGAAAAAAACAGAAAAGAAAGGAAATGCGTATGAGTTACCATACCATATAAACAACAGCAACAAAAGCCCTTGTGGTTCCTCATGTTCTTTATTCAATGCCTGTTATCTCTGAGTGTTGATTATATGTAAGTAAAATTAATTCTCAGTCATATTCGTCTTAATGAAATTTCTCCGAGCAGCTGAGGACTACAAACATTTACAGTACATACTAATTTACTCCGTAGAACCAATTAGGCATTCTTTAAAAGACTTTCCACTAGCAAATCTCAGCATTGTGTTAGACACTTTATATTTGGGTTTGATTTTCATATGCCACCTTTCCTCTCATTGCTTGCGTCTCTGAGGAAGCTTCATTAGAGTTTTACATAGCACAAAATGGATCTGAGTGAAGCAGTACCTTCCTACTACTTAGACAAGTGTTTTTAGACATTGAGGAAATAGGTGTAACATTTTCAAACTCTTAAGCTGAGATGATGCTGTTATGGCACTTACACAGAAAACCCAAAGCACTCTGTGATGATAAAACATCAGACTTAGCACCAGAGGCACATCTGTCTGAAACCATTTCTAAAATTGATCCACCATAGTTCACCTCTTCCATAATCCGCCCATACACCACACATGTTCTCCAGATTTCAAGTTACAACCGAAGACACGAGTGCGACAGTCCTAGAGGCCCAGAGTTAAAGTTGTTTGAGTGACCTGACTTGTGGTCCTGTAAGATTCACAATGGCCTAATTTTGTGTGCTGGGTTTGTTTGAAATGGAACCTTCACCTTTCTAAGGCTTTTCCTAAAAAGAAGGGTAAATCTGTCAGTTCAAGCATAAGAATCAGTTTAAAATTAGAGCTGGTCCAAAAATTGGGGTTTCTCCAGCAGAAAACAGCTATTCGGGGCAGAAATTCAAAAAACCTTTTGGCCCAAAAGGGGAAAGTGCTGCCATTTTGTCTCATGGGAGTTGTAGCTTGCATGCCGCCTGCTCCCACTGTCCTCTACAGGCCAGGATCCCTCGTCAAACTACATCTCCCCAAATCATTTGGACAGAAGATTTGCACCCTTGAGAAGGTGCTGATTAGGAGTCCATGGGGAAGACATGAGTGAGAGAGAGAGAGAGGGCAACAAGGGCTGGTTAGTGGGCCGCACAGCAGGCAGTGATAGGCATGGGGCTTAGGAGAAAGCTGTGGCTACAGAAGATAGCACTAAGCAGAAGTGTCCTTGGGAAGACAGCAGCGGAAGAGCAATGGATGGGGAATGCCCAGGCTCGGGGCAGGCAGCAGTTTATGGAGAGGCAGTTGGGAGGGGTTGACACGGTATTTTGCATGGGTGGGAGCAGAGGCTTGCTAGCTGGGGAGAGGTTCATGGCTGAGGTGGGCAGGGCAGCAGAGAGTGGGGGGTTGTGGGATAGGTGGGGTTTGGAGCAAGGGATTGTGGGTGGTAGCAGGGACCATGGATGATTTTGGCAGCAACATGGAGTAACTGGTGGAGAGGACAGATGGGGTTAAGTGGCAAGTTTCTTTGTCAGGGGAAATCGCTGCCTATATTTGAGGTCTATCAACTTAAAGGTTAGACTGAATGGGATTCAGGTGCCTAACTCTCTTAGACTCCTTTAAAAATATGACAGGGAAAGGGATAACTCTTGAATTGTTAAGAATCAGAGAGGTAGCCGTGTTAGTCTGGAATAGCAGAGGTAACAAAGTCCTGTGGCACCTTAAAGACTAACTATAAAGTTTTGAAGCATAAGCTTTCGTGGGCTAATACCCACTTCGTCGGATGCAAGCAGTGGAAGTGTCCAGTTCACACCCCTATTCAACTGCTAGAAGAATAACCCACCCTCCCTGATTGGAGATAACAAGCTGGTTCAGCCTAATTGGACTAACCTTGTTACCTCCTACCTGGTTCTTGCCTACTTTTCTATACCTGCCTCTGGACACTTCCACTGCTTGCATCCGACGAAGTGGGTATTAGCCCACGAAAGCTTATGCTTCAAAACTTTATAGTTAGTCTTTAAGGTGCCACAGGACTTTGTTACCTCTTGAATTGTTAGCACTTACGTAATACTGCATACACATTTTCATTATTTTTTCTAAACTTGCATTTTGACTAGCCTGTTCAATGGCCAATGTTTGGCATTACAAACCTTTTGTGCACAAAGAGTGTAAATGCAATTCAACTTCATGACACGTCTCTGTTGATGTTGCCATCTTATCTAAAAGCTTTTCTCCAGCTGCAGTTTGTAGACCAACACTGGTCTATGGAGGAAAGATAGCTAATGAGAAGTTCTATTATGGAGTAGTCCAGAAAATGAAATGTCTGCTACTTAACATATAGGAGTTTGAGATGTAATTTTTGACTGGTGAGTTCAGTCTGCGTACATCCGATCAGACTGCTTTGTCTCTTAAAAAATAGAGAAGTATCAACAACAACAAAACACACTTGTATATATTAGGGCTCCTTCTTAATACAGATACAAGGGAAATCCCTTGTAATTCTTTCATACGTTTGCCAAGTCACTCATCTCTAAGCTCCACCAATTAGCACAGCTGAACATCAATCTTCAGTGAGGTTGGTTAAAGCAAGCTCACTATTGATTGCAGCACAATGAACTGATCTACGGAATAATGCTGCTGAGGAACAGACATGGAAATAGACGAGTACTTACTGCTTCCTCGGGGGATAATTGTGTGGTGGTCTAACGTGAACCTCAGCCTGGTATGTCACTTCAATGTAAATCTGAAGTGAATTGACAAAAGCAAGCCCCCTCCCTCGCCCCCACCCCCTCTTCTTTCTTCAAGACGATTTAGGCCAAAACACTCAGGCCTTCATTTCACTAGCATCCCCAAATCTGTAAAGAGTAATTTCAACAGCAAGAGTTTTTGTTTATTTTTAACAGAAATGGCTCAGACACAGAGTCCTTATAGGCAGTGTCAGGTCCTCAACACTACAAAGGTACGGAATGGGGGCCAGAGAGTTGGCTGAGCTATGCTGCTGCAGAGGAGGGCTGTGATCTCTCCCCAAAGTTACTCTCTGGGTGTTCATCGGGGTGCAGGATGGGGGCCCCTGGAACGTAATTGCAGTTTGTGGAACATAAGCACAACTGCAGCACATCTCCTCAGGAACGCCTCAGACCTGCCATCCGTGACCTACACTGGCTTTCGAGTGAAGAAGGTTCTTGGTCCCTATCTTCGAAAGCACTCAACGGCCTGGCACTAGGCTACCAAAAAAGAGTCTGAAGCTTTTTGTTGAAGACCGTCACCAACAACTCTGTTCTGAAGACCATCACCAACAATGGAACTCTCTGCAAGAAGGGGAAAGTTTGTCCGTGCGAGACATTCCACAGCACTATTTCTCTCCGTGGGGAGGAGATGAGGGAACAACATGGGGCAGACATTAGTCATGTTATTTAATTCACTACTGAGAGGCGCTCAAATACTACAGTGATGAGCATTGCATAAGACTAGAACTCAATTAGAAGCAGTCACAAACAAA
Organism: Sternotherus odoratus; assembly: GCA_032164245.1. Taxonomy (NCBI): domain Eukaryota; kingdom Metazoa; phylum Chordata; order Testudines; family Kinosternidae; genus Sternotherus; species Sternotherus odoratus. Next base: position 7,726,264 of record JAVMKO010000004.1, on the reverse strand, counting down.
AACACAGCACATCTGACCCAACCCAATTAAGTGAGCATAATTCTGTACATCTGTGTACCATTTAAACTGCCCATGTTCAGACATTTTTATCTGTGTGTGTCTATGTAACCACATAATAAAAAATCGTAGTATAGTGTACACATACAAAGAGGATGGAATGTTGTTGCAGAAACATTGATTAGAAAATGTCCTGACTTGTCTACAGTTAAATCTCTGCTTTAATATCGAATATGTTTTGCATTTTTATTGATTTTTCAAAGCCAAGAAAGGAGAAATTAAAGGAAAACAAGAAATAATGTAATATGAGAAACCCCAAACATACCTAAGGGGGACCCCTTTCCTGCAGACATTTCCATATGTTCTTACTTTAAACACCTGAGTAGTGCTGCTGAAGTCAATGGGACTACTCAGGTACCTACAGGTAAAGCCTCGGAGTCTAGTTGTGATCCCATAGATGTTAATGTCAAAGTTCCCATTGACTTCATGAGCTCAGAATTGAGCTTTTCATGGGACTGTCCAATCCTCAACCCTGGCTAGCTGGAAATTCTGCTCACTCCTCCAGAAAAACAAATTCACAGCTGAGACCAGAGCTGAGAAATTTTGCTCCCAAAACTAACGTTTTGTGAAAGTTATAAATCCCTGAAAATAGGAACTGGGAATGAAAGCTCCATCTGAATCACAACAGCTAATGCAAAAGTGCATTCTGGAAAGAAATATAACCCGCAATGCCTTATGCGAATTCTGCAGAATATAAGAAGGTCACCAACTGAGTAAACATCAAATGAAGGATTATCCTTATTTATAAGGAAGCCATTCCAGCAAGAAATTGAATCAGGGACTTTGGTATCCAAAAGCAACATGTCTATCTATTGAGCTGAAGGAGAATCTGCTCTCTCTATCAACAATAATCCTATCTGAGATCTGTAAATATCAGTCTGATGCCCAAAAAGAGACATGTGTTCCACAGACTCCCGTTTCCTTTGGATACCTCCAGTTTAAGTATGGACATCATCCAGCCCTGATTATCTGTTAAAGCCAGATGAGACCAGGCATAATATTTCAAAAATACAGATTTTGCTCCTTTAATTGCAACTTTCCCTGACTTCATGACTTATTTATCTTAGGATGCACTCAAAACATCTACTATAGCGCTGTGATCCCTACGGAGCATCCTATTAGCTTTAAAATTTTATAAGCCATTATGTACTTGACAAGTTAACAAACATTATAACGTGGGTGGGGGCAACCTACTGAACTCAGATCAAGCCAACCCCCCCAATCCTAAGCTTTTTAGAAAGTGCAATGCAAAGGTTTATATTAAAAAGGAAGAACTTATCACAATATCGACTGTATTGCAATAAGTGCCAACATTTTCCTATTCCTGAACTGTTATCGATGTGATAAGATCAATGCTTCCTTATTAATGAAAATCATATTTACCGTACACACACAGGCTGTAAAATACCGAAGGGGCTCTCCATCTGATGAATAAAGAACACGCCACCCCCTCTTCCCCAAACAGCTTTTCAATTAAAATTGTATGTGTGGCGTCTCAGCACACATCACTCCTAAGGATATATACAAGAAGTTAAGGAAAACAACCTAGGGCCTGATCCCAAACCCCCTGAAGTAAAGGAAAGGGTTGCGGAGCAGGCCCTTACACTGTGAATGTTTAGCAAGCAATCTTAAATCTACTGTAAACTGGTCCTTTATTCCTCTCATACGCAGCCCTCATTCATTTGTTCTTCACTTGCTGATAACGCAATATGGTTGAAAGGACAGGAACGTGGAATGGCCATAGTGGATCTGACAAGCAGTGCATTTTAGCTCAGAATCCCGTTGCTGACAGTGACAAGACAAGTCTATTAAAGTCAAATTTTAAAACCTGGCCCAGATCCAGTCAGACCACAGCCAACCCAAAGCACACCCGAGTACATCGAGTTGTTTTCCTGCCCCAGCCGAACCGAACACTTGCAGTCGGGTCCCTTCGGTTGGGTTGCAAGCATCTACTGCAGAGGGACTTGGTGCCTGCTTTTATGCTGCAAGAGCCGCTATTGGGCAGGCTGTGGCTTCTAATTACTACGTGTCCAGGACAGACAGGAAGCGGAGTTCAAGAGAGAGAAACAGCCACTGCCTGGCTCTGTCTCCCACCCAATGGACCCAGTCCAGCCCCACACCCTGGCTATCTCTGCACTCAGTTCCAGTCCAGGTCACTGCAGCTGCTGGCTGTCCAGGTGGCAAGGGTGGGGTCATGCTGAGAACACAGCGATTAGGACCCCCAGGCTGACCTGCCGTACAGCGGTCCCCACGGGCCTCAGAGAGACACCCAGCATAGAACAGACTGCCAAATCCTGCTAAACTCTTCCCTTTAGTTGAGTCAGATACTAACAGCATATTGGGCTGCATTGGTAGGAGCACTGCCAGCAGATCGAGGGACATGATTATTCCCCTCTATTTGGCACTGGTGAGGCCACACCTGGAGTACTGTGTCCAGTTTTGGGCCCCACACTACAGCAGGGATGTGGACAAATTGGGGAGAGTCCAGCGGAGGGCAAAGTAAATTATTAGGGGGTTGGGGCACATGACTTATCAGGAGAGGCTGAGGGAACTGGGTTTATTTAGTCTGTAGAAGACAAGAGTGAGGGGGGGATTTGATAGCAGTCTTCAACTATCTGAACGTGGGTTCCAAAGAGGATGGAGCTCGGCTGTTCTCAGTGGTACCAGACGACCGAACAAGGAGTAATGGTCTCCAGTTGCAGTGGGGGAGGTTTAGGTTGGATATTAGGAAACACTATTTCACTAAGAGGGTGGTGAAGCACTGGAACGGGTTACCTAGGGAGGTGATGGAATCTCCTTCTTTAGAGGTTTTACGGTCCAGCTTGACAAAGCCCTGGCTGGGACGATTTAGTTGGGGTGGGTCTTGCTTTGAGCAGGGGGGTGGACAAAATGGCCACCATGTAATAACCTGAGGACTCTTCCAACCATAATCTTAAATGATTCTATGGTGATGTTTCGTGTACCTGGAATCTCTGCAGAACAGGACAGTCTTGTGGCAATGAATTCCACAGGCTAAGGCTCTGTTTACACTACAGACCTTACGCCAACACAGTTGTACTGCTGTTGGCATAAGTAAAGCACCCCCATTATTGGAGGTATCTATGTTGGCAGCAGACATAGCACTGTCTACACCAGCTTTTGTTGGTGCAACTTATGTCGGTCAGGGGTGTGGTTTTTTCCCACACTCCTGACTGACAAAAGTGTTAGTGTAGACACAGCTCAAATGTGTCTTAGGGGGAATATTTATAACATTTTAACAAATGAGAAGTTTCTTCATAGAGGTGAAGCACCAGAAAATTCATCACAAAAGGCAGTCGGGGTGAGGAGGATTGAGTGTCTGTTGAGTTTGTGGTTCTCTCATTAAAATCGATAAAATAACGCGATATGCACAGAAACTCCTGGGCTCCCTCTGGCAGAAGTAGTGCAGGCATTTGACTCTGACAGGACATCAAGGGATTGGGCAACTTCTACATGGCAGCAGCTCCACTGGAACTTAGTGCTTTGTGAGGGGGTGTCCTAATCCCTTAGGCAATTTTGAAAAGGTCACTTGTACTGCACAGAACCACAAACAGGTCAAGGCAAACTCACCTCGCAATAATTTCCTGATAGCCACATCAAGTTTTAGAGGACAGAGAGAAACCAAATTAAAAACTACTTTTCACATAATTAAACATCAGTTCAAAGCAGCTTAATATTTCCATTGTCTGGTCATTGGATTTGGTGGTGAAGCACTGGAATGGGTTACCTAGGGAGGTGGTGAAATCTCCTTCTTTAGAGGTTTTTAAGATCAGGCTGGCTGGGATGATTTAGTTGGGGTTAGTCCTGCTTTGAGCAGGGGGTTGGACTAGATACCTCCTGAGGTCCCTTCCAACCCTGATATTCTATGAATCTATGATTTTTTCAAGGTACCAGTAACAACAGTATGTTACTTTCATACCAAACTGAACCTAAGTGCTATCTACTTAAAGCTGGAAACTGTGTGCACTGCACCTGAATATTTGATTAACACGTCTGAAAAAACCTGAGTGCCATGGAAATTTCTCACTGGACCATACAGTATGACGCTTTTATTTTACAAATGCAAATTGAATTGAAGATGCATTTCCAAAATCCATTTTGTTAAGAAAATCCAAGAGTGATGTTGTAGGCACTTTGTTTCATCCCTCCATACATTATTAAGGGTGATCTCAAATCTGTGTGATTTGATATACATTATATCAGGCTTAGTACCAAACTTAGCAGCTTTGCTGGATCAATGAAAAGTTTGGTTCATTTTCAAGATCACTTGGTGAACAACGAACATGTAGACTATTAAAAACTGCTACAGAGGGCTGTTCTTGAAACACTGATATCACAAACTCAAACAGTAGCACAATTTAATAAAAGCCAGTGGGATTCAGAGTAATAATAAAGCTTGCCATAATGAGAAGATTGAAAGAAACTACTCTGTGTGTGTCCATTATCCTCTTATTCTCTATTAGAGAAACAAAACCCGAGAATCAGAATGTCAGCCTTTTTCATTACTGGTGGGTTCCTATGGATTCGGAAAAGTAAAAATATCACAGATTCTTTTAAGGATAATTAAATATTTTCAGCGTGGAAAAATATGTAGAATATGTTTAGAAGGAAGCAACTAGCAAGTGACAAATAGCCCATCGCTTGGATCCACAAGATGTTTGTATTCAGACTTTGATGTTTGTATTCAGACTTTGATGTTTGTATTCAGACTTGGATGTTTGTATTCAGTTGCATCCGATGAAGTGGGCTATAGCCCACGGAAGCTTATGCTGAAATAAACTGGTTAGTCTCTAAGGTGCTACAAGTATTCCTCGCTTTCTTTACAAATATAAATGTGTATCTGACCTAACCCGTCTCAGGGCAGAGACTTTTTGTGGGGGACGGGAGGGGAATCTGCCCTCTCCCACCCTTCCTGAATGGAATGTCTGACAGTACAGGTTCATTCCAGCGCACACACACTTCTATTCTTGTAAGGGTCTTCAATTGCAACTCCCTCAGGCCCATTCAAGTCTTTGGGGCATGTGTACTAAACCAGTGAACTCTGGGGTGTCTCTATACCCCCAAGGTTCAGGGGATCTGAAGAAGAAGCAGGGGTGATGTGTTGGCCACAGCTGCTATAGAATGGGGCAAACAAGATGACTTTGGTAGAGGGAGTAGGTCTACATTCCAGGTCCCTAAAGACATACGATGCAGGGGCAGGCCAGGTGTCCATTATATGAAAATCTGAGGGGAAAGAATGGCTCGGGTATCACCCTTGTAAAGCTCAACTTGGAGTGGGCAAAGCCAGCCAATTTCCTGACACATGCCTGAAGACAACTGAATATAAGAAAGTGAGGGTGTGGGGAGCCTGACAAGATGTCTGTTCTTCCTCCTGACTAAAGCTAGGGGAGTGGGTTTATCAGGATTTCTCTTCCCCCACCCCCCCCACCCCCGCCACCTCCCCGGTTTTATGCAGCTCAGAGCAAAGGGCCGGTGTTCAGGACCTATAGCTGCACTGGGGTCGTCAGTGGGTATTCTACCAGTTTCAGGGATCTTGCTCATGTTACATAGGGATTAGTATTTGTCAGTCAGATATTTAGCTTGCCTAATTGCACGCATGCATGCCCACACACATTTTCTACTGGATTTACCCACCCACCTTAGAATATTGACTGCGCATAAGTACTCCTGGCAAGACAGTTCAATAATAGAAGAATCTTATTGCAGCACTAGCTTCTTAAAACTCTGCATCAAAAATACTTTAATTTGTGCATACATTGTGACATTTTACAGCTTTTGCAGACAATGCTACCACAAGCTCTTATCTCCACTCTGTCAATTTCATATCCGGACAGATGTTTAAGTCCAGTTCTTTCCAGTGTTAAAATGGTATGGACTTTAAGTCAGGCAGTTTCTCGGAAAATGTTAAAATGTATATCGCATTGCATTTTCAAATGCTAATAGGGTAAAAAACTCTTGAGGCAGATGGGAACAAAGAACTCAGTAAGGAACTTAATAAAGCTAATCAGAGTTACATGCATCAATTTTTGGGCTACAGAATAAGAATATATTCCCCAAACTCCCAATTGATGTCTACTGCAATAATTTAACCTAGCGATGTAGATTCTTTTAATCTCTATCCCCCATCACTCTTCTAAAAATTAGCTTCTTGTAAATCAGTGTTCCCTTGTGGAATGATGTTCCGTATGCATCTTTCCTGCCATCTCAACAGCCAGTCTGGTGTCACATATACTTGTATCATAAATCTGTCATCACTGGTTGACTCCTTCCAAATTCCATTCAGAATCACTGAGTCACATCATGGGATTTTTCTAAATTTTATTATTTATAAAGAACTCCAGTGGCATTTGACAGGCAAAAATGTACTTGGTTCTTTAATTCTAAATTTGTTAAAACATCTTAAGTCAGCAATCCTTCAGATTTGCTAGAGTACTATAGAAAACATACCTCTTAATTTTCCTTTCTAAATAAGAGCGCACTTGCTATTTTCTTATTATTTATTATTATTAGAAAGACAAAAGATTCAGTCAGGCCCTTGGTGAAGTAGTCAATAGGCCTATCATTACCTAGAACTACCTCAGCCAATATACAGATAAAATCATTAATCACTTCAATTCTACAAGTCATAATTTCTAATTGAAAAGTAACGTATAAATACCTATTTTATTGTGAGGACTCTGTGGTAAATAAATTCCAGTGGTCAGTAAAACATTCACAAAGGAAATGACCATTAAAAATTACTTTTCATTTCCAAGTGTATCGTCCTAATTAAAATAGCTCCTTCCCATACATATCCCAGAAGTGCAGTTTGCAATAATTGAAGAGTGTTTGAAAGCACAATTCTCATCACAATAATGACAATAACTTCATGCTATCATCTTCTGACTACTCAATAGAAACTATAGCCTTTTAATATATACCATGCTCCTCAATGTTGACAATATTATCACTTCCTTATCTCTCCAATAGACCACAAGGAATTTAAATGCAGAGTAAAAGACAGACAAGGTTGGTGACAAAATATCTTTTATTGGAGGTGCGAGTGACAATCTTGAACAAGAAGCAACAAGTTGGTTCAGTGAAAAATATTCCCTCGCCCATCTGATGTCTCTAATATCCTGGTACCAACACGGCTGCAACAACACTGAGTAAAACAAAACATGTCAAATGTTCAAATGCCTGTATGTGCAATCTCCTAAGCAAGGGTTAAATTCCCCATAGTGTAGAGGAGGAGCACAAGGCCCTACATCTACCATTTTAAGTCCTACAGTAAAAGGCAAATCCAGATCCCATTACCCAACTCAAACATTCCACCATGGCAGGGTAAGTGAGAAGAATGCTTTCCACATGGCCACAGAGGGCAGCTAAGCTGCTTGAAAGAGACTGTGTAGACAAAGACAACGAGCAAGTCTACCACAAGCTGTGTTTGGAAGGAGGTGTAATTAAACACATCTTTAAACACCAGCTGGCATCTAGTGCAGACAAAGGCAGTGGTGTTTAAACCCACATTTGCTGGTCATAGGCAATCCTGGAGTAATCTTCTCAGCCTTAGCAAGCCCAATGGAGGGTGCATGTCCCATGGGGAAGAGTGCAGAGTATCTATGTAACATCGGATTTCCTCCACCACCTCTACGCCAATCTCCCACCACCTCTGCCCCCAGCACTGTCTTAACTGGTGCACTGGGCCTTATGGGCTTTTGTGTCTGGATTAACTGCACCAGTAATGAAATAAGGACCAAATCCCCTGCTGCTGCAGCAGCTTCACTGACTTCAATTTACATGAGCAGGAGTCTGGCTCCCAGTTTTTCAGCACATCCCAAACAGCCACCTGCTTGCTTGCCTTTCATTGTATAAGAAGGTTTACACAGAGCACAGAAAGAAATACCCTGCGTAAAATTGAAAATGACTCAATTGATACTTGAAAGGAGGCAACTGCTGCAAGCCAAGTGCTGGCTGAAATACTAGCTGTAAATATTTGAATTATTCTGTGCAACAATAACATTTCTGAACATAACAAATAGACAGTATCAATGTTTATATTAGAAGTTTTTCGTCTTTATTGATTTCTATTTGTGTGTAAGAATCTTGTCTATTATCCTGACACGCTGCCCATAAAATCATAGATCGTAGAAGGGTTAGCGTCATTATTGCAAGAGAGCTCAGCTCCCATTTAGGCACCCATGTGAACTGGTCGAATGTTCAGAGGGCTCCGCACCCAACAACTCCTGCTGAGAACAGAAATTGCTGTAGCCCCAATTCCAGACTGCTTAGGTAGATGCCCAGTTGGTGCCTCCATACTGTGACCTTCCCGAAATCAGGCCAGCGCATTTAGGTGACTCAATAGGCACTAATTACCTTTGCAAATCGCTCTGCAGATTGACAGAAGAAAGCTGCCTAAATCTCTTCTCTTAAAAACAATAATAATTCGGAAAATCTCACATGGCTGTTTTAAATCCTGCACAAGTACAGTTTATTTGAAACATTTATAACAAGCCTTATGTATCACTAGTTATTTATTCTTTAGTATAAACACTTAAAAAGTTAATTACACGCTCTGTCAGAGCTATCTAATATATGGGCAATCTTAACTATAAACCACCAATCAACTCTCTCTGCTAACCTCTCCCACTCTTTGAAATTACCTTCAGATGTTTATTAGGGAACATTAGTGCCTGTGAAATCTATCAATAGATAGAGGGAAAGTGTGTCACTCAGTCCAGGGCCATAGACTTAATTATTGTCTTGTCAACCGCTGGCCACTAATGTAATATTTAAATGCCGATACAATTTTATGGAACTTTTCCTGAGGCAAGTTCTTGTAGCTTTTCCAATGGGGAAGGGGTGGAGAGACTTTTATAATTATTATATCACACACTGTAATCCTCCAACTCAACTAGTTTTACAAAGGTGCTCTGAATGTTTGGGTTAATTGCACTTTTAGAGAAGAGTTATTCAATTAAAAATCCCAGGTGACTATAGTTTAGAAAATATTCCTCCATCTGTCAGTGTGCCAGAGCCCACTCTTTAGCAGGACTGCCTCCGGCAACATTGTCTGCAACATCACTTAGATTTAGCTGGGAAGGTTTACTGGAAACTAACTGGCAGTAAAGTGCTAAAGCTATGCACAAAGCAGCACCAGACAAAGGACATTAGAGAACTGACTAGCCTATTGATGTTTGAGCTCAAAGAGAGAAACACAAGCAAGAATATGGTTGAAATTTACCATCTGCCCTTTCTTGTAGTGTTTTTATTACTGGACAATGTAGAAATCTCTACATACTGGAAATTAGGCAGGAGGAAATGAAGACAATGCATTTAGCAAGAGGTGTTTTTCCTGTTCCATTAACTGCAGGGTGATTACCAATTAGTTGTGAAAGTTATGAAAGCAATTTGTAACTTTATGCATTTGATGGGATTTATACTGCAGGGAGTTGGCAACCAACAGCACCTAATGCAGCCTCTAGTGCTGGGGAGGGATTTATTTAATAAATCAGAAGTGAATTACGGCTGTACTTTCAATGTACCGCATCAGAATCCTGCCCGCAGTCTGTGCTATTAATTTGTACATTTTAAACTGACTGAAACTAACATGCAAAATGAACTAAACTAATCACCATCTTGGGGACAGATGTAATCTAAAAAAGAATGAGACTTCATGGCAAGCTTCTAAGGGTATGTCTACACTACTCGGTGGATCAGCAGGTAGCAAACGATCTATCGGAGGTCGATTTATCGCATCTAGTCGTCTCGTTATAAATAGATCCCCGAGCGCTCTCCCATTGACTCTGGGACTCCACAGCCATGAGAGCCGCAGGCGGAGTTGATGGGGGAGTGGCAGCAGTCAACTCATGGCAGTGAAGATGCCGCAGTAAGTCGATCTAAGCACATCGACTTCAGCTAGACTATTCTCATAGCTGAAGTTGCATATCTTAGATCGATCCTCCTCTCCCCCTTCTTCCAATGTAGACCAGGGCTAAGGAAGATTAGGACATAGTCTCCACATGTGGCTCATTACATCCAGGGTGCTCCGACTGAAATCGTTAAGACATCACAGTAATGAAGTGGCAATGCATCATAGTTCTGTGATATAGTTCCTCACTCCCCGATCTCACTTTTTAGATAGGAAGCAGAAAGCTCACATAACACAGCTTAAAATTAAGAAGTTTACTTTAAAATGAATACAACATCTCTTTACTTAAAACAACATATAAAGGGAACATCGTACACATCATAGACTGATGAAAAGCTGCTTTGACAAGGCACATCCCAAAACTCAGCTTGCTTTAGGTCTCATGTGATGCAGAGTTGCTAAGGTAAATATGCAAGATTTACTCCTGACCAAAATGAACGAGTCCCTGTAACCGAGAGAACATCTCTTGTATTCCTCGGCAACAGGAATATTTTTAAGCTAACTGCACACTTGTAACTATAAACAGGAAATGGCCATTATTAATATTAATTAGTTGTAATGCAGTAGCACCCACAAGTCCAACTCACAGACCAGGATTTCACTGAGCCTGGCACTGTACACACACAGAACAAAGAGACAGAGAGCTTCCAATCGCACTGTACAAACTGCAAGGTGGGGAGGAAGAATTGATCTTTTTAAAAACACTTTTTATTACTTGTAGCAAGGACAAATTGTTTTTTACCGGTAATTTCAAATATGAAAGAGTGAAGATACTTTGAAGAGGGAGGTATTAATAGCCTTGTATCGACCTGGTGACAGTAGACCCCTCTGTAAGTGAAAGGGAATCCCCCCCCCCCCGCCCCCAGCAATTCAGCCACGGTATCTATTCCTCTCTAATATGGGGATAATGCTTGCTTATCCCCAGCAATGGGGTACTGTGAACATTAACTAGTTAACATTGTTCAAGTGCATGGAGGCTGAAATCACTATGTAAATGCTGGCTAATTATTAAAAGTCTCTGCTGACTAACTAAAGCAGTTTGTTCCCTGAGAGAATATGGTTGGGTGTATCAACAGCACTGTAGAGCAGAGATGAGGCCCAGGAATATCAAATTGAGTGGAATAGGAGAGAGAAAGAGAGAACTCAATGTGCTCCAAACTCCCTGACATAGGTTCCATCTCCCAATTTCTGCTCTTTAGCTAGTAGGCCAAAATGGGAAAATAAATGGGAGAACTGACGTTGATTACAGGCCATGCAGCAATGGCAGAAAGACCAGAACAGAGACAACCCCATTACAAAGATGAAGGAGGAGCATAAAGGTAACAGAATCAATTGTGTGATGAACACCAACTCAATTATAGCAATGTGTATCCTGTATAGTATTCTAGAGATTAATGCAGGCCACCAGGCCTATAAGAAACCCAATATGAAACTGAGTTTGGAGCCAAAAGATGATCATCAGTGGAAGCATCTCTGGAACACAAGCACAGCTGTCATCAGAACTCAAAGGGAAAAGGCAGGGTGACTTCCATTTCAAAGGGATCCTCAAGGTCTGGCCCATCCCTCTACCTCTAAGAGCATTTTAGTGCAAATTGGGGATTTTACTAGCAGCAGCTTGTCATTTGTGGCATATCCGGGACCTTACCCGCCAAAACAGTATCATTGTTCAGCAGTTAAAAAGGCTTATCTGGCTCCCTGACAGAATCTTCCCATTTTGTTTTGCCCATGGTTGCTCTCCTGTAACCCAGTTGGTCACTGTTTATTACACACTGTAACGTCTCCTCTAGTTCTTGAGATAGAACTTTAGCAATGATATCAAACTCATTATTTAAGAGAGATTACTTTATGAGCCCATGTCTGACAGGTCAACATGAATAGCCATTAGGACGGTGGTATTTTCGCTAAGAGATTCGGGGAAAATATTAAGGTGTCTTAAGCAGTAATAAGACTGTAATAAGCTCTCTGAAGAAGACCATCAGGTAAAAAAAAACTACAGCCAGATAGAGTGCAAAATTATTATCCATGAAAATGTCTCTGAATTTTTAAACAAATTCACTTCAGCCATCTCTCATGGCCCTTTCTGCATTCGCTTTTGATGTACATATAGAATTGTCCATGATTAATCATCCATAAGGTTAAATCAAAGTTGTTGAATAACAAATTCAAGAGCAGAAGTAGACTAAAGTTGACTCGGGCAAGACTCGGGCAAGACGTACACTTAGAAGGCTTTGCCGGTAGAGCAGAGATGGGCAGACTATGGCCTGTGGGACACATCCGGCTCCTCCCATGCCTGCAGCAGAGTTATATTGGCAAAGCACTCCTAGTATATGCTGTGTACATCAGCAAAACTGCATTTGTGTCAGCATGGTCTATTCCGGCCCCTTGAAGAAAATTAACTACACTCGCAAAAGTTATTTTGCCAGTGTCGCTGCATCTACAATTGGGGCTTTTGTCGGTGCAGTTTTAGATGCAAATCACACCCCATCGCACCTGAATGACATAGCTATGAGGGCAAAATCTGGCTTTAATTATTCGTTATGAACTATTCGCTCAGCTCTAACTAAAGCCTAATGTGATCTCAACTGGAACCCCACTGCAGAGAAATCACTGCAATCCCCATTTGAAGATAAAATTGACTTTTGAACTGTTACTGCAACGACAATTAAATAGCATGAATACAGACATGTTAGAAACACTATGAATTATTCATATCACTGAAAAAGCCACGGTAACTTTTTGACTGTACTAACACATTATTGCCTTATTATAACCTTGAATTCTAAACCATTTTTTTTTCTGGATCTAATACTAATTCTGTATTCCTCTCTGCATTTTAAAGACACTAACTGTTTTCAGTGGTAGACTACCTTCATTTTTTGACATTAGGTACTTTTGCATTTCTAAAGGAAGAACTTTTTGGAAACTGCTAATCCATTTTGCAATGGCCACAAACATCCATTGCAAAATTATGTGCAGACCCTGATCTTTCAGAAGAACTCAGCTGCCGGTTAGGCATATAAGTGAGAGCCCAGATTTTTAAAAAAGGCTCCGCACCAAGAAGCCTGTGTTAAAAAAAGTAGGAGCTGCAGCATGCTGATGTCTTGACAATATGTCCCTCAATCTCCAATTCCTCAACACTCAGTCACAGAAATAGAACCTACTCTGCACATTATTTTTTGTGAAGACAGAATAGTAATTATAGCAAGAGACTGGCAGAACTTGCTCTGCTTAAGCTCCATTGGGGCTTTCATTATGACTGCCTGTTTTCACATGCTCAGAACCTTCTGAAAAATTCCCTTTGTGGACAGAAAGTTTTCATGTTTAGTCTTAGCCCAGAGGTGAACTGTTCTAGAAAATGTGAGGAAAATATCTTCAGGATTTTTCGAATGACATGCAAATGAAAAATAATTATTTTCCTTTGGACAGAAACATTTTAAGATGATGTTTTAGCTCACATGTACCTCACAACTCACTGAACTTTAAACCTTAATTTTCAGCTTGTGCAATCCTCTCAGAGATCCTTGCATTATGGGATAAAATAAAGATGACAAAAATAAAAGATTTAGAAGCATTTCAAATTTTGGCTCATGCCCAAAATAAAAACCACAGGCTGGGGAGAAAATTTCAGAGATTACAGTTCTCACAGCATGGTGAAATTGCAAATAATGTATATTAGGTTGGGCTGGTTTTTTTTTCTTTTTAAATATGTACTTTAATGCATGGCTTAAAATACCTAGGATAGGCAACATGGAAGAGCTGGCATATTTTAACTTTGACATTCCTCTTAAATTATGTATGCATGGCCAAAGTGATCCTTGCTCTTTAGTTTGCAGCATCACATACATACACTGCAAACAAATCTTGCCCTCACGTACATATCCACTGATGGGTGTGGGTAAATGTAGTGGAAATAGCTTCGCTTTGGACTGAGTCAGCCTGACAGAGCAGGTCAGCTCAGAGTGTGATGATTTATTTTGTGCGTGCCCAGGGGGGCAGGAACGGGGGGGGGGGGGGGGGGTGTAGGGGAGAAGGGAGTGCACTAAGGAGCACAGATTATTGCTATTCTCCCACCCCCCTCAAAAGCCACTCTCACTCACCTCTAGTTGCATATCATTGCTACAGTATACGCACAGCAAATTCTGGCTGGCCTAACTTGCAGACAACAACAGCACTAAGTATGAGCAAGTTTATTGGTCAATGATGAGTGGATGATTACAGCTACCATCCTGCACCCACTGAAGTTGCTGAAAATTTTGTTCTTGGTGTAATGGAGGATGGATTTAGCATCACATCCCAGTGATGTTCCCCATTCCCCTCTTGCAAACCTGCACCGCAGAGGGCTCATCTTTGCCCATAGTTTGTGAAGTCTAGACAACAGTTCACAGTCCGATAAGAATGTTAAATTGTTACATTAATTAACTTATGTACCCTCAAGTTATTGAAATGTTCTCCATTACATTATGCTATATTATCCACACACACATGTGTGTGTGTGTGCACACCTGTGAATGCAAATATGTAAATTGTATTTTGGAACAAAACTGACCTAATACGTTACCCTACCAGCTGCACATAACAATCTCATTAAAAAAGTTCACAGTTGCTTTAAAAGCAAATATTATGTAATTGTGAAGGATCGGAAGATATGTAATGAACAGGAGAGAGAAATGTTTAAGGTATGTCATGCCATGTAATCAACAGAACCTCAGTTTGCATTTTGATTTGTTAGTGGCTTACCTAAGACTGCTCCAAAGCCATCTTGTATTATTAAATAGTATTACTTAAAATAAGTGTCATAATGTTCCAGGCTGGATCTTTAAAGTTCCAACCCTCCCACAAAGGATCTCTTGCCCTGTGGGATCAATTCCATTGAATATCACAGAGTCAGGGCCGGCGACAGAAATTTGGGGGGGCCCTACTCTGATCATTTGGGGCCCCCCCAGCCCAGCTGGCACTTTCCCCCCCCAGCTGACAGTGGCTGGGGGCCACCCCAGCCCAGCCGGGCCCCCCCCCCAGCCCAGCCGGCGCTCCCCCCCCCAGCTGATAGTGGCTGGGGGGGGGAAGCCCAGCCGGGGGCCCCCCAGCCCAGCCAACCCCCCCCCCCCCAGCTGACGGCGGCTGGCGGCAGTGCGGGGTCCTGCGGCACGAGCCGCCCTTGCTGCTCCCCCCCCCATGCACTTTCTCCCCTGGACTGCGCCGCTGCTGCTGGCCGGGGTCACTGCTCCTGCCGGGGACACGCGCGCTCGTCCGGAGGAGAGCCGCGCCGCCTCCCCGGCCCTTCCCCGCTCTCCAGGCCCGGCGACAAGGGGGGATGACTACGGGTACAGCTGTGTACCGGGGCCCCCCTAAAGTCCGGGGCCCGGTACAGCTCTACCCGTAGTACCCCCCTGTCGCCGGCCCTGCACAGAGTTCCTGTAAAAAACAAAACCACACTCTATTCCTACAAGGCATCTGGAAATTTAAGGCTCCAGCACTGTAGTTCCTTGTTGCTCTTAATAAGTTGTCCCCAGGACATGGGGGTATGGCAGGCAAAGAAACCAACCATGTACAGGTATTAAAACGATATTGATACACTGGTTTAAGGGGAGGATAAACAGACAAGCAGGCGTACATAAAATGCTTGGGATTCAGCCAGTGTAGCTTAATTTAAAATAATCTGCATCATGGGTGTTTTGAGCACCAGGCAGTATAAATCAGATGTAGACAGTCAGGTAAGAACAGATCTGACTTGGCTTTGCCATCATCAGCTATCTGGAAAGTCTGAAGGAAAGAACTTTAGCTGAATTGCAGCAGCACAGTTAATGACATACGTATACATATTTACACAGCTATATTAGAGTTTGAAAACAGATCACTGTTATTAAGTAACAATTAAGTAACAATTTTGGTTATGTAGTGTTTATCATTTGGATAAAAGCTGAACAATGCACACAAACAAAACAAAAATATTACCAGCACAAACTGTTTGTTCATCAATTTAAAAGAACTGCTTATGTAAATACGTACAAGTATTCATGGAGAACAATGTGGAAGCTGCAAGTCTCCTGTTTTGGGTATTTCCTCTAGCTTGCAGGACTCTTTCTGTACTGAGCAGTCATTTTTCTATCATTGAGTAAGCCCCTTACTTATCAAAGGTAACAGCCACATATTTCTGTTCAAGGAGCAGTAACAATTTCAAACTCCTTACCTTTACAGGCAAGTTACAAACATGTCTGAAGTAGAAGAAGAGTAAAGAGATGGAGTAAACCTGTTAACCAATACAAAATATGTTCTGAAGGAGAAAAAATACTCATACAGATGAGTTATTCAAACCAGTTATTCAAACTTCCTCATTCAAAGTACCATCTCTTCCCCTCCCCGCCCCCCCAACAGTGCATGGAAAAAGCTAATTAAATACTACAAGGGGGAAATGCAAGGCAAAATAGTTCTCATGCAGACTACACTTGACCTTTCCTCTCTTAAAGTGACAAACGAACAACATGCTAATTATTATCTCATCTTCAATTTGCACTTAAAAACACATCAAGTTCTGCCTAGCAGAGGTGGCAGGGGCAGTGAATTTACAGAAACTACACGACTTTGGCTTAATAGAGTTTTGCTTTTGATGTCAAAGAAGCATTTATTCAAAGATCCCTTTGCCCAGTTATATGGTTTAAGCAAAGCTGCTAATGTGGACATCAAACAGCTGTCATCTCCATTCCGAGATGCTGAGTTGGACATCATTGGTACAAAATTTAATATGAATAAGATCAGGCTTATGGAATAGTTGCCTTGTCCAAGATAACTTTGATCATATATAATAAAACTGGACTTCTGTCACCACAAAAGGAAAAACAAAGAAATGAGCTAATTAAAGTTGATTAAAACAGGCTCTATCATGCTACCTCCCCTCTGGGTTTTTATGTCATATATAGGAACACCAGACTTTGGCCAATTATAGCTCATTACTTCCTCAATCTGGGATACCCTAATGTTCTGAATGGTCACTATATCAGGAAGCCATCATCCTCACAGTGCAAAGAAACCTATCATTTTCCATCCACATCTACACAGTGGGGACTAACCGAGTTTCATATACTGTGTGGTGGAAAATGCTACTACTAAATTTGGGCAACAACTGATACAAATCTTTTCAAGACCAAGCTACCACAAATCATAGAATATCAAGGAACCTCAGGAGATCATCTAGTCCAACCCCCCATTCAAAGCAGGACCAATCCCCAATTAAATCATCCAACAGATTTTTGCCCCATATCCCTAAATGGCACCCTCAAGGATTGAACTCACAACCCTGGGTTTAGCAAACCAATGCTCAAACAACTGACCTATCCCTGCACACACATGCATCATTTTACTGATATGTCACCACACATACAAGTAAACTGATGCATCTGCACAGGTGGTTGCAGATTTAGACCCTTGATGGTCACGTAAATAATGTTTATAGTAAGCATACTGCTCAGAACCACACACACACACCCATCTCCCAAAGACAGCCAACAAACATAGATAATAACCTCCATGAAGAAGCACCGCAGCCCATATGGCAGAATTGAGATGAAGAGCTCAGGCTGCCTGTCATCAGCAGTATCTGAATCCTTTGCAGTGAAAGGTTCAACCCATACACAGTCAAGGCTTGAAGATGGCCCTGGGTGCTTTCATCCCAGTCCAAGGTGTGGCTTTCTGCCAATAGCAAGTTGCTGTTGGACAGAGAAGCAACAACTTGCTTTGTGCTTTCGGTAGTAAGTTACCCTATAAAGAGAGAAGGAATACAGCATAATGAGACTTTTCCCTTACTACACTCATGCTTCCCTGGCTCATGCCCCCATTTATGCTTTTTTGTTGATCTTTTCAGTATCTCTTCCATGGGACACTTTTTGGAATTGTCCGGAGGGATGACTTCATACCAAGTAGGAGGTTTTGGCTCAGACTTTTGAGGCTGCCTTTGTAGGAAGTTTTTATTCACTCTGTGACCTTAAACTGTATCAGGGCGCATGGCTCCTTTAATCCTATTCAGCGGAATCCTTGGCGATTTAAGCCAATGGCAAGACTCCCGCTGGCATCAACAGGGACAAGATTTCACCCTTTGAGGACCAGACAGAATTTTTCACAAATGACTTTCAATGGGACTTGCGCTCCTGAATCCTTTAGCTGCTTTTCAAAAGTCACCTCTTACTTTTTCGTTTTAACCTCCATAGCCAAGACCTTCAATAACAAAAATCTAGTTAGGCTCCAGGGGCAAAATTTTCAGAAGTGACCAGATAACCAAGCAGACGCAGGTCTAGATCCAGAGCCGCTCAGAGGATTGGGGGAGGGGGGGCAAGTTGGGCAATTTACCCCAGGCCTCACAGGGGCCCCCCACCAGAATACATGTTACTATGGTATTGCAAGTTTTTTTAATGGAAGGCACCCTCGAAACTGCTTTGCTCCAGGCCCCCTGAATACTCCGGGCGGCACTGTTTAGATCCTCAAAGGTATTTAGGTACCTAACTCCTATTGAAATCAGTGAAAGCTAAGTGCCTAAATCCTTTCAAGATCTGGGTCTGATTCTCACTCAATGCCAGTAGGGCCAGAGTCACCTAAGTCACTTAGGTACCTCTGAAAATTTTACATAAGCAATCTGATTTCTAAAATTGCTGAATGCCTAATTACTCATACAGAAGCCAATAGGAGCTTACGGGTGCCGAGCCCTTTTAAAAACCAAGTTTCTTATTTTGCACGTCTCATTTTGAAAAATCTTAGCTAAGAACCTAAGATGGAGTTAAAATAACTAATCTTTTGTTTTATTTTCTCTGGAACATCAGAAACATCTCGGAAATAGAGCCATTGATTCAAAAGCCCATTAGCTAATGCTAGAGACGAATACCAAACTTGCAATTATTTTAAAAGGCTTCACATCCAAAAGGAAATGGTTCAAAAAACATTAAAATTCTCTTGGACCAGTGAAAGACAGGAAATTCAGACCAAAAAATGAAAGTATGCCCTTAATGAAACCTTGTTAAACCCAGATATTGAAGCATATATGGTACAAATCAGTAGTCACAGTCCTGAGATTCTTTAATATCAGAAGTGGAAGAAAAAGAACAGGTCAAGAAACACCTGGGAAGAGAAAGCAAACCCAAAAAAATCTATTAAAAGAAATCACTGTCACAGACATGGCTGAAATGATCTATACATGAGGGAGAGTTGAAGGCTGTTTGCTGACTGTTATTGAAGTTCATTGGCTAGCTGCGTTTTATAAAGGTAAGCCAGCGTTCAGCAGACTATTAACAAAAGTCAAATTTAGGGTCAGGAAATACCTTGGCAAAATACAAGCTATCAGATCTAGATAGAACAATGTTTTTAAAATAACAAAAATGTATATTACAGTTTCTTTATCAAAATGAAAATGAGCTTTCACCAGTTAAATATTTTTTTCCTCTTGATCTATGTGCAGTTATGTAAATGGTTCTGTATTGTACTGTTTAGATCAACCAAAAATGGTTCTTTTATACCAAAAATGGGTAAAGATTTATTTTTATAAGTGGGCTCAGCCACAAATCTTTTAGAAATCTTTTATCAACATTCCACTTTGGAACTTCCGGGCTGAAGAATTCATTACATAATTGTATGTAGCTCTAACCAAACTATACCAGCTTGCTGAAAATCTGAACATAATTTGTGCTTCATGTATAAGTTATACATAGGCGCAACAAGCTAACTTAGTACAAAGTGCATATCGGAGGACAGTCTATCCTGTTCCCAAAGTTTTCTGAATATAGACATGATAAGGGCATTTTTTAAAATGCATAGTAAATATGAATAAGCTCTTTTGAGTTTTCTCTGAGAGATGACAAAACACATCAATTCTACACACAGTGAAATATGTCAGCACAAAACAATGGACAAAATTATGCATTAGTAAATATAAATTACACTATGTAAATTTCATATATACGAACCCAGACGGTAGGTTGTCAAGACAATCAACAAGTAGAAGCTGGAAATAAACTGAGGTTTTGGTTTTGGGTTTTTTTTTTAAAATAGGTGTCACAGTTCAGGGCCCCTGCACTTGTACCCCCTCTATGGTCCAGCCAGGGCACCCCCTCTCAGTGTTCTGGCTCCTCAGCCACCACCGCTCTTGGGAGGAGACAAGCATCCCACTCCCTCTACACTAGGGTTTTAAAGCTGCACAGATTATTGCCTTCACTATGAATCCCCCATTAATACAAACTTCCTCAGCAGGCCTGCTTTGCTTTCTCCTCAGAGGCTACAAACAGCATAATTACCCACAGTTAAGGTATCACAGAGCTTTCTAAGCAAACACATTTATTCTTAAGGTAAAAGCACTACAGAGAAAATATAAAAAAAAATAAGAGAACCTAAGCACATGTTAATAAGCTCATCAGAGCCCACCTCCTGATTCCAAGAAAGGGTGTTTTCAAGGGATGTTTCTGTGGTCACATGTTCATAACAGCTCTTAGCTCAAAACAAGCATACTCATGAATCTTTTATCCAGTTTGGGCCTCTGGTCTGTCCTCATGTAACAGATGATTAGCAAACAACAGGTTTCTCATCAGGACACAACTCCAAAGATAAGGACTGGAGGTGAGAAGTTGCCTTCCTCTCCTCCCAAGTATTTCCTAGAAATCCCACTTAACTTTACCATTGTTTCAAAGACTTTTGAAGCTCGTCACACTTCCCAAAGTTTACATTAGTCATGGATCCTAGAAAAGTTACATACAACCCCACAACACACAAACATTTGCATTTATAATACAATGAGCTCCTAACACACTTAAACTTAATTCATTAAGGTCTGCCCAGGATATTGCAGGAAATTGCCATGTAGTGGGGTGACTTCCCCACTCCAGTGGAGAAGGGTTTAAAACAGCCCTGGGAAGGGCTATGGCTGGGGGCAAGCAGCTCCCAGGTTGAATAGGAAAAAGCTGGGCTGATTGGGAAGCAGGCTCAGGTGGGTGGCCATGCCCCACACAGACAGAGAGAGGGCTGGTCTTCACTCCCCCGGTGCGGGATCGATCTTCTGGCGATCGATTTATCGCGTCATCGATCGCCCCGGGCTCCCCCGTCGACTCTGGAACTCTAGCTTGCCGGGAGGCACAAGCTGGAATCGACAGGGGAGCGCGCCGCCGACCGCTGCCGCCGTGGGGACGGCAGGTAAGTCGGTGGCAGATACGCAAACTTCAGCTATGTGATTCACGTAGCTGAAGTTGTGTATCTGCCGTCGATGATCCCCCCCGCCCCCAAGTGAGGACAAGCCCAGAGTCTCCTCTGCTCAGAGGAAGACAAGCCTAGCTGCTGGGGCTTGAGTAAGGTACCTGGATTGGGGCAGGGCTGGGGCAAGGCACTGGGAGCTGGGGAGGCTCTAGCCTGAGGGCCCCAGGCTGCAAGCGCCTAGAAGAAGGTCCGGCCCAGAGGTACTGGGGTTGCAGGGGGCAGCCCATAGCTCTTAGCATAGAAGCAGCAGGCCAACCCCCCTTGCCAGTGATGAGTGGCAATGATACAGCAGTCTGCCTCAGTGAGTGGGGGCAAGTGGTGACTGGCAGTTACCTAGACTGAGGCAAGGTGGGGATAGGGGGTTGAGGGTTCCCCAGGGAGGGGAGACCCTAAGATCTGAGGGGGCACTGCAGGGGTGCAGCACCCTCAGGGTAAGGTTACACTACAGGATTATAGCGCGTTTACCTATTGTGCTATATAGGACTCGCTATAACCATAGCGCTATGTCGTGGCCACATTTGATGCTACTGCCGCGGCACCGGGAGTGGTGCATGATGGGCAGCTATCCCAGAACTCAGCTGGGTGCAACGTGCTTTGCAAAGGATGGGGGTGAGGGGGAACGGGGAACGTGTACAGAGGGAGACAAGTTCAGGCTGTCACTGATTTCTCTCTACGGAAAAGTAGCAGGCTCTGAATTTCACTCAACACAGCTCCATCGGTAAGCAGTTTCACTGCTTAATTGCTTCTGTTAAGAGCGGAGTTCTGTAAAGGAACTTCCGCATTCCTAATTCTGTTTGCAAAACAACACTGAACACGTCAAATGCCTTAAATGGCTTCCTAATTGCCTTAAATGGCTCAGAGGCGTGCCAGAGATCCCTTATCGCGTAATGACTGATTACACTGGCCCTAACACGCTACAGGGCTAGCGCAAAAAGCCTTATGACTCTCGGAGAGGAGGTTTACAAGTTGCGCTTTAAAGGGAGACTTTTTGCGCAAAATGTGCATTGACAGTGTGTATGGTTAGAGAGTTATAGCGCTCCTGGAGGCTTTTTGTGCTATAAAGTGCCAGTCTAACCATGCCCTTAGGAAGAGGGCACCAGGGTCCGGGGGGGACTCTGGGCCAGAGCAGCAAGTGGGACATCGGCCTGCAGAGGGCGCTCCGGACGCTGGTGAGCTAATTCCTGAACGGACCAGCAGGAGGCACCGAAGGGGTGAGTCACTGCCCTGCTACATGCCATTTCTATCAACAGGTATGTTCCAAGATTCATTAGTAATATTTCTTTCCAGCACAGCTGGGTATTGCTTTACTTGGGCTAAGACAGAATCATTTGGGGATAGATTCTCAAAGGGCTTCTGTGCCCCACAACAGGGCCTGGATTTTCCAAGTTGTCAGCACCTAGCAACTCCCATTGAAAATATCACTCAGAACAATGGGAGTTACTGAACACTGATACCCTTCAAAAAGAAGGAGAACACATTAGCAGCTGCCTCACAATCCCCTAGAGATGTTCCTAACTCATTTCCTTACATCTCCCAGTCAGCTACTTATCCCACAGGCTGGTACAGACTGTGTCTGCTGAGTGCATGGCCCAGAATCTGCACAGCTCCTCATCCCCCACTGAGGGCAGACTATGTGCCAAGGCAGGCTAATATTCACTGCAGCCATCACCAGGTGGAGGAAGAGGGAGAAGAGAAGGGCCAGCGGAGAATGAAAGCGGGACAGAAGCCATTCCCAGGAAGGAGAACTGGGAAGGAAAAAAGAGACTCCTTCAAAGAGAGAAGAGAAGTATGTGGTGGATACCAAGCAAAAAGAGAAGGGAGGTGGAAAAGGAATAGAAATACAGGAAGCTATTAACAAACAAAAATAAATTGCAGATATGCACTGCTTTTAATCTATGATTGCATGGTGGCTCCACCATGAAAAAAATGAGTATTAAAAAAAATAGTATTAAAAAAATCCCCTCCCAATCCCAAACACAACAGACATTGGTCACATTGCTTTATGCCCTACTGTTAAGCACACTCAGATAGGATGCTGATGACAGTGTTGTATGAACCTATGTAGAACTGAACAGCAGAACAGAAATTTCGGGTGCAAAGGAAAGAAGAAGGGGGTGATGGCTGGGCTGCTTACAACACTATATGCCTACCAGCTGCACTTTCATTGGGAGAAGCTGACAAGTATGTTTTAATATTTTAGGAATTCATTTCTAAGTGTTTTTATGGGGCCTCAACCAATGTGAGATCTAATCTCGTCAGTGCTGGATCATGCATTAGAAGAATAAAGATATTCACTCGAATTTTCTTAGTGTGATAGCATCAAGTTCCTTTTACCGAGACCACCTTTTAGCTGGCCTTCCCAAATCAACTCACAGGTGGCAGCTGAATACTGTTCCTACAAAGGATATTTCTACAGTGTATCAAGAATCAGATCTTGAGTGTGGCATAAGTCTGAATCCTGCTAGGGTCCCTTAAGTGTCTTCAAAATAATTCAGTTTATTTTATTGGTCCGACTGGGACCTCCTGCCACAAACCACTTCCGCTGTATTGCTTAGGCAAACAGAGATACCAGTGGGACTGAAAAATGAGCACTGCTGTAACTAAAATGATGATCTGTGTCTGCAGAGATAAAAGTTGGAGGGAGGGGTTCAATGTTTATTGAGCTTCTTGGCACAGTCAGCAGTATAGAGCATTTAGAATGAGCCAGCAAAAAGTCCAGACTGCCAAAGGGAAGCTAGGATTTCACATGGTCACACTTTTCTACCTTGAACTGGAACATACTTTTACCAAAAGGGATACACTTCCATCTAGAAAGTGAGCGTCCATTTAAAACACACAGTACTTTAAAGATATGTATGACTAAAAGCATCTTTATACTTTGATTACAAGACAGGAGGGGCTAATGAGGGAACAAAGCAGCAAGATGCTCCCAGTCCCATTGCAAAGAATGCTGTTGTCATCTGCCACAAAAAGGCACCATTGTTCTGAATGACATGAGAGACTTTAGGTGGAAAGAATAACAAAGGAACTGTCACATCAGAAGAACAAAAAGCAATGAATGTGGGGCCTATTTACTATGAAAAAACACCACCTTTTCTGCTGACCTGTATCAGTAGCTTATGGCAACTTTATCAGGAAACAATGCAAGCTGCATCTTGATTTTGCAGCACTTAGTAATGCCATGCACATATTTTGGCATCTGACGTACTCTTTGTATTTCATTGGCTATCAAAGATAATGAACAAATAAACAGGTTCAGGGGTTTGTTGGGGTTTTTTTTTTTTTCATTGCAGTAGCTTAGTTATAGTGTCTAAAATATATGTGATAATTCTTATACTAGTGGTAACTGCAATACAGTGTTTTATTTGTGCTTAAGGAGAGGCAGACATTTTCAAATTCTTCCTAAGCAATCAGAAAGATATTCAGTGTTCCCACAGAAAAGCATTTCTTATTCGTATCACACAGATAGAAGGATCAGTTCTAGTAGCTACCTTAAATTTGCCAGGTTTTTGACAGTTTTTATAAAGTTATTCAGTATTGCCAGATGCATTTTTGATAGTAAATAATTTAAAATGTATGTGACGTACTCTACTTTTTCTTAGGGTGTTGAATTCAGTCAGCCAAGCAGTCAGTTGGCATTTCAAGGGGTCAGGGTGAGCAATAAGTTCCTGGTTCAGCAAGTCTTCCCAGGTTGGCAGGCTTTAAATCTAGTCAAGGGAAGGAGAGAAGACAAATCTAGTCAAGGGAAAAAATCTAGGAATATACTTCCAGACGCTGGGTTACTTTTGCCCCGGCCTAAATCCATTGAGCCAGAGAAGTATGAATTTGAAAAGCTAAAAGCAGAAAGGAAAATTATGATCAAGAAGCTAGAGGAGAAAGAAGACACAGGCATTGAGCAGCACTCTAGGGGGTGGGGCCGCACACTCCCGCGGAGCAGTGTGTCTAGCTTCGGCCACGCCACACAGCTGTCAGACATGCTGCTCTGAGTGGAATGGGGTAGGGGGCTGGATAAGGGGCAGAGGGTTCCGGGGGGCAGTCAGGAGACAGGGGGTGGTTGGAAGGGGCAGAGGTTCAGATGGGCAGGGAATGGAGGGTTGGATAGGGTGTGGGAGTCCTGGATGTCTGTCAGGGGGTGGGGGTGTAGATAGGGGTCGGGGCAGTCAGTTGACAGGTAGCAAGGGGGATTGGGTAGGGGGTGAGGTCCAGGGGGGCAGTTATGGTGGAGGGGGTCTCAGAAGGGGGTGGTCAGGGGACAAGGAGCACGGGGGGCTTAGAGAGGGGGTGAGTTCCCAGGGGGGTTGATTAGAGATGGGGCGGTCCTGGAGGGGGCGGTCAGGGGACAAAGAGCAAGGGGGCTTGGATGAGTCACAGATTCTGAGGCAGGCAGGCAGGGGGCGGGAAGTGGGTGGGGGTTATATGGAGGCGGAGCCAGGCTGTTTGGGGAGGCGCAGCCTTCCCTACCTGCCCCCCCCCCATACAATTTTGCAACCACAATGTGGCCCTCCGGCCAAAAAGTTTGCTCATCTCCACCCTATGTGCTCCTTTGCCTTTGGATAACAACTAGAAGGAAGGGGGCTTGGTCCTTCAGCCCCACTGCAGTTTATCTAAGGATCCCTCCAGGTCCCCTCCCTCACACCCCTCTCCCCATGCACTTAATGAAGGCCTGGCTCTACCCATCTGAAGGACTCCACTGCTGCTCTCTCCCTCCATCTCTGATTTCCCGAGGGGAGAGCATCAGGCTGCTCAGGTGTATTTCTCATAGCGGGAAGGAAGGACCAGCCTGTTCAGAGATTAGTGGTTCACGGTCTGTTCCGCTCCCTCCTCTTCACGAATAATGTAAGCACCCAGCTTGCTCCTCCCTTATCCAAAATACTCACACCCCTTCCCTAGGAACCTGTCTCTGCTCCTGGGAACCAGGTCTCCTCCTACTGCTGCAGGACACCATGGTAGCCTATAGCATAAGTCTAACAAGTCACAGAGATTGGGAACATGAGTCACTACATCTTGAGTTTAGGAGCCCAAGTAGGGACGTAACAATCCCATAAACTCTATGAATTAGTGTGACAGGGTGTATTAGGCCTAGTGGCCCCTGGCTGAAGGCCTCAGGGTCCTACCACACCTTGTCCTAGAAATGAACAGTAGAGAAGTCCTCTAGTTAGTGGCTGCAGGGGAAACAGCCACTGAGAGAATCTGCATGAAGCAGCCAATCAGGGTCCAGGAGGACTACATAAAAGAAGCGCACTAGAGACAGTCAGCTGATATCTAGAGCTGAAGGAGTATGACCTGTGTTCCTTGCTGGTTGAAGGAGTGGCAGGGACAGGGGATCAAGAAGGAGCTCTTGGATGGCTGCCAGGACTGAGTAAAAGTCTTCAGCCCTACGGTAAGGGTGATGCATTTGTGAAGGTGCTGGGGCCCCAGGGAAGTGGCTTGCGACCTGCAGCAGTCCACTGACAAGTTAAAGGGAGCACAGCAGCACGGGGCTGATATTCATAAGGTCCCTAGGCTGGAACTCTGAGTGGCAGGCAGATCCAGGTCTCCCCATTAGTCACTAGGGAAGTGGTGTTAGCCCAGAAGAAGGGGAATTTACATAAGCCCAGAAAAAGGGCTGAAGACCTGGAAGAGGGTCAGCCTTTGAATCACAGAAGATTAGGGTTGGTAGAGACCTCAGGAGGCCATCTATTCCAACCCCCTGCTTAAAGCAGGACCAATCACAACTTTGATTTCTCCAGAAAGGAATGGGATGGTCTAGTGGCCCAGCTGGAATCAGAAAGGCCCAGAGCAGGAGGAAATCCTGGCGGTGAAGCCCCATACCAGGGCTGAGACTGTTTAAAGATTGACCCGGGGTGGGCTACAGAGATACCAAAGGAGGGGCACTGGGATAAGCCCTTATTGGACTGTTCACCTCGGAAGGGATTTGTTTCACATATAGACTGTGAGTGACTCGGCCGGAGGGCTGTCTCATTGAAAACCTGCCAGAGAAACCATCGACAGAGGTCACTGCAGACGAATAGTGCAGGCGCACACACCTGGCCAGGGGGCACTCACGATAGGGGAGCGGGACCCAGTTATAATCGGACGCAGAGGGGGATCTGTAATACACTGAGTCATGGGTTCCACAAGCAGATCCGAGAGAGAATCAGGCCTGATGGGTAACTTCGCACCCCCTATGATAGTGCTGCCTGCTCCAGCCACATCTAGAAAGATCCCACAGTTGCTGGACTGTGGGAAAAACAATGATCCAGAAGCTCACTTGATTATATGCCACAGGACAGGCTACTCAATCTGGATATTACAGGAATCATAAACTTCTTCCATATTGAACTAGAAAGGCCCTGTGAGACAGAGCAACAATAAGTGCAGATACCAAAGCGCTTTCCTTTATGACATCTTGGTCCCCACTAATTCTCTGCCGTTCAGGTTTGCCACCTTCCAGGAACTCCCACACTCCCCCATCATGTTGATCTGAGACTGGCCTTTATATCTGGAAAACAAGACTATAGCTCCATTCCTTAAAAGTCCACTTTACAACTACATCTCTCTTCTTCATATTGTGTTTTCCCTTCCTGGAAAGTTGTGATGCATCTGGGGCAGACAGAGATTCAGGAAGTTTTGGTACAGAAAGGACAAGGTAAAAGATTGGTTCTGTAAGTGGACAATGACCCACAACACAGAGAACGGAGAGGGTTTTTTTCTTGGGATGGTCCCTGTCCAAGTTGAACTGTGAAAACGGATGCTGGAAATATGAACAGCTGCTTGAGATATTTTGGGAGGGCAGGGGGGGAAAGAGACATCTTTTTCACAGAGGACATCACCCTGACTTGGAGGGAAACAAACCCAATAGGCCCACACTGAGATCCATTCCTGTTAGAGATGGTTAGATATTCAAAAGCTTCCAGTTTCTTAGTCAGAAGCACTGGGAATAATTTCTATTAGAAATTAGGTCTTTACAAATAAATGTGGAATTACAGTGACCTGCTGCTAACACCTCAGAACAGCCTGACTCATACATAGCATTTCAAACCCAACAATTCAATGCAAGGCACTCAGATCACACTCAAGTCATTTTTCTGTTAAAGATCAGTTTTGTTGCTTTCAATCTCAGTTGTAATATAAAACCTAATAGTATATTACTATGACTGCTGATTTCAATGAATGATTTGTGCATCATGTTTTGCAGTTATTAGCCTAAGGAAATACCAGTGACGTAATTTAGCAATTACAGCAGATAAGCTCACCTATTAAAGAACAATGCTAGCAGTGTTTTTCCTTTTTCTTTTTAATATTAATCCCACACACATTTTGTTAAGTAATTCATGGTTACTGAAAGTTTTATAATTCTAGAAATACTTTGTAGCCTGAACCAGATGCTAATCTTCATTTTAAAAAAAATGTTCTTAAGACCAACAAAGAGATAACATCAGTGATTAATGGAATTTTTCCATCATGTCATTTTCTAGACACAGTTAAGGAAAACTCCCTAGTGAAAAGTACTTTTAAAACATTACTTGAGGTCCGGATTTTTTTATTTTCCTCTCTAAAGAGAGGAAACTAAAGTTCTTCAATTCAAAAAAAAATGTTTCCTTAAAAAAAAATTTAAACACGGTAAGAAAGTTGATCATTTACAAGATCATTAACTGAACTTCACCAGCGAAGCAGAAATAATGAGTTGTCTGAACCATGACAATTTTGGTACTGACTACAAAAGGAGTAAAGAGAAATCTGTGCAGAACTCAAGTTAAGAAGTATACCATATATTATTTACTCTTGCACGACAACTACTCAAAATCTATAAAATGGAAACCCTCCCTTCAATAGCTATGGGGTAGAAAATTGTTTATTGCCCTAGATCAGCGGTGTCCTATAGAAATTTGATGCTAGGCACACTGCTAGCCACACTTATGGTTTTGAATTCTTCTTATTAGTCACATTATTAAAAAGGCATATTATAAAAAAGCCACATGCATTAGCCACAATTCACTAGCCTACTAGCCACATGTGGCTAGTGGAGAACGTATTGGACACCGCTGCCCTAGATTAATCAAAAAGAACAGGGAGGGCAAAACAATGCTAAATATTTTGACACTTTGGTTGATTTCCAGTGTAATACAAAATGAATAGCAATTATCATTGCACTCTACATAAATACTCACATCCCAATTCTCATTGGAAGATGCCCCATTGTGGCTGTCCCACCACAGGTACATCGAGGGTTAAAGCAACCCTCACGGAGGCTGCGCAAAACCCAACCAATGGGAGGAGAGCTTGTAGAGAGCCAGTCAGGGGAAGGTTTGTTAAAGCAGCCAATCAGGGCCAGGGAGGGCCATATAAGTAGAGCTGCTCAACAAAGCAGAAGCAGTCTCTCCCCCTGAGTGCAAGGGAGAAGGTCTGGCTGCCTTAGAGTACCACCTCAGATAGAGCAGTGCTGGGCAGGGGCAGAGGAGCAATAGGGAGCTCCAATCTGAGGACCAGGCTGAGGCCCCTGTTACAGAGGGCCAGGAAGGAGCATGGGCGGCAGTTCTCAAATGTTTGTACTGGTGACCCCTTTCACATAGAAAGCCTCTGAGTGTGACCCCCACCCTTATACATTAAAAACACTTTTAAATAGGCAAAGCGGGGTTTGAGGTGGCGCTCGCGACCCTCCACCCCGTGTAATAACCTCGCGATCCCCTGAGGGGTCTCGACCCCAGTTTGAGAACCCCTGTGCTAGTGCTATGGGGAAGTGGTCCAGGGGAATAGGCGGTGGGAATTTGAGGAGCACCAGCACATTGTTGCCAGCTATGGGGTCCCTGGGACAGGGCCTGGAGTAGCGGGCGGGCCCATCACCCCTTTTTTTCCCCCTTGCCCCAGAGGGAGCGGCCAGTATTCAGACTGCAGTTTATCCCTTGAGATGATAGTGGTTGGGGAAGTCAGGGGACAGGGAGCAAGGGGGTGGGTGGGTGGGGAGGTTCTCGGGGGCAGTTAGAGTGGGGGGAGCAGTCAGTGGACAAGGAGCAGGGCAGGTTGGATTGGTCGGGAGTTCTGAGGGGAGCAGTCAGGGGAGTGGAAAGTGGGAGGGGTTGGAGAGGGGGCAGGACCAGGCTGTTTGGGGAGGCCCTCAATACAATTTTGCAACCCCGATGTGGCCCTCGGGCCAAAAAGTTTGTCCACCTCTGGGCTAGACCAAGGGCTGCAGTAAGACACAGTGGCAAGTGGATGGACCAGGGACAGCTGGTTCCCCCAGAAGGTGGGAAGAGGCAGAGTGTGGCGGCTGTGCCCAGATAAGGATGCCATAGTCCAGGGTGTGACGCGGGTCTTAGAAGTGGATCAGAGAGGTGAAGGTGGTGATACACCACTAGAGGAAGGGGCACTGGCAAGCAAGAGCTAATTCCCAGCATGGCCAGCAGGAGGCGCTGAGGTGGTGAGTCCCGCCCTGTCACAGCCCCTAAATACTTTCTAGGATCTGGCCTTAGAGCCTTACATTTTGATGTGAGCAACACCAACCCCTTCTGCTGATCCATGGTCATATCTGCCAGAGTATGAAATATGTGATTTGGCCAATGATGTATGAATTAACTCTCAGGAATTTGACACTCACCATTGAATTACTCTCAGTTTAGACCCCACTTCATAATTTCTTCTAAACCTTAACAAATGAAGCATTTGCCATAAATTTATCCTGAAAAAAGCATACACATCCCATGAAGAAGTAGCTAGCTGTGATCTACAACTGTTTCAACAATACGATAATCAATACCTTCTCAACGTTTCTGATTCTTTGCTTGATATACATTGACTATGTGAAAATGGAGTATAATTAAAGGCTACATTTTAAAACGGTTCAAAAAGAAGAATTTTTTATATTGCATGAAGTTTAGATTATTATATTAGTGATTATTTCTCTTGGAAATTCTCTCTCCTAGTAAATCATCTTTTCCGTCTTCACTTAGGAAAGTTTACATACAGCTTCCTAGAATGTCACTGAAGTGTGAGCAAACTATTTACATTTCTGCCATATGTCTACTGATATCCTGCAGCTGTCTATATAATTTACAATTATATACTAAACTTCTGCTTGCGTAATCATTTGCATACTCTACTAATTGCATGTTTTAACGCCACTTAAGTAGATTAAATAATTTTTTTTTTAAATTAGACCTTGGATTTTCTTTACCCTCCGCCCCTCGTTAATCAGGTCTGTGCATATAGGGCTGATTTTAAGCTTTCTCCATGGGACATTTAAAGAACCCCTCTATTGCAAGGGATGAGTTATTTTACTGAGTCTGAAAGGATTCCTGTGGTTTCCTCCCCACCCCCACCCCCATATCCCACCCTTATGTTTAGTCAGATTGTGGCTTGCCCTTGTTCCTTGCTTGTGCTCCTGTACTTTCTCCTACTGTTGCCCTCCTTGCCCTAAGAATGGCCATAGCGGGTCAGACCAATGACTGATCTAGCCCAGTCCCGTCTTCCAACAGTGGCTGGTGCCAGGTACCACTGTAGTCCCTGTTCATTTCTGAGCTGGAGTCCGTCAGCGACTAAGCGATCCAAAAAGAAAGGGCAGGGAGAGGGCAGGAGCATGTCATCCCCTCCCTCTTCTGCACTGCCCAGCTGCAAAGACATGTCCTAAGGGGTGGTGCAGTGAGCATGCTCACACGGCGTACTGCGAGATCTGGCATTATGGCCTCACGTCAACAAAGTATTTATGTCCAGGCTGAACTTTAAGCATGGCATGTAAGCATGGGAGTAGTCCCACTGACTTCAGTGGGACTGCTGAAATACTTAAACCTAAGCATGTGCTTAGGAGCTTTGCCTGTGAGTCACTGCTTCCCTGAGCTTCCCCTGGACTATGTGGGCTCCACAGCCTGGTCCGGATGATGTTTTGTGTGGACAATCACAGCTCTTATCTACACAACACAGAAGTGGCCAACATCTGCTACAGCTCAAACTTGACATGAAACTGAGCCAGAATGTGGACTCCAGGAGTTGCTTCTCCAGTAATTCATTCACGACCATATTATGCAAATTTCTTATTTAAATAAAGTGACTTTTCACAGGCCAGAAGCAGAATTTCCATGTTGAGCCAAGATAATGGTTTACTGTCAAATAAATTAATCTGCATAAAGCTCACAAACAAACAAAGCTCTCAGAGTAATTTGCATAGCCAGCAGGCCACTAGCTTTCATACAGTAAGCCAAGGCAACGCAACACGCAAACAGATAATAATAAAAGGTGGCATCAGGATTGGGGCAAGGAACTATGGGAGGCTTTTCAGATTCAAACAAGCAATCAGCTAGAGGATGGACTTACGGCACAGCTGTCCGTATTGAGTGGGAACGCACAATGACTAGACAATAGAAACCAATCATCATTAACCAGCAGTCTGAATTGAAGTTCCTCCCTTTCAGTACGTTGGCGGATTTTCCCACAAGCCTTTCGGTGCTTACAACCCTTGGTAATTTCTGAAGTGACACTCTAGGCAGCGCTTGGCTTGCGACGCTGTGTGCGGCCCATTTAAAGGCAGCAGGAGCACAGCAACACTGCAGCTGACACCAAGCCACCCAGCTGGTAGACAAACTCACACCGGCAGGACTCAAGCTAGTGTGGACGCTGGAGCTCGGAGTCTCGCTCCTAGGGGGTTGGGTGGCTAGCCCAAGCTGCAAATGTCCACACTGCTATTTTTAGTTCCCTAGCTCAAACCCCACTAGCAACAGTCTGCAGCAGTGTAGACAGACCCTCAGATTGCCTGGTGGCTAGGTGTACATTGCAAATCCCAAGGCAACCCATGGGTTAATTCAGAGGTAACCTTCCCGTGAGGAAAGATGGGATGTTCATCATCCACACTCTGTGCACTATACAGCAGGTAACTTCTTTCTGGGAAAGAATATTCCTGAAATTCTGTGGCATCTGTATGGCCCGAGTGATTACTCACCCTACACTTGGCTGTGAGACAAAGGCAGGAAATAAGAGGATTTTGGGGAGCCTGTCTCCAACTGAGTTCCTCCCAAGACAAGCAAAACGCCGCACCAGGAAGGGGAAATCCTCTGGTAACTTCTATTGGAAGGAAGTAGTCTGGGCACTGAAACCTAACTAGCAGAAAATCAGGGCTAAGCACCTAACTGCTTTCAGAGGTCCAAAGTCAGGCCTTCTGGGAGGAGCCGAGAGTCACAAGGGTCTCCTCAGAGACGTTGCTGTGCTTTCCCATGTGCTGCTGGCTCGGGGCAGCCAAACCTTCCACCATTTCTGAACAGCAAACACGGCAACAAAACGTGGCAAAGGGGGCTGTGCTAAGTGTTCTACCCCTTACGTGAGAACAACTGGGATTTAATCAGCAGCCTTGAATTAAATTAGTACGGTCTCCACAATAAAGGCTCACACGACTTTCACAAAGGAGATGGATTTTGTTCAGGGTTTTATGCTACGCAGATCTACTTGTTCCTCCACTCCGGTGGAGAAGCCATTAACTAAGTTTTTCCCAGAACTTCTGGGTATCTGGGGAGGTTCTGGCCATTGGCTAGTTATCTAAAGGAGGAGTTGTTCTTTGATCCTGGATCTATGATCACAGATTATACTAAAACCAGCTGGAGAGTAAATTTCCAACTCCCATTAAGGACCCTCTTCATGAATCATCAGGCCGTTTGTTTAATATTCAGTACAACTCTTAGTTACAATAAAACTGTTTAACAAGAGGGGCCTATAAAATTAGAAACATGCAACTAAGTCAGAGATCAACACACCCTCTCTGTGCTTTGGGACTGCAACACAAATCCGCTTCATCTAGGCCCATTAACTTTATTTTTTCCACTCTTGAGATAGCAAGAAGTGACAGAACACTAAAATTTAATATAAACATATCTGATTACAGCCTCAAGAGAGCCTAACATCACCCCATTTGGAAACGTAGCAATGGCACTGTCTTGAGGCTAGAAAGAAAGATTCAGGCACTCAGACGTGTGTTGAAATCATATAAAGGGTGGGAAATTAAAAGCGAGGAAAACAGTAGTCTTGGGGGGGTTTTTTATATGTACAGAACAATGTAAATGGTGTTACATAAACTCTTACAATCACTTACAAAATAATGTCATTACTGTGCACTTTAGAAATAAAATTCAAAAGATAGACATTTTAAATCTGTATGCAAAACATTTCAATACACTGTACCAGAGCCAGGATCTTTCCAGCGAGACGCCTCTCCGAATAAATCTAAAAATATGTTCTTGCAAATGCATTTACTTTTTTTTATTTTAAGGAGTTCTGATGATTTTAACTACCACTAAACTTGACACATGCAAGGAGTCTCGTTAGCTTCCATTGGACCACTCATCTGAATATGGTCTGGAGAGTCAGGCCCAAATCCATTTCTGTGCGGTGCCATCTTCCATTCCCGTTCAAGCCAACTCAGAACTCCTAGGGGTATTTCTCCAAACAAATTCTATTAATATAACTGTTGATACACTGGCTTTATCTGCCATATCAGAGTAATCTCCACGGAGTATGTCAGGGGTATGGGCTGGGAGAGGATATATTCAAATCCAATTTTATAAAGCATCTTGAAGAGAGTTTTCAGGCCAAAGCAGGGATTAGGATTTAATCCCACTGTAGATCTCCAACCAGAGGCATCTCTTTACAGTCTCGCTACTCTCTGAAAGGAAGCTCTCCCAGGTTTTTTTGCTCACATCCGTTTTCCAAATCTAAGATTTACAACACCAAAAAGTTGCATGAGGGGAGGAGAACGACACTGAAGGGAACCCCACTGGCAGCTGTCTTTGTGTTTGGACATGCCAGGCAAATGAGAACCCTTGCCCAGTTTCACTGCAAGGCTTATAAAAGCTTCCCAGGACAGCGTCACCCTGACATAAAT
Source organism: Sternotherus odoratus (assembly GCA_032164245.1). NCBI lineage: Eukaryota > Metazoa > Chordata > Testudines > Kinosternidae > Sternotherus > Sternotherus odoratus. The sequence continues at coordinate 7,691,228 of JAVMKO010000004.1, read as the reverse complement.
GATGTCACCAGAGCCAATGGCTGCTACCCAGGTATTCTTGCAGAGCAGCTCCTGAGTGACCCCCACCTCCCAACCAATAGAATTAGGAGGTGTGGCAAGTGAACATTAACAAACATGAGTTCTGGAAGGGCTCTAAGTCCATGAGAAGCCAACTAATGGGGGTTAAAACAAAACTTGCCTGGGAAAGGGTATCCCACAGTTATGTCTTGCAGGGCTTGCATCTTCCTCTGAAACCACTGGTCACAGTCACTGACAGGAGGACTGTGGATCTGATCCAATGTGGCAATTCCTATGTCTCTAGCTACGAATCTCCCTTTCGCCTTGGAGAGTCTTAGCTACAGTGATGCCTCTTGTGGCCATTGGCAGAACATTGCAAGCAACCTTCACAGAATCATAGAATATCAGGGTTGGAAGGGACCTCAGGAGGTATCTAGTCCAACCCGTTGCTCAAAGCAGGACCAATCCCCAACTAAATCATCCCAGCCAGGGCTTTGTCAAGAGGGACTGCTGGGGCAGAGCAGTGCCAGGTCTGGGAGAAATGGAAAGGACTAAGGATCTGACACAGTGGGTCCAACTGTGCTCCTGCTGAAGCCAATTGCAAAACTCCCAGTTACTTCACTGGAAGCAGGAGCAGGGCCAACAACAGCATCTTCTTTCAAATTCTGTAATTCTGAATTCAGTGAAACTCTGCTTCACTTCCTGGTGGCTAGAGCATTCACTTGGGCAGTGGGAGACCCAGGGTCCAGTCCTCCTGCTCCAATGACTTATTAACTATTTTTCCACAGTGGAACTGCTTCAAGGAGAGAGGAGAAATAACTGAGCCCCACCCTAGAATATTGCATAGCCCAGGATCTTGAAGCCTCGCCAAAGACATGATAGATCCCAGTTCAAATCCCTACTTCCCCTCAGGCAAACATTTAGGCACCTACAAGGCTTGGGGCAGCTGTGCTAGGCTTTTGAGGCCTGGGGTTTTGAGGTGCCTACGGTTGCTGTCAGATGCGTGCGGGGGAGGTGTGTGTGGGTGTGAGTGAGAGAGAGAGAGAAAGAGGGAAAGAAAGAATATCTAGCCCATGGTCTCTGGGGTGCCAGCAGCCAGGGAAATCCCTGGAGCCTGGTTCTGCCAGAGACAACTGGCACGGTGGTAGAATTCTCGCGAGCTCTCCCCCGTTTCTCAACCTGCAAGATGATTATAATAATCCTTATATTTACACACCCCAGTGGGGTTCGTTAGTTAATGTTTGGAAACACTCTGAAGATGCACTATCAAGATTATGTACAAATAAATAACATGGGGTTATATTAAAGGAGTAACCTTCATGCTTTCTCCTATGTGCCCCCTTCTGCATGGGAAAAGCTGCAGAACCATGACAGTACCGTATTCTCCTTCAAACCTCTCCTCAAAACTCACCTCTGCTGTGAGGCCTACAAATCACTTGGCAATGACCGGGCAGATGGTTTGCTGCGATCGCTGCATGGTACTCTTACCATCATCCTCTCGCTCATGCTTTGTGCTCTGTTCATTGTTGTCTCTCACCTTACGCTTGGATTGTAAGGTGTTTGGGGATGGGGACTGTCTTTTCATTACAGGTATGAATGATGCACACACAATACATACCACACAAATAATTACCTTTGTTCTGTGGCAGAGTCTGTACAAGGCTACAGCTACAGTACTGTGAAGTCTAATACCAAGTTTGTATCCCAGATTAAATATTATGAAGACACTTGTCAATTACATGTATATACTAGACCTAGTGTGGGGGTGTACATAAAACTCAGAAGTATATAAAGTACAGTAATTGAAGAGATTTAACTTGTGCATGCTAATGCGGTATACAGCCACGTTCACTTGCAACAGAGATTGTGTTTTGCAGATTTTTTTTAAAAAAAGAATAAACTTAATGTTTACACAAGATTTTTTAAACCCTTAAAATTGCAAACAGAGACTGGCAGGTCTGCCTTCCTCAGGGGGCTTACAATATCACAGCTGCTCCTGGAAGAAGAAGAGACACAAGCAGCTTGCATACATCTCACACCAGGAAGTCCTGGCTTACAGAAGGAGAAGCACCTTCATCCTTTGAACGTATGCCAAAGGGAGGTTCTCCAGCAGTATAAAGTGCCTTCCAATTAGATTGTTTTTTTTCTCTCTTGGATATGCCTGGCATGCAAAGAGAGAAGGAGAATCAGAGACCATGGGGCTGCGTTTGTCCCTGCTTATGATAAAGGGAAGCATGTTATCATGCTAAACTGCAAACACACTGTAGCTTCCTAGTGCATTTATTCCTTCGTAATAAGTGGAATGATTTTCTAATGAACTGCTTCTACATAGTGGGCCTGATCTAGTCTCCCTATTAGCAGTGTAAACTCTGGAGTAAATGCACCAGTCAGTGGCGTCAGGCCAAGCTAAAGTCTATGTCAGTAAGATCAGGATGAGGCCCACCGTGTAAGCATTAAAGAACAGTTCCTTACCCCCACAGTAGCTGCGGATCTTCAAATTGTTGTGGTCAGTGAGTGCGTGTGCACTGTGCATGAGAGCTGGGATTATTTTGTCAGGGCAACACACGCATTCCAGGTGTCCTCGTGCTCACGTGCAAGGGCATAAACCCTCCCCAATTTCCTCAAAATTTGAATCCTGTGGCAGCAGAGGACTCCTAAACTCAGGGATGGACTGGAGGGTGGGTTGTGGGATCCACCCTGAGCGCATCTCGAAGAACCACAGTTGGTTCTCTCTGCCCACTGCAGGGGAATAGCGAGTGAGGCATTCCAGCTGCATCAGTTGAACAGTGATTGTAATTTTGATCTCCAGGACAGGGCACCCAACTTGTCAAGAACTAGACATAGTTCTTGACAAGGATCAGTGGATTTCTCCAGGTCACCACCCTGCAGGTCTGAGACATCCAACTGCTAACACAAGGAGATGAACTGTGTGATGTATTTCAGTATCCCTGAGGTGGTTCAACTTTGCAACAACCAGCGATAGCCAAAAACATAGGGGGCAACAGTCTGAACAGTTTAGGTTTGTCGATGTAATAAAGCAGACTCCCTGCTACACCTAGTGTGTGCTATTTCTTTCCTCCCAGCGCTGAGCGTGGTTCTACAAAGAAAACTGGAACCTGATGGATCGGTTCAAATAAAATTCTACAGTCCTCTTGGGGATGAATTTTGGGTGAGGTCTAAGCACCACGTTATCTCTTTGCAATGTCATATATGGAGGTTTGGCCATAAGCACCTGAAACTCACTCCTGAATGTAACACTCTGTACCTCGAAGCAGCTCCCTCCGGAACCTCTCATTCACCACCCACATCTGATTTTGATATGTTTTGTACAAAGTATGCCTTGTGAGATATCATTTTGAAAGTCTTCATCTGCTGAACACTAATATTGTGCATGCTTTCATTGTATGTGAAGTTATCAAGTATTGCTATATGTGTTAATGAACTATGTTATGAGGTTGGGAAAAGCCCATAGCCACCTTTTAGTATGGACAAAAGAGCAGCCAACAGTGGCCAGGCAGGAATTATTGGCTCCTTAAGAGGAATCCAGTATCCCACAGGCTTCTCAGAGATGGCACATGAGCAATGGGGTGGACTAACCAATGTCACAACAAGGATGTTTCTAGGAGCTGGAAGAAAGTATAAAGAGGGGCAGTGAGATCATCACTTGGCCTCTCTACCCCCATCTCAACACCTGGAAGATCATCTGGAAGACAAAGACCTTGAACTAAGGAGCTCGGTCCCGGGATGGAAGGAGGTTCAGCCTGTAAAGCTACCTGTAAAATACAGTGCGGTGAGTGACTGATTCAAATCTTGCTTAGTCTGTTAAAGTTAGACTTTAGACTGCGTTACTATTTTTATTTTTTTGGTAACCAACTTTGATCTCCCTGCCTGCTATTTAAAATCATTTAAAATTGATCTTTCTGTAGCTAATAAATCTGTTTTTATATTTTGCCTAAAACAGTGCGATTTTGGTTGACGTGATTGGAGGAATCTCAGTTTGGATGACAAAAGATGTCCACTTCCCTATGTTGAAGTGGTGAACTTATTAATGAGTTTGCACTGTCGAAGAGAACCGCGAGCAGTGCAAGGCGGCATATTTCTGGGGTGCAAGGCTGGGAAGCTGGGGAAATTGGCTGGAACTTCTCCATTGACGATTCGTGAACGGCTGGGAGATCATTCATGTAACACAGCTGGGTGTGTTCCTGCCAGTGGATGGCTGTGTAAATGCAGTGCTTGCCAGAGACTCGACACCAGCACCCCAGTGTGAGAGGCAGCCCAGGTTGGTGGGTTTGGAGGGTGCAGCAGTCCCACAGTCCAGATTGCACGCCAGGGACCTCATCACACCTAGTCACTATCACCTCAGCCAGAAGAGTAAGATCATCTTCAGAGTAAGGTGGTGCCAGGAGCGTTCAAAAAGAGACTTCAATAGAGGCTCCCCAGTCTCTGGTGGAGTATTTTGAGGTCCCAGGCAAGAGTGGGATCTCCGACAGGTGGGTAAGTGTGTGGTAGCTCTTTAAAAAACTTTGGTATACTGTGGAATGAGAGAAAATGGAGCACAATTTCTAGGTGAGTGACGAGCTGAAATCGCTATGAGATGGACTCTAATGGAGCTGAGCGAAAGACCAGTCTTCTTGATATGTAGTAACTAGTCAAGGATGTGCAGTATCCAAGTCTGGCCCAGGCCTTTCTGGGGTGCCCATATCAAGATCCTCTGACATTTTAAAGAATACGTTCTTCCAGCAAAAGTCTTCCTGGTTTGTATCAAGATTTCCTGGACCTGTAGGGAGCAATCCCTGTCCATGGTACTCAACCAGCCAACAGCCAAGCTATCAGCTCAGTGAGTTTGGGTTTGGACAGAATGCCCGTTCATGGTGCAGATCCAGACTGGATGGGGCTATTTCTGCGTGGAATTTTTCCATGATTTTTCCAGGGACTGAGGTGAGGCTGACTGGCCTGTGGTTCCCCAGATCCTCCTAATTTTTTAAAGATGGGCACTACATTAGCTTTTTTCCAGTCATAAACCATTCTCATGAGTTCTCACCATAGAAAGACCATGAGTGAAGTGACCTTTGGTCTTTTCGGACATTTGAGAGAGACTCAAGATGTTCAACAGCATATGGCCCGTGCTGCACATTTTAAATACCAAATGGAATAAAAGGAAATCGGTTCCCAGTGTAAAAGATTTCAATGATTCCAAGAGCCACAGAATTTCCTCAAACCTTTGTTTCAGAGAAGTCAAATCCAAAGAGAAACTTATGGGTGTCAATTTGAAGGCTCTGACCTGAAGTCCTAGCAGGTGGAGCAATGCTGCTGCACTTCAGATACGACGGCATCACCATCACATAGTAACGCTGTTGTCTAAAAGACAAGGCACCTGTTGTTACTCATCAGTGTGATGCTGATAAGCCGAAGGCACAGGTGAACCTATGAACTTCATGGCCTACAACCCCAATCCTGCAAAGACTTACACGTGCACTTAACCTTATGTGCTGTGACTAGTGATACTGCAGCAAATCGTACTGCTTACAATGTGGAACGAGGAGCAGGCGTGTACGTTTTGCAGGAGCAGGACTTAAATATGGATTTAGGCGTCTAACTTCAGGCCTTCAACTTTGAAAATCCTGGTCCACGGGTGTTTTTGCATATGCTAATTGGCATAACAGCTCTTGCCTTCTAACAGAGCCACAGGAGAATCATCTTGGAGGTCAAGCTGACAATCTATAGTGATGAGGCTCATTGCAACATTAGAACTGTGGCCATAAGCTTATCAAAATGGCGACGACTGTTCCTGCCTCAGGTCTTTTTTCCCATTCATGTACAGTACTTTATTCTACTGTATTTTTTTTTCTTTTAAAACTTAAAACCAACCTGAATCTATAATTGGTCTATCTAAATGATTGACAGTATATGTGAAGGAACAGACTGTTAGTCCTGACTGCTGAAGTAATGAATAGAGAATCTGACATGTTAAATTCCTTCACCTCCAATTGGAATAATAAATTATACACTTTCATATCATCATAATACTAAACTCCTCTTAAAATAGAATTATTCCTTTGGGGTATATTTATAGTAAAAAGAAATACGTACCCAAAGCTATTAAATTTAAAATATCTTTATATTAATATAATCAGATTGAATCTTTTCTCTCACATTTTTAGACCTCTTAATGTGGAGCCTACATTTTCAGAAGGGTCCTTTAATTTTGGCTTGCCTTTAGTTAGGCACCCAAATATTTGGGCCTGTCCACTCTGTTCTGCAGTAAAGGAACATGCACACGGTAATGTCACTTTGCTATGCTGTAAGGGATGCCACTGCACAGAGGATGTTTTGCCCCTTCTCACTTAGGGCACGTCAACACCATCCCGCTGCTCCGACCACCTGGATGAGAACTGCAGTGCCCACGGTGCTGCACCGTACTTCCCCGATGTGGATGCTGCGGCATGAACCAAAAGATTGTTAAGTTCGTATTCGCATAGTTCTTGTCAAACAGGATGACACTAATAATGCAAAGTGGGAACCTCTTAGCTCGTGCCCCCACCATCCATACAGGGGAGTTACACCGCAGGGCTCTTGCTGGGCATTGCTATTCACACACACACACTAAACTGCAGGAGTCTTTAATCAATTCAGTCTTTCTATTGACTTTGATGGGAGCAGGTTCAGGCCCTTCCAGTTCTACAGGCACTGCCATTTCTACACTGTACGAAACCCTTCAAACTTCATCCGCAGGCCATACAACTGCCGTGAAACAAATCATCAGGTCAATGCAGTTTGTTTCGCAAAGTACACAGCCTAAATAGAAAAGTACAGTCACAAACCGCAGGGAAATGACTGAGCCAAACTGAGTGCATTTAAACTCTTCAATTTAGTTTGCATGGAAGGACACACAGTTTTAAGTCATTTTCTTATTTAGACTTTAATCAAAGAACTACATTGTGAGACCTTAAGGCTCAGCTGTGAATGGTGTTATGCCCCCATGAACAGGACTTGGGAGGGATACAGCTTCCCCTTACTCTCTTGCACAGGCTATCTGCACCACAGGGGGGCAAGAGAGGATTTAAATCTGCATGTGGGTGGGAGGTAGGCCAACAGGGTCAGGGAGCTGTTCCCCAGCTCCACGCATCAGCCACACAGGGAGGGAAGCAGTGGGCTAGCAGTAGGGCTGGAGAAGATAAATCCCCCTCCACCACCTCACCCTGGAATAAGGCAGCGAACCAGTAACCAATACAGGGTCACAATACATGGTCTGGGGCAGCTGTCTTTACTTGGGGCAAGGCCACAATTGAGACCTTGCAGGAGGAGGGGGGAATGGGAATATAGGGAAACTTTGCACTTCCACTCATCTCTAGCCTTCCTACCAAGTGACTGTAGGTGACCCAGACAGCCATGTCGTTTCCTAATGAATATCACATACCATGTGAAAAATTTAACCTCGAGCCATCCACCCTGAGAATTTCACCCACTTTCATTTCAGTCACAATATAAACATAAGAAGAGAGGTCCTTTCTTGTCTTCAGTTACAGTTTTGTGTCCTTGAACTGATCAGGTATCTTCTCTTTCACACTTAGGGGGCAAAGATTTAAATAAAATCAGAGTCAAGGGAGGATTTCCACCATCTCAGCAAAAATCATCATACATCCCACATAAATGCACCTTATTCATTTATAGGGCCATCCTCCTAATAATGCAATTAGCTGACATGGGAAATAGCCCCACGTATTGTCTGGGGAATGTGATCTGGGTGTGATCTACACATTCCCAGAAGACTTTGCTTGCAAGTGAGAACAGAAAGCATTGGTCATTTTCAAAATTTTTAAAAAAATGGAAAGTTTTTAAAAGTGTTGAACTGGGACCAAATCCCAAAGGTCTTCCTGAGTTTTTACATGGTCCCTCGCCCAGGAAATTCCTAATGGAGACACTGGTTGTCTGCCTGGGTAAGCACTGTGCGGAAAGGGAGGTTCTGATCATACCTCTCGGCGCACCGATAAGGGGCAGCAAGCTCTGGCCCACATGCAGCAGAGCACTTAAGAAAACATTTACGTCCCAGTGAAATCAAGTGCGTTGCTCAACCAGGGTCAGGGTCCTCTTGTGGCATTCTCTCTGCCTTCTATTGGGGGGTTGTCTCCCTGCTTCCCTTCCACACCCTGTGCAAAAAAATCAAAGGTCAGACCCACAAACCTGGTGCCTGTCCTGAAAGGGTTTAGGGTTAGGGTTAGGGTTAGGGATCTGGTAGGGAGCAGAAAGACTGGGTGCATTAGGTTTCTAGGGAAGTCTCACCCGGACATGCACTTGTGGGAGAGGAGAGGAGGAGGAGGAGGAGGAAAGAAGGAAAACAGGACATTATCTGAATCTTTAGACACCTAAAGACCTTTAAAAACCAGACCCAATGTGTCATGCTGGAACCACCCCAGTTCACTCCCTCTTCCATTAGTCCATCCCACCCCCACATGAATTTGTGGACTCAGGGAGCACCCTGCGCAGTGTCCGGTGCAGAGGGGGAAATGAGATCCACACACCAAGAGGACCCTCCGTGAGGGGATCAAAAAGCTCAAGTGGGACCTTTGTAAGGGCTCTGAGAGTTGGTGTATTGTTCTCTGAACAATCTCTGCCACCCCCACCCCTCGCCAGCTACCCTGCTGGGAATTAATATTTTGTTATTATCTGTCATACAGTAGCCCCTTGGGGTATCACCTGATATCAGGACCACACTGTGGCAGGCACTGTAGAAATTATAGTAGGACACAGTCTCTACTCCAAAGCACTGAAGTGGACAAGACAGACAAAAGGTGTGAGGCAAAACAATCATAGAGAGGTGAAGTGACTTGCCCATGGACACACAGCACATCAGTAGCAGAGTCAGGAACAGAACACAGATCCCCTGAATCCCAGTCCAGTGCCCTGCCAACTAAATACACTGGCTCTATGGCATGACTCCAAGAGCTGACTATGGCCCAATAAGTATGGCTTCCAGCACATGCAACAACAGCACAGTACTCTCAACCATCTTTTACAATCCTATCGCATTCCATGTATTTTACGCTTTGACATTACATTGTAGCATGCTGCAGAGCCTCACACCTTCTGCCATTACATGAATTAGAGCTGTGTTTCTCAGCTACCGGTCCATAGGCCAACGCCAGTCCCCGAGATCTCCCTGACACATTTTAGGAAGGCAGCAAACCCGTCCCTGGTATCCAAAAGACTGAGAAACACTGCATCAGACAACCAAAGCCATGTGTTATTCCAGTTGCTATGGGGCTGATAAACTGTAGCCCAAACTCCATCAAGAGCTTGATCTTTATTAGTCCATTCTCCATCATTCAACATGTCTATAAGCTACCGACAAACAGATTATACAGAGTTATTCAATTTATATCCTGCAATCAGTAAGTAGGAAGCAAATTATATTATTCTGGTAACTGTTTAATGTTTTCCGCTAGACATTCAAGCCCATGAAATGCTTACCTCCCCAATAAGCCCAAAACACACTGTTCATCTGAATGGAAGCCACAAAAAATAGCTACAGAGAAATCTGTGCTCTAGCATACAGTAGGAAGAAAATGAGCTAATAAATACTGACACACAGCTTCTTAGCACACAAAGTAACATTTTAGTAATGCTTGAAGTTAATATGTGCTGTTTTGTTGTTATCTATGCACATTCAAAATGCCTAATCCTTTCCACAACACAAACTCTGCTGAGTACAGGGTGCAATCAAAATCAATATTCAGGACCATGAAAATTAGAAGCAATATGAAGTATTTTAGTTTTGCCTACATTTTCTTATGTGCTATTTTCCCTCTTCTCTCTGGCCTAACTGTCATCTTTCAACTACATGACAGACTTATGAGGTAAAAATATTTCCTAATTTCCAAGTTACAGTAGTACAGTAGTACAGTAATGCAAAGGATGAGTTCAGGTCTACACTTCCAAAAGTGGACAGCAATTCTGGATGCCTCTCATTTTGGCTGCCCAAACTGAGACGCCTTAAAGGTGTCTGCAAAATCCAGTCCCTTTATGGTGTTTCAAGCTGGATATCCACAAAAACAAGGTATCCAGAACCATCAGTCACTTGAGAAAACACAGCCGAAGAGTGGAGCTTGCAAAAGCACGTAAGTGGCTCAGAAGCACAAGTAGTTCCATTGACTTTCAAGGGGCTCTGTGCTCCTAAGTAACTCAGTTTTGAAAATGTAGTCCTAAATTTTAGACCTTCTAGTCCAGTAAAGACTCAATTACAATGATAATTTTCAATAACAGCAAACAATATAGGCTTCTGCCCTACCTTTGTGTGCAAAACACAAATCCACTCCTTGCAAGGACTTTGGCACTGTGAGACTAAAGACACCTGACGTTCTGGATCTTCCTTTAGGGATTGAAGATCAAATCCCGTAAGAATTGTGATGTGAGGGAAATTAATCCACAAAGCCTGTTGTTGGAATAATTTTACAAGTCAGAAGTGCATTTACTTTTGGAGACAGTGAAGGAGCATGTAGCCATACAGTCTGTCTCCAGGGTTGATATTCTTTCATTTTATTCAGATATATAATAGATCAGTTAAACACTCCATTGTACATGTGTTACAACCAAGCTTTACAAAATCTGTCAAATTACAATCCTTGGAAAGCACGCCAGCCAAACAACTGTAACAGGCAATTTGAGAAGATACTCCCCAGGAATTAAAATTTTGTAAACATACATTTCAGCTAATTGCATTCTTGTTCTCGGTACACTGAAGGCACCATTTAGCCAAAGCATTTGTCAACAGAGTTTAGTTCCTTTATTTTAATGAACACTGAGCCTGTGTCAGGCTCAACTGGTATATGGTCAGAATCAATGTGCAATGCTAATGGAGAAAGGATGTCTAATATCATTTCAAATTACAACCAAGTCTATTTGGCAAAACTATTTAAATGTTTTGCACAGAGAGACAAGTTTGAAAGAATTTCCATGGGAAGAAAGGATTCTTAAATGGTCACATAGATCAGAGAATTAAATCTGCACGATTAATTACAACTAGCATTACCAAACCTGCAGTTGGAAGTGGTCATTTTGCCAATAAATTATATCATTAGTAACATCAACACAGTACTGCTGTGGTCATGAACCACCTCGCTTTTTAAAAGCAATATGGCTTCCCCTAGGACAAGGCCAGCTGCAATTGAGAACAGAACCTCACACTCCCAATGCACTCAGAGTCAAAACTTCACTTCAGGAGGATTGGCCCCTTATTTGCAGTTCCATTTCCCCACTCAGGTGGATTATCCATTACACGAAATCCTTACATCAAGAATGGGTGCGTTTCTAAAATGCATGTTCCAGCCCAGCTCCAAGTTAGCAGGCCAGATGCAGAAATGACTGGTAGAATTCTCTGGCTGCTGCAATGCTAGAGGTCACTAGATGATCATAATGCTTCCTTAAATCTATTAAGTCACAGGAAGAAAAGCATCTTAGTTTTCAAACTTTCACACATCTAAGCTGAATCACATGGGGGTAACGTTCTACTTAAAGCGATGGCAGTGACTGGGAAAAAGCAGAAAGGACTGCATTTGGTGGGAAAACTGCTCTGCTTACTAACCGTCTTCTGATTACAGTAGTTATGGATGTTCCAGTTAAGGTAATTTCCCAGGGAACTATCTGTAGAGTCCATGTACTGTGCACTTTGGGGATTTCAGAGAAACGAGGCGAGAGGTTGAAATTTTCTAAAATATATTGGTCTTCATCTGCTGTGAGAAAAATACATTAAAAAATGCATAGTGTTTTAGAGTAACCTTGTTCTATTGCTTTCCAGTGATTAGAATCATAGAATCTCAGGGTTGGAAGGGACCTCAGGAGGTCATCTAGTCCAACCCGCTGCTCAAAGCAGGACATCCATTAGACATCCAACATCCATTGGATATTACACATCCATTAGGATATGGCTAACCTCTTTGAGGAGTTAAGTTATTCCTTCCAAAAGTTCCTGCTGTACAGTCAGTTCTGACTAGAAACTCAAAATGTTGTTTAAGGCACTAAGCAGCACCCAGGCAGCTCACGTTTTCCTCATTGCACTGGCAGCTACTGTTCCAAATGCTAAAGTTATCTTCATGCAGATTTCAAAAGGCCAGTGTTTATGCATGTAGATTCTGAAGGGCATTTGCTGGATGGGTGACACACACTGACTGCAAGCACATATCCAGGAATGGAATGAGCAGGAAAGACTGCCTGAATAATTGATATGCTTTTACTCTGCCCGATGGCCCAGTTATTACATTGTTCACTCTCTTCAACTGCCTGTGGTTTCTAAATTAATTAGAAATCTTAATGTCATGGCCAACCAGTTAAAAAAGGCACTGAATACAAAATGAGATGGGAGTGGTATTAATGTCCTTGAGCCCTGGAAACTCTTGCTTCGGTGTGGTCATGGAGAGAATAAAACATAGCTGGTTTTCTGGAATTCAGTATCTCCGAGTAATCCTGGTTTCTGATACTAACAGCAAAATTGAGTTTATAAGGGACCCTTATAGCAAATGTATGAAGCCTCAAGAGTAAGGCCAGGTCTACACTGGGGAGGAGAGGGAGTCGACCTAAGATACACCTACTTCAGCAACACGAATAGCATAGATGAAGTCAACGTATCTTAGGTTGACTTACTTGGGCATCCTCACAGTGGCACATCTACTGCTGCCGCTCCCCAGTCGACTCCGCTTCCACCTCTTGTGGCAGTGGAGTTCCGGAGTCGATGGGGAGAGCACTCGGGGATCGATTTGGCAATCCCCAAAGATCAATCATTACCCGCCGATCCAGCAGGTAGTGTAGACTTACCCTAAGACTCCTAATTTATCTGGGTGGGCCCATCATGACAGCTGCAGAAACATTACCCTGGGAGAACTCGCGCACAGCAGTTGGGATTTGCTCAACGTGATGGAGACCAATGTAAATATACAAAACAGATTTCTACCAGAGCTGCCGATATCTAGTACCATATTGCACAAAATGTAAAAAACCCTGTAGTTACTGTATGCACAGCTGACCTACGCCTATAATTTATCCAGGCGAATGACTAGCTAGGAATCCTTCTACAGCTAAAATGACTGCTCACTACTGATTGCCTGATCTCAGAGAGAATGAGTGGTAGGCTAATAAATATTACATATTCATCACATAGAAAATATGACAATAAATACCAATTATTATTTGTTTGCACCATGCATAGCCCTATTTTCTTACAATACTGCACTGCTCCTGCTTAAATTCTAAATCAACAGTGTCTAGGGCACTTCAAAACACCAATGGGAATAATTCAGATGTTTGAGGATCTACAGTCACATTAAAAAATAAAAAAAATTCCAAGTCCTTGGAAAGCATTTAGCCATGCTGTATTTTTGGGGCATTTTTTAGTTTCTTATTTATCTGAAAACAGCAATCGAGTTTAAAGTCTGATTTACAACAACTGTAAGCATTCCAAAAACATAATAAATACAAATTAATGGTTTCACTGAAATTATTTGCAATTTCTCAGCTAAGTTAGGGACTAATATTTCACTTTCCTATAAAAGAGCACCACGTAATCAAAATGTCAACTAAAATACAATAGTGCAGCATAATCTTTCGCTTTGCCAACTTACAGCATGTTATTGTAACCTGCAGGATATCTAGAATATAATTCTACAGGAGCCATTAATACCTTTCTATTGTTCCCCCCTTTTTTTTTAATTCAGGGACTCATGCAATTTTAGAAAAATCAGATTGTGATTCTCCCTTTTTGACATGCATAATACAGCATGCACTTAACAATGAGTGTTCCAATCCTAATAGACAACTATCCCCAATTACCATTTACAGATAACTTGTCTCCATATTATTTCAGGTGGAGAGGAAAAAGCAAGCTAGGCTGGATGACAGGGAGATCTCAAAGACAGAAGTTCTCATGGAGCTTTAAACAGCATTATAATTCCTAATGCAATTACTTGCTAAAAGAGTTTCACCCATCATCATTAGCAAGGCAATTGTAAGAGCAGAAACTACAGAGGGTGATACTTCTGTAAAAAGACCAATACAGTTATATTTAAACACCTTTTGGAGGCTAAACATTGGGTCCATACATTTTCCCTGTATGTTTTCTTGCTGGGTATATATTTGGTATTAAACTGAAAGCACAGTACAGCACTGTAAAAGCCAATCACGGGATCTGAAGCAGCCGTATATTTCGTGGACTCAGATTTCAGATGATCATGATGGTCACTTCTGGCCTTAGACTGACCTCCTGCACATTGCAGGCCACAGAACCCCACCCAACCACCCCCATAATAGAACCCTAATCTTTGGCTGAGTTACTCTAGAGTTGTCCTCTAATCATGATTTAAAGACTTAAAGCTACAGACAATCCACTATTTACTCTAGTTTAAATCTGCAAACAACCTGTGACCCATGCTGCAGAGGGAGGCAACTCCCCACCCCAAGGTCTCAGTCAATCTGACCTGGGAAAAAATTCCATTCTGATCCAAATATGGTGATCAGGTGGATCCTGGGTGCAAGCCCCACCAGCAAGACACATGAGAAAGAATTAGCTATAGTAATTCGGAATCCTCCCCATCTAGTGTCCCCACCATATAACTTGTCCCCACCAGCTGTTGGAAATATTTGCTAGCAGTCACGGATGGGTCACATGCCATTGCAGCAGGTTTCAGAGTAGCAGCCGTGTTAGTCTGTGTCCACAAAAAGAAGGAGGAGTACTTGTGGCACCTTAGAGACTAAAATGTATTTGGGCATAAGCTTTCACAGGCTACAGCCTACTTCATCAGATGCATTAGCTGTAGCCCACAAAAGCTTATGCTCAAATAAATGTGTTATTCTCTAAGGTGCCATAAGTACTCCTCGTTCTTATGGCAGTGTAGGCAGTTTCATCATACTACCCCCTCCATGAATTTATCAAGCTCAGTCTTGAGGCCAGTTAGGTTGTTTGCCCCCACTTCTTCTCTTGGAAGGCTCTTCCAAACCTTCATCTAATTTCAATCCTAAACTTGTTGATGCCCAGGGACATTGGTCCCTAGTTTAAATAACTCATTTCCCTCCCTGGTATTTATCCCTCTGGTGTATGTATAGAGAACAATCATATCTCCCCTCAACCTTCATTTGGTTAGGATAAACTAGCCAAAGTCTTTGAGTTTTCTCTCTTAAGGGAGGTTTCCCATTTCTCTGATCATCCTAGTAGCTCTTCTTCGAACCTGTTCTAGTTTGAATTCCAATTTGAGACCAAAACTGCACACAGTATTCTAGATCAGTGGTTCCCAAAGTGGGCGATACCACCCCCTGGTGGGCGCTGGAATGATTCAGGGGGGCGATAGTAGCCTCAGGTGCAATCAGGGGGGCGTTGAATAAAAATAGGGGGCGGTGAAAGAATAAAGAAAGAGGAGAAAATAAGAAAATTTTGAAAAACCGTTCGTACATGTTTCATCTGTTGTGTAACATAGGAAGTCGTAGTGATTAGGTACTTTATTTCCAAATTGGGGGGCGTTGAATAAAATTATTAGCAAATTAATTAACTAAAAAAAGAAGCCAACTGCAAATAACTAATCGTGGTGATTTAAGAATGCTGCTGACAAAGATAGAGCCGAATATTAACAAATTGATAGCAGCGCACCAGGTTCATCCTTCTCATTAGAATTATTTTTAATGTTGTTTGTGATTTTTATTTAAATATTATCCTTTGTTATCGTAATTTTCGGTGTGTAATGCGAATGTTACTATGGTCGATTTCAATAAATAATTTTATAATTTTAAGCTTCAACATGTCTTATTTGCAACATCTTTTCTTACTATGTTGTAGGACGTAGGTAGAAATATAGATACATAAAATAATGCAAATTTGTCACTGCATCTTTCTGTTTGTTCACTTAAAGAAGGTAGATTTTCAGAGGGGGCGCTGAGTAATTTTTTATCTGAAAAAGGGGCGATAGGCCAAATAAGTTTGGGAACCTCTGTTCTAGATGATGTCTCATTCTTGTATAATGGTACTAACACTTCCTTGTCTCTACTATAAATTCCTTGCCTGATACATCCAAGGATTGCATTAGCCTGTTTCACAGCCATATCACATTGCCAGCTCATAGTCATCCTGTGATCAACCAATACACCCACGTCCTTCTCTTCCTCTGTCACTTCCAGTTGATACACCCCCAGCTTCTGGCAAAAAATTCTTCTGGTTAGCCATTACATGGATGACCTTGCACTGTTAAATGTCATCCCATTTCTCTTCTCCAGTTTTCAAGGTCGTCAAGATCTTGTATAGAATCAGAGAGGTAGCCGTGTTAGTCTGGAATAGCAGAGGTAACAAAGAGTCCTGTGGCACCTTAAAGACTAACTATAAAGTATAGAAGCATAAGCTTTCGTGGGCTAATACCCACTTCGTCGGATGCGCCCACGAAAGCTTATGCTTCTATACTTTATAGTTAGTCTTTAAGGTGCCACAGGACTCTTTGTTAAGATCTTGTATGACATTTCAGTCCTACATATTGTTAACACCTCCCAACTTAGTGTCATTACAGACTTTATTAGCACACCCCCACTTATTGTGGAAAAGTCAGTAATGGAAATGTTAAATAAGACTGGCCCCAAGACTGATCCCTGAGGAACTCCATTAGTAACCTCCCTTCAGCCCGACAGTTCACCTTTCAGTATGACCCGTTGTAGTCTCCCCTTTAACCACGTCCTTATGCACCTTTCAATTCCGATATTAATCCTCACCTTCTAAAGTAGCTAATAATTTCTTATGTGGAAATGTATCAAAATGCCTTATTGAAATCCAGGCAGATTAGATCTACTGCATTTCTACTGTCTAAAAAAAAATAATCAGTTATTCTTCTCAAAGAAAGATGAGGAAGAGGTCAAACAAACAGGTCTGTAGTTTCAAAGATTACTTTTTTGCCTTTTCTTAAAAATAGGTACTATATTAGTAATTCTCCAGTCATAGGATATGACTCCTGAGTTTATGGATTCATTAAAAATTCTTGCTATTGGGCTTGCAAGTTCATATGCTGGTTCCTTTAATATTTTTGGATGAAGATTATCCATCTCCCCCAATCTGGTCCCCTTTTGTGCTTCAATTTGACTTCCACGTCAGATTTGGTAATTTCCATATCCTCATTTCCATCAGCCATCCTGTCACTACCTCCACCTTCTTCATCACCCATATTAAAAACTGAGACAAAGTATTCATTTAAGTCTTGGGCCATGCCTACAATATCTTTACTCTCCACACCATCCTCAGTGTTTAGCAGTCCCACTTCTTTCCTTGTTTTCTCTTTATTCATATGGCTGTAGAACCTTTTACTATTGATTTTAAATTCCTTTGAAAGGTCCAGCTTTGCCTGGCTTTTGGCAGTTCTCACTTTCCCCTACACTTTCTGACCTCCAAGAGGTATCTTCCTTGCTGATCCATCCCAGCTTCCATTTCTACTTTCTCTTAATAACCTCTTTGAGATGCTGCGATGGAATACCCCCAGTGGTCAAACACCCCAAAGCCCTTACATGATAAATTCATGGATGGGTAAGCCCTTTTCATGGCTACATATAAACATGAAAAATAAAAGGTTCTTCACACATTTAACCCGTGGAACTCCTTGCCTGAGGAGGTTGTGAAGACTATAACAGGATTTAAGAGAACTAGATAAATTCATGGATGGGTAAGGAATGGTGTCCCTAGTCTGTTTGTCAGAGGGTAGAAATAGATGGCAGGAAAGAGATCACTTGATCATTACCTGTTAGGTTCACTCCCTCTGGGGCACCTAGAGTGACCAGATGTCCTGATTTTATAGGAACAGTTCCGATTTGGGTGTTTTTTCCTTATATAGGCTCCTATTACCCCCCACTCACTGTCCCGATTTTTCACATTTGCTGTCTGGTCACTAGGGGCACCTGGCATTGTCCACTTTCGGTAGACAGAATACTGGACTGGATGGACTTTGGTCTGAACTAGTATGGCCGTTCTTATGTATTCCCCACCCTGCAGTATCCCCACACAGTTCTCCAGTCCATAGTTTCCACCTGCATCTCCAGACCTCGGATCTTTTCTTCCGTAAGTTCTATCAGTCAACACTTCATACAAACAAGCAAAGCTCTTTTCGGGTCCCTACTCCAGGATAATGTTCATCCCACAGCTTATACATCCGGCTATTGTCATGGTCTCTTCCATTCCTTGGGTCATAACCACTGCTGCCTCTGTATCTGTCATAGTTTTCCCGCCTAAACTCCTGGCAAGAGAAAAACCAACCCACACACAAAACAAAACCACAACACCACACACCCCCTTCCCCAACTCCCCTTACAAACTCCCTCTCAAATGCTCCTGTGTTCAGCTCTGTTTGCTGGCTGGCTTCTTTATGGGTCCCCTAATCAAGGAAGCCCCACCCACTATTCAGGGCTCTGCTGTGATCAAAGGCCCACTTCTCTCACAGTGCACTGCCCTCTACCCACCTTGCCTGATGAATGAGGAGCTAGATCTAATTCCAGACAAGAAATATATACATTTCTAAAGCATGCACATGCCTACGCAACAAGAGATATCCTCGTAAAATTGTAGTCTATTTATTTTTGCTGTCTTTGTTTATTCCTCACCAGTGACGTGCATTGTGCTAATTTATCAAAGAGGCAGCAATGTAGATGGAGAGAATTTAAATCATCACTCCTCGGCATTTTTCAAAAGAGAGCAGTGAAATAATGTCTCATAAGAATCCCTTAAATGTTTCTGCAGCCTCTTTCCTGATCGTCATGTAATTTCCTCTTCTTCAGCTCTTTGCATTTTGGTTACATTTTCTGGCAGGTTCATTCTTAAACTTTGTTTATTTATATGAAAAGCATCCCACACATACAATCTATGTATTTCCTCTCACTTTAAACTCTGTGGCATCTCTGATTTCTCCCCACTTTGAAACTAAAATTTGATGACTGAGTTTAAGAACCTATGTGAAAGACTGGGCAGCAACACAGTATAAATCCAATCGGATTACCAGACTATACTAATGCATCATCCCCTTCATACGCACATGCTGTCAGAATGTTCTATGCACCTTGGCATATAATACATACTTCCAAATTTTGGGACCCATTCTCTCCCCTACATCCCGGCTCAGGGAAGTCTGCACCCCTGGTTCCAGGCTTTGGAATCACAAGAGGGAGGAGTGCCTTCCCCACGCAATGGAAACCAGCCACGGGCGAATTGAGCTCTGCAGAGCTCACACAGGTAAGGTGAAGAAGCCAATCAGGTGAGGAAAGCCTCCCTACCTTGCAGAGCAGCTTGTCAAAGAAACTAGAGGTTGAGACTAGCGTAACGTACATGGTGTCCCCTTCTGCTCTTTGCAATCCCTTCAGTCGGGAGCTGCCCTGAGCAGCATGGCTCATGCAAGTGCGATGACCACCATTTTGTTGGATGCCCCAGACTGAACCTGAGACCTCCACACTTGTCCAAAGCTCTACAAGTGTATTAATTAGCTATTTCAGGTGAACAAAGCCAAAGAAGATGATTGTGCAGCCTTTTTCATTGGTGCGTACGAGCAACTTTTTTTCTCTTTCACCTCTTTAACCCATATGCATACAGCATCATTTCACAGTGTGATAGCCTGAATCTTTTTATTTCATCAACATCTTGTTCTGTTACTTTTATTCCCATATTGCTCTTATGGAAAGGAGCAATGGAAAGAAATAGCACTGTGCCTATGAAATGAAATTATCTAATCCCATAAGCAATGACAGTATTGCTATAGATTTGCACGGTGTGACACATTGTACAGTTATCTATACCAGTACTTCAAATATTTTGCAACAGTTAAACAAGGCTAGACTCTATGAACTAATAATTACCTTATCTTGTTCTTCAGTTGCTAAAAATCCATACGCTATTTTTTTTGCAAATTACTGAAATCAGCATTTCTGGAAGAAAAAAAAAGAAGAAAAATTAGGCTCATTTACACTTGCCTCTGAAAAGGCATTACCCAGCTATGAAAATGTTTTTTCTGATACATGTTCACAACATTCAGCCATGAGCAGTCTGTTTCCGGGATATATAGATCTGGTTTATTAAGGACTATATAAATATATAATATGACTATTTACATAGCGTAGCTTTTTTACAGGAAAGCAACAATGGTCCATACCTCTCCCAGATTAAAGAAAATACTGACAGCTCCCAATGCCAATTAGAAAGAAAAGAGCAGAAAAGAACATTGGCAAAGAGGGGGTTATGTACTTATGATACATATCAGAAACATTTTTGTATTTATTCAATTCTAAGGTGCAAGCCTGCTTCCATTTTATATCAACTATTCCATTCAAGAGGTGCAGGAACAACTTCTTATGCCTTAGTTTTCTTTCCAAATTTATTTACACATCTATTACATTTCTCTAACATACAGAGGAGGGGACAGTCACTTATTTCATTTGTGAGTCACATATTAAAATGACAAAAAGAAATTAAAAGCCGATAAGTCCCAGTAAGATGGAATCCAGTATTAATGAAGTCCAGTCATTGTCAGGGAATCAACTAAAGCAGCAGTTCTCTAAATCTTTCATAACATGGACTATTTCATTGGAAAAAGATTTCTTCTGAGTCATCTCCTCTACCAGATTTGCAATTCTCTATGTGCTTATCAAGAAATTTCATTCTACACTCTGTTGGATCTTCAAACCGGAGGTGATCAAAGCAGAGGTGTATTAAGGTTACCTGAGGCCCTGACCCAGAGCCAGACCGGGGGGGGGGGCGGCCCTCCGCACCATTCCACCTGTGGTTCTGCCCCCTCTGCATGTGACCCTGCTCACTGCTCCTTCCCCAGAGCCCCGCCCCAGTTCTGCCCAGGGTTCCCACAACCCCCCACTGCAGCCCCGAGACCAGAGGAGCTCTGTCCCCCCACCACAGCGGGCGTGACAGTTCCCCAGCACTGAGGCTGTGGTAGGTAGAGAAAGCTCCTCCAGTCCCAGGGCCAAAGCGGAGATCCTAGAGCTGGGGCTTCCCCTGTCACCCACAAGCTTCTGCCAGGAACAGGGTTGAGGGGCGCTGGTGGCTCTCCCTGTGTCCAGCTGGCTTCTGCCAGGGTCAGGGGCAATGGGGGGCTTCCCACACCCAGTGGTGGGGAGCGCAGTTGGGTGCATGGAGGTTTCCCCTGCTCAACCAACAGGAAGCGGAGTCGGGGGAACAGGGGTTCTCCTCACTGCCACTATCCGGATTCTGGGTCAGGGCACGAGTGCATCCCCAGCCAACTCGGGACTCTGGGGCGGCCCAGTTGCCCATGGTCCCTGGGCACAGGCCCCGTAGCTAATCCACCACTGGGTCCAAGGACCATGGGTTCAAAACTATCAACCTATAGTGGAACTCTGGCCCCTGAGTCAAGATTTCACCACTGGAGTGAGATATATCCAGGAACTAGAGGCCCTTTTCCTTTGAAATGATGCCCAATAAGCCTTATTCTGAATAGTGTGTGACAGGGTCGGGCCAGAAGGCTACAGGAGAGGGACAGAAGGCAGATATATTAGCCCCAGATTAAGCAAGTCCCTTTTCCCTGAGTAAAACAACAGGGGCAGTTGCAGAACAATCAGGAACTCGCTGGAACCAATTAAGGCAGGCAAGCTAATTAGGATACCTGGAGCCAGTTAAGCAGCTGCTAGAAGCAATTAGGACAGGCAGGCTAATCAGGGCCTGATTTAAAAAGGACCTTACTTCAGTCAGTGAGGGGCATGTACAGTCTATAGTATAGGTCATGGCTCATGGCGGACAGGGCACATTTCCTTGTAGGCTGATGTACTGTTGCAGATGAGCCCTTACTTCACTTTTTTCTCACCCAGGGTTTCACCAAGTCCAGACAGATCACTAAAGAACTCTCCTTCATGGTTGGCCTCATTTCATAGCGAAAAAGCCAACACAGAACATGAACCAAGCCTTCGCCTCAGCATCTCAGCTGGGTGACCAGGTTGATCTTAGCCCATATGTTCTGTACCTGAGTCCAGTGCTCACTTCTAACCAGGCTCTTCCCTGGGGAGTCTCTCGGTACTGCTCTCTGCCTCGGCTGGTAGGCCTCTTGCCTCTACCAGAGTAGGATCCTTGTCAGGGATCTAGAGAGGTTCATCCCCTGTGACTGCTCCAAGGACAGCTGATGATCCTTGCCAGGCTAGGTTTCCAGTCAGTGACCGAGAGACCCATGGCTGAGACCAGACCCTCTTGGATACAGGGATAGATTTACGACCCCCTTGGCACAGCATCTTCAGTACCTCCCCTCCCCCGACCCCCCGCCTACAGCTCTCCTTCATGTTGCATGCAGCTTTAGAGAGGTAAGGCATGTGCCTACTGCGCCTTAGTGGAAATCCGGCCCTGCTTAGATATCTGCCAACTGCTGCACCCCATTTAGGAGGCTCTCATCTTAGATGCTCCCCATTCTTTGGGATTCCTCAGAGAGCTCACCCTCTAGGCTTCCAGCTCAGCCCTCTGGCTCAGGCCTGTCCTGGGAGCTCCTCTCCACAGGAGTACCCCGCCTCCCTTAGGAGTTCCCCCCTAACTGAGCTTGGGGAACCTTTTACCTTTTACTAATCAGCCACCTGGGACAGTCAGTTACCCCCAGATGGGGCCTTTGTAAGACAGTCACGGGCAGACTGAGCCCTAACACCCCATCAAGGGCAGCTGCCCCATTACATTAACCTTCAAGTTGCTGGGTGTTTTTAAGTTTGTCCCTAGCATACAAGTACGCATGAACAGGAACAATGAATGTGAACTTGTATAAGGGGTCTGATTCTACAGTCTTTATTCAGCAAAGAGTCAACAAGAGAATTTTAGCCAACAAGAAAGAATTGTGTACTTGGGCTCAAGGTAAGGTTAGCTGTCATTTTACCCTGCCCATGAAAGGACCAGATGCTAACTGCTTCCAGTCTTAGAATTTGATTCAAAGTGGATGATTTTGAGAAGGAAATACGGTTTTACAAGTGCAGAATAGACTCTGCAACGCCTCAGGAGGAACATCCAACTTGCTTTTATTTCTAGAAAAAGTGTGATTTGGTTGGACTATGGCAGTTATATATTATAGCAGCCACTACACTATGCTTCAAAAAAAACACTGGAGAATGACTTTTATCTGACAGCAGCACTATGTGGCAGAAACAATAGTTTGCCATAATAGTCTCAAGAAGTTAATATTAGTTTGCCTCCCAATTACCTGGCAACAATTTTTCCAATAAAATTCAAACAACAGGCTTTTAATTTCATTTACAACACCCTTGATTTCAAATTTCCCTGCATATAAAAATGTACGGGTAGCACAATGCACAGTGGTTTATTGCTCTGTTGTGTCAGTTTCCCATTCAGCGCATGTTTCCCTTCGCCCTCATGCATCTTCTTTTATAAGACTTGAGCGCTGGCTACAGAATATTCTTCCCCACAAATTCCAGAGGCATACCCCTGAGCTGGCCTTTGCACGGTATTGAGGTGCTGATTTCAAATGTAGTTTGGGGATTCCTTTTGTTATTTTAATCACAAAAGGAACCAACAAAATGGATGTGTGCCGGACAGACTTTGCAAAGTATTTGTCAGGGCAGAGGAGCTGTTTGGATTCAGAGTCATCTGATGCCCTAAGTCATGGAAAGTCCGTGGTATCTCATCCTGTTCTCCCCAGGACAGTTTAAATATAGCGGGTGGAGTTTTAATGCTGACTCTCATTAACATTAAGAAGAGTTACAGTTAATTCCCCACACGGACCGCGAGTTCCCTCTCACCCCATCCCACTCAAGCTAACCACTCCCCAGGTCTTAGTCCCCACCCTCCACACTTGTTCAGTGTGTTCTCAGCAACCATTTGTTGTTTCTAACTCAGTTATTTGCAGCCCGACAACAGATTACAGGTGCCCCTTAGAACTCTGACAAGCGGCATCACCCAGGACTCTATGATGACGTGGGGAATCTTGTCTCTCTCACTGGACTATAAGGTGGGTAGAAAGCTGGCTAGATCATCGGACTCAACGGGTACTGATCAATCGCTCCATGTCTAGTTGGCAGCCAGTATCAAGTGGAGTGCTTCAAGGGTCGGTTTTGTTCAATATCTTCATTAATGATCTGGAGGATGCATAGATTGCACCCTCAGCAAGTTTACAGATGACACTGAACTGGGAGGAGTGGTAAATATGTTGGAGGGTAGGGATAGGATACAAAGGGACCTAGACAAATTAGAGGACTGGGCCAAAAGAAATCTGATGAGGTTCAACAAGGACAAATGCAGAGTCCTGCACTTAGGATGGATGAATCCCATGCATTGCTACAGACTAGGGACCGAATGGCTAGGCAGCAGTTCTGCAAAAAAGGACCTATGGGTTACAGTGGATGAGAAGCTGGATGAGAGTCAACAGTGTGCCCCTGTCGTCAAGAAGGGTAACAACATTTTGGGCTGTACAGGTAGGACCATTGCCAGCAGATCGAGGGACGTGATCATTCCCCTGTATTCGCCATTGGTGAGGCCTCATCTGGAGTACTGTGTCCAGTTTTGGGCCCCACACTACAAGAAGGAGGTGGGCAACAAAAACAATTAGGAGGCTGGAGTACATGACTTATGAGGAGAGGCTGAGGGAACTGGGATTGTTTAGTCTGCAGAAGAGTGAGGGGGGGATTTGATAGCTGCTTTCAACTACCTGAAAAGGGGTTCCAAAGAGGATGGATCTAGACTGTTCTCAGTGGCAACAGATGACAGAATAAGGAGCAATGGTCTCAAGTTGCAGTGGGGGAGGTTTAGGCTGGATATTAGGAAAAACTTTTTTTCACTGGGAGGGTGGTGAAGCACTGGAATGGGTTCCCTAGGGAGGTGGTAGAATCACCTTCCTTAGAGGTTTTTAAGGTGAGTCCTGGCTCGGATGATTTAGTTGGGGGTTGGTCCTACTTTGAGAAGGGGGTTGGACTAGATAACTTCATCCCACATCGCATGGCAGGGAAACAATCCAGATCATCTACACTCAGGCCACAACTGCAAAGGTTACTGCTAAATGGATGGCACATCTGCATCAACGCAGTCAAGTCCTGCTACTTGTCCTCTAAAGGTTCATGGCTTCATATCCTCTGCTACTGGGACTAATGCATTTGTGTAAACAGAGCAAGGACGCCACTCGGCATCTACATGTGCCAAGATGAAGACAATTATCTAAAACTATTGTGGCTTCCTGACTGTCACACCACCCCAGATGATATTATTAGAGGAAGCAATGATCAATGCCATCTACTCTACCAATTCAACAAGATATAGATGATGTAAGCATAGGTTGTTTTACTCCACCAATGCTGCAAAACAGAAGACTACTGAACATTCACACTAATGCTGGGAGACTCTCTGGCCAAAACTTCCAAAAGTGAGTCTCAATTTTGAGTGTCCAACTTCAGACACCTTAAAGATGCCAAGCACCCAGGGCCTTTAAGGGGCCTCAAATTAGACACCCCAAAAATCACGTCTCAAATTGAGGTTGTGAGTTTTGTAAATTAATAAGTGAACTCAAGGAATGAGGCGCATAAGGCTAATGTTCTACAAAATACATTTGGATCACTTATTTGGTGTGTGCAGTTTAGTTTTAACTGGTGAGATGTTACAGATATTTAGTGTTGGTCCTACATATGGTAGATTGCTTCCCACAACACAAAAACCACCGCCATTCTCACTAAGTCTCAGCAAAGAGAAACGAACAGCCACTCAATCCGAAGAACTCCTAGATCCGCGTCATGGCAAAAACCAAACATGTGATAGTGTAGGGAAGTTTCCATTGTCACTGCCTTGGTGCACCACTCCTGTGGATCATGATACGAACTTCAGCCTACTAAAACTACACTAACAACCATGTAACATGCTTTTCAAACACTAAATATTACCATCCTCCACTATGGAACTACTTCAGTGACTGCTATTAAAGTTAACAATGATTGGCAACATTACAGTAGCCCCTAGAAGCTTCAATGGAGATCAGAGCCCTTCTGGTCTCAAAGAAAACCTCAAGTTGCTTACAATCCAAATAGAAAAGATGTGCAAAAGGTGGGAGGGAAAATTAGTGCATGGAGAGGGGTTTGCACTTGCTAAAGCTCACACAACGTGTCTGCAGCAGCCTCAGGACTAAAACCCAGCTCTCCCATCTCCCAGTGCAGCTGCCTAGCCACTAGGTCATGCTGCCTCTCCAGTAATAAGCCGGTCAACTACTAGCCAACTTGATTTATCAAGTGAAAAGTGCAGCTCAAACAATTCATACTGTACCTAGCTCTCATATGCAGCAACACAAATGAAACATGGTTGACACAGTCACACCAAGCGTCAAATTTTCAAGAGTGCTCAGCTGCCACTCGTGAGGCTCAACTTACGCCAGAGCTCAGCTCCCATTTAGGTGGAACTAGCATGGCCCGACGTAAGGTGGGGGTAGGGCCACAGATGTCCTCAATTTAGCTCTGCCAATACAAGCTGGGTCAAACATTAAGACAGGATGCTGTGCTGGCATCAGCAAGTCTACTTCTCACGTTTCTTATGCATGAATTTGTGCAACACTCCCGTAAAGAAAAAAAAACACTCTTCTCTCCACATGGACACTGCTACCCCTGCCCTTTGCTTTTATCTTCCAAAGGAATGGTTTTACACTTGCCGGGTACATTAGAGACACATCGATCTCGTTAGCTCTTTCTTCAATTGTCACTTTCCACAGAGAGGCTGATTGCTTGTACATTCTTCTAGACCTCGTGTTTACAACTTCTAAGAAATGGTCCAGATAGATATGCACAAATATCAAGGTAAATGGGCCATTTTATCTCATGCTCTTAAATTTTAATAGGATTATGTACTGTAAATCAACAGTAACATTTGCAAGTCAGAAACTTGAGTCCCTCATAAGTGATTTAGATTTAGATACTTAAAATATTAATATGTAACCAGTGATGTTACAAAGGGTTACAGTTCTAACTACCTTTCTCCTGGAAATCTAACACACTAATCTCAAAATAAATGTGATATATTTTCTGTAGATTACTAGCAAAGTCCTTCAAACACAGAGTTGCTGGAATTTTATTGAACTTCCTTCTATATAATTAATCTGAAAAGGAGAAAGAATTTCATGTTTTCCAAAGAAAGGATGGATAAAAGTAAAAGTTTGCAAAATGAATAAAGCTTTTCGCCTTTGCAAACAATGTTAACACATAAAATATTAATAGCAATGCTAAATTAATCTTCGGCAAGAATTAGAAGCAATTGGCTGTAGCTCATATTACGGACTACTTTGGTTTACCATTTAAAAAATGTTAGAGTCTACCACTATGCTTGTGTATCACAGTGCTGTACATTATCCTCTGTAACGTGGTGCATTACAGGAACACCAATCCTGCTCTCAATTAAATGAATAGTAAATTCCCATTAATTTCACCTGGAACAGACGCTGGCCCATAGTGGCCAGAAGAGGATTCAGTCTAGCAATCTAAATACAGCACAGACATAACAGATTAATTATTCGACGCAGACGGGTTGCTGGTTCTCATTTTAACACTTTTGCAGTGAAGAATGGAGCAGCTCATTTCCCTAACCCAAGGATAACTTGGTAGGTTTCCAAACAATTTCTTCTTCAGCAATTTTTGCTTTCTGTCTTTCTCTCTCTCCTCCTTGCTCTAATGCCTGATGATTTTCAAACTCACTCTGTGAATGTACTGCAAGCTTAGAACCTGCATGACACCTCCCTTTGGGCCCATTGCAGATCACATTTTGTTCTGCCAGAGTTAGAAGGAAATAGGTACAATTTCCACAGTTTAAGAAAATGACACATTTTTTAAAAGATCCAATTACAGGGCAGAATTTTCACTTCCGGTCCACACGGCAGTTTTTCTTCCCATAGCAAGACTCTTTGTTGCATATTATAAAGCACAGAAAGGCAATCAGAGAAAAAGACACACCATCCCTGTAAGCAGCTTAGATTCCAAAGTGAAATTCTGCCCTCTGAAAAATATATGCAGTTCACACTAACGTCAATGAGGCCAGAATTTCACCCTGGATTGACACCTACTGCAACCCATGAGGATTGTTCATAAATATAGGGGAGCAGAATTTGATCCACGGTTTGGAACTATGCAATATTTACAGCTAAGTTAACAGTGATTTCCCAGCAATATATTTTAACAGATCTTCTTCAAGCATGGGGTATTCTGTTGGCACAACACTCTCCAAACTCTTCTGCTTCGTGTAAATTCCTGGCAAAGTATTTAGGAGATAAAAATGATTAATCCTAATTAAAATGAAAATCAAGAAAATGATACAGTCTGTTGCCTCTACTTGATGACTCAAAAGCCTCTCTCCTTTCAATGTTAATTGTCTCTTTATACCAATGTGCAATACTCTAATACCCACAGAATAATGGTTTTGTATTTTTCAACACTTGCAATATTAAGGGCCAGATGTTAGAAAGTGCTCAGCATCCATCGAGGCACCTAAACAAGGGCTAGATTTGCTTAGGTGCCAAAACGCATGCTGAACACTTTCGAATATCTGACACTAAGGGCTCATTTGGGATCTTAAAACTACAGCGGATGGCAGGGAACAGCATAGAGGCATACACCATCCCAGAGAGTGCTGCTTTGGGCACTGCGCTTCACTCAATATACTGCCTTCAAAGGGGTCACTGTCTTCACATTAGGCAGAGACTGTCCTTGGGCTGCTCCTCCAAGTCAATATTGCGTTACATCTAGTAATTTTCTGCAAAAATGGTTTCCCTAGAGGCTGCATTTTGAAGTGCAGCAAGAAGGAATGTACCAACATCCATAGGCGGGAGAGCGTGTGACTGCATCTCAAAGGGAGATCTGTTCCAGTGACTCTGGGAAGCCGGACTGCATATGGCCAGCAATGAGGCAACGTGACCTGACCAGTGACCTCTGCCTTACTGTCCTCCACCTGAGAAAAACAAACCAAGCAACACCAAGAGTATCATCAGCAACACACACAACACACAGCAACGGTTCCCCTGAGAAACATCGACCTCTGCCTTACTGTCCTCCACCTGAGAAAAACAAACCAAGCAACACCAAGAGTATCATCAGCAACACACACAACACACAGCAACGGTTCCCCTGAGAAACATCGACCCTACAAAGCCAGCCAGCTGCAGCAGAGAGGCAGGAGGGACAGGAAGGAGAAGCTAATAAGCAAAACAAAGGTGGGCTGTCTCGCTCACAGTGCGGTGGAGAGGAAGCAGAGTAGGGTATGTCTCTACCAGGAGGCCAGCGGTAGGACAGGCCAGGTTGACTCTTAGGTGCAGCAAAAGCCAGTTTGGGAGGCAAGGCATTCTCTCAACGCAAAACAGGGAGCAGGCTATATCAAGCAAAGTGCCCCAAGGGTTGGTGCCGGGGACAATTTTGTTCAATATATTCATTAATGATCTGGAGGATGGCATGGACTGCATCCTCAGCTAGTTTGCAGATGACACTAAACTAGGAGGAGTGGTAGATAAACCGGAGGGATGGGATAGGATACAGAGGTACCTAGACAAATTAGAGGATTGGGCCAAAAGAAATCTGATGAGGTTCAACAAGGACAAGTGCAGAGACTTGCACTTAGGACGGACGAATTCCATGCACTGCTACAGGCTGGGGACTGACTCCAGTTCTGCAGAAAAAGGAGCAAGGGATGAGAAGCTGGATGAGTCAACAGTGTGCCCTTGTTGCCAAGTAGGACAATGGCATTTTGGGCTGTGTAAGTAGGAGCCTTGCCAGCAGATCGAGGGACGTGATCATTCCCCTTTATTTGACATTGGTGAGGCCTCATCTGGAGTACTGTGTCCAGTTTTGAGCCCCACTCTACAAGAAGGATGTGGACAAATGGGAAAGAGTCCAGCAGAGGACAACTAAATGATTAGGTGTCTGGAGCACATGACTTATGAGGAGAGGCTGAGGGAACTGGGATTGTTTAGTCTACAGAAGAGAGGACTGAGGGGAGATTTGATAGCTGCTTTCAACTACCTGAAAGGGGGTTCTAAAGAGGATGGATCTAGACTGTTCTCAGTGGTAGCAGATGACAGAACAAGGAGTAATGGTCTCAAGTTGCAGTGGGGAAGGTTTAGACTGAACATCAGGAAAACCTTTTTCACTAGGAGGGTGATGAAGCACTGGAATGTTTTACCTAGGGAGGTGGTGAAATCTCCTTCCTTAGAGGTTTTTAAGGTCCGGCTTGACGAAGCCCTGGCTGGGATGATTAAGTTGGGGATTGGTCCTGCTTTCAGCAGGAGGTTGGACTAGATACCTCCAGAGGTCCCTTCCAACCCTGATATACTATTATTCTAAGGTACAGGAGAGGCTGTTGTCTATGGATCAGTGCAGGACAGGGGAGAAGGGCAAGATTTACAGAGGTACATAGGCAGATTGGGTAGAACTTCTGCATGTAGCACTGCTTCCTGGCTGGTGTACCAACTAGTCCAACTTTGTCCCAAACCCATTAGAGGCAGCACAAGTATTAAAGGCAAAAAGATTGGCATTTCAAACTGATGATGTAAAATGTAAGTAGTGAAGTCTGGAAAGTGGAAAAAGGTCCATATTCCTTGTGGTGTCATTGGAATGGCAACACTCGAGGAGAGACAGTTAGCCAAGACTTCAGCACAGTCTCTATATTCATTTGCATTGTGTTGTCTATTCCGCATGAGTTGGAGAACATATGCAATTTCTTTTCACTGCAGAAGAAAGCCTTAACCCATTTCTTGCAACAAGGCTATCAAAGTACCACTGCATGGACATGTGGCACAGGTATTAAAGTTCTAGAGTAGGCATAATGACAGAAATGTAGGGCAGAGACCCTGGATTTAGTCTGTAAATGGAAACATGGAGGGAAGAATCTATCACCTGTCTCACTCCAGGGACTCTACTTATGATGGATAAGGGATCAATCTGGCTTGGTATCAGCCTCCTCCTCTGCGATCTACCACATTAAAAAGAAATCCAAATGCAAACCACATCCAGTCAGAACCTTTTGAATACATAACTGCTTAAAGGAAAGCTTGAACTAAGTTAAAGACAAACTGGATACAAGCCAGAATCTGCTATATTATTTGCTTAGACATCATTTATTATGGTTACATTTTATTATACAGTAGTAAAAAATTACAAGGCAACATCCTGTGTTATTTTCCACTGGGATAAATGATACAGATGGACTATTAAGTCTCAATACCAGAACCAGCATGCCAGACTACATTGCATTTGTGCCTTTATAATGTGTCAATGGAATTGACATTTATGCCTGTTGATGGCAAAGCTATTTATATTATAGACATTTAAATGTGCCATAAAATATGTAGCATGATGAAAATCTAGAATCCTCACAATTCCTACAAAGAACATTAAATCTACCACACAACACCAAAACAGAGACCTGTATCCTAAACTCCATTTCTTCATGCCTGCCTAGTGTTTTTTAAATGCTAATGTCCTCACAAAGATAATTACTACAAACACTGTATTGCACTTGTCCTTCAGTAAAAGTCATATTTATTTATTTATTTCAATGTTTGCTCTTTCGCACACACTGGGCATCTTTCTGATTTAGATCTCAAGCTATTACATCTTTGAGCCCAGCCTGTATTGGCAAAGGATGAACTGCGCAAACGAGGTGTCTCAAGGGTTAGGTAAAGGAAGAGCCCTGCCCGGTTTAATTGATGGTTCTAATTTAACCTTGCTTAGCAGTGTCCCGAAATTGTACTTTGGCAGCTGTTCAGTCACATGGGTAACTGAGACCACTAACATGAATTGCAAATACTGAGTTGCAACAGTGTTTCAGGACCAGGTCCCTAAAAATATTTAAGCACCTCACTGCTGTTGATTTTATTAGGAATAAGATGTCCAAATACCCTTGAGGTGATGGCCCTAAGTACCTAATTCCCATTGGCCCTTTTGAAAATTCTAACTTCGTTATACAGGATTTCAAATCACATGGAAGCACCCACACAACTGACATTGACGAACATCCTTCTTGGAAGAGTGAGCACCCAGGCCAATGACTGAATAACAAAGGCAGAACAGAAGCAATGCCTGGTCATGTTCAGAGGGCTGCTATCCAATGTTATTGACCAAAGAATCCACCCCTCAGTCCTGCCACCCCAGCACCTTTCAAAGGCATCAAGCTCACACCTACCATAGCAGGAAACTGGGTAGGCAGTGTGGAGGCACTGAGAAATATGCGGCCCGAGAGGATCACTTGTTCTAGTTAATATTTCCTAGATGGAATAAGGAAACGTTACCAACATGCAAACTCACATCTCAAAATAACTTTGAAATAAACCAGGCTCTGACATGGCCAGTGCTCCTCATCAGCCAGTGAAAGTGAAATCGCAATAAGAAAGAAATGCTGGTTTGTTCATGCCTCCCATCTTCAGGGATAAAACATCAGCAACTTGGGGGCAAAATGTACCTCCTGTGTTGCCCCATGACTGTTACAGTCCTGTTTGAGAGTCTAACCCAAAGTCCACTGATGTCAGTAGCTGTCTTTCCATTGACTTCCATAGGCATTTTATTAGGGCTATAAGTGCTGATATTCACTTAGCCCTGGTCTACACTTAGGGTTGACCTAAGATACGCAACTTCAGATACAAGAATAGCATAGCTGAAGTCGACATATCTTAGGTCGACTTACCTGGGTGTCCTCGCAGCGCAGGGTCGACTGCCGCTGCTCCCCCATTGACTCTGCTTCTGCCTCTCGTCTTGGTGGATTAGAGGAGTTGAAGGCAGAGCAATCGGGGATCAATTTATCGCTGCTATACTAGATGTGATAAATCGATCCCCGATAGATCGATCACTACTCGCCAATCCGGCGGATAGTGAAGACGTACCCTTAGAAGAGTGCCACCATGGTCCATTTCATCACGGTGGCATTAGCAGAGAAAGTCAGAAAGTGGTTAACTACACTTAATCAATGATTACCCACTGGTGACAAGGTTGCACTATATGAAAACTCATTTCCTAATTTATGTTTAACGCTGATTCTCTACATGGTATGCATCTCAGGATAGGTCTGTCATACTTTTTTATTATTAATGTGACACCAATATGCTTAACTGAAATTTATGCCACCTGAGCGGACTTCTGAAAATGTAGTTTATCATTAAAAATTAGCATCAAATGTGACTGAAATGTAAAATTATCTTGACCTTTTATTCCTCATGCTCTAGCAGTCACAATTCTGCCTTCATGTGAGCGGCCATGTTTGTGACATTAGCAAATTCAGCATTTACTGAGCCAGGGATACATAAATATCCTATTGAAGGACAGATTTTTCCCTTGCAATAGGCTGATTTATCACACACACACACTACAGAGATGTTCAGCTAACAAAATAAAAAAAAGTTGTTACATTTCAAAACAATGTAGCTTGGCCCGGATCTACCACCAGGTCCACATTTTCATGTGTGCCATGGCCACTCCCATTTTCATCTATTTATTTATTAACAGTCTTTGCATCCCCCATTAATGTATTTGCAATGTATTTAAGAAATCATGCAATCCTGAGATGATGGAGGGTCACCATGACAAGTGGAAAAGTAGGATTACTGGAAGCACATACATCTGACATTCTGCTCTATAGCATGGATTAAGGGTCTGGGGACTTTTAATAATTTCCAAGTGTTATGTGGAATTCAAACTTTTATGAAAAAACAACCATTTTCTATTTTTTGTGAAGATACCCTGACAATCACAACCCACAAAAATGCTGTATTCCTGAATTTGCAGATAGCCCGAAGAGAAACTCTAGGAAAGATACCCATTTCCCCATTCATCTGAACAGAATGGGAACTCTGAAATCTCCTGATAACAAAGCAATTATTAACATTAACTGTTTTAATTGTATCTGTAATAGGACTCAGGGCTCCAAAGCCAGTGTGGAGACACAAAGATTCTGTGCTGATAGCCCTGTGACTTCATGGATCCCCTGAAATCCCTGAAACTCTTGGGGAAACTGAGAGCTTTGGGGACCAGAACTCCTGCTTCTTCCATGCTGCTTGAAGAATTCAGAGGAAACTCAGTAAAGGAAGTTTAACACTGTTCAACTAACTGTCATCTGTTCCCCTGGGGTTTTCATGGGAGCAGGCAAACCCACAAGCTTTTGAAGCTGTGTAAAAATATATATAAATGTAAAGCCATTTAAAAGTCACTTTAGTTGTAAAAATTAAACCAGAGGAAACTATTGGAAATACTTCCCCTAGTGGGAATGTACATCGCACTAATATACAAGAGTAGTGAGCAATCATTTTATTCTGACCTGTGAATTATAAAAGAACATGGAAATACATTATATACACGTAAAGACATCTCTGGGTACAGGTGTGATGAAAGTCACTTAACTCATCCTGGATTTGATCACTTTTGTGATGTGATGTCATCAGAAGCCTTTTATTGTTCCCACCTGACCTCATTGTCACTCGCGACTATTTCACATTTGGAGACAATATACACCTTCAGGTCAGTGGCGCTACTATGGGTACCTGCATGGCCCCACAGTATGCCAACATTTTTATGGCTGACTTCGGAGACGAGAGCTAAGGAAGCGTTGTTCTAATGCTCCTACTTTACTTGCGCTACCTTGATGACATCATCATCTGGACCCCTGGGGAAAAAAACTTTGAGGAATTCCACCATAATATCAACAATTTCCATCCCACCATCAACCTCAGCCTGGACCAATCCACACAAGTGATTCACTTCCTGGACACTAAAGTGCTAATAAGAAATGGCCACATAAACATCACCCTGTACCGGAAACCTCTTGACCGCTATACTTACCTACATGCCTCCAGCTTCCATCCAGGACACACCACACGATCCATTGTCTACAGCTAAGCTCTAAGATACAACCACATTTGCTCCAATCCCACAGACAGAGACAAACACCTACAGGATCTCTATCAAGTATTCTTAAAACTACAATACCCACCTTCTGAAGTGAAAAAACAGATTGACAGAGCCGGAGTACCCAGAAGTCACCTACTACAGGACAGGCACAACAAAGGAAGTAACAGAATGCCACTAGCTGTCTCCTTCAGCCACCAACTAAAACCTCTCCAGCGCATCAAAGATCTACAACCTATCCCGAAGGACGATCCCTCACTCTCAGAGATCTTGGGAGACACGCCAGTCCTCATTTACAGACAGCCGCCCAACCTGAACCAAATATTCCCCAGCAACCATACACCACACACCGAAAACACTAACCCAGGAGCCTATCCTTGTAACAAAGCTCAGTGCCAACTCTGTCCACATGTCTATTCAAGTGACACCATCATAGAACCTAATCACATCAGCCACGCCATCAGGGGCTCATTCAGCTGCACATCTACCAATGTGATATATGCCATGTGCCAGCAATGCCCCTCTGCCATGTACTTTGGCCAAACCAGACAGTTTCTACGCAAAAGAATAAATGGACACAAATCTGACATCAGGAATCATAACACTCAAAAACCAGTAGGAGAACACTTCAATCTGTCTGGTCACTCAGTAACAGACTTAAAAGTGGCAATTCTTCAACAGAAAAATGTCAAAAACAGACTCCAACGAGAAACTGCTGAACTGGAATTAATTTGCAAACTGGATACTATTAAATCAGGCTTGAATAAAGACTGGGGGTGGCTGGGTCATTATATAAATTGAATCTATTTCCCCATGTTAAGTATTCCCCTACTGTTACTCTCACCTTCTTGCCAACAGCTTGAAATGGACCATCCTGATTATCACCACAAAAGTTTTTCTTATGCTGCTAATAATAGCTCACCTTAATTGATTAAGTCACTTAAAGTTGGTATGGCAACCTTCACCTTTCTCTGTGTTCTCTGTGTATATATCTTCCTACTGTATGTTCCACTCTATGCATTTGATGAAGTGGGTTCTAGCCCATGAAAGCTTATGCCCAAATAAATTGGTTAGTCTCTAAGGTGCCACAAGTACTCCTCCTTCTTCTTAAATTGTTGTGTGGGTTATTTCTTTATTTCTACTGCAATGTGATGGACTGCAGCACCATAAGATAAATTGCATTCAGTTTGCATATTTGACCTCCTCACTTGAACTCTGCCTGCTAATCCATCTCAGCTGGCACTATTTCTAACACACCATATGTCCGAGTAACTTTCAAACAGCTGTAGCTTTTGGATACATCTTTTTTCAACAAAAATATTTTCTCCACCCCTCCCCCAATAAAAAAGTGACAGCAGAGACTAAAAACAAAACTCAATAACTACAGCTCCAAACGAGTGAGAACTCTGAAGATCTGAATTTTTAAGTGCCAGATCCCAAAACACACAGCTTTATCTAGGGTGACCAGACAGCAAGTGTGAAAAATCGGGACAGGAGTCGGGAGGAGGGCGGGGGAATAGGAACCTATGTAAGAAAAAGACCCAAAAATTGAGACTGTCCCTATAAAATCAAGATTGGTCACCCTAGTTTTATCTCATTTCAGAACTGGGGCTGCATGCTTTCCAGTTATTCATATAACATTGGTTCAGTATAAAGCCGTTGTGCAAACAGATTAAAAGGGCAAACAGGCTGATTTACATGAAGTGCTTAACCACAAAGGAGCGAGCACTCTTAAAAGGGCCTGGCCAACCTTTTTGAATGCGGGAGCCTCGGTACTAGGCAGCTAAATCTACAATGAGGCATCTACATAAAAGTTGTCTGATTTCATAGCTGCTGAATGCCCACAACTCCCATTAAAGCAAATGGCAGCTACAGGTGCTCAAGATGCCTGGAAATTAGGCTATTTGTGTTTGCACCTGGCATAATGGGGTCCCAGTCATTAATGGGGTCTCCTAGGCTCTATGATAGTACAAATATAGCATTACAATGATTATAGTATGCCTTAATATGGATTTGGACATCTAAGAATCAAAGTTTTGGCCTCGAACTGTACCATTCCAAATATAGAGTGGAATCCCCTATGGACAGATCTACTATGATCAGTGTAAGCCAGTAACAAAATAGACAACTTTCTGGTGTGCTAATAATGCACCGAACACAAAGCTAAACACACTGAATATCCCCTGGGACTTTTAGAGTAAAGCTGCTGCTTTTTCTGGCGGGGAAGCAAAAAACTTCAGAGTTGTGAAATATAAAAAGCCACCAAGAAGCAAATCAATTTCATTTCTCATTCCAGAGAAATCATCTATATTCTAATTACCACCTGTATTGGTACACAGAAGTGGATCATAAACCATTCTACCTAACACACATTTTCTTTGTGTATTTGACAAGGTCACTGCTTCTAAACAGCCTAAGTGTTTGCCTTTTAAATTTCTTTGCTTGGTTTCATCCTAAAATTAAAAATAAATAAATAAATGATAATGTTTTGCTTGCAGTTAGTCAGCATAAACAAAGCATCTTGCAAATCTTTACCATGCTTTTTCAGGGAAAGGACAAGAATAAGTGTTAGAATAACTTGTTTAAATATCCGTGACAGAAGAGTTCTGCAGTTGGGAGCTGCAGTTTTCATTAGACACACCTGACCAAATAACAAAAATGTGGCTTTCCTTTTCTCTTTGCATTTCAAATAGGATGGGTTATCATCTCAAGCCAGTGGCTAACATGCATCTCTTCATTTAATTTACAGGTGCATTTACCACTTAAGGGAATTCAGGAAAAGCACTTCAGCACATGTTTAATTTTAAGCATGTTCTTAAATCCTTCTGAATTCAATGGAACTAGGCCTATGCTTAAATGCCATCCTGAAAACACAGCTCTAAGTCCCCTCTAGCGAAGCTCTTAGGTGCACATTTAACTTTAAGCATGTGTGCAGTCTCACTGGCTGCAGTTACACTAGTAACTTAAAGTTAAGGATGTGCTTTGCTAGTCTGGAACCTAAATGTATTTTTTGGCAACAAAATGCTAGACACATTAGATGCACTAACATAACTGGAGTAAGCAATTAGTTTTGCATTTGTTACAAATCCTTTAATCTAATATTCGTTTAATTATATATTATCATTAGTAGCCTGGCGTATTTGTATGAAAACAATCATAAGCAAATAAAAATACACGTTGTTATACATTTGCTTCAGGTAATAATTTAGCTCCTTTTCATCCCCTTCTAAAAGTATATGCTAAATTACACACATATTTACATTCTATAAACACTTTGGATGGGATGGTTGGAATCTACATTGTACTTGACATCAGTAGAACTCAGAGAGCTTTATAATTGGGCAGGAGGAATAGCTCAGGGATTTGAGCATTGGCCTGCTTAAACCCAGAGTTCTGAGCTCAATCCTTGAGGGGCCCATTTATGGACTGGGAACAAAAATCTCTCAGGGACAGTAGGATTGGTCCTGCTTTGAGCAGCGTTGGATTTGATGAGTTCCCTTCCCACCTATGATAATCTTTAGTGTATTTATTCTCAAAACATCCCTATAAAGTAGTTCAGTGCTATTATCTCCCTTTAGCAGATGGGAAACTGAGGCACAGAGAGGCTAAGTGACTTGCCTAAGGTCATGCAGGAAATATGTAGCAGAGCAGGGAATCAAACCAGGATCTTCCAAACCCCTGGACTAGTGCCCTAAGCACTGGACGAGCCTTCCTCTCCCAAAAACTAGATTGGTTTCCAGTTTAGATTTGATATTGACAGATTCTAGAATCACAATAGCTACATATACCTTCCCCTCTGGTAATCAAAACTATATTGAACAAAGCCAACCTTTGATAGCAGGAACACCAGAACAGGAGCAAAGCAGAGATCCTGCCTCAGAGTCTAGTATAACACGTGTAGGAGTGCACACACTAGATAAGACTGAATTTCTGTACCCATAATAAGCCTACATTTCCTTCCTCTTCTAAGATTTAGGAAATCAAATTCATTTGGGGCTGCTATTTCCATACATGGCCACCTCCCAGATGTAAGGTTCTTACTTTTATTGCTGTTGCTTTGAGAAAGTTAGGTCAACTGAATCAGCCATGTTTGAACTCAGCACGCTCAAAAAGAGGTCACTTTACAGATAGGTTCCTATTAGAAATTTGGCATAAGAATATCTCATCTCAGTAGTTGCAAGGATGTTATTCAGCCTGGGCTGATTTTTTAGATTTCTGTAAGAAATAAATATCAAATGAAATTTGATTTTAAAAATCATTTTCATTGTTTTAAGTTTGAGCATTTTCAAAGTTTTTCATACATGGGATAAGCAACTCACACCCAACGTCTTTCCGGAACTATGGGTTACCCAATAGTAGAGAAACATTCATCTCTATAAATAAACAAACAATCTTTTCCTTTTAGTTATGGGATTGTCCCAATAGGTACAGACATTAAGGCTTGACAGAGTTTAGGGTTTCTTTCACAGTTTACCTAAATGAATGGAAAGACTCCCATTTACTTCAAGGGTTTCAGAAGAGGAAAATAAGTAGAAAAGAAAAATAATGAACAAAGGCAAAATGACCGTGATGCTGAAACTTGAAACGAGGAGGCAGAAGAGAGACTGGGGAAGAACATGCAAATATCATGAAACAAGTCCAGAAATGACACAAAAGGTATTTGGTTGGCCATTGTGATGTCTTGCTATCTAGGGCGGAGTCTTAGTCACACACTGGTTCTGCACTCTGAATATGCAAAATCGAGGTATGCCGCATGGTAGCCAGGAGCCAGGGTCAGCGTTATCAACGACAGAAAGAAAAGTGGTCTCCTTCAGGTAGCTGAAATAAACTCATGACCCTTAAGGTAGGTGAAATGCAAGGATTCTAAAGATGCAACATTATGGCTGGGCCACAGCAAGGATGAGGGGACTACAAGTGCTTCCAGTAGATACTCCAAATGAGACACCAGCCGGTACAGTGATAGAACATTACCATTGCTTGTACTGCAGTAGTATCCCCAGCCATGAGCCAGGACCCTGGTGTGCTAAGCACTGTACAGACAGAACAAAAAGCATTCCCTTGCCTCAAACTGTGTCCAGTCTAAGGATAAAGCTTTAGAATGACTGTGGAGGTAAAAGCAGAGGTAACCTCTGAGCATCTTCCTCTGCCTAAACACATTCTGCCTGCTTCTGTGCTCCGTGGGATGAATGCTTTGGGGACTGGGCATGGTGCCCGCCAGCTCCTAGAATGCAAGATGCCTTAAGAGATGAAACATAAGCAGACATTCTGTCATCAAAACTTAATCCAAAAAGTAAATCAAGAGGCAGCAGGTCTTGTCTCACCTGGGGTGAGAATTCCAGAGCTTTATGGATTACCACAAGAAAATACCAGGAAAATAAAAGGACTATTCAACTGTGTGATATGCATACAAAACTGCTACCCATCCTGGGCAGTACCTTTGTACTTTGAGTAGCCCCAGGTGATCCCAAGGAGTAGGCACTATTCAATGTCACTATGGGTGGAAGACGTGGGACCACTGGAAGGCCAAGAAAATACATTTATTTCACGGATAATCTGATCCGAAATAAGAAAATAAAACCTCTGGCAATTGATGCTGAAGAAAAGCAAACAGCTCCATTTTCCCTCTTATTCTCATGACTCATTACAGACATCCTTTAGCCAAAATGTGTCAACTGTGGTACAGCATGAAGAAATCTCTGCCCAGAGCCAGTCACACTAGTACTTCTCCACAGACATTCAAAACGTTTTACCAGAGAGAATGTTGGCTGAAAAAAACATCAGATGACTGAAAAGGAAGAACATGATCCTTTAAACAGTATGAAAAAACAGTGGGCGTCATTTAACAGAATATTGGGTGGCAATATGTTCTTGTCAAGTATTTTGTATCATCAGCAACATTTTTACTGTGGATAAAGCTTTTTATCTGGTTTTATGTAGAATTATGCACACAAATAAAATAAAACCCTAAAAAAGTAATCTATTTTCATGCATATTATGTATCAAATTTTCAGTCGTTTCCACTGAGCAGATCGTATGCAAATTTAGAATAGCAGTCATACAGTTTACACACAGGTCTGCAATCAGTAAAAATTAGGAGAGTAGCATCAGTCTGCGTTTTAGCGCATCTTAATCCCCATAAAAGCTTTCAATCTTCAATTCCACAGCTTCTGCGCAGCCATGGGATGAAACAAACATAAAAAAGGAACCAGCCAGCAAGCTTGTAAAGATTCTGCCCCAACTGCAATCAACGGTAAAACACTAACGGACTTCAATGAGAGCAGGATGGAGGCTTCATTTCCAACCCCAGAATACTACCAGCCTTTACAGAACGAACAGCTCTGAAGAGACCATTCTAGCTGAAATATCTCTAGAGCCACATGGAGTGCCAAGTTGGCCAGAATTCTCCATCATTGGTACTGCACAATACCACTAAACTTGGTTTTGAAGAAACCCACTGCTATTTCCATGTTCATACCAAATGACATTGCTAAGCACTCAAAAAAGTAGCATTGAGCTAAATCATGACACTGCACGGTCTCAGTGGCGGTTAGACCAACCAGTTTATATACATGAAAAACATGCCATGGTCAAAGTTACTCTGAACACCAAAATAGGGCATTAAAATTACATTACAAGGTTTTAAATTAGACTGCGCTGAGATGAAAGCCCAACCCATAATGCCCCAGAGTTTTCCATTTAAATGCATCACACTAGTGCAGGACGCATCATCAAATGCATTTCCACTCTACCATTAAAATATATGTTAATGAGACAAGTCAAATTCTGATCTCAGTTGCACTGGCATGAATTTTTACTGCAGCCACTCTGAATGCACATTGGAACCTGGAAGCCCACTGTCATTACAAAACCTCAGTACCCCCCATAGTCTACTAGTAAAAAGTCTACCACTTCCCTGCCCGCGGTCAACAAGGCTGGGACCCTCACATGCATTCCCATAGCTTTTCTCCTCTTCCAGCACCACCAAGACAATCTTCCTCATACGGAACCAGAGGAGAGGGAATGGCAAAAAAAAAAAAAAATGAGCTTCAGTAATCAGCAAAATGTGGCATATAAATGAAGTTGCATGGAAGACACATTTTTACTGAGGCATATCAGGGAAATAAATTATAAAGAAATGTAACCACTGCCTATTAAGAGACAGATTTATAGGATAGCTAAAGCTTCCACAGTTTATGAAACAATGTTCAATAAAATGGCACGGCAATGATTTAGGATGGTATTTAAATTCACGGTTAGATATATTTTCTATTTCAGACTGGTCTTCTCTGCTTGGCCATACTCCGGCTTTGCCTGATATACACATTCACTTTTGCATATTTAATAAGCTTATCAACTTTCAGCGGCAATGACAATTTAAGAGATCTCTTCTCTGAAGGTTTGCTCTTAAATATACCAGATGACTCTCATTCTCTGTTTTTAATATATGCTTGAGTTTGAAAAGGTGAAAAACGTGAAGAGCTGCTATCCAGTGCTGCAGTGCCTGGGGGAAAAGCACAGAGATCGCTGCCCCTGGATTGAGGGGGTGTAGGGGGTGCACAGGTGGCATCAAGCCACAGTTACACTCGCCCAATTCCTGGCTTGCCCCAGAAGACAGAAAGGCCCCCATGTAAATTAGGATGCCCAGAGCAGGTTGGTCTATGTTACAACAACCTGGCCTGGGCTTTCGGTCAGTAGCAGTGCAGCCTAAAATGTCCCTAGCACTGACCAACCCTGACAACCTTCTCCCTACCCCCTTACAAAGTTAAACACCCTAGATGGCACCTATACCAGGAAGGGGGTGGAATTCTTCCCCAGTCCCTACTGGGCTTTTACAAGCAATGTACAGGGACAGCAGCAGGGTTGAGTCTCATCCTAGAATTTTCAGAGGAGCAAAGCCCGCCTTGCATATCTTTTCAGCACTATATGTTCACAACGGCTCTGGTGTTACAACCCTGGACCAGATGAACAGTCTATACGAATTGAAAACAACAGAGCTACCTGTCTAAATAAGGCACATTCACGTGAGATGACACTAAACTGGAGGAGTGGTAGATACACTGGAGGGTAGGGATAGGATATGGAGGGACCTAGACAAATTAGAAGATTGGGCCAAAAGAAATCTGATGAGGTTCCACAAGGAGAAGTGCAGAGTCCTGCACTTAGGATGGAAGAATCCCATGTACTGCTACAGACTAGGGACCGAGTGGCTAGGCAGCAGTTCTGCAGAAAAGGACCTAGGGGTTACAATGGACGAGAAGCTGGACATGAGTCAAGAGTGTGCCCTTGTTGCCAAGAAAGCTAAAGACATTTTGGGCTGTATAAGTAGGGGCATTGCCAGCAGATCAAGGGATCTGATCATTCTCCTCCTTTCAGCATTGGGGAGGCATTATTTGGAGTACTGTGTCCAGTTTTGGGGCCCTGTAGCAGGGTGGTCACCCCACTCCAGCCCTGAGGGATCAAAAGCAGTCCTGAAGGTGGAACAGTGCTGGGGAAGGGGCAGGCTGAACTGGGAAGTTCAGGCCTGGCGACTTCCCAAGCTGTGGCCTGATTTGAAGGCCTAAAAGGGTACTAGGCTGCAGGGAAAGGCAGCAGGTCACAAGCCCTCTTGCCTATGATGACTGGCTTTTATACTGCAGTCTGTTCTAGGGAGCGGGGGCTGGATGATGACTGACAGTAGCCTAGACTGGAGCAAGGTGGGGATAGAGGGTTGGGGGCTCCTGGAAAGGGGAGACCCAGAGTGTGGGGATATTGCCAGGGGGCAGCACTCCAAACAGAGGGGCACCGGGGTCTGGGAGGGCACGGGGCCCAGTGGATGGTGAGACACTGGCCTGCACAGGTCGCTCCAGACCTGAAGAAAGCTAATTCCTGGACAGCTAGCATGAGGCACTGTCATGCAAGTCATCGCATCGCTATAGCCCCACACTACAAGGAGGATGTGGAGAAATGGGAAAGAGTCCAGCAGAGGACAACAAAAATGGTTAGGGGGCTGGAGCACATGATTTATGAGGAGAGGCTGAGGGAACTGGGATTGTTTAGTCTGCAGAAGAGAAGACTGAGGGGAGATTTGATAGCTGCTTTCAACTACCGGAAAGGGGGTTCCAAAGAGGATGGATCTAGACTGTTCTCAGTGGCACCAGATGACAGAACAAGGAGTAAAGGTCTCAAGTTGAAGTGGGGGAGGTTGAGATTGGATATTAGAGAAAAAAAATTCACTAGGAGGGTGGTGAAGCACTGTAATGTAAGTGGTGGAATCTCCTTCCTTAGAGGTTTTTAAGGTCATGCTTGACAAAGCCTTGGCTGGAATGCTTTCTTTGGGGTTGGTCCTGCTTTGAGCAAGGGGGTTGGACCAGATACCTCCTGAGCTCCCTTGATATTCTATGATTCTATGAGCTTTGCAGAAACAGGGCCAAAGATGTTCCAGGAGAAAGGAAAGTGGAGGCTTATTTGCAGGACTTTGACACAGATCCCTATAGATATTAAAGCCAGATTCAGCCACCTAATACTGGAATAGTGCCCTATTCCACATATCAGCCTATTGCTTCTGAGACACTCATTTTGGGGGGGGGGGGGAAGGCCTGGATAAACAGATTAGATCAGTGGTTCTCAACCTACCTCCCAAATAGCACACAGCTGTGGCCCACGTGACATCCTCAAGGCCAAAGAGGTAATATATTTATTGTGTGGGTTATGTGGGCTGCATCCAGAGAGCTACATATGCAGCCCACACTGGTAAAATAGACTGAGAACCACTGGATTAGATTAATAGATTCTAGGGCCAGAAAGGACCATTAGACACATAGTCTGATGTCCTCTATAACCAAAGGTGCTTCTGCACTGAACCCAGTAACTGTGGATCGACCCAGCTAATGGACGGCCCAGAGGCCACCTGCACCACCACAAGAATCCTTACATTCAGGAGGCTGGAGGACAAACACCAAATAGTCATTCTCCCTTTCTACCCTGGAGCCATACACACAGTTTACTAGTCATAGGGACCTAGGAATGGTGACGGGTAGCATGGCCCCAATGGGAGAAATGAAAAGATCCAGAATAGAGAGCGGTGCTCAGATTATGATAAATATTGTAACTTGTCAAAAGA
Organism: Sternotherus odoratus; assembly: GCA_032164245.1. Lineage (NCBI taxonomy): Eukaryota > Metazoa > Chordata > Testudines > Kinosternidae > Sternotherus > Sternotherus odoratus. The sequence goes on along the minus strand of JAVMKO010000004.1, from coordinate 7,646,314 downwards.
TGCCAGTTGTGGTTTGCTGGGAAATATATTTTAATTTCCCCCGTACGTTTTCCACAATTTTTAACGGACAATTCAGTAAAAATTGCAACCAAAATTAAAATGTTTGTTCTCAGTGTAAAGTCTTTTTTTGTCAAAAAGAAAATGGTTCAATAAAAAAATACTTCCATCAGGTCTAGTAAGTAGGAACGTGAAACTTTGCATTTATATAGTGTCCTTCATCTTCAAAGCAGAATATAAACTACATGAATTACCTGTGGTGCTGCATCCATGGGAAGTCTGTGCTTCCCAAATTCCTGAGAATCTATACAACACTAATTTCCTTGGGTTTTTTTATATTAACCATCAATTATTATTAATTATTATTATTATCAGGCTTGATGTTTCAACCTGATTTGTGACTTCAACAGTCCAGTCAGATACCTAACCAATAGCTGAGGTCTGGAAGGCAGAGACTATTTTAAAATGGAGAGAGCTATAGGCACTGTGCAAACATTCTGCTTTGGATCATCTGAATTGTCATGAAAATTTCCAAGTCTCAATCATCTAGCATACAGGATGTGGTGAATGCAGCTCCTAAAAGGATATATTAACCAGCTAAATAAAAGAGACAATGAAGAAAAGAAGGAAAAGTCTTTGCAGCTAAGACCTTTTGGATTCATTTTAACAGTGTCTATTTTCCAGAACATTAGAGAACTTCTAATATTCATCCTCAAAGATTTACAGAATTCATCTCTATCTTTTAATGTGGTAATTAGGGGAGTAAATAGTCTGGATTATTCTGTGCATCTTGGACCACATTAACAGGGATATCTCCAGCTATACAATGAAGAAAACAAAAAGGAACTCATGCATATTCTTTGCCATCTAGTAATATGCAAGTTACATAATACAATGAACACTCTTGGAATCAGCCTATGGACTACAGACTATTTGCCACCTGGAAGAATTTACATGACTGTCAAGGCAATGCCATGGATGGTGGAAGAGGGGAACATATAGCTAATCATAGGGTTGGAAGGGACCTCAGGAGAGCATCTACTCCAACCCCCTGCTCAAAGCAGGACCAATCCCCAATTAAATCATCCAATAATTTTTGCCCCATATCCCTAAACGGCCCCCTCAAGGATTGGGCTCACAACCCTGGGTTTAGCAGACCAATGCTCAAACCACTGAGCTATCCCCCTCCCCCCCCCCCCCCCATAATGTGGTATTACTATTAATAATTATTTGTATATTCTATATAGCTTCTTATATTGCCTGTTTCACCATGCTACTGGAGAACGATATTTGCATTGCAGTAGCATCCAGGAGCCCTAGTAATGGACCAGTGCCTTATTCTGCTAGGTCCTGTACAAACAGAGAACAAAGAGACAATCCCTGCCTAGAAGAGCATACAATTAAAGTATAAGACAGTAGACAACAGGTGGAGATAGACAATGTATGCAGGGAAACAACAAGACAATTTTGGGCAGCATGATAGGCTGCAGTCTCAGCACAACAACCGCCATGTCATGCCATGTTTTTTGTAGGCATGACAGCAAAGGAGAGTTTTACGGAGAGTAATGTGGTGTTCACGGCAACATGCTCTGAAGTGTGAGAGGCAGCATGGGGGAAAGCATGCGAGTAGGTTTGAAAAGTTTTCTAAAAGTTACGAGATACAGGAAAAGTGGTTTACAATGGGCATAGAAATACAGCCTTAAGTTAAGTGTGCATGACTGCACCCCTTCTAGCCTGTAGGATTAGAATGGGTGCAGTAATCTCTGCTTCACCCCAATTTAACAAACGGGCAATGAACGCTGGTGTCACCATTAGGACTTTCTTCAGATTTCTACAATCCAAACATTAGAACGGCAATACGGGTCAGACCCAGTATCCGGTCCTCCGACAGTGGCCAATGCCAGGTGCTTCAGAGGGAACGAACGGAACAAGCAACAATCAAGTGATCCATCATCTGCCGTCCACTCCCAGCTTCTCACAGTCAGAAATTAGGAATCCCCAGAGCATGGGGTCGTGTCCCCGTCCATCCTGGCTAATAGCAATTTCTGGACAGAGATGTGGTATGCAGAGGTAGTTGCCCTGAACTGTGACAGCACCTTTCTGCACCTTCAGCACACTCCCAGCAGCAGGGGCCTTTGGGGCAGGTGATGTAGGACCGTGCTACATCAACTCTATGCCCACGGGTAACTGCCCCAGTGCCAAGGGCATCCCTAGTAGTCATGTTTAGGTGGTTTCCACTCCCTTTGCATTGCCTGAGTGGAGCAAAGGGAGAAGAACAGGAGAGAGAATCTGCCCTTAAGGCCCCTAGACCTGTTTAAAGTAATCTATTTGGCCTAAATCTAAACAGCCTGACACCCATACCATTGGGGGAAGGGGGAAGAGAATAAACGGTATTTTTCCCATTATGCACGACCGACATCTACGCTCCACTGTATATTTTACTGCTTTGAAATGACACTCTGAGACCTTACCGTACCAAAATACACACACTCCACCTTGTCCCAGTTCCGTAGGGATTAGCTCGCCTTGCTCAGATGCCCCTCCCGGCGGTCCTTCAGCCCGGCGGTCCCAATCTCACTCCCCAGGACTCAGGGCAGTGGTCTTCTTTGTGGCATGGCCCTCTGTGAATGTCTCTGTCCCTCTGCCCTTCCAGTCCTACGCCCAAGGCTGTGCCAGTTCCCCGGGGGCTCATCTGGGAATCCAAATCCACCCACCCTCTGCTCTGCTTTCCAGCTCAGGGACCCTGTGCTTCACAACTATGGTCTGCTTATTCCCAGACCTGATTGCTGCTTCTCTGGGCTCTGTCCTATTTCCTCCTCCTATCTTCTGACATCCTTAGATTTACCATCTGTCCAAGCTCCCTCCATTCCCCATGGCTGCCTCCCCTTTTGGGTACCCGCCAGACCCTGTAATCTCCAGCACACCTCCTTCCTGTCAGGGAGCGATAGGGGACTGTTTGCCCCTGCAGCCCCCTTCTGTTCTCAGCCTCTTCGCTTTATAGGAGCCTTGCCTGTTCCTGCCCAGGTGAGCTTCATCCTTCGTTAAATATTGTGGAGCCCTGGCTCTCCACCGGGTGCAGCCTGTGTGGCTAATTGGCCCATCTAGCTTCCTTAACCCCTTCAGGAATGGTGTGGAGTGAATGCTGCCACACTGCTTATGGGGTCAGATGTTTTTGTTTGTCACGGGCATACTCTTTGCTAAACCACAGACACTGCATTGGCAGTCTGTTGCTTTCTCTCATAGTTTTACAGTGTGAAGCTTGCATGAACATGGCTTTTCCTCAGACCTGCAGCCAATCTAACAAAGGACCTCCGTCCGGAGGATCCCAACACTCCTATTGAAGAAACAGGTATCCTCATTTTCCTCTCCTTGCTGAATTCTGCTGCCTTCTGCCCGGATGCACAAGAACTTCCTTCTCGGAGGAGGGGTCAGCTGGTCGGAAGTCCTCATCCTGTGCACTTGAAATCCGCAAACCCAGAGAGCCAGGAATGGTCCCAAAAGTCTCCTGTGTTTCATCATGCTTAATTACTGCCAATCTAGATGGCCAGCTTGGCCAGCTAATTACATAAGTGAGCTGGTAGCACCAATGAGCAATGTTAATTCTGGCATTTCTGAAATTTTAGTGCTTGATTTTTAACATAGATTTTGTATGTGTAATATCAATACACACCACGTGTGTTAGTTACACGGCTGCGTATTTGTTTGTGCCACCTGAAATAAAATATGCCCGTTTGCTAAAGGGAAAAGGTTAGGAAACAGAACTGACTTCTCATAGACGAAGCTTAGTTTACCATTCTCAGCTAAAAGAAAAAGAATTCAGGCTTTTTTAGCTAGCCTATATTGCGATTGTCAGTACAAGATATTGCTTGCAATGGAAAACATAAGGAAGGTCAGAAAACTATAGAAATACAGTCACCTAGATGTTTCTGGACACCTCCACATCAGTCATAGCAGTCAGTTTCTCAGAAGGGCACGAAACTGTGTAGTGTTTATTACTGTCAGAACAAACCAATCTTCAGGCAACCAGGGGTGTTGGTTATCTGAAGCCGTGTATTATGAAGGGCCAGATCATTCCCTCTGGTTCCAGGCGTGAAGAAGGGCCGAGATCTAGCTGGAGAGACTTCAGAAGCACGAAGCACCAACTTCACAGCATCGTTTCACATCCCACCCCCAGAACCTCAGGCAAGTTCCAGCATCCAAGATTCAGGGGGTCACGGCTAAGTGAGATTTTTGGACTGGACTAATTTGCAGCCAACAAGTTTCCCTTTCCTCAGGTTGGTCATCTCATCAATAATTCCTACCCCTTCTGCCACCACAGTGCCAACCAAGCATTAATCAGGGAGCAAAGTGGATCTGCCGAGACAAGAATCCCTTTAAAGCTACACCCTTCCCAAGCATGCAGTAAGGAAAAAGGACCAGACTACATCTCCATTCATAGCAATGGGGCCATAAAAAATGAAAGACAAGGGGAACACCCTTCCACATAAAAGGATTTTGAAAACATTATCCCTGTGTGTTTATTTTCCACTTCCATATCCTCCCCTTTTTCCTTCGCCTGTGCAGAACGAAGAACCTCATGTTCCATACTCATGAATGACAGCTAAGCGAGCACACCGTATGCAGCTCTCAGGAAAGTCAGCAGATCACTTTACAAAGATCAAATAGCACCGCAGAGTTGCCTGGCATGTTTACAAGAGAGCAAGAAATGAGCAAAGAGGTACAGTGCACCTTAGCTCCGTGATGTGATCACAAGTTAAGGACCTTGTAAATAGTTTATTCAAATTTTGTAATGGTTGCATATATAAATAGCACACCTGGCATCCAATTTGCCTAGGATCTGGATACATAATTCATGCTTAAAGGGACATGGCCAACTTGAAATCTATTCTAATTTTTTTTTTTTTTAATGAGTTAAAGATAGTTTCAGGTATGACACATTTGCCAGTTTTGCCATTTTAGTCCTATTTTCCAATAAAGAAAAATGTTTTTTTTCTTCCCTGTTCCTGTGTGAAAAACACACACAAAAACAAGGGTGGAACCCGTCTAACTAAATATAGAGGCGAAACACAGAAAATGATTCTTTGCAAAGTGCTGCAAAACTGTGAAGAGAAGAAACTAAACGAATAAGAAACACTTTTTCCTCTTGCAATCAGTTATTTCAGGTGTTTCTTGTAACAGCAGGTTAAAAGAAGTTGGGCAGGTAGGTGATTTTAAAGTTGACGGTGTTCCTTTTGCAGCACACAGATCCTCTTTCTAACAGCTGTTTTTATAAGGTTGAGGGTCTGGGTGACAGCACAGCAATGAAGAACACTGTGCAGAATCAGCACTCTCTCTAAATTATGGTTTTTCGGTATTATTTACGAAGGCCTAAAGGTTTCCACCAGATTAATTTGCCGTCTCACTGTATTTAAGGATGGAACATGAAACTTTTTAAAATTGGTACTACTGTACTCTGACAGCATGACAATGTCTTGTACTGCCTAAGGCAGGGATATACTTAGCATGTTATGAAAAATAAATTCCAAAGTATCATCTCATAGCTAACCAACCATTTCATAGGGTAGATTTTTCTATCCTGGTCTTAATGAAAAGAACACCAGATAAGAATTGAGATGAGTGTGGTCCATCTTATCTTAGCATAAGGGGAAAGTCCAGAGAATAATAAAACAATAATAGTAATGATGACAGATACGTCTATTGTAACTTTTGGCCAAGGATTCCCTAAAGTGTTTTACTGATTTTATAAGTCATTTTGCCCATCACTGAAAAGCAGCCACTTCCGCATTAAGTCCCTAATTCAACAAGTCACATCAACATGTAATTAAAAGGTAGGCAGCTACTTAACTATTTTGCTGAATCAGAGTCTGAACAGAAACATGATTCAACAGTTCTGCATGGGAAGTGAATTAGAATGCCATAGTGAGTCAGAATTGTGGGGAAATTTTGAGGAAGTAGAAAGTGGAATTTGATCAGGATACTGGGACTAAATTAACTACTCTGCCATAAAGTGCTTTGGGATGTTCATATATGAGTATATGTGGACCCATACTTAGGAAATTCAAGGTTGCTCAAGAAGAAGATTTTCAAAAGCACCTGGGACTTGTGGTCCTACATCTCTTGGGCCCTTTTGAAACGTTTCCCCCCAAAATGTAGGAAATCACCAGTCAAGCCTATATTTACATGCAGGCCAACATAATATACTTTTCCTGCCATGACATAGTCAATACAAAACACTGATGCCTCAGTTTCCCCAAACAACTTTCATATACGTTCTAGTGTCTATCCAACCACATGCACACCAGAATCACCTGACATTCACAAATTCACTGCCCTAACCCAGCTGGATTAAGATACTGTTGTTTGTACATGAGTATTGCAACACAGAGCAACAAATTGTGCATTTGTTATGCTATATCCATAGTCCACTGAGGTCAATGGGAAGACGTCCACTGACTTGAATTGACTTTGAATCAGGCTTTTGAATGTGGATTGTGAGGAACAGGATGCTGCTGTGGAACCTTGGTACCAGATGAGCAAACTCCATTGTTCAGGCAGCTGTGGCTGGATTGCCCCCCATTTCCTGTCACGTATTGATAACATGGGCTAAGGCATGGTAGGCGAGGACAAGGAGCAAGATAAAGCTGAAGCCAAAGTAGCTGGAGGAGCCAAGCTTGCAGCTCTACTTGGAAGGAATCTTGTCAGCCTGGTGACCCTCCTGTGACTTGCTAGAGAGGAGCCTTCAAAGTGACATCGGAATGGCAATTCCTTTAGTAAAAGAAGGTCCTGTCCCAAAGAGGATGCAAATGGGGGCATGGATGTTGTTGAGGAGCCAGACGTAGGGCTGGAAAGAGCTGGTTAGGGTGGTAGCAAAGAGCCAGGGAGGACCAGCAAATGTAACCACTCAGGAAAGAGACCTGGCCGTCACCGTGAGCATCTGAGCAGAGAAACTTGATCTCCAGGCAGGCATGGAGATCAAAAGGCAACTCAGATCTGTCTTGGGTACTTACCTGGCCCCATTACTGAAGGATCTGGGCAGGATGCCATTTTGAATGCATTATTCTCCCAACACCCTTGTGAAGCAGGGAAGTGCTCTTACCCCACTGCACAGCAAAGGAGCAAAGAGACTATGGCTCAGATCCACAAAGCTATTTAGTCTCCTAGGGCCTACTGATTTCAGATCACTCATCTGTATGGATAAAGAGAGCATCGACAAGTGCATTCAGTAGGATGTTAATCCACACTTAGAAAGCACAGAAACTTTAATGTTTTAGGACACAAGCCAGCCACTTCTCCATTCCCATTGATCAGGGAGAGAGCACTGGAGAAGAGACATTGCTAGTGGATCTGGGCATTTCTTTTGACTTTTCTGTGCAGAGCAAAGTCCACTTATAATAGGAAGAATTGTTTGTGGGCTTTGTATGTGCAAGAGAGAGAAGTGTGGAGTTTGATGGGACTGCTACAAGGATGCAAAATGAATGAGACTCGTGGGGAACATTTTTTACAATGATATTTCAAGGTTTTCTCTGTGAAAGCTAGTAAATAGTCTAACAGTCAAAAACTGCAGAAAATCCAATTGTGCCCTTAAGAGTTATTGGGCTAAATTTGGAGGCTAAATTAAATTATTAAAGCATGAAAGAGAGAGATATCTATTTGTTGCCTTTTTCATCAGTCAAGCTGCTGTTCCTATGTCTTATAAAGCATCTCTGTTTCTTATATAAGCTGCAACTGCTCATTGCAGCCAAAAGTAGAAGGGACCCACAGGTCCAAAATGTACACCCTTCAACATTTCGGCATGTAGATTTATGAGTAAACTTTAGAACATAAAAAATAATTGCTGAACGATAAATTTGCCCTGAGTAGCCATACATTTTCTCATGCCTTTATAATCACTCTCGAAAATAAATAAATAAATAAAGCATGAAGGGGAGTCATTTAAAAATTCATGTTCTGATTCTTCGTTACTGGAATAAACTTAATCAGTAGTGACAATGACCTGCCTAATTTCAGAAGAAAGAGGAGTGGGAATATCTTCTCAGAAAATTTAAAAAAGAGGCCATTATGCATTAAAAACACCATTTTTCAGATTTTCCCCTAAAAGCACTTGAGCCAAGCAAGTTCGCTGGATCTAACAGGTGCACTCACCCTCTACCAGCTATATAATGGTTCTTTTCAAACTGTTCCGTCAAACACCACACAAAAATCAGCCTCTTAGGAAATAAGTGTCTGTAATTCATTTCTAAGAGGTTCCAAGAATTAAACAGAATCCAAACATGGAAACAAGAAGGACATATGCAAGACTTGCTCATTTTGCAGCATCCCATGTACTTATAACAGCACAAATAGAGGACAACCCATTTCAGATGTAAAACAACAGTTACTAGGGATGTGATGTAGGCAAGAAAGAGTTGTAGGTGGAAGTGAAATACAGCCATAAGAAAAGTATCCCTTTTCTATTTGTGCAGGAAAGCAGCACTTTATCCAGAACCTGAGATTAAGGGGCTCAGTTAAAACTGCAGGATCCAAGCTCACATTCACCAGAGTAGCTACAAACAATCATGGCACAGAAGATCACTGGTATAAAAACTTTTCAGTTGCCTGTTACAACTGAAATATGACTATTCCTCTCTTTTGGATGGAAGAATTTCAGCATTATGTGCTAAGTATTAAGTTTCCTAAGAATGCTGCTCTGTGTCCCAGCCCTTCCATTGAACTTGTCAAGTTAACTACTCAATAGCTTGTGGCAAATTACTCCCACGATATTGATGGGTTCTGTGCTTTCTCTTCTTGTGGGGGAATTCAGGGAGCCTTTTTCTTGCCTCTGAACAGAGTATTAACTGTCCCACAAGTATCCTAGAGGGGAGAAGGGGAGAGGGAGGGACCCGGGCCCGCCCTCTACTCCGGGTCCCAGCCCAGGGGCCCTGAGGATAGCGGTAAACCACTGGGATTAAATACTCCTTCCCCTGGACTACTTCCCTCTCCTACTCTTCAGCTTGTGGGGGACTTCCTGCCCTCTCTCTACACAAGCCAGGTGTTCCTTTACTTAAGGTCTGGGTCTTTCTTAGCTCACCAGAGCACTTCTTCAAACTCTCTCTGCTCCAACTCCTCCAAACTGCACTCTGCTCCAACGCCTCCAAACTGGTCTCTGCTCCAACGCCTCCAAACTGGTCTCTGCTCCAACGCCTCCAAACTGGTCTCTGCTCCAACGCCTCCAAACTGGTCTCTGCTCCAACACCTCCAAACTGTTCTCTGCTCCAACACCTCCAAACTCCATCCAAACACCCACACCTGTCTGCCTGAGGCAGGGGTTTTTATTAAAGCCTTAATTGACAGCAGGTGCTCCTAATTAACCTGCTGCCTGCTTCCCTAGTCTACAGGGATCCACGCCCTAATGAACCTGGAGCTGATATATCTCCCCTCAAGCACTCTGACACAGCTCCCTGACCTTCCTCTATCACAAGCTGTTGAAGAGCAGTCCAGAAATACGAGTATGCTCAGTTTTATGACAGACACACTCCCCTGTGCATCTAAAATATAAACATCTTTTTATTGCCAAACTATTTTAACATGGATGTATTATATTTTGCCTATCAAAAGAAAATTCTGATGAATCTACCTCTAAACTTTTAAAGTGATAAATCCTTGGGACTAATTCTAGCCCATCTGGGTCACTAATAATGACTCTTCTTCAAAAATGAATTCTCTGAATCAGTCAAATTCGCTTTAAAAAATGGGTCACTTGGCTAATATGTTCTATAACAGGGGTCGGCAACCTTTCAGAAGTGGCGTGCCGAGTCCTCATTTATTCACTCTAATTTAAGGTTTCGCATGCTAGTGATACATTTTAACATTTTTAGAAGGTCTCTTTCTATAAGTTCATAATATGTAACTAAACTAGTGCTGTATGTCAAGTAAATAAGGTTTTTGAAATGTTTAAGAAGCTTCATTTAAAATTAAATTAAAATGCAGAGTCCCCCCTGACCAGTGGCCAGGACTGGGCAGTATGAGTGCCACTGAAAATCAGCTGGCGTGCTGCCGGTTGTCTACCCCTGTTTTATAATTTTGAATGTGGTTCTTTAAGTACACATTTGTACAACCAAAACAAAGTCAGAAAACAAAATAAAGGCTGCTCTCCGGTAAAGCTAAATATAGATCTTAGAACAAGCATGCAAGGTTTTGATTTGGTAACTTAAGCAAAGATGTGTTCAACTTCTTTACAAAAATTTCAACAGCAATTCTTTATTCTAGTATAGCATCTTGAACACCTCAAGGGCTTTTGCATGTCAATTTTATTCTCTTCAGCCTGCCTTGCTGAAACTATGCATCACTAAACAGATTAAATGAAAATATAAAAAGCTTCAGCAGGTAATGAGATTATACAAACTGGGATATCCAGAATGGACACTAAAAGAAAACTGTGAAAGTTTGGCTCTCTGGACAATCTACATATCGCCTATTAATTGCTACGCTGACTCATGATGCCTGAGACCAACTTGCTACCGATAGGGTAGTCTTTTAGGCACTGGTTGTTTGTTATACTGGTTATGATAGATAACAACATGTACCCTGGTTTCTTCCAATGTTACCTCTAATTTTTTTCCATCCATGTGCAGAATGAATTTTGTTATGTACACCAAATTATCGAGGTGATGTGTGCTATAATCTATATTTTTTAAAAGTTACCATAGTGATTACTCCAGCCAAGACAGGTTAGGCATTTTAGCACTCACTACTCCAGGAATTAAATTTAAGTGTCAGAGAGAAATAAAAATTATGAAACAAACAGACTAGTCAAAAAACTCAATTAACAGTACTTTGAAAGAATAAAATTACAGAGAATATACGTGCACTGAAGGAAGTTCCAAGAAGTATCAACAACAAGTATGTGTTGGAAGGTGAGTATGAAAAAGAGAGCGTGAGAGAGAGACACAGTGTGAGTGGTGTGAGACACACACACATACACACATTGTATATACAATGTATATATACATTCTATGGAGTGTATGGAGTAACATATATATACTCCATACACTCCATAGAATGCGTATATACATTGTGTATATACAGTGTGTATATTTCATATATATAAACTGGCATATATATATGCCAGCACCCAATCCCAGGATCTTTCATAAGGCTATAATTTCTATATCCTCAGTTTATCAGATCCCTGATTTCTTTCTGTTGCCTGAACCACCAAAAGCACTTATCTGCTCACACTACTACTGGATTTCAGAGCAAGGGGTGCCGCCGCAGAAGGAGAAAATATTTAACAGAGGAAAATCAGATGATGCCAGGCCAGATTCACAGCTGGTGTCAATCGGTGTAGTAGCTCCCTGATGTCAATAGCTCTATGCCAAATGACACCAGCTGAGCACCTGACCCGCAGTCAACAGATTCCACTTGAGAGTGGATAGGCTGAGAAGTCTGCCCTGCAGGAGAACTCATTTCAGTGGGGTGAGCTGTGGCAAGGCGGGCATTCCTCACATCTCCTCAGGAGGAGTGTGGTTTTGTGTTTCCACAGAAGGCGCCAGGTGCTTCCATTCCCAGCCCATGGATCTCAGGGGATGCGCCGAGGTGGGTTGACAGGGATGTTTCCTTGTCTCTGCTGTAGCTCCAGGGTCCCTCTATCTCCCCCGCAGCACAGTTCCATTGTGAGTGTAAGAACTGCCTACCCAGCCACTGCCCTGCTATGGCGCCACAGTGTGTTAAACACCCCACCAGAAAGCGAGTGCGGCCTCAGGCCGGGCTGATCGACGTTCCCTGCAGGGCCTGTAATGAGGGGAGGGTCTGATGTATGCCCTTCTCTTCATCTAGTGTCTCCTAATCGTGCCTCTAGATTCCAGTATCCTGTGGGGTCTGAGACCAAAGAAGATCATAGCTGACCTCCTCCTCTATGCTCCCTGGAAAACATCCGACCATCACAACCAGGACTTGAGCTGTCAGGCCTAGTGGTGAGATCACCACACAGGTTTGAGTACTATTAAAAATAGTACCATTTGAATATGTTCAAGAGATGCTTCTGAATAAAGTTTAACAAGTCAGTGCCATAAACTCATTTCAGGGGACACTGGACTTTGTCAATACTGTACATATATTATCAGAGAAAGGGTAAAAAATTGCCAGGGTCTGATCTGTTTAGGGTCTTGTAAGAAAAAAAAAGTATTTAAAAATGAGCAACACATGGCACCATTTCACAGCAAAAACACTAACGGGCCCTATATTATGCTGCCACAAAATGTCCTGCTGGCTGTAACACTTAAACTACATTTCATACTACATGAGTGGCGTATCTCCCAGGGTGGTCACATGCTGTAGCGGGAGAGAAGAAGGATTTGGCTTGTGCTTTGCCCTGTCCATGGACTGAAAACCGTTCTTAATAATCCCTGCTGACCTAGGGGCAGTTTAGGGTTGCCATGTATTTATTCAGAGCTAGACTGATAGGCTTCTATGTACCACAGTTCTGCAAGGGCACAGGAGGGAACACACACACACACACACACAAACACACATACCATTTCTGGTCCATAGTTGAGCAAAGCAGAGTCATAGCCACTTGTGTTCAGGGCAGCTCAGGAACAGCTGCTGAGTTCTTCTTCCCTGGGAGCAGCTATGCAAAAAGAGGTTGGGGAGTGGTGGGCTCTGGGTGAGGCCATGGCTTTAGCTCCACCCCTCATAGGGAGAGGACACAGAACCTGATACAGAGCTGTTGTGAGGTCCCTTGGCCCATGCCTCCCTGACCGAATGGGAAACTGTGATAGTACCATTCCTGGAGGTAGTCCCCAGGGGGTTACCCCTGCTGTGCGCCATCCACAGCCCAGAACTATGCCTAAAAGCCCCTTCTGTACACACGGTTTCACCGGATTAACTATGTGCTTTTAAATTCATTTGATTAAACTGGTGCAGACTCCTGTCTGGACGCTCCTAAAATGATTTCAACCAGCTTACGGGAGTTTAGCTTGTGTCAATGCACAGATGGGAGCAGAAGTGGCAGACTAAGTTTGATTCCAATACAAAAGTGTGATCAGACAGGCCAAACTAAATTGGTTTTGAAAATAATTTTAATTTATCAGTGCAACTCCTGCACCTAATAATGTCCTGAAAGACATGATCTAGCCCTACATAGGTAAACAAATGCCTCTGTGGAATTAGCATCATCTGAAAAGAGCTTTCTTTAATAAAATAAAAATAAAAAACTCAGATAGAAATCCTTCAGTGTGTGCCAGTTAACTTGAATCAGGATCAGAGAACGCTGCATGTGTACTAGAGCGGTGTGCTTGGCACACAGGAGCTAAGGTTGTATCTGCCCCGGCTCTATCTAGTTGTGAGTAGAAAAAATAAATACATCAGTAAAGCACCAGCACTTCATGTCTGCTCAATTTAGCCCTTTCTGTGAGCAAAGATAATTCCTGATGGCAAACATCCAAAGTGTCCGAATTTCAGAGAGCCGGAGAGCCTTTTCAATCAGGTCAACCCTAACAGAGACAATCATCAGGCCTCCCCTGATGAGTTTCACTCACAGAGTGGGGTTGATTATGGAGCGGGCTGAATCATTGCACGGTATTGACTGGAGATCAATTTTCAGCTTGAGGTACTGTGGAGAACATCGAGTACACAGTGAAGCGGAGGTAGGAGCGGGATTCAATAGTCTACCCAACCATGTCAAATAAAAGCCTGCACACAAAGAGGCCACTATTTATACATATTTTTTTTATCCCAGAATATGTTTTTTAAAGGTGGGTTCTATACTGAAAATATCCCCTGCGTTTTAAAGCATGTACTAAATCATCATTTTTTGCTGTATTATTCAAGGTATCCAATTGAAGTTAGATGTTCCTCCTCTCCCTACTTCTTTAAGGGGAAGAGCTTTGTATTAAAGAAAGACTTTGCACGAATTGCTGAGCCTATGCTCCCATCTTCCAATAAATAAAGTTCTCTGATTTACTCCTTATGCATATGATTCCCCCCCTCTCCCATACTTCACAGCTTCTGGCTCTCACAACACAATACAAGCCCATGACATTGCTACTGTTGCAAAAGAGAAATAACTATTATCATAGAATCTTAGAGATTGAAGGGACCTCAGGAGATCATCTAGTCCAACCCCCTGCTCAAAGCAGAACCAATTCCTATTTTTGCCCCATATCCCTAAATGGCCTCCTCAAGGATTGAACTCACAATCAAGGGTTTAGCAGGCCAATGCTCAAACCACCAAGCTATCCCTCATGTGTTCTGTAGAGCTGTCCACTTGCCACTACAGGTTCCTACTTACTTCTAGCCATCCTGAATCTTAGGAGGAAACTGCTTTAGTATAGTGGAAGAAAACATACATTTGAAATCACAGGGGATCAACCATTTAAAGTAGGACCAGAATGTGGCCCTTTATCAAATTAAAACAATGCTTAGGCAAATGAAAGACAAAACACAGTGCCCAACTGTCAGACATTGGCACCTAAGATAGGGCTCTTGGTTCGACAGTCCTGCAACGTGCTGCATACTGACCTGTAGGAGAAGTGGAGGGAACCCAAAGTGACGTGACAAGGGCATTCTCCATTGTTCCCCGCAGACGCCATGGGATTCAGTGGCAAGGAGGGTGGGTTCTGGAATGGTGGTTAAGAGAGTCATAGATGAACTGTTTCTCTCCATGGGTTGCTTCCCTCTGGCCTAGCACAATTCTGATCAGAAATCCAACCAAGAATTATTGCTGCTTGGACCCGCGGAGACTCTCTCCAAACATGACTGCAAGCACCCTTTGATCTCCCCAAGAGGGAGGTGTTGATTCAGCACAGTGCTCCGTAGGACAAGAGGTGGAATGTATGGAGACCATGTGCTCATGGCTCTCTTTAGGGGTCCTCTCTTTGGCTCAGATCTACGGGGGAACTGAGCCCCCAAGCTTGGAAACGAGGCATGGATCTGGACTAACCCGCACACAATCTTGACTTGTCCTTACACTGAGCGATGCCCAAAGCACTTCACAACCCAGCAGCACAATTTTAACACATGCACAGGACCCAGGCTCTGTTCTTATCAGAGCAGCTTCTGCTGAGCAGAGTGCACAAAGTGAACTGTATCGGCTTTCTCTCCCCCATCCTGCGTACAAGCTGCCGCCCAAACTACCAATCTGTACGCTGCAGAGCACTAATTTGGAGACCTATATAACTGCTGTCGTCTTTGTCTGCTGAGAAATGTTTTCAAATCCGTCTGTCTATGTATTTATACCACAGCCTATAATAGTGCCGGCTTAGCGTCTCTGAGAGTCTAAAAACTATGGAAGCATTAGGGGATACATTGTCAACACAGAGTGTGGGGATTTAGCAAAGAGATTCCCATTAAGGCCAATAAGAGTTGCATGGCTCAATCACAAAACCCACTGTGCTGAAAATTTAGGCCCATGAGATTAAGTGAATCCTCCAAAAGCAAGGAAATATGGCAGAAGATATTCCCATCCCTCCCTCACGCCCTGTGGGTCTAGAGATTACCATATGTATATGCTGCACTGGGGGCCTTTCTTGTTCCCAGATTCCCTATGGTGTCTGCCCAGAATGGGGCACTAGATCCCACTGCTGGTGCTATGTACCAGGAGAGGCTGTTAGTGCGATTGCAGTATTTGTCAGCCAGTGGCACACCATCCATCTTGAGAGATGTTGTGTTGAATCCAAGGGCCAGTTGGGAAGTAGGGGACCTCCCTCTTGAACAAGAACATGTCAACCTACCGTCCCGGGCCAAGGGAGGTGGGATCAGAAGAAGTATGCTGACTCTGTGTGAAATCTGCTGATTGCCCAGTTTGGGCACAACATCAGGCTTGGGAGCAGGTGTCAGGCAATTTGGACACTCAGGGCCCGAATTCCCTTGACATCGGATGAACTGCCCAGCACTAAGTGAGACGAGGAACAGGAGCTCATTGTTATAGAAGCTCTGAAACAAGAGTTGGGTCAGTGCAGGCCTAATGTGTCCTCACCCACTTTCACACGACGCCAGGCGTTACCCTGCTCAAGTCAGAACACTCCGGTCATGACAACTGGGCCATCTCGTGTGTCGAACGGCCTCAGCTTTGGTCCCTGGCCTCAGCAATGGGTGAAGTCCCAAGCCAGATTCTGTTCGCAGTCAAGTCAATGGCTTGAGTCAGATGCCCAACCCCTTCCCGTGTACACGAGGCCAATACATCTTAACAGGTATATGACTGCCAGCTCCAACGTCAATGACCACAGAGCCCACTCTAGGGCATACTCTGCAGAGAAGGAGGGGCTGCCAGCATCTCCTCCAAAGGCCGACTCTCAGCAGGCCACCAAGCAATCAGCCAGCTAAGTAACTAAGGAAGGAAGGTTTAGGCACAGCCAGATGTACATGGAGTGCACTATTTAATTATTTATTTTAGAAGTCCAGTTCCCAGCTGCTGTAAGTCAGCTGTAGCGCCCCCGGAGTCAAGGGAGCCAGAGACCCAGCCGCTGTACGTCAGCACAGTTCCACTCAGGTCAATGGAACAAGGTCAGTTTCACCACAGCTGTGGCCCACAGCGGACCACCCACTGACTCTGCTTCACATTGCACCTGCCCCAATGCAGACAACCCATCCACAGGCATGGGATTATTCTAGCACTTCCACATCAACTGTTCCTGGGGTTTCCCTACAGTTCCTGAGTTGTCTCTAAGACTACGACTTGGCTCCCCCAGCTTTCAAAAGTATCATGCATGTTACTCTTGGCTTCCAGGTGGTCATCCAGAGGCTTGTTTTAAGCATCACTCTTTCTGACCAGAGATATTTTTGAAAAATATGTCTAACAGGGAGAAAACCTGTTACTGAAGCTGACTTCCAAGGAGATCCAACACAGCAGCTCTTTCGCTCTCTGACACTGATCCCACCAGCTAGAAATGCCCTTTGCAACAATTGTCTGGATTTTAGGCACCTTGGCAGTCTCTCCAATACTCAGGAACAGGAGAACGCCACATAAGATCCAATTCATTTTGACTTAGAAATCCTGGGCTGCCTCCAGGCATTTTGCTAGCAGGATGGACTGAGTTTTCAGTGCTCCAAGGAGCGGCCAAGCACATGTGTATCTCACACACACACAAAGCCTGACCAATCAGTTCCGCACCTGCAAGAAGCTGGTCTCCAGAGCAATCGCTCTGCCTGCCCATCCCTAGAACCAGCCCTGTAGAAATCGCTAGCTGCCTGATCATTAAGAGAGAAAATAAATGGAGATGGCTGAACTCCCGTGCAGCACCTCCCCAGAGACCTCATGACCCTCTCAACGTCTCTGACGAAACCCTTCAAAATCAGCTTGTTAACAAAGTTTGTTGCAGAAGTTATTCCACACAGAAAGCATCAGCTCCATTTATCTTCAGTACCTCTGTGGCCTCCCCTTACCATAGCATCCAAGCACCTCCCAATCGTTAGAACATCCCCACGAAGCACTGTTATCCCCAGTTTACAGATGGGAAACTGAGGCACAGAGCAACTTAGTGACTTACCCCCTTTCACAAAGGAAAGGAGGGGCTTGAACCCACTTCTTTCAGAGCCCAGGTTACTGTCCTAACCATTGGACCGTCCCGCCTCTCCGAACATATCAATTTTAACAGCAACCTTAGAGTTTCCTTTACAGTAACTACTCAAGGCAATGTTTCACAGCTAAGCAGTTAATAGCACCATTTCCAATGGTGACTTTTCATTGGCAACTTTTGGGTGCCTGTAGTGAGCCCGAGTGGTCTCCCTCCGAGTAGGAGTGCGAGGGAGCCGTAGACGCCCCTTGGAGGGTGGAGCCAAGGCCGCCCTGCCCCCCTTGCCGGAAGTACAGGGGCGGGACCAGAACTATAAAAGACCAGCCCTGCAGCCCAGAGTGGGGAGAAGCAGAGGAGAAGGACGCTCCGCCTGACCTGCGGCTACCCGGAGGAGACTCCAGCCTGAGCGGTGCCCCCCACACCTCCCACCGAGGACGCAGTGTCGAACGGCCTCTGGATTACCTGCTGCCGTGTATCCAGAGGAACCGGAACCCGACTGGACGGCAGAGGTACCCATTCCGTGAGAGCCAGCCCCCTAAAGACTGTGTACTGCTGGTGACCTGTGCTCAGAGGCCCAGGCCCCAGCCTTCAAGACTGCGTTTGGTTGCTGGCTGCCTGTGCCATGCCCAGGCTAGAGGCAGCCCGTCTTGAGGCTGTGTTACCTGCAGGTGGCCAAACAGAGCCTAAACCGGGCCGTTTCGGACCGACCTGAGGGGTCTCCATCCGACTGGGAGTGCGAGGGAGCTTACAGTGCCCAAATTTAGACACCTTAAACACAGTTCAGCAAAGATTTTTGTACATTATATACAGTAAAGAAAGGACATAAGGCAGTTTTCACAAAACACGTTTAGAACTTCCCACCGAATTTAAACAATGAGAGCAGAATGTTTTACTACAAACCAATCCCCAAAACAGGCACGAGAGCTGATAACTACTATACTATTTGTATTTCTAGCTCAGCTAAACTGAAACTTACTTATAGTGAACGTGACAAAGTCCACCTCGTCTTATAGGAAAGTAGAATAATATTTCTAGTTGGTTCCAATGACTGCAGTATGGCAAGAAACTAGAGACTGCCAGACACTTGCCTCCCCATCTCACGCTCTAACTGTTCTACCAGATCAACAAACAATAATCAAGGTGTCCACAAAAAGTATTAGGCATACTAGGTGAAATACTGACCCCACTTAAATCAATGGAAATTTTGCCATAGTCTTCAAGGGGACCAAGATTTCTTCTACTGTATTTTCATATAAACTGCACCAATTTATGTGTTAGCATGTGCTTGAATCTTTAACGTTTTTCTATTTCTCTTTATTTGCTTTAACTAGTTCTACTCTGGTTTTTTTCCTGAATTCCTTCCGCTTCTAGACCTGTTGAGTCCTATCATTTATAATCTCTTCTTCCAACTGCAACTGTCCTTTCCTCAGTCTCCCTTAGGGTGACCAGACAGCAAGTGTGAAACACTGGTACAGGAGGTGGGAGGGGGGTAACAGGAGCCTACAGGAGAAAAAGACCCCAAAATCAGAGCTGTCTCTATAAAACCGGGACATCTGGGAACTGTAGTCTTCCTCACTCTCTCTCGTTTTCTGCATCTCATACATCGAAAAGAGTCAGTTGGAAGGTAACAATAAAAGCAGCAAAGCTTTGTAATCCTGGAAACTAAAATAAGCAAAATGACCCTGCACAAACCTGATAGAAAGCATGAGAACTACTAACAGCATTTAAAAATGCAAGTTGCCAGAGCATGTCAGTCTCCTGCTTATCGTTCAGCCTGAGAAAAAGCAAACACAGGACACAGTCCCAGAATAAAAGAAGCAAGGTAAAATTAGCAATGAAAGCTTAAAATGGGAGGGTAAATTCTTCCATCTAAACAACATCTACAAACACTGAAGTGAGATAATAGCCAGATTCAGTAAGGCAAAAATTCAACAAGGGATGGGTCCTACAGTGAGAACCAGTTGATGGAAATTACTGCTGGGTGGCCGAGCTGGTAAAGTTTCAGTGTACTGATTTTAAAAAATAAGAGTCATTAGAAAATGCAGCTCCCATTCGGCAGCACTGTGTGCATACATTCAACAGGATCACAGGTTTTCTTTTTTATTATTGTGCTAAGGTATGCAGGTGGGAAAAGTACACCAAATGAATTAAGTAACTGCAGAGTGGCTTAGAAGTAGAAATAATTTCAATTTAAAAAATAGCCCGAGGCTTGCAAAGCACAAAAATCCTATTTAGCACCGAAAGTATTAAATTCTTGTTAGGTTTCTACACTCTTTTACACCAAAGCAGAACAGATGAGCTCCTTGATAGCAACAGTCCATTTCTAGCTGCTCCACTCACAAACCCAACAATAGGCCCCCGTATTTTTCTTATGACCACCACAGTACTGTAATGTACTGGAATTTACAATTCTTTAGACCTTCTAACCAATACCTGGTTATTTAATCCCCCTAACTAGAGGGAAATAAATGCAGAAGTATAGTTAGGAAGTATGGCCAACATTTTCAAAAGAGACTAGTGATTTTGGTGTACGATTCATGACTCCGTACAGGGACTTGATTGTCCGAGGGAACTGAGCACTCACCCTTTGAGAATAGGGTCTCTTTAAAGTGTTTCAAGCTGGGCTCCAATAACTCCGGCACCCAAAATCACTTGTCACTTGAAAGTCTTGGCTATATTTCCTAACCTGAACTGTCTCTGAGCTTTGGGAAGGGTCCTTATGAGCTGGTGCTACGGAATTGAGAAATAAAATTAACAGGGGAGAATTCTCATTTCTCCTGCATCACTGAATGGACCTGCTTCTTAGCCTCACAAACCGTGATATTCAAGTGAAAAGGGGCAGGCGAGGAGGACTGACTCAGGAAGGAGACATCTTTTTGACACTTAGGGCTGGTCTCCACTGAGGGGGGAATCGACTGTAGATACACAATTTCAGCTACGTTAATAACGTAGCTGAATTCGGCGTCTCTACAGCCGACTTACCTGTCTTCCTCACGGCAGCGGCGGGCAGTGGCGCAGTCCCCCGTCAACTCCAGCTTGCGCCTTTTGGCGAGCTGGACTTCCGGAGTAGACGGGGGAGCCGCTGGCGATCGATTTATGGCATCTTGACATGCAATAAATCGATCACCCAAAGATCGATGCTTCCCTGCCGTAGTGAGGACAAGCCCTTACTTCCTTTGGTGGAATGAAAGGATCCAGCAGATTGTGGCAGAAGTACACTCTCTTCATTGGGCACATCTAATTATGAGAAGAACCTCAGATAACCTAAGAGGTAGAATTCAAGAAGACTCATGAACAGGTTTGCAGTTCCAACCACACCACTACATGCTTTATGCCAAAACGATCAAACCCAGCTGCCTATGGTTAGGTATCAAAATGCACATTTAAAAATCTAAATTTGACTTGATTTTCATCTTGCTGGGCACTACTGGAAACCAGGTCAAATTAGTTAAGTGCTTAAATGCAGATTTAGGTACCCGCATTTGAAAATAACGCCCTAACATTTTACTGATCAAAGACTGTCAATACATTTCTGCAAAATATTTCTCTTTCTGCAACACAAGAGCTTATATTAAATAACTTGTTTTGATTACTAACGTGTCCTCACTTATATTTTATTTCATGGTGAAATGTAGATGCAGTTATGATTTCAAGTTTTAAAACACTGTAACAGCCGATTTGAGTGGATAAACAGGCTAAGCACAGTTAAGAGTCCCACTGGGAAATCTTAAAAAGATGAATTTATTCATATGCAAACATTTGCATGTCACTCAGCTCAGAAAAACTCCAGTTGTGTTGAGACCACAGGAAAAAAGCCAGCTACATGAAGAAAATCTGATACTAGAGAATCCAAAGATTGTAAGAAAATCTAAGAAGAATAGATACCATGTTTTGAAATGTTATCTTACACAAAAGTTAGTTCCCTTTCATACATATTGTTAATAGTTTTTTCTAGGTGGACAGTCACGATGTAAGAGCTCTATTATAACAGTGCTACATCAGCTATTTCGAAAATAACTATTTCCTTGGCTTATTTATTATCTACCTAATATGCTTACATCAAAGTGAGTCTCGTCTGTAAAAGGACAGCTGATTATCAAACACAAATTACTTATGTTAAAATAATATGATAGGATGGGGTGGGATTTGCAATAGAAGCCAGTGCTGGCCAAACTCTTCCCATCACCGGATGAAACCTTGGCTTCACTGGACTCAATGGATGTTTTGCCACTGACTTCAGTGGGGCCCGGATTTCATGCATATTCTTTAACAAGAGCCGAGTTAGGCCACAAGCAAGTGCTTTGGAAAACCCTACCCTGTCATTTTCAATATTCAGAAGTCACAGAATGAAAAAGTTGTGGCTCTCGGACACATTAATTCTGACATGTTCCACATCCCATGTCTCTCATGGTGCACATTCAACACATATCCCTCCTGGCTCAACAACACGCCAGGGTTTCATCCCCAAAGCACCACTTCAAAACCTAAGACCTTGTCTCTGCTAAAGAGAAAAGTTGATCTAAGCTACGCAATTTGAGTTACGTGAATAGCGTAATTCAAATCGATGTAGCTTAGACCTACTTACCGCGGGATATCGGTACAATATCAACAGGAGACACACTCCCGTCGACTCCCCCTACTTTTCTCAATCCGGTGAAGAACATGAGTTGGCAGGAGAATGATCTGCAGTCGATTTAGTGGGTCTTCACTAGTCCCGCTAAATCAACCACCAATGCATCAATCACCGCACACAGATGCTCCAGTAAGTGTAGAAAAGCTCTAAATGAAAAGAAGTTCCTTATTAGTAAATGTACAGTGCTTGGGTGGTTGCTAATGTCCACTCCCTGCCCTTGTTATAACCTTAAGGTAATATTTAATACATACAGACTCTGATTAAACAATGAGTTGCCAACCAAATCTGCAGATATAAGGGAAATTGGTCAAATTCCCTGGATTGCAAGAGGAGGGTTAATCCCTTTGGAGCTGTTAAATCAACCTCCATCTCCCCCTCCCCCCCCCAAAAAAAAAACCACTTTAAAAGAGAAAAGGCTAAGCAGGTACATTTTTCTAATTCTATTAAATGTTTCTGCTTCTACTTCTACATGTGGGGCCAGGTAGGTGAAGGATTTCAGGGTCACAATTAGGGCTCTCAATTAATTACGATTAAATCACGCAATTAACTCAAAAAAATTAATCAGTTTTAATCACACTGTTAAACAATAAACACCAATTGGAATATATTAAATATTTTGGATGTTTTTCTACATTTTCAAATACATGCATTTCAATTACAACACAGAATACAATGTATACAGTGGTGCTTTATATTATTTTTATTACAAATATTTGCACTGTTAAAATCATAAACAAAAGAAATAGTATTTTTCAATTCATATCATACTACTCTTGTAGTGCAATCTCTTTTTTGTGAAAGCGCAACTTACAAAAGTGGATTTTTTTGGTTACATAACTTCACTCCAAAACAAAACAACGCAAAACTTTAGAGCCTACAAGTCCACTCAGTCTTACTTCTTATTCAGCCAATCATTAAGACAAACAAGTTTGTTTATATTTACAGGAGATAATGCTGCCCACTTCTTATTTACAATGTAATCTGAAAGTGAGAACAGGCATTCACGTGGAGATTTTGTAGCCTTCATACTTCGGCCATTATTCCAGAGGACTTCTATGCTGGTCATGTTTGTTAAACAAATAATATGTTAATTAAATTTATGATTTAATTCAGTGGGGGAGAATTGTATGTCTCCTGCTCTGTTTTACCCACATTCTGCCATATATTTCATGTTATAGCAGTCTCGGTTGATGACGCAGCACATGTTATTCACTTTCACAGCAGATTTGACAAAACACAAAGAAGGTACCAATGTGAGATTTCTAAAGATAGCTTCAGCACTCAACCCACCTTTAAGAATCTGAAGTGCCTTCCAAAATCTGAAAGGGGTGAGGTGTGGCACATGCTTTCAAAAGTCTAAGACGATAAACACTCCAATGTGGAAACGACAAAACCCAAACCATCAAAAAAGAAAATCAATCTTCTGCTAGTGGCATCTGACTCAGATGATGAAAATTAACATGTGTCGGTCCACACTGCTTTGGACTGTTATAGAGCAAAACACGTCATCAGTATGGAGACACGTCCTCTGGAATTGGGGTTGAAACATGAAGGGATATATGAATCTTAAGCACATCTGGCACATAAATATCTCGTGACGCTGGCTACAACAGTGCCATGTGAATACCTGTTCTCACTTTCAGGTGATTCTGTGAACAAGAAGCAGGCAGAATTATCTCCTGCAAATGTAAACAAACTTGTTTGTCTTAATGATTGGCTGAACAAGAAGTATGACTGAGTGGACTTGTAGGTTTCGTTTTCCACTGTTTTATTGCTGAATGCAGTTATTTTTTTGTACAAAATTCGACATTGGTAAATTCAACTTCCATGATAAAGAGATTACACTGCAGTACTCATATTAGGTGAACTGAAAAATGAAATTTCTTTTGATCATTACAGTGCAAATATTTGTAATAAAAATAAATATAAAGTGAGCACAGCACTGTGCACTTTGTATTCTGCATTGTAATTGAAATCAGTATATTTGAAAATATAGAAAACATCCAAAAACATTTAAATAAATGGTATTCTATTATTGTCTAACAGAGCAATTAATTGTGCAATTAAATGTGATTAATTTGTTTAATCACTTGACAGCCCTGTTCACATAGTATGACAAGTAGATGAGCAACTTTTGGGGGAAGGAAGAGCCTCTATAGAAGGGATAGATTCCACCTTAACCAAAGTGGAAACAGGATGCTGGCAGAGAACATCAACCGCAGTTTAGGGGATTATTTGAACTAAGTAACAGGAAAACCAAGTTTTGAGGGAAACTCAGTTCAAAGAAACTTGCTAGAGGTATCAGTAGCTGGAGGTGGGACAGGTTGACTTGAGGTTTCAATTCTATAAACATGACAGGTTGTCAGACAAAAAAAGTTCAATAAAAAGAGCATCTAGCCAAAAATGAAGCCACAAATGATCATATATTAGTTGTAAGAATTATTAGAAACCCTACTTGGTCCTTTTAAATGTACTGTGAGTAGATCAACCAACTAGTGTATCTGCTGTTATTACAATGAATAAGCCATGGGACTGCATAAAATATCTTTTTAAAAGGTATTAAAATCTGTCTGGGTGCCGTGTTATAATGAATGAACCACTGGTAATTGGCTACATTGCAGAAAATTGGAAACTGCTGTACATATGGCTGAATTTTGTGTAGGAGTTGCTTGTACTGTGTATCGTGTTTTTCAAGGGTGAGAGCATCTTTTCCTGATGAAGGTAGCAGCTGTGACTGCTGTGCACAGATGTGAAAACACACTCTAGGTAAATGAGAGCTGCAGTGTTGTTTGAAGAGCAGCTGCTGTTAATTGTAGGATATTCATGCAGGATCTCGCCTACTTTGTTTTGTAGAAACCCTGGTGGTGAAGGCTGCTTCCCTCAGAGGAGTGTTTCCTTGTTTGTTGCTGGGATTCTTGGGGGCTGTGGGAGAGGGTAGTAATGGCATCTATGGATATGTGTATTTCATTTTAACCAAAGAGTGGTGTAGCTCTCCAGGGAATACTTCCAACAGGCCTGGGTACTGTGCAATCCATTTGCTTTCTGTTGTTGCTACCTCTGACATAGCGAGTAATGCCACACCCAGTAATGCAGGTTGTGCTGCAGGAAAAACAAGCATCAAATTAGTCACCGCTAGTGATGTAAACTAGCGCTTTGCCCATCACCTGAAACGTGGCGCTTTAACTTGAACAGTTAAATGCATTTCTAGCCCTGGAATGTTTACTGGGTTTTGTCTGTTTGCCTCTCTAAAATTAAACCCTTTTCAGCAGTAATTAATTTTAGGAAAGATGGGAAAGTGGTTTTGGTTGAGGTTCATAAACAGGGGTTTTGCACACCACATTTGGAATGGGAGTTTTTGCATTGGGATTCATGGCTCTACTACATTCCAAATTCTAGTGTTGCTGCTGCTGCTAATAGTGTAGAAGGTGCTAGCAAAGGGTTTCTAATAATTTAACATACATGCTTTTAAAGCCATTCATAAAGCTAGCTGACTCCATGGAAAAACTGCTGCAGCCCAGCACTATATGCCTGTTCCAATGATACACATGTATCTGATGCATATAAAGCTTCACATCATCTGCCAATAGCGTCATCAGAGATTTAAATGTTCATCGCCTAACAGCCCTCAAAATGTGTGACAGAGACTCAAGCTAATGGACAGCAATGTAGGGGAAGCTGTGTGTGTTATAAGGCTCCGATCTGTCACAGAGAATCCCCTAATCACGGTTTAATGATACGACATTTTTTATGTCAGTAAGTTACAGCAATAAAAAGGTCAGTTCATAGCAAATTCACTGGGGTAGAGGTAAATATTCATCTCAAATGAGAGGCCTCTTTACTTGCAGAGACCTGAGAGCAATGAGGGTACTCCACTCTCTTGGGTCAACTAACTGAACATCCACCAGGAATTAATCTCTGGCCAAATCCTACAGGTGCCATTTCCGTCGAAGTCAAGGGTAAGCCAAGACTGCAGGCTCTGGCCCATAGTCACAGAAAGAACATCAATTCCACAACTCAAAGACAGCTACCAGGGTATCCCAGGAAGAATAAATTAGTAGTCCACAGTCCCAGGGTGATTTCACCTTAAAACGGACACCTCAGCAGCAAATACATAGCATTCTCAAAGGAGAGCTTCAAATGTTCTTCTCTCCAACTCACCAGCAACAAATCGTAAACATTTGCCAGCAAGTGCAAGGGCCCGATTCATCAACGTCTGCAGAATTTCAGCTCCTATCTTTTTAGGATAGGTGGGTGAGATTCTGTGGCCTGCATTGTGCAGGAGGTCAGACTAGATGATCATAATGGTCCCTTCTGACCTTAAAGTCTCTGAGTCTATGAGAGTGGCAAAGAACTCGCTCTGATCCTACTCAACCAGTGTAAGGTGGTGGTAACTCCACTGAAGTCAACCGAGCAACAAGCTTGAAACGGATGCAAATGAGAAGGTAATCAGGTCTCAAGTTTTCAGCTCTTATATCTGCAAACACAGCCCTGAAAATGGGAACCAATGCAGTGCTAGGTTCATAACTCTGCAAGCAGACAGCTCTCCCATTTCTACCGACACACAGGCCTTTGCCAAGCAGCTGGAGTGGGCGACGGGAGGTAACTACTCCATGCTATTCACAACGTGGGGGACAGCAATGAAACTGACAATGCTCAGTTTCAGTCTGCTGTTGTTTGTTATGAGTAGATGCAGAGGAAGGCACTGCTGGTACCATTGCTGGGGAGAAGGATCCAGAGGCTGGAAGTGGGGTAAAATCGCAGCAGCCAAGTCACCAAAAAGGGGAAGATTTATGGACCCATTTCCATGCTGACTGGGATGAGTTGGGGAAAAGAGGAAGTCAACCCTTTCTCCTTTCTAGCTGCAGAGGAGGCTAAAGGGAACTTCAAATGAATCACACACTTAAACCCTAAAGGCTAATATGAAACATGCAGGTCTGAGGTAGAAGAGACAAAGAGTCCTGTGGCACCTTAAAGACTAACTAAAGTATTGGAGCATAAACTTTCATGGGCTAATACCCACTTTGTCGGATGCAAGCAGTGGAAGGTCTGAGGTAGGAATCCAAGCAAACTCCCCTTCCTAGCAGCTGTGAATGGGAACCAGGACCTCTCCAGTAATTCCTCCCACACACACTTCATCTTTCCTATCACTCTCTCGCTTTTAGGTTTAATCCACAGGCTACATAAAAAAAAAAAATCTCTGTGGATCTCAGCCTATGCCTGACACAGCAGAAGATTCTAATCAAAATGTTTTGGACATTGAGGCTGTGCAAAATGGGGGCTTTGCCCTCTGATATTTATAGGAGCTGCAATAAAGAATAAGGAAACTTGATATATATGCTATGGGACCGTCCAACAGCCAGGCAGCTGTGGGAAGAGGCTAAGGAAACGAGAGCGAAAACAGTGTTTGGCTTCAGCAACCGAACATCAGCTGAAAATTCTATCATACGTTAGGTACCTACTCCGGTGGGTTTAACTCCACTACAAAGACCTCAGTTCTTGAGGGCTGGAATGATCACCAAGCATGTGATCTTACAAAAATGGAGGAGAAACTTCTGCCCAGAACAGAGTGATATTTGGACCTGTCTGACTTAGCAGAAAAAGAAAGAAGAGCTTGTTTGCTAGAGAGCAATTCTATACATTTGACAAAATTTGGACTCCATTTCTTGATACATTTGGATGAAAAATGCTGATACAGCTGAAATAATGTCAGATTTCCATTTCTACCTGACCACTCCACTCTTTGCCTCCTTCCCACACTACCCTTTTTGCCTACTTGTGTATGTAATTTCTTTTCTAGGTACCCCCCACAATGTTATGACTGTGTTATATTGTCTAATTTTGTATTGTCTAGTCTTGTAACATTGGCAAGTTGGAAAGTCGTGCAATTATATAATGTTATCGGCTATCCTGTAACATGTGCAGTATTCAGTGACATGTACAAGCCAGACGTCATTACCATTGTGTATTTGTATTGATTATCTATATATATAAAAGTCAAATGGTGTATGCGTGTATGTACGTTCACTTACTCCTTCCACACCGTTTGAGCTAGAGACTTGAAATTTGGTACAGTTATAGGTGTTAGGGTCCTAATCAGGGTAAGAGTCGAATTTTTTTCAAATCTCACCTCTGACGCCCCCCAGGGGTGAAATTATTTAAAGGCCAATCACATCAGCTGGGCAGCTGCTGTTCTCTCTGACATAGTTATGATGTCATAATACACCCCTCCAATGGACCCTGCACTCGCTCAGCTCTCTGCCCCCTCCCCCCTCCAACGGACCCCGCACTCGCTCAGCTCTCTGCCCCTCCCCCCTCCAACGGACCCCGCACTCGCCAAGCTCTCTGCCCCCTCCCCACCTCCGACGGACCCGAGTTGGGTTTGGTCGGAGGGTAAGTGAGGTAGGGGTGTCAGGTTTGGTCGGGGGGGTAAGTAAGCCGGGGGTGTTGGGTTTGGTCTGGGGAGGTGGGAAGGTGTTGGGGTGGGTGAGGGGTGGGTGTTGGGGTTGGTCAGGGGGTGTTGGGTTTGGTGGGGGAGGGTAAGGTGGGGGTGATGGGTTTGGTTGGGGGGGTGAGGAGGGGGTCGGGGTTGGTCGAGGGGTAAGTGAGGTGTGGGTGTTGGGTTTGTTTGTGGTGGTAGGTAGGGGTGTTGGGTTTGGTTGGGGGGGAAAGTGAGGTGGGTGTGTCAGGTTTGGTGTACGGGAGGTGAGGTGTGGGTGTTGGTCAGGGGGTGTTGGGGCTGGTAGGGGGTGACGTGGGTGTGTTGGGTTTGGGTGGGGGGTGAAAATGTGAGTCGGGGTTGGTCGAGGGGTAAGTGAGGTGGGGGTGTCGGGTTTGGTCGGGGGGGGTGAGGTGGGGGTGTCAGGTTTGCTCTCTGCCCCCTCCAACGGACCCCGCATTCGCTCAGCTCTCTGCCCTCTCCCCACCTCCGACAGACCTGAGCAATGCCGGGTATTTTTGCTAGTTTTATATAAATATAAAATAGCACACATAAAAATCCACCATGCTAATAGGTCTGGGCAACAGTGTTGTTTTTATTAAGACAGTCATCATTAGTAGGTGGGCATGGAGGAACTGGTCTCCAGTGGGACTCTCCAAAGGCATTGTGGGATGCCTCTAAGGGCTCTGGAGGAGAGTAGGCCAGTGGGATACTCACTATTTTCTGGTAGGGTGCATTACCTCATTGTCTAGCAGCCTCCCCTAAGGACAGACTCATACTGGCCTTACCTGCCCTACAGCAGGGGCAGTCCACTTTTTGTCAAGTTCCAAATTTCTTGGTCAAGGTGCAGTCAACCAGGGACTCCAGAGAAAATAATAAATAATGAGAATGAGGAAATAAAAAGATTTTGGGGTCTTTTCAAAAGCATCTGGTGGTCCAGATTTAGCCCAGGGGCGTCCTATTGAAAACACACACACACACAGAGTGACCAAAATGAGTTTTCTTCCCAAAGTTTTAGTTTCAGTCGAAATTTTTCAGTTTTCAATTTTTTTTCACCTAAAACAAAAAAAGTTTTCAGTTTTTCATTAGAAAAAATTCATGGGAAATTATTTTTAAAAAAAGATGAGACAAACATTTGGTACTTTTCAAACAGCGCCTGCTCCAGGAGACGTGCAAATGAGACATCTCTGCCCTGTCCCCATCTCTTTCCTTGATGTCATTGCACATTCTGGGGAGTAGGGGGAATTTTTTCAGATCTATACAAATTCTAAGAAAGTCCAACTATCCATACAATCTAGGAGCTCTCGATGTAACCCAAGAACAACACTCCAGTAAAACTAAGCTGCAGCAATACTGTTCAATGCAGAACCCATCATCAGCCCTGCCTTTCCAACAACCCCTCACCACCATTGCCCTCCCTTCATCATTTTCAAATGCCTGGGGGGAAAGATGTACCTCGTATCATGCCCCAAAGCTTTTCAGTCAAAAGGGGAAAACACAGGAGCAGTGGAGAGACAAGACACTCATGGACAAGTGGGACTCCAAGCAGACAGAGTGAGAGTATTAGTATAAGCTATGCCATTTGGAGTGCATGTGACAGCCTCTGGTGGGAGCTCGGCAGGCAAGAGATTGACAAGCCTGCAACATTTTGGTTAACAGAGCTGGATCTTAAAGCTCAGGCATTGGAGGCACCTGCACCAAGATCCAGAAGTCCCAGGTTGAATCCCTGCTACTGACAAGTCACATAGGTGAATCAAGAAGTGACAGAGTCCTGTGGCACCTTGAAGACTAACTAAATTATTGAAGCATAAGCTTTCGTGGGCTAATACCCACTTCGTTGGATGCATGCAGTAGAAGATAAGTGAATCAGTGTTTCATTGGGGAGATGTTTCATCAATAACTTGTGGAGGGGAATAAAGCCTTCTCTAATCTGTGATTCTTCCCCTTTCCATCCTTCCCGCCCATAGAATCACTAGGAAACGATTTGCCCATCAACCGTGCTCCATTAAAGCCTTGATAAATGCAACTATTCAAGATTTAAAAGTTATAACAGGTCACCACATATGCTTGACATTAGAGAAAAATCATTGGTATGCATCAAGGGTTAGAACAATTTTTTCACCCAGAGTACTAATTTTACACACAGGCACTTTGCCTTAGAACACTGACACAGATAACAGTGTGTAACGAGTGTGATCTGCACACTCAGCATAGTTCCCATTCTCGTTCCATCCTTTTCATGCTCTATTATATTTTGGTTTATGTATGCATGGGCTATTCCATGCGTCTCAGGCTGAGGGAGGCAATGTATTGATCTGTACAACTCGGTAGTTTATACAAAAGAAGAACACAGAAAATGTACTCTGTGTAACATGCTTATAAACACACTGGGTGCTGATACACCATTAGTTTCGTCCAAAGTACTGGCCCTAATCATTTACTACATTCTGGCCCAGAGCCAGCATCATGCTTAGAAATGCGTCCAACTTTAAGCACAGGAGCTGTCCTGTTGAAGCCATACATGTGCTTTACAAGATCAGGACCTTAGATTGCAAGAAGAAACATAACTATTTCTGTTGCAATAGGCTCTCCACTCAGAGTAAGGACCCCCTTCCCCCCAATCCCCCCCCCCCCCCGGATAACTTGCTATACAAGCAGAAAAGAAAGATATGTCACTGGTTCCAAACAAACAGTTGCGTCCGACGAAGTGGGTATTAGCCCATGAAAGCTTATGCTTCAAAACTTTATAGTTAGTCTTTAAGGTGCCACAGGACTTTGTTACCTAATCTATTATGTAGACACCTGAACGCACGCAGACCATATATAAAATAATACAATTTGAGAGCAAATCACAATTTCAATTTGATTTAAAAGCAATGCATTCTCACTTTCAAAGGCAAGCTAGAAAAAAGGAAGTTAACATGTGTGAAGGTAAAAATTAACAGCATCCACAGTGTGGTGAAGCTGTTATTATTCTGTAATGATGGAGGTGTGGCTGCAAAGCCCAAAGAACCCCTTGCATTTTGGAAGGCAGAGCTCCTGTATGGCCTAGTATTCAGTCATGAAACATTGCAAACCATCTACACCATAGGCTGCAATTCCCATCCACTGCTGCAGACAAAAGGATGCCAACTCCAAGCTCCTGCCTGCAGGGGGCAGGACAGACTGTGGCAAGCAGCTGTTTACAGGCAGCTGTTGTTGCTATGTTTTGCAATTTTAAATAAAATAATTTAATTGTTATATACACACTCTCCATGCCTTACTCAAAAGAATCAGCCACAAATGCAATCAAGTTACCTTTTCCCCCCTGTAAAAAATACAATCAAATTACCTTTTTTCCCCCCCTATAAATTAATGGGGCCAAGAATGGGTTAGATTAGAGAGCCTCATATGGGCTAGATTAGAAAACCTTGTTCATTTGAATCAGTGTTTAAATCCCATTTTTATTTAGATTAATGGGGTGATGGCACAGGCATGGTGTAACACTGGCTATCACTTAAGACTTTTGGATAGCAAGACATCTGGATTAATAAAGTTGGGATTAGTCAAATACTGTGCAGATTACAGCAACCATAACTCGGACTCAACTTCTGTTTTACATTTACATACATCTGTACAGAAGGCCACTACAAACTGGAAAGAATAATCCTGTTTCACTTTGAAAATTACATTCCTCATCATGAGGAGGGAATTATGTCAACATTACAATGTTGTTTTATTTAGCTCTGCAGTACTTCTAACACATGCTTAAGAAAAATAAAAAACCAAATCATATAAAGCCAGATCAGTGACATTTTTATGAACATATTACTTGATGGGATGTTATTATCAGCATATTATCAGCATATTACTTGATGGGATGTATTAAATACATTCCCCAAACATACACTAACATATCAGTAAAGGTGCAATGGAGCTGCATATAGTACAACATGTGAGCAAGTTAAAATGCGCAACAACTTTCATAAAGTTCTGCCAGTATAAAATAATGCCTTTCAAATACATCCAGAAATTAGGTAGAACTCCCACTACTCCCCCTGACACTAAGAGGGTGTTTTGCCTAAGTCAGAACTGCAAAATGAGTCTTATAATTTGTTTGGAAAGCAAATCCTTTAGAAGCTTTTGCATTCCTGAAGCATTGTTCAAACAAACATCAATTAATTTCCCGAAATGTATTTAAAGATTTACTTTAACATATGCATAAAACAGATACAGACACAGGGGTGGTGTGCTGCAAACACATAGGTGACTTTTTGTCAAAGATGTGTCAAAAAGCAAAAGACAGCAACTCTGTGCTTGCAAGGACCTTATTTTATTAATCATTTATTTATTATTTATTTATAATTATTAATTATTTATTTTTACTAAATGAAGAAGTGGTTTTCCTGATGCTTATTATTTGGCTGAATGAGCTGAAGTGAGACTCCCCGGGCAGCTGCTGACAGAATGACTGATTGTGTGGTGGAGCTGAGAATGTGAATGATGATGAATTTTGAAAGGCTCTGGAATTTGTGAATAACAAAAGTAGCTAAAGTTCTGAAAATCTCACCATTTGTTCTCAGCAACAAAGGAAGACTCAAAGGCCTTTGTTTAACAAAATGATTCAAAAACCGGATAGGAGAGGAATTAAGGGTTATCTCTACTGGCATAATACAGCAAGCAACTTGTGTCCCTAAGTAGAAAGAATGTATTCTAGTTAACATATTGTAAGCAGAATTACTATGCGTCTGTTGCTTTTATTCCAATTCTGATACTATTACAGGATTTCCCATGTAATTCTCAAGGTCCAGAGGGGTCACAGACAAAATTCAGCCCTGGTGTAAATGGGGGCACTTGACTATAAGGGGAGTTCTGCCTGCTTACTCACAAGGGGGAATTTGGTCCTTCATGAAAAAAAATAATAAATGTATATAAGGAAGTGAACATTGAAACCTCTTCCCATAGGTAAGGACATTGATTTGTTTAGATTATTCTGGAACATAATTAAAACGCAGTTATTTTTCCTCCTTAAAACTGAATAGAGATGTAACATTAAACAAACTGATTTTAAACACATTGTGATTAATAACATGTATCGGGTTTATTGTAGGGTGACCAGATAGCAAGAGTGAAAAATCGGGACGGGGGTGGGGGGTATTAGGTACCTATATAAGAAAAAGACCTAAAAATCGGCACTATCCCTATAAAATGGGGACATCTGGTCACCCTAGCACCCCCAGTCATGGAGCACAGCCCATTGTGCTAGGTGCTATAGACACACACACACACCAGACAGTCACTGCCCTCAAAGAGATTGCATTTGACCATGGCAAGAAACAGGCACTTTTGTTTCAGAGAGTTTATTGCAGGAGTCCACGTGAACTCGGCAAAAGATGTACCTGCTGCAGATTCATACCATCCTGGCAACTGGTACCCAAGTAATCCAAAATACAAATTGTGAGTAGTAAATGAAGCCATGTGCTGGAGCACAAAGCGTGGGAAAGAGTTCCTATTGTGAAAGCTGTTAAGCATGAGAAATTAAATACCATCCAAAAACATTTTTGGTTTAGCATCAGAATTGGACATCATAAATCAGGAGAAGTGCATTACGAGGAGGTTGGAGGGGTGGAGCCTTGGGGGACCCAATTCGGACCAACGACTCATGTCTACACTACAACAGAACACCCACAGCTGACCCTGGTCAGCTGACTTGGGTTTGTGGGTCTTGGGCTGGAGGGTTATACAATTGCAGTGTAGATGTTTGTGCTCCAGCTGGAGTCTGAATTTCTACACTGCATGTTTAGAAACCCGACCCCACTCCCCACCCTCCGAGTCTGCAGTCATGGGGTCCTCTATTGCAGTGTAGACCTGCCCACAGACTTCAAGGCCAGAAGGGGACAGCACAATCATCTAGTGTGCACATCACCCAGCTGCTCCTGTAGTAGGACTGGACCCTCTGGCGGAGTTACTGCAGGCCTCAGCTCTTGATTTAAAGCTCAGCTCTCCTGCTAGGTCATGAAGGCACCTAAGGGAAACGACTGTGTTTTCAAAAGGACTCAGCACCCAGCAGATCCCATTGTTCTCAAAATGACCTTCCTCTGAAACTCTGGCTTCATTGTGGGTGCTGAATGCTTTTGACCCAGCCTGGCTTGTCTCCTACAGTTAGGCCTGAAACACGTATACAATATTATCTTCTGTAGCACAGAAGATTAGTGTGAAAACTTGGAGATGTTTTATGGATTCAGATCTAGCTATATTTCCCTCTTAGGCTTTAGAAACAAATCTTTATACAAGAACAAAGCAACCTGTCTCAGGATGCTCTATGCTACCGTGTTTCCCCGAAAATAAGACAGTGTCTTATATTAATTTTTGCTCCCAAAATTACATTACATTATATTACAGCGAGAGGCAAAACTGGAAGTACGTCTTATTTTCGGGGGATGTCTTACTTTTGGGGAAACAGGGTAAGAGCCTGCTCCAAAGCCCATTGAGGACTCCCACTGATTTCAACTGGCTTTGTATCAGGACTTAACAGGGAAAATAGAGGAGACATGTTTCAAAACCATGTAGGTATCATGTGCACCCTACTGCAATTAGCAACATCTGAGGCCCATCTTGCCTTTGGTTTATACTTCACAGTTTGCCATGATACAGAAAACTCATTAGCTGCAAATCCTGCAAAAGTACTGGGGATAAACTCCTGGCCCCCTTCGTCAACTGGGCTCTTTGCCGTTCACTTCAAAGGGTCCAGGATTTCATTCTTGGGGCACGATTCAGCCTTGTTGTAAGAAAGTACAATTCCCCCAACTTCAAAGTGAGCCTCATCAATTTATGTTAGACTTGATCCTGTATTCTGGAGATAATAATTATTAAGTTCCTCTAAAAAAACAGAGGAATAAAAGGACGACGAGTTAGAACAGACAATGTTGCTCAAAATGTGCAGCATTATCTAGGCAAAAAGCATCTTTAGATCCGCCCCTGTGTTCCCCATGCATCCAAATCCCTCACTGCAGCAAGGAAAGATGTGTCACAGGCCCTTGGAATAACAGCATCATGAGGAGTGATTTGCCAGGATATCCTCTTTAGTCCTCTAATGGGCTATCTGGGTTTGTGTAGAAGATCGGTCTAATTCTGGCATGCAGTAGTTCATGTCCCATTCTAAGACACACATGCTCCACCTCCCTGGATTTTAATGGAAAAGACAGGAGCAGAAATCAGAATTGACAACCCCAAATGTTCAAAAAATCACAAGTCTGTCCCTCCCCCAAATCAGGAGATTGGCTTGAAACCCAGGAGGCTTTGGAGTTTTTAAAAATAAATGTTGGATTCTTTTTATCTCTCTCTTGGCTTTTGAGCCTTAGGGTACACTCACTTCACATTTTCAAAGTTTTTCTCTGCCATTATGAGGACAAGAAACTATTCTTTTTGTTTTTTAAATGAATGCTGAGATTCTCATTGCAAGCCCATGATTCCAGCAGCTGGAGCTTTAAGAAAAACATTAAAAGTGATGTCAAGAATCAGAGAGGTAGCCGTGTTAGTCTGGAATAGCAGAGGTAACAAAGTCCTGTGGCACCTTAAAGACTAACTATAAAGTTTTGAAGCATAAGCTTTCGTGGGCTAATACCCACTTCGTCGGATGCAAGCAGTGGAAGTGTCCAGAGGCAGGTATAGAAAAGTAGGCAAGAACCAGGTGGGAGGTAAAAAGGTTAGTCCAATTAGGCTGAACCAGCTTGTTATCTCCAATCAGGGAGGGTGGGTTATTCTTCTAGCATTTGAATGGGGGGTGTGGACATGGAGAGAGGAGAAACTATTTCTGTAATGAGCGAGCCATTGTAGGTCTTTGTTCAATCCGAGATTGTTTGTGTTGAATTTGCAAATGAATTGTAGCTCTGCAGTTTCCCTTTGCAGTCTGGACTTGAAGGTTTTTTGCTGCAGTATGGTGACTTTTAAATCTGTAATTGTGTGTCCAGGCAGGTTGAAGTGTTCCCCTACAGGTTTTTGTATATTGCCATTCCTAATATCTGATTTGTGTGCATTTATCCTTTTTCTTAGGGACTGTCCAGTTTGGCCGATGTACATAGCAGAGGGACACTGGTGGCATATAATGGCATATATGACATTGGTTGATGTGCAGGTGAATGAACCAGTGATGGTGTGGTTGATCTGGTTAGGTCCTGTGATGGTGTTGCTGGTGTAGATATGTGGGCAGAGTTGGCATCGAGGTTTGTTGCATGGATTGGTTCCTGAGTTGGAGTTATTGTGGTGCAGTGTGCTGTTGCTGGTGAGAATTTGTTTAAGGTTGGCAGGTTATCTGTGTGCTACAATTCATTTGCAAATTCAACACAAACAATCTCGGATTGAACAAAGACCTACAATGGCTCGCTCATTACAGAAATAGTTTCTTCTCTCTCCATGTCCACACCCCCCATTCAAATGCTAGAAGAATAACCCACCCTCCCTGATCGGAGATAACAAGCTGGTTCAGCCTAATTGGACTAACCTTTTTACCTCCCACCTGGTTCTTGCCTACTTTTCTATACCTGCCTCTGGACACTTCCACTGCTTGCATCCGACGAAGTGGGTATTAGCCCACGAAAGCTCATGCTTCAAAACTTTATAGTTAGTCTTTAAGGTGCCACAGGACTTTGTTACCCCATAAAAGTGATGTAACTCATGACAAAAAGAACTGGTAACACTGAGTATTTGCCCAAAGGGTAATAGATTCAGAAGCTGGGTATCAAACAGTCCTACAGAGCACAGAGAAAAGGCATGCAAAACAATAAAGGTTTGGACAGTTAAAAAAAAAAAAACTTTCCAGTTGTACGGTCTCTTAAATGTTGGGTTAACACCTGTTTTTAATTCTGCTGCATGGCATGTCTGTTTGAACGCTTACTTTTCTAGCCTTCGCTGTAATCACACAATATCATGTCTGATACTGATATTAAACTATGGAAACACCACAGTCACAGTTCACCACCCAAAGGTTTCAAAGTAAAGTCTTCTGTTATTTACATTTGTTCAGCACTTTGTGTTTTGACATGCAGTAATCTTAGTTTACTGTTTAAAAGAAAACTCTTAATTCCAGTCCAAGACCTATTATCCCCACTGTTAACCCTATTTTATCCTTTAGTCTACAGCAACAGTAATTTATGTTTCAAAATATAATGTCTGTAGTCTAGCTGTTGATTTCCATTTCTCATGTGTATTGAAATCTGAAGGTCTGCTGAAAGGCATATGGAGTTCTGAAAGGTTTCCTTACTCCTACATTTGCAAGATATTTACTCAGCACAGTAAAGCATTTGCTTTTGTTCCTCTCTCCTGACATTCCATCAACCTGAAAGACCTGTTCTTCAGCAAGGGGGTCATTCTACCTTCTGTTTCATTTCCTGTGCCTCTCAGCTAGGAGCGATCTGGTTCTGATTTTTCATCACTGCTTTCCAGCACAATGCTAAGTTGTGTTACCCCCTCATATGCGGCCTCCCAAAGCTGGACAAGAACTAAAATATTTGCATTAAACCCAAACCTATTTATTTTTATTGGGGAAGGGTGAATCTTGTTATTTTGATTATATTTTGGGTGTAAAATACATACAAACACACACACACACAGACATATAAAATAAGCATTTAGTTTCAGAGAATAAAAAATGTTCAACTCGTACTTCTAACATTTAGGATCTGAGTCTCCTCGCCCATCAGAGTTAGGAATAACAAGCGCTGAAGTCAGTGACATTACAGGGATTAATTCAGGGCTGTTCTGTGACCTGTGCTGAACAGGAAATCAAGCTAGATGATCACAATGGTCCCTTGACACATTGCACCCATTTCACAGAGGGGTGAGAGGAAAAAGCAGGCACTTTGCATTTATATAGTGCTGTCCATCTTCAAAGCACTTTATAAATATTAACTAATTAATCTTCCAATGCCACTGCGAGGTGGCTAAGGAAATAAATCCTCCTTGCACAGACAAGGCACAGAGACATCTCCACTGGAATAAAACACATTCAGCGTGACTGCGGATGGCACAAATCAGCTAGCTCAGTCTGACGAGGCTAAACCTGCCCCATAGATATTCAGGCTCCCTGGTCCCTGAGATCCTCCCCACTCATGGAGTCCCAGAGCCCAGGCCCCTGCCCGAGCCTGAATATCTACACTGCAGCTAAACGGCCCCCTTAGCCCATGCCCAGTGACACAAGCCAGCCACGGGTGTTTAATTGCCGTATAGACCTATGTGCAGGAGGAGAGTGACGTGACTTAAGCACCCAGAATCACGTCCCTGAAAATGTGGATTTTTGCTGCCTGCTTTGCTACACGTTTGCCATGACGCTTTGGGCAAATCGCCACACTTCTCTATGCCCCTCAGGGTCTGTCTATACAAGGGATTTTTGCTCTGGTGTAGCTTAGCCTCAGGGTTAAATTGTACCCACCATTACAATCCCGGCTTTGTACTTATGCACCACATTGATACTAGGGTTTCGCGTGGCCTAACTATAATACAGCAGCCACACCCGTACAAAAATCCCTCATGAAGACAGTCTCCAAATCCCTCCACCTATAAAAATTAGAATAATAATAATACTTCGCCTAACAGGGGATGCTGTGAACTTTACTTCATTCATGTTTATAGAGCGACTTGAGAACTTCAAATGGGAGGTGCTCTGTAAGTGTAGAGTATTATGAAGTAACTTGTCCTAGGCCAAAGGATAAGTCAGTGGCACAGCTGGGATTGGAATAGAGGAATATCTAGCTCTCACACCCATGATAAAACTAGAGGTATGTCCACACTGCACACCACTGAGGAAAGACGCCAGCAGAACTGAGCCTTTCCCCGCTGCCTCCTTGGTTGAGTAGAGAACAATGCAAGGTACATACCCTAAGGTTCTGGCATGTCTTTACTCACCTAAGCAGATCCTCACTGTTTACATTGCTATTTATAGTCATCCTAGTGGGGCTAGTTACCTGGATTATCTACATGACGCCCTAAGAGTTGTGCAGTGTAGACATACCCTACACACGATACCTTGCTTCTTCAGATCAGCCTGTGCAGCGCTGCCAGGCAGTGTTGGAAGCTGGCCATGTCAAAACGAGACTATTACATTTACCAAGCCTATTTGGAGTGAGACAAAACACCACTAACGTGTTTTGTACCATGGTAAGAAACAAGAACATACCCAGCCAGGGCAGGTGCCAAGGACATGCAATGCAATGCTGTCCAGCTAGAAAGAACACCGACATTTTCATCTTTAGCCTAAGACTTTTTGCACAGACTCTTGGAACCTCAGGGACTAGATACAAAGATTCCAATACTGCCATCTACTTCCACTGCAATGGAACCACGAGCCAGTTATGACAGAGCAACATGGATCAAGTCAGAAAAAGGCTTCTGACCTACCCCTCTATATTCCCAACTGCTGCCTGACTGGGGAGACGTGGTGAGGGCAAATGGCAGATAACCTGCGGTCAATATGGCCTGTGGCTGGAACCTGACTGTCACATAAGACCCCTCTCACAACCAAATCCACAGCCTTCTTCCCTCGGGGACATCCCCCCACAAGGCCAAGCAGTCTCTTTTGGTTTAGGGACAGGCAATTCGACCTGTCAACAAGCCCATGATTTTAGGAAAATGAGCGGCCGGGAAGGGGGGGGGGATCTATTTTGTTACTTTGGGGCAAAGCCTGGGTAGTTCCCTTAGCTTTAGTAGAGTCACTCTGCATTTACCCAGGTGGATTTGAGAACAGAATTCAGCTGTGTTTTTTCAACTGTCTCTGATCTCAGCGGTCATTAATGTGCAGACCAACACAATAGGCCTAAAGAGCATGTCCCTATGCCCTCTAAATGACCTTTAATCAGCACCAAGACACAATGGAACAGATCTGCTGATTCAGAGCCGCTCCTGTCTACCGTGTCTATTCGTATTTACTCCTAATAATCTAGAACAGCTGCTTCCCGCTCAGCCTACGTTTTCATACACACAAGTTATCAATTCTGTGTGTCAGGGCTCTGATGGAGGAAGTATACTTTTTTTTAGCAAGGCTGAGTTTAATCTGCATACTACACTACACAAACAGTACCCTCCGGGAGCAAGCATTGGCGGAAATATGGATGTCTGTCATAAAGGGCCAAGCTGACAGCTTGACTTTATTATTTTCAAAAAACCCAGAGATGATATTTTACCTGATGTGCTAACAATGGATTCAAGTCTGTGTTGCTAACTAGAACGCATTTTACCTGATGTGCTAACAATGGATTCAAGTCTGTGTTTCTAACTAGAACGCTACGCTGCAAACTAGAAGGCTGGGCAGACTTTTCAGGGGCACTAAACAAGGAGGGGGGGGGTCTTAATAGTTCCCCCCCCCACAAAAAATGTTACATCTGAATTTGAAGCCAGTCTCCGAATTCCTCCCACATATACACTCCCTGCTCCCTGCAAAATTACACACCCGTTAGTTACTGCACTTCCTTCCTTCTCCCCCATCAAACCAGACACACATGCACACTGCCCCACCTCCAATCTCCTTGCCCTGTCCAAGTCTATTCTCACAAACTGGAATTTGTTCCTTTTTCCATGCACGCTCTTAGTGTATCCTTCTCTCTCCCTCTACGCCCTCCCTTTACTTTCTGGCATCCCCACCTCCCTCCGTGTTCCAGGTAGGAAGCAGTTTTTGAGGAGGGAAGCACCTCCTGCAGGGGAAGCTGAGGAACTCTTCCAGCATCTTCCTTCCTTCCTCTGGAGGCTCAGGAGCGAGGGCAGGAGGGGAAGGGGAGACAGACAGGTTCGTCAGGAGGACATTAGCTGCAGCAGGTGGGAGAGTTCCAGAGGAGAAACAGGAGAGCATTTTCATTTTTGCCTATGCATGCATTAATGTCACAAGTATTATGAAGTAACTTGTCCAAGGCCAAAGGATAAATCAGTGGCGCAGCCGGGATTGGAATAGAGAAATAGAGGGGTCAGAGTCCATCCAGCCGATTTCATACGGGACCAGCTGGACGTCGATCACAGCAGATGGCCCCCGAGCCCGGCTTAACCTTTCTGTGCCTTTTTCCCCCTTTAATTTTCATACTTTTTCGTCCAAGCTGTTCAAGGATTATTGACCCAGAGCCCGCTCTCTTTACACGGACACACCCCAGTCTGGCTTTGAAGTAAGCAGAGTTCTCTGAACACTTTGAGTTCCAAATGTCAGTTTTAACTAGTAAAGAGGCAGGGAAGAAGCATGGTCCATTGGCTAGGGCAGAAGCTTCTGACTCAAGAGACAGGGCTTCAGGTCTCTGCTCTGCCTTAGGGAAGTCACTTGTGCCTCACTTTCCCCATCTGTACAGTGGGGATAATAGCACTGGCCTACCTCACTGGGCGCTGGAAGGATAAATGAATTACAAACTGTGAGGTGCCCTGAAACTGTGGTGATGGAGGACAGGTAAGTACCTACGTGTTAGCTCACAAGTGGGTACCTGCACTCACCTCACTCGCTTGCAGTGACCCAATTCATTGCCTAGTCTGCAGAGGTCCCCAGGATGTCTGGTGAGGGGGAAAAGGCCGCCACACCTGTAAGGCAAAGGGGAATGGGCACTAGGAACGAGCCAGGCACTGCCGGCACAGCCCGGAGCTGGCTGCACAGGGGACGTTTGGGTAGCTGGCAGCGGGGATGGGTGACAGGCCAGGAGCAGAGCGCTCGGAGGCAGCTGTGGCAGTAGACTCCTCACTGGAAAAAGAAAGAGGGGGCAAACACACACAGCAGGACAAGATGAGACAACAGGAAGAATCTTGGCCGATGATAATTAGCTGTTCTCTAATAAAGAAAAGGATCCCAGGCACTTCACTGGAGCCTCCTGGGACAACTCCACTTCACTGGAGCCTCCTGGGACACCTAGTGGGGTGCTCCCTAGAAATTAGGATAGGAAGGAATCCAACAGTTTATTGTAAGTGTCTATGAAGCCACTATCCCTAAGGCATGTGCACCCTCCCCTTCCTGCCAGCTCCAGCAATTCGACCTTTTCCTTTGAGCCCCAAGGGCACATGCTC
The DNA here is from genome assembly GCA_032164245.1 of Sternotherus odoratus. Taxonomy (NCBI): domain Eukaryota; kingdom Metazoa; phylum Chordata; order Testudines; family Kinosternidae; genus Sternotherus; species Sternotherus odoratus. The sequence continues at coordinate 7,603,761 of JAVMKO010000004.1, read as the reverse complement.
CTTGGGAGTACCCCAGAGAGAAACCCTACAGAACCTACAGGCAAACCTGTCATCAGCCTTAACCCGGTGCTACTGGGTGTCTGCGAAGATTAAGGGTTCCCAGGGGTTTGGACACCCAATTTTCATTAAAATAAATGGGAACTGGGCCTACAAACCTCTAGGAAGCAGTAAAACTCTGATTAGCATCCCCAGCAGCAGAGAGGGACAATTGCAAACAAAGTAACGAGTCCTTTTTGTCTTCCTGTACCTCTACTTTCTCATTTAATGGGAGAGGAGATTTAAAGTTTTGGACCATGGGACTTACCACCAGACTGTCATTTACACAAGAGTACAGTCGTTTACTCACCTTGCAGTATCGTCATGGCACATACACAAAAGTTGGATAAAACCATAAAATACTCTTTCTGGGAGGCTGCAACGTAACACTACTTTCCTGCTTAGAACCCCAACGCACAAAACACAAAAGCAGACATGCCAAGCGGGCTGCTCACTCGGCCAGAGGGGCACAACTCACCCCAACATACTCTAAGTTAGCTCTCTGCATACTAACTATTCCCAGACACACATCACACGCTAGCCTACAAAGCCTCTACCCTGCAAGCCCAGGACCCGGAAACCCCTTTGTCACGTTACTGAAATTATCTGGGATCATATAGATCATTGGTGCAACCACGGTACTGTAGGGGCACCAAATTTTGTGTAAGGGGGGTCATATAAGGTGCTACGACCAGGTTATGGTTTGCTGATTATGATTAATCTATCTGTATATGTGTATCTTTTTTGTAGCTAAAGTTAGGAATATTGTCTATATGGTGTCTGTATTTCAAACTCATGCTGGGCTTCTGGGTGCAATCCCAGACAAGCTGTTGTTAGCTAGGCTGGCCAGGCTGATGGCCCATTAAGGACCATCAGCTACACAATGAACTTTGTAGACGCCCGTCCACACCCGAGCTTCTCCAGGAATGTGGCCTGGCTGGTCAGGAACTGAATCTTGGAGAGTTTGGTAATTGGATCATGTGGCTATGAACCTCCACTTTGCAACTGGACTCTGCATAGGAAGGAGGAGGGGGGCCTTCGCCCACAAGAGGAAGTCTATAAAACCTGGGAGAAACTCCCTCCATTTTGTCTTCAACCTCCAGTCTTCAGCCTTGCTTCTACCTCTGGATGGAACTTTGCTACATGTGGAAGCTCTGGCCAACGGACGGATAACCCATCCTTGCAGGGGATGCATTCCAGAGACTTTGATTTGAACCTGCAGTTTATTTTACCACTGCAAGCCTGAACCAAAAGATTTGCCATTACCGCATGTAATTGATTTCTTTTAACCATTTCTAACCCTCACCTATACCTTTTTCTTTGTATAATAAACCTTTAGATTTTAGATTCTAAAGGATTGTCATCAGCATAATTTGTGGGTAAGATCTGATTTCTATATTGACCTGGGTCTGGGGCCTGATTCTTTGGAATTGGGGAGAACCGTTTTCTTTTATTTGGGGTATTGGTTTTCATAACCATTTGCCCCACGACAGGTGGCTGGTGGTGATGATATTGGGAAGCTGGAGTGTCTAAGGGAATTGCTTGTGTTACTTGTGGCTAGCCAGTGGAACAAAACCAAAGTCTTTTCTGTTTGGCTGATTTGGTTCACCTTAGAGTGGAAAAAACCCAGCTTTGGGTTCTAGCTGTCCTTTTAGAAGCAATTTGTTCTGATGTGGCACTCTCAGTTGGTCCCACCAGGAACAGCACCATCACCCTTGCAACTCATAGTGATAGCATATAACTAACACAGTTTAAAATAACCCATACCATGCACGTTCTCACTCCTGTATAGCCCGTGCATTGGCAGCATGCTCCCATAAGACAGACTAGTAATTATAGCAGTGACTGCATTTTAAATTCTGCCATCTCTTTTATTGCAACTTCTTAAAAGATGCCTCATTGTGTAAGGCAATATGACCTTCCGAGGTGGAGCGCGGTTCCCAAAAGGCTCCGATTGCACCTCCAAACTAGCTTCATAAAGATTTAAATTCAGGTGCTAAGCAGTGGGCCAAGCATAATGTAGTCTCAGCTCCTTGTGACTTCGTCTCCTTTAAAAGAGCCATAGCTTAAATTAATAAAAAGGAAGGACGTTCCCTATGGGTAGAGCAGCATCTTTTCTCACAGCCTGATCGCCATTTTATTAGGTTGGTTTCAGAACACTTTCCAAGGTTTATACAGGCTCTGAGAAACGGCAACATTTGTTCAAGCATAAAACTTTCCCAGCAGTAATGCTACCCTAAATTACCTATCATTTTTTCAAGTGGGCTGTTTTCCTTCTCCCATGATGATTTTTATGCTTGAGGTATGCATTAAAGATAGACTTACCAGACAGGTATAGTGCACTAAAATGGAAATGTTAATATAGTGAAATGGAATGTATCACATTTAACAAGATCATTACGTATGTTTATACCGCGGAAGGCAATGACCACAAGATCCAATATGATTGTCCTTACCTGTATGTTACTAAAAACGTCTTCTCTAGCTGTCCCAGTGACACGCAAACACACCATGTGATATTCATTACTATTAATTGGAACAACCACTTTTCACGAGCTAGTAATATTAGGGCTCAAGAAAAGTAAACTCTGGAAATAGCGAATTTGGCTTTTTGTATTGATAATAGGAGTAAGAAATCTGCTTTATCCTTTTGCTAGTCAACTCGAAGAACGGTGAGCGGTTTAGCGACCACAACCTGAACCACAATTCTCCAGATGATGAAAAGGGATGAGGCATTTAAAAACAAAAATTCCCTTGAGGGGGTGTAAAAAAGATTTCATCAGAAGCTTCTTTCTGACCTGGCAGGAGGGAAAATTAAATTCCATTTGGACGTCAGAAGTGGACACGTCCAATTCCTGTAAATGGTGTGTTTTGTTTACGGGACAATGTTCTGTTCAGAACAGCAAACTGCAAGCCACGATCCAATGAGAAATTTTAATTCTGCGCATGTGACAAGACTGAGTTCGTTCTAAACTGAAAGTGGCACATGCCTCATTCACTGCCAATCAAACTGAAGGTGCCATTCAAGGTCCTCCTCTTGAATGGCCAGAGCCCACTGAGCTCAGCTATCAGCCCTTGCTATGCAGCTCACCTCATGGAGCACCATGACTCTTTGCCTGTTGGACCCCCGGTGCCATGTTGCGATGCTCCCTCCAGGAATGCTCTTGGGACAGAACCCACTGGAGAGGGATCTCGTATCTCGCTTTCAGCAGAGCCTCCACACCTATTTAAACAAGGCTATCCACCAACAACCATGTCAGAGGGACATCCAGCGCAAAAGGAATCAATCAACATCACTATTTTTGCTTCTCCTCTCTCCAAGTTCACACCCCCCATTCAAATGCTAGAAGAATAACCCACCCTCCCTGATTGGAGATAACAAGCTGGTTCAGCCTAATTGGACTAACCTTGTTACCTCCTACCTGGTTCTTGCCTACTTTTCTATACCTGCCTCTGGACACTTCCACTGCTTGCATCCGACGAAGTGGGTATTAGCCCACGAAAGCTTATGCTTCAAAACTTTATAGTTAGTCTTTAAGGTGCCACAGGACTTTGTTACCTCTGCTATTCCAGACTAACATGGCTACCGCTCTGATTCTTGACACTTGGGAAAAGTACACAGGTTTTGCACATGGTCTGACCATGTATAGCTCAAAAGCAGAGGCAGAAGCTACAAGCCAAGCTTGTTCAAGTGGAGGTCACGAGACTTTAGAAAATCAAAGAACCTTGAAAGAAATTAATTCAGTAGTTTAAAACTTTTGAGCGTTTAATGTGGTAATGTAGGAGGCTGACAATTCCTCTGTCCAGTTTTGTGAAATACTCTTAAGATTCATTTGTTACGGATGTCTCAGGAAAGGACACATTTGCTGAATTTAAAGCATCATACCTTCACGACTACCAAACCACTGTTTCTCAGGTTTTCTTTTCTTTCATAGTTCTTATTCAGACTAAGAAAAAAAACCCAAGCTATATTTGAGATATAATGATTCAGTACTTTACAATTAGGAATGTTTGAAGCCAGCACATTGAAACTTTATTTGATTTTTCAGATCTATTCAAAGCTCTAGCAGTTTGGAACATCATGAGGCTCTGAAAAGCTTAAGGTGTGAATTGGTGAACAGTAACTGCAGCTACAGCGAAGTTGTCCACAGGGGAAGAGCCCAGATCCACAAAGGGATTTGGGTATTGCTGTGCTCAGAGCAAGGGGGTTAGCACCTAGCTCCCTATACAATGCATGGAGAGAGACAGGTTCCTGCCAACAGAATGCACAAAAAGTCAATGTGCCAGGTAGAGAGCCACTGAAGATAGACAACAGCAGATGCCAACGAGTGGGGTGTGTACTAAGCCCTACCCTCCCTCTGGAAATTAGGCATCTCCATCCAGGCTAGAGGGATTGCAACCCCCCGTTGGGAACTTCTTTCCAGGTGCCAATGCCAATTCTTGTAAGACCAAGGTGAGGCACACCTGACTCCACGTGAACAGCCAAGGGAGATGAGAGGAGGAGGCTGCCTAATTAATGACCTTTCACCCAGCAGTGAGGGATCTCATCCAGGATCTGGGAGACACATCTTAAATCCCCACTCCCTCATCTGCTGAGAAGGGACTTGAAGAGGTGTTTCACACCTCTCAGGGGAAGCACCCTAACCACCACACCAGTGTCACTCTTAAGAGTGAAGTATATGCTTAGGCACTTTCATACAATCTCAGAGTTGGAAGGGACCTCAGGAGATCACCTAGTCCAACCCCCTGCTCAAAGCAGGACCCATCTTTATTTTCGCCCCATATCCCTAAATGCCCCCCTCAAGGACTGAGCTCACAACCCTGGGTTTAGTAGGCTAATGCTCAAACCACTGAGCTATCCCTCCCCTCTAGCTTTCCGGACTAGGAATGTGTGTGAGTGTGCCCTTAAACGCTTTGCTGAATTGGAGCCTGGCTGACGACACTTCTAGCCATGGGACTCAAGTTTCTGCAGCCAGGAAGAATTGAGCTCTGAAGTTTGAAGAGCCGTGATTTGCCATTAGTGATTCAAGCACTATCCAGTGAGACTGCATCTGACCTTTCAAGCGATTTTCCTGGTTGTCATTAACTGTCCTCGTGCACCGAGGAGATAATGGCCCCGTCACTTCACCAACCATACTTCGTTCCCCATATGGACAGGATCAGATATTTGCCCAAACTCTCTTTTCAATTCCATCTTTCTACTTCATTTGCACTCTGCTCAGCTCCCCTCAATCTGCTGCTACAGTAAATCTTTGCTTAGGTCTACAGTTTTCTAAAACTTGTGTACAATACATCATCAAGCCTGTGTTTGAGTAATCTATAAAAGAGTGCTAACTGTGTGTGTAAGCATTTTTATTAATCCGAACCATAAAATACAGTGTAATATTTTCATATGTTTTGCATTGAGGCTAACTCTCTTAATGGTCAAATAACTCAATGGCTTATATAATTATTTGTCATTACAAACTATTATAGCACTTTGGTTCAAATATAGTCATCAGCTAAAAGTGATCAAGGTGGTTTGTGTTTTATTACCATACGCTGTTTGACCTCTAAAAGAAACGAGCACGTTACTTTGTTGAATGCCTTCCTTCTTAGGTGCCCAGCTAGATGCCTCTCACAGAGGGCTGGTTTCGGCTGGCGGGCGCCAGCACCCTCTGAATCAGACCCCTTTCAACTACCTTAAGTTACCCATGAACTGAAATACCCAGAATCATTCATTATTTTTTATGGTTTTGGCCAACATCAATGAATATTTAGTTATGGGCATTTCTATGGGGCTTATCACGATAGCATCTGAATTTTGTTCTCATCTTTTTTCTTCATATTCCCTTCTGGGTAGAGATCACACAGAAAAAAAATACACTGGGCATTTAAGTATATTATAAGCAATGAAAAACATTATTTCAAAGTGGAAGCTAAAATCCATCCCTAACTGGAAGTGGTTCTACTTGCATCTATCTATGGTACTTTTCCAGCCCCATCACTGTTTTATCTGAGCCTCTCATGATATAGATATGTGCTATTGACCCACACAACACTCCTGTGAACTCGGACAGTGCTATAACAGAGGGTGAACTATGGTACAGAGAGACAAAGTGACTTGCCCAAGGCCAGAGAGGGAGACAGTGGCAGAGAAGTAGCACCACCGTTCCTGTCTATACCTTTTCACCCACTATAGTACTATTTGTAGATAATGACATTTCAGATTTAGCTAACGCAATAATAATAATATTGGACAACGTGGTTACAGAATTATACAATGCAACTATATGCAGTACACAACATAGTTAGCTTAGCAGAGTGAAACAGAAATTAAGTAGCCCAGAGTCGATAAGGGAGATAGCTGGTGGTAGTTTGTCTTGCAATTTTGCTGACAACTTTGCTGTACATGAAAAATTCCCTCTGCTAAGCTGCTCACAGCTAACACATCAGCTAACAGATCTCCAAACCATTCTTACAGCTCAGTCAATTGACAGGGGAGAGATCCCGCTGCAGGTGGAATCTGACACGAACAGCCACCAACACTGGACGAGGTCACCAAACATAACTGGGGCTAAAATGTAACTGTACCGCTTACTGAAAAATGTTCTCGTCAAAGGTCCCCCTGAGGGCTTACAGTCCTAGAAAAGAAATCAGAGGGAAAGAGTCTATCCGTCTGCAGGTCTAGAGGGGTCAATCGAATACTTACAGCTCCTGCCCTCTTCCCCACACCCACTCACGACCTACCTAGTTTCCCAGGAAGCTTCTTAACTACATGAAGCTCAGCTAATGGTACTCAGGCCCCTGAAAAGTTCTCATCTGGGACATCTGGACATAGTGGTCTGTGAGTGAAGTTTAACTTCCTAATTAAATATTATGCCCCCCAGTGCAAATCACTTTCCTCCTTTCTTTTTTACACCAAGGTCAGAGGAAAGAGACTCCGTTTTTGTAGAATGGATTTTTTATTGCTCCTGAAAGCTAGTGAATAATGGCACAGGATACAGCCCTGCATCAGTTTCCAAGTCCCCATCTGCTTCTCTCTCCAGCAAGATGTACCTCTATGATAGGGCCATTTTTTGTTCTCCGTGAGCTATGTCATTCCAACAGCCAATGAGATGGTCAATAGCTTGCTGAGATTTTACAACTCTCAGGTTCTCCAGGAAAAGAAGAAAGTGCGGAAGGGGAGAGAGGTGACGAGCGTTTAAGCAATTCATTAATCTTTCACTATTAACGGTAAATACGCCCAATGGCCCGTGATGGGATGTTGGATGGGATGGGATCTAAGATACTACAGAGAATTCTTTCCTGGGTGTCTGGCTGGTGAGTCTTGCCCACATGTTCAGGGTTCAGCTGAGGTCAGGGGCCGAGAAGGAATTTTGCTCCAGGGCAGATTGGCAGAGGCGCTGTGGATTTTTCACCTTCCTCTGTGGCATGGGGCACAATTCACTTGCTGGAGGATTCTCTGCACCTTGAAGTCTTTTAACCATGATTGGTGGACTCAATAGCTCAGACATAGGTGAGAGGTTAACTGCAGGAGTGGTGGGTGAGACTCTGTGGCCTGCGTTGTGCAGGAGGTCAGACTAGATGATCATAATGGTCCTGTAAGCGTGCGGGCACTCACCCCGGAGGCGCCTCCCACTGGTCGTCTGGGGGAATTAGCCTTCTCAGCGTCCGGAGCACCCTCTGCAGGGTGATGTCCCGCGTCTGCTCTGGCCCCTTCTGGGGTACTGCAGCCAGTACCAGCAGTTTTTCGGGGAAGGCGGGCCCCGGCCTGGGCCTCTGGGTGCAGGCGGCCCGCAAAGAAGCAGTCCTTTAGGCAGGCTGGCTCTGGCCTGGGCTTCGTAGCACCGGCAGCCAGCAAATAAACAGTCTCTGAGCAAGCTAGCTGGGGCCTGGGCCTCCGGGCTAGGGTGACCAGATGTCCCGATTTTATAGGGATAGTCCCGATATTTGGGGCTTTGTCTTATAGAGGTGCCAGTTACCACCCATCCCCGTCCCGATTTTTCACTCGTGCTCTCTGGTCACCCTACTCTGGGCACAGGCGGCCAGCAAATACACAGTCTTTAGGCCGGCTGGCTCTGGCCTGGGTTCCTCAGCACAGGCGGCCAGAGAATCAGCAAACAGTCTGTGGATGGCTGAGGCCTAAGCCTTGGAAGCAAAACAGTCTGTAGTAGGCTGGCTCTGGCCTGGGCGTGGCACGGGCAGCCAGCAGCAAACCCAGTCTCTCAGGAAGCTGACTCACGGAGTGGGTCCTTCAGCTGTCCAATCCACTTCTGGGTCCTCTGGGTACACAGCCGCAGGTACTCCGGGCCAGTCGTCCTCAGGGTCAGGACTGGAGGCCCCGCTCGGTCCGGGGTCCTCCCTGGGCCGCAGCCAGTCCAGCGGTGCGTCCTTCTCCTTCTCTGGCTCTCCCCCTTCTGGGCTGCAGGGCTGGCTTTTTATAGTTCCGGTCCCGCCCCTGTACTTCCGGCGAGGGGGGCGGGGCGGTCGTGGCTCTACCCTCCCAGGGGGGTCTCCGGCTCCCTCGCCCTCCCAGCAGGAGGGAGACCACTCTCGGGCTCACTACAGGTCCCTTCTGACCCTAAAGTCTATGAGTCTACAAGCATCTTCTCTCTCCCCTGCAACTAGAACAGCTTCTTGTAGCTGTGTTGAAGAATGTACCAAACTACTCTATAAGCTGGAAGGCAACTCCTCCGTGATTATATGGCCAGTGGTCCTCAACAACTAACAATGCTCCATACTGGTGGGTGAGCCAAGAACTGCATTCACCAGAGATTTGGGGGAGGGGAGGCAAGGTTTCAGCTCAGCATACGGCAGCAGGAAGTACGTGCTTTGCTGCTGTTCCCCCCAGCTCTTGAGGCAACCCCAAGTGGGAGAATCCTGTTCTGCAGCACAGTGCAGCTGGATCCCTGCAGAGCTACGGCGGTTTGTGCCAACAACTCCTGCTCATCTCTTGGATGAGCACTGTTTGGAGAAAGCACAAGGCTTTGCATACAAATCAAAGACATATGGGTGGGGCTGGAGGAAGAGCCCTAGTGTTGAGAAAGGACCTTTCCTCTTAGCTCTCCAGAGTGCCTGGGCAGTGCCATGTTCTCTCCTTCCCTCTCCCAACTTACTGGTGATAGAGGGACAGTTGAGCTTTGGAAGGAGTATAAGAAATTTCCCCTCCTTGCAAATTTGCTCCCTGCCAGCAGCCATTACTCAGTGGAGTCAACTTTCCCTACAGCTTGTGGAGTGCCTGTTACCATTAACAAAGGCAAAAGCAGCCTCTCTGAGTGTTAACCTATAGCAGGGAGTGCAGAGTGGGGAAATGAGATTGCACCTTCTAAAAACCAAGAGTCCTCCAACCCTCCATCACCACCAGAGAGAGAGAGAACTAGAGGGAAGAGGGAAACAGAGAGGAGAGCTTGAACTGGACAGGTGTAGAGAAGGGGAGAGGAAAGTGGAGCATGAAGATGTGGATGGGAGAGTGTAGTGGGGGGATGAAGGAGAGGGAATGGAAATTTTCAAAAATTGGAACCTGCTCCTGTCCTCTTAATCTGAAAGCACATGTGCAGGAAATCCTCATGCTCCAGAGTAGTGACCGTGAAAGCCCCAGCCCTGCAAACACTTACACAAATGAGAAACTTCATGCACTGAGTCGCCCATTGACTTTAGTGTGAGGACTTGTGTAAGGTTACTCATGTGTATTTGCAGGACTGGGAGGAAGATCATGGAAACAGCTTCCCTGACACTATCTTAGCACTTAGCTTCTGGTCTTGACTAGATCTAGATAGTACAGAGTGGCCAAAGAAAGGAATTTTGTTGTAATAGATGAACACAGCCTATGGCCCTTCAGAAACATTTCAACAGTTCAGGGCAGTTCTGATTGTATCTGAACTCGTTCACTCAACCCTAACTTTGAGCCAGTTTGTGGATTTAAAGGGACTATCTAGAGACGTCATGGGAATCTGACCAGAATATGAGTCAATTCTGTAATGAACAGGCTTCTCGGTAATAAACCATTTTCTGCAATGTGGATGTAACACAGTGTGGTGGGAGCAGGGTGTTAAAGAGTGATGGAAGAAGCATGACCCTCTAAAAATAAGTATATGCAAGGGGGGAAATCCTGGCCTTGCTGATGTCTGCTGAAGTCTTCATATTAATGTCAGTGGGTGGCAGGACTTTACCCAATGTGTTTAAAGGTGATTTGTGTACATGTTTAGCAAAATAATTATTCTAAAAATTCCAGGCAAACCCTGCTGCATAAAAGTGAGCTACAGCTCTCCACATTTGACTGTCTAATTTTTAAGCAGAAGTCTATAAAGGACAATAATAGACTGCAAAGATAGATTTTTAGGTCATAAGGTGTGTGGAAGTTTAGTTGGGGTATGTCGCACTAAAGGATTAAATTCCATGAGACATTTACAGCTTATTAACTCAAAGCTTCACATGGAAACTACAAGCCAACCTTCCTACACTGTATATAAGAGATCCCTGTTTTGAACACTTGTCTACCTGCAGTAAACATGACATGCACTTTAAAATGTTCACTTTGGTTCTATGTAGAGAAAAAATGATACATGAACATGCCATCCAGTGTAACAAAAAATGGAACCAGCGTTGAGGATTTATTACAGCCAAGCACCAGCTCCTGTTTTGAGTAGATATCTGCCTTGTTTTCAAAACTCATGATTGTAATTTAGCCTTCCACAATACAGCTTACATTCCTGTTAAAGTCAAAGGCAGTTTGCTGCTTAGAAAAACATTTGTAATACCACTCATGAATCGTCTGCAATCAAATTGATGAAAAGGCAGAGCTTGGAAGAGAAACCAGAAGAGCAATGAAAATTGCTCATTGAACATTTATTTAAAACTTCTGAATCGTTATAAAGAGAGAATGACACCATCTGTAATGAGTGAAGTGCCTGCACAGAAGCAAAAAATCCAACCTCTACAGAAACCAGTGTGCTAGGACCAAACAGCCAATACCTCAGAGCCTAGGAACAGAACAACACTAACACACCACTTATGCAGGGAAACACACATCCACTGGGGCCCTGCCAACTAGCTACATGCTCACCCCTATGTATCCTCCATGCTGATCTGCGTCGGGCAGGCAGAGACCCACTGACATTCCAACAGGCGCTGCTGGGGTTCCTTCCATTGACTCTGCTATAGCATGGTGATGAAGACACTTTCGATTTCTTTTCACCAGTAGTTCACAGGCTCCCACACCACGCTGACATATTCTTGTAAAATCTGGGCTTTGCTCCATAAGTTTCTGTTTTTATAAATATTTTAAAAGAAAGTATTTACTTACTTCTGTAGTTTTTCTTTGAAGAAGCCTGAGGTAGGAGCAACAGAGATCTAAAAATTTCTGAAAGCTGTGTTGGGGAATGGAAAATGGAGTTATATTAGTATTCTACGTGGTCCTTTTCTGATAAGTTAAGACTAGCTATTGCCATAAGAGTGCCATTCAGAAGCATAAGAGAGATGATTAAAGTGAAATAATTTTACAGATGCAGGGTTAAATTCGATGGACAAATAATTAAGCTGCCCCATAAGAATCCAAAACTTTAGACAACCGCAGTACAGAGCAAACTTTAAGGATATTAACAAATGCCTTAATTATCCTAATAATCAAAGAATTTCTAGAGCTAAGCACTATGTTTGCATTGTTTTCAAGTTTACATCATTATTTAGTATGTAACATTCTTTTAATGCAAAACATCAGGAAGTTCCAAACATGTATCTGTGAGCACTCGGAGTAAACACACTGGCTGGATCTCACTGGTATGTGTTAAATTCCCAACCCATCAGAAATCAGAGATTTTTCTCCACACATAATAGGCATTTTTACAGACCCGGGCCTTGCCTTGCAGCTCCAACAATATCAAATGCACATTTTAATAGCAGAATCAGGCACCAGATTAGCCTTTGCAGCAGGCAAGTTGTGAAAGCCCTGCAGAAGCTCAGTGGGCTCTTTTTCACATCAGTGTGGCCAGCAGCAAGCTCATGAATTTCCCTCTGTGCCACTCAATTTCCCCTAAGGATTTCCCTATGTGCAGCTCAATCTCAGATCCATTTGCCTGCAAATTTATTTTGCAAAAACATAGGAACTGATTTCCCAGCTTGTCTAAGGAGTGTCAATACATTCCGTACTAACCAGAAAAATCCTTTCCTTTTCCTGAATCTCCATAAATGTTGGAATTACTTTAGGGCAACGTAGCTTCTCGTCCCCCCGGCCAATGCTCACACACAAACAGTTGGGCAGTTTAGACTTTCTGAATGAAAGATGATGGGCAGATACGGTGAAGAATGATCTTTGGTCACAGAGAGGTAGGTCTGGTTTCAGTCAAGGAACTAAGCTCACAATCATTTTGGGGAAGACTGTCAAGTGATTAAGGGACTCTGAACCACAAGTCCCAGTGGCTTTCAGTGGGACTTGCACTTCTAAAAGTCTTGCATAACATTTTTCACATGCACTGTATTGACTTCGGAGCCTAAATTCCACTGACTCTCAATGCGTCTTAGGACTTGTCTACACTGTGCACTAGTCCACTCTAAAGGGGTGGAAATTCTAATGTACATAGGGTGATGCACACTTACTGGCCCATGGGTACCCTCCTGGCATTCACCAACAATTCCCTAGAGTACGTTAACATGTCCATTTCAAACAGTATTGCATTAACATGAACACAGGGGCAGTTAGTAACATCCTAGTGAGCACTAGAATTTACACTTCTAGTATGAACTAACGCGGGGTCTCCAAACTTTATGAGATGAGGGCCGTATTAGATTTTTGAAGGGGGTTCATAGGCCAAAGTAACTGTGGGGAAAAATAAATATATGCAAATATATACAAAATATATGCAAGTCATAAAAACCCACTACAGGTACTGTGTCAATGTTGCATTAAATTCTAAATCAGGTTGGGGGGCCGGACAAATTGAAGCCGTGGGCTCGATTCGGCCCTGGGGCCGTACTTTTAAGACCCCCGCACTAACGCATAGTGTAGAGAAGTGTTTAGACTCCTTGCACCCAGACACAAATACTTTTGTGGATCTAATTCTCACTGATATTAATGGGACTTGGGTGCCTAAATTCCTTCAAAGACCTGGGCCTAACTCACTTTTGAAAGTGTGTACTTAGGTGCCTAAGTCACTGAAGTGGTTTTCAGAATGTCCCTCTCCATACTCCTCACAGCAAATATTGATCATTTCACCTCCTATCACTTAGTAGTGAGGGGAATATTTTTCCATGTCTCTAGAAACAATTGCCTTTGGGTGACTGATTTTCATAACACTGAAAACAACATGATGACAGAAGTTAAATAAGAATTGTCATAATAATGAAAGCAGCTCATTATGACTGTGTGTCAAATATCTAATTTTATTACTTTCTGTCACATTTTTCGCTTACACATTCTTGCCTGTTTCTCACTCAGAAGCAAGACATCTCATTAAGAGAGGGAACAGTTGAAACATCCTGCTTCATTACCATGAATGAAAGAATGTTCACATTCACTTGTTAAAGGTGTTTTCAACTTTAAGATTATATTATGATTTAAAAAACAGAGAGCGATGGGCACTAAGATTTCAGAATGGAATATCCTTGTCCAAAGTGTCTATAAGCTCTCAGGAGCCTGTGCACCACTATATACGCTTTAGGCTTAGGATTTCCAGCACTGATTAAGTTAACATGTAGAACTGGGTATATTTTTCTCAGTGAATGGTAAATTCACCAAACAAATGCCTGTTTGGTTACCAAAATTAGTCAAATACATTCGGCAAATCTTTTCAGTTAGAAAAAAATTGAAAAAAATTTCAAAAAAGTCAAAATGGTTCATTTTGGCCATTTCTAAAATTGAATATTTCATTTCAAACATTTTGAAATGTGAATTCTTTTGAAACAGAACATTTTGGCTTTTTGTTTGAAAATGGCGTTCCCACCCAAAAGTTATCTTTAAAAAATTTAAAAGGGTGCAAAAAGACCCCAAAATTACCCCAAACTAAACAGAAAAAGGGAAAATCATGTTTTACATCAAATGATTCAAAAAGGTTTCATACTGGGTTGAACAAGCATTTTCACTGCAGTATAAAAAAAACCAAAAAAATGAATTTTGGTTCAGACTGAACTGAAATGAACTTCTCTTTTAGGAGAGCGGGACGCATTTTCTATTCAGCCTTGAAAGATAAAAACAATTATTTAATCAGCTCCATTACCACCCACACCCCTATTGAATTTCCTTATGTGAACTTCCTTGAAAATCCTGGCGTACAACTGGTTACATTAATAAGTTAATAGTTCAGCAGCTAACAAATTAAGCAAAAACCTTTTAATTCCCCAAAACCCAGTTCAGTGGCTGTTGCAGAGACTCAAAATTGATCCCTGAAGAATAAACTCTTTGTGTTCTATAATGGCAGTAGAAAATGCTACAATTGAATATATTTTGCCTGTTTTTACACTTTGAGTGGGATATGCTTTTTTGGATGCATCACTGCTCTTTCCAATACTAAATTTATAAACATTGTTTGTCCCCCCTAGTAAAAGCCCAGATTTAGCACACCTTGTCAGATAGACATCCTTTTATTTCTCATTGCAAGTAAACATCTGAAATGAAAAGCAAAGGTCCAGAGGGTATTTGATTATTCAATGTGGTTTTCCATAACAGTTCAGAGGTCTCCAGAAAGAAGAGACTGTCAGAAAATGAAAACATATTTTTGTAAACATTTTCAAAATTTTGTTTTTTAAATATTCATAATGGATCTTTTTCCAATTTGGCGGTTTTAATATTTTTATTGTCATTAACAATTGCATCAAAATGTTATCAAAATTTAAAATTTCAACATTTTCATACAAAATTGGAAAAGAATGAAAAAACAGGCACAATTTTATTTTGCAATGTCAGCAATTTGTACTGAAAAAAATTGATTTTGTAAAAAAGGCCGTTTTACAACAAACAATTCTGTATTCAGAAAAGCTCTACTAGAAATACAGGCTAAGCAGTTATACTGTGTTTTTCATTATTTCTTTCAATGTGGAATAATGATTATTTTTAGAATAAAATATGTGATACAACATTGAAAAATACTGCTTTTAAAATACAGTACGAAGTAGTACAATCGTCACAGATCAAAAAGACTTCACCCGCTGTCCAAAAATCTAATTCTCTCTGAACAGACTTTGATTGTGGCCACAGTACGTATTTTAGTGTCTCTAAGGCCAGAGTGGCTACAGACTCATGGCTCTCATCAGCTGTGTCATTGTAATGTTATAGTGTAGAAGCTTCTTACAGCAAAACAAGGGGAGTATTTTTGGTCGCCAACCCTCCAGGATTGTCCTGGAGTATCCAGGAAATTAAAGATCAATCTATAATTAAAAATGATGTCATGTGATGAAACCTCGGGGAAAATGTACAACCAAAATTGGCAACGCTAGGTTTTTTCCCCCATCTATTCAACTCTCCAACAGGTAATAACTAGGGGCTTGTCCTCACTTGGGGAGGGGGAGGGGATCGACAGCAGATACGCAACTTCAGCTACGTGAATCACGTAGCTGAAGTTTGCGTATTTGCCGCCGACTTACCACGTATCTGCTGCCGACTTACCACGGCGGCGGCAGTCGGCGGCGCGCTCCCCCGTCGACTCCAGCTTGCGCCTCCCGGCAAGCTGGAATTCCGGAGTCGACGGGGGAGCCCGGGGCGATCGATTTATCGCGTCTTAACAAGTGTGAAGACCAGCCCTAGGTTGGTTGGAAAATTCTTCTGTCAACCTTACCGCATCTACCTTAAGGATTAGGTTGACTAAGGTGCAAAATTCTTCACAGCCAGTTCGGTTAATCTAATGTTTAGGGCTTTAGCTGTGTAATGTAAAACAATCTGAGTTCTGCAAGAGTCAAACAGAATATTCACTTTGGGCGGTTTAGAACGGATAGAGGGAGAACTTTTTTTATCTCTTATGAAATATGTACCACTCAACCCCTGTTGCCTAAGATCAAATGTCATTGCTTTACTAACATTTTCTACTTTCCACTCATGTTTTACTTTTAGAGGAGGAGCTGATATTCTTTGTAGTTTTACTGACCTTAGATCAAGGGTAGACTTTCTAATCTCTTTTCAGCTTCAAACCATTTCCTAAATGGAAACACATAGCAAACTGTTCAAGGTTGGTCAAGATTTTAAAGTTTTGTTTTGTATCTTTCACTACAGCTTTGTTCAGTGCCTTTTAGGGCAGTATCACATCCACACCTTTCTTATGCATGCTCTACCCCAGAGGTGGGCAAACTATGGACCACAGGCCACATCCGGCCCGTGGGCCAGTCCTGCCCAGCCCCCGAGCTCCTGGCTGGGGAGGCTCCCTGCAGCCCTTCCCCCGTTGCCCCCCTCCCCCACAGCCTTAAAGCACCGCGCGGGCAGCGCTCTGGCCCGTAGCTCTTGCCGGCGGCTTTGGCTGCGCTGTGGGCTCCCTGCTCCTGCGGGGCAGCGTGTCTAGCTCCCACAGGCCACACAGAGCCAGACATGCTGCTCTAAACGGAGTGGTAAGAGGTCAGAGCAGGAAGAGACTGGATGGGGCGGAGGTTCTGGGGTGGGGGTGTAGGGCATGGGAGTCCAGGGGGTCTCTCAGGGAGTGAGGGGGGGTAGGTAGGAGTCGGGGCAGTCAGGGGACAGGGGGAACAGGTAGGGGTTGAGGTCCTGGAAGGGCAGTTAGGGTTGGGGGTCATGGGAGGGGGTGGTCAGAGGACAAGGAGCAGGGGGGGTTGGATGAGTTGGGAGTTCTAAGGGGGGCAATCAGGGGGTGGGAAGTGGGTGGGGGTCAGATGGGGGCGGGTCCAGGCTGTTTGGGGAGGCACAGCCTTCCCTACCCATCCCTCCATACAATTTTGGAACCCCAATGTGGCCCGCGGGCCAAAAAGTTTGCCCACCCCTGCTCTAGCCATTCCCTCTTACTGATACAAGCTAAGTGCCTACTGTATCTTCTCCCAAATTAAGAGCTCACCAATATCAGCCTCTGCAAAGACCTGATCAGTGACAACATTTCCACTCATTCAACCTATAGATTATTGTTGCATAAACAGTGCACAAAACTATCTGTTGGAAACCTTTTTCTTGGAAAGGAGAATGCATTGTACAGAACACTGCTGCTTTAACTTCCCCTGTGTTTTGCATAAACCACAGCTGGTTTGCAAAAAAAACCAACCAACTGATCTGCCCTGAGGACAGGCAACATATGAACTGCTGGACTGATAAGTATGCATGGCACAACAGCTTGATGGGTAACACCTTAAATTCTCACCGGCAGCATTTAGAGAAAAATAGCATGCCTCATTCTAACTGCAGAGCAGGGCACGCTGCAGAGAGCATTCCACTAAACCTCCAGAGGATGGAGTAGACTCCAGTGATTTTCTAAGCCCCCAGTCTAGATCTACTAAAGAGGAATTTGCTGCAGTGCAGCTATTGATACTTAGGAATGTCGAAGTTGGATTTAGTGGGCAAAATTCTGACTTTGGACGCTCCTGAACCACCGGGGAAAGAGTACGTTCAATTGAGGCCAGAATGTGTCCCATTGGGAAGAAATGGCAGGCTGGGCAGAAGGGTGAAGTGTGGCTGTATATCCTTGTGTTCCTATCTGAAGACAAAGTACTCTGCGTGGAGAAGTACTTCCCCATGGCCTGGAACAGGGAGATGGGCATGCACAGCAAAATTACTGGAGTGGCACCTTAGAGACTAATAAATTTATCTGAGCATAAGGTTTTCTGGCCTACAGCCCACTTCATCAGATGCGTAGAATGGAACATACATATCTTCCAACTGTATGTTCCATTCTATGCATCTGATGAAGTGGGCTGTGGCCCCCAAAAGCTTATGCTCAAATAAATTTACTGGCCTCTAAGGTGCCACAAGTGCTCCTGTTCTTTTTGCGGATACAGACTAACACGGCTGCTATTCTGAAACCTAGCAAAATTACTGTCCCCAAACAGAAAAATCTGACTGTCCCATATTAATTTAGCCAGAACAGATTACAGAGCAATCCTACAGCAAAGTTAACTGAACGCTCTGTGAAAGCCACTAGGGCTAGGCTGATCACCAAGAAAAGTATATTGACTGATCTCGTCACATTTGGATTAAAATGCAGTCATTTTGACAAGCTCCTGAGGCAGATGATCTCATTTCGTGAATATCTTAGGAGACAGACGGAACTGAAATATAACATACAGCAGTCTCAGTCAACAAAATGATTGCAAAATTACTTCACAGCAGACTTTCACTACTACAAATCCAGTTATTTTGAGGAATTTTGGTATTTTTAAAAAGATACCAACTACTTGAGATAGAACAAACATAACAAGGTTGATAAGTGATCAGGACAATTTTCCCTACTTGTAAAATAACCTTCTCACACAATGGCTTTGATACCCCTCAATTTGAGAGGCACTCTTCAAGCACAGCCCACCCACCAGCCGGGAGCAAAAGCTTTATTTGCTGCCAAGCCAAATGTATCTTCCAGCCTCGACACGCCAACTTCTTCAGATGTAAAACATTCAATCCAGTGCGGCCGCTCAGGAATTCAAGAGAGGGAAAAGGCAAAAGCGGAAAACACAATTACCTCTGTCGGAAGCCCTGAATACTGAGAAGCCGCATATACAGCCTCGGGGAAACAGCTCCCTTCTTAGCCGCCAACATGCATCCATGGAATGCAGAAGGCTTGCTAGGGTAGGGGTCCTCATTTTGTTCTGTGTTTGCACAGCACCTAGCAACACTGTCGGTCTTGTCCATGACTGAGACTGCTAGGTGATTCCAAAATACAATTAATAAATCATCACAGAAAGAATCCAGCATAAGGGAGAGAAATGTAAAACGACAAACACACCCAAATGAGCAAAAGTTATTAAATAATGCAGGAAGGATGCAAAAACTGGCAACAGTTGCAGTAATATGGCACGCATCATGTCCAAAAGCCATGCTGCACTAGTCTCTAGCGGTTCAAGGGGCCTCATTGATCTCAGAGTCCCTGGAGAATCCAGCTGAAATTCACAGGGTTCCATCAACGGTAGGTTTCCCCCACCTGGAAACAGTTGATTTAGATCCCAGTTTATGATTTCCACACAGTACAAATAAGGCGTATAATTTCCTGAAACTCTCTGTCCTGCTCCAGTACTATTTAATTGCCTGTTTGACATCAAAGGTGTGCAGCTGGACCTCTTCGAGATGACAGGGATGAAGATAAAATGCGGCTTTGAGTCTAACAAAAGGCAGAATTGATTTTCCAAGCTGGCTCTGCTGCTGCTCATAAAAACATTTTGACCGTGATTCTAGGAAGGGGCTTCGGGACGGCTCACCTTCCCCAGGCACTTATACTCCTGGAAGGTGGAACAAGCAACTAGAAAAGCCACTTTTATACCCAGACGTTAGGAAATGTGCAGATTCCTGTCAAGCACCCAAACAGGGGGTTAGGAAGAGCTTCTAGGACCGTCTTGCAAAGCACTATTCTGCTAAACCAACATGGTAACAAAAAAAAATTGGTGCAAGGAGTGATCCTATTGTTACTAGGATCACGATGACAGTGGTATTCAGAAGCTTCACTCATAATAGCATCCCATTGTGTTAATAAGCAGTATACCAATGTAGCCTCTAACTCTGCAGACTTACAGCAAGTGAAGCTGAACAGTGTCTTTGCTTTCAACGGGATTATTCCTAGGGAGCAAAGCTAGCATGTGCAAAAGTCTTGGCAGAAGTGGAGCGTCTAAAAGAAATGGCCCAAAAGCTTACAATCTAATGTTATGACAAGATACAACAAGTGGGCATAAACACACAACAAGGGGAATGACCAGTTACAGAGGGAAGATCATGGGTTCCTAGAACACAAGTTGTCTATGCAGGGCCGGCGACAGGGGGGTACTACGGGTAGAGCTGTACCGGGCCCTGCACTTTAGGGGGGCCCCGGTACAGCTCTACCCATAGTCATCCGGCGCGGCTCTCCCCCGGACGAGCGCGCGTGTCCCCGGCAGGAGCAGTGAGCCCAGCCGGCGGCAGCAGCGCAGTCCGGGGGAGAAAGGGCGGGGAGGAGGGGGGGGGAGCAGCAAAGGCGGCTCACGCCGCTCCTGGGCTCTCGCTCCCACTGCGGCCAGCTCTCAGCTGGGGGGGGGGGAGCACCAGCTGGGCGGGGGTGAGGGGGGCGGCTGGGCTTCCTCCCCCAGGCGCTGTCAGCTGGGGGGGGAGCGCCGGCTGGGCAGGGGGGGGCGGCTGGGCTTCCTCCCCCAGGCGCTGTCAGCTGGGGGGGGGAGCGCCGGCTGGGCAGGGGGGGCGGCTGGGCTTCCTCCCCCAGGCGCTGTCAGCTGGGGGGGGGAGCGCCGGCTGGGCTGGGCTGGGCTGGGGGGGGGGGGGCGGCTGGGCGGGGGTGGAGCGCCAGTTGGGCGGCTGGGCTGGGGGGGGGGCGGCTGGGCTGGGGGGGCCCCCAGCCGCTGTCGGCTGGGCTGGAGGGAGTCCAGCTGGGCTGGAGGGGCCCCCAAACTATCAGAGTAGGGGGGCCCCAAATTTCTGTTGCCGGCCCTGTGTCTATGACCCACAGAAGCACAGTCTAGTTCTGGGACATGGGAAACCTGGGTTCCATTCCCTGTTCTACTACAGAGTTCCTGCATAAACTTCGGCGAATCAGATGGTCTCTCTGTGCCTCAGTTCCCAGCCTGTATCGGGGGATAATCAAAGAATGTTGTGGGGATAAATCAGTCAAACAGACAGTAGTAATGGCAGCTATGTGAAGTCTATTTCAACTTTTCTTCATTTTAACTTCTCTTTCCTTTTTTTGAAAAATAACCCCCTGCTTTTCCTAGTTTTATGAATTTATTTCCCTCTCCTTCCCCATCTACATTTGTCTAATTCCAATTATTTTCAAATCTTCACCTCCTTTTGTGGTGTGTAGTGGTGGGGTGGTCACGGGTGGATTTTTTTAGTTTGGGCTTTTTAATAATCCTGACTTTATTTAATCCCAAATGAAAATATAAACGCTTTTCTATTAACTTTTTTATTTCATAACTTCAAAATAATAAAATCCAAACAACAATCCGAATAGACTCAGACTTCTGTTCATCACTTTTTCTGCTGCCTTTGCTCTCCTCATGGTCCAGTCATAGAATCTCAGGGTTGGAAGGGACCTCAGGAGATCTAGTCCAACCCCCTCCTGCTCAAAGCAGAATCAATCCCCAATTAAATCATCCAATAGGTTTTTGCCCCATCATCCTAAATGGCCCCCTCAAGGACTAAACTCACAACCCTGGGTTTAGCAGGTAAATGCTCAAACCACTGAGCTACCCCTTTCTCCTCAGGAAGTCAAGTCCCCTTTAAACAAACTATCCACGGTTAGATAGTGGGGATGAACACAAGTACCTGCCACCGCTCAGCTCCTTTTGCCTTCTAGAGAGATCTGGAACCTTTCCGAGGGATGGGCTGGGATACTGCTCCATGTAGTTAATGGCAGGAGTAACTCAGATCACACTTTCCTCCTCAGCGTCTTTCTCCAAGGACAGAGTGTGCGTATGACAGAGTGTGCGTATGACGGGGAGAGATGGTCCTTCCTAGTTCTTGCCCCTGCCCACTGCTGCTGTTTGCCCAAGCAGTACCGAGGCCTTTCACAGACTGATCCTTGGACAAGGTGCTCACTGCCGACCCATTTGGGTGGGAAATGGTGGGGAAAGTGGATACTTGGGTGTTGCCTAAGGCCTGCTTTGACTACCTCTTGCTACTGCCAGCTAATGCAGGCTTGCCAAGCCCAAGTCTTCAGAAGTCATAAGTCAAGCCCCCAAAAGTGAGACTGGTTTAAAAATCGCACATGGTTTGGAGTCTTCCTATTGGCCTTCTACCTGTTGAGCTGTAGGGGGTCAGATTTTCAAGGTTTTCTCCACAACCAACTGGGCTAGAAAACTGGGTGGCCGGGGGAGGGAGTAAATGAAAGCTGAGCTTCTCACTGGACTCCAGAATTTGTGGGGCTTTAAGATAAAGCCCTTAATATTGCAAAACTCATCACAAAATCATGAGAGTTGGCAACACAGACTCTAGTTTCCTACTGAAACGCTAACACATATCTTGTGTTAACCTTGTGAATCAAATCCCAGGTTCTTGATAGCAAAGTCATCCACCTGCTATTTTAATTGGTGTGAGAGAAATCTATTGCCACAAGCAGCCTGCTAGCCCATACAAGCCTAGGAATTCATGTTTGCTGGAAATTCCTTCCTAAGAATCTATGGCACATCAGATAGAACTGCACACTGGATTGTCCTGATGTGAAATGTAACCTGAATTAATTAGGGACCAAATAATTAGGCAAAACACAGCTTGTAAAATTATCAAAGGACATCTAATATATCTGAAGTACACAAGATGTTACAATAAAGGCAATATTTGCTTAATCTGTCAGGGGTGATACAAATAACTGAACATTTTTCTTCTTAACTCTGAAATAATCTTTAAAGCTATTAAGATCAGTTTAGCCTCAGACCCAGGTCAGAGAAAGGTGGTCTGTGGCATGTATGCAGATTGTAAGAGGAATCTAGCTATACTTCTGGATAGTGTTTCAAACCGTCAGCAGATTCTGAACTATCCCTCCCCCACCCCCCATTACAGTACTGCTTGATGAAATTAACAAAAAATTGGACAGGACTGGACCGGATATCCACACTCGCAAAAAACAAGGCAAAACACAACCACATGATTTTTAGACTTTTATAAGATTTAAAGAGAAACAAACACACAAAATAAATTTAATTAAGATCAAGCTATAAATTAAGGAAGAACTTGAGGGGTGGGGGGAAGGTAAACATATTCCAATGAAAGACTATCACCTGCCCAGAACACAGACTATGCCACCACCTAAAAGATTATGTACACAATACTGAAAAACAGGCCCAATGTAAAAACATGCAGGACACATAAACCTCTCTAAAATCAGGGTGATAGTTACCAATTGCTATTTTGGCACAACCAGAAAAACGGTTAATGAAGCAAATCATTTGGAATGAACAACATTGCATTACTGAGTTTCAACTGCACTTAGATTTTGTTTAATAAACAACACACCGGCTCAGGGAACAGAGCTTGAACCTGCATGCAGAAAGCCCTTGAACCAAAACACAAGCCACAGAAGTAGGGCAGGGATGATTATCAGTGTAAGTCACTGGAGGCTAAAATCTAGACCTGTGGTATTGAGTATTTGCACTAGAATATCAATAAAGATCCATTGTTCTGACAGAACAAGTCATTTGGATGGAAAAGTTACTGTCTGAATAGCATGGGACACAGCTCATTTCTCAAGTATAGATACATGCTTAGTGCACAGGATAGCAGATCAGTTCTGTAAATGCCAGATCTTGATCAATGACCAACTCCAGTGGGACAGGTGGCAGGATGGCTCAGATGGCAGCAACTGTTGCGTCTTGCCCCAGCGTTGACTGCGGTGCCTTCCCACTGAGGCCTGACCTTGCTGTCGATACCGACACTGCAGCACCCTGTTAGAAATGGTTAAGCCATCTTCAGACAAGAGACACCAAGGTGACCTCTCTTGGACTTAAAGCTCTGGTTCAGGAAAGCTCACTACAGAATGCTGCTAATATTCTACCTGCCAGTAAAATATCCGGATGCCTAAAGCAGCATGTAAGTTATACCTGATTCCACGCCTGCACCTGGGTGTTCATAAGACTGCAGGGGGGAAAAACCAAAACTTAATTAGGTCTGATCCAAGAAGGAAAGTAGAGCTTCATTATTGTGGCTTCTATTTCATGCAGACATAGAGATTATTGTTTTATATGATAGGAGATGGGGAAGGAGAAAAACAGGCCTTGGGAGTGAAAGCAGCCACACAATCCCAAATGTAACCTAAGAAACACAAGCCTGACTTCAAAAATGTTCTCTCTTAGGGCAAATTCTTCACAGAATTCACTGGAGTTGACAGTACTCTGCACCTCGCTCGGGCTAAGAATGAAAGATTCTATCCCTGTACAGGCTGAAAAGTGGGTATATTAGATGGGGGGATGTCAGGGCAGTGACTTTGCATACTGTGTAGGCCCAAAGAGCTGTGCATTAAGCCCATCACACTGATTAAATGTTCACAGCTGAAGTAACAGTCACTACACAACAGAAGCACGGATGGAGCGGAAGTATACCAATTACAAAGGACTGTTTCAGTGCACCAGGGGATACAAGGATGTAGAAGGCCGCAGCTCATTGCATGCATGCTTTACACGGATCAGATGCACAGTTCTGTTTGCAGCATTGTTTTGACAACTTGCGCATGATTGTCTGAGCTACCCAGGTGCATCTGAGAGCTGGGGTTTGGGATTTCCTCTGAACAGCATCGCAGCAATTGGTAGCCAATTGCAGCCTCTGGTCTGTGAATGGATAGGGATGGAGTGGGAAAAGGATCCTGCACACAGGAGCAGGTCCATATATTTTAGAACTGGACCCTTAAAGGTTCACTTTTTCTGTATATGAGCAGATTCTCCAGGTAAATGTCAAGTGATTTAGAAGGGATTAAATAGCTATTTCTATTTGATTGGTCCATACGTATTTTTACCTATGGTAGCTTGGAAATGAAATAAACAAAGGGTTGATGGATTTTCAGAAGGTGGGCTAGGCAACCACTTATTTTTTATAGGTTTAAGTAATTAACTTTCCTGATCATCATTAGTATCATTCCCAGGTTTTGTACTTTAGTAGAATATTTACCACTTCATGTTCTGAAGATTCTCTGGTATATAATTAAGACCAGAGAAATACTGCAGTCAGCAGTTGCATGAATATGATACTGTGATATACAATATCTAGCATATAGGTTATGTAGTTTGTGCATATATAGTCTTAATTCCTCCATGCACCCACCCCTTCTATCCATGCTATTTATAGCTGTGGACTTCACAGCACTATATTTATCAAAGCATTGTTTATATACCACTTTGCATGTTTGTTTGCACTGCATATTTGTAATTAGCTATGTGGGACATTCCTTTTG
This sequence comes from Sternotherus odoratus, assembly GCA_032164245.1. Taxonomy (NCBI): domain Eukaryota; kingdom Metazoa; phylum Chordata; order Testudines; family Kinosternidae; genus Sternotherus; species Sternotherus odoratus. The sequence continues at coordinate 7,578,766 of JAVMKO010000004.1, read as the reverse complement.
TCATTGTGTTAAAAAAATACTATAAAATGAAGCTAAACACATTTCTGCATTTGGGCTGCATATTTTGTGGCCTGTTAAAAGGTTGGTTACAAATTAGTTGGGAAGTGGAGTAAGATAGGAATACGTCTTTTATTAGTGTTCTGATATCATACCAACTCTCTTTTGAAGCCAAGCTCTGCCTAACCATCTTGCTTTTGGAAAAAGACAAGAATAACTGTATAACTGCAGAGATTGAAATCTTGGCTCCTTTGAAGTCAATGGCAACACTCCAAATGACTCCAATGAGATCAAAATTTCACCCAAAGTCTGTTCAGGAAAATAGAAGATCGCTGTCAAGTGTGAACATGGTTATGTTGGTTATGTAAGATCCTGGACGCAGTCAGCTGTATTCTGCAGAACAATTTATAGAAGAACTCACCATTATGAATTTACAGAAACGTTATTTTGCAAAAGTCCCTCATATACTACGTTATTAATTATACTGAAAAGAATGAAACCCACAATCCTTATTATTACTTAGTGGAGTCAGCTGAGTTGACTCATCTGTCTTTATTTAAAGTCAAGTCATAGCTCCTGATTAAAAAAAATATAATATGAAGACAGAGCTGAAATGTCAGCCATCTCCTCACATCTAATCCATGGATTTAAAGAAAAGAATATTAAAAAAAAAGTCTATGAAAATTTACTTGTCTACACTTGATGTGGGTATGGCAGGAAGGGTACATTCTAATCCAAAATTACTGCATTCATCATTTTCTCCATTAAGTTTTTTTATCCAGTTGTTGTTTAAAGCAAAAGGCCACATCTATCCATACAATAAAAATGGGGCTCATGGTCTTGCAGATAGAATATAGTCCTACTGAACTCACTGATAATATTTTCATTGATTCACTGAAAGCAGGAGAAAGGCCAAAATATTTGAACTTCCAACCGGTTAGGTCATGTCTTCACTACCAAAAGTGCTGTGCTTTACAGCTGCATAGCTGACACACACTAGTGTAGCTCACTATAAAAACTCTAGTGCAGAGAAGGCTTTATCATTCTTGCTGTGGTGTAGCTAAGAGAGGTCATCCCCCAGGCAGGGGGGATAGAGAGGATTTAGCCAAGCTAGTTTGTGATAAAAACTACCGGTTCATTGTCTCCACTGGGATTTTGCAACAAGAAAGCTATAGCATGCATTAGTTATCCCCTGTATGAAACCCCTATTTTGGCAGTGAAGACAGCCTCAGAGCTTGCACCTTCAGGGCAACACGGATCACACACCATGTCTTTGATCTCTGCTCTATGCTTCCTTCTGAAGGCTGGACCGTCTCAGTTCCGGGACCCCATCTTTTCCCGAGTAGGGCTCGGACACTAACCCAGTGAAGCCAAGGAGAATTCCACCACTGATTTCAACGCAGCACACTCAGGCTAAGTTGCAAAAGATCTAGAGAGCTCAGCGCAAGGCTCTTCTATTTAGGTCGGATACCTATATCCCTTTTTACCATCCTTTTGTCTCCAGCCCTCCAAGTTGGATTCCTACCACCCACGCCTTGCCCAGTTCTGTTGTCTGTGTTGACCGCACTACTTTCTTTTAAATATCTGGTACTGCATTCCAGATAATCCATCAGGGGATGGACACTTTGAGAAATAATAAATACATTAAATAAACAAATCTCATTTAACATCGTAAGAAAGTGATGAAGGCCAAAAGCCTTAGACTGAAAGTAGTTTCTCATGTCTTCTTATTCACTGTCACTATCCTCCATTTACTGGAAACTGCCTTTCCCCTGCAATGAGCTATATTTCCTTGTTCAAAATCCCACGGAATACAGTATACTTAGTAATTTATCCTTGTTTCAGTCGCATATAGTTCACAAAGTGGAGCTTTTAATTTAAACTCTCATTTTACCCAACAGAAAAAAAGTTCCCAAGAAAGTATTTAGAAGAACAATACAACCACTTAAAAAATTAGCCTTCCATTGCAGTTCACAGTGACTGGCCATAGGAAGAAAACAAAAATCAAGATGAAAGAGAAACTAACAAACTTGCTGTCCTGCCCAAATTCACATTACGGTCTTTCACTGCATTCATCGTAGCCAGTGGCTTACAGGGAATTCAGTATTGCCAACCTGATATATTCAAAAATTATGAGATTTGTTTTAAAAAAATCTCCTGGCTTTAAAGCCACTTTGGGGATCTTCTTATTGGTGTCATAGTCTATACTAGGGGTGAACAAATTTTTTGGCCATAGGGCCACATTGGGTACAGAAATTGTATGGCGGGCCGGGTAGGGAAGGCTGGGGAAGAGCGAGGCATGGCCTGGCCCCTGCCCCATATCCAGCCCCCTGGAACTCCCATCCCCATCCACCTGCTCCCCACCCCGACTGCCCCCTGGGACTCCCGCTTCCTATCCAAACACCCCTGTTCTCTGCCTCCTGACCACACCTCAGGACCATCGCCCCATCAATCTCCCCACCCCCTGACTGCCCCTATCCAACTATCCCTGCTCTCCCCACCTCATGTTACCTGTGGGGTGGGTGAAGGGGGGCGTAGTCCTTTCCCTGTTCATTTCCCCTGCTCGTTTGGCTTCGCTCCCTGTCTGGGCTTGGCTGCTGGGGATAGGGGCCAAGGATTCTGGAGGTGGAGGGGGTCCTGGTTTGCTCTGCCCCTGTCCCCAGCAGGGCCCAGGCCCCTTGACTGACCCCCTGCAGCCGTCCCTTGCTCCTCACACACACACACACACACACACACACACACACACGGAACTTCCCCTGCTCCCTGCCACCTGATTGCACCGCCCTGGAGCACCAGCTCAGGCGGCACTATAGCCGTGACACCTGGCCAGAGCTGCAGCCATGCTGCCCAGGTGCTGGGGGAACTGTGACTGCAAGGGAGGCAGGGGAGCAGAGGGGGGGGGCCAGGGATCAGGCTCCGCCCCGCTCACTACACTGGCATGAAACTGGGCTGGCTCCTCCGCAAGCCTGTACTTACCCCGCTCCCTGGCAAGAGCTCGGGGGACTCAGGGAAGGGTCCTGCGGGCTGGATGTGGCACGTGGGCCGCAGTTTGCCCTCCTCTGATCTATATGGTTCATATTTTTAAACTTTTTTCTGCAACTATGAGGGCTAGAAACTTACATTTTAAATGAATGTGGAGATTCTCTCGTAAAACACATGAATCCAGGAGCTGGGGCTTTAAGAAGAATATCAAATATTGAGAGCTTACAACAGAAATTCAGAGAGCTGGGAACACTGGAAATTTCAGCTGGATCAGCTGGGCAGGTTATTTGTAGCCTGTAGCATCATTCTCACACTATCCCAGAGTCACACCGGATTAAAAACATGCAGTTACCCTGTAAAAGGGTGTAAGCTTTTTGGAGAGCTTGTCTTTTACTATGTATCCACGGGGAGCCCTGATCCTGGGTGGAAGCTCTGGGAACAACTGTAGTACAAATAAATAGTACTGGAGATGAAAAATGTGCTTATGGCATACCAGTGTGTAGAAGGTTGGCTAAGTCAATAACTATAATGAGCACCATTCAAAATCCTATCTTTATGGGTTAGCATTACCTTTGATAAAGCAAAGCTCTGTTGGCTGTCAGAAATGAGGGCAAAGCGGCTCTTTAATTTTTATTGTGCTTGTAACTTGTGTCAGAGGCGCCTAGCACTGAGAATGGGTGTGTCTATTTATATAAATCCTAAAGAAACAATAAAACAGATCCCAGTTTATAGCACTTTTACAACTTGCACAGAAACTTAGGGCACACGGGACTGATTCGGTTACCTACTAGACAAATCACTACCTGTGAGACACAGGTCTAAAAAACGACCAGAGTGGAACGTCGGTGTTTCTCACCCATGCGAGTCACCAGGCGAGATGCTGGAGAAAAGAATCTGTCTCAGAGCTTCAACCTGGAGGCAATGGTCTTAAAAGCAACATTTACACAGAACTCTTTGTTTGTCACTTGCAACAAAATTGCAACAAAACAAGAGTATGCTTTTTTGGGGACTGATTCAAAGCTTATGAAAGTCAAGGGGAAGTTTCCTGCTGATATTAATGGGTTCAGAACCAGGTCCTCTGAGCGTACATTTCGATTTTTTTTTCTGCCGGGGGGGGGGGGACTTTTTTAATTTTGTAATTAACATTAATTACAATTTTAGAATTAAAATAATCCTTTAACGGGAGGAATGCCGTCAATCTAGCAGAGTAGTTGCACCTACAATTTTCAGATGACCACGCGGATGTGTGATGCTCTGGTCAGTGATTCAAAAGGATAGTCTCCCATGAGAGATTTTACAATTTACCGTTGGAGCCTTTACTGTGTGACGCTGCTTTCAGTAACGCTCCCTAAAATTACCCATTTACCAAACACATTGTGAGGGCTGCATGGTCTCCTCTCGACAAAGGAATGGGATGGTGTGAGCAGACTGATCAAAAACCAGAAGAGAAACTTGAAAAGCAGAAGGCCCTTGTTCGTGCACAAGTCGACATGTCAGAAGAGGCACATACATGGAGACAAACAACGGAGGCCCAGCCCTGGGCAATACAAAAAGCAGCAGGGCAGAGTAACACTGATATAGATCCACCGCGCAACTCTACACACAAATAGACACCACTTATGGAATCTGTGGAAGCCAGGAAAAATGCCTCGTGAAATCTCCTTGGGCCTAGCGTCACCCTGGGCAGCAACAACCTTTCCTGATACTGTACTCTTGGTCAACTGTCAGCAGCTGGAGGGAGCTGTTAGAATAAATTGGCTGTCAACTATCTAGGTTGCCAGCGCACCACAAGCTGCAACTCTGGCAACAATACTGTGCAGTGCCGGTAGCTTGAGAAGCTTTCATTGCAAATGGTTTCCCAGTAGACCCCATCCTACTGTTTCGCAAGCTTCCTCCTCATTCCAGTCTCCAGACTGTGTATGGTATGGTGCTGGCTTAAGAAGGATATGTCCCATGTGTGACACACCGCACCACCTAAGCATTCTGGCCCAGGTCCCCAAAGGTAGGTAGATGCCTAACTTCATGCCTAAATATCTTCGAGGATCTGGGCCTTTATCTATTCATTGTATCTTGCATCATACTCCCTCACTTGGTGTGCAACAAATCAAGGGACCCACCTTGTCCAGTAGTTTATATGGCATACACTTTTGAGACAGTCTTTATTTATCAAAATGACAGAAGGACTCAGATTTAAGGGGGGTTCCATTTTTTCTTAAGTCTCTGAGTGAATTCAGATAAAAAGATGTCTACACTTGCGGCACCTTTCTGGAGAGTTCCAGGAGGCAATTACACTCACTGAGACAGCTCCCGGAGCCACACTACACAACCCATTAGAACAGACATAGCTCTGTATGGGCCGGACCCTCCACTGCTCTGTGCAGCCATTTACACTGGTGCAAGCGTAGTGTGCTCCCAAAGCAGAATGTAGAGCTGTAGTCACAGCTCTGTGCAATAGACGTTGTGCCTTCCATTCTGCTGCGGCTAAGTGACCACTCTCCCTTTTCACAGGCACAAGGCAGAGGAGAAGCTGAGCTCTTGCTTGAGGGAGGAAAAAATCAAAAATCAAAAGCAAGTTGGTGGGTTTTCTGGGCTGTAGCAATTGCTGTTTAATTCTAGTCGAGTGTATTTTAGAGGAATTACTGGCTTTGTCCCAGGCAGTTCTTTTAAAAGGTTACCACCAGCTTAACTGAATGAAATCAGAGGCTGAAACCGTTAGTTCTCCAGAGCAGCACTTGTCACTAGACTGAATCAATTCAGAGTTAGCAACCAGCTACCCTTGCCTATGCAGCAGTCGTCTTCAACACTTGCCATCTCCTCTCTGAATCCACACAGTTCTGTTCTCTCAGGCAGGTCCTCATTTCCCCCCTCCTCACCATTCCCCCCCAAAACATCATGCAGCCTTTTCTCTACTGCTTACAGGTTTTTATTGCAAGACGAAAGCCAAGCATTTAACCTGCGCCAAATCTGCTCTAATTGGTTATAAATAAAGAAACACCAGCCTGTTTGCAAGTACAATAGCTTTGCTGTCCATTCATAATTTAGCATGTGCTACTTCACTCCTAGGAACACCTTGGTATCCAGCTACTTCCCTTTCTCTGGCACCCCGTGCCCTGACCTTTTTTATTTTAGAAACTGAATGGTCATTGTTAGTGTTCCCGCAGCTGGAACTGACACAGTCACACAGAGTAATACTCTCACCAGATTTAATGACAACTTTTATTAGATGCTAGCGGCACGCCAGACTCGTTCTGGTGCCCTTATCTCAGACATACATTTGCCGTCGCCCAGCCGGTGAGTACAAAAGCATTTACTCCTCCTGTTTAAACATGTTCCTGCTCGGTGTGAAAGGGGGTCAAGTATTTATTTTTCATTACCACTGCGGGCATTTTTAGGGCATTCATCACCCTTTCACAAGGATGCATTTTACATGGGTTGTAGTTGGGCCTGTCCATTCTCTCCAATACAATGGAGCAGGTATGCCTCTAACCACATTTCTCTTTGATCTCGAAGCACATGCGTAAGTCTTTCATTACTACACAGTAAGGTCCTGATGCTGCAAACTGTTGGATTTTTACATATCCACCCCGGAGCAGAAACACTCAGTGACTCAAAAAAACAGTGAAGCAATGGAGCTGCTGAAGCATCATTCTACAAGAGGGGCAATCTCACGTTGGCCTTCTCTTGGGGCAGGGGACATGGTCCTCCAATCCCACAAAATTCACCAGAAAAACTGGAATTTCCCAGTGCATACCTCTAGGGCATCTGCATGGAGAAGGGACCCACTGCTCCAGCCTTCTCCCCACATGGCAGCATAACTTTGTTCGGAGCAGTGTTCTCACCCCAGTAGTGCTGCATGAGCCTCTTCTGAGCATAGAGAGTAGAGAACAGGCTGCTACATATACTCATGATGACAGCTTCAGCATTAGTGCCTATGGGAAATTCCATTGGGCCCTCCATTGGGGAATGATGCCATATAGAACAGCCATGTGCTCGCTACGCCTACCATCCTCCATCCTGAAATATGCTATGTTCCCAGATAGTTAAGGGAAACTTTATTGCCATGCACACCTGAGCCTTCTCAGTTCTTAACTTGCTGTCCCTTAAAGACGAAACCTTCCAAACTGACTGATTCTCTGCCTTCTCCCCACCCTAAATGTGCACTACTGATGTAGAAAGGTTTCCCAGGTTCAGGTGGGGCAATGATGTTATTGAATCTCCTCTCCCTACTTCCACCCTGATGGACCAATTCTGGATGGCATTGGTCTGTGCCCACTTCATAGTACCCACCTTGAAAAGCAGAAAGGGCCATCAGTGCCGTAACATACAAACGCTGGGTAGAGCCTTAGAAATCTAGTCAAACATTAGTTCATTCTTTCTGCCGCCGCATTGTCCTCACCTCGCACAAAAATGAGGATCAGACATTATCAAATGGAGTGCTTACCTTTACAGATAGTATTGTGACTGGTACTCACTACAATCACGGACTTTAAAACTTTTCATGCCTTGATGTATAAATCCTACATAAATAAGCATAATAAAATAAATCCCATTTTATAGCATTTTGTAACTTTGGGCAGATGGGGCCCAATTCTTGGTTACCCAGTACATAATGTGGTCAAATTTACCTTTCCTAGCAACGAAGACAAGGCCAGAGCTGAATAGCGGCGATAATCTCAATATGAAGCAAAGAGATTTATCACAACCTAGGTCAACTTTTCACAAAAGTAGATAACTCCATCTTTACACTGTTGTGTCTACTGAAATGCACTTCCATCAGCACCTGTTAACAGAAGCTGCTTTAAAAGGCAGATCTCAGCTCTGTAGAGTTTCATACTTCCATGAAAACTGTCATTTCTTCACCCTGGTTTAATATCCAAAGGATCCTCTGAGAGATGTTGCCCTCTTGTAGATGCATGTTTCCAAGCCATTCTTTTGGTAAATGGGAAAAAATGATTCCAGTCAGGAGAAGGGGTGGAAGAATCATAGCATTAGAGCAACACAGCAGCTCTTCTAATTGTGTTCTGATCTCGGACATCTAGCCTCTGATTTCTTTCTCCATGTAAGGGCTGCTATTCTGGAAGGCCATTTATCTGCAGTCAGAGAAAAGGACTTCACAATGGTGAAATGGAAACCAGAGCCCGGAAAAGGTCATTGTACTACATGCTCAGGCTGCCAGAAGCTTCCTCTGTCCATATTTAGTCCCACTTTTCCAGTAAGACGTAGTTTTAACATTCCAAAGAGCAATTTATTTTTGTAATGTGGTAGACATCACTTAAAAAAAAAAAAGATCAGACTCAATCCAGATGGCAAGTGTTCCCATCCACAAGATACCTACAAGCTCAGGCTAAAACTGGATTGTCCTGAAGTCACTTCTACATGAATTGTAACTTTCAAACGTAACCACATGGCCCAAGGTTTTCATAAAAAGTAAAGCCATGGGCAAAAGTAAGAAATGAAGGGTCAGTCCCCCCCTCCCCCCAATATATGCTCAATATTTTTGTCCTAGAGCCCAATTTCTGAACTTGGCTGCATAAAGCTAGGCATCTAATCACCTGTTGAAGCTACCTATCTGCAAGCAGGTGCCTATGGTCTTGTCTACATGAGAAAGTTTCACTGGTTTAGATAACAGAGTGATTTGAAACCAATTTAGCAAACAAGCGCAAACTCTGTGCAGCCACTTTGCTTTAAGGATGGCTAATTTGGGTATCGCTTCAGTCACACAGGGAGAGACTTCAACTAAACCAAAACAACCCACTCTTTACCCAAAATAAGTGTCCACATGGGGTGTCACAGTGGTTTAGCTACACAGTTTTAAAACCCAATTTTAGTGAAACCAATGCAGCTTTCTTGTGCAGACAAGGCCTAAAGTTAACAACCAACTCTCCAAAATGAGCCTTACGTTACCAGAGAAAACGCTGATCTGACCTCAACCTCAAAATTACCTGCTTTTTTAAAAAGATCCCTGAAAGCAGAAAAAAAAATTAACCATTTATGGGTAACTGATGGGCATGGCCACTAGGACTGAAAATAACAAGGACTGTGGAATAGGGCTGTTCCTGAACCTGATGTGAAACTGGGGTATTAGTCTTTCCAGTAATTTTGCTTGCAGAGTTTTGCATGTGTTTGGTATGCACTAAGAACTGAATGCTCTGCACGAGCTGTAACAGAAAGCTTGGAGAACTTAGCAAACCTACTGACACGAATGAAGGAATGAACGAATGAATGAGAGCTGAGTGGAGAAACAGAAGACCTAGGTGCCATTTAATGAACAGATGATTAAAGTGCTATAAAAAGAGTAAGGGGTATCCCTCTGTGGTGTGCTGCAGCAAACTAAGGGCTGGTCTACACTAGGGGGAGGGATCAACCGAAGATACACAACTTCAGCTATGTGAATAACGTAGCTGAAGGTGGCGTATCTTTGGTCAACCTGCCTGTCGTCCTCATGGCGGTGGTGGTGGGCAGCGCACTCCCCGCCCGATCCTGTGGGTAGTGAAGACGTAACCTAGGACTGGACAGGCAGATGAACTGCAGCTCTCGCCTTCCGTAGATTCCAAAATGTGCATGAACTACAGACTCCCGACCTGGGAATGGTGCACAACAATCACCCCTCTTTGCGGGGCTGAAGAGATACCAGATATTTAGAGGTAACAAAGAGTCCTGTGGCACCTTAAAGACTAACTAAAGTATTGAAGCATAAGCTTTCGTGGGCTAATACCCACTTCGTCGGTATTTTATCCCACGAAAGCTTATGCTTCAATACTTTAGTTAGTCTTTAAGGTGCCACAGGACTCTGTTACCTCTGCTATTCCAGACTAACATGGCTACCTCTCTGATTCCAGATATTTAGAATAGTTTTCAGATTTGGAGAGAGCCGGTCTTGTTCAGCTTCCCCATCTCACGCAGGAAAGTGTGCAGTGACTCTCGCCAAAAAAGAGCCCCAAAAACACAGCTTGAAAGGAATGTGAAAAGAATTCTGAGCTGCCCAAATGCAGCAATGAGAGTGCTAGGAATGGAACCACGCCACAGATACATCTTGCTTTGCCATTATTTTTGTAGAGATTTCCCTAAGCATCATACAAGATGTATATGAGAAATGAACTGCTCTCTATGCCTGGCAGGAACTCAAAAGGGTAAAGCTTCATAGTCTTAGATCCATGATAAAAACATAGAATTGCCAGGCCACCAAAGGTCCATTTAGTCCTGTATTCTGTCTCTGACAGTAGCCAGCACCAGATACTTTACAGGAAGATGCAAGGATCCTGGTAATGAACAATGATTGGATAACCAATCCTCTCTCCCTATGGGCTGATCTTCACTGGGGGGGAGGGGGAGGAATCGACTGAAGAGATGCAACTTCAGCTACATGAATAACGTAGCTGAAGTCAGCGTATTTTCAGCCGACTTACCTGCCATCCTCATGGGGGTGGCAGTCGGCGGCTCGCTCCCCCATCAACTCCAGCTTGCGCCTTGCAACAAGCTGGAGTTACAAAGTCGACAGGGGCACCACGGGCGATCGATTTCTCGCGTCTTAAGACACGAGAAATCGATCGCTAAAAGATCGATCACTACCCGCTGATCCAGCAGGTAGTGAAGACCTACCCTTAGTGTTTGGCTCTGACCCAAATTATCTGCACAGAGGACAAAACAATGGCAGATATGAACATGATAGTGAAGACACTTTTCCTTCCCCGCGCACGGCAGGCATTTTGAGAGAGAACACACCAAAGCTGGACCCATTTTAATGACAGATTCCCTTAGCTATTCAGCAGGATCTCAAGAATTTGAGTACATCACAGATCCCGTGGAACCATGCAGAGAGCTAACAGCTCATTCACTGAATGGCATGGTGCTGTGTGATATGAACTGAAGCCAAAAATTGGAGTGAATACAAAAGGGATGGCTTTCATTTTTACTAACGAGACACAGTTTTCTATCACTTTAATAGGCCACACTAAGGCAAGACTGCATGAGAAAACTCTAGGGGAACTCTAGAAACACACTGTCCTGTAATCTTGCTTATTCCGCAACTTGGATGACTGTCAAAGTCAAGCAGACAAGATCGAATCAACACCTCCTTTTCAAATCTAAACCTAATAATAAAAACACATGTCTTTCTAAAACTTTGAACAATGTGACAGCAAATAACTCATGTTCCAGAAAACTCGGGTCAACATCCAGAGCAGAAGTAAACGTGTGTGTAAGGGCTTGTCCTCACTACGGCAGGGAAGCATCGATTTTTTGGCGATCGATTTATCGCATCTCGTTAAGATGTGATAAACCGATCGCCAGCGGCTCTCCCCTCGACTCCGGAAGTCCAGCTCGTCAAGAGGCGCAAGCTGAAGTCGACGGGGGACCGCGCCGCTGACCGCTGCCGCCGTGAGGACGGGAGGTAAGTCGGCTGTAGAGACATAGATTTCAGCTACGTTTTTAACATAGCTGAAATTGCCTATCTACAGTCGATTTTCCCCCCTAGTGGAGACCAGCCCTTAATCATCTGTACCTTTGTAGAGAATTAAGGGTCAGCCAGTAGGACTCTGCAAAGGGATGTGTTACCAGCACTTCTGCAAACAGCTCCTGCAGAAATGATCTTCTTTCGTTTGTGATAACGCTTCTCTCTTAGGAGAGCATGAACTTATAGAGCATTTAAACAAACCCAGTTTCTTCAAGCCACAGGCAACACCAACAAGTGTGGTTCACTGGATACATTTACAGCCCATTCCTGAAATAATATATAGAGTCTACTGATAGCGGAGCATGGACTTCAATATGTGACTTTTGAAATGGATTGTGGGTAAGACATTGTAGTGGGGAGAGAGTGAGTCAGATTCCTTTCCCTGGAAATGTATTTGGAAGTATCTGACTATGCAATCGGGAGTATTTCCATTGCAAAAATATTGTGTCCCATCCTCAGCCGTTATAAACTGGCATAGATCTTTGTAAATCATCATAACCCTGTTTACTTCAAGGGAGCTGCACTGATATACTCCAGCCAAGGAACTGGCTCATTGTCCTGAAGTATTTTTATGAGCTCCAGGACTCAGTTGTCTCCGATAGGAATGTCTAAACAGTATCCACAGCAGCAGAGAAGGCACCACAGGCATCCCTTCCATTGGATGATGGAGTTTTAACCAATTGTTTCTGGAAACCACAGAGAGCTTCTAGCACAGCGGTGTCCAATACGTTCGCCACTAGCCACAGGTGGCGAATAGGCTACTGAATTGTGGCTAATGCATGAGCAATGCATTGGTGTATTGAAGACAGCAGTACTGGAAGTCAGGTTGTGTGCTTTGAGATACAGCTTGTTAACATGGCTAGGATATAGTGCAAGAGAGACGACAGTGTGTGTACGCTGCGTGTAATAGTGACAGGCACTAGTGCAGTCCTGGAAGATGAGACCGCCTAGTAAGAGCCTGCCTCTCTATCCTAGTCGTGAGCACAGTGAGAGAGTAAGTCTATGCTTAGCGCCTCGATAGTGTAGACATGTTTTGTCATCTGCTTTGCCTTATCAAGGTTACGAGTCCATGTGTGTTATTTTTACTGAAAGCGTCTTTCTAACATTAACACATGCTGTACGAATGCTGATGATGGTCAGTAATTAGCAGCGATAAGGAACGTGTTCAGTCAAGTTCTGTTTCCGCCCTTTTTGATTGTGATTGCATAAAATCATGTAAATTTAAATGCCAAAAGATAGGTACTTTTTTGGCTCACTTATCTTCAATTTATACATTATTATTATTGTAATTAGTAATGTTATATATATATGTGACAATCTGGAGGCTGAGTTAAGATGCACGGTCAGTATGAATTATACACCAGATTGTGGGGTTATGGTACAAAAAAAAGAATGTCACAGTGAAGTAATTTTGTGTTAGCAGTGCCTATTAATATTTTTTGTAATATCTACTTACTTTTGATATTAATAAAAATAATTTAAAATGTCATTTGTGATATGTTTTTTAATCCTTTTTTATAATGTGGTGAATACGAAAAATTCAAAACCACAAGTGTGGCGAGCATCGAATTTCTATTGGACACCACTGTATCTAGCACATCACCAATTCTGTAGAGTGTATTTATGCTGCTATATTCATAAGCATATCAACTTATGACAACATATCAACCTCCGCTCCCTAGAGAAAACAATTTAACCCCCTTACACCAGACATCAAAAACTTTGTGATCTCAGGTCTTTAAAACAGTGTGTGTGTGTGTGTGTGTATATATATATACATATATATATACACACATATATATATATATATACATATATATACACACACATATATATATATACACACACATATATATATATATATATATATATATATATATATATATATATATATATATATACATATATATATATATATATATATGTATATATATATATATATATATATACATACATATATATATATATATATGTATATATATATATATATATATATATATATATGTATATATATATATATGTGTGTGTGTGTGTGTGTGTGTGTGTTGTGTTCTCTTAACTAATCAGATATTCACACATTTTCTCATTTAAAAGAAGACCACATTTGCTACCAGAACCTCAGCTAGTGTAAATGAGTACAGCTCCACTAACTCCAATGGCGCTGCCTCAGTTTACACCACCATCATTTCAAAGTGATTTTTGTCTGCATCTGTTTAACTTTAAAATGATTTATAAAGAGCAAGTAGCAGAAAATATGAATCTGTGATGATAGCCGTATATTTACGGTGACAGCATGTGAAACCAGAATTTCTGTTTCAAAACAGCCTCGTCAGAAATCTAATTAACAACTAGACTCAGGTTTGCACTTATGCTCTTTGAAGTGAGCGATGGACTTACACAAACTATCTACTCTAAACCCATTTGCCAAAATGTTCATCTTTCAGGATGAAATTCTCCAGGCTGGCTCTCTTCCCAAAGGTCACTAGCATTAGGAAGAGTATGGAAATGGGGAGGACCGACTACCTCCATTACATAAAATATTCTTGTGACTTTTTTTGAAGCTAGGCTTGGTGTGGCAAAGTGTTAGGGGAGAGCTGAAATTTGATATGGACGTATCGCTCATTGAGAAGTGTCTGAGTTCTCCAGTGAAAACTGTTTTTTAATCAGTTATGGGCCTTTGGGGAAAAAATAATCCACATTTTGTGCATGCCCGGTATGATTTCTCAGCAATGTTATAAGAGAAAATAGACTTAGTCGTGCATGTAAATGTATAAAAACAGCCACACATTTGACTCTGCCTCTAAATTAGTCTGAGTCACCCAGGAGCCATTTCCAAATGTTCCTGGGAAATGCTGGGTCTGGTGAAAGGAATTTTCCTTCTCCGGGAACATACATAGGGATGAGAGCTACACAGACGCCCCATGCTTATCTCAGGAATCTGCAGGTTTGAGAAGAGTAGAACCTCTGGCTTCTTCCCTACCTACCTCCTCAACAAGAATGTCAGGGAAACTCTTAGACCTAAAACTCATGATTTTTTTACTCCCACATGCAGGTGAGCAAATAGGCAGAACAGGTTCCTTTACAATGTAAATTGCCACACATGGAGCAAACAAGTTGCAGTAGAACCAATCTCTAATCTCTATACCAGTCTTACATATGAGCCATTTTCTCAGTGGAAATGTATCACATAATGGAAGTGATGTCAATGAAGAACAGGTCAACAGCTCTTCCCATTCAAATGCCTTCTGTGCATTTAAAATCACTATGCAAGGGCTTACAGGACAAGAATAAAATGGCTCAATGCACCACTCCATAACTAATGTGCCATACCAGCTCTGATACCGAGATGTTCAATTGTTTGAGCTTTTTGATTTTATTATCTCCTCAATCGCCAATGAATTTGTGAAATACAGCATGTACTGTATGCATATAATTTCCAGCGCACGACAGAGGTCACATTTTCCAAGGGGCTGTGACTGGTCCTCCCTTTTTGCATCTACAAAAGCAGCCCTTGCACTTTTCCGACTTGCAATGGAATTGTGAGGTGCAAATCTAACACACCTACCTATCTGTATGTGCAGATCCTACAAAACACAGTTATGCAGCCTGTATGCCTGTGCTACTGATGTGCATAGTTAAGCGTTCAAGTATTCTAATCTGCCAGTGCAAAAACAGTCTTTGGAAAATGTATCCCATATGTTCCTGTTTGGTTTGAAGTTTAATGAAGTTAATGTACAAGCTATACAATTCTGCCTCGCTCATATGATAAAAAAAAACATAGAAAAGGTCTGCTATATTCGGTACAAGGTCGGTACAACCAACCAAGGAACTTTCCCTATTACTATATTTACGGAGTGACAGATAAACGAAAGTGAGGTATAGCCTGATGAACAAGCTCTCTCCTAAAGCAGATTTAGACACTATTAATTCCCTATTTTTTAGGGCACAGTCCTCCTTAGCTGGAATTATAAAATAAATTCCAGCACTCAGAACATTTCAAGGAGGAACCATTTTTACCACCGGCTCTGGCTTTATTTTTTCCTCACTTTGAAATTGATTAGATGTGCTGCTGAAAGAAAAATTGGCTTTTGTCTCTAAGAATATAAAAGCATTTTAGAAAAACGCAAGGAATCTAATTTTAAATTCATTAAAGATTTTGTCCACATGCTTTTGGTTATTAACTATTTCATCACCGCCATATTGCACATGTTATGAAACAAATCTTGGAACACATGTTCACTGGAAAGAAGTAAAACTTAATAGACCAGGTCAAAGATTTAAAGCCAGTTTCATATGTTTAACGCTACTCATTTATCCTGAGTACAATGGCTCAGCGAAATGCCTGCTGCAATCAAGTTACAAAAGTAAAAGGAGCCACAGTCTATACAATAGAACTGCTAAAAATAGGGAATGAAAAAAGATCTGTATATTTTATATTGCTCATAGGTAAAAGCTGCGAAAGTCGAGGGTGAAATTTTCAAAAGCTCTCAAAGTGTCTAACTCCGCCAGTGACGTCCATGGGAACTGAGTTAGTACGATGCTGAGTGCTTTCGAAAATCCAACCTTCGCTCTATCACTTTGATGAAACCATTAGATAAACAGCCATTATGACTTCATCCATCAAATTGAAAATAACCATAGTTACATGGAACTTTGTGAATTAAGAAGCATTTCACCAGTAACGCAAGAAGAGAGAGAAGCCTTTGCTTTGAAATCTAGACATCTACAGAAAAGTGACCTTACGGGCGAAAACTGCACCCTGAGAATCAGGAGGGCAAGGCCTGAAAAGCAGTAGAACTGCTGTAGCTTCATGGAGGTGTGAGGAAGACAACAGGTGCAAGAGAGACATGGAATCTGCACACTGCTCACATTGCGGAACACAGGGGTTCACAGCAATGAGGGGGATGGGAGGTGGGATCACTGGAGTCATGACTGCATGGCTCTAACTTTTTTGCTGTCCTGAGATTGCCGCCCCTTAGAAGGCGCCATCCCAAGCATGAGGAGAGGAAAGTGATCAGGAACAGTCAGCATGGATTCACCAAGGGCAAATCATGCCTGACTAACCTAATTGCCTTCTACGATGAGATAACTGGCTCTGTGGAAGAGGGGAAAGCAATGGATGTGTTATTGCTTGACTTTAGCAAAGTTTTTGATACGGTCTCCCACAATATTCTTGCCAGCAAGTTAAAGAAGTATGGGCTGGATGAATGGACCATAAGGTGGATAGAAAGCTGGCTGGATCGTCGGGCTCAACGGGTAGTGATCAATGGCTCCATGTCTAGTTGGCAGCCGGTATTGAGCGGAGTGCCCCAAGGGTCTGTCCTGGGGCTGGTTTTATTCAATATCTTTATCAATGAGCTGGAGGATGGTGTGGACTGCACCCTCAGCAAGTTTGCAGATGACACTAAACTAGGAGGAGTGGTACATACACTGGAGGGTAGGGATAGGATACAGAGGGACCTAGACAAATTAGAGGACTGGGCCAAAAGAAATTTGATGAAGTTCAACAAGGAGAAGTGCCGAGTCCTGCCCTTAGGACAGAAGAATTCCATGCACTGCTACAGACTAGGGACCAAATGGCTAGTCAGCAGTTCTGCAGAAAAGTGGATGAGAAGCTGGATATGAGTCAACAGTGTGCCCTTGTTGCCAAAAAGGTTAAAGGCATTTTAGGCTGTATAAGTAGGGGCATTGCCAGCAGATCGAGGGATGTGATTGTTCCCCTCTATTCGATATTGGTGAGGCCTCATCTGGAGTACTGTGTCACATTTGGGGCCCACACTACAAGAAGGATGTGGAAAAATTGGAAAGAGTCCAGAGAAGAGCAAAAAAAATGATTAGGAGCCTGGAGCGCATGATTTAGGAGGAGAGGCTGAGAGAACTGGGATTGTTTAGTCTACAGAAGAGAAGACTGAGGGGAGATTTGATAGCTGCTTTCAACTACCTGAAAGGGGGTTCTAAAGAGGATGGATCTAGACTGTTGTCAGTGGTAGCAGATGACAGAACAAGGAGTAATGATCTCAAGTTCCAGTTGGGAAGGTTTAGATTGGATATTAGGAAAAACTTTTTCACTAGGAGGGTGGTGAAGCACTGGAATGGGTTACCTAGGGAAGTGGTAGAATCACCTTCCTTAGAGGTTTTTAAGGTCAGGCTAGACAAAGCCCTGGCTGGGATGATTTAGTTGGGGATTGGTCCTGCTTTGAGCAGGGGATTGGACTAGATGACCTCCTGAGGTCCCTTCCAGCCCTGATATTCTATAATTGTATGAATCTATGTTTGGTGGGCCAGTGCCTGGAGCCAGCCCTGACTGCATAGCGGGGAGTAGAAATGATCAAAAAAATATTGGATGTGATAAAGTGTGTCAAAACAATCCCCCACCCCCCAAAAAACACCTCAATGTTTTCCAAATGTGTGTCAACATTATCGACATTTTCTTGGGGGGAGGGGGGTTACATTTTTTCCTACAATTTTTTAATAGAAAGGTTTGCCTAAATCCTTAACGTGAGTTTTCCATTTACCAAAACCTGCACTGGATTCCTGTGAAAACTGGATTTTAACATGCAAAAAAAAAACCCATTAAAATCACAGAAGAGTGCAGGAAAGAAAAGAATGTTTCAAATCTCGTGAACCAAAAGTAACTTTGAAAGTTGTCCCGGTATCCTTTTCCCCTGTCTGGCCTGCTCTGCAGGGGAGGACTGCAGGAGGCCTGGGAGTGACTCCATGCCTTGAGATTGGTCCTGTTTTGAGCAGGGGGTTGGATTACATGAACTTCTGTGGTCCTTCCAACCCTGATATTCTATGAGTCATTCAGTCATGATCCCTCTATAGTGGTTAAGGGGTGGTGATGACTGAATAAATATATCGCCTCCTCTAGTCATCAGACACAGCAAGGATGGCCATAGTCTAAGGTCTTCCTGGGAATGGTGCAAAAATAGGGGGGGGGGGGGGGGAGGGCCTTTTAGCCTCCAGGACTGGATTATTTCTCCCTCCCTCCCGGAGGTGAGGGGGAACTTATTGAAATAAGTCTTCACTCCAATGCACACACTTCTCCCTCTGTGGAGAGGATGAGAGAACAAACAACACCTGACAGACATTAGTTACATTGCTTAATGCACTACTCTGGAATACTATGGTAAGGAGCACAAAATAAGGGGCAATATACAAAGATAGCCACAATATATATTTTCATATCTCCCCATGTGAAATGTTCTACTCCATAGCTTCCCAGAGTTTAAATAACTTTTTGGAACTAGCGTGGAGAGTTAGTGCACTATATAAGACTGTCCTGCCAAATGACAATTAGCATTTTAAAAGGACAACACTATTTTACAATTCACAAAACACCATGCAAGCTCTTATTTACTTGCATGCCGACTACATATGTTGTACTTAGATGTCACTGCAGATAACTTACTAATTACACTTGGAAATACCCAAGTAATTACCAGAGAATCTTCCTTTTGGTTCAGAAGAGAATTCACTTTTAAACGACAAAAATATCATGCCTACAACAAGCAACTGGTTGAAACAAAAAGTAATTGTGGAATCTGGCCAAGTGTAATTAAGTGACCAACTGTTAACATGCAACAACAAGTATTTACCTGAAACACATGCAGTCTAAAAGAGAATGTTATGGAAAGTTAAAAGCTTGCACCAATCTGGCCAATTGTTCAAACGTAAGCCCGAACCAGATATTTCAGACTGATATTTTTTTTCTTCTTCTGAATGCAGAAAATCATATTACCAGAGCTGATATTCATCAGAATATTTTGAACTGAATATCTGAACTGCTTTAACTGAATTTAAATCGATAACCCCACCACTGTGGTTAGTTTTATTGAATTGCACATTGAAATAATATCATTTCAATTATGTTATGATCACAGTATGAAACTACTATAGGTTTTATTTGTTCAGCTGGAAGGAAAGATGTGCAAGTTCTTCATTTGAAATTCAGATATAAGATAGCTTTTAATGTTATTTTATTGAATGATCTCTCAGGGTTTATACTACTATAAAATGTAACATGACCTTTCAAAAAAGGTCAACAACTTGAAAGGATTTGGTCTTTGAAACCATTTCTTTTTGTTTTCCGAAACAGTCAACTAGGGAAGTCAAAAAAGTGTTTTTAAAAGGGTCTTGTTAGAGAAATTAAACAATCTTAAAAAAGATTAATTTTCTTTCCCTTCTACATCACGCAATATATACCCCTTTTAACTTGGCATATCTTGAAATTCATCTGTTCTCATTGGGCCAGTTGACTATAACTAAGAAACTCGTCTTTTAAACATCTCAAGGATGTATAACATCTCTGTAAGTGGCTAAGTGTTAACCTCAGAAGACAAAAATTACATGCACGGTACTATATTTACACAAAATCTTCCTAAACAATTTTGGACAAACTATATGTTATCATAGCCTTGAGGCATTAATAATAACTTGTGCACTGGGAATTTCTATGCATGTTCTGCATTACTGGCTGTGCTATTCATGAAAAATGTATGCCTGCTGCAAAAACCACTGATCTACAAAGAGCTCATGTTATTCAAGCTTTTAAAATGCAGTCCAGACACCCTATTTAATTCCAGAAAGGTAACTTTTGCTGACCTTTGATTCCATTTCACAAAGTCAACAGTATGCTACAAAAGTGGAGAGGTGGCAAAAAGGGAAGGATTAGGTCAAGTGAACTGAAAGCTAGGCTGAACGAGGAGGAACAGTTTAAAGTGAAGCATACACTTATGTGTTTTGATGAATCACTGCTAATAACCCCATTCTACATACCAGCAAACTGAGGCAGAGAGCTGTGAAGCTTTGCCTACAACCTCAAAGTCTGTGACAGAGCTGGGATCAGACTCCCAGCCTTTGGATGCCAGGCCCTTGCTCTCACTTTCAGACCACATTAGTCTATCAGGAAAAGGGATGTTTCTTAATGCTTCTCTGAATCCACAAGCCAGTTTCCTTCCAAATAAGCTACAGGATCAAACACACAAGAAACCATTTCTAAGTCAGGTCCATGCTGTCCTCTTTCTTCTTAGTGGCTCTATCCAAAAAGACATGTTGGGTCCATAACATGGAGTATTCCTTCAAATAAGGATAAGCAAGAGGGAAATTGAAGGGGAATGAATTGCTCAAATGGTCTAGTTTCAGAACTAATGTTAATCCCTAGCTCTTACCTAGTGTTTTTCATCCACAGATCTCAAAGCACTTTATTAAAGAAGTCAGTAGCATTATCCCCATTTCACACTTGGGAAATTGAGGCACAGAGCAGGGATGTGACTTGCCCCAGGTCACCCCTCAAACCAGTGGTAGAGCTGAGACTAGAACCCGGGTCTCTCAAATTACACACCCCCCCAGTGGCAGAGCTGAGACTAGAATGCAGGGCTCCCAGATCTCTCTCTCTCTCTCTTGCACACACACGCGCATGCACACACGCATGCACACACACAGCAACTCAAACTTCGATGCACTGAAGTGAATTAAAACTCAGACACATGTTCACTAAAATCACCACCGGCTTCAATTACATTGACCTAATTACACGGATAAAACACTATTTGATATACTTTCCCCTCACTATCTCAATGACAAACAGCTCTTACTTCCAACACCAAGCATTTATGTCTCCTTTCCATCTATTTTGAATTAAGCTGGTTTATCACCACCATTGGAGGAAAAGCCTACTTTCCATTCCTATTCAGATTCCATTACCTTCTATATTAGAATCCCTATAAACCTCTCAGAGTATCTCCGAAGAGTGATAAGTGCTCAGTCCTGTTCCAAACCTCTTGCTTTTACTTGCTTGCTTGAATGGAACTAGCGGGCATCACCAGCAGACAGAATACGGTGTAAAGTGGGGATAATCTCGCTCTACCTCACAGGGCTGTTGTGAGGAGAACTACATTACAAATTGCAAAGTGCTCTGATATTTACTGATGAAAAATACTATACAAGAGTTAGGTACTATTGCTCTCCATTACCCACAACTGGAGATCAATTCCTAAGTTATGCATTGGGCTTGAAAGCTGTGCACAGGTTTATTATAATGGTTTGTGGGTTTTTTGTGGAGAGGAAATGGGGATAGAGGGCAACATTGTGCTCAAGTGCCCAGACGCCAGTATGTAATGCAGTGTTTTGGACGCTTAAGTGACATACCATCCATGGAATGACTGTTCACTGCAAAGATAATCTCAGATGAGAAATGTGCAGTGTGAGATCATGTTTTCACAAAAAGGACTTGAAGCTAAATCAAAATAGGACTATAACGACCTAGAGATGAAACCTATTTTCACATTCAGAAACATTAATCCGTATGCATGCATCCTAGCAGATCTAGACAAGAAATTATTGCCACTGTAATTCCTTAGGAGTGTCAGTGTGTGACAATTAGCTATATTAATTTCCAATAGGTCTATAAAAGTGATTATTTAACATACATAACACATACCAATCATTGTTATGCAATTCTTCTGCTGGAAATTAATCCACTAGAATTCACGTGCTGCCCACCATAACACTTGTGTACTGTGCTTTTCTTCCAAAATTTACGGACGCAGGTCTGAGAAGAGCCAAGTTAGAGCACCACCTAAAATTTTATTCTACTTGCTGCCACCTTAGCCTATGTCTTTTGCTATGTGTACAAATGCTAATTACAACTCAACACTAATGCTAATCCTGACATGTGCTAATTAGAAGATCACATCTTCTGCTGAATCAGCATCACTTTTCAAATGGAAACATGAATCAGTTTGAAAAATTCAAAAAACAAAATTAATCCGCCAAAAGTAAGAATTTTAGCCCATACTGAAGTGCAATGTTTTTGCAAATATGTAATCATTTCAGTGAAACAAAGATTTTTCAGCTGTGCATTACTTTGTCCGTTGTCAGCCATCTGTGTTAACTACTTCTTCTCATCCCACTTGTTTCTTTTTAGCCTCCCCTTTTCTCTGGAATTGCAACACTACTGTTACACAAAAAGAACCTTCCCATAAAGTATGTCAGGGTATTCCAAACACAGGTCCCAGTCCTGCAAACAGTTATGGAACATGCTTAATTTTAAGCCCCCGAGTAACCCCATTTAAGTCAATGGGACTATTTACATGCTAAAACGTTAAGCACACACATAAGTGTTAGCAGGATTTGAGCCAAGGTTGGTAGTTCTAACAACTGGGTTTACATTCTATCACCTAACTGCTTGCAGTAAATAGCATCTCAGAATCTCTGCATGTTTAGCCAGGTGCATTCTACAATCAATGAGTTTAATGCTAGTGGAAATTGTTAGACAGATGGCAGTTCCAGAGCAGGGGTTCTCAAGCTCTTTCCATAGTCTGACAACCTGTCTAACATCCTGGTAGCAAATTCTCACACGTGAAGTGGGTGAGCACTTTCAGCAGTTTTCATTATGAACAGTGCAGGGGAGGGAGGAGTTACACCTTTTAGAAAGAATCAGAGAGGTAGCCGTGTTAGTCTGGAATAGCAGAGGTAACAAAGTCCTGTGGCACCTTAAAGACTAACTATAAAGTTTTGAAGCATAAGCTTTCATGGGCTAATACCCACTTCCACTGCTTGCATCCGACGAAGTGGGCATTAGCCCACAAAAGCTTATGCTTCAAAACTTTATAGTTAGTCTTTAAGGTGCCACAGGACTTTGTTACCTTTTAGAAAGAACATTCATCCCACTTTCTCCTTTTGCTCTTCATTCATCTGCCCTCCCAGCTACCGCACCCCTTCTTCCCCCACAGCAGCGCAATCATCTCTTCTTGGTCCTATCCGTGCCCTGCATGTGATTTCCTGATGCAGGTCTCTTCCTCTCCACCCCTGCCCCAGACATGCCGCTGAGCTGCCCGGTGTCCCTCTGCCCTAGACACGCTGCTCCTGCTGGCAGCTCCAGTCCCAGAGGGGCTCCTGCCCCGTTTGGCAGGAGGAATAAACTCAGATCGGTTGCCATGAGAAAACTGGAAACCTTTATGATTATTCCCACACTCAGAGCCACGCTTAATCGGTGAGGCCACAGTCCTCCCCAGGAAAGACACTTAACCCCTCCGTGTCTCGGCTTCTCCCGCAGTAACACTACACTGCCTGAACCACAGAAGCCCCATTGTCCGAGGCTGCAACTCCTAGAGGCAGAGGGGGACTAATCACCCTCCTCCCTCAGGCCCCTCAGTTCTGCACATGGTAGTATCAGGCAGGATGGAATGTATGGACACCACATACACACACAGCCGCATTGTGCTGGATACCACGGCAGCACCAATGCCCGGGCCTGGGGCACAGCGGTCCCTGTGGGTGCTGGGGGACTACAACCAGTAAACCCTGCACCAGCAGGCTGGGTGAATGAGGCCTAGACAGGTGAAGCAATTGGCCATTTCTACTCCTCTTTGGATTTCTGCAATATTATGGTTGTGGGTGTTTCATGGATCAGTGAGGGCTGTATGGACTTGAGCAGTGTTCAGCACTGTACCGTCTCGGGGAGGAGAGGGTTCTGCATGCATGTCTCTGTGGTTTTCTCTTGCTCCCCCTAAACTCTCTCCCTTATTACTTTGGCTATGGTGGTAATGACATGTTAAATAAGGAGTTCCTGCAGCATGTCCTAAAAGCAGCCAAACCCCTCTGCAATCGAATTTCATAGCCAGCTCTATTCAGCTGAGAATAATGTCTCTGGTTCTCCTGGACTGTAGCATGCACTACCCCAGAGAAACAAAGTTGTCTTGGCAGATCGAGGAGAACGTGCAGTTGCTGGGGTAGCTGTGTCTTGACCCTATTAACAGCCTTGAAGTTCAGGACTAAGACCTAACTAGATAGCTCAGGGGTTTGAGCATTGGCCTGCTATAAACGCAGGGTTGTGAATTCAATTCTTGAGGGGGCCTGGGGAAAAAATCTCTTGGATGATTTAATTAGGGATTGGTCCTCCTTTGAGCAGGGGGTTGGACTAGATGACCTCCTGAGGTCCCTTCCAACCCTGATATTCTATGTACCTTTAAGGATGTTAACCTAACTCCTTGAACTCACAATGCAAATAGGCTGGGAGGCAGTGGAGGGATGGTTGGAGATGGGATGATATTTAACAGAATATCTTCATCCACTGTTGGCTTCTTGAGGACCAGATGGACTGTTGTGCTTTTCAAGGAGGTTGGCAGGTTTGCTTCTCTGAAGTAATTGCCGATGACTGGAAATTGGAAATTCTGACTGCAGTGAATATGGAACCCTATGGTATGCCAGAACACTTACTATATGCCAGAAGGGTATCTATGGATGGAATATGGGACACAAGAAGCAGTCATCTATCAAATAATGTCCAATTTTCTTATCTCCCCTCACGAAGCATAAGAAACCCCCACTGAAAACAGCAAAATTAAAAATTCATGTTAGGGCAGTAGTAAAATAAGGTACTTACATTATTTAGCACTGCGCTAGCTTAAAATGTTTCCTGTGTGTTGCTTTACAACAACATGCAACAAACAGCACCTTGCCTTGGGCGTGCTGATTTATATTTGTATTTCTAAGGAAATCACAAGCCAGGCATACTGCATTTTTCTCCATGTTAATATTAAAATGTTCTTTTCACATGTGGGGTATTTCTTATCTTCATCTACCATATGTATCTCTATACTCTATATGAATATCCCTGGACACTCTTTTAAAGAAACTGTCATCATACATACTGGAATTAATTTTCAAATTGGACACAATTAACCAAGAGCTAAATAGGACTTGTGAATGGTTCTCTCATTACACTAATTGATTGCATTTCCCTAGTTATTTACCTTCAATAGACGTTATCTCATGCAGACACAGAGATCCTTTTCAAATGGTAATTTTTTCTCCTGCTGATAGTGACCCAAATTTAACAGTCTCTTAAAATTGATATGCTAATGCACAACTTTTTTTTTCTTGCTTTCTGTGTGTATAAATGCATCTTAATTCTGTTCCAGTCTATGCATCCCATGAAGTGGGCTATAGCCCACAAAAGCTTATGCTGAAATAAACTGATTAGTCTCTAAAGTGCTACAAAGTCTTCCTCATCTTATTTACGGATACAGACTAACAGGGCTGCTAATCTTAAACCTGTCATCATACAAGCACTTTACAATTTCTACTTTGGGAAAAGTGGTACTCTACAATACATCTACAGCTAATAATACACTGAAACCAGTTATGAATTAGTCATGTAGATAAAAGGTGTAACAAAGTTACCAGTATAATTTTGTAATGCACAAGCAACACTATCAAAGCCTGATTTAAATAGAATAGGCAATTCAATCAAGAAAAATGTGAAAGGCTTCCAGCTGAAAAAAAAAGTCTTAAATCATTAATGAAGCTAAGTTTTTTAATGTATGCAAATTAAATTATATCTGCATATTTCACTGGACTAAAGTCTGTGTGCATACTTTACTCAGGAAACAGTCTTGTGATGAGACAAGGAAGAAATGGTGGCAATTTTTATCTTTTTTATTACTTTGGATTGTAAAGAGTTCTCATAACTTACACTCTCTCTGTGAAAGATACAAAATCTATCAGCAAAGCCCAGGTCTTCAGGAAATATAAATAGGCCATGGCTCTGCTTAAGTTAGTGGCAGCTATGACGGGCAAAGAGAGAGAGATGTTCAAGTATATCAATTTGAGCTTACTTTGTACAAAACTAACATCAGACTAGTTTACATCAGTAACTTGCTGCAATAGCTAACTTTTTCCAACACAAGTAGGAGAAAAAATGAAATTTGATTAAATATTATTTTACTGACATTTCTGCTGTAACCAAAAAAAATAAATAAAAATCAAGCTAAGATATAAGACATAGATTAACACCTTGGATTTGATCAATCTTTGTATGACTCTGAATAACACTCACATGTTACCTCATATGTCTAATCCAATGGGATTTAGGATATTAAAATCCAGGTAGTCAATAGACCTCTTAGAAATAGCAAACAGCATTTCTTGTTCTTTCAGAAACAATTGTTTCACTCCAGTGCCTCACAACATAAAAATTGCCACAATGAAAGTATCAAAGATCAGTGCAGTGCAAGAGATTCCAAATATCTCACTTTACATTCCATAGAATCATAGGACTGGAAGTGAGCTCAATAAGTAATATACCGTATTTTTCGTCTTATAGGACGCTCCGGCCTATAAGACGCCCCCTCGTTTTTTAATAAAAAATCCGGACCAAAAAAAAAAAAAAAAAGCGCCTCGCTCTCCCGTCCCCGCCGCGCGGGCGGGCTGCCGGGAGCGCGCCCGCGGCGGGGAGGGGGGAACCGGGACGCTCCCGGCAGCCCGCCCACGCGGCGGGGACGGGAGAGCGAGGCGCCTTTTTTTTTTTTTTTTTTTTGGTCCGGTGGGGAGGGGGGAACCTCGGCAGCCCGCCCGTGGCGGGGAGGGGGGAACCTCGGCAGCCCGCCCGCGCGGCGGGGACGGGAGAGCGAGGCGCTTTTTTTTTTTTTTTGCATTCGCCCTATAAGACGCACCGACTTTTTTCCCCCCGTTTTGGGGAAGAAAAAGTGCGTCTTATAGGGCGAAAAATACGGTAGTCCAGTTCCCTTCACTCATGGCAAGACTATGTATTATTTAGATCATCCCTGGCAGGTGTTTGTCTAACCTGCTCTTAAAAATCTCCAGGGATGGAGATTCCACAACCTTCCTAGGCAATTTATTCCAGTGCTTAACCAGCCTGACAGCTAAGAAATTTTCGCTAATGTCCAACCTAAACCATTCTTCCTGCAATTTAAGCCCGTTGCTTCTTGTCCTCTGAAGGTTAAAGATAACAATTTTTCTCCCTTTTCCTTGTAACAACCTTTTATGTACCCTCTCAGTCTTCTCTTCTCCAGACTAAACAAACCCAATTGTTTCAATCTTCCATCATGGGTCATGTTTTCTAGACCTTTAATAATCATTTTTGTTGCTCTCCTCTGGATTTCTACAGGAGTCGGCAACCTTTCAGAAGTGGTGTGCCGAGTCTTCATTTATTCACTCTAACTTAAGGTTTTGTGTGCCAGTAATACATTTTAACATTTTTAAATGGTCTCTTCCAATAAGTCTATAGTATATAACTAAACTATTTTTAGTTTATAGTAAAGTAAATTTAAAGTTTAAGAAGCTTAATTTAAAATTAAATTAAAATTAAATTAAAATGCAGATCAGTGGCCAGGACATGGGCAGTGTGAGTGTCACTGAAAATCAGCTTGTGTGTCGTCTTCAGCACCCGTGCCATAGGTTGCCTACCTTGTTCTACAATTTATCCACATCTTTCCTGAAATGTGGTGCCCAGAACTGGACATAATACTCTAGTGGAGAACTAATCAGCATGGAGTAGAGGGGAAGAATTACTTCTTGTGTCTTGCTTACAACACTCCTGCTAATACATCCCAGAATAATGTTTGCTTTTTTTACAGTGTTACATTGTTGACTCATATTTTTCTTGTGACCCACTATGATTCCCCAGATCCCTTTCTGCAGTACTCCTCCCTAGGCAGTCATTCCCCATTTTGTATGTGTGCAACTGATTGTTCCTTCCTAAACAATCCAGAAGCAAGCATTCACTGCCTTCTATTGGAAACAAGCTGCAGAAGGCAAAGCTAATTAATTCAACCTGCTGAAGAGGGTCCTACATTTTAAGAAAGACCCTTCATGAAAGAGTTGTTCAACAGCTTAAAGAAGTTATCATCTAAATGGGCTTTTTATTTCCCATGCTCCACAACTCTCTATCCCAAGGCAGGTCCCCCTTTCCATTGCTAAGGGACATGTTCCCTGGATAGTCATTATCTCAAGAAACGTCTTAGTAGCTTAGAGACACACAAATGGTTAGCCTATGGCATTGCAGCCTTAAGACCGCTAGCAGCTGGGATTGGGCTGAAATGGAATGAGGGTTCTTGCCACTCTGGCTCTTGAAAAATGTCAAATAGTCAGGAATCTGAAAGCTTATGTCCCAGCCACCCCTCTTACCACAGAGAAAGAGTCTGCCTGCCTCCTGTGAAAGAGGTGACAGGAACTGAAATAAATAGTGCTTGAACTCCTAATAAAGATCTATGGTCCAGCAAGGTTCCTGACCTTTTATCTATCTCCAAGGAACAAGTCTCTTCAATTATTAAGGGCAGGCTGTTGGGAGAGAGACATGGAAAATACTACCCACGTGAACTACTGGCACATATTTTACTGAATATATGATTTAGACGGGAAAAATCCACACACAGATAAAACTTGCCAGCTTGGTGAACTGCTACAGCTTCCGAGTAATACACAGTAACTTGCTGCTATCTTCGAAAGTTCCTCCAAAGACTCTGCATATACTTGCAGCCTTGACTATCTTTTACACGGGACAGCTAGAAATTACGATTCTCGTTTGACTCTCCAGTTTCCACACACACCACTTAAATGTAAGGAACAGCAGAGTGGCACTGATGAACGGAAAGCAATCTACACTTATTAAATATTCTGGGGTTTTTTTAAATCAAATTATTATAATGTTTTCCTTGTAACTTCTCATTGCTCAGAAGCTTGAAAATAAGTTTCTTCGTCGCAATTGTTGTCCTTTTACATACGTATGTCAAGCATTTCCCCCTGCCCCAATTTTACTAATGGAGCTTGAAATTAACATTAAAAAAACCTTGAAAAATCAACTTCACAGAAGTCAGCACAGTTCTAGGAACAGTTTGTGTTAACAGCTGCTGCAAAACCAGAGGGAACACAAGCCCACATTAAAATAATTAATATTTAAAGTTTCTCACAACAAGAGTAGCAAATATGCAAAAATGAATATTGAGGCTGAAAATCCAGAAGGAAAATGCTCTGTACATTACAGTTTTAAAACAGATCAGATTTTAGCTGACACTATTCAACTATGTCCTTAACTTAAAAACAGTGTTAATGTGCTGCTCCAAATTCAACCAATTTATTTTTTAGATACAAATATTAAAGTTCTATTAACTTGGCTCCTGATTTACCTTCAGGATCCAACTGGAAGTATTTTCTGTATTACATTTAGGATTTGTTTCCATTTTATTGATTATTTTCCTTTCAGAATTTGCAAAATTTGACAAAATAAAGAACATATTCTAAAGAAGATAATATATTAAAGATTGATGCTTAAATTTAAGCATGTATTTAAATCCCATGGGACTTGACCACATATGTAAGTGTTGTCCTGAAAAGGGATGGATAGTAAACTCATGCATAAGTGCCTTCCCAAATCAGGGACACTCTGATACATCTTTCAAATTGCATGCACTTTTTTCTATGGGTTTTTGTTTAATCCAAGAAGGCAGATCTGTGCATAGCATTGGGGCTAATGCCAGCTTTGCTAAGTAATAGACACAAAATTTTAAACCAAAACACCTAAATGTGGGTATATCGCATTTAACACCCCTGTTAATAAAAAACACATAGAGGATCACTGAATCAAAACAATTGCAATGAAACGTATACGATGAATCATAATATTATGGAGAGGTATAGGGCAAGATATATATTTATTGTCTGCTTCAGGGATTTTATTTTGAAACATGGTTGGCAAAATGAGGAAGCCAAAGGCCTACTTAGTTATAACAGACTACATACGTCTGCACTATAACTACTTATTTTCAACAACAAAGGTAAACAATTAAACGTGGTATTTTTTTTTCAAGACCACACTGGTTGCATTTGATTCATTGCTCTGATAGGACATTTACAACTACATGTAAAATGAAAAAGTGAATTTTTAATGTACAATTAAGTGAAAACTCAATGACATTTTCAGTTAAAAATTATCTGGAACACAAGGAGTTTTAAACAATCCTTCATAACTATCAGATATGCTGTATTTAACAGCTTCTGTTTAGTTTCCTTTTCGCCACACAAAAAAGATGTACATAATGTTACACAAGCTTATTTTGTATGTTACATTAAAGCAGAATAGCTAGACAACAGTGTTACACAAAACATAGTTTACTTACAATTTTCTTTTCTTGGCAAAGCCTAAAAAATGAAACTTTCAATAGCAGAGGGAGACTTACAAATGTATCTGCTTTACATACTACAATTTAGAATACAGAGGTCACTAGCTCTTAATTGAATGCAACAGCTACCAGAGAGCCCACAAATACTTGTATCACGTTAAATAAGCATCTTTGAAGTACAAAGATCTCACAAGTCAAATAAAAGGAGCAGAGTGTGTTCCTTTGTTCGCATATTCTGCAGCAAGTATTTTTATGTTAGTCCAAATAAATTCTTCAATATAAGCAGACTCCTAGGTCTAATTCAAAAGAAATGGCAATTTAAGAATGTAGTTACCTGCTTTAAAAAATAAACCCAACATCCCAGGCAGAAAACCAGCATTAAGTAGTAAGAAACCAGGGCAGTATGTTTAGCACATTATGTTTGCAATACTGATAGACTTGTGGTGTAAGCTGTGCATATGGAGGACTCTAAGGCACTGGAAGGGGAGGTTCCAGCATCCCCCCGGGGCAGGGACCGCCAGGAGATAGGGCGCCTGGAGCTGGCCGGGGCGGCGCGGGGAGCCTGCCGCGACTGGGACTGAGCTTGCGGGGGTGCCGGGAGCCCGCCGCGACCGGGACTCGGCTCGCGAAGGCACCTGGAGCCGGCTGGGGGCGGGGGGGGGGGGGGGAACACGCCGGGAGCCCACCACGACCAGGACTCGGCTCGCGGAGGCACCTGGAGCCGGCCGGGGGGGGGGGCAGTGGGAGCCCACTGCGACCGGGACCAAGCTAGCGGGGGCGCCGGATGCCAGCAGCCCACGGCAGCGGCAGGGGTCGGGACTGGCTGCAGGCAGCAGGGGCTCGCGACCCCCACTTTGAAAACCAGTGAGCTAAATAGATTGAGCTCCTTGAGTCTACCACTATAAGGCAGGTCTTCTGATCCTTGAATCATTCAATCATTCTTGTGTCTCCAATCTATCAACATCTTTCTTGTTGAAGATGAAGGCTGGGGGCCTGCAACAGGCACTCAGGGTCTATGTAGCCCTTCAGTGCTGCTTCCAAAAGGAGCAGAATGTGTTCCTCTCCATAATATCTGCTGTGGATGACAGAATAGGTACATGAGGGTTGGGCCTATCTCCATGCCCCTGCAATCAATGGAGAGATCCTACTGACCTGGTTTTCTGAGGGCTCCCAGGTCCACCCTCATTCCAGGGGGAATTTCATGTGACTATTCCCTTTGAAAATCAACCCCCTGCCATGTTAGTTGGGTTCTGTGCCTAGTGCTCCCAAGAGTGTCCGATCAACATATCTTGCCCTGCTTCTGCAAGGTTATGTTCCTTCTTCCCAATTCTGGCATACTCATGGACAACATTTTTTTCCTTACTTTGTGTAGAATCATTTTGAAACTCGTGCAGAACTACAGAAATCTGAGAATTAACATGAGGGAAAACTATACATCTCAAGTCTGGCCCCTGCCCTGTGGGGTTGCCGGAAACCCCCACTTCCAGCCTGGACCCTGCCCCAGGGGCTGCCAGAACCCCCCACCCCCAGCCTGGACCCTGCCCCGGGGGGCTGCCAGAACCCCCCACTCCCAGCCTGGCCCCTGCCCCGGGGGGGCTGCCGGAAACCCCCACCTCCAGCCTGGACCCTGCCCCAGGGGCTGCCAGAACCCCCCACCCCCAGCCTGGACCCTGCCCCGGGGGGCTGCCAGAACCCCCCACTCCCAGCCTGGCCCCTGCCCCGGGGGGGCTGCCGGAAACCCCCACCTCCAGCCTGGCCCCTGCCCTGTGGGGCTGCCAGAACCCCCCACCCCCAGCCTGGACCCTGCCCCGGGGGGGCTGCCGGAAACCCCCACCTCCAGCCTGGCCCCTGCCATGGTAGGCTGCAGGCACACCCACCCCAGCCCAGCCTCTGCCCCAGGCGGCTGCCAGCAGCCCCCCCAGCCCAACCCCTAAGGGGACGTTTAGAGGCCTGGTGTCCAAAAGGGGTCACCAATACAAAAAGTTTGAGAACCACTGATTTGGCAAAACAATGAGAAGGTTAAAAGGTGGCTTGATCACAGTCTATTAGCACCTATACAGGGAACAACCATTTAATAATGGGCTCTACAGCAGAGAACGGCCTAACATGATCCAATGGCTGGACATTGAAGCTAGACAAATTCAAACTGGAAATAAGGCATACATTTTTAACAGTAAGAGTAAATAACCATTGGAACAATTTACGATCAGTCATGGTGGATACTCCACCACAGACAATTTCTAAATCAAGGTGAGATGTTTTCCGGAGAGACCTGCTGTAGGAGTTATTTTGGGCAAGTTCTCTGGCCAGTGTTATATAGGAGGTCAGACTAGATGACCACAATGGTCCCTTGTAGCATGAGAATCTCTGAATCTTTACTACAAGGAACCACCACTGATCAGCTGCTTCTGTTCTTCTCTCCTCATGCACCAATCCCCAAGACATGGATTTGCCCTAGGTTTACAGCCTTTATGAAGAAAAAGATGTTAGTAAGGGCTCCAGATTGCAGCATACACATACCCACTATGTATTTGCACAGTCCTAGCAGAAAGGGGACTTGACCTCAGCTGGAACTACTGTTATACAAATAATAATTTTTGTTGTAACTCTCACTGAAGTCAACGCACATCTGAACGCAGATATATCCCCCATGATGTATTACCTAAATCTTTGCCTTTTAAACATCTCTTTTAAAATGTCATTAAAAACCGTTCTAGTCTTTATGACTAGTGGTACAGTGTCTCTACATAGAAAGATTAGTATGGAAAAAAAAGGAAAGAGAAGCAGCAAACACACATAACAGGGTGTCACAAGCTATATATTCATAATATGCAGAGCACAGATGAATTGTTGATAAGTGGCTAAAAACAGAGGAAAAATTGTCAGTCATTCCGATTCATTCTGCTTTTATTTATTTCTGCAGCATTCAAGTGCCTTGTGCTTATTCAACATCAGCCCTTGGGAGTAAAGTAGACCTTTTTTTCAAGGGTCCAGGGCTTGTAACTCTACCCCTGCATTAACATCATTCTCTCAACGTCCCTTCCGTTCCTTCCTTCTTTCTTTCTTGTCCAGTATGTAAGAGACATCATGCGATTAGGGAAGCCACTTTATGAATCCGCCTTTTAGGTGGAGAATCAAAATGTGATTAAATAATTGGATTCATGCACAAACCTCCCCAAAAGCAAGTATAATTCATGAAATAAGAAAAGGTTATTGTCAAGGTGGGCTGATTTAAATCAAAGCAATTTAAATCAGCAAGCAGAAAACCTTGATTTAAATAATCAATTTTAATTGTGTTTTGCATTTGTACTTTATATCTATTTTCCTAATGAAAGGTTGATTCTCATTAATTAGGAGCCCTTAAACCGTGTTGCAACTAAATACAGCCTTTACACTAAATTTTGTGTTTCTTTGTGCTAACCAGGAGGACACACTATAGTTATACTTATTTATGTAAGCAATCACATCGCTTAACATTCTTATTTTTTAACATTCAGATTCTTATTTGTTACATTTTTATTATGTTAGAAAATGGCAAAGGGTGTGCTTGTTATTTACAAGATGATTAATTTTTATTTTGTGATGTATGTCAAGCTCCAGTTGGATGGAAATTCAAATTCAGTTAAAAATGCACACAGAAAACATTTTTAATTAAATAAAGCCACCTTAGAGGTTCCGGGCACAAAAGTTTATCAATCCATGTTTTGCATGTAAAACTAACTGATTTCTTAAACAATTAGTGTGCTGTGGCTAGTGAACTGAACTGGTTGTTTCTGGTCACCGTGTCTTCTAGATTTTAGAACTAGTAGATCTCACACCCTCTCACATCTAGTTTTTATTGACAGAGTAGAAGAAAAAATACAAGCTTTCCTGCTTTTTTCAACTGCGACTTGGTTTATCCACTTTTAATAAACTACTTATTGAACTGAACACATCTGAAATGAAGAAAATATTATCTGTATCTGCAGAAGAGGCTACTTCTCTCAGAAGCTGTTCTAATACACATCAACACACTCTAGTTCCAGCTGCTTAGCCAGTGAATTCCACCAGTTCAGTGAATTAATTTTCTTTAAAATTTGACAGCAAACATGCACTGCTTAATATTATCTTTGTATTTAATTAATTTTAATATATTATAGTAAGTTTAGGTCTTAATATAGGTTGTCAATTTCAAATTTAATTTTAATATGTTTAGTTAATAAACCTGTATTTAATTTAAAATTTAAATAACCTGATTTAAATTAAAAAATCTGAGAAAAAAATAAAAATAAAATGTGTTGGATTTTTTTATCCACCCTGGTTAGCATGCAGCCAAAGCACGTAGATTAGTTTTGTAACTTAGTGTAGGCGGTTTGTGTATATTCACTCCTGGGCAAATCCTGGGCAAAAAAATAAATTCTTTGCACATTTTAAAATTCTACATAATTCTGAAAATTATATTTGTCAAACATAACACTACATAATCACGCCAGTTTCAATTATTTTGGTAATTTATTTCAAAATACTCATTGGTATGTATGTCTGTAACAATTCAGACATACACACAGTCCCCCCCGGAGTAGAGAGTTAAAGCAACTCCTATGACAGCCCACTTCCTGTTTCTCCCCCCCCCCCCCCACCTGAGACTAGCTGGGGGGGACCAAACACGCACAACCCCTCCCCTCCAGGGCCCAGCTGCACACACACACACCCCAGCCAATACACCCAAATTCCCTACCCATAAGAGCCTAGCCACAGCCCCCCGGCAGTCCAGATACCTGCACCCCCTCCCCCTCAGAGCTCAGCGACGTGCCCAGATGCCCCACCCCTCAGAACCCAGGGATCCCATTAAAGAAACAGCCTGATACTTGGTCCTAGACTTGTGTAGATTTTCCTGTGCTCCACCCCCTCCTTTCCTCCTCCTGGCGGTGTCTTCTGTGCGCGAGCTGGGCTCTACCTGGTCCAACGGCCCCTAGTGGTAGTCAGCAGCACTGCAGCCCATTTCTGTGGGGGCAGGAAAGGAAATCCTGTGCAAAACACCTTCATTTCTGAAAAATTCTGCATTGCGCAGTGGCACAGAATTCCCCCAGGAGTACATATCTGTGTCCTATGACACAAATACAGATATGTGTACATATCTGTGTTTAATGACACTTGTATACCTGGTGCCACTTGGAATCTTAATTAACTCCTTAGATCTCAGAAGACTTCATAATACATTCAACTCAGTGGGACTTCTTTACCCCAGGAAGGATTAAGGGGAACCTATACTGGATCAGATACATACCCTGTTTCCCTGAAAGTAAGACATCCCCCGAAAATAAGACGTACTTCCAGTTTTGCCTCTCGCTGTAATATAATGTAATGTAATTTTGGGAGCAAAAATTAATAGAAGACACTGTCTTATTTTCGGGGAAACACGGTATCCTCCTTATTACACAGTCCCTTTTAGTAGGTGCAGTGGTGGCACAGGATGCCAGAAGTAGGTGTCTGAGTTAGGTTACCTTGCTGCTTGTAGAGATGAATTAATAATTTGTAACTAATAATTCATCAGAGTACTTTCGCCTCTTCTTCCATTCCTGGAGGATCAGTGAGCAGATCGACATCTCCAGTTCACAACCCCTCAACAAATTCTTCTGCAAATGTTTTAAGCACTATGATTTAACTGTGAACTTTTCTCTGTGAGTATGCTCGCTATTTGATTGGGAAGTCACATGATACTGCTTCTGGTCCCTGAGCAGACAAATAGGCAAACAATTCCCACACAAACTCTCAGGGTGCAACTTTGAAATTTGCATTCCATAAACAATACACACCAGCAAAATATGATCAAATATTCACAAAAAGCAAACAAAACAGGAGTGTAAACACGGCTGATGTAAATTCATGTAAAAGTTCAACTGAATAGCCACAGAACATTTTTGTGTTAGTTAGTATTCACTAACAAAATCTTGATGGGGGCTGGGGTGAGTTGACTCTGCAGTTTTGTTTGGGTTTTCTTTATATATTCATAGTTTTCTAAAGCCAGAAGGAACCATTATGATCATGTAATTTCAACTCCAGCACAGGACACAGAATTTCGCCCGACGCATGCATCTGACAAAGTGGGTATTAGCCCACGAAAACTTATGCTTCAATACAGTAAAACCTCCATTTAACGGACTAATTCGGGCGAGGGGGTGTCCGTTAAATCAAAAAGTCCGTTATTTAATAATAAAAAAAAAACGAGCTGTCAGAGCAGCAGCCCGCCCGCCACAGGGTCGGGGTGGCAGCTCCACAGCCCGCCTGCTGCTGTGACCCGGGCGGCAGCCAGGAGCCGGCAGCCAGCCCGCCCGCGGCTGGGACCCCGGCAGCAGCCGGCAGCCAGCCCGCACGGGTCCTGGCTCCCGGGACCCGCCAGCCAACCCGCCCGCTGCCTGGACCCAGGCGGCAGCCGAAGCCAGCAGCCAGCCCGCCAGAAATGGATCAGGAATGCATCAGACTTGCTCAGAAATTTTGTCCGTTGCATCCGAAGTCCGTTAAATCGAGGTCCGTTAAATCGAGGGTTGACTGTACTTTTGTTAGTCTGTAAGGTGCCACAGGACTCTGTCGCCTCTCCAAATCCAGACGCACACCGCTACCTCTCTGATTCTTAATTTCACCCAGTGATTCTTGCATGAAACTCAACTTCTTAACTAGCACATTCATTTTAGAATTTTTTGTTTAAATATTCCAACAGATGGAGCATTTACCACTTCCCTTGGCAATCAGTTACAATAGTTAATTACCTTCTTTATAAATTGTGCCTTATTTCCAGTTTTGAACTTTGCTGACTTCAATCTGCAGCAAATATCCCAGGTGTACATTTGAACACTGTCTGTTTGTTAGGAAAATGGCTAGAGTACACATTCTGAAAAATGGAAGCATAGAGGCCCAGCATTCCACAGACTATTCTAACATTCCTGAATCATCACTGAATTATTTCTAAAGTATGCTCATAGTCCATTCAAAATTGAATGCACTGGATAAACTTTGTTTGAAGTTTCTAGGCAAAGACAGTTTTGAGATAGGATATTGTGCATGGGGTGACTAGAATTCTCTAAACTGGATTAAGACCTGTTTTGCTAAATTCAACCTCCATCTCAAAAATTCTGACTCATCTGAATCACTGCAAAATTTTGGCAAAAAATATTCTCTGCTGGCTAGAGACCAAACATGGAAAATATGAAGTGGAAAGGACCTTTTTGAGGATTTTAGAAAAACAGCCAAAATCAGGATTATAAAGCAAAGCAAGTTTTATCTTAATTAGAGAAGGAAAACTGTCTCTCCATAATACATGAGCAAGAAGCACCAAGCAAAAAGACCTAGCAACAGGAAAGATAACGGGATCCATTTCCCAAAGATTACTTCTACTGAAGTACAGTTAAAACAGGGACCTATGTTCAGGGCACGGGATAAAAAGAAAACAAGGACTGCCCCCTTCCCACCTTTCCAGTAGTCATAAAACAGAAAGAGGGGCAAGGATGTCCATTTATCTTTTTGCATCAATCCATGCTGATGTCTTGTTGCTATCATGCAACATCACCCCATACTGCTGAACACCACAACACAAATATTGAAAAGAAACAGCAAGACATCGTGATGTGATTAATTTGTGGCTCCCAGCCTCTCCGTTAAATGATGAAGTGCCTCTCCAGCTGTTGAAGGCTGGTTACAGAAAGCACTGGTCTATGTTACACAAAGTGGCACTCCTACTGATTGTTATTCTATGTGCGCCTATTGATGAAAGAGGTCCTCTTCCTTAATTTAAATATTTGCACCACATTACAGTGGTAGAAGTCTTTCTATAGCACCTTTTCATACCTTAGATCTCGAAAAGCACTTTGTGTAATGAGCTAGAGAATGGTGATGCAGGGATTGAAAGAAAACAGAGCAGCCATTGCATGCCCGGAGACAGGCAAAGGCACCTGGGAAGTTCAAACCAGTTTCACTGAAAGGGGAACACTGGCCAGGACACAGTTTTGAGACCAATGGGATCTTCAACTTCCCTCCCCAATCACTAACAAGACACTAGCGAGAAGCATAGAGTGTTTAACATGGAAGGAGCTCAACCGTCAATGCCTACCCTGTAAACATGCACATCTTTAACTGCTCCCATTCTACCAAGAGACAAAAAAAAGAAAGCTAGAAACATGTAGGAGTGGGACCATAAATACCAAGGTGATAGATGTCTTGGAAATAGTTGATTAAATAGAGACTAGACAGCTTCTCCTGTCAACCATAGATAGGAACCCAAAGTCTACAGAGGATGTATTTAATAAATGACAACAGGTGCCTAATTTGTACCCTAGGCAGCTATACTAACTTAAGAAACAATAATTCAATGTAACCAATATGCACATAAATCAAGCAGCAACCTCACAAAACAGGGTAAGCAAGTAGCCAAGCTGCACAAGCTTAATAAATTACTTAGTTTGCTCTCACTGCAGGGCAGGGACCTTCTCTTTTATGTTTTGTAAAGGGCTAGTGCAGTGGGGCTACCGATACTAGAAATAAATAATAATAAAATTCCGCACTTTGCCTGCCCGTCACCTCCACAGCTCTGACAGAAGGAGACCTTTGCAGGAGCGCTCCCTGAAAGTCAACACCTTTGAGATACTATGCACAAGATGGCTGGGGGGAGAGAGAGAATCAAGAGCATTCCACAAGAAAAGGGGCCCCCATAAAACTTCCTGACAAGAGCCTTCTGAGATGGGGTGGGTGGGAGGATGCATGTCAAAATCTGAACAGGCACTCAAACTAAACTGCAGCACTATAGCATAAGCGGGAGAGAGGCGGGTATCTTTCAAGTAGGCAGGCCACGGTCATTTAGCTCAAGATCCTCAAATGTATTTAGGCTACTAACGTCCATTGATTTTGAACGAAGTAAGGAGCCTGATTACCTTTGGGGACCTGGACCTTAGGGCTTTATACATCAATACCAACCCTTTTCTCTGCACTCAGAACCCCTAAGCAGATCACAAAGCACCAGTTGAACATGCTCGCTCCACCTATCAAGCGTGCTGCTGTACTCTGCACTAGCTTCTACTATAGTACAGGGACCATGACTCTTTAAAAAGGCTCTGCCACAGACAGATTCCTCAGCTTCAGTCTTACGGCCTTAAAACAAGGCTTGTCAGATGAAGATCCAGACCATGGTCTTTTTTCAAACAATCTTTCACCAATGATTCAGCTGGTTTGGGGAGGTTGGGTTTGTGGGGTTTGTTTTTGGTTGGTCCGTTGTTTTGTGCAAATGCCTGTGAAAGCGGAGGCCGTACTGGCATGACATGCAGGTATTGTTGGGGGGAGGCATAGTTCAGTGGTTTGAGCAACAGCCTGCTAAATCCAGGGTTGCGAGTTCAATCCTGGAGGGGGCCATTTAGGGATATGGGGCAAAAAGCTGTTGGATGATTTAATTAGGGATTGGTCCTGCTTTGAGCAGGGGTTGGACTAGATGATCTCCTGTGGTCCCTTCCAACCCTGATATTCTATGATCGTTAGCGGAGGTTGTACTGGCAGGTATCATTAGTGGAAACTGTACTGTCACGACGTTCAGGTATCATTAGCACACACCAGCACACTCACCTCCTGTGCACACACAAGGCTCCAGAAGCTTGAGTGCAATACTCTCCTAGCACCTTGTAACAAACACAGTGACGCAGATGGGACCCTGCAAGGTCTTCCAAAGTGAACAACTGTCAATAAATGTGGACTTGACACTGCTGCCCTTATGCTGAGTAGCAACTTAGTCCATGAGCAGCCTCACTAGAATCAACAAGACTTCTCGTCAAGTGCTCTTCAGGAAGGGTGGCCCTGGGCTATTTACTATTCTGTGCTCTGAGCTCTCTCTAAGAGCCAGAATCTGGGCTGACCAATACTTAACTCCACCAGTAGCCCTCAGTGAAGTTGATGGGTCCACATCTGGAAACCGGGGCAGCTCACAGTACGGGTGTCAAAATCTCTCATTATTTATTATTATTAATATTATTTTAATTGCATGAATTTAGTGGCAGTGCAAGGTGCGGAACCAAACTGAAGCCCCAGTCTTCACTACCCAGTGGGCATCCCAATTCCACCACAACCAGGCTCCTTTACCTGCTCTCCACTTGGATAGGGTGAGGTGAAGCAGCCATCCATCACTCCACCCAGTGTAAGAAAGATAAGACGTGCAGCCTAGGTAGGAGAAGCAGCCTAGGGAGGCGGTAGAATCTCCTTCCTTAGAGGTTTTTAAGGTCAGGATTGACAAAGCCCTGGCTGGGATTATTTTCGTTGGGGAATGATCCTGCTTTGTGCAGGGGTTGAACTAAATGACCTCCTGAGGTCCCTTCCCACCATGATACTCTATCTGCCTCTCAGCTAGAATGAGGGAGACAGAGCAACAAGCTGGCAGAGCAACCGATTCTCTGACAGCACTGGAAAAGGGAAGAGGAATCCGGCAGCTGCTGTGAAATCTGCAGTCTCCGGCTGGTAGCCAGGACTTGCCCGGCCATGATACATCTTTACAACACAGGCACGTAACCCAATCACCATCCAGCTGCATGCTTCCTTTTTAATTATAACTTAACTTCCGTTAAACTTCCATGGCTGCCAGATAAAATTGACTCTGTCTTTTTCTTTTAAAGCCATTCTTGAAATTTGTCTGCAGTGGACCTTTTAACTTTACAATCCTTTTAGTAGCTGCAATCTTAAGTATTAATACTTCTTTTTAATGTTGCAGTTCTGAAGCATCTCACCTAAAGAGGAAAAATGAAGATGTGCGTTTTATTTCAAATGATCATTAAAATTTCAGAAACACATTACCAGGATTTTTAGAGAGGCTCAGCTTTGCAATTTTCCTATAGGACCACTATCTGAGAACCTAATTAGGCTGTGTATTTCTAGAGAAAATTAAATGGCAAATAGGGTTTAATCTGGCCAAGTTTCCAACTTCATTTTATCTACTGACTTCCAATTTCAATCGTACAGAATGGAACCGGACCATAAACTTCTCTGAAGGTGAGGCAATGGCTCTAAGGTAAAAATACCTCTATATGCAGGGTCTCTCCTTACGGCCTACCCCTCAGGCAGGTGAGTGGAGAGGACAGAAGATCCCTTTCCCTTGCCCTTTACATAGTGCAACCCCTGCACTCCAATGAGACAGGAACTGCTCCTTCCATCCTCTCTCATGGGTGCAGAGGGCTCCTTCCAGTGCCCAGTGGAGCGAATGAGAGTGGGCATTTGACCAGGGAGAACAGGCGCCAACTTTCTGATTTCCCTGGGCCTAAACCCTTGCTAAACCCCTTCCCCAAAGGCCCCACCCTACCCCGCTTCTTCCCGCCCCGTTCCACTCCCTCCGCTGAGTGCACCCCACCCTCACTCTGCCTCCTCCCTCCCCTGCTCCTCTCCCCCCCCAGCGCCTCCTGTCTGCCACTGAACAGCTGTTCAGCAGTGGTCAGGAGACCCTGGGGGAAGGAGGAGAAGCTGATCAACGGGGCCTGCTGGTAGGTGCTGAGTACCCACTCTTTTTTCTTTTTTTTTTCCTGTGGGTGCGCCAGCCCCTGAGCACCCATGGAATCAGCACCTATGCCAGGGACAGTAAACTGTGCCTTGGAAAGAGCTGTCCTAGTGATCATGTTCCTGCAGAGCAACAAAGGGGGAATCTTTTCCTGAGCTCGCTCATCACGGCACAGCTCCACCCAGCCATCAACACCGGACTGTGCCCAAATGATGCCATCCAGGAATTCAGGGATGATGATTTTTGACGGCCTGGGTTATTCTATAAAACTAACCTCTGTAAAATTAGCCATCTGAAGTTATATGAGTCGAGAGCTCATTCTGGTGTTCCCCATTTCTAACTCCCGTACTCTCCCTATAATGGAAAAATTGCTCCTATGATATCAAGTTGTAGATTTGTGGACAAGCACCTCAAAAACAGGCCCAGAGAAAGCTTCCTATATACCACATACCTATTGATGACTCTCTTTCCCATCCGTTAGGAGACAATGGAACTCACTGCCCCAGTAGCCTGACAGAAGTGATCTCCTAGCCAGGCCAATCAAAAGTCACAGCAGACTGCACAGGCCTCCCAGATGTACAAATTCCTATATTTTACATGACACCTACTGAGTCTCCAAGAAAATATTTCACATGTAGGGGGATGAGTTATGCTGAGAAAAGAAGAATTTCTGGGATTGGAAGTAACAAAGGCCCAGATCCACAGAGGGACTTAGGTGT
This sequence comes from Sternotherus odoratus, assembly GCA_032164245.1. Taxonomy (NCBI): domain Eukaryota; kingdom Metazoa; phylum Chordata; order Testudines; family Kinosternidae; genus Sternotherus; species Sternotherus odoratus. The sequence continues at coordinate 7,536,202 of JAVMKO010000004.1, read as the reverse complement.
TGGGATGCTCACACAACACGCAACTTTTAGAAAGTGACAGGAATAATGTGATCCCCAAAGCCTGAGTTAAGCACCTAGGCCCCTGATCCAATACATGGGGAGAGTTAGGTGCCATAGAACGTGGCACCCAACCCTCTGAATGTCAGATGGGGAGAGGCTGACAAGAGGAGTGTGTGTTAAGCCCAGCCTTGATTCAGAGAGAAGTGCCTAAATCCAAGCAGTAGGGAAGCACCTGTCTCTGCTTGTGATCCAGAGTCAGGAACACCTCTGCTGGAGTCAGGCAGTTTGGGTGCCTACACTGTTCCTTGTGAGAATGAGTTAGGTGCCTACCTCGCTCCACACACAACAGCGGGAGATGGAGCGGCCCACCTGTAGCCCAGTGATTAGCGCACTCACCGGGGATGTGGCAGACCGAAGTTCAATGCCCCCACGTTGCCAAGGGAGGAGAAAGGATTTGAAGAGGGGTCTCTCACACCTCTCAGGAGAGTGCGCCAAACCACTAGGCTCTGAGATACCCTGATGTGGGGCTGTCTCAGCCTCTCCGGCCGAAGCTGTTCCATTTTGGATGAAATAATGGAATTTTGTGGATTGTAGTGACACCTGAGTACCTTCATGGATCTGGGCCACATAACTTAACATAGCTTTACAGAAAACAGGCAAACTAATCAGAGAGCACAGAACATGAGCAGCAGGAGCATCCGATGCTAGTGGACCCAAAAGGCCACACCTTCCCATATCATTAAGGCAATGAACTCACATCCTCAACTGACTTATACAAGAAGCGGCTTTGGGGTTTTATCTTGTAGGAGGAAAAAACACTTAATCACCACTCTGCCCTGAAATAAGAGAATATATACAGCTGCTGCTCAGTGCAGGAGAAAACCAGGATGGAACAGAATGCAGCTGTACAGCAGAGGTGCTCCAGGGCTCCTTCATTCATGAGCAAACTTTCTTTTTTTAAAAAAATAAACTTTTTTTTTTTTTTTTTACAGGGAAAGCATACGTTGTTTTAAAAGTCACATTTCTCACCTTCAGAGCTCAGCGGCATGTGTGTTTATATTGCAAGCATGTAAAAACGCTGCCAGGTATTTTATGTTCATTGTCAGCCCCACATACAAGGAAAAGTAAGGAACATAACCATGTGCCAGCAGCTGGAAATCCTATACACTCCACACACTCAATGAAATCTCCTCCCTGTGAACCTAGGAGTTACATAGAAAATGACAATGAAGCGTGTTGGTGGTGGGAAAATATATATATGTTCCCTACATCAGATAACATACCAGGGACTACTTTACAGGAATGAGTATATTTACCATACTTAGATTGGAAGTGCCATAGTAACTGTGATTTCATAAGGAAGCACTGTGATCGTATATTACAGGGATCTACAAGAACCTAGAGAAGTTGGAGAGACCATTTATCTGGAGTCCCTATTAAAGAAACGTCAGATCTAATGTAACATGTAAATACTAAGGGCCAGATTCTGCCACCCGTACTAGTACCCTACTCCACACGTGGTTCTGACAGGTCTACTCATAAAGTATTGCTCATTGTGAGCAATGGGAGCTGAATCTGGTCCCAGGCTATAAATGTCAAATAAGCAAAAATATTTATTGTACACAACCAAAGAGGTGTGCAAAGGATTACCTATGCTTGAAGATACACTGACATACAGTCCATAAAATTAAGCACCTATTTAATTCTACATGATCAGGTCCTAAGAGGTAAACAACAACCTTTGTAAGGTTTCACATTTCTGCTACAAAGTATGGTAGACTGATTTTCCCGTGCATATAGACTACTCTCTCTTGTGCACTTGTGTTATCTATTCATTCTCTCTTTCATCACCCTCTCTATGCAGGAAAAAACCCATCGTTGCACAGCTATCTCACTGTCATCTATTATTCAAGAAAGGTCTCATTGAATAAATGTCTGTTCAGAGGCTCTAAACAAATTTCATTTCTGAACACCAGTGTCTGCAGCCCAGCGGGCTATTTCAGCAAGATAAGATCACACATTTAATCAAACGCTTCAAAAAAGAAATACACACCAAGTTTGCTTAATAACGTCAAATAATAAAAGTGCAGTGTTGACAGCATACTAATTTTTAGTGTTTTCTTCTTTGAGGGTTGACTCAATAGCCAAGGTCAAGCGTACATGGGATTTCCACTAATTAGGGTTTCTGGTAAGTGCTGGCTACTCCCCGGACTTGTCTACTCAAGCCACTTAACCATAGTTTTGCCCAAAACTGTGTCAGTCCCTCTTCATTTGAAATGAAACAGCTGCACACATTCTATCCAAGTATGATTGACAAAGGCATAACACAATGGGTCCTAGTCCAAGATTGAGCCTCTTAGGCATCGCGATATAATTCATTTGTATTAACAACACCACTGCTAAATCAATATATAGCGTGTAGATTGATGGCAGAATTAACAACCTTAGTAGTTAATAAGGAACCACCACCATCAATGGCTGCATAGATGTTATAACGTAAAGGTAAGTTACAAAGCAGAGCTCTCCTTTCTCGATCACCCGCTCATTATCTGGCTACAGCTCCTGTTGCGGTAAGCTGGAGTTGTGGTTAAGTAAGGAATCATGGCCAGAACACACAATGTGAGCTTGGCCATTTATTTTGACTGCAGCAAGACAATCCCCTAAGAACAGCAGAAATCAGCCCAAGAATTCTGGACTTTATGATCTGCACCAGTCAGGCCAGATTTCCATTATGTGTTGTGATGGACATAAAGTAGTCACCGATAGCCTGTATATCATGCAGTCGTCTAAGTCTATGATCTAATTTTTCATGTTTCCAGCAATGTTACAGAGCCAGACACTGTGATCTGCTTTGCCTCAGAACTACATAGGTTTTGGGGCAAACCTAGAGATCCTTACTCTGGGCCAAACTGCAGCCCCTGCATCTGTGGGATTCTCTACACCCAGAGCTCTCCATCCCCCACACATTTTTCAGGAGGGTATTCTATTGGCACTAGGATCCACCAGGATGGTGGAAGGGGCTGAGTAGTCAGGGCCGGGTTTATGGGGGGAAACAAATTGACTCCCTCCAAAGATCAGGATGGAAGGATAATACAGACTCAAACTGAATTATCTTCCCCTGCAATGGGGAGCCCCCTTCACGGTGCACTCAGGGCCACAAAATGTCTGCTGCAGGAGGCCTGTCACACATTCTCCAAGGGAACCATATTGCAACAGGGCGCTCACTGGAGACCCTTGTTTTCCCATGGGAAGGGACCATCAGACCCTCTGGTCTGACTCAGAGAAACTGGTGATGAAGTCATTAGAGCTGTGCCTAATAAGGCCTGAGTAAAAACTGAGGGACAGATCCTGTCTCACACCAAGTACTATCTTATTCCCCAAGTATTCTCCCGCTGAAATCAAGGGGATTTCTCACAGAGTAAGGTGTTCTACTCAGCTTCAGAGGTAGAGAGTCTGACCCTGAAGAAAGAACAGCAGCACTGAGTCCTTGATGGATAGGAGATGCACATCTGCACTTCTTGGCAAATTAGGAGTGCTAGAACACCACTGTTGTTTTATGTGTGAAGTCCAAGGTTCCAAAATTAACACTGCTGTTCTACCTGGAAGAGCCATCTTCCACACGGTGTTTGTTATACATACTATCTACAGGCAGATCCTGATCGGGCAATCCATTTCTAATTATCATCAAGTACACTACAGTACTCACTAATTATTACTTGTCTATAGTAACAATTTACCTCTCCATAAAGCAAGCGGAGAGCTATTTAAAACACCTATCAGACTGAATTTGGCATAAGAATGCATACATCACTTTGGAACCAAGGTTTAAAAACCGATATTTAATTTTTAATAATTCTTACCCCTCCCTCAAAAAAAGAAAAATTATATCCATTAAAGATAATAGAAATGACCTCCGACAGCAGCAGTTTTACGCTGTGAAACATCAATGATGTATCACGCTCACACTATTCACTTCCTCTGGAAGAAAGGCGAGTACATACTGTATTCTTTCTAATGAGTCATCCTCACTCACATAGAATACCACCGTACACCACAAACTGTCCTATCAATGGGGATACACAAGGAGTAAGGTACTACTCAATGTGAGTAAATACATCAAAGCCAAGCCTAACAGAGCTATCCATTTGACATAGGCCCCAATACCCTATTATTATTGAAAAACACAGATGCAACTAAAGAAAATAAATATATACATACATAAGACAGCAACCAAGCATTTTAAGTTATATGGCAGACATTTTTGGTACAAAAAGTGTAGTATTTAGGGCTCATTGATAAGGGGGGAAAAGGATAGCCATCCTCCCTGAAGTAACTGACAGGAATTTGTATCATTTTGAACTGACAACATGTCAGACTGTGACAAAAATGCTGTGAAAGCAAAAGAGTTAAACACAATCTTTGAAACCCTCTTCAGTTCTACCCAGCGGTGAAATCTATTCACAAAGATGACTATGAGGACTCTCCCCCCTCCTGCCCCCCACCAGCCTTTTGGAATGGCTTTGAGGGAAGGAAGGTGGAAAAAAAACAGGGAGCCATTGAAAATTCTCCTTACGGGGTCAGCTGTCAGCGAAATGCATTTTAGTATTCAGGATACCCACCCATGCAGATCATCAAAAACTGGGCTTTGGTCCCTCCCCTATTCTCACAGGCTTAAGCTAATGCTCAGTTTCTGGAGCTGTACTGAATAGCAACACACACTGCCTCTGCAGGACTTGTAAACAGCAATACAAGCCGATCAAACAGAACGGGGGTATAGTTTCTACTTCATGTTTCCCTTTTCTTGTGGCATACTCTAGCACAACAAATCTGGTACATTAAAAAGGACAACTGCTCCAAAGCTCCATGTGTTGATGTCCTTTAACATACAGCCTTTCCCTCATTCCAATGGGAAAGTAAACCCATACATATGTGAATAGAGCTGTTTAATTTAAATGTTTTATCCCCAGCTTTTACAAAAATGTTATTCATTTCTGCACAAAATGAGCAATTTCCTTATTTCAGATTTAAACCTGTGTAACTGGAACTCCTGTAGTTCCTTTCTGATTTAAATAATCTTTGAAATCTGAGATGCAAGGTCTCATCTTGTTTACAACAGTGCTGTAAGCAAACTTTTTTGGGGAATGAGTGCCATCCACTGAAGGAATCCCTCAAATCTTTTTTTTTTTTTTGGTGCCCATTTCCAGTTAATTCCAGCAATACAAAGCTTAAAAAACTGGTGATAACCTTGAAAACAAAACATGGTTTGTACACAAAAGTCCAGGTACTGGCAAAATGATGTGTCACTGTCTGTTTTTTAAATAGTTTTTCCCCCCAAAGTTTTCTGTAAGATTAATGGCTCTTTGCAATGAATCCCTCAGTTGAAATCAACTCTTGAGTGCCACCATTAGTAGTTGTGAAATTTACATTCATGACGAGAGTAGAGTTCCAATCCCATTCCAGTTGAAGCTAGCTGAAAAATTCCCATTGATCACAATGGAAGATGGATTGGGCCCATTCACTGCAGTGAATACATAAACAATGGCCAATACAGGCTTCAATGAAATCTGTGACCCCTCAGTGCTTCAGAAAACCGGGCACTTTTATTTAGGTGCCTAAATTTGGATGAATAACTTCAAGCAGCCATGTTTGAGCATTTTCACCCAAGATATTCTTTTCTTTATACCTTCATCTTTAACACATAAGGGAAGGGACAAAGGAAAAAATAAAAAGCAAAACAACATTTTCTCTCCATACAATTCCAAACATTTCCATGAAGCATCAGAAGCATTTTAAAACAGAAAGTTACAACTTCTCAACTAACAGCATTTTGTTTCCACTTTCAACAGTTAGAATGAAAAATAATGCTACCTCATGTCTAACAGAAATCACTGCATTAGCCAAACGTTCCTATCCCTCCAATTTTGAACAGAGGGTCCCATTCAAAAGTTCAAACAGTAGATTTACATCTGTAACTAGCTCCTTGGCTGGTAAGTGGAGGGATGGGTGGAAGGATCAATAGGGAGAAGACTGATATCTTTTAAAAAACATACGATATAATGTTTTTAATCATTATATATACATACACACAAGTAATTCATGGGAGATTTACAAATTGCTCAGAGGTTCACCTCCTTTAGGTCAGTCTTCAGAACAGGAGAAATCAGCTTTTGGGGCACTGGAATCAAACATTTCAACTCCTTATGAGGGACCTAATTATAACAGAGCCACTTATATTCATACACTTTAAGCCAGTAATCCTCCAAAGACCCTTATGCCCATACACTGTTCCCGTGACTTCAGCACAACTCCACATGGTTATAAAATCACAATCATGGGGATTCTTTTGTAGAATCAGATCTGCCCTTTAATCTTGATGTTTGACTTCAGTTTCAGACACATTCGATTCCTATAGCTGTGTTCAGGTACAGCGGGCACATTGTCAGATGGTGTAATCAGCATATGTCAATTTATACCAGTAGAGAATCTGGCTTAAATCTGCTCAAAGCAAACATGGCGAGAAAAATTAAACCCAGGGCCCAACCTTGTATCCATTAAAGTCAAAGTTTTGCTACTAACTGCAATGGGAGTTAGATTTGACGTATTCAGTTTATAATTACTAGAATTCCTCCTGCTTAATCACTGAAATGTTGACTGTAGTATTTACCAAATAAAAGGTATCATTTCATGAAATTGACGTTGTTATGCTAGATCTTAACAGATGCGATGTAAACTTGATGACAATTAGGCATTTAAATTATATGTGTAATTTAATATCAGACTGTGACAGTTTCTAAATACAGCTTTACTCTCCTCTGAGCAAGATTCCTTTCATGACCCATGAAATGTAACCTATCTTGATTTTCATTTATATGTTCTCACTATAGTTTTAAAAATACACAGAGCAGACTTCAAGTTCTCAATTATTTACACTGGTTCATTAAGACTGAAAGATTGCTTCTTACAGGGATATTATACCAACTCCTAGAACATTGTTGCTGAAAATATATAGAAATACATCTGAAACAATACTGTAGCTAGGTCTCCTTTTAGTGTCAGTCCTTTTCAGTTCTGATCAATAGATATTCTTTTCTCCATCTTGGCTGTTCATTCTAAGTGGTTCCAAAAAACCAGAAACTGAAGACTTGATCTGTTAGGTTTCCTAGCTGAATTTGTTCCAATTGCACACAATATATTTTACAGACTATGCTGTCAGATGTTGTACACTTCTGTATTGAAGTGTTTAGCTACAGATGATGTGGTAGAAGTCACAATATTTTCCAACAGCTCAAGTTTTCAACAAAATGATCTGTTGGCTTATATGTTTAAATATATACTCATGCGCATACATATATATTATACACATGCACCCGCCTTCCAACCCCCAAGGTCCAATCCAACTCTTGCTGAACTCAATAGTATTCCCTTAGAAGGGTATGCAAATTGTTTGAAGTATAAATGAAAAAACATGGCAATTAAATTCTGATTAACTGGTGGCAGAATTGCAATATTGTATTGTATTAATTTGTATCATACCATGATCTGCAACAAACACGTTTTAAAATGTGTTTTGTTTTAGCCTATGTACACCAAATTATCCCAGACTCTTCTAGAGGAAATGAATGGTGGTTTTAATCAGTTAGGATAAATCCCATTGGACAATCAAAAAAGTAGTTCAAAAAAGAGAAATTTAACTTTTTATTACTTGCCAGGCAAGCTTCTACCTTACCATAAACAAACCTCTGTTGAACCTAACTGACCAACACATCCATCCTGCAGCTGAAATTGGAAGCTGGCTTCATGCTTCAAGTTCCTCATATACGCCACTAAATGGAGGAACTCACAATTTGCGCAATGGGCCATCAATGTATCAAATTTCTTTTCTTCCTCATCTCTGGCAGTTGGCCCCATACTGCCATAGATACTCAATTACAGGTTCTAACCTCCCATTAAATTCAATGGAAGTTTTACCACGGGTGACTTTAGAGGGAGCAAGAACACATCTCCATACCCACTCTACACAAAGCATAGTCTGGAATGAAACTGCTTCTTGCTGACATGAATGAGGAATTTGGAGCTAGAAGCCAGTATTCATTGGGGACAAACAAACTTAAGATCAAGTTGGTCCCTGCACAAGCCAACTTTGAAGCATACAGGAATATGACAAATGACAAGGGTTTTAAACTTGGTATCTTGTGCATTACTCCAACTATAGCTAACTCAGAGCTACAGTACAGACAATGGAATACAGGTTTAGGCTGTGAGGAATCACATCAAAGATTTGAGTGCAAGTCAGTTTCTCTATAGATAAAATAGCCAAAACTTTAAAATGGGTGCCTATGGACAGGTTCCTACAGCTCTATTTAGGCACCTAAAGTAGGTGGTCTGATTTTCAGATGTACTGAAAGCTCTGAGTGTCTTCAAAAATCAGTAGTTACCACTGGATGCTCAATGCCTGTGAAAATTAGAGAACTTGCATAGGTGTCTACATAAGGAGTTAGGAGCGGTAACTTGAAAATCTTGCCCAATAGCAATCGTGAAAACTTTGTATCAGAGGCTGGCAGGACCATACTGAAGAATGACACAGAATGTTCCGGTGTTCTATAAATATCCCAGAGGAGAGTAAATGGCTACAAACAAAGCCAGAACATAGTTCTTCGCATTATAAATATTTAAATTTTTATATATAGTTATAGATACAGTTTATTTTCAGTATTCTTGCTATAGCAACTGGGCAGCTGTAGGAGGAAAAAGACCTCAGCAGAGAACACCTAGAAGTTCAAGGAACTGGAGTGAGGTCATTTGAGTTCTTACACATGTAGTAAGTGCCTCTTAATCCCACTACAACAAGCAGCCCAACCAATGACAAGAGCAAAAGAGTGGCAGGTCTCTGTGCATCTCTATGCTATCCAAAAGCCCCAGAACTCTCCCCAATAATGTCCTAAAATTATGAGACTCAGCACTCAGCATGACCTAAGCATCTCTGAGATCAATTTTTTTAGTATTATTTCTGGATTTTCCCTAGATAGGGACATACCAAGAGAATGAGTTTTCTAGCCAGAATCACCCTAGAACCTAGCATAGACCTTCTCACATCTATTGTGCAACTTATTTTTTCCCCAAGAGAAATACAGAGCCAGCACTCACGTGAAACTGAAATGAACAGATTGCAGTCCAGGTAACATTTCTGGCCAAAACTCCACGCTAGTCTACACATCCTCTCTTTCTGTAACCCATTCCCGCTGTCTCAGTCCCACCTCCTTCACCTGTCTTTGCACCTCATTTCAGGTATGGACAGTGTAAAATAATCCTCTAGTAAATGCATACCAGTCTTCCCCTCTCCCCACATGCCCTTAGATCAAAAGTTCCTGAAATGTCCCCTGTTCTAGAAAGCTTTCCCATTCCAATGACCACACTCTTCTCTAGATCTCATACTGGTTTATATTGGCATGGTACTTATTCATGCTTCCAATGTGAAAAATCCTCAGGGCAGGGAAAATATTATTTGTTGGACACATGCTATACATGCTTTGTCGAGCATGCTATACAGATGTCAAATACGAATACTGCCCATCCTTAATTCTGAATTGTTTTGTAGGTTATCCACTCCCATAAATCCCAAATGAATTAGAAAATAATGGAAACAAATCCATTTTAATGTTCTTCAGTCTTCTCAGATCACCAGAAATTATGTCTAATAAAATAACAGTGTTGGCTAAGGAGGTAAACTCACCATAAAGGAGACTGAAAAAAGCACACACCTCCAAAACCCCATTAAATGTAGCATTAAATGTATTCATCTAGCACAAGTATATTTAAAGATCTTCCAATTTATGTTTCATGGAAAGGATATCTGGTTTCTCTCACAAGGCTGTGAAATACCTCGTGGAGCTTTGTAATGTACTATGTTGTAACACGTCCAAAATGTACCACTGTCCAGTCAATAGATTCAGTAGGAGGTCTTATGTCTTCACCTAAACTCTGCTCACATTTTACATGTACCTAAGGAAGCAATCACTTCTTTTATCATCTGCAGACAATTCAACCAACTGTATCTCAGGGAAGCAACAGGGTAGGGTGTGTGCTGTATTCTTTAACTAACAAGATCAGCTGGGAAATAAAACTCAAGGACTCCTACCACATCACCTTCGGCTAAACCCTACAATAGAGATGGACGCAACCCAGATGACATCACAACTTGTGAAATGTATGAATACTATGGAACACATGCTGCTAGGAAACAAAGGACATTGATGATACAAAATCTTCAAATGTACAGCCTTGGAAATCCTTAGGATGAATTTTCTAGATGGAGAAACGCATCATGCTATGTTCCCTCAACAACCAACTCCTGTCTTGTCCAACAAAACAGCTGAAGGGAGACTTGGTAACCTTATGCTTGCTAAACAGTATTAAATTGCTTATATATTCAAAAATTACAGCTCACTGTTTTTCTCTGGCTAACCTGCATTGCAATTAAACACGCTTTATACTAATATTAAATGTTTCCTCTCCCCGATGCATTCCAAAAGATAAAATATATATTAATTAATCTGAGTGAGGGGTGAGTCAAAATTCAATATTTTCCTTTTAAAACTTCAGAACATTTAGGAATCGATATGCAAAGGCTTTGCATCTGTATTCATTTTGTTGTTGTTTGGGTTTGGTGTAGTAACAGGAGACAATACAGTTACCTTTAGTACTCTACGCTAAATAAGGAAACCAGGCTAATAACAAACAACAAAACAGCAGCAGTTTGAATCACAACAAAGGGATTGTATCACCACTATTAATACTGTGGCTACTGAAATCTGAGGTGAGTTGTTCTACCGTAAGAAAAACAAGTCATAATAGAGCACTAACCTTAAGTTTGTAACCAAACATTGCCACTTATACATGGAATTTTCTCTCTTCTTGCTGTTAAATAAGGACAGGGTAGATTTCTCTCTTTTTTGGACAACGGTCCCTTTAACTTGCACACCTTATATAGCCCATAAAACTATAGAAGAATTTGTCCAAAGTGAATACACAGAAGAAGCATTTTTGTATCCCAAACCCTGGAAATGATGATAGATTGGCTCCACAAAACACACACTATTTCTCAATATCTAACAGCTCTCTTAGCATTTCAAAATGATAATGGAGAAGCCTTCAAAAGCCTTCAATGAAGATTTTTTTTTTTCTTGGCTTGGTCTTGAAAATCTTGATCTAATGCTTTGAAGTAATCTGTGCAACAATACAGAAAGCAATTATAACTAGCAGGTTGCCTATCTGCCTTATAGCAAGATACAGAAGGTATTTATCCCCTTTCCCTGCCTCTACCCATCTCCACATTTCCTAAGAAGCTGGCTACATGGAATCCAAACCCGGCGTGCAAGAATTCTAATACTTCCTAACGAGTAATGTGAATGGGAAAGTAAATACAACCGACATCAGTTGTTTTGGCTGTAGTTTGTTCCAGCGATACACAGCAATTCATTTTTTCGGCTGTTTACACATTGTTTTAACTACCGCAGAGAAAAATCACATTCGAAGCCTACTGGAGAGGTTCCTTTTATACCTGGCTCCCAATCTCTCTCGCAAAAATATAAACATCTGTGCATCTTTGGGGGTGGGGGGGGGGAGGTGTTTGTGAACAACACAACTGATCCCGGGCTCTACTGTTGCCATTGGCGACATTGTACTTAAGTCCCTTAATGAGATCCAGCCCTCGAAGACAAAATCCCAGGGACCCAGTGCCGCTTTTGAGGCGCTGCACTTAGCATCTTCACGCGCCCTAAATGCGCGGAGCTTTGTTAGACTAGAATATGGGGACGGATTCCTCCACCGGCTGTGCCAATCCACAGCCGTGCCACTAGATTTCCAAGTTAAACAGTCACCGGGTGATCGCAAAGGAAAGGCAAATACATAATTAAATGGGCAAAGAAAGCGAGCGCTCAAGACCGGGGTCTCATTTTCATCCTCCACCCTTCTCCGCCGGCCCCTCTTGCTTGCATCCCTCGCTCCGCTGTACGCCACTCCTGGAGCAGGCAAAGGGGCTGCACCCAGATCTCCAAGGAAGGGGGGGAGACAGGCTTTGATGGCTCTTAACATCCTTTGTGGTCTACCTCAGCCGGATCTCTCTCCCACTCCCGGGTGAGGAGATCCCCGGAGAGGCTGGGGAAGGTGGGATGAAAACCTCGTCCCCCCGCACCCACCCCAGCTCCCCAGCATGCACGATCTCTCCCCGCCCGCCGCCCGGGAAAGTGGTGGCTGACCGGGGCCATGCCTCCCTTCCATGCCTCCCTCCCTGGAGCCAGCCGCGGCTGGGTTTGCACGGCCGGCATTTCGCAGGAGAACCCCGAGCCCCCCCAAGCAGCCAGACGCGGTTGCCTCGCCCGGGCAGCCAGAAAAGGAGGGAGGGGGGAAGGAAAAATAAAACAAACCCCCATCGGGTCTCCTCCCCCCCCCCAGCCCCCAATCCGAGCCACCTCTCCCTGCAGCCCAGAGCCCGCACCTGCCTGCACAGCTCCCCGCCGGCCGGGCACCAGGCACTGCCCGCGGCTCGGCACGGCTCGGCTCGGCACAGCCCGAGATGCGCACAGCGCGATTCCCAGGACGACACGCGCTCGCGGCCGGCTGCTGGAGGAAACTCTCCCGGGGAGGGGGGGGGGGAGAGGCGCGTGCGGCGCCCCGGGGATTGGGGGGGGGGGCTGCTAGGGCAGGAGGGGGGCGCTGGGGGGGGGTATTTTGGGGCAGTTACCTTCAGTCCTCGCCCGGTTCGCAGCGCTCCGTCCCTCAGCAGTCTGCAGCCGCGAGCTGCCTCCCCGAGCCGGCCATGGGGGGCGGGCGGCCGCTGTCACAGCACCGGGCGGGGGGGGGGGGGGCGAAGCAAGGGGGGGGGGTTTCCAAACCCAAAGTCGCTCCGGAGCCTCCCCGGTCCCGCCGCTCCGCGGGGCGCCCTCGCCTGCCTGCTCCCGAGGTTACGGCCGCGGCCGGCGGCCCCGCGCAACCCCCGGGGCAGAGCAGCAGCAGCGGCGGCGGCGGCGGCTGGGCTGCGGCAGAGTCATTCCCCGGGCGGCCGCTGCTGGCGGAGAAAAGCCGCCGCCGGAGAGAGACCAGGAGAAAAAACCATCCCCCCCGCCGCCGCCTCCTCCGGCACCGGCGGGCGCAGCGCCCCCGCCCCTCCTCCCGCCTTCCCCCGCCGGGGCTCGGCTTAGCGCGCCGGGCAGCTGCGGGCGGGCGGGAGCCTCCTGCCGCTCCGCATCGCCGGGCACCCCGCTGCAGCCCCGAGCCAGCGAGGGGGACGCGGAGCCGAGAGCCAGCCGGCGGCCGCACGCAAGACCCGGGCTCCGGAGCTGGTGCCGGCTGCGCGGACGCGGGCTCCACCTACCGCGCGGCACGCGCACTGAGGGGGGCGGGGGGCCGAGGGGCGCACTGAGGGGGGCGGGGGGATGGGGGTGCAATGAGGGGGCGGGGGACGCACTGAGGGGGCGGGGGGATGGGGGTGCAATGAGGAGGCGGGGGGCGCCCTGAGAGGGGCGGGGGGATGGGGGTGCAATGAGGGGGCGGGGGACGCACTGAGAGGCGGGGTTATGGGGGTACAATGAGGGGGCGGGGGACGCACTGAGAGGGGCGGGGAGATGGGGGTACAATGAGGGGGCGGGAGACGCACTGAGAGAGGCGGGGGATGGGGGTGCAATGAGGGGGCGGGGGACGCACTAAGAGGCGGGGGGATGGGGGTTCAATGAGGGGGTGGGGCGCACTGAGAGGCGGGGGGATGGGGGTGCAATGAGGGGGCGGGGCGCACTGAGAGGCGGGGGGATGGGGGTGCAATGAGGGGGCGGGGGGATGGGGGTGCAATGAGGGGGTGGGGCGCACTGAGAGGCGGGGGGATGGGGGTGCAATGAGGGGGCGGGGGCGCACTGAGAGGTGCAGGGGCTGGGGGTGCAATGAGCGGAACGGAGGCTGAGGGGCGGGGGTACAATGAGGAAGGAGGCTTGGGGGTACAATGAGGGGCATGGGGGGCTGGAGGGCGCACTGAGAGGTGTGGGGGATGGGGGTGCAATGAGGGTGATGGGGGGCTGGAGGGCGCACTGAGAGGTGCGGGGGATGGGGGTGCAATGAGGGTGATGGGGGGCTGGAGGGCGCACTGAGAGGTGTGGGGGATGGGGGTGCAATGAGGGTGATGGGGGGCTGGAGGGCACACAGAGGTGTGGGGGATGGGGGTGCAATAAGGGTGATGGGGGGCTGGAGGGCACACTGAGAGGTGCGGGGGATGGGGGTGCAATGAGGGTGATGGGGGACTGGAGGGCACACTGAGAGGTGCGGAGGCTGGGGGTGCAATAAGGGTGATGGGGGGCTGGAGGGCACACTGAGAGGTGCGGGGGCTGGGGGTGCAATGAGGGGTGCTGCAGGGGCACTGAATGGGGCAGGGAACTTGGGGCAGACTGAGGGGGCGGAGGCACTGCTCCCTCCTCCCCCCCAGTTCCTGTGACGGGGTAGGAGACAGGCTCGGGCCCCGGGGTGGAAGGCTGTTCCTCCCTGGCTGCCCTGAATCCAGGCTTAGGCTCTGAGTACGCGGCGTTTAGCACCCTAGACCCCTCAGAGCCCTGTGGTGCTAAGCGTGGTACGCGCCCACAGCCAGAGCCAGGCCCTGCCCCCACAGAGCCTGCTGACTTGACCAGCGAGCCACACAAAAGGGGCAGGGGAAACTGAGTCACAGACAGGGGGAGTCGCTTGCCTGTGGCCACCTAGCAGTTGTAAGACCTTTGCGGAAGGGGCTGTCTATTACTGTGTGTATGTACAACTGGATCCTGTTCTCAGGGGAGTCTCTAATGCAAGGAATGCACAAATATTTATTATTATTAAAGTGAGGGGAAGGGAAAGCCCCCCTCCCTATCCGCACAATGCTCCCACGGTCCCCCTGCCCAGGAGCAGTTGTTTCCCACTCTTCCTCCCTCTCCACCCAAGCACTTCAGCTCTGCACACCCATGCACCTACAGGTTTCCTCCGCTGCAATCCCTAGCTGATGCCCATGCTCTCCACCTCTCCACCATCCCTTTCTATCTCCTGTCTCCATTGCTCCTACCATCCAAAACCTCCTGGTCCTCCCCACTTCTCTCCTGGTAACCAGACCACAGCCCTATTGTCCTCTCCTACCCCTCCATTCAAGCCCTCAGCTTCCCTTTGCACACAAGGGCTCTCAAATTTCATCCTCTTCCCTCTCTGAGACCCTACTTCCTCTCATTCCCTCCCCCACTCCAGCCTGCACATTCCCCTGCCCTGTTCTGCCTCTTCTTGGATTTTCCCTCCCATCCTTCCAGCTCTTCTTACAGGAGTGTGATTACACTGCTGCTGTCCTTTCTGACAAGGAACTAGATCTAGCCCCAGAGGGAACCAGTTTGAGAAGCTCTCTCAGGTGGGATGTTCAGCCATGTTCAAGAGGAAACACTGCTCTAATTGGCTGGCTTCCCCGCTGCCCTGCCTCCAAAGGGAAGAGCAGCCAATCAGGGTGACTGGAGGAGGCAGGCAAAACTCTCTCCTCTCGCCTATCCCCAAAATCTCTGGCTACTGAGGGGAAACAGAGCGGGAGCAGAAAGAGTCCAACGGGTCATATAATTAATCAGTTCTCTGCTCCTCTCCATGCAACATTACTTACTGTGAAAAGCTACAGAAGGATCTCACAAAACTGGGTGACTGGGCAACAAAATGGCAGATGAAATTCAGTGTTGATAAATGCAAAGTGATGCACATTGGAAAACATAATCCCTGCTATACATACAAAATGATGGGGTCTGAATTAGCTGTTACCACTCAAGAAGGAGCTCTTGGAGTCACTGTTAATAGTTCTCTGCCAACATCCACTCAACATACTGCGGCAGTCAAAAAAGAGAACAAAACGTTATGAACCATTAGGAAAGGGAAAGATGAGAAGATCATAAAGCTACTATATATATCCATGGTTCATCCACACCTTGAATACTGTATGTAGTCCTGGTCACCATATCTCAATAAAGTTATATTAGAATTGGAAAAGGTACAGAGAGAGGGTGACCATATTTCCCAAAGGGAAAACGAGACACTGTGTCAGGATAGCCCTTCCTCTCCCCTCCTGCTGGAGGCAGGAGCTGGCATCGTTGCTCGCTAGAGCCCTGCCTACCCCCCACTCAAGCCCTACCTCTGCCTCTCCGTGGGGCTGGCATCGCCACTTGCTCCCCCCACATGTTCCTCCACACCCCACTGTTTGACAAAAGTCGGCATTTGTCCTGCTTGCTCTTGCCAGCTGATCAAGAACAAATGGGACAGTGCTCGCTTTTGCCAAAAAAGGTCAGGACAGAGCTTTAAAAAGGGACTATCCTGGCCAAAAACCGAACATATGGTCACCCTCTACAGAGAAGGGCAACAAAAATTATTAGGGGTATGGAATAGCTTTCGAATGAGGAAAGAGTAAAAAGACTGAAACTTTTCAGCTTGGAAAAGAGAGGACCAAGATAGACAGAGATCTATAAAATCAGGTATGGTGTGCAGAAAGTGAATAAGGAAGTGCTATTTACTCATCCACATAATGAACCAGTGGCCACCAAATTAAATTATTAAGCAAAGAAGAGGAAGTACTTCACACAACACACAATCAACCCCTGGATCTTGTTGCCAGGGGATGTTTTGGAGGCCAAAACTATAGTGGTGGTCAGAGAAGAACTAGATAGGTTCATGGAGGATAAGTCCATCGATGGCTATTATCCAAAGATGGTCAGGGACGCAACCCCATGCTTTGGGTGTCCCTAAACCTCTGACTGCCAGAAGCTGGCAGTGGATTACAGGAGATGGATCACTTGATTACCTGTTCTGTTCAGTCCCTCTGGAGCAGCTGGCATTGGCCACTGTCGGAAGACAGGATACTGGGCTAGATGGACTTTTGGTCTGACCAAGTATGGCCACTCTTATGTTCCTGCAATGCCAGGACTGGTACGGAGAGGAGGTCAAGAACTTCTTCAGCTGCTGGAGGAGCAGAGGTCAGGACAGTACTGATATGGTGGCAACACTGAGCGTTCAGGAGCTGCAGAGTTATCTGATGGTTGAGGGGGTGGGTAGGGATGGGGGAAAAACACAATTAATTAGATTTTGAGGGAGGCATTGGGAATGCCACACCACCGGATAGCCAGTAGTGGGAGCCAACACCACTCTGTGCATTTGGGAGCACTGGCAAAACTGAGCCCTGGTCTACACTGGGCAGGGGTGAGGGTGGGTGTCAATCTATGATACGCAACTTCAGCTACGAGAATAACATAGCTGAAGTCGACATATTTAGGTTGACTTACTGTGGCATCCTCATGACGCTAAGTCAACTGCTGCTGCTCCCCCGTCGACTCCACCTGTGCCTCTCGTGGCGGTGGAATTCCGGAGTCAACTGGAGAGCGCTCGGGGATTGATTTATCGTGTCTAGACTAGACGCAATCATTTGACCTGATAAATCAATCGCTACCTGCCGAGATACGGCCAGTAGTGTAGAGCTGCCCTAGGTCAGACACGCACACACATGGTGGACAAGAGGAGTTAAAAAATCAAGACAGACCAAAAAGCACAGTATAATTGTTTGGGCTTTTATAAACAAACCTCCTGCCTTGCGGTCCAGTCTCAGGACTTTTGAGGGTCTGACTCCCAGGTTTTGAATCTGGAGGATTGGCAACACTGTAAAGATGCTGGATGGGGTCAGGACACTCAGCAACAAGTCGCTTTCAAACCATTCCCTGGCTCACACTATTTTAAGAGCTTTGCAATCTGGGGCTATTTGCAGTGTGCAACAACACTAACTTCATTGATCTGACAAATCCATAAACAGTGCAACATATCTTTGTGTGCACTTTCTGTTAACTATCAGCATAACTCACCTATCCATGGTTATACGCATATAAAAAAAATCCTCCAGTAACACCTCCGAACTCCTCCAGCTTTCTGTCTCTTTGCATTGCTTCTTCTTCCTGACTGTTCTCCTCTTTCTGCTTCGGCTGCCTCCCCACAGCTTTGCACCAAATCCCCATCTTCACCTGAGTTCCCCACCTCTCTACCTTATCTCATGGGTTCTCCCCGGTGTCATCCTTACCTGTGCTTCCCATCAACTTCCAACCTTGTAGCTAACTTCTCCCCCAGTGCCCATCTGCATCCCTTTCAGTCCCTGACTAACCCCATTTTCAATTCCTTCATAGAATATCAGGGTTGGAAGGGACCTCAGGAGGTATCTAGTCCAACCCCCTGCTCAAAGCAGGACCAATCCCAACTAAATCATCCCAGCTAAGGCTTTGTCAAGTCTGACCTTCAAAACCTTCCCCCTACTCAACTTTCATCCTCCCAATCTATGTCCCTCTTCCACTCCCACACTTTCTGCTTCTCCACCTCTACCCTAGGTCTGCCTGTTCTGTCCCCTCCAATATCTGCCTGCCAGGAGTTCCCCCTGCAGTCCTCCCAGGAGAGGAAGCAGCTTAAATAGCAGACTGGTGGGGATTAGCTAGCTTCAAGTTGGGAGAAGCATAGATGGTGAGTTAAATGGGCCCGTGGGGCCCATGCTCCGCCAGTATTCAGGAACTTGGGCCCGGCTCCACCAATATTTGGACTTATATTTTCAGAGCTGTCCTATCCTTAGGATGGACCTAGGAACCGCCTCGGGCTCTGCACTTCAGGGAGATGTGGGGTCCAGGGCAGTCTGGAGGGTTAGGGGGGACTGGTGTTAGGAGCAGCAAGTAACCCCGCCCCAGCCTCTGCCACCTTGCCTCTTCCCACCCCTGCTCCACCCTTCTCTGACCCCATTACACCCCTTCCCCCAAACCAGTGTCCCCACCCTGCCGCTTCCTGCCCCTGCTCCACCTCTGACACACCTCTTCCCACCTCTGCTCCACCCCACCCCACTCCTGCCCCCAAGCCTCTGTCCCCTCCTTGCCTCTTCCCGCCCCTGCTTCGCCCATCCCTGCCCCCCATTCCACCCCTTCCCCCAAACCCCCGCCCCACCTTTTTCTGGCTTCCGCCCTCCCCGCCAAGTGACACTGGGAGTCAGCAGGGCAGTGCGGACCGGAGCGAGCTGGGGCCAAGTTGCTCACTGCTGCCAGCGCCAGGCCCCCCGCTAACCTCCCAGGCCTCCCTGGACCTGTGTCCCCTTGAAGCGCAGGGTTCCGCAAAGCACTGGGGCCCTGGTCATTCCTATGGATGGGGTGACTCTACTTGGACCCATTCTCAGCTACACCAAAAATTATACAAACCTGGTGCCCACGGAGAGAAAGACAAAAACACAGCTGTCTCCTCTCCGGGTTGAAAGCTTAAGGCTCCACCCTCCCAGTAATTATAACTATACAGCTGTAAGTAATAGATAGTATAATCTTGTTATTATATTATACTTCATTATATTTTAAATGTTTGTAAAGGGCCTCTGGGCTGGAAAGTGCTTGCTGAAATTATTCATATTTTTCCTGAGGATTTTTTGTTTGTTTGCTTTGCACGAATGATGTAAAATTGAAATGTTTTCTGCAAAAGAAAGGCAGAAGAACTATATAGAGGAAAACTTTTCACCTGTATAGAAGGCGAGTGCTTCTGGGGTGTTTTGAAAAAAAGAGTAAACAATTCCACAAAGCACATCTTTGAGGTCTTGCCTCGCCCAAAATCCCCAGTGACTTCATGAACTGCAGGGTAAGTATCCCTTAGTCAGCAGACTCCCCTCTAGAAAACCAAATCATGAATATAAGATACATAGCACCCACTGTACATGTTCATATGGGAGTGTAGTGAGGACTGTGTTAGGATTGCAAGCTATCACTTTAAGAGTGCGGTTTCCTGATCCTGCTTGCAGGCCAGGGGGCTCTGTAGGGAAGCATGGGAGCGACAGGAGTCAGTCTCTAGCCAGACATCTTAGAATAAGGTGGGGTGAGCTGTGTTTGTGTTTGTGTTTTAGGGAGCAGCCTGTTTTTTCTCTGCTTTTTTTGTTCTTGTGTGTTCTTGCTCAGAATTCTAAGACATTAAGTCTTGTTTCATCACAATCTTCCAGCAAGAGCCTTGTATATTTCTATCTAACTTCTCTTTGTGTATGACATGAATATAACAACAAACACTATACCAAATAATATCCCAGTCACCAGGCACATCGGCACAGTCCTTGTACCCCCAATATTGTTTATGGGACAATGGGATAAATCCTGCTTGCCTGACTTGGTCCCTGATTCAGGAAAGCACTTCAGCATATGCTTAACTCCATTGCTACTCAGGACAGCACTTACGTTTCTGCTTAAAGTTAAGCACATGCTTAAGTATTATCCTGAGTACAGATGTTTTCCTGTACTTACGGTTCACCCCAGTTAGACTACTTTGATAAATCAGGGTCCTTAAGTAATGATTAGTGTGCTAAAAGCAGGGAAGAGGAGCAATCACACAAAAAGGAACAAATTAATGCTTTGTTTTCTTGGTAATATTATCGGTGTCTGTATTCTAGCACCTGCAAGAGCAAAACAGAACTATCTGAGCCAGGAAATAAGACAAATTTCAGCAGGGAAACAAAACTAGATTTTAAGAATTATAAAAGATCTGTCCTGAGAGTCTCCTTTTCAAATAAAACTCTGCTATGCAATATTAAGGAACACCTCAACATGTGATTAAAGCGAATGTTAAAAAACTATATAATACCCAGGTTAAGAAAAGAGTGTCGGTGCATCTGGGTATCATGCTTAGGTTATCCACAAATACACATAAAGAGCTATTGTTCTTTGGTACTAAATGATGTGATGCTCCCAACTTGCACTGACAAGTTTTTAAAATGGCACCAAAACAGATCTATAATTTCATGACTATTCAGATTCTTTTACTACACTCACTGTCCTAGCATCTGGATGTTTTTGTCTACACAGGTTCTTGAATCTCAGGCCTTCAGATGAAAAATTCAGTATTTTACCGAGCAAACTATACAGGCATGTCAGTCCAAGTGTTTTTTCAGCATTATTGCTTGTCAGAATTCTCTTTCCCACAGCAAATCAGTGCTTCAAATTATGTTCCCCAAATGCGTTATTTGAATCTGATTTTGCTGATTTCAGCTCATATTTCTAATTTCTCTAGGGGTTTTGTGTTCTTTCTCTTTCCACTTGAGTGTTTGCAACACCCACCCATTTTAGTATCCTCTGGAAATGAAATTAACGTTCCTTTTACACATTCCTTCAAGATCATTAATGACAATCTTAAAAGAGATACACATCACTGCAGTACCGCACAAGAAGATATCCTTAGCTATGAATGCTGCCACATGGATAGTAACCTGTTCCTGATCCATCTGACAGTTTTTATATCCAAGCCAATCTGAGCTAATTGTTAGAGTCAGGTTTCATTCCATAAGAGGCTATCGCATGCTTTACTAAAATCCAGATCTAGTAAGCGTGTCAAGTTTCCTTCATCCACTAATTTAGTAATTTTGTCAAACAAAGCAATGAAGCTTGTCTGGCACCATTGGCTCTCTTTCTGTCTAACTGTGACACACCTCACCATGACAGGCGAGTGCCTGTACAAACATAGTTTGTTTTTCACTTATGATTCCATTTCCTCTAGGTAGGTACCTGTAGCTCTTTAATAATTGTTCCTTTAATTTACTATGGGTTAAAATTAGATTTAGCAGACAGTAACTGCCAAGATTACTGTGTTTTTCTTTTCTGAAGATTGGTACCACATTTGCTTTCTGCCATTCTCTAGCACCCCTTCCCCTCTCCCCCCCGATATTGTCAGGATGGTTCAGAAATATTTGTGGCTGTAAGGCTCAGCTACCAATTTCCCTAACATTGTGATACACGTCCCCTGCAACAGCTGATTGGTATAGGTTCATATTTGCTAAATATTGCCTCCCCTCCTCTTTCTGAATAGCTATCTGTCATTATGTGTTCATTACTTCAGCACTGGTCAGAACTCCTTGCCTATATTTGTCTTTATACAATTCAACACCTATAAAATGTCAATACTATCCAATGATTTTAGAACTATATAGGATACATTTCCTTCCAGATCCTGCACAATGTGACCCAGCTCTTATTTCATATCACATCTCTCCATATCACCATACATCAGGGCCTGATCCGAAGAACATTAAAAGACTCCTTTTGACATCAGCAGCCTGATCCAAAGCCAGTTAATGATTTCAGCTTTGGCATCGTCTTTGTTTCTTTCTCCTACTCTTGTTTTTGGCCCTGATTCAGCAAAGCACTTAAGCACTGGCTTACCTTTAAGTAAGGGTATGTCTTCACTACCCGCCGGATTGGTGGGTAGTGATCGATCTATTGGCAATTGATTTATTGCATCTCATCAAGACGCGATAAATCGATCACCAACGGCGCTCCCATCAACTCTGGAACTCCAGCTCACCAAAAGGCGCAAGCTGGAGTCGATGGGGGAGACCACTGCCGACCGCTGCCGCCGTGAGTCGTAAGTCAGCCGAAGATGCACCGACTTCAGCTATGTTATTCACGTAGCTGAAGTTGAGTATCTTCAGTCGACCCCTCTCCCTAGTGTAGACCAGGCCTAAGAGGGTTGCGGTGGATAATCAGTTGAACATGTTGCAACACTTTGGCTAAAAGGGTGGACAATCCTTGGTTGCATAAAGAGGGGAATTTTAAGTAGGCATAGAGAGATTATTTTACCACTGCTTTACCTTAACAGTGTGACTGCTGCTGGAATATTGTGTCCAATTCTGGTGCCCACAATTCAAGAAGGTTGTTGATAAATTGGAGAGGGGTCATAAAAGAGCCATGAGAATGATTAAAACATATAATAGTGATAGACACAAGGAGCTCACTATCTGGGGGTAGCCCTGTTCGTCTGTATCCACAAAAACAACGAGGAGTCTGGTGGTCTGTAGGTACTTACATGGGGAGCAAATCCTATATAATAAAAGGCCAGAGGATGTTTGTCCGAAGCCGTCATGCGCAGTAGAGACGGCCTGGACAAACAGCCTGCTGGGAGTTGTAGTTCGGTGGCACAAAATGGCCACTGCGCATGCGCCGCCGCGAGCCGTAGAGACAGCCCGGACAAACAGCATTAAGCACTTTGGCACGTGTACACGGGCTGTTACACTAGTACGCTACTCTTCAATCAAGCAGAGGCAGAGATACAATGATCTAATGGTGGAAAGATGAAAGTAGACAAATCCAGACTGGGAATAAGATCTAAATGTTTAACGGTGGGAGTAACCACTGGAAAAGCTTACCAAGCTTTGTAGTGGATCCTCCATGACTAGTAATTTTTAAAACAAGATTAGATGTTGTTTCTAAAATATCTGCTCTAGGAATTATTTTGGAGATGCTCCCTGGCCTGTGTTATACAGCTAGTCAGAGAAGATGATCACAATGGTCCCTTTTGTCCTTGGAGTCTATAAATTGATGAATAAATCTGCCCTTATTCACTGGAGCACTAAGCACAATCTGAGCTTTAAGTGCATTCTTAGGTCCTATTATCTTCAGTGGGACTTAAACACATGCTTAAAAATTAAGTGCTTTGCTGAATCAATGTTCATATGCCTTCTTTACCTGCTGCCTCTGTGCACTGAGCCATCACTCAGTCCTAATACACCGGGCTG
This sequence comes from Sternotherus odoratus, assembly GCA_032164245.1. Taxonomy (NCBI): domain Eukaryota; kingdom Metazoa; phylum Chordata; order Testudines; family Kinosternidae; genus Sternotherus; species Sternotherus odoratus. Next base: position 7,512,642 of record JAVMKO010000004.1, on the reverse strand, counting down.
AGATTCTGTCCTGTGCCTTTAAGTCACCTTTGCACTATTCTCCTGATCCAGATCTTCCCTGGCCAGGATGTAGACAATCCTGGGAGCCTGTCCACATTACAGCAGCTGCGACACTACCCAAAATCACAACAGCACAGCATGCTGCAGCCTCACTCCTGACGTGTGCTCATCTCTAGTATGCCCCACAATGAAATTCTGATTCAACCATCTCTGATTCTAGTTCAACCCGTCTTCTCTAGGTCAGTGCTTTAGACTGTAAAATCTTCAGGGCAGGGAATATCTTTGATGGGATTTTCAAAAGGGTTCCCTGTTGTTCCCACTGAATTTAGGGGGAGTTTTACAATAGACTTCAATGGGGGCAGAATTAGCACTTTTGAACCCCCCTGCTTTTATGTGCATGTCTTGTACAGAACCATGCATGTGATAAGCACTTAAGAAATAGGGTGACCAGATGTCCCAGTTTTTTAGGGACAGTCCCAATTTTGGAGTTTTTTCTTATATAGGCATTTATTGCTCCCCCACCCCTTGTCCCAATTTTTTATACTTGCTATCTGGACTCCCTAGTAAGAAATGAAATAAATACTAGCTAATACATCGTAACTCTTTAATGAAGGGGTGAGCAAACTACGGCCTGCGGGTCACATCCGGCCTGTGGGACCATCCTGCCCGGCCCCTGAGCTTCCCGCCAGGGAGCTCCCCTCGACCCCTCTCCCACCTTTCTTCCTCCCCCGGAGCCACACTGCTGCGCAGGCAGTGCTCTGGCAGGCGGGGCTGCAGGGCAGTGTGTCTAGCTCCATCCGGGATGCTGCTCTGAGCAGCATGGTTAGGGGGCCGGAACCAGGGTCGGGGGGTTGGATAAGGGGCAGGGAGTCCTGGGGTGCAGTCATGGGACAGGGAGCAGCGGGGGTTGGATGGGACATGGGAGTCCCGGGGGTCATCAGGGAGTGGAGTGTGTATGTGTGGATAGAGATCGGGGCAGTCAGGGGACAGGGATTGGGTAGGAGGTGGAGTTTGGGGGGGCAGTTAGGGTGGGGGGTCTTGGAATGGGGTGGTCAGGGGACAAGGAGCAGGCCTGGTTGGATGGTAGGTGGGGTGGTTAGGGGCAGGACGGTCAGCGGACAAGGAGCAGGAGGGCTTAGATAGGGAGTGGGGGCCTGGGGGTATGGTTAGGGCCGGAGGGGTCTCTGGAGGGAGCGGTCAGAGGACAAGGAGCACAGGGGGTGGATGGGTCAGGGATTCTGAGGAGGGCAGTCAGGGGGCGGGAAGTAGGAGGGGGTCAGACAGGGGGCGGGGGCAGGCTGTTTGGGGAGGCACAGCCTTCCCTACCTGGCCCTCCGTACAATTTTGTGACCCCGATGTGGCCCTCGGGTCAAAACGTTTGCCCACTCCTGCTTTAATATTTCAAAATTACTATGAATTTTCAGCTGCCCTGTAATGATGCTGAGTAATAACTATACCGTTATGACTCAGGTACACACATATTTGTTCTCCCACTTCAGACTAAACTATTCTTAAAAGACACGTTAGATTTTTCTAATTTTTCCCTCTCATGGCATTCCCACAGGCCAGAGATAAGGCTGTTTGGGTACCTTCACTGTGTCAGCCTTATACTCACCTGTTTGGATTTTCTTCAAGTGTAAACTTCACTTGGAATTTCTTGGGTTTAAAATGGGCTCAGATCCTCTTATTTAGATACCTAACTCCCCTTGCAATCATTTGAGTTAAGCACCTACATACCTCTTGAGGAGCTGGTAGGGTGACCAGACAGCAAGTGTAAAAAATCGGGATGGGGGGTGGGGGTGGTAATAGGAGCCTATATAAGAAAAAGCCCTAAAAATCACGACTGTCCGTACAAAATCGAGACATCTGGTCACCCTAGGAGTTGGGCCACATTACTTGTTTTGAGGAGAATTATGACATCGCTTTATTATTTTTTTTTACTTGTACATTACTGATACATACCCTCACCATAACTCCATGTTAACGGAGGTTTTTCCGGGGTGGGTTGGAATGGGAATGTCCTTAGTTCCTAAAAAATGTACTATACAAAGGCTGAAGAAGAACCCCAAAGAGGAAGCTGCCATGCACTATTTCTAATAACTGAATATATAGTATTTCAACTTTTATTTCTTTTAATTTTAAAGAGCGGCTACACCAGCCAAGTAACCCGCTTTGCATTGCTAGATCAGCATGAAGCCGACATTAAGCACTAGCCCTTAATTTTTCAGCTGACTTATTTGTTCAAACGGCTCATGTTAGTGATTCTCGCTGTTATATGGGGTGAAGGGCAGGGATGTGTTGCCTTAGTGCACAGTGGATCTTAGTCAGCCACGTCACAGGGAGCCTTTCAGGCACGGATGACCAAGCTGGCATGCTGTTTTAAAGAACAGGGTCAGTCGGACGAAGCAATCGAACAATCAGAGCTCTTGACCCAGGTGTTCAGATGCTCTCACACCACTGAGCTATTACAGCCAGGAAAAATGTTGCATGTAAATTAGCTAGGGAGGAAAGGCAGGGATTGGTTGAAGTACCACTGCTCTCACTAGGGCCCCACTTCAGAATTAACTGGAGCTGTTAGCTGGAGTCTGTCTGTAGTCTACATAATCATAGCAATTAGAGACAACAATCATTAATAACTTTCATTAATTACAACCTATTTCCTTCAAAGGTAGCCCATCCACTAGATTTCAATTAATTTCTAACTATATGGAATGTGTGGAGTGTCTGCATTGTTCCATTCCTGAGGCCATGTGGGGCTGACCAGATGCTGAACGCCTTAAAATTGATTAAAAACGGTGTCCTTTAATGAACCGAACCGTGGATGTATTTGTCAATTCCCGAAACGTTCATTGTGTATGTAAAAGGAAAGTGCTGCCAGTCTGAGGAGGACACACTGCCTGGCACATATAAAGTAAAGAGGTTGCACTGTGTATGTTCCCTGCTATCTGCACCCCCCAGACCTGCGAGAGGGGTGAAGAACCCCAGGAAAAGCAGAGGTCAGGCTGAAAGCTGGATAGGATTTGAGGCTGGGGGGCAGAATTAACATCTGGGCAGATGTGGGGGTGAGATCTTACAGTGGAGGCCAAAATCCCCTTGCCAGCTGTCCCTGATTGGGTAACACTAATTGTCACCCACACACGGGGGGATGGGCAGGAGGGGTTCAAAGATCAAAAAGAAAGGGGAAAATGTAATTTGTCATTTGTTTTAAGTCATTTCATGGTTTTGGGGTGCAACTCATGATTGTGCATCTCTTGATCTGGACATTGTATACATTCTTTGTAAATAAACAGGGTCGCACCAATGACTTGCTGTCATCAATTTATTTCTCCAAATGGGAACAACTCTGGGAGGACATATATGTTAGCCAGATGCTTAGATCAGAAGAGGCAACTGTAAAAATATATTTCAAGAGTTTGGAGCGGCCCTTAATGAATATATCAGGGGCTGCTCCAGGCTCTCAAGACTCATAAAATCAATGCCTTGGTCTTCAAGCTGTGTATGGTATAGTTAACCATCCCATCGAAGAATACCCATTTCTAGCAGATTAGGAACTTTTACATGTTATGATAGACTCCAAAATATTAGCTGAAGGAAGAGAGGAAATCTTCCAGGCATAGGCTGCAAAATTAACATGCAGTATGCATTATGCTGATGTCCAGAAGATGTTTCCAGATTGCATGCTAGGCTTGAATGAAAGCTGAGCTCAGGGAAGAAATATTGCATTACCCTTTAGGGAATGTGGACACATCGCTTTTGCAGTATCCTTAGCTAGCAGCCTCTACAATACTAGCATCAGCTGTAACCACTTATCTTACCTATCTCCCTGTAAGCAAAAGTTGGACCAGAAAAGTAGGGAAAATGGTAGTCTTACACTGACACCATTAGGAGGTTTTAAGCCATTTGTAAAACAAGAGTCACAAATTATCAAGGGAAAGAAGTCAACATTATAAACTGTGCTCCCCAAGGCCTTTAACCATGATGATATAAATTTAGTATGTTCAGTATGAACAGTGAAATTCTAAACTTAATAGGAAATTAACTTCCTTTCTGAAGGTCACACTATGATGTTAAAATGATTCTGATAATTGTAAGGACTACATGCCATAGTTATGGGTGTATTAGGATAGATGGATGGACGCGAGGAAGAAACCAAAATCACCAAGCAGGATGACATCCTGCTTTTCCCCTATCCTTTGCAGATTGAACACATTCACCTCAAGCAAAGCACTGCTGCGAGGCGTACAGATTTGCAAATAATAAAATGGAGCAGACTTGCTTGTACTGAATAAGGAGACTCCATTCAAAGAAACACAGATAAAGAGAGATCTCAGACAGATTAGTGGTGCATGCAATTTAACGTGAAGAAACATAAATCAAATAAGACTGGGTCAAAACATAGCCAAAGGGATAATGCTGAAAATCATGGCTTTAAACAATGGATTGTTGTATGCAGACATGTCGTCTAGCTTCTGAATCCTTTGTGGCATCTTTCCACCTCCAGGGCTTCATTTCAGAAATCAGTGAAATTATTTTTTTAAAAAAGTTAGCTTTTCTTTTCCTAGTGCCCCTCATATTATACCAGTTCTCAAAGGAATATTGTCCCCCTTTCTGTAAAATGGACCTGCACAGCCTTGTCTCACATGCATTTGGTAAATCTTTTCAACCCCCCTCTGAAAGGTTCTCAGGGAAAGGATCTGAGATTGACGGGAGATGTAATCTTAAAATAGTCAGCCCAGTGTCTGGCAGCAATAAAGAAAGTAAACAAAACCCTGAGATGTATCAAAGGCATAGAACAAATCAGAAGAGATTATAGAAATATACAAAGGGCTCCAGAAACCATCACACCTGAAGGACTGTGGAAAATTCTGGGTGCTATATTACAGGCTATTGACAAGATGACAGATGTGCAAAGACGGCAGCTGGAATGTGGGATAGTCTAAAATGTTTATAAAGAGGGCTATAGGTTAACCCCATTAGTTTTGTACTCAGAAAAAAAGGGGGATTAAGAAGAGACCTCTAATATATAAGAGGAACACAATTCTGTTAGGTAAAGAAAAATAAGCAGGATGTAGCTAAAAATGTTACATAAAGAAAAACAAGATGACATTTACAGTGTTAGCCACCAACACAAAGAAAGGGTCACGTATTAACCATTTGGAGTACTAGCTTTTCCCAGACTGCCAGCCAAATGAGCGGCTGATGCTGACCTATAGCTGGGGAAGATTTTCAGAAGCCCCTCTGGGATTTCTGGAGTATAAATCCCATTGAAAGTCAATGGGAACAGTGCTCCTAAATCCCTTCAGCACTTTTGAAAACCTCCTCCTTTTATCTCTATTCTTATGCCGATAGCTTCCAACAGTAACACAAATACATTTGTGTGCTTCTGGCGTGTCTTTGAGCTTGCACTTACGTGCTAATCAGTTGTTGGATTTGGGTAAAGGAATTCACTGACAGTTTCATTTTTTACAAATCCATCACATACAAATCATCCCTACTGAGTATCTTCTTCTGAGGTCTGAGATAAATGGCTCAGATCTGTATTCTAGGACGTTCTCTGGTTTAAGCCAGATTCCTCTGTGTGTCGCACTGTAGTGGGGCGGCTTCCCCACTCTGGCAGAATGGGGGTTAAAAGCAGCCCTGGTGAGGGTTGTGGCTGGGAAAAGAAGTGAGAGCAGCTGAGTGAATAGCCACACCCAGCTGGCCCTAATAAGAAGGTTGTGGCTAGGAGCTGTGAGGGGTCTCTCTCTAGCTCAGAGCTTTCCAAACTTTTCATGTTGGTGACACACTTTTTAGACGTGCATCATTTCGCGACACAGTAATTCAGTTTTACTAGCAAACCGGAGGTTAAACTAACCCGTTATAAGAGATACGGACACATACATAAATTGTAATAACGAAATGTCTGGGGACACAACATATCTCATGAAAACCTTTCATTTGTATTTTTAAAAATATATGATTTGTAAGATAACATACATTGGTGTCACTTATGAGTAACAGTATGTAAATATGTGCAAGAATTAAAAAAAGTTGAACACCACCAATAACTACTTACCATTTTAATGGGATGTATGAGATTGATGGGATGAACACAGCTTTTCAATATTTTGTGGAATAAGATTGGGGTGCAGGGGGATAAGCTCTGGCTGGGGTGTGGGCTCTGGGGTAGGGCAGGCTGGGGATGAGTTTGGGATGGGTGTAGGCAGGCTGTTCTGGGACTGAAGCCAGAGAGGAGGACTCCCCCCAGCCCTTTCCCTGCAGCAGCAGCAAGCTCTGGGTCAGCTTCCTCCTTTCCTGCCCCCACCCCTCAGCAGCAGCACACTCACCCCACTCACAGGCAGCAGAAGCAGGAGGGCACTAGGACCCTGCAGCAACGGAGGCAGCATGTTGCTGCACGGAACTGAAGAGAAGGGATGCTCTGCTCCTGGGGAGAAGGTGTAAGGGGGCAGCAAGGGGAGGCTGGGGGACCCTTGGAGGGGGCAGAGCCAGGTTGCGGGGCCGGGGGAGGCTCTCTGGGCTCTTCCCCTCCTTCTCCCTCCCGGCACCTGCATGCAAGGCCCACAGAGTCTCCTGCCCCCGACTGTCTCTGCGGGGGGAGGGAGGGGAGTGGGCTTTCTGCCCCCTCCCGCCCCCCTTCTGCTGGCCGGCACTGGCCAAGCCTGCAGCAGCAGCTTGCTTTCCAGCAGCAGCAGCTTGCTTTCCAGCAGTTTTGACCAGGGAAGTGCTTTTAGTTCCCGCGACACACCTACACACTGCTGCCGACACACTAATGTGTCGCGGCACACAATTTGGAAAGCTCTGCTCTAGCTGATGTCCTGCCCCCAGCCAGCGTTCTTGGATACCCTGACTGATCAGAGTAAAGTGCTCTCAAATGAGCTACAGACCAACAATTGTTCCTAGTCATCATTCAGCAAGTATTTTAGAAAAACTAGAACATTAGAATCATCAACCGTTCAGAGACAATTATTGGGGAGAAGCAGCAATATTAATCAAATACCTGATTGGTTCTGACCTACATGCAAAGTGGACAAAGAGAACAAAAGGAACAGAGTCCTTCCTGTCCATAGCCCCCTGCTTGGCCAATCAGCATTGTAGTGGGGCGCCTGCCCCACTCCAGCACAAAAGGGGTTAAAACAGCCCTGCAAAAGGCTGTAGAAAGGGCTGTAGCTGGGGCCAAGCAGCTCCCAGGCTAATTAGGCCTAGCAGCCACAGGTGTGGCTGGTTTAATTAAGGCCCAGCTGGTCCTGATAAAAGGGCTCCCTTTAGTGCAGAGAGAGTCTCCTCTGACTTCAGAGGTGGACAGGCCTGGCTGTGGGGAGCTTGAGCAAGGTACCTAGAGCGGTGCAGGGCTGGGGCAAGGCAGGAGGAGCTGAGGAAGCTCTAGCCTAGAAACCCCCAGGCTGCAGGGCCTAGGTGATGGCCCAATAAAGGGGTACTGGGGCTGCAGGGGGCAGCCCATAGCTACTGAGACAGAGGCAGCAGGCCAAACTCTCCTTGCCAGTGATGAGTGGCAATGATACTGCAGTCTGCCTCAGTGAATGGGGGCAAGTGGTGACTGGAAGTTGCCTAGACTGAGGCAAGGTGGGGATAGAGGGTGGGGGTTCCCTGGGAGGGGAGACCCTAAGATCTGAGGGGGTACTGCAGGGGTGCAGCACCCAAGGGAAGAGGGCTCCAGGGTCCGGGAGGGACTCTGGGCCAGAGCAGCAAGTGGGACATCGGCCTGCAGAGGGTGCTCCAGATGCTGGTGAGCTAGTTCCTGGACAAACCAGCAGGAGGCGCCGCAGGGGTGAGTCACTGCCCTGCTACAGCATGGAAAATCTGACTGATGGGCGCTGAGGGGTCTCATCAGATGTCTTGGAGGATGGCCTAGGTCACCACCTGAGGGGGTCACTCTCACAGCACTATTCCAGCCCCACCTCTTTGTGAGGGCCTCCCACAATGAGAACAACCCTCCTCCCCAGACACACACATACCTCTCTGGTGGAGGGATGGAAGCAGAAAAAAAGAAGCAAGAGGAAAAAGAGAAGGGAGGGAGGAAAAGGGAAAACAAAAAGGACAAGCCCCAATGTCCCCGTGATTCTAAGAGACAAAGTCCTTGGCAGGAAATCAAATTCTTCCACCCTAACATTGTAATTTCTGTGCCTAGAATAGAGCCGGCACCAAGTGGATCAGACTGAACAGGTTCCAAACCTCTCAGAGGCTCTTACCTTCTAACAGGGACTGCAAAATCAGTAGTAGGAAAGGAGACAACTCTGAAGAGGTTCATCTTCATGTTCATGTATATGAATCCTAAGTCTCAGTCCTGAAGGAGAGACCTTGAGAAGGAGACTTGCTGCAGCAAAGCCACGGGGGTCTCTGAGGCTGCCCCTGCCCTGCAACTCTGTCCTACCTGACTGATGTCAGGGTCTCTCTGTGAGGTCACCGCCTCCCAAACACTTTTGCCCAATAGGCTGAGGTCTTGCAAGAGGCCTTTGTGATGTCACTACCACATCCACATCCACATCCACCTTTCCCCTGTAAAGCTGATATTGTGCCCCTTGTTGGCCTCTTTGGATGTTTGAGTTACTTCCCCTGGATCTAACCACTCAATGACTGTTGAGCCTGGGGTTCAAGCCAGCCACACAGTAAAGCATCAGACGCTGCTCCCAATGCCACACTCAGTTTTTCATAAATTAGTAGACTTTAAGGTGAGACGGGACCACTAGAGCATCTAATCTGAGCCCCTGCATATCCTAACCCTCGATATATCACAATAGCTACGTTTTGATCAAAGCATATATCAGAAAAGCAAGTAGTCTTCATTAGAAGACATCAAGAGATGGAGAATGCACCACTTCCTTTGGTAGTTTGTTCCACAGATGAATCATCCTCACTGTTAAATATTTGTGCCTTATTTCTAATATAAATTTGTCTATTTTCACCTTCCAGCCACTGGGTCTCGTCTGCCACCCTAACATTGTGATTTCTGTGCCTAGAATTGAGCCGGCACCAAGTGGATCAGAGTGAACAGGTTACAAACCTTTCAGAGGCTCTTACCTTCTAACAGGGACTGCAAAATCAGAAGTAGGAAAGGAGACAACTCTGAAGAGGTTCATCTTCTTGTTCATGTCAGTGGTTCTCAAACTTGTTGGTTCAGTGATCCTTTTTTGCTCTGCCGTGTCCTCTCGCGCCCCGGGTATGTCTGCCGAAATGCCGCCGAATCGAACTCTTCTGGTTTTGGTGGCATTTTGGCGGACATGCAGCATTTGTCTCTGTGTCCGCTGAAATGCCGCCGATAGCGGAAGCTTGCACTTCGACGGTTTTTTGGTGGACTCACTTGCATATTTGGAGCTTGCGTTGAAATGCCGCCGAAGTCGCTGGCAGCTCGCAATCCCCCTGGTATCGGCCTGCAACCCCCAGGTGGGTCGCGACCCCTAGTTTGAGAACCACTGTAAGATTAGATCATGAAATTTACAAACAGGTTAATTCCAGAGGTGCTTAGACCCATATTAGTTAGCTTGAACATGGTCAGGCAGGAATTAGCAATGAACTCTTTAAGAGTTTACTTTTTATATCTGTTAGCAAACAAGTGATATTATTGCCAGTTACTGACTTCAGCTAAAAATCTATTTGAGACAGTTCACCCTTATTTCCAGTCTTCATCCAGGTATGATTTACAATCTCATTTCTCCCCTAGGCCTTTCCTTCCTATCTCTTCCCCTCCTTCTTGCTGATCAGCAGCTTTTTCTTTACATCTAAGGTTCACGTAGGGTTCATGTTTGAGAAGACATTTGCATGTGGGCTCTTTTTAAAATGGATTATCTTTGTCCAACTTAAAAACATCTGCAGTCACGTCTGATGGTCAGAAGCCTTCTTTCTATAGACTTCCCCTTATCTCATCAGCTATTATTTGAATGAAAGAATTTAAATACCAAGCATCTAACGGTTGCTGACAATGGTGCATGCCTGGGTGATGTCTTGTACCAACACTGATTGGTGCAAATGGTGGGAGCTGACCCCAGTTCTTTCTGATAAAAGGATGTCAATAAAGTTAAACGATAGAATGTATAAATCTGTAATTCAAGCCATCCTCATGTACAGAACAGAGACTTGCCGGCCACAAGAAAAGAAATCAGTGTGCTCTCAACCACGGAAATGGAGAACTTGAGATGGTTACATGATTGGACACCGCTAGGAAATAAAATGAGGTTGTGAGGAGCCTAATCCAGGATGCCCCGATTTAAAACAAGTAGACGAAAGCTTAGTTGCATTGGTGTGAGCTTTGAAAGAAGGCAATAAAAGTTGCTGACTTCAAATAGGTAAGTGGCAAGAAAGAGGAACACCTATATGTTGAATATACGAGTAATGCAATATAGAGAATTAGGACTAAGATTTTCCAAAGCATTTGAAACACTTTTCAAAACTGTTTTGGTGCCAAGTTTGAAATACCTTAAAAGGGGCTAATATTCAAAGGGTGTAAATGCTCAGCATTTTCTGAACAAGCTCTTTTAAGCTATCTCAGGTTTACCCATGAACAGAGGCATCCAAAATCACTAGACACTTTTGTGTTAAGACCCACAGCTTCTATTAACACTAATGGAAGCTTCAAGTCTGATTCCCCAAACACAATGCTATTCATCTTCTGTGTTCTTCGATATTCCAGATAATGTTGAATTATATTGTAGCTGAAAACCCGAGTAAGGGGAAGGTCTTTGAATTCAGCCTCTATGTTTCAGTTTCTATCCAACAGTTTAGAACTATATGAGAAGGAGATAGTCAAAATTAAAACTATGACACATGAAACAAGCATTTGCTGTTGGCTTGTTCTTTCCTTTCAAACATCCCACCAGTGTTAGGATGCAAGGACAGATAGACAGCAGAGTCTTTCCCCCCAGAAATAATGCCATAATGGGACAGATTCTTAGCTGGTGTATATTGGAATAGCTCTATTGACTTCAACTGGGATATGCTGAATTATACCAGAGAAGAATGCAGCAATTTGCCTCCAATGCATACCACAATTCCAAATTGCTACTACAAGCTATTCACAAACGGCAGTATGGCCATTTCCCCACAATGTTTATTACACAGTGCTACATGTTTGCTAGTGACATTTGAAAGGAGCTGGATACCACAGAGTTGGCAGGCATTTGTCAAATATGCTGCGATTGGCACAAATTCTACCTTTTTAATCACTCATCCAAGTATCTTGGAGGCCCACCATAAGCTTCCTTTAGATCATGCCCTGCTCTTCCGTGCAAAGCTTCCTAAAGCTGTAGAACAGCCTTCTTCTCTGAGAAAGAATACAGAAAAGTCTGTGTGTATCTGGGAATATGCATATGTGCATGTGGGTGGCATGTGTCTGCGTGTGAAAGGGGAACGAGGACTCAGCTGCAACCAGGAGATTTATGAACAATTGGATGGCAACATCATTCCACTGAGCTCTGTAATGTTTCTATTCCAAGTCTGTAAATACGCCTGAATTCCAACATGCTCTTTTTATGGCCACCATTTCCTGTGTTGTCAGCTGTGCTGCATACCAGCCATTCAGACTAGTGTTGCAGAAGGTCCATTCGTTCTTTTATCGACTAGACAAGGCTTAGTGCTAGCAGAATCCCACCAGCACAAGCATGTAGGTGACCCACTAATGGCCTAGTCCTCTTAGCCACCCACAGCTTGGTTTTTGCCTTTTCCCAAGAGAGGGGAAGTTCTCTTGTTAAGAAATTTTAAAGCCCTCGTGCCTCCAGATGTTTGCTGCCTTTCCATTGACTGACATGCATGCAGCAGATGTTGCAAATAGGATCAATGGATAAACACCTGTAGAGTTCTGACTTATCTTGTTATGACTTGGAGCATCTATGGCTACTTAGATGCTCCAAGTATCTACTGACTACTTAGACCTGGGACACTTTTTCTGCCCTAAAGCAAAGTATATTTATCTCTTACACCTGGCGTGGAACAGAATATCCATGCATATAGAAAGAAAGCTGAGACATCTAATTTGTAGTAAACAGAAGCTCACCTCCTAATGTTACCATCCCAATTGCCACTTTTGCTGGGTAGTTTTAGCTGAGGGCGGAGTGGGTGTGATTGCACATGATCTTGAATTAAATAGCCAGGGATATTGAATTGTGTTCTCAGCTCTAGAGGTGATCCTGCCAGAATACTACTGAGGGAAAGTAGAGGGATGAGAGAGGGTAAGACAGATGTTTGCACTGATGCTGCCCGTGCTGTACCTGTAATTTGTTTAGACACTACTCAGTGCTTTAACATATAAGGTACTATATAAATGCTACACATTGCTCTATATGTGTGTAAATATGTATTAATAATAACCACAGATAATGATTCATTGCAGACTCCAGGGCTGGAAATCTGACACCTTTCACAGTAGCCACATTCAACTGAAGCAAACACCCAGTGAAATCCAAAGTTTGATGATAATTTTAAGGAATAACTAACAGCGGGGGAGGTGTTCAGCACAACCTACCTGATGTAGAGAGCCCTCAATTCCCATTGCCCATTAACTCACAAGTCCACAGACTTGGGGCTCGATCTTGGGATGTTCTGAGTACAACCGAATGGATAATGGAATACTCAGTTAAAAACAATTTGGCTGGATTTGAACCAAAAAAATCTTTTTTGTCAAAACAAAAAACATTATTTTGAATTGACTGAAACATTTCAGTTTGATTCAAAATGACTTTTCATTTGTTTGTTTTTCAATTAATTTAGAGCTGACCAAAAAGTTTTGGTCAACTAAAAATTATGATTATTTTTAGTTTTTCATTTCAATTCTGCTGTTCTCAGGTGTTTTCACCCCCTTTTTATTGTGTCAGTGTGTGTCTTTGTAATTGGCCAAATTTAAATTTGAGAGAGACAAACAGTACAAGGGTAAGTAACTAATACAACATATATTAAAAATCAGTATTATATATTCACTTTGGCTCCAATTAAGGAAATATTTACATCCATTCCTATTCAGGACTACAGAAACACACATGATTAACTGCTCTCCTGAGTAGGGATGCTTTCCTTGGCAAATAGAAAATATTGATGTAGCACCTGTGTTATGACTAAATACTGCCTGGACCTAAAGTTAGTTAAAAGATGTTTGCTGTAAATGCCACAGAAGCTCACGCGGAGAACTAAGACAGCTGCCTCAGTGAAAGATTTCTCAGATACCTTCTAAGGCCTATGATATCTGGATGAATTCCAGATGAATGCATCTGTAACTCTGTTTATGAATCCAGCAAGAAAAAAAATCTTATTCTCTCACAGGTATAATAAAATATGGTGCTGACAATATGGAAAAGCAGGGCAGGGACTTATTGAAAAAGGAGAACAACCTATAGACTCAGATAATTCTGTGGCTGGAATTTAAAAAGACAAATAAACCAAGGATATGCATTGCTTCATACTATTTAAGTAAAACCAAAAAGATGTTATCTGGTGACAACTTCCAAAGTGACATCTGAGCTCTCAGCAGCAACATTTCTCATGGTTACACTTATAGCTTTATAGCGGTTTTGGTTATACCCGCCTTCAGATACAACTCCAGGGATAGTGCTCCAGCGTGTCCACACAGACAGCGGCAACCGCACTGGCATGGCCACATTTGCAGCACTTGCAGCGGCACAGGGAGTGGTGCATTATGGGCAGCTATCCCGGAACTCAGCTGGGTGCAACGTGCTTTTCAAATGCGGGAGGTAAGGGGGAATGTGTTGTGTGTATGGGGAGGGAGAGAGCGAGTGGATTTTTGGAGTGCTGAGAGTGTGTCAGCAAACTGTCTTTAAAATGCAAAGCCTACTAACCTTCTGCTTTTTGCTTGCTCACAAGGTAAACATTTGCATATTTGCATTGTTGATTTGCCGAGTACAGATAAGCTCTGAAAACGTATTTCTGCATTCCTCCGGCTGAGTTCAAAACAAAGGGAAGAGTAGTCAATTGGCTTAAATAGCTTAGGGGTGTTTCCAGAAATCACTCAAAGCCCAGTATTGTTACTACCCATTTACACTGGAGCTAAAGTGTGTCACCCAATATGCTACAGCTGTTAATCCTCTGGGAAGGGAGGATTACTTGGTCCGCTATAACCGCGATTTATAGCGCTCTACGTGCCTCACCAGTCTGGATGGGTAGTGAGTTATAGTGCTCCTGGCGGCTTTATAGCGCTATAAAGTGCCAGTGTAACAAAGTATTAAGTGTGGAATGCAATCTGGCAAGTAAAGGTGAGTGACTCAAACTCTAGTTTATTGACTTATAATAAACATATAGTTTTCAAATGGTGTAGGCGATACCTTTTGGTATTAGCTCTGCTCCTGGGGCATTTCATAGAGTAATTTCACAGATTTATGCAGGATTAAAAGGTGCTGACTTTATAATGCATGCACCTTAATTCGGTTTAGGCACTTTAAATAACATGACCATTTACTGTAGGAGAAAATGGAAGAACTTTCACCTCCCTGCATTGTGATGTGGAGCATCTGAATATGCAACACAAAACTGCACTGGCTTTTTTTTTTCTACCTCATCAAATTGCAAACTGAGGGTCAGATCCTCAGCTGGTGTAGATGGGCTTATTTGACTCAATTAACTTTGTCACCAATAGCTCAGTTGAGATATTCTGCTTTACAAAAACTGAGGATCAACAAACATTTTCTATTTTTCTGTCCATTCTCAGCCTCAGGCCATTTCCACATTACTGCTTCTTATATTTCTCCTCTCTTAAGTATGAATGTGGATATTTCTTTTCTTATCATATCATCTTTGAATTTCCCTAGTTCAATATCACTGTTATTTTCTGTCCAGGTTCATTGAATCATAGAATATCAGGGTTGGAAGGGACCTCAAGAGGTCATCTGGTCCAACCCCCTGCTCAAAGCAGGACCAATTCCTAACTAAATCATCCCAGCAAGGGCTTTGTCAAGCCTGACCTTGAAAACCTCTAAGAAAGGGCAGCCAGTGGACCAACACCCCCTCCCCCCGGTGCAGGATGGCTGGTGAATCAACCCCCACACCCCACATTTCCTATGGATGGTGATTATCCAGGATTTTATTAACCAGAATTATTTTTTTCCCTATCATCCTGGATAATCGAGAGTCTACTGTATATACCAGTATAACTAACCACATTCACATTAGGGATTGTATCATGGTAACTATATTGGTAAAAAACATCACCTCCTCTAACCAATAAAGTTATATGGCTACGAAAACCATGTGTACACCGGGCTTAAATTCCAATTACAGTAGACTCTCGATTATCCAGGATTGGATTAACCAGGATGTGGATTAACCAGGATGTCAAAAAAAATACGCACAACTCGCAGGGCCGGCTCTGGCTTTGCTGCCGCCCCAAGCACACACACAAAAAACCCCTACCAGGGCGCAGGGCAGCCAGTGAACTAACACCCTCGCCTCCCGCAGGATGGCTGGTGAATCAACCCTCACACCCCATATTTCCTAAGGATGGTGATTATCCAGGATTTTATTAACCAGAATTATTTTTTTCCCTATCATCCTGGATAATCGAGAGTCTACTGTACATTATGTCCATTCTATCTAGTAACCCTTTCCAGAGCTTCACACCCTCTTAGAGAAAAAGGTTTTCCTAATATCCAACCTAAACCTCCCCCAGTGCAACTTGAGACCATTACTGCTTGTTCTGTTATATGGTACCACTGAGAACAGTCTAGATTCATCCTCTTTGGAACCCCCTTTCAGGTAGTTGAAAGCAGCTATCAAATCCCCCTTCATTCTTCTCTTCTGCAGACTAAATAATACCAGTTCTCTCAGCCTCTCCTCATAAGTCATGTGCTCTAATTTTTGTTGCCCTCTGCTGGACTCTTTCCAATTTTCTCACATCTGTCTTGTAGCGTGGGGCCCAAAACTGAACACAGTACTCCAGATGAGGCCTCTCCAATACCAAATAGAGGGGAATGATCACGTCCCTCAATCTGCTAGCAATGCTCCTACTTATACAGCCCATTAACTGCCATGTGACATACATGGACTAGAAAGGCATAAGAGTGAGATACAGTAGACTCTCGATTATCCAGGATTGGATTAACCAGGATGTGGATTAACCAGGATGTAAAAAAAAAAAATACGCACAACTCACAGGGCCGGCTCTGGCTTTGCTGCCGTCCCAAGCACACACACACAAAAACCCTACCGGGGTGCAGGGTAGCCAGTGAACCAACACCCCCTCCCCCCGGCGCAGGATGGCTGGTGAATCAACCCCCACACCCCATATTTCCTATGTATGGTGATTATCCAGGATTTTATTAACCAGAATTATTTTTTTCCCTATCATCCTGGATGATCGAGAGTCTACTGTATATACCAGTATAACTAACCACATTCACATTAGGGATTGTATCATGGTAACTATATTGGTAAAAACATCACCTCCTCTAACCAATAAAGTTATATGGCTACGAAAACCATGTGTACACCGGGCTTAAATTCCAACTACATTATGTCCAGTCTATCTAGATTCCCTCTCTATTTTCAGTCTGATAAAAAATTTCTGTCATGGTTCTGTGTTTAGTGTTGCTATACACTGTTATGGAGCTGCTACATGTCAGTGGAAGTCATTTCCTTCAGTGACGAGACAGACATATTTGCAAAGAGATGTAGGATCCTTTGGGATCTGAGTGGCTACATAAATGCCCAGTGTTCTCAATGGGCAGAAGTCAGTTAATTTGATAACCCAGTGTTAGGGAACTGTGTGACCACTGTGCCTTCCTGCTGCCATTTCAAATGAAATGCTTATGAGAGGTCTCCTTGACATCACCTGCTAATGGAACTAGTGGCTGCCTAAGAGGTTCTCCACCAATTTCCACTTCAGCATATTACGGAAAACTCAGTGTGATATTAAAGCGAGGAAATTCCATTTCAGACAACTCAGAAACAGTAATATTTGTGCAAGAGGTCAGTATACAGTTCCAATTACTCTGTGTCACCAGATCACAAAAGAGGAAATAAAAAATAAAATAGAACTGGGTTTCCTGTACAATGTTTTACTATCTCAGCATTGGTTTTCTTTCAAGTAGACTCTACAGGAGCTCAGACACAATAGGCAATGATTTCTTACATTGTTCACAGCAGAAAGTATTTGTACAGTAATGCAAATAGAAGCGAATGGCCTGCTGGGCTGCTGCTGAAGGAAAATGTTTGCAGAGATGTTGGACGTGGCTCCACAAAGTCCTACAGCAGACCACGCTGGGACTCTATTTGAGGTCAGAATTGCACGCAAACGCTAGTTTCGTGCTGTGTACTACAGCTATACCACCCTGAACACTCCCAATCCCATCTGATCTCAGAAGCTAAGCAGGGTCGGGCCTGGCTAGTACTTGGATGGGAGACCTCCTGGGAATACCAGGTGCTGTAGGCTTAACACCTGGCAGTAGGTATAAACTGCCTCTAACAACAGGGGGCGCGATGCATCGGTTGGAGTATACCCCGGTCGTATCACTGGTCCTGTCCGAGCTCCGAATGGAGGCGGATATGCTGACCGAAGCGGACCCTGCCATAGTGCAGGATTAATGCTAAGGAAAAACAACAAACTAGTTTCTTGCTGTAAGCAAGATGATGGCTGGGTCTTGGCCTGTCTCCATTGTTCAGGAGCTGACAGTTCTTGGGTCTGGATGCAAGGGGGAAGAGAGTCTTCTCACCAAAGGCCCCCACCCTTTCAGAAACAGATAGGCTGAGGAATAGGAAGAACCAGTGTTTCCACACACCACACCAGCTAGCATATACAGTGTGGGGAGCAGCCTGCAGCTGACAATGGGCATATTCCCCATGTCCCAGGAAGGTGAGGAGCTCCAGTTGTCCTGATCCTTAGTCTATATCTGAACTAGGATGGTTTTGATAGTATAGTTACACCAGCAAAACCCTGTAATGTAGACAAGTTATATCAGTACAGTAGTGCTTAGCATTCCCCCAATCAGTATAAGCTTTACTGATATAAAGCACACTTAAACTGGTATAACTGTATCTACATTAGAGCTTTACTTGCACAACAGTATAGGGGTGGGGGAGGGGAACCAAACCACTCATAACCACAAAAATGCTGGTAAATCTTAAGGGCATGGCTACACTTGCAGATGTGGAGTGCTGTGAGTTAATCCAGCCCTCAGAGGCCGCAGCAGGGAAAGCGCTGCAGTGTGTTCACACTGACAGCTTCAAGTGCACTGGTGTGGCCACATTTGCGGCACTTGCAGCGGCATTGGGAGCGACACATTATGGGCAGCTGCCCCACAGAGCACCTCTTCCCATTCTGGCACTGTGGTCTTCAGAAGACGCGAGAAATAGATCACCAAAAGATCGATCGCTACCCGCTGATCCGGTGGGTAGTGAAGACCAGCCCATAGGGGTAATCAGGGAGTAGCTATTCCAACATAATTTCTTGAGAAGACATGCTGCAAAACCCTTCTTCATGTTGTATCCATTCCTTACTCCAGTTGTGGCCCTATTGAGTTCAATGGGATTACTCACCGGGTAAGGTACTATTCAGCATGAGTAAGGGTTTGAGAATCTGGTCCAAAGTGAAGCAAAACCCCAGAGTGACCCCAAAGCTTCATTTAGAGGTGAAGAGTGTCACCATGTTTGAATCCTACCACCAGTTCCAAAGTCCATCTTGTCTCCTACTGAAACTGACATGTGGCAGAAAACCTCCTTTGGCAGGTGTTCATGTACTTGAGGAAATTGAAAGCAAACAAAAGGCTTTGTAGACTGTCTAGTGAGAAACAAAAGCAGCAAAAGAAAGAAGCCCCTTTCATTTCTGCTCTGAATGAGAAATTCCAAGACATTATTTTCTTGCGCTATCTTATTTGCTTAAATACACAGACAAGTAGCAGGGGAGTCATTTCAGTGTGTGCAGCAGATTCGCTGCATAAAAGAATATCAGGCAGGCTGGCCAGGCCCTGGAGTTAGGATGTAAGTGAATTTTAATTAATAATCTTTAAATTTTGTAATCATTAGTGGCTTCCTTGCATTCAGGGCGAATAGCTAGAGGGGGCCACGCTGGAGGAAAAGAGAGAAAAGTAGACAAAACGTTTTGGAACATTTGCAAGAATTAGAACCTCCAGCCTTTCTGGAGGTTCTCTCTGAACACCTGAGGGAATCCTCTCGGTGCTAAGAACGATTTCCTCCCCAAACAGGAACGGACTTTTCCAGTACAAACCATCCTTCAGTAGAAGAACCCTGAAACACCTCTATCATCTTTTTTTGTGTAGCATCCCTTTAAATAGTTTGGTAGCCCCCTACAAGCCTTTCTGTCTTCTACCGTAAATATCACAAGGATCTAAGTATAAACACTGCTGCTCTTATCTAGCAGAGGAACCAGATTTGCCATTTTGCAGGAAATGCTGCCATTTTGGGGAGGGGGAGGTGTAAATTCCAAAGCAGGACAAAAACAAATTGTGCAGACTTCTCACAAAATGAAATTCTGAAAAAAAATAGAAAAAAAATCAGGCCGAAGCATTTTGTACCAATAAAACCCGAACCGTTTGTTCTGATTTTGATCTTTTAAAACTTTCTTTGGTAAAAATAACTAAATAAAAAACCAGTTTGAAAAGTCATTTTGAAAATAAAAATTGAAACTTCTCATTCCCAAGGTGTCAGTAACAGGACGTTTTGATATTACAAAGATGCTTCATTTTGAAGTTTTTCAAAACAAAACTCGTTGAAATTGGCATGTTTTGATTTTGATGAGAAAGGCATTGTTTATCAAAATATTTTGACAATGTTTTCCCAACCAGCTCTAGTAGCTAGGCCTTGTATGTTTGCATGTAACGAGTAAAAACAGTTATTTGATGGTCCTGTGCTCCCCATGGCACCCTCTGTTACCAACGATATTGAGGGTAATTCCAATACCTCTGATCCCTCCTGTCATGTCAGTGATAGTGTCTGGGTGAAGGTTACGGTGGGAAAGACTCCTCTTATCAGCTGCTTGGCTCTGGTATAAATATTCTATGACTCTTCCTAAAAAAATGAGGATTTAGAAATTAAGTACTTAGGGTTAGATCCTCAGTTTTTTGTAAAATATCATAGCTCCATGGAAGTCAATAGAGCTGATATTTTTCGCCAGCCAAGGATCTGGCCCATACAACTTCGACAACAAAATGATACGATCATTAACTGGCAGCATCGGCCAACTCCTGAAACGTGAGCGACTTCCACTAAACCTTCCGTGGCCTGTTAGGAAGGACGAGTGAGTGAGCACCTGTTCCAGCAATGCATATATTAGACCAGTTTGTTCATGCAGGAGACCAGGAAGTGAAACTGATTATTGACAGATGTAAAACTGACTATACGCAAAGTGACAAGACAAAGCACTCGGCACCTATAACTAGGGCCCTACCAAATTCACAGTCCGTTTTGATCAATTTCATGGCCAGAGGGTTTTTTAATTGGTCGTTTTCATATTTTCAGCTGTTTACATTTGAAATATCATGGTGCAGTAACAGAGAGGTCACCCAAAAGGTACCTGATGCAGGGGGGCACACACTCCCAGAAACAAGAGGGAGATCAGATTTCACAGGGAAGAGCAAAGGGTTTGTGACACATTTTTCATGGCTGTGATATTGGTAGGGTCCTACCTATAGCTGGGGTCAGATTTTCCAAAGTGCCCCCCACCCAGCAGCATCCCCTCTGACCCTCCAGTGCTGTCAGATGCACCAAGTGTGTGTGTGTTGGGGAAACAGACAAGATGTCTTGGCTCTTCTCTTTTGGTTTTAGTTATCTTTAAAGAGTGAAAATATTAGTAAACGAAAAACTGAGAGAAATGGGTGTTTTGAGCAGTACTGAGCAGAATTTTCAGAGGCACATTAGTGATTCAGGAGCACAAATCCCAGCAACGTTCAGTTAGCTTTTTAATCCTAACTCCCATAGCTACTTTTGAAAATCCCACACTGTCCCTTTAAGGATTTGCCCTAAGTCTCTTTTCTAAGGAGCATTGGGTAGCACAGAGCAGCTTTCTGAAGAGCTATTAACATTTTATTTTCTCAATTTGGGGATTTAATGAATGCCACTAGAGTTGAAAGGAAAGTATGTGCAGAGAGATCACTTAGTGGCAAAAAACAGATGCATCAAAATGGAAGGCTTCTAGGGGAAAACCACAAAGGGATTGAGGTTCTCCAAAACTAAGCATCACAGGTCCTAAATTTTAGGCATGTAGAAAATCCAGGAACAGCACTGCAAACTTCAAAGCCAAGGTAGACACCTAGGCTTCCTATACAGTGCCTTGGACAAAGACCTGCCTACAAACGTGTCCACAGAAGCCAGCATGCCAAGTGGGGAGCTACCTCAGCTGATCAATGGGAGATACTGACAAGAGGAGTGTTTCAAGGATCAGAATGCAGGGGCTCCTGCCTAGTAGCCATAGCAGGAATCAGTAGCCCGGAAAGGAAGTCCAAGATCAGAGACCAGAGCCAAAGTCAAGAACCAGGGCTGAGGGTCAGAGCCAGCTTACCTGAAGTGAGGGGAAGGCAAGTCCAAGGCAGACACAGGTGCTGTCAGAGTCATAGCTGACTCTTCCGCCAATCAGGCAGCCTACTACAGGCCAGGTGTGCTTATTAGGTTGCCTGGAGACTGGCTCAGCTACAGGCCCTGGTCCCTGACAGTGAGTGCGCTAAGCCATGCTCCTCTCTCAGATCATAGAAGGTCAGGGTTGGAAGGGACCTCAGGAGGTATCTAGTCCAACCCCCTGCTCAAAGCAGGCCCAATCCCCAACTAAGATGAGTGCCAATGTCCAGGCTGACAAGAGACACCCGTCTCTGCTTAGTGATCCACAAACTGGGACCCGCCACCTGGAGTCAGGCAGCTTAGACACCTCAGGCATTTCCTACTGGAATGAGTTAGGCCCCTGCCTAGTTCCACACAAAATGGCTGGAGGAGGTAGTGGTGGTGGTACCACCGGTAGTTAGCGTGCTCAGCTGGGAGGGTGCAGACCAGGTTCAATTCCCCCCTCTCTACGAGAGAGGAAGAAGATCTGTGCACAGAGGTCTCCTGCATTTCAGATGCATACTCTAACCAACTGACTGGAACACTTACAGAGCCAAGGTTTTGAAGACTCTCTCTTATTGCTACTTATCACAGCCTCATTGATCGAAATCCAGCTGAGGACCTAGCGCTGTATCCTTGACGGCCTTGGGCCCTGTGTGATCTTTATTTTACTATAAGCTTATGACCATTGGTGGCCTAAGTCACATGAGTTGGTCTCTATCCAGTTCCTGGATGACAGGTATCCTCACTGTGGAAAGTATCCCCTTCATTAGCATTAATTGACAGGCTCACTGGCATGCTCATTGGAAAGCACAAGGACTGAATGATTTAGAAATCTCACTGCCTTGCCCTCTGGAGGGGGTGCCTCCTGCTAAGTGCGGGAGCCAGTTGTTGGGGGAGAAGGAGAAGGAGGAAAGTTCATTATACTGCCCAAGCAACACCTGATCTGAGGCTAAAGAGGGAACTTTCCAATAGCTTTCACCATCCAGAAGTCCACTTTCTGTCTTCAAATGAACAGAGACTATCACTAAGCCAAACCACTCAGACTTGCAGACGGATGCAGTGATTCACTCCCCCAGTTCTCCCTAATGATGATCCGGGTCTCTCCTGAGCAAAGTCTGTTGATAAGTCAAATCAAATCCATCATGAAACTGAATCATTGTACTGTTAGTAACAGTAGTGTCAAAAAGGGACCTGTTTCATGCTCTAGGCACCAATAATAGTGACAGTCATGTAAAAACACAGGATGGGATTTTCAAATGCACCCAGAGCTGAGAGAACTCTTGTCCCGTGGAAGTCGAAGGTAGAACTCCCAATGGCTTCAATGGGAGCAGAGTTAGCTCAAGGCTGAACTCTTCTGAAAAATCCCACTCACAGAACAAGAAGGAGCCAGTGGGAAGTATGAGGACAGCTAAACAGACTGTCCACACAACACCGATAGAGGAAACATCTTGTCACACTGAGCACTCCTCCTTTGTGCACCATCTCCCTCTACAATAGCTCCCTGGAAAAGATGAGCTGAACACACACAGGGGATTCTGGATTGTTTTTCTTGGTTTGCTGACCACACATGTCTATGTACGAGCCTGCTTTTCCACAGCCTTACCCCCTGTGTTGTTACTTTTGTGCAAAGCGGGTGTGAGATGCTATTGATAACTGGGGGGGTGGGGTTCAGATGCTATTTCCTTGAGGCCGACGGACCATTTTCACATAACCTCACCTACCCACTGGTAGGAATAAGGCCCTGCAGCAACACAAGCTCAGGCTCCTGGTAGCCTGACAAGCACAGCTGGGCTGCACCCCATAGATCCCAAGAGAGTTCCTTGCCTGATTGGCAGAGGAAGCCAGCTGGCTTGCTCCTAAAGCCAGCAGCAGTTCACTGATACTTGGGATACTATCCCTGCCTGAGATAGTGCCTGCCGTTCGCTAGCGTTAGGTTCTTGCTTTGGATCTAGCTGGGTCTCACTCTGTGTCACCTGCTTTTGACTCTTGCCTCTGATTCCTAACCTCTGCTTCAGCTCTGGTAGCTGGCTTCAGGCTCTACCCCTCAGCACTGATTCCTGACTTTTGTTCCAGCCAGCAGGCCCCCATCCTGATTTCTGACTCCCCCCTCCCTGTGCTCTCTCTGGGGCTTTTCCTTCAGTGGCTGATGGTGAACATCACTATCTGTGCACTCCCAGAGTGAGAGGGGCTCATCTGGCACTTTTCCCCTTTCCCAGACTGATATAAATAAAGGGGCCTGGATAGATATTGCTAATTTAGGATTTACCTTGAAGAGTTCTTTGTTCAAGTTATCCTTGCCAGGATCTTTCCCATTTTTGAAGGATTTTATGGCTTGAATGATCTCTTCCTTAGTCTGTGTTGATATCAAGATCTTCTTCTGTCTCCTTGATGTTTGTTTCCTCTTTAGGTGGCTCCCTGTTCAGCAATTATTTGAAATGCTCTGTCCAGCACATTTCCTGTTCTTTTGTGGTTGTTAGTAGGTGTCCTTGTTTGTTCCTGATGAGAGTGTTTGTTGGTGTCTGTTCCTTACCACTGATAAGTTGTG
Source organism: Sternotherus odoratus (assembly GCA_032164245.1). Classification (NCBI taxonomy): domain Eukaryota; kingdom Metazoa; phylum Chordata; order Testudines; family Kinosternidae; genus Sternotherus; species Sternotherus odoratus. The sequence goes on along the minus strand of JAVMKO010000004.1, from coordinate 7,488,605 downwards.
TCAGTTTGTAAGAACATAAAAACATAAGAATGGATGCATTGGGTCAGACCAAAGGTCCATCAAGCCTGGTATCCTGTCTATCCGCCATGGCTAATACCAGGTGCCCCAATGAGAGTGAACCTACCAGGTAACAATCAAATTCTCTCTCTCCTTCTAGAGGGTCTTGTTCATCATGATAAAGATAAGCATGTATAATTCATATGTGTGCATGTGTTTTGGGGGTCTGACAGAGTCCTTGACCCTCAAAGGGGAAGGAGGTGTGGAGAATGAGATTCTTTGTTTTACACTGAAATGAAACTTACAGTGCTTTGCTACCATACAATTGCCCTTCATGACCATCTCTCTTCCCCGCCTCCCCACCCAGGGTGCTGTAGTCCGTCAGTTGAGAACCACTGTTTTAGATAATACCAACCCAAGATTTCCCCCATAAGAAAATGTGTAAGACCCCGACACATTATTTCCTTTGTAAGACCTCAGCCATCATGCATAGCAGTTGTAAAACTGTCTGAACGCCAGCCCTTAAACATTATTTTGCTCAAGTCGAACGCTCTTTGTGAATGAACAGTAGGTTCCTATCTTTTCCAGTAGAATCACTGGTTTTCTGGGACACTTGTATTTAACGGCTATTGGGAGCTTATTTTACCCTCCTCATTTACATTTCTGGGTCTACATCCCACAGGCCTAGTCATTTACAGCCACATCCTTGAAAAGCCAGCTCCTAAAATGGGAGAGGGAAAGGAAACTTGGCAAACCTGCTAATGGGCTTTCATTCCTTGATGCTTCAGAGAAAGCCTTTTGTCTGGTGTCTTGAAAATATCGACTTAATAATATCGGCAATCCCAGGAGTGATGGCTCTTTGTTGACTAGTTCTCATAAACGAGAAGTGTGCATGTCTGAGGCTCCAGCACAAGCATGGTTTTATAAGAGCAGCCATAACAAGTCGATACTTAAAAGCTCCTAGAAAAGACGCTGCTCCATCGAGGTAGTCACTTGTTTTTTAAGGGAAGTCTTTCCCAGTGGCTTAGATATGTGCTCATCTAGGATTTCCATCTCTCCGAAAGCTCCCGGGGCGTTCAGGAGCAGGGGGTCTGCAAGTGTTGGCTATGGTGACTTGTCTCAATAAAGTAAAGTGATAAGGAGACCTGATCACCAAAGCTGTCCTGATTTTGACGCCTGGATAACACTCTAGCTCAACCAGAAGTTATGGGGTGTGATGCAGGCATGACTGGATGAGGTTCTCTGGCCTGTGTTATACAGGAGGGCAGACTGGATGATCATAATCGTCCCTTCATTGCATTGGAATCTTTGGAACTCCTGAATTGGGAATCTATGGAACTCCTGGCTGTTCTGTGAGGACAGTGTTTCTAGAAATAAAGAATGGCATTTCTTCTGAGCGCCTCTTTAGCCCTCCAGTAGGCAACACTTTTTTCTATGGACAGTGTATTTTCTCCCCTCATTTCCAGCGCTTAGAGGCCCCCATGGAAGAAACCCCGGAGGGAGAGAAGCGACTCCCTAAGAGCTGCCCTTTTAACTACTGCCTCCTCTAAGGCTGGTGGTTGGCAGATTTGTCTGGTTGGAAAATTTCAGAGAGAACATTTTTTAATGGAAAAGGGGTTTTTGTTAAAACTGGAGATTTTTCCTTGGAAAAAGATCAGTTTTGGCAGCATTTTCCACTGGCAAATCAAAACCATGTCTCTTTATGGGTCAGCATTAGCCTCTTGTGCAGGGGTGGGCAACCTTTTTGGCTCCAGGGCCACATTGGGGTTCGAAACTGTCTGGAGGGCTGGGTAAGGAAGGCTGTGTTTCCCCAAACAGCCTAGCCCCACTCCTTATCTGCCCCCTTCTACTTCCCACCCCCTGACTGCACCCCTCAGAATCCCTGACCCATCCAACACCCCCCCCCCCCATGCTCCTTGTCCCCTGACTGCCCCCTTCTGAGACCCTCTGCACCTAACCAGTCCCCTGGGACATCATCCCCTATTCAAACCCCACCCCACCGGTTCCCTATCCCCTGATTGCCCCCCCCCCAACCCCATACATACCCCTGCCTCTAACTGCACCCTGGGTTCCTACTCCCTATGCAACCCCCCGTTGTCCCCATCCTCTGCCCCCCCCAGAACCTCTACCCCATCCAACTGCCCCCTGTCCCCTGACTGCCCCCCTGACTGCCCCCTGGGATCCCCTGACCCTTATCCAACCCCACCTTCAACGCAGCTCAGAGGAGCAGGAGCTCACAGCCCCGCCGCCTGGCCAGAGTCAGCTCTGTTGCCTGCGTGTCAGCATAGCTGTGGGGGAGGGGAGATAGCATGGTAGGGGCCAGGGACTAGCCTACCTGGCCAGGAGCTCAAGGGCTGGTCAGAACAGTCCCGGAGGCTGGACGTGGCCCATGGGCCATAGTTTGTCCACTTCTGCTCTTGCGTCTTCCAGAGCAATTGTCATATCTCATGGGAGTTGTAGTTCCAGGTCCTCACAGTGGTTTACTCTGCAACAAGGGAGATCAAGATTAGATATTAGGAAACCATTTCTAACTATCAGGGTAGTTAAGCTCTAGAGCAGGCTTACAAGGTGTGACATTATTGACAGGAACTGTGACCGTATAGATCATTGTTGTAACCAAGGTCCTAAAATGGCACCAAATCTTGTGTAAAGGAGGTTAAGTAAGGAGGTTAAGTAAGCTTGTGATTTTCTGGGTATGATTATGCTATCTGGGTGCATGTAGCGTTTTTGTATTTAAAGTTATAGTATTGGCTCTATACTGTCTGTATTTCAAACTTGTGCTATGCTTGTGGGTGACACCCCAGACCATTTGGCATCAGCACTGCCTAGCCTATTTGATGGCCCACTAAGGGCCATCACTATACAACTGACCCATTAAGAGAAGGCAGATACACCTTGTGACTCAGCAAGGCACGCAGGGACCTGCCTATGGTCAGAACTCTAAGGTTTTTCCATACCATGTGCTGGGTAGCTTGTTTTTGGAACAAAGGAAGCACAGGCCACATGTCAAGAGACTATAAAAGGCAGTTGCATCTCCTCCATCTTGTCTTCAATCCTGCTTCTTACCTCTGGAGGAACTTTGCTACACTGAAGCTCTCAGTAAAGGACTGAATGACTCATCCAAGCTGTGGATGTTCTCCAGAGACTTGATTGGAGCCTGCAGTTAATTCCACCGCTGCTCCAAGCCTGAACCAAGAACTTTGCCAGCACTGTACGTAATTGATTCCTTTAACCAGTTTTAGCTCTCATCTATATTTCTTTATTTTTTATGAATAAATCTTCAGATTTTGGATTCTAAAGGATTGGCAACAGCATGATTTGTGGGTAAGATCGAACTGGTATATTGACCTGGGTCTGGCGCTTGGTCCTTTGGGATCGGGATAACTTTTTTCTTTTACTGGGGTATTGGTTTTCATAACCATTCGTCCCCATAAGGAGCGGTGCTGGTGGTGATCCAAGGGAACTGGAGTATCTGAGGGAATTGCTTGTATGACTTCTGTTTAGCCAGTGGGTTAAAACCGAAGTCTTCTCTGTTTGGCTGAGTTGGTGCCCCTTAATAGTAAAGGAACTCCAGCATTGGGCTGTAACTGCCCTGTTCCAAGCACTGATACTCCCAGTTGTGTCCTGCCAGAGGCCGCATTGTTACACAAGGGAGGTTGTCAAATCCCTGTCATTGGAAGGTCAGAGATGGTCTAGGTTTACTTAGTCCTAACTCAGCACTGGGAGGCTCTCCTCCAGCCCTACATATATGATTCTGTGGCCACCTTCTCCATTGTGGGCCCTACTCTCTAGGTGGATTACATCTCCCACAATACACTGTGGTCTCTCCTTGCTGCTAGACTGCCACAGTGCATCATGGGAGTCTGTGAAAAGTTTCAATATTTTGTCTTTCCAGCCTGATTTGGGATGAAAACAAACTGAAATATTGGCATTTTGTGTGTGGCAAATCAGAGACAACATGTGTCAGGTAATATCTTTTATTGGACCAACTTCTGTTGGTGAGAGAGAATCTTTTGAGCTTATGCAGAGCTTGTCTTCAGGTATTCAGAGCTACAGAAAAATGGAATTAACAGAGACTGGGAGCTACTTTGAAAAAGTAGAATAATGAGCAACTTGGGCTATTGAGCTGTGAAGTCTTACAGAACGGAGGGCATTCCTCTGAAAAGAGGAAACAAAGAATGGTGGTGTGTGGGAAAAGACAGGGTGGAAAGCTATTCACAACAAAAGCTCTTTTAAAATATAGAACTGTTTTGCTATTTTAATATGTGAAAGAAAATCACAATGCTATTACCATCCAGCCCTGAAGCATTGCTCTGTGTGAGCTCAAAAGCTTGTCTCACTCACCAACAGAAGTTGGTCCAATAAAAGATATCGCCTCCTCCTCCTTGTCTGTCTAATATCTTGGGACTGGCAGAGCTACATCATGCATTCCTCAATCAGTTCAATTAGCAGCTCTAAACTGTGAAAGGGGTAAGACCTGCAAGTTCCATACTGGCCGGGTGGGAAGCAGACCTCAACCTAGGAATCACCAAGCTATCACTGGAGCCTTCCCTACCATTGCTACTCTCCCAATGGCTGTTTTCCATCTGAGGGGGCTGTGTCGGGTGACCGTGAATGCTGCAGGATTTCCAGCTCACATTTCTGCGGGATCCTGAAGACAAGGTCATGGAGAACAGCAACTCTCTGCGAACATTCCTCTGCTGAAATGTGTCCCGCTGTGTTCTTATGGAGGCATACTGTCTGTTTCCAAGGATGCAATAAGCATGTGGGAGATGTGTTACTCCATGTATACCTAACCATGCTCCTGGCTAGTGCTGCTCTCCACCAGCAGAAGAGGAGGTGCACAAAGGGCAAGAGAGACTTGTGGGCAGCAGCTATGAAGCTATCAAACAAATACCCATCAGATGGAGGGTGCCCCTTTTTTTCCTGCCCTGTGATCAGAGGGGATGAGATGGTACAGGAGAGTCCCAACCAGCAGCTACTGTTTAACAAGGCAGCAGCCTCTCCCAGTGGCCACAGTGCAGGCGCAGTAGGGAAACCCAGGCCCATCCTATTCCACCAGCTTCCGACCCAGGCTCCTGTAAGGCTGGTTTGACTGCTCACCTGGCTCTGTAGTGTGTGAGCCTCCAGTCAGTTTCCCTGGACCTCTTCCTACTCTACTCTGTGTCCCATTCGGCCACCTCCCAACTCTGGGGAACATCTGGGCTTCCAGGCCTTGTCCCAGTGAATGGGTGCTGTGTCTCCCCTGCTCCCTGGTCAATGCAGGCTCGGTGCCAGTCCTCCGGTGGAGCTCTCAGGCTACTTTCTCTTCCTGGCTTGCCAACCACACACTGAGCTGCCTGGCTGACTTTTAACCGCGGGTGCCTCCAACCTGAACATGCTCAGCAAGGGCATAGGGCAGGGCCCGCTTAACCCGTAACTGTTCCCTAGTCCCCTCATGGCTAGTGTGGAGTTTATGTACCCCCATCACATGTCCTTACTTAACATGGGTGGCCCCACACATCTCTACTCCCACGGTGATTCCATGAACTTTAAGCCCTCCTTGAATACTTTTGGTCAACAATTAAATATTTATCAGGCTTTTACTACACAAAGAAGGGAAGTGGCTTTAAGTAATTAACATAATCTCTCGGATCCTACAGCAGATCATTTAGTTCTTTTTTTAGGCCGTAGGACAGTTCTATATTTATTAATACTTGTGCAGTTTGATGTTCACTAGTAATAACCATTAATGGTTAAAATAGCAATTCACATTTTTGTCAGATTTCAACAAAAGCAAACAATGTTTTATTTTTCAAGCTTTTTTTAAGCTACTTTTATCAGTAAGAATCCAAAAAGTTTTACAAAAGTCATTTCACTCACCTGTGAATGCACATCCTCTGGGTTAGAATATTACAACTTTAACAGTGACAAAGAGACTTGTAGCGCCTTATAGACTAACAGATCTTAGGGATCATGAGCTTTCGTGGGCTAAGACTCTTTGTCGCTTTTGCAGATCCAGACTAACATGGCTACCCCTCTGAACTTTAACAGTGTACATCTAGATCAGGGGTGGGCAAACCCCATGAGCTTGGGCCGGGGGTGCGGTGCCAGTGGCCCCGCGCTCCCGGTCTGGGGGCTGGGCCGAATGCAGCGGGCCGCGGCTCCCCACACTCCCAGGGTGGGGCATCATCTGGGCGGAGCTGCGGGGCCTGGTGCTGGGCTGGAGCGCCTGGCTAAGTAAGGTAAGCAAGGGTGGGGCTTAGGGGGTGGTGGTTAGGGTGGACGGGTCTCAGGAGGGGGCAGTCAGGGAACAAAGAGCAGGGGGCCTTAGGTTGAGGGTGGGGTCCCGGGTGGTAGTGGTTAGGGTGAGGGAGCTTCGGGGGGGGGCAGTCAGGGAACAAAGCAGGGGGGGCTTAGATAGGGGGTGGGGTGCTGGGGGGCAGTTAGAATGGAGAGGGTTCAGAGGGGGCGATCAGGGGACAAGGAGTGGGGGGGGGGGGAGGGAGAGTTGGATGGCTCGGAGGTTCTGAGGGGGGCACCGTGTGGGATGGGGGTGGGAAGTGGGTGAGGGTTAGATAGGGGGCGGGGTCAGGCTGTTTGGGGAGGCACCGCTTTCCCTACCCAGCCCTCCACGCAATTTTTAACCCCAGGGTGGCCCTTGGGCCAAAAAGTTTGCCCACCCCATATCTAGATTACAAAACAGGACAGGGAGTGAGTGGAATAATGTATTCATTTCAAACTGCAGGGAGAGTGTATGTCAGCAAAAGACAATTACTTACACTGGAATTTGGCCAGGGCACTAAAAACCTTACTTTGGCAAAAAAGCAACATGGGGTCTGAATGATGACAAAGTGTCAAGAGCTAAGATTTACGGCCTCGATCCAGCAATCACTTAAGCATGAAAATGCTCATCTCCTTGACCTTAGAATCAGATTTTGAGGCCAGAAGGGACCATCATGATCATGTAGTCTGACTCCCTTCACATTGTAGGCCACAGAACCTCACCTACCCGCTCCTGTAATAGACGCCTGACCTCTGGCTGAGTTACTGAGTTATCCTCAAATCATGGATTTAAAGACGTCATGTTACAGACAATCCACCACTGACACTAGTTTAAACCTTGAAATGACCCATGCACCATGCTGCAAAGTACCCCCACCCCAGTGTCTCAGTCAATCTGACCCAGGGAAAAATTCCATCTTATCTCTAGATATGGCAATCAGTTGGACCCAGAGCATGGGGGCAAGACCCACCTGGCAGACACCTGGGAACAAAGTCTTTGTAGTAACTCAGAACCCTTCCCATCTAGTGTCCCATCACTGGCCATTGGGGATATTTACAGAAAGCAGTCACACATTGGCAGGCAGTCTCATCATACCATTTATCAAGCTCAGTCTTGAAGTCAGTTAGGTTTCCCCGCCCCCCCACTGCTTCCCTTGGGAGGCTGTTCCAGAACTTCCCTCCTTTGCTGGTTAGAAACCTTCATCTAACATACTTGCAGAAACCCTTCACATAACTTGATACCTGCAACTCCAATTGTGCTTTGGTTTTCCTGATTACACCCTTGCATGCTTGAGCAATATTTTTATTTTCCTCCCTTGTCACCTGTCCAAGTTTCCGCTTCTTGTAAGCTTCTTTTTTGTGTTTAAGCTCACTGAATATTTCTGTTAAGCTAAGCTAGTCACATGCCATATTTGCTATTCATTCCGCACATTAGGATGGTTTATTCCTGCACCCTCAATAAGGCTTCTTTAAAATACAGCCAGCTCTCCTGGACTCCTTTCCCCCCTCATATTAGCCTCACAGGGGATCCTGCCCATCAGTTCCCTGAGGAGTCAAAGTCTGCTTTTCTGAAGTCCAGGGTCTGTATTCTGCTGCTCTCCTTTCTTCCTTGTGTCAGGATCCTGAACTTGACCATCTTATAGTCACTGCTGCCCAGGTTGCCACCCACAGCTATTTCCCCTACCAATTCTTCCCTGTTTGTGAGCAGCAGGTCAAGAGGAGCGTGGCCCCTAGTTGGTTCCTCCAGCCCTTGTGCCAGCAAGTTGTCCCCAACAGTCTCCAAAAACTTCCTGGATTGTCTGTGCTCTACTGTGTTGCTCGCCCAGCAGATAACGGGGTGATTGAAGTCCCCCATGAGAATCAGGGCCTGTCATCTAGAAACGTCTGTTAGTTGTCCAAAGAAAACCTCATCTAACTCATCCTCCTGGTCTGGTGGTCTATAGCACATGCCCACCACGACATCACCCTTGTTGCTCTCACCTCTAAACTTAACCCAAAGACTCAACAGGCTTTTCTCCAGTTTCATACTGGAGCTCTGAGCAATTCAATTACACTTGCACCTCAAACTCCTTTATCCTTCTTCCCAGAGCCACGTGGTCTGCAGTGACCCACTCAAGGTCATTCTTGTCAGCAGGGCCGGCGACAGAAATTTTGAGGCCCCCTACTCTGATCATTTGGGGCCCCCCCCAGCTGACAGCGGCTGGCGGCAGTGCGGGGTCCTGCGGGAGCGCAAGCCCGGGAACGGCGCGAGCCGCCCTTGCTGCTCTCCCCCCCCCCCGCACCCTTTCTCCCCCGGACCCGGCGGGGGAAGCCCTACCGTGCTGCGGAGCCTCCCCGCCCTCGCCCTCTTTGCAGGCGGTGGTGCGCCGCTGCCGCCGGCCGGGCTCACTGCTCCTGCCGGGGACACGCGCGCTCGTCCGCTCTGGAGGAGAGCCGCGCCGCCTCCCCGCCCCTTCCCTGCTCTCCAGGCCCGGCAACAAGGGGGACGACTACGGGTACTGCTGTGTACCGGGCCCTGGACTTAAGGGGGCCCCCCTAAAGTCCGGGGTCCGGTACAGCTCTACCCGTAGTACCCCCCTGTCGCCGGCCCTGCTTGGCAGTATCATTGGTGCCTACGTGGAGAAGTAGGAAGCGATAGTGGTCCAAGAGCTTGATCCGTCTGGTCAGACATTGAATTCTAGCTCCAGGCAAGCAGCACACTTCTTGAGTTTCCCAGTCTGGATGGCAGTTGGATGTTTCTGTCTTCCGTAGGAAGGAGCCCCCGACCACCACCACCCATCTCCTCTTGCGAGTGATGGTCATGGAACCCCCATCCCTAGGACAATGCATCCCATGCCTTCCGGTCAGTGGGGTCTCCTCCTGATCCCTTCCCTCAGATGACTCTTCCAAACCATTTTCCGCCCTAGTACCTGTGCAGAGAGCCTGAAAATGGTTTCTTACCTCTATCTGCATTGGGGATCCATGGGTTCTCCTCTTTCAGTTTGTATCCATTTGCTCTTGTGCCTACACTGGGACTTAAATAATGGCTCTTCCTCTCTGGTATTTATCCCTATGATGTATTTATAGAAAGCAATGATATCTCCTTTCAGCCTCCATTTGATTAGGCTAAAAAAAGCCAAGCACTTTCAGTCTCCTCTCATAAGGTAGGTTTTCCAACTTCTGACCATCCTAGTAGACACAGGTGCTGACTTTTCCTTTTCCCCAGGGGTGCTCCACCCCTGCTCCACCCGAGGCCTCACCCCCATTCTTCCTCTTTCCCCCCACGTCTCCACCTTTGCTCTGCATCTTCCAGCCCCTGCCCCGCCCGCTATCACCAGTTTGGTTGCAGCATCACCCCCATCAGCTGTTTGGCTGCTGTGCTGCCCCCATCGACTGATGAGCAGGGATGGTGAACAGCTGTGGCTGGTGGGTGCTGAGCACCCACTTTCTTTTTTCTGCGGGTGCTCCAGCCCCAGAGCACCCCTGGAGTCGGCACCTATACTAGTAGCCCTTCACTGCACCTGTCCCAGTTTGAATTCATTTTTCTTAAACACGGGAAACCAGAACTGCTTACTATAGTTGAAGCATGAGTAGTCTCATGGACTTCACTGGGACTGCTCTTGTGCTTAAAATTAAGCTACTGGTTAAGCACATTGCTGCACTGAGGCCATAGCGAGCCTTGGCTTACAAGGAAAAATCACTTGAAGAGGTTTTTTACTCCATGTATTAAGCCAGATTTTCCAAAGAGCTCAGCACCCAGCTGCTCCCACTAAGACATCCAGTTAAGTGTCTGGATTTTCCAAAGTTCTTGGTACTCAGCTGTTACCACTGCTCTGAAGGGTGCTTCCTTTTGGAAGTCTGGCTACTTCATTTGGGTACCTAATGGAAGCTGAGCTCATTAGCAGGTCTGGTCCCAGGGGTGACCTGTGTTTTGCCAGATGCTGGTGACCAAACAGCAGTTTAATAAAACATTAGAGTATTATTCAAATCAGCTGATAAACACATGGTAGCTCCAGGTCCGGGCTTTGAAGTCTAATAATGAGGCGTGCTTTCATTATTAGAGCCCTGCAAATCTGCGGGTATTTGCAGTATAGAAGGGCTCAGAATTGTAGTCTCTCTGCCCGGAGTGGGGAAGGAGGTATGGGCAGCAGGTCAGGAGGTCTCTGGGGAGAAGTAGGGTGGGGGCGGTATTGGGGGCGTCACTACTGTGCGGTGACCTGTGAAGCTGTTTAGAGCCCTGCAAATCTACAGATAGCTGCAGACAATTTTTGTGGATGATGGATTGGATGCGGATACACACAGGGCTCTATTTTGTATCCACACAGGGCTCTATTATTATTTTTTATACAGAAAGTTTTAATTTTTTATGAACTGATCTTCTATGAGTTGTTGCATACTGCATGTCTTCTGCATCCTTGGGTACTGGCCTAGATACTCTAACACAGCTAAGGCCACCACCCAAATGAGATGACTTTTCTTAAACTCTAAATAAAACAATCCACTTTAATTAATTTGACGTGCTTAAGAAGCACATGTATTTATTATGGACTGTTGGTTTCATTTCTCCATACAGAATGAATTTATTACGGTTGGGCAATTTAGGACATCCTTGTTTTAAAATTTAATTGGATTCTTCTTTTTAACAGTCTATGCTTAACCCTCAGGCTATCAGGTTTGAAATTCCCTTGTGAAGCATCTTTCATCTTTTTCCATTTTACACCTCTATGTCATTCTCTTTGCTGTGGAAGTTTTAGAAGTTGCAAGAGTAACAATGTTAAAAGCTACTCATCTTTGCATGTTATAAGTCAGCTATTATTAAAACTAGTCAAATACAAAATTAGTTTCATGACCAATTCTGAATCTGTGAAGTTATTTTCATGAACAATACTCATTTTTCTTTTTTCCCCAACTAAAATCAATTTTAAAATCAAATGACTGAAAACATCAAATGTTCACTTACCAAAGCCATTTCTGGTAAACAAAAAATGTCACTACTGTTTTGATAACTATTTTAATAAAATTCAAAAAGCAAAAAATATCCCCTAATTTTATTCAATTTTCCAAAACTTGATAGTTTCCTTGTGAAATGGACACACCTTTCGGTTTTTGGATTTTGTTTTTGATTTAAAAACAAAATAATTGGCTACCGCAAAAATATTATCGAAAATAGTTGTTTACCAAAACTAGGCTTTTTATTCAACCAAAAATTCAACACTTCTTATTTTTTAAAAATCCTAAAAATAGTTCAGATTAAAACTGACAATATCAACCATTTTTTTCATGAAATATTTCACTGTCTTTAAAAATGGCTATTTTTAATTTAAAAATCTTTTTGTTCAATTTTTTTTGACAAGTGGTAGCTACTAATATATTGTAAAACTAAATGCTTCCACTATTAATATTCCTTCCCTTGATCCTGATTGTGCAATCATTACTGACATTGGTGGTCATTTACTGACACAAATTCCACTGAAGTCTCTGCGAGGACTCACAATATAGTAAGTGTTACACAACTGAGTATTATAGGCTTTATCTTGCTAGGTGCCAAGCACTCTGGCCTTGATCCAGAAAAATACGTAAGCATGTGCTTAACTTTAAGCCTGTGAGAAGACCTGCTGAAATCAACAAGATGTTTCAGGGAGTAAGGTGCCACTCAGCACAAATAAAGGCATCAGAATTTCTCCAAGTCTAGGCTCATTTGAATTCTCATGTTATCATCAATAATATTTCAATTCCTAACAGTATTTTTCCTTGATATTTTAAAAATCATTTCAAAATAATTTCACTCAAAGGTCTAGAGAATCTGGGATGACATCTGAGGTGTTTCTGATGTCTCTAGTGATAACAGCTCTTGTGCACACTTGTGCTTCAATGTGAATTTTAATTTTGTAATCGATTATTTTTGTATTATCCTCTTGATAATCGGAGCCCAACATATGACAAGGCATAAAAACAGGAGCGTTCTTTCAATGCTTTATCACTACTCATTTCAAGATTTAAATCTGTGCTTTTAAAGACAGGCAACCTCTTGGCTTTTCTTCACGTTTAAGCAAGAGGTAGTGAAACTGCTAAGAGTTTAGAAAGTGGCCAGCCTGTTCAGCTTAGCGGAATGACTGATATGAAATGACAACATGAGTGCAGTAGTAAGGCTCAGAATTTAAATGCCTGTAAGTCACAAAAATTGAACACTAAGGTTCCCATACGATGTTAACTGGGACCAGCTGCTCAGATAGTGCCCACCGAAGTGGACATGGAATTGTAGCTGAACAAACAGCTGTACAATGTGGCCATGTTAGCTTTGGTGTGGAACATCAGCAGCTGGATTGTTCCTTTCGCTTTGAGGGGCGGGGACTCTGGGTCAGGACAGGGTCATTGTAGAAGACTAGGGGCCATGACTCTTGAATTCTCCCCTTTCACCTAATCCCATAGAAACTCCCCTACGGCTATATCAGGTGAACAGGGCTTTGTATGTACTGAGGGATGATTGCTCTCAGTGTTGTTCCACCCATCCATACAGTGGGGCAAAACAATGGTAATATTATCTTGCGCAGTGTGGTGACTTTCATTCCTGAGGTGGGTTCAGGGGAGCCCCTGGGAGCATGGATCCAGGGGAGTCAAGGGAAGAGGTTACAGGAGGCAATGCAAAAGCACAGGGCTGTCTGCCTAGTTTCCCCAGATCTTGGGACAGTGGTGGGTTAGGGGTAAATGTGATAACATGCATTGGGAGGAGATAAGCCTGGACTGGGGAGCTGTGAGGTGGGTGAGCTTTGTTTCGACTGACCTTGGATTATACCAGTTTAAGGCAAATTGCATCACAGGCTTTTTTAAAGTGCTAATCCAGACAAGAGGCTGGTGCCTTTGCAGCAGACTCCAGTATGGAGGCCACTTGGTGCTGCCTTTTCCAATACAGAAGGGTCTTCTGGGGTCATGAGGGACCCGTCCCTTTGCCGCTGTCTGGGCCACAGCCGGACACACCCCAGAATACCCAGCATGGTAACTAGAGAAGTGTCTATGGTTCCTTAGCAACTGTCTGCTGGGGAGGAGATGCCTGATAATCCCTCCTCGCTCATGGTTTCTAGGGGCCCTCAGTGGGTTTCCTAGCAACAGTGGGGAGGGGATATCTTTGCTCTTTCCTCATCAAGCGAGAGCTCCTCCGCTGCCACTCCCTTGAGCTACCAGGGCACTTGCTGTTCCCTCGTAAGAACCCATTGACTGTGGGGGAAAGTGCCTACATGGGTCTGTTTGAGGGAGTGACACCTGGTGCCCCAAGAACCAAGGAGATAAGGTGACAGACTCTAGGAGGAGCAGCAGTGAAGCAGACCACCAGCCCCCCACTGAAGACAACAGACATGAAGGGCCCTTGTGGATGGTTGGGGGCCATGGCCCTGGAGTTTCACATCCCCAGTCTCTGTAATGGTGCCCCACCGATCGACTTAATTGGGATAATATTCTGCTACCTGCACCACAGAGGACATTCCAGATAATGTTTCCCCCTCCATGCATGCAGATGCACATACCAAACAGGAACTACACCAGCATGGACCTCAGCTCTCCTAGGGTAACAACCACACACTTCTGATTTAAATGATGGGGGCTGACTACATTACGAAGGTAATCCCTGTACCTCTCAGTGCACCCACAGGGAGAGCTGCCTTGTGCCACTATAGGGCTTTATTACTGGCAACACTTTTGTCTGGCTTATAAACACACAAGTCTCTCAGGTTTCGTGCTGCATCCATGATGTGACCCAGAAAAATATTAAGTAGAGGGGAAGGATGGTCCAGTGCTAAGGCTATTGGTCTAGGACTGGGGTTGGATTCCCTGTTCTGCCAAAAACTTTCTGACATGGTCTTCGTCGAGTCACTTAGCCTTCCTGCACTTAAGCTCTTTGCCTGCCCTTCCCTACCTTACAGTAAAGTACTAGGGGGCCAGATAAGTATGAAAATTAATAAGTTTCTTTTGAATTTCTTACTGCTCCTTCAGAATTTTGAAGTTTTGAAAAAAAGCAACCACCAAAACACCACCCAATTTATAACTGTCTCTAATACTGAGCAGGATGGCTTACATTTCATTTAAAGGTTTCATGGTTGTCTATTAGGATTTAGGCATGTACACAGGACTGATTAGATACTGTGGGCTAAATTACACCCTCACTTAGATCTGTGCCACCCCATTGATGCCCAAGGAGTTGCACAGATGTAAATAAAGGCAGAATTTGCCTTGTGAAATCTTCATTCCTGGTAATGGTGCAGTAACCAGGAAGAACCTGACTTCATCATCAGACATGGAGATAAATTGGCAGGGTTTAGGGATATTTTTAAAAAATGCACACACTTGTAATCTGAACCAATATGATCTGGAAATCAGAGACACTCTGAATCTCACTCTTCCAGAGTCCCCTTTTCATAGACCGGGGAGAGGAAAGGAGAAGAGTACACAGGCCTGGGAAAGGAGAAGAGTAATGCATGCTTACTTCCTTGGCATGTTATGAGACTTAACTCACTAATGGGTGTAAGGCACTTTGGGATCCTTGGAGCCAGTTTAATCTCCGCTGTAACTTCCATTGACTTCAGTATCGTTACAATGGGGATGAATTTGGTCCATCCTTCTGTAGGTGGTTTAGTCTTTTGCATTTGCAGCCACTAGAGGGCAAATTGATCTCTCGCTCGTCACACCCAGCCACATTTGAACAAGTCTAATATATTCCCTTCATTAGAAAGCATTGGCGAATTTATAGGGTGAGATACTTAACCCCCACTGGTCCCTTTATGTCATGTTAAAAGGGCTGGAATAGGGTAAAGCAGCCATGAAAACCCTATATTCAGCTGGCAGATGACTTCCCTGGCCCAGGCACTGGAGTAGACAGCTGCCCTCTGAGAACTGGCACAGGGGACAGGCTGGGGTCTGGAGCAGCGGTGTATTATCACCTAGGCCAAAAAGGCCTAGGGCGGCAAATTTCCAGGGGAAGCAAATTTATAATAGCCATAGACGCCGACGGGTGCTTGCGCCCCCCCGCTCCAACTCCACCCCTTCCCTGCCCCCATTCCAAACCCTTCCCCAAATCCCCGGCCCCACCACCTCCCCAGAGCGGGCTGCCGCTCCGCTTCTCCCCCCTCCCTCCCCGGCTTGCAGTGGTGAACCACAGGCTGACAGGAGCCTAAGCCCAATTACCTCACTGGGTGGCACCTGGCGGGGTGTTGGCCATAACTGGTGATCAAAGCCAGCTGGGGATGTCATGGAAGGAACACAGGTCAGCGAGAACTCTGCAGCCACTGTCTTGGGGTAGACCGCCAAGGAACAGGAAGCAGCAGCAGGAGCAGGGACAGTAAAGATTGAGATGGAGCGGGGTATCCTGCTGGGTCGAAGGCCTGGGGAGAGGAGCCCTGCTTGAGGTGGGAGTCATGGTGGACCCAGAACGCAGCCCTGGGACGTTTCACTCGTTACAAGGATCTGCCAAGGAGCTGGGGAGAAGGCCTGAAAACAGGCTATAGCACAGGGGTGGGCAAACGATGGTCCGCGGGCCAATTCTGTCCGGCCCCCCAAGCTCCTATGGGAGGAGGCTGCTCCAGCCCCTCCCCCGCTGCCTCAGCGTGCCATGCGAGCAGTGCTCTGGGGGGTGGGGCTGTGCGCTCCGGCGGATCTGAGTGGCGTGGGAAGGGGGCTGGGGCTGGGGGGGTTGGATAAGGGTCAGAGAGTCTCGAGGGGTGGTCAGGGAATGGGGGGGGGGGAAGGGTGGTTGGATAGGGTGTGGGAGTCCCAGGGGACCTGTCAGCGGGTGGGGGGGTGGCTAGAGGTCGGGACAGTCAGGGGACAGGGAGCAGGGGGGGTTGGGTAGAGGGTGGGGTTCTGGGGGGTGATTAGGGGCAGGGAGGTCTCTGGAGGGAGTTGTCAGGGGACAAGGAGCCGGAAGGGGGTTGGATCGGTCAGGGATTCTGAGGGGGGCAGTTAGGGGGTGGAAATTGGGAGGGGATCGGATAGGGGGTGGGGCCAAGCTATTTGGGGAGGCACAGCCTTCCCTACCTGGCCCTCCATACATACATGGCCCTTGGGCCAAAACGTTTGCCCACCCCTGCTCTAGTAGGAAGGAGTCCAGGGAGGCAGCAGCAAGGAATCTGATAGAGCAGAGCTTGGCTACTGGGTGTATGGTCTCAGTGTCGAGGGAGGGCCTCACTTCCTCTACTACCACTGGTGAGAGGCTGTGTGGCCATTGAGAAGGTAATAAAGACAACTGAAAGCCCTGAGGGAAGGGGCGTAAAGACCACAGGGCCTGTAGTTGAAAGCCAAAGACCAGATATAGGGACTGAGACTAAGATTTGTCAGCCTTCTTGTTACTCTGGAAGAGGTGGAACTAAAAGTGATCTGGCCAGAAGGCTGAGTTTAAGAAAGGAGTCAGCAGGGGGTGCTAGAGAGAAAAGTGCTGTTATGCCTTGACGTTTTAGGGGTGCACTAATAGTGGGTTACCCCATCTCCAGTATTTCTGTGCAGAAGCAAGGAAGGTATATGTCAATTGGGAAAGGAACGAACGCTTGAGAAAAACCATACCTTTATGAGTAAGGCTGAGATCTAGTCAGGGGTATTTTTGATAAAAGTCATGGACAGGTCAGTGGCAATAAATGAAAAATCACAGTCGGTGACCTGTCCAAAATACCCCTGACTAAATCTCTACTTTTGGGGCCCTGATGCTCTGGGGGCCCCTGCTCCAGTGATGGGGGTTATCTCCCCCCCCCCCGCTGCTACTCCCCGGGGCTGCTCTCCAGATGGCTTCTGGGTGCCCCTGTTGCCACTACTCTAGCCACCTGGGACCACTGCTGCTCAGCAGTCCCCAGGGCACCCCCAGAACCACTGCTCAGGTGCTCCCCAGAGTCAGCCACACTGGTTGTTATTATGGTGGTCCCTGGAGCCAGCTGCCTGAGCAGTGGCCAGTGCAGCTGGCCCTGGGGTAGCCCCCAGGACAGCTGCTCAGGTGCTCCTCAGGGCCACCCCCAGGACCGCTATTATGGTGGTCCCTGGGACCAGGTGCACCTGCCTCTGCTCATGCAGTCCCTGGAGCCAACTGCCTGGGGCCAACCGGCTGGCCATGGGATGCCCTGGGGCTGGCTGCTCGGGTGGCCCTGAAGGCAGCTGCACCAGCCATTGCAGAGGTCACGGAAAGTCACAGAATCTGTGAATACCGCGACCTCAGTGAAAGAATCACATCCCTATTTATGGTGCGCTCCGAAAAGCCTGGGAAGTGAGACCCTTTCAGCTTCTTCACTAGTAATTTAAGTATAATTTAAGCAAAGTTCCTTTGTATTATGCAAGGTAGTTCAAGAGTGCATTCCCATTAATGTGCTATCCATTCAAAAGACAAGCCTAGCAGAAGACAAAAGGTAACAAGCTTGCTTTCAGAGCTGCAAGTTACATGATTAGCTGCATATACTGAAAAGCTCGTCTGGGTGGCTTGCAGTCCCAGTTGGGCTATAGAGAAATGAAATTCTTCTCTAAAGCTCCCCCCAAAAAGCTAATTTTGAATAGCTGCTGCGTGTGGGTTTTTCCCCCCTCTCGTGTAATGTTCATTAAAATTTAAAAATAGAAGCTCTTAAGGATGAGATGACATGTGAGTTTCTTGTGAGTACATTTATTCAAAATGAGTTTCTTGAGGACAGGAAACATCAAGCACTATAAAAAACACAGTAACACAGGAAGCCAAATTCTGCTGTCAGGCGTGGGCTACACTTCTAACTTCCACCAGCATAGCTCTGTCGGCTAGCAGTGTGAAACCCACTCCCCTGACCACCTAGCCATATTGACAAGCCACCCACTGTAGATGCAGCTCTAGTGTAGTGTAGACATAGTGTAGTGTAGTCCCACTGGAATAAGTGTGATGCGCAGGAGTCAATGAAGTTACTCTGGACTGACTTTGATTTAGATAAGAGCAGACCATAGTCCAGATGTTGTGAACAGGTCCATAGTCTGGTCCTGATGTCTCTCCCCAAGACAGGATAGGTTGATAATTAAGTGAAATTCCATCTCACCTGAGTCTACTGACAATAATGTTCAACTTGCAATACAAATGATCTGTCTTGTAAGCAATTAACAATCAGTTACTTACAGGAAAATGTTAGTGGAGAAAGTACAAGAACCCCAGTAATGGGCTCAGGCAAAGTGTTAGTGGCTACAACAGGAGATGTTCCTGCAGCAGGATTTCACAAGGTGCTTCCTTAGCCCATTGTTATCCTGCTATAGCTCCGTGGAGTTACTCAGAACTTACAGCAGTGGAGGTGAATGGAGAAGGAGCCTTTGACTCTGTAGTTTTAGCTTAAGTTTAATGGATGGGGGAAAAGAATGCACCTGAATGTTGTTTGCATCACTTCAGTCTGTAGGTGAAATCCTGTTCCTGCTGAGTCCATGGAGAGATTCCTCTTGATAGCAGTGGCTTCTGGCTCCAGCCCGAATCTTAGCCATGCTAAGGGCTGGAATGGAGCAGCCTCCGGTACCCTGAGCAGGCTGACCCAAAGCAGGTGGGGAGCATGGGCCTTGAAACCACACCTTCCTGCTGCTCCTGGAAAGGAGTCCCAGGTGCCTGTTGGCAACAGCCAGGTGAGGGAGGAGCAGGGCCCTTGTTGGTGAGGTTTGTTTGCTAACTGTTGCATGCAGTGTCAAAAGGAAGCATGGCCTGGTTAGGGCAATAGGCTGGGGCTTGAGAGACCCAGGTTCAATCACTGGCTTTGCCACAGATTTTCCTACTCGACCTTGGTCGAGTCATTTGTGTCTCAGCTCTGTGGCTGTGCAAAGGGGTTCATAGTGCTACCCTACCTCGCAGGGCTGTGGGGAGGATAAATACATTAAAGATGCTGAGATACTCTGCTACTGCAGTAACAGAGGCCTGAGAGTGCTAGATGGGGAATACCATGTGAGGGAGAGATGGTTTCCCTTCTAATGCACCTGCACAGGACAGAGCAGGAATTTCCCCAACATCTAACAACATATCAGTGCAGATTAGTTTAGAAATTAGGAAATAGTGGTGGCAGAACAAGCAAATGCCTTTCATCTTACAGCCCTGCATCTAAACTCACTGAGCAATGTCAACGTGACTTTCTGTGAGTCAGCAGACGTGAAATGTAAAGAAACTGGGAATATTGCAGAAAATCCATGACATTAAGAGCATCAAATAATAATTGGTGGGCTGGAGCAGTGCTGGATAAATTCGCACTTGAAAAGCAGTTAAATAATTACCCAGTTATACTGTAGAATGGTTCTCAGGCACAAGACCTGCAAATAGACGAGTTCTGGGTTTCCGAACTCTAGAGACTGAATTGTGTGCTGGTAAGATGGGGAAACTGGCAGTAATCACACAAAACTTGAGAGGAGGAAAACCCTGACCCGGTAAGGAGACCCACGACAGTCAGGGGCCTCCTTCCTGTTGCAGCCCTTGTCATCATTCACAGGTGCAGAGTACTCAAAAAGTCCTCTATATGCTTCTGATCCACTGTTGGGGTCTTCTCATGGAGAGAGGACACTTACATTCAAGCCCTTCTGCACATCAGACAGAGAGGGGAATTGAACCTGGGTGTTTTCTATTCTGGGGGTGGGCTCTAACCTGTGGGCTAGAAGTTATTCAGGTGGGGAGGCACCAGCACCTCAGCTGCTCTGACTTAGGAGCTTAACTCCTGGAAAGGAGTCATGGTTGGGAATACCAAGCAGAGATAGTCCCCTGTCTGTCTTGTTCTGGGGTGGGACTTCAGACCCATCCCTCTCATTGGCCCTTCCTATTGGCTAGGTTCAGCTGCTCTCTGCTCTGACTGCAGTTTTTTGTGAATCCCACATTTAGGCACCTATCATTGTATAGGGAGTCTGGGTGCCTAACTCCAGACCATGAATCCCACTTGGTGGCAGGGCACTTTTATGGTTCTTGGGACACCCCCGGACTGTGGGTCACCTTATTACACCCTGTCCCCAGGGGTGGCTGATAGTCAGCTCTCTGATTCTGCCAACTCTTCAGCCGCTCAAACTCTTTCCTCTGCCTTGTAGGTTAACAATAGGTGCACGCCCATCCCTTTGAATCATCCCCTCACCATAGCCAACCCCTGAACTGGCTACTCTCAGATTCCAGCTTCTCTGCCCCCAGAGGGGTAGTGTGCCTCAGTTTTCCAGTGTTACCTTAAACTGCACAGCACTTGTGAGCACTTATAATAAAACAAAGGTAGATTTAGTTAACACAGAACAAAGATTGAGTCAGAAACAAGAGAGAGTGATGAAAACAAATGGTTACAAACAAAATCATAAAACATAACCCTGGGTCTACGCTTATTAATCGTTACATTTTCTATCTAATGAAATAGGTTTCCTGCCCAAAGTTTTCTGTTGCAGAGCTAGCTAGTTTCACAAGAACCAGGATCCAAACATTAATGAAGGACCACTGCTTCACAAGAGGTTTCCTCACTGAAAGGATAAAGAGTGCGTCTCCCTAATCTGTTATATTAAAACAGCATTTTGTTTCTATTCACAGATAGAGCAAGCCCCCCATCTTACATTTATTCTTTGCTGTTAAAAGGTTTTGATTGTTTGCCATTGTCTTTGGTGGTTTCCCACTCAAGTCTTAGTATTGTGTAAGGCTAAACAATTGAGGCCTGCATTGCATCACTGGCCAAACAGGTTGGGATCACAAATCCCTCCCCCCCCCCCCCAATAGGCCATTACTCAGATATAGTGTCTCCTGGTGACCAATTTCTACTCCAGGTCCATAAAGCATATTTTCAGTATACAGTAGACTCTCGATTATCCAGGATTGGATTAACCAGGTTAACCAGGATGTCAAAAAAATACGCGCAGCTCACAGGGCCGGCTCTGGCTTTGCTGCCGGCCCAAGCACACACACAACCCCCCCCCCTCCCCGCCCCACCAGGGCGCAGGGCAGCCAGTGAACCAACACCCCCTCCCACCGGCGCAGGATGGCTAGTGAACCAACCTCCTCTCCCCATATTTCCTATGGATGGTGATTATCCAGGATTTTATTAACCAGAATTAATTTTTTCCCTATCATCCTGGATAATCGAGAGTCTACTGTAAATACATTATTCCTTAAATATTACCTGTACATGCATCTCACAAAATTTATGAATCTTGACAAATTATGGGCTTCTTGTAGATACCATGCATGTTACTTTTTATAAGATAAATATAGATAAAAACATGTTAGACATGTTTGGGATAATGAGTTTCTCAGGTCTGAGGTGAGAAATGTTTGCAAAGAACAGGGGACCCTTTCCCAAGCCTGTGTCACAGACATGTAAAAGTTAAGGATTACAGTGCTTAGCATTGCAACTACCAAGTTGCCCTTGTGAATTCCATCCTCTGTGCCTCAATTTACATACCTCTAAAATGGACACAATGATAGCTTCTCCAGAGGTAGTGCTGCAAACCTGAATTAATCAAAGGACAATTGGAAAAATTTACCAAGGGTCATGGTGGATTTTCCATCACTAGCAATTTTTCAATCAAGATTAGATGTGTGTTCTAAAAGTTCTGCTCTAGGAATTTTTTTGGGGGGGAGTTCTCTGGCCTGAGTTATACAGGAGGTCAGACTAGCTGATTGTAACAGTCCCTTCTGGCCTCGGAGTCTGTGAATGATGGTCAAGTTTTCTGAGATGCTCAGCTGAATGGCACCACGGTTTATTAGTTATAAATATTCTTAAAATAGTGGCCGCCCCATCTAATGTGTTCTTTATGGAAATCCTAGGGCTGAACTCCTGGCCTCACTAAAGTTACTGGGAGTTTTGCCATTGACTTCCCTGGGGTCAGGATTTCACCTTAGGTGTTTTTGCATTACCATTCTTGACTGCTCATTCCGAGAATGCCTCCCTGCAATGCAAAAAGCAGTATTCTGGTTCTCAGAAATATGGAGCCAGAAAGAATGTCTGACACTGTAGCCCCTGTCATTTAGATTAACTGATAACCCTCAAATGGGCTACATTATCTGCGTGTGTGTGGGGAAATGTCTTTTTCTCTCCTGGCATTCCTGAGGTAGCACTTGATGTAGGTGGGCTGGGAGACGGACGGGTAGGTAGTGAAGGCTCGGACTGTAATCCATAACTGTCTCTGCTTCCAGTATGCTTCCTCTTGTGAAGTCTTGATCTAATTAAACTGTCATCACACTGTTACAGTAATGGTCCGAGGGCATTTGATAGAGCTTGACTGAAGTGGAAAAGAGGGAAATGAGGGATTCATTATGTCGATGACACAATGCATCACAAACCGGGGTGCGGATATCTAATCCTTCAGTTACGTTACAAAAATATTTATAACTGGAGGGGGAGGGGGAGGCAGCAAAGAATGTTTCCAATGATCTCTCTTCTGGCCTTCTTAAAGGGTCGCTGTCTAACCTGATATCCAGGATTTAAAAGTCTTTTGAACTTAACAAGCCAGGGCCCTGTTATCCCCATCTGAGGCACTTGGGTGTGTTTGCTTCTGTTCTGTTGGGGATGGGTCCTATGTGGGGCCCATTGGCTATGCAGGCGCCGCAGCTCCCAGAATACAGGGAGAGATCTATGCCTCTGCACCTGTTCCAAAACCCATGAGCACCCCTAGCTTCCTGGCCGTGCTATTGAGTGAAGGATGAAAAGTGCTAGAGAGGAGCGGTGTAATATTATCATCCCCCTAGATCCCTGCTTCCAGGATAATACTTTACCTGGACCCTAGCACCAGCACCGAGGGACAGTGCAGAAGAGAGCCTGTCGATTCTGGCTGCAAATCAGGATGACAAGGAGAGGGGGGACCAGGCTCATTTTTTAAGCCCTGTTCTCATGTCTTGCTGTTCATATCCCCTACCTACTCAGGGAAGGCAGTGTTGTAGAACTGGCACCTCCGTGCATGGTATTCAGTGAGGCGATCCAGCCCAGTGCTAGCACCCACGGACATGAATACTGAAATTGGTTTACAGATTGTATTTCTCTTTCTCCATTTTTGTTACTCTTTTTGCCAGAGACAAGGTTTTCATACCCAAACAGCCCACCAGAATTGAAGCTGAATTACATCATTTGCCATTTACTTTTCCAGAGTCCTCATTCTTCTATTTCTTCCTGCTTTGCTCTGTGGCTTTGAAATCTCATTTTGTTTCCAACACTGAAGGCATAGGCTTCCTGAACCGATTATCATTATGTAATGCCTCCGCAAAGGCTTTTTACTACCATGTGTATTCTCTGACTCTCTTTGAGATGCCTGTGCTCTGCAGTGACTTAGTACTGGTCTGAAGCTACTGTAGGAGCGTGGCATGAGGCTGGGGCTTGGACGGCTTTTTGCTGCAGTTGTTAGGATCTCCAAATTGTGTCAATAACAGGTGTTTGTTGCCACGCACATGAGAACATGTTCTCCTAGCACTTAGAGGCTGTTCCAATGCCCATTGAAATCATCAGGAGCCTGTCTGTTGACTTCAGTGGGCATTGGATCGGCCCTTTAATTGGTCCACTTTGCTATATGTACACCACGGCAGAACTCCCACCACTGCAGTCCCACCTCCAGTTACTTAGATTTTACGAATAGGATGGGTGCGACACAATGGGCAGGAAATATTTTCATGTGTCAGAAAGTGCTCACACCACTGTTACTTTAAAACGGTAGGGACCCAATTCTGCAAAGACTTACATGCGTGCTTAACTCTACACATTGTGAGTCAGTCCCATTAGCTTCAGCAACTTTGCATAATCTTGGTGTCAGGCATTGCAGGACTGGGGCCTTGGATTGTGCTAGATTCTAATTTCAGGTCTAAACTTCCTTCTGGCCGATTTATATCCACATTGGTACTGAACTTAAATAATTCCTCCCCCTCCATGGTATTTATCCCTCTGATACATGTATTGAGAGCAATCATATCTCCCCTCAGCCTTTTGGTTAGGCTAAACAAGCCAAGCTCCTTGAGTCTCCTTTCAGAAGACAGGTTTTCCATTCCTCGGATCATCCTAGTAGTCCTTCTCTGTACCTGTTCTAGTTTGAATTCATCCTTCTTAAACATGGGAGACAGGAACTGCGCACAGTATTCCAGTTGAGGTCTCACCAGTGCCTTGTGTAATGGTACTAACACCTCCTTATCTGCACTGGAAATACCTCGCCTGATGCATCCCAAGACCGCATTAGCTTTTTTCATGCCCATATCACATTGGCAGTTCGATAGTCATTGTATGGTCCACCAATACTCCAAGGTCCTTCTCCTCCTCTCTTACTTCCAAAGCGTCCCTAGCTTATAACTAAAATTCTTCTTATTAATCCCTAAATGCATGAACTTACACTTCTCACTATTACATTTCCTCCTATTACTATTTCTCCAGTTTACAAGGTCATTCAGATCTTCCTGTATGATATCCCGGTCCTTCTCTGTATTGGCAATATCTCCCGGATTTGTGTCATCCACAAACTTTATTAGCACATTCCCACTTTTTGTGCTGAGGTCAGTAATAAAAAGATTTAATAACATTGGTCCCAAAACCGATCCCTGAGGAACTCCACTGGTAACCTCCCTCCAGCCCAACAGTTCGCCTTTCAGTATGGCCCACTGGAGTCACCCCTTTAACCAGTTCCTTATCCACCTTTCAGTTTTCATATCGATCCCCATCTTTTCCAATTTAGCTAATAATTCCCCATGTGGCACCATATCAAACGCCTTACTGAAATGTAGTTAAATTAGATCCACTGCATTTCCTTTGTCTAAAAAATCTATTACTTTCTCAAAGAAGATCAGGTTGGTTGGGCACAATCTATCTTTTGTAAAACCATGTTGTATTTTGTCCCATTTACCATTGACCTCACTGTCTTTAAGTACTTTCTCCTTCAGAATTTTTTCCAAGACCTTCCATACTATTGATGTCAAACTAATAGGCCTGTGTTACCCAGATCACTTTTCTTTCCTTTCTTAAAAATAGGAATGATGTTAGCAATTCTTTAGTCATACGGTACAACCCCTGAGTTTACAGATTCATAAAAAAAATCTTCCTAATGGGCTTGCAAGTTCATGTGCCAGTTCCTTTAATATTCTTGGATGAAGATGATCTGGGCCCCCGATTTAGTCCCATTAAGCTGTTCAAGTTTGGCTTCTACCTGGGATATGGTAATATCTACCTCCATAGTCTCATTCCCATTTGTCATGCTACCATTAGCCCTAAGAGTTGGAAAATGAAGTAATAATAATAGTTTTTTATCCCTGTACAAACTGTGTACCATTAATTGTAGAGAGGGTTTGTCGGGATTCGTCTCTCTCCGGGGCAGCAGGAACCACACCGTCCCTTTCAGTTCTTGCACTGGACTGTGGGGGAATCAGTTGGGTCGCAGGTGTCTGGGCTCAAGCAGTCCGGCAGGGCCGAGCACACACGGGTAACAGTTAGCAGATAAGCCCAGGGCCGGCAACAGAAATTTTGGGGCCCCCTACTCTGATCGTTGGGGCCCCCTACTCTGATCGTTGGGGGCCCCCTAGTCTGATAGCAGACCCACGGTGGGGGGCTCGGAGAGAGGAGAAGCTATTTTTGTAATTAGCAAGCCACTCAAGGTCTTTGTTCAGTCCCAGAGTGATTGTGTTAAATTTGCAAATGAATTGCAGCTCTGCAGTTTCCCTTTGCAGTCTGGACTTGAAGTTTTTTTGCTGCAGTATGGTGACTCATTTGCAAATTTAATACAATCACTCTGGGACTGAACAAAGACCTTGAGTGACTTGCTAATTACAAAAATAGTTTCTCCTCTCTCCGAGTTCACACCCCCTATTCAACTGCTAGAAGAATAACCCACCCTCCCTGATTTGAGATAACAAGCTGGTTCAGCCTAATTGGACTAACCTTGTTACCTCCTACCTGGTTCTTGCCTACTTTTCTATACCTGCCCCTGGACACTTCCACTGCTTGCATCCGACGAAGTGGGTATTAGCCCACGAAAGCTTATACTTCAATACTTTAGTTAGTCTTTAAGGTGCCACAGGACTCTTTGTTGCCTCACCTTGACAAAGAAAGAATTCAGCCTGTTAGCAGGAACAGCATTTGGTTACCACCACCCCTGGTGCCTCTGATCCAAAAGTTTCTTGGCCAATACACAAAGCCAAATATACTAAGGTTCAAAATCCTGCTTAGAACCCAAATCAACCTTATTTAGCTCCTTTTGAAGCCAAGAGAGCTAGAAAGAATATGTCCTCCTAATAAAAATGGGAAATCATTTATTTGAACAAAGCAGAGATTTGTCAAAGGGTTTTAAAAATAAATAATATGCAACATTAGCAAAAGAGATGACTTTCAAGAATTCAGTGTTGCACCACTGTGATGGAGAGTGGCTGCAGCTCTGGCTGTCCAGATTTATTAGCAGTATCTGAAGTGTACATGGTTAGGAAAAAATATTTCATCTGTGCTCATTCAACCTGTATAAGTCACCGATGCATTAACCTGCTAGAGAGGAGTGATTTTGAGTGAATGTTTGGACTGATGGGTTCTCTCTCTAAGTGCTTCAGAGAAAACACATGGTTCATGGGTAGAGAGTAAATAGGAGTGGTCTCTACATACACCCTCTACCGGTAAAGGCATTTGAAGAACTGAAAATAGCTAAGCTCTCGGGTCAAAACCTGTCCTTAACACCACAGAAACACTGCCACCTTCCACAGCAGTGTTGAAAAACTCTGGTTTCCTCCACTAAGTCTACTCCTTTCTTCAGTTTTAAAGGGTCTTAAGCAAAGTTTTCTAGACACTTTCATCTATACTGGGGGGACAGAAGGGAGAATCTTTAGCTTCAGGCAAACCTAGTAATCAGCATATGAAGCTTTGCTCTGAGTTCCCATTATGCAAAATGTGTTCAGGAAGCTCAAGGATTTAAGCTACTGTATCTTATTGGGTAGTTCTGCTGTTCCGTATCAAGGAAGTGGGAAGAATGTAATACTAGATAAAGCACACGGATATTCTTGTTGGTGAAAAGGTTTTCAAAACTGTGAATTGCATCAGAGGCTGTGTGCTGAGGAGAATGATGGAGTTGATGAACCAAAATGTTTTCTCAGTGGAATCTGGAAGAGGGATGGGACAGGGAAGAAGGAGAGGAATACATTTTCTGTTCGTGCTTTCTCCTCTGCTGCATTAAGAAAGACGGAATTGTGCAAACTTGCTTTTAGAAACCTCCTAACCGGTACTGTGAAATTTTAATAGTTGTCCTTTTCTACAGAAGCGTAAGGTGGCAGCCACTTTTAATTCTTTGTAAGGACATTTTGGTTGATATTATTTAGCACATTGGGTCATTCAGGGGGATCTGACAAACCAGATCTAATCTGCATAGCATCCCTGTGAGGCAGGCAGCGGCTAGCGATCCCATGTTGCAGATGGGACAACGAAGGCAGAGCAATGAAAGGCTAGATAGTACCAATGATCAATGCGTTGTGGAGGAGTGGCTCACTACAGTGAGCATGTATCCTGGAGCAGATCACCACTACTCTTTGAAAGGGTGCAGTTCCACTGGCTGTCTCGTTTCAGGTTCAGCCTGCTCATGGATGGTGTGTGGACCCCCTATTCTGGGAGGCTAGGTTCCTGCCCTACCTCTCAGGGGAGGGATAGCTCAGTGGTTTGGGCATTGGCCTGCTAAACCCTGGATTATGAGTTCAGTCCTTGAGGGGGGCCATTTAGGGATCTGGGGCAAAAATCTGTTGGATGATTTAGTTGGGGATTGGTCCTGCTTTGAACAGGGGGTTGGACTAGGTGACCACCTGAGGTCCCTTCCAACCTGATATTCTATGATTGTGCCTGAGGCCTGTCCCCTGCTGTGTAGCTCCAAACCCCAGCCAGTGCTTGGTGCCATTCTGAGCCCCAGCCTGCCCTGGTGGTACCTGGAGCACTGAGCTGCGCTTTGGCCTGGCTACAGCAGGGAGCACTAGTGTAGGTTTGGGGAAGCCTAGCCCCAGCCTCCATCACCTGCCCCCCAAGATCCTGCTTCCTTTGATTTGCCAGCATGAGTCCAGAACATACCTTGGCTGACCCCCGGCACAGGATGTGGCAGATTTTGTGCCTTTACCCCACCTACATAAAGATCCACATAAACCAGAAAAAAGAACAGGAATCCTTGTGGCACCTTAGAGACTAACACATTTATTTCAGCATACGCTTTCGTAGGCTACAGCCCACTTCATCAGATTCATAGAATGGAACACACAGAAGTAAGATGTATATCTACACACAGAAAAACACGAAAAGGTGGAAGTTACCATACCCATTCTAAGAGGTTATTTAATGTGGATGAGCTATTATCAGCAGGAGAAAAAAAACCTTTTGTAGTGATAATTAAGATGGCCCATTTCAGACAGTTGGCAAGAAGGTGTGAGGATACTTAACATGGGGAAATAGATTCAATCTGTGTAATGACCCAGCCATTCCCAGTCTCTATTTAACCCTAAAATGATAGTATCTAATTTGCAAATTAATTCCAGTTCAGCAGTTTCTCGTTGGAGTCTGTTTTTGAAGTTTTTCTGTTTTAAATTTGTCACCTTCAAGTCTGTTATAGAGTGACCAGGGAGGCTGAAGTGTTCTCCTACTGGTTTTTGAATGTTAGGATTCCTGATGTCAGATTTGTGTCCATTTATTCTTTTGTGTAGAGACTGGCCGGTTTGATCAATGTACATGGCAGAGGGGCATTGCTGGCACATGATGGCACATATCACATTGGTCGATGTGCAGGTGAACCAGCCCCTGATGGCATGGCCGATGTGATTAGGTCTTATGATGGTGTCAATTGAATAAATATGTGGACAGAGTTGGCATTGGGCTTTGTTGCAAGGATAGGTTCCTCGGTTAGTGTTTTTGGTGTGTGGTTGCTGGTGAGTATTTGCTTCCGGTTGGGGGGCTGTCTGTAAGCAAGGACTAGTCTGTCTCCCAAGATAAACCAGACATGCTTTGGGCTTGGGCTGAAAACTATACTGAAAACAAGAGAGGAAGAGTCCATGGCATGTGTGGTATTTTAGAGCAGACCACAGCTTAACACAGAGGTCTTCTCCTGAGCTACTTCTTATACCTAACTCCCCTTCATGATTTCAAAGCTTCCAAAAGCAGCTGGATACGCATTGCCCTTTAAATTAGTGGGAATTGACTACATAGATGGCATTGAAAATCTTGAGGCTAAACCCCAGACTGACAGATTCTGCCACCGTTTCTCAGAATGAATCATATTTATTCCGAGTAGGCCCTTTGACACCAGGAGAACTACTTGCAGAGTGAAGTGCTGCTCAGCACAAGAAAGGATAGAGAAATCTGACCCTTTAACTGTTTTCTTTTCTATAGTGATATATCTATATAATCACAGGGAGGTTTATGAACCCAAACCAAATTGTTTTACAGCTGACCCTGCCTAAAACTTTTATTGGGATATTGGGATGAACTGTTTCCATATTGAAACAGGTCAGAAACTATCAAATGCATACAAACCATTCAGTTAGCCTGCTAGTAATCTCTTGCTGTCTATTTATATGGCCTCTGTTACACTTGTATCTGGGCATCTTAGAATCATAGGGTTAGAAGGGACTCCAAGGGTCCTCTCGTTTAACCTTCTGCCAAGATCTGAGGTTGAAGATTGTAAGAACACCATGAAGCAGGAAAGTGATGTTATCCCCTTTCTTTGAAGGGGCAACTGTGACACAAGGACTAAGTGACTGGCTCAAGATGACACAGGAAGTCTGACACAGAGCAGGGACTTGAAACCAGGTCTCCCAAATCCTAGGAGAGTGTCCTAAACTTAACTTGTGAGACATTCTCCTCTCTCATGAAGGTTAGCTCACCCAAATCATTTCTCTCAGCATTAAACAGCCAGCCCTCCTTTTCCCCTCAGTGAAGGACACATGGGTCTATCTCTACACCCCCAGATACAGTTTCCACCATTCATTGTCCTCACTGGCAAACAGTGTTGTCTCTACCTTATAGCCTGACTATAGCACACTGTATTTTTGCCTCACAGTTTTTGGAAGGGCTATAGGATCCTAATGTTGTACATCCAGTAGTGGATGTCCTTTAATATTATAGTGTAGAAAGTGGTATTCTATTACCAATATTCACGACTCTTTAAAATTACATACCCGAGGGCTAGCATTAAAGTAACACCAAGGATATCAATTCAGAGTCAAGACAACTGGGTTCGCCCTTGCTTATCTTCTTGCTAGAACATTGTAACACACTGATCGGGGATTCACCTGTTAACTAAGTACAGAGTGAAAACTTTGACTCAAGATTTCCATTTGGGAGTTTAACTCATGCCTTTAGCCTTGTGTTTAGATGCTGACTCTTACACATAAAATGAGAATACAAGCCAGATTGCAGCAGTTTATCATGAGCATGCAAGATGGTGTCAGTGAAGCTCACGCCAACCAGTTCTTCAACGGAAACGGTGACCAATTCATGTTGATGATGGCAACAGCTTCTCTTAAAGTATCTGTAGAGTCAGCTTGTGCTCAGAGAGGATCGTACAGGAGACCAATGCTCTCATGTTCGCTCTGCACAGGAAGAGCCAAAATATGAACTTAGGTGAGTACACCCCGGGGGTATCCACACGTTGCATGGCTGGGTTTCCAGCGGTGAGAGTGGCCAGCATGGATGGTAGTACTAGTCTAGCTGCTTCTGGGGCCATTGTCCTGCCTCTTTGTGCACCAGACCTTTTGGGTGCAGGCTGGAGAATGGCTCGGAGGAGAGAGCAGCCAATTTCTGTAGAACAAGGGAAGAGAAGGTCACTGAGGACTCTCCTGCCAGCATTCTTGAACACATTATGGTCTCCGTGGACAATATGCCCAATCTAGCCCTGCTACTGCATCACTTCTCCTTCTGGCTCCTCTTGTACAGGGCCACATGTTTATTAATTATTATTACTATTATTTATTTATTTACGATTAGCAGCCACAATATAAAGGGTTCAACTTTCCCCAAACAAAATAAAATAACTGAAGAGGGAATTATGCCAAGAATGGATGTGAATGGCAACAATAGTAATACATGGAAGAGTGGGGAAAACCTTTAAAGAGCAGTATTAAGGTCTGTTGGATGGAGGGGAGACTTGGACTCCGTGAGCTGTCAAGGGGGAGAGAGTTACATACTCTGAGATCGTCCAGCACCAAGGCAGGATCACTGTAAATTTCTGATTCATCAGTAGGGTCTCTGCAGCCCATGGAGTACAGCTGTACTGCTCATGCTGACCAGTTCCACCACAGGTGTGAGCTGCCCCATGCCGCCTTGGCATATAGCAGCGGGCCATCCTACAAATGGCAAAGGAGACGTCCACAAAGGACTGGGCTGAGAGCCATGTCCTCAAGGAAAGTTCGCAACCTTAGACTTCCATGGATGAAAACAAAATGCAGGATGAGTCACCAAGAATCCAAGAGCGAGAGACTGTGTGAGGCTCCCATTAAAACGCTCTGCCCGTCAATGGAGCAGCCCCAACCGCTGTCAGTCCTTCAAATGCCTTTAACATCACCTGCCGTGAGCAGCGATCGTCCTGCTGTGTCCGTGATGGTTGCATTACAATGGTTGCCTACAGGGGTGAAAGTAACTTAACTTTCTTACCGGTACGGGGGCTTGGCTGGGGCCAGCTGTGACCCCTGGAAGGGGTGGGGCCTCGGGTGGAAGGGGCATGGCCAGAGGGGTCAGAGCCAGCCCCAGCCCAGCCCCCGTACCGGTAAGGGGCCTCCTCTCCCCACTCCCCTCCTCAGCCCTCTCCCCAGCCCCGCACCCCCCGGCCTCCAGGGGCCGTTTAAAGGGCCCGGGCTGCAGCGGCGCACCGGGCTCTTTAAATAGTTCTCAGAGCCCCGCTGCTGCTCCCTTAAGGTTTCGGCAACAGGGCTCCTGTCCCCGCGGAGCCCCACTGTCGGATTCCTGGGGAGGCTGTGGTGGGGCTCCGAGAGCTATTTAAAGAGCCTGGTGCTCCGCTACAGCCCGGGTCCTTTAAACTGCCGCCGGAGCCCCGCCACAGCCTCCCCCGGGCTCCCGCAGCAGTTTAAAGCTTTGCTGGGAGCCCCTGGCCCTTTAAATTGCACCTGGGGAAGCCAATCCGCCCCAATACAGCGCATTGGCCCTTGCCCGTACGCCGTACCGGGGCGTAGCGGCTTCCTCTCACCTCTGGTTGCCTATAAAGTGGCAGGAGTATTTTAAAGGGCAGCTTTTAAAAGGCAAATCTGGGCTCACAATTAAAGTCACTGGGAGCTGGGCATCTAGCCCCACTGTGTGCCTTGGAAATTCTCCCCCAGAGCACTTAGTGGTATAGGCCCTGGATCCCTTAAAGACCTTCCCTGTGCACCTCACCCTGTTGTGCTCGTTCACTACCCTTCTCCCATTTGGAGGAGCTGCTCCGATCACTTAATTCCCTTTTAATCACTGTGAAGGTAGTGGCACCATGTGATTATAATCGTCACAAATTGAACACGGATGTCCTACATATTCTAGGAAATGGGTATATAACTCACAAACACGGTGAAACAAACAACGTTCATAAGCATGTCCATGCTGCCTCCAAATTGCTCTCTTTCCGGATGACTCAATGAAGCTCTCAGTCCTATACACAGCAGTGGAAAAGGAAGCTTTTCATACTGCAGGAAGCGACTGAGAGCACAGACATTGATAGGACATTTAAAGTGATAGTATGACCTCATGGAGGGCAGTATGGTAAGTTTTACTTCCCCAACCTAGAAGTTGGCCACTGACTTCCCCCCCTCCACCCCCCGGGCCCAGGAAAGATTAATAATACACCCTAAGGTTTTTCCAGACCTTCCTGCAAAGCATATTTTTTTCCTTTAAACACAATAAAACAGTTCTAGGTAAGTTCCACATTCATATTCTGCTCCCTTTCCTGTAGGGACCCAGAGACCTTTCTCATTCTTCTTCTCTTCACCCATTGCCAGAAGGACCTACTACAGGATCTGATCTCTCTCCAGCATCTTTTCTTTCCAAGGAAGCTACTTGCTGGCTTTTATCCTCACTTGCTTAGTCTCGGCTGGGGGAGGGGGGGGGGGGGGAAATCCCTCCTGTGACACTAATGATATAGCAGAGCCTGGAAGCAGTCCACAGCAATGACTAAACAATAGTTAGAAGTTTGATGAAGCTTTCATATTATGAGGTATTGAACAGATTGGTGCTTTTGAGCCCGGGTAGAGAAAACTACAAGCAGATTTTAATGAGGTGTTTAAGTGTCTGAATATTTGTATTGATTTACCATGAACATAAAACAGTGAGAAAGGCACACAAATGGGAGACACCAAGTAACATTAAAGGAAAGATAAGAGGAAAGAGAATAGGAGATTATATAGTGAAAATAATTACTAGACCAAAGCAAATCATTCACAACCAATAACTTATTAGATGTATTTAGTCTCTTTATGCTTGTGGAGTATCTACAAGGATGGTTTCCTCAAATGTATTCATCATGAGAACTCTTCTGATGGAATTTCCGATGGCTTTTAAAGCTTCGTAGATTGTTCACATGGTTCTGAGTGTTCCACAGGTGCGGTTTGAATCAGGATGGGGCTGAGCCTGTGAACATACTGCTACATGCACTCCCTGTGACTCCAAATGGACTGCATTCAGGAAGGGGTGTGTTCAGGATTGTCAACTGGCCTGATTGTGATTGCTTAGCTGAATCACATTGTGCTGTTTCTGTTCCCTGACTGGTAAACTAACAGCATTCTAGTACGTGAAAATGTAAAAATTGTGGTGCTTTTTAAAATGTTGTTGATGTTGTTGCAAATACTTATCCAGGTAACTTTGTAATTTTATTTTCTGCAAACATTCATGTCAAGGACTGTTTGGACAGCACCTTACACAATAGGGTCGTCTTCCATGACTGGGGCTCCTAGGTGCAATTGAAGTACAGATAATAATCAACTGCTCATGAAAAGCAAACACAAATGGGGCGCAAATGTGGTTAAAACACATTTTATTGCAATATTTTCTGTAAATAGTCATTTGAGTCTTAAAAATGCTCGCTTAGGCCGCGTCTACACTACAGAGTTAAGTTAACTTATGTCACGTTGAATATTGTAAACCACTGTAATTACGTCACTTGCATGTTTGCACCACGCTAAGCAGGGTGCATCCACAGTTGGTGTTCTAGCACAGACAGAGAGAACAGTGCACCATGGGTAGCTATCCCACTGTGCAAATCACCACTTTCTCCCACTAGGAGCTCTGGAAATGAATCACAGTGCATCATGGGGGTGGGCTTCATCCCATAATTCCAAGGGCTCCTGACTCTGTTTCATGCCATTTTGCAACTGCCTCTGTAAACTTTGCTTCTGCCTGAAAGCATGAATCCTGCACTGCTCACCAGTCTTGGGGTGGGCATTATGAACACAACATGGGTGATCCTGCAGTATTTCATGAGCTGCGAATCTGATCACTAATCCGTGGTGCCTCTCCTGTTGTATGGCATGGAAAGAAACCATTTAAGATTGATATTGGCATTTATGGAGCTTCACATGGTGGACTGCCCACTGTTTTGTTGATGAAACCTGACTTTTGTCAACAAATCTGT
The DNA here is from genome assembly GCA_032164245.1 of Sternotherus odoratus. NCBI lineage: Eukaryota > Metazoa > Chordata > Testudines > Kinosternidae > Sternotherus > Sternotherus odoratus. Next base: position 7,453,895 of record JAVMKO010000004.1, on the reverse strand, counting down.
AGTGTAGACAAGGTCTTAGTTCTCCAAAGTTGAGTGAGGCAATGTCTTTTATTGTACCAACGTAGTTGCTGAAAGAAGTTTTTGCGGTTACATAGCTCTTCTTCAGGTCTGGGAAAGGTATTCAGTGTCGCAGCTCAATGCAAGGTGGAACAGATTGTTTAGCATAAGTAGTCAACACATTTCAAGGGACCTTTCAAGGGGAATTGACCCATGCTCGTTTCTTCAGTCATAGGGGGTGAAGGGGGGCTGGGAAAAAGCTGGTGGCAGGGAAGGGGTAGTTAAGTGGGCTACAGACCAGGGCCATCCTTACCAGTACGCAAAGTACACAGCTGCATAGGGCACCAGGAAATTTGGGGCACTGCATTTCCTGGTGCCCTGCACTGCTGCATATTACTCCAGTCCCTGCTCCAGCTCTTCTCCAGGGCCCCCACCCCTGCTCCACCCCAGCCGCGCCCCACTCCCCTGAGCTCTGTAGCAAGGCCGGGCCAGCACTCACCGGCGGTGGGAAATGCAGCAAACTGACCCCAGCTGAGCCACCAGTGAGTTCTGGGGAGTGGTTCCCTCCTGCTCCCCAAGCCAGCCCCACCCCCAGAAGCCTCGGGCTATCCCTCCAGGTCTTCCCCTTTGGAGGCCTGGTGCCTGCCCTGCCTGCGGTGGCCTGGGGCTAGCCCCCGTGCTCTCCGCCCCACAGAGATGTGCCCCCCCCACGGGAGTTCTGCGTAGGACCCCAGAATAATTAGGGATGGCCATGTTACAGACTTGAAATAAACCATGAATCCAAGTGTGTTTATTCAGTCCATGATTTTTAGTGTCTAGCAAAGTTGTGAATTTAAAGTTCTAGGCTGGTCTTCTGTAGGTGTTGAGCAGGTTTCCTTTTGGGATGAGGACTGAGGTCAGACAGAGACTGTTTGCGTTTCCTCCTTTCTCCTTATGACTGGAGAGTGTTAATCGACCACTTCACCTTGAATGGTGCCTTGAAAAATGTGTTAATTATGCTGAATAATCTGTTCCAATTTGTATTTTGCTCTGACACTGAGTACCTTTCCCAGACGGTATAGCTTGAAAGCTTGTCTCTCTCACTAACGGAAGCGGGACCAATAAAATATTACTTCCCCGTGTTGTCTCTCTAATATCCTGGGACTAACACCTCTATAACAACATTGCGTACCTAGTTCTAATACTGACATCAGACAAAACTTCCCTTGACTTCAGTGGAAGCTTCATTTGAATAAGAACTACTGAATGCATCTCCACAACTGGTACAATCTGACATGATAAAATTACAATATAGAGTACGTTGGTAGATATGAAAAAAAGGCATTTCTCTTATTCTACTGAAAACTGAAATATGAAAAACAGTGGTATATTCCTCTTCTAAGAATCTAATATTTTTCGAATGAGATGTTTTTATGCTGATAAATGTCATCTTTGGAGCATCTGTTTAAATTTGTTAAACCGAGTGTTCTGGTGCCCTTATACGGAAGTACATGGCTAATAGCTTACCAACTCAGCTATGCTATTTCAGAAAACAGCTTTAAATATGATACCGGTCTTATGCGCTCTTGTTGCTTAGGGCTTGTCTTCATGAGGCTGCTCCGGGATTGATCTTCTGGCGACTCCAGCTTGCCAGGAGCTTGCTGGAACTCCAGCTTGCCGGAAGGCGCAAGCTGGAGTCGACGGGGGAGCGCGCCGCTGACTGCTGCTGCCATGGGGATGAGCGGTAATTTGGCGGCAGATACGCAAACTTCAGCTACGTGATTCACGTAGCTGAAGTTGCGTATCTGCCGTCGATCCGCCCCCCCCCCCCAGTGAGGACAAGTATCGCCAGAAGATCGATCCCGGAGCAGCCTCGTGAAGACAAGCCCTTAGTTAGACCCTATTCTTATCAGACCTTCAGGTTATAGACACCGTGAGCCCATAGAGACTGCCTTTGACTTCTTGTGTCCTAGGGGAGCCCTGCTGGTCTGGGTTAACTGACCCAGTTCCAGGATCAGGGCCTAGAGGGCTTGCACACTAGAGATGGTTGAAAAAGGTGGGATTTTAAAAAAAATTCTTTGGAAAATATGGGTTTTTCAATTAAAAAGCAAAACTGAGAGCAGAATAACTTGACCCAAACCCAAAAATGGCACTGAACATGTTTTGGTTTTGGTTTTGGTCAAGAATTTCAAAGATTAAAAAGATATATTTTTGTTCAAAAAGCAATTTTTCATTGAAAAAATATTTCTTTTACAGTATGGTTAATCATCTCTACCTCAGTCTTGTTTCGAAAACCCAAACCAAATGACCATGGTATCATTCCTACCCGCCAGCAGTCAGGACTTTGGTTATATCTGCCATCCAAAAGTGGCTTGCTGTTCATTCAGACCATAGACTCTTAGGCTATGTTTACATAGCACGTCACTGGGAGTGGCATGAGGAGTATGTGAAGCTACAGGCTGCAATGAAAAGCAGGCTGCATTCACACTGTAGTGGGTAGCTACCACCCATCAGTAAAAGGCTCAGGTGAGCATAGGTGCCAAATTTTCATTGCGCCAGGGGGTGCTCGACCCCAGGCCTTGCCCCCAGTCTGCCCCTTTCCTCAATGCCACACCTCTGCCCTGCCTCTTCCCTGAGCATGCTGCAGCCCCGCTCCTCCCCCCATCCCTCCAAGACTCCTGCATGCCGCAAAGCAGATGATTGCACTGGGCGGGAGGTGTGGGGAGGAAGGGGGAGGTGCTGATAGAAGGGCTGTTGGTGTGGTGCTCAGTGCCCCCCCATTTTTACCCGTGGGTGTTCCAGCCCCAGAGCAGTGTATGTACTCTACATGACATTGTAAGATATGCGCCGTGTAGACACGCCTTTAATGAGGAAAGTAGCAGCTACTAAACCATGAGCACCACTTTCTGGATCACCTAGGACTTGGAGGTTTCTCAGCCGAGCGCTGACCCATCCCTGCTTAGCCCATGAGCTCTGGAGAGACCGCAGCCAGTTCTTAGCACTAACACAAAATGGCAATGTGATAGAAAAGGATATCAAAATAGATCTCAAAGTAACACATGAGCCTCTTACACCAAAGGTAGCGACTGAAGTTTGTTTTCGTGCAGGGATTACAGCATTATTTTCTTTCATTTTAGTGTTGTCCCAAGAGAAAACATTCGTCAATTATTCAGCTATTCCGGGAGTGCCTCAAGTCTCCTGGGGAGAGATGAATTCCACAAAACCAATTCTCAAGAAAGGACAATTGACCCGGTGGCGATTTTTTTTTGTTTCTTCTCTCTTTTAAGAAAAACTACAAAGCCTATTAAGATCCATTGTGAATAATTGAGTCTGACAGTTCACGGCTTTAACAAGCTCGCCACTAAGTGAAAAAAGTCTAGAAGCAAGTGGAAGGACAGAGCACGGATCATAGTTCACCCTCTCATTTGAAAGGCACACTGCAAAAACAAAGGTAACAAGCAGCATATTAAATCACTCTTTCAGTGTAAACCACCGTTACATGTTTATAATATTTTCATGCCCCTGTGTATATAGAACATATACACATCCTTAGACAGAAATGATAGTCATGACTACTTCTGTGATTATATATGAACTGCATCATCAATTAGAGTATGATAATGTGGGCACAAGAACAGATGGGTATAAATTGGCCGGGAATGCATTTAGGCTGGAAATTGGAAGGTTTTAATCATCTGGGATGGGGTATGTACTCCACGGTGGTGAAAGGGTTAACTTGAAACAGGGACCAATTCATGTCCTTGGCTGCACCAGAAGGATGGGTCTGACTCAAGTGAAAATGAGGCCCAGATGGGTGGGAGCATAAGGGGAGGAAGCCCAGATGAGTGCGGGAGATGCAGGGAGAGAGGGAAAGAGCTCTGCAGTGCCCCTCTGGTTGCTAGAGAGCAGGGGGAAAGGCGTGGAGCCAGGCAGATGTACAGGAAGCCTATGGAGGGGCTGCAGAAAAGGGCCTGAAGATAGGCCAAGGAAACATCCAGGGAGCAGCCTGAGTGAGCAGAACTTAGCTGACCCTCCTCGGGGTCGCTAGCCTGGAGCCCAGAAGAGTGGAAGTGCCTGGGTTCCCTTACCAGTCCACTGGGAAAAGTGGGGCAGAAACGCCCCAACACAAGGGGGAGAAGAACTAGCCTGTGGATGGGTGAGCTCAGGTAGGGGCAAAGAGTTGTGCTGAGTTGAGTTTATTGGACTCTGTTACCTCAGAAGAGGCGGGGACAGAACATGACCTGGCTAGAGCAATGAGACAAGGCAGACCACCCCAGGGACAACGGGGTGACAGCAGAGAGCACTAGAGGAGGAGAATTTGCTACACCAATGGGTGCCCAAACTTATTACACAAGAGGGCAACGGAAACCTAAGCACAATCTTGTGTGGACCAAACAGATTCCACATATTTTAAAGAGATGTAAAGTCACGTGCGCTGATTTATATTTTAAGTTCAGCTTGTTTCATATGTATTTAGATAGGTGAATTGTCTATTTAAAAACAAAGAAAGCAATCAGTGCATAAAATGTGTTTCAGAATTATAGACTCAGGGGGAGGGGGAAAACAGCAAAGAACACACAACACCCTTGTCGCAGGGCAGAGGTTTTAAAAACCTCTGCTGCCTGCTAAAGCTCCAGCTTCCCTGCAGTCTGGCTGGGTTTGAGGGCTAAAACGCTGAGCAGGGAGCCCAGCTGAAGCCACTAAGTAGGCAGGCTCAGGGCAATCTAGTGAGCCAGGGGCAACCAGTAGGGCAGAGTACAAACCCAGGAAAGACCTCAGAGAAAGAGGATAGCCAGGCAGGAGGACAGGGGATACCTAGCTCTGTCTCTGCTGGTGGATACAAGCCTCAAGGGGCCAGTGGACCTGGTGAGAGGTCTGTGAGGGGCCTGATTTTGGGGACGTTGGGACTTTGATAGCATTGTAAATAAAAGAGCATGGGTGAAGCACCAGAGAGGAGAGTCTGAGACCCTTTCTTTGTCCAGCCTAAGCACAGGGAACAGGGACTAGGGGAAGGAAGCCTGTGCCGCCCCATGACACCCCTCTTAAATCACAAATAAAAAGCTGCCCGGGGCTGACAGCCTGAGCCCTGCTTCCCAGGCTTATACTATGCTCTGGTAGATCATATATGGCCTGTGGGCCATAGGTTGGGCATCCCTGGGCTATACATACCCAGCCGCGAGGTATTACACCAGTGGTGAGACCAGTCTTCTACACCATGCGTGGGGTGAGGTTTTTGAACAGCATTATGATAGGAAGACAGGGGACAACTAACCAACCTAGTCTTAAAATGGAGCTTGATGAGTTTATGACCCGGATTGCATGACAGAGTTGCCTGAGACATTAGCCAGTTGAATGTTCCTCTGATGTTCATCACCCGTGAAAGTAAACTCTAGTTGAGGATTAACGTGTTTTGGAAGCAGGCTACTTATAAGGATTTCCATGCCAAAACTTTCAAAACAATGCAGCAAAGCCTGCACAAGGGTCCCTCCTGACACAACATCCGTATATGCTTTCAAGGTGGAACCTCTCCTTCCATACAGTAGTGACAATGATTTTTCTCAGCCTGAAGGTGTGTGGAGCTTTTATAAGGATGTGCGGGTAGGTTTAGAGACCAATTGCCGGTCTCCTTTTCGGAAGGCTGGGCCCCAGCCTGTACGGGGAAGAACAGACAGCAGCAGGCTGCAGCTTACTGCAAGCTCTGGCTTCTGTGGTTTTTGTAAGGCTAGCGTAAAAAAATGTCACGAAGGACAAGCTCTCATTGTGTCAGTGTGAAGAACACCAAGGCAGCGTCATCAATCCTCCAATGTAATCAGCATGCACGCTCCAGCACATGCTGTATGCAGACACTGGAGAGATCAGCAGCAAGTGCTGGAGCAGCATGCCCCAGATTGGGAAGGACTAGCAGCCACATGGCCCTTGGCTGCAGGGCATAGATATTTAAGGAGGATATAATCGAGCAGCTGGGCAAAACATAGGACATGCCCTGCCAACAGCTACAGTGTGGATCTGCGACAAGAAGTCTCATCTTATTGTTGAGCTTTGAAGCTCCCATAGACTAATATCATGTTTTATTTATACACGAATACATTATTTGTTGTCATTATACATTAGAATATTTTAAAAAGATAATTACTTTATTTTATTTTGTTTTATTTTGAAATTTGTATTTATAATTCTTGCAATTCCCGAGCGATGAGGGTGGGCACAGGTTTGTTCTGAGAATCAGGGAAACGTAAATAGCTCCCTAGTGGAAAGATGGTGTGCAGAGAATCTGAGATAGCACTTTACAGTTCTTCTATATTTTATAAACAACATACAGTGAATTGGTGGTTTTGCTTAAAGATTTTGAGCTGGTATGTGAATTTTTTTATAGACACGGGAAATAGGGAAGAGACCAACAGAATATTTTTTTAAATGATAGTTTTTTAAAGTATACATGAGTCCCCTTCCCAGTTTATTTAGATGATCCTGCTGTATGCAAAGAAGTGATCAGTCTTCCAAATCCACGAGCAAGGAAGAGACTCAGAGGCTGGTCTGAACCGCACAAGTACCTTCTTCCTATTTAACAGGAGTCAATGTAGTAAATGTAACATCTGAGTATCAGCAATGAGTCTAATTTAAAGCCTGCAGAATACTCCCCAGCAAGTGTGTGAATCTAGCATTTCAGCCTTTTGTGGAAATAATTAGAAAATGCAAATATTTATGAAGTACGTGAATCACATTCTACAATCTAGTTAATCTTGTTTTGAGCAACAAACAGTAGACTTCTGAAAACGAAGTGCTGCTTCTTGGGAAAAGGGAGATGGAACATAAAGATCATCAGGTGCTTTCCACAAACCACTACCACCAGCTTCTCTTTGGATGGCAAAAGTCAAACCTATGGAAACAAGAATCTCTTCCTTCGGCATCACTTGTAATAAAAATTCAACTTTAAGATCCCAGCTTTTGGCTATACAGCGCTGTGGCTAATCCAGCCATCAAAGTTTATGGGAGTTCTTGGAGGGACGGACAGTGGTTGCAGGAGGGAAGCATTTGGATGAGGCACCGGGAAGTCAGTCTGTGTGCACATGGCTGGAAAACTAGCTGTAGCTGCAGCACCTCTGTAAATAGTTCTCTTAATTAAGTGCCAGTTTAGCTTTAGAAACAGAGTCTCCCCAAGTTATTACCCAGTACACAGCACCCGAAACAATGAGATTAATTGAATAGTCTCTAACAATGTGTGTTTAAAAGTGTGCACATGTAGTTCATGATTTCAAAACTGGCATTGAAACAATACCTTGTTAATGCTTCCCAGTCATCAGTTTGCACCGGAGAGTTAGTAAAATGTGTTTGGGAGAGAGGGTGGCTTAGATAGAAGACTGATTCTGGTGTTTGTACAGTAAAACCTCCATTTAACGGACTAATTCGGGCGAGGGGGTGTCCGTTAAATCAAAAAATCCATTATTTAATAATAATTTTTTAAAAAACGAGCTGTCGGAGCAGCAGCCCGCCCGCCACAGGGTCGGGGCGGCAGCTCCGCAGCCTGCCCGCTGCTGGGACCCGGGCGGCAGCCGGGAGCCGTCAGCCAGCCTGCCCGGGTCCCAGCTGCTGGGACCAGGGCGGCAGTCGGGAGCCGTCAGCCAGCCCGCCCGGGTCCTGGCTGCTGGGACCGGGGCGGCAGTCGGGAGCCGGCAGCCAGCCTTCCCCCAGGTGGGAGCCAGGCGGGAGCCGGGAGCCGGCAGCCCGCCCGGAGGCGGGAGCCAGCAACCAGCCCGCCCGCAGGTGGGAGCCGGGCGGAAACTGGGAGCCGGCAGCCCGCCTGCAGGCGGGACCCGGCAGCCAGCCAGCCAGCCCACCCCCGCAGGCAGGAGCCGGCAGCTCGCCCGCTGGTGGGACATGGGCGGGAGCTGGGAGCCGGCAGCCCACCCGCTGGCGGAACTCGGGCGGGAGCCGGCAGCCCACCCGCTGGCGGGACTCGGGCGGGAGCTGGGAGCTGGCAGCCAGCCCCCGAGAAATGGATTTCGGATGCATCAGACTTGCTCAGAAATTTTGTCCGTTGCATCCGAAGTCCGTTAAATCGAGGGTTTACTGTATTGAATTTTGTCAAAGGGCCCACCAAGGGTTACATCAAACTGCTCAGTCTTCATGGAAGTTACCTGTCTTCACAGACACTTTCTCGGCAAATGATTGGAGTCTGTGGGATAGATCCTGTTCTCAGGCACAAGAAACAGGGGGAAGGTCTGTGAGAGAGTGCACCATTTGGCCCGGTCTCTCTTTTCATTCACTTCTGCTTTGGGTTCTCAATCTTTTCCCTTTCTAACTTTCTCCTGGTTATCATCCTTTGTGAGGCTCTTCCCTTGCAGGTGGTAGTCTGGAACTAAGGTATTGGGTCAGTTCCTCTCCCTGGGAACCTCCAGCATCAGAGTGCAAAGACAGGGTTGTTTGGCATCGGGCACAGTAGAATGAAAATCACATTTTGCTGATGGGGAATTTTTTTCTTCTTCTTTACCTGGTGGCACCCAGAGATGTTTTCAGAATCTGACAACGTCTGAATACTTATCTTTTAATGCAGGTATTGCCTTGAAAAGCCTTGATAGTGTGTCAGCTTTGATTAAGCATGGCCTATGTCCTTTACAAGAGACTTTGTGGCAGCTTTTCTGTCTCTCCTGTGTGCTCTTTCTAGGTCCCTGAAAAACTGGTGGATCTGACTGTCTCTTCCTTTGTTCACCTTGATAAAATGGATGAAAATCCCCTTTTTCTTCTCCTCTGTTTCGGAAAGCTGTTAAAGAAACAGACACTGAGGCAACTTGGAAATGATCAGATGTATTCAGTTTGGTGATTATTGATGAAGAGACCCCTTAAGGCATCTGCTGGCTACCAAATCTCACCCCTCCCTCATTTGTTTGGAAAGGAATTGCTTCTGACATGGTTTCCTGTTATATTCCCATTCTAGGTCTTTAACCCATCTAGGAAAGTGAAATACTCAGTACAAGAGCTCCTGTTAGTGTTTCCTGCTATATTAATTCTATGATGAAAACTTTCTGCTGTCTTGCCCACACCAAAATGTCACCCGCTCAAAACATCTGGGAACAGGATTTCCAAAGAGGCTACACAATGCAAGTCCCCCACGTGATAGAAAAAAACACTGCTGTAAGTGCTGCACATAAAACCCCTTTTGTGTTGCCTTCATGGCTTAGATTGACAGTACGCCAAGAAACCCATTGCTAGTCAGAAGTGCTGTGGAAGGATCCTCTCTGTTCTTGTGATGACTCGATTCTGGGGGCTGGAACAAATGTGTCAAAAATAACGAGGAGTAGCAAGGGCACTGGTTTCATCAGTGCTGAGTATTTGGGCTAGGGAGGGTGGGTGGCTGAATAAACGTTTCTCATGGTTGTGCAGTGGCTTTTATTCTGTTGTCCAGAACTATGAGTCCCTTCTCTTGGGGACCTTATCTAATATCAGTTGCTAAAGCAATTTAGCCGGGAAGTGCTAACCAAACAGAAAGGTGCCTTACATGCAGAATTGTGAGAGCGAGCATCACAATCAAATCACTTACTGTACATCGTTTATTTCTAATTTTCTTCTCTCTTCAGAGGGAGCTCTAGGAGACCATGTGCATAGGAAACAATAAAAGGTTAGTCGGACTAGAATGCAAGGGAGTGCTATACCTGTGAGTCTGTGTGACTGGAATATGAGGAGAGAGAGCAACTGTCTCCCACAAGCCTAACGCTAAGTCCATGTCTACACTACTACTTATGTTGGCAAAACTTACGTTGCACAGGGTATGGCACGGGTATGTATCGGATCGATTGATCACGTCTCATCTAGACGCAATAAATCGATCCCTGAATTGACACCTGTACTCCACCTCGGCAGGAGGAGGAAGTGGAGTCGGCGGGGGAGCGGCCCCGGTTGACCTACCACCGTGAGGATGGCCAGGTAAGTCGAACAAAATACTTTGACTTCAGCTACGTGAATAGTAAAAAGCAACATACATTTGCCAGCATAACTGGAAGTGTGCCCAGTGCTAAGTTGGCTCCTGCTGACATAGCTACCGTTGCTCGTGGGGGTGGTTTTATGATGTCGGCGGAAGAGCTCTCTCCCATTGGCACAGAGCAGCCATATGAGCTATCTTACAGGGGGACAGCTGGATTGGTACAGCTGGGCTGTGCTAAGCTTTCTAGTATTGACATGACCTAAGACTGTGTTCCTTCAGCAATCTGTCACAGACCCATTGATGGACTAATTAGCCATCCTTTCAGTGCCCCTTCGTATCCTCCATTACTTGTGAGATTGTTCCCACCCTTATGCCTGTGGGTCAGAGAGGGGAGGGTAGAAGCAGCCTTCCCCTCGGTGTGTAGTGTCTGTGAGTCTAGCACCTGTAGTGGTCCTGGAGCGGTCAGCAGCAGGGGACGGGAGAAAGCAGGGCAGAGGAGTGTGTACCGCATCCATTAACAGGGTGTCACATGGCCCATGCTCCCCTTGCTCTTTGGGGTCAGACTCTCTGTCCAGTTATGCTGATTTACTTCAGTCAGAAGTCAGTCAGCCTCCCTCTGCTCTGTAGGCAGAGCAGCACAACTCACTAACTGCTTACCCTCCTTGTCGGCGATCTTACTCCACTTGAAATCAATGGGACTTTTTATCATTCACTGCAATGGGAGCTGTTTCAGCTGATTTGTTTGGCCCACAATATCTTTTCAAAGGTCCTCTGCTCATTGCAGAAGTAACTTCACCAATAAACACCTCTCTAAAGCAGCCAGGAGCGGTGTGACCTCTATGCTCTTCGGCCTGGGCTACACTGGGGACAGGGGTTTGAACTAAGATACACAACTTTAGCTCTGCTATTCGCGTAGCTGAAGTCGAAGTATATTCTTCCTCAAGGTGACCCATAAAGAGATTGGCACGCTAGGGAGCCATCCTCGTACCCATGGCTGTTCCCATGGCTTGGACAAAGTGTTTGTTGTTGTTATGGGTGAGGATGAAATGGGGGTGTTGGTGGTGTGTTTGGGGTGGATATCTAAGGGCTGCCCATTTTCTAAGGGCTGCTGTCAGTGTGATGGAAGTTGGCGTATAGGGAAGGGACATCCATAGTAGCAAGGACAGTGTTTTGAGGGAGATTGTTGATGTGGTGGACTTTGTGAAGGAAGTTGGCTGTTCACAAGACAAGTCTGGGAGCTTAAATTCATAACTTTGCTGGACACTAAAAATCATGGACTAAACAGAGACACCAGATTTATGGCTGATTACAGCAATCGGTAACCTGCTAACTCCTGTTTTTGTCCGATGACTGCAGAGATGCCACTGGCCACTTCACCTTGAATGTTCCCTTAGCACATATTCTAGCTACTTAAACTGGGGTTTCTCAAACTGGGGGTCGCTAGGAGACAGCTTTTCAGTGGGGGGGTCTCTCCTGCTGACATAGCTGCCGCCTCCGAAAAGGAAAAGCGGGGGGTCGCTAGGAGACAGTGACTGTTTCTTTCAGACAAGGACCTTGCTACCATCACCCATGCCGTTGCAGAAATCTAGCCTTGAGATGACACACTACTTTAACTGGGCTATGCCTGAAGTGCACCCGGCAGATGAAGCTGGGGCAGAATGCAGCTGCTGGCTTGTAAAGTGGGAAATCCCACCTGGAGTATATGACACAAGTGGTCTGGGATGTGTGTTGGCTGCCAATTATTTTCTAGGTGGAGACAGAGGCTTGGCTTTTGACACACAAATCTCCAGATGGGTTAGAGGCTGTTCACTTGAGACACTGTCTCTTCTCCCAGTTGCCATCTGTAGAATCACCAAAGCTGGGCCCCTCTTGGCTTAACTGGGAGGGGGCTGCTGGCAGGGTATTGTCCACAAGGGGCCATTGACTTTGGAATTTACTCTTTCCCTTGATCCATAATAGTCAGGAGCTGTTGAGTCATAGGGCTGGTCTTCACTGGGGGTGGAGGGATCGACTGAAGATACGCAACTTCAGCTACGTGAATCACGTAGCTGAAGTTGGCATATCTTCAGTCGACTTACCTGCCGTCCTCACGGTGGCAGCGGTCGGTGGCGCGCTCCCCCATCGACTCCAGCTTGTGCCTCTTGGCGAGCTGGAGTTCCAGAGTCGACGGGGACGCCGCTGGAGATCAATTTATCGTGTCTTGATGAGATGTGCTAAATCGATCACCAAAAGATCGAAGGCTACCCGCGGTAGTGAAGAGAAGCCCTATAGAGTATGATGCAAAGCACCATCTATTCCCCCAGACTTTGGAGGGGTGGGGGGACAGTGAGGGCTACTGTTCAATGAAATGAGGTATTTCCTTGTTTATCTGTCTTGGTGTGTTATTTCTGGCAGTGAGAGTTGAAGTGAAATCACTGGATTCCTTTTTAATAAGGATTGTATTTAAATATCTGTCGAGACTGCCTGAAGGCAAGGATAAGGGCTTTTGATGATTATGTAGAAATAGAAATAAATACATACTAAATAAATATCAGCATTCACTTGTAGATTTATAATGCACATCACAAACATAGAAACCAACCAACCAACCAGTGTGATCTGCAGCGAGGCAGAACATCCATCCAGATTTTCAGCTTTACCTGTGATTTTCCTTGTTTGTCAATTTAAGTCACTGTTCCTGAAATGCAGTGGGCGAGAGGGTTAGTAATTGAATTTACCTTGCTGCTTCTGCAGACTTCCTAGCAGTCTATAACAGCTCCTGTTAGCCCTGTGGCCAAATATCCTGTGTGTTGCATGAGTCCACTAGGCAGGCTGCAGGTCTGTAATTTAATCTCAATGCTAACAGATAACTAATAGAAAGTGATCAGCAAGTTAAAGATCTTTTACTTAAGAAGATAGAATTCCATGAGGTTATTTACAGCTATGTGGTATTCAGTTTCTTCCTACTGCAGTGAGGTGGTAAGGAGAATGTAAACATGGTCTGCTAAGAGTTAAATGCAAAGGGAAAAATGTAAAGCTGTCTTGGCAAGGCTGTACACCTTTATGCTTGAAAAGATCCATATATTCAAAGGGATGGGGCTTCTCGGCAAACATCAACCCACTTGCAAATTATTTGATTAAAAAATTTGGAAATGTGGTATATGCAAATAATGCTATTTACTGCAATTTAAAATATTGAAATAGAACTTTCAAATGATCCCAGATAGTCTAGGAACATACAAGCGTGCATATACACACGAATACACATTGTGAGAAACTCAGCAATAATGATGGCGGTTGGCTGGTGATGGGACACTGGAGGGAGTGGGCTGCTGCTCTGAGGTGGCACTGAGCATTCTTTCTCGGGTGCTTGGCTGGCTGGTTCTTGCTCACATGCTCCGGGTCTCACTGATCTCCATATGTGGGGTTTGGAATGAATTTCCCCCCAAGACAGATTGACAGTGACCTTGAGGGTTTTTCACCTTCCTCTGTAGTGTGTGGGTCACTTACTGGATTATCTGGGTACATCTCATTTTATCAGTTCCCGGCCACTGCAGGATCCTTGGGCATTGGTATAACTTGGTCCCTCCATTTCTCTGCCTGTGGCACACAATAATCTAGTCCCCTGAAGGCTGTAATACTTTGCTATAATTTCAGATGTTGGGTTTAGTTTGTGGGTGCTGGATGGTGCTGTTGTTCTGGGATGGCCAGGAGGTCAGACTAGATTACCTGGTAGCCCCTTCTGACCTTCTACTCTATAACTACAAGCCGTCCCTTCCACCACAGATTTAGCCAACGGGGGCCCATGTTCACTGAGCAAAGTGGTACAGAGTCAAAGCAGAGAATACTGCAAATGTTTATCATGGTCCCAGGTGGAAACTATGCAAAACCACTGTGTCCGCTTGAAACCACACCATCTCAGGTTTGAACATGCTTGCTTTGTTGCACGAAGCCCATCATTTCATAGAAATAAATGATCAGTTATTCAGTAGAGTTTTTGCCAAGAATTTTGGTCTGCCCTACATTAACAAGCAGTTCTTGGTGAACATTTGATATTCAAAATCGGGGCTGTTTTCACTGGAAATGTAGATCATCCAATATGTTTTCATAACCCTTTGGATGAGCAGAACTCTCAAAGCCAGATTGCCGACAGGAATGCTTATGAATACACATTGGAAATTTGCTCTCCATGAATATTCTACCGCACTTACAATGCAGAGACAGTCAAAGCAAATTTATTTAAACATTTGAACATATCCTCCAGGCAGATATATTTTGCCGTATTCACCCAGATCTTGAGTACAATTTTTGGAAGTGTCTAAGTCCCATTTTCAAAAGAGATGTAGGTGTTTGGGAGCCTGAGTCTCAGTGAAAGTCAGTAGAACTTTGACTCTTGAGAATCTAAATCACTTTTAGAAATGGGTCTTTGGGGCATAAAGCTTTTGAAAATGTTACTCCTAATGAATGTTCTGTATATAGGCCTGGAAAAAAGCTACCTAGATGATATGGATATAAAAATAATTCCCAGGGATGGTTCTTATTTGGCCAGATATTTGTTCCCTGAAGTACTTGGAAGGGTGCTTTGAGACCACTGAACTTTGATGTCCCTCAAAGGGAGTGGAGTTAACTGGGGGATGGACAGTTGACTCACTTCCCATAGAAGCCAAGTGCTGTAACACACTCCACTAGTGTAGATTTAGTGTCCAGATTTGCAGAGGGTTGACCAAGCACATTTGTCCAGCTTTGGTGTTGAAATCGACATGGAGGACACCTGAACGGGGTTGGTGAGACTGCATATCTGGCAGTCCTTATGTGACAGTTACTGTGTCTACTCCCCAGCGCCTATGGTGGCTGTCAGAGCCATGTTCCCCGCTTTCCCCTCCAGACGAATTTGGTCAGAGCTGGATAAATGACTCACAATGCTAAAGAATAATGAACAAAAACATTAAAACATTTGGTTGGAAAGGTAATTATCAAATGTCTTTGAAGAGCAATTGAGACACCTGCTCCCAAAAATAAAAAGAGGTGGATCACTATATACGCCAGCAAAGAGAAAAGAAATGAGCAGGTAAGACACCGTCCTTTATGATTGCAAGACCTTGTATCACAGATCTGGCTATGAAAGAGTACAAGTTAGAAAAGAGATGGAAGCAGGGGAGTCGGGAAACCAATGATCACCTTTACAGAACGGATATTTAATTTTTAATTAGTTTGAAGGATGCACAAAATCCAGCTTCTGTTGAGATGGCAAGGGCCAGACCAGTGGTGCTTAGTGGAGGTTTGTGGCTTTTAAACTGGTCTTGGAACAGCAGATCTTGCATGGACCAGGTCCTTTGGCCCAAAATGCTGCTTGCAGAACGCTCACTGAGTCATTATCCTTTTCACATCAAGGAACTCTAAGATGTAGATGGTGACCCATTAGGAATAGGGTATTCTTCATGGCCCTTCTTCCCTCTGTACTTCAGGAATTACGTGAGAAACAGAGGCAGGCAAGTATTGAACATCTTTGTATTGTTCATGTATGGGGAAGCCCATTATTGTGCTTAGCAAATTAGTTTAGTTTTGTTTCGGCAATAGGGCACTATGTTCTTTCAACAAATTTAGATTTGTTAGCCAATAATCTTGTATTAAAAGTTCTTTGCAAGAAACCCTGAAGTTTTTGTCATTGCACACCCAAAGTTACCAATTTTTACACCATACTGACAAAGGGTTCTTGTCCGTAACCTCATTAACATTTGCTTCAAACTGGATAAAAATGATTGAAATGTATATGGGAGTATGTTAAAGGCAAGACTGAATGGACTGAGGAACTTTGAGGTCATACACAAGGAAGAAATTGCAAATAGCCAATTTGGATAAAAAAAATCTTTAAAAAAAGTATTTAATGGACAATAAAATGTGCTAAAGGACTAAATTTTTTTCCCCTACTGAGGTGTTTTAAACATCAATATTTTCCACAATCATTAGTCTAACATCTTGATAATGTGCAATAAATTTACTATGTCTATGTTCTGGTAGTAAGTATAGGTTGAGGTATTGCCCTGTTCCCCTAATTACTTTTTCTTGACTATTCTTGCCTCTCACTATAGGCTGGACTACGTTACCATTTACCCATAAGAGGAGTGTTTGCACTCCAACCTAACTGCCTGAAATGATACATTTGATACATCTGATTCATTTTTCTTTGTAAATACCTACTATTTTCCTTGACAACCAGCATATTTTCCTCAGCAATAGCACTGAAAAAAAGTAAAGCACAAGCCTTTTTCCTGGAATCCCCTTCTATACAACATTTATGTCTCAGATATTTTTAAGTGACAGATTATCGGGATTGGTATGAATTGATTTAATTATGGATATAAATAAAATTGTATATTCTGTGATAGAGGAGGTTCAGGGAGCTGTGGCAGAGTGTTTGAGGGGAGATATATTAACTCCAGGCTCATTAGGGCGTGGCTCCCTGTAGACTAGGGAAGCAGGCAGCAGGTTAATTGGAGCACCTGCTGTCAATTAAGGCCTTAATAAAAACCCCTGCTTCAGGCAGACAGGGGAGGGAGTTTGGAAGGAGTTTGGGAGGCGTTGGAGCGGCGAGCAGTTTGGAGGAAAGCAGAGCAGAGTTTGGAGAAGTACTGCGGTGAGCTAAGAAAGACCCAGACCCTAGGTAAAGGAACACCTGGCTTGTGCAGAGAGAGGGCAGGAAGCCTCCACAAGCTGAAGGGTAGGAGAGGGAAGTAGCCCAGGGGAAGGAATAGCTAATCCCAGTGGTTTACCGCTATCCTCAGGGCCCCTGGGCTGGGACCTGGAGTAGAGGGCGGGCCCAGGTCCCTCCTTCTCAACTTCTCCCCTCTAGGATACTAGTGGGACAGTTAATACCCAGTTCAGGGGCAAGAAATAGGCTCCCTGAATCCCCCACAAGAAGAGAAAGCGCAGGACCCATCAATATAGTGTCAGTAATTTGCCACAATTCTTATTCAAATCCAGAGTTGGTTTTGAATTATGTGTATTGCTGGTGGCAATGGAACGCTTATTCTCGCAGGAAAATACATTTTTACTTCCCAGTTTGACAGTCCCAGCATCCTACTAATCAAAGTCACTCTAATCAAATACGTCGTCATTGTGAGTAATGGGATCAGGAGGTTTTTTGGTCAATGTTCTTGCATTTCTGACTTTGAAACAAGTCTGGGCAGGAAAGCCCAGAAGCAAGACAGAAACCCCTCCTGATTTGATGTTTCACATGCTTGCAGGCCTGCAGCCTTCTATCTGGTGCTGGACTCCTTGTCATGCAGGTGATGGCAAGCTCCCTTTTTATTTTTTTAAAGGCCATCCATGGCCAACAGGGGAAGGAACATTCATGCTGTTGTCAAGAGCGTGCCTCATTATAGCGGCCTGGTAATTTGCCTGCTTGCTGTGTTGGTGTAGCGCATCACATGTTGGTGACAGATTCTGTTTAAGCAGCAAAAATGATGTTGGGCAGCACACCTTATTTCGGGCATCATGAACATCATGTGGAGGAGCTTGGCCATACAGATGGCACACAAATTGCTCAAGCACCCGGAATGTTGTGTCTTGAAGTGTGACGTCTTTTTCAAGGTCACTGGTGGCAACAACACCTGAACTTAAATACAGTAGTCCATCTGGAGGATCATGAGAAGGATTAATTGTGCATTCCACCACCATAATAAGCAGAAGGATGCAAACAGAAAGATCTCCATAGCACAAGAATTCAGAATGAAGAGACAGTGCACTTATCGAGATCTTTCCGTTTGCATACTTCTGGAGTCAGGCCTGACGACACTTCACACATTCTCATTGTTGCAACAGCTTTCTCATGTTGTGACAAGATCCAGCAATGAACTGCTTTGTGTCAATCCAACCAAACTACCAATTGTTTTTGAATCTTTATTGCAGGCTTGTTCAATTTCCTGGTCACATGTGATTGAAGAGAATCCATATCCACTTTGATGTTGGACTGTCCTCTTTCCTTGAGTGTTGCATTCTGTGTAACATTCTGGATGTGATGGGCAGTTTTGCCATTTCTAGGCAGTATGATGGAGAATACTGGACATAGTTCACCTGATTGTAAGAGAAAAACCTGAGCATCATGAAGTGGGTAGTTGAAAGTTGCAACTCCTCAGTCAGATTCAGGTGTTGCTCTCACAATGTTGATGTAAAGAGTTCCAGGAGACAAAGGTTCGGGGTTCTCTTCATATTTCATGACCATTTGGTGAATTCATGAGCTCTACTCAGAATATCCAGTGATTCGATGAGGAATACTGGCTTCACTTTTTTTTATGACCTATAGGTTTTTGTCTGCTTTATCCAGTGGTGATGATTTAAGGAAAGTCTAAAATCTCAGACACTGCATGCTTTTATTCAGAAGTTTGTATCTATCATACTGTGATGATAGTGGTGACCACTCAGAACACCACTGATTGATTTGATCCTGGGGCAACAACTTCTAACTATGTCAAGATGTCATGAAGTTACCCATTCACAACTATTTTGCCAAGGACACCTAGAAATGGCATGCAGGTATGGAATTCGCCACGCAGCACACTGTCAAACATCTTGTATAGTTATAGTGTTTCCATCAGATTTGTTGTTCTTTAGCATATGTTGCAAGGTCAAAGACCAAGACTACATGCTTAATTTCAAGCTGATCAGCTATATCAATACTTAATTTCAGAATAGTGTACACAGTAGACCTCTCTGTTGGCGATGCCTCGAAGACTGGACGATAATGGATAGCTAACGTCTAGGGAGTACAATCATGTTGACGAGCAGTATGGAAACCTGTCTAGCCAGGAAATGTATGTGATCAGCACTGAGAGCCTTCATAAAAATGTATGCTAATTCAGTTCTCACTGCTGATTCCAGGTTTGATCTGTATCGGTCAGCCTCCCATGGGGCATGTGCATTATGACTTAGGTTCTGTGGAACTTGCCTCTTGTTCCGTACTGGTTTATTGCAAAAGTAGGGGGTGTTTTAAGATAATATGCTCTTTTGGGGAGTGACTCTGTGCCTGATGTTGAGGCTGGTTCAGTGATGTGTCTCTGCAGCATTATTCCATTTGTATGTGGATGGTGCCATGCCCAGATAGGGTTTCTTCTCCAACATCAATATTGGTCCAGGCTAGAATGCTTGGAGGTTTCTTTACAAAGCCCGGTGGAACCTTTAACTGACCCGTTCACAAGCTGTAGCTGAGCAGGCCAGTATGGAGACCGCTTGAGGTGAACCTGCCAAGTGTCTAATTTTCAGTCCAAGGCAAAGGGATTTAGGGGTCTATTTTCAACCCTTGGATGCAAGGTAAACAATGTCTTGGTAAAGTGATATGAGTTTAAGGTCCACATCATCTGGAAGATCAACATAGCCAGCCAGTGTCGGTACATCCAGTAACGCAGGCCATTAATTTGGAAAGATCAAATGGCTTGACAGACTTCGCATCATCACTAGTTAAACTGGTTGATGTTGGGGGTTAGGGACAGCTTATTCCAGGATTGTCATCCAACGTGCTCTTGGGGATCAGTGCAGCATTGGGTGCAGTCCTAGCTGACTGAACATCAGGAACTGGTATGTTTACTCTTGATGATCAACAGGCTGGTAGATCAACGTGTGATTGAGAATGGATTCACTCCTCGTCACTCAGTTGTGTCCATATCTGTTTCTGCCTCTGATTGATAAGGAAATTGATTAATAAGCACACGCCATCTCACTAACATTCTTACGATATGGTATAGGAAAGGTAAGCTGAAGGAAATCACATTTCGGACGATATTTCAGTCTGTCAACTCTGTAATACAAAAACATGCATGACCTCTAAAAAAAACCCCAGAGTTTCCCACAAGGACATTGATTGTAGTTGTAATGTATGAGTCTTGCTACGATGTTGTAAATGTATATTTTACTATTCAAGATTTACTACAAACATAAAGGTTAGAAAAATGCTGCAATGTTTACATTTCCATTTGTCTCTACCATTATTGTGCTTGAATGGTTATGGAAATCTCGGCCTTTACAATGAATCACTTCCCTGTAATTTGAAGTATCCAGACCTTAATGGCTTTTTACAAGCTTGATGAAAATCTGGGTATATTTTTTTTGACCTCTGCAATACCTCCTGGTGTACGATGAGATCAAGTGGATGATAGTGGCACAGAAAAACTTGCAGGCTTTGTTGTACATCTGTTCAGTACAAGTTGGCTTATACTTATCTCCTGACATTGTCAAAAATCTTGCATAGTCTCTCTAACAAGCTTCATGGTACTGGACTTCAATTGGCCCATAATCTTGTCGTTGGATATGATTGACAATGCTCTGATCCTTTTTCAATTCTTTTTAACTATCTTACATCTATGGTTTTGGCTTGGACTATTTGATATTTCTTATGTTTATGGGCCATGGTGATATACCGCTCTCTTTTCTTGCATATGCTGCACATGGCAGGAAGGATTGGTCCAGATGCAGGAACACAGAGGCCAGATCTTGAATGAAGTCTCTTTCTTGCACTGGGTAAAGTTATGGAACTGGTCCTGGAAGTGGTAGATTATAAATGATCTTGTTTCCGCTGTAATATTAATGACTGAGCAAAGTGTCTTCTTGAAATCTATGAACATTTTGGCCAGGTCCTCACTAGGTGAGGAGTTGACCTAAGATATGTAACTCTACCTATGTTACTCACGTAGCTTAGGTCGACTTACAGCATCCTCATGGTGGTGAGTCAACCGCTGCCACTCCCCCATCAATTCCACTTCTGCCTCTCGCAGCATTGGAGTTCTGGAATTGACGAGGAGAGCGTTTGGGAATTGATTTATCGCATCTACACTCGATGCGATAAATAGATCCCCGATAGATCAATCACCACCTGCTGATCTGGCAGGTAGTGTAGACATGACCTTTGTCTAGAAAATGCCTAACGCAGGTGGCATGGAATCTGGAGTCACTGGGGATGCCATAAAATTCTTTTGACATGATTCAGCAGTGTATCATTTATCACTATGCAAGTCCAACCATGCTTGAGCACATTCATGGTATTAACCATTTACACATATCAGGTGAGGTAGAGTAGACTCCTTCTTGATTGAAGTTAGATGCATATGACAATGAAAACCAGCTATAAAGCTGAATCTTAGATATTTGACAAGGGATATCCTGGCCATCATCACCATCCTTGTGCATAGCCATATTGATTTTGCAGGAATACTGCAAAATACTTAACTGTCTGTATGCAAAGCCTCCAAACTTTATACTGTCTCTTTTTATGTGGTGCAAGTGACTGGCTCAATACTGCTCAACTTTCCAATACTTGTGCACAGGATGCTGAAAAGTTTATATTAAAAAAAAAAAGTTTAGGAGACAACAATGAAGTCGCTTCCTGAAAATCAAAAGGGTAGACTATGTCCATTGCTAAGCTTGCAGTATCGCATAAATATAAATTGTCATTGCTAGGAAAATGTGGCGGTGGTAGGTACAAGCACCCTTTATTGTGTTCCTGCCCAGTCATCGTTTTATTTGAAATTAAATTTCTCATCAGGTGAGACATCAAAACCTCTCTGTGAAATGTAAGGACATTGTGCTATTTTTCTACAATGCTGCCACTAAAGAAAATATGCTGTTTTCTATGAAAACACATGCTTTTATGAATATTTAGGAAAAAATTAATTTAAAATATCATGCATTTTTACATCCAAATACTTTGCCTGGAGCTAAAATGGAACACATTAATAGATATACTGAACCATGAGTACTGTTGAGGATAGATGAATTAAGGGATAGGGTAATGATTTGCCCTAGTACCTAAATAGAGATATGGCTGATTATTGCACATTATCTGTGTGCATGATCAACGAGGAACATTTTGGTGTATTATATGCACTCAACAGAGCAGACTTCTGACCTTTATAAACAATTTCATGCATAATTCAAAATAAAATACCAGCATTTTTTGAACATTTTAAACATTTTCACCTGTGTATCAAGTATAAACTGTATGACCTTTTTACTGATTATTTCAGTATATTTTCTGAATATCTTCCAATCATTCTGAACCATCTTAGGCCCAGATAAATATAGTGGAAATTATAATTCAAGTTCTTTAACCAGTATGGTGTCAAAATTTGGTTGATAGCCAGGGAACGGTGGATGTACTGTGATGGAAAACTGGAGGAGAACTTTTAACACAAGATCTCTCAGGTTATTGCCTACATCAAATTGCACAGAATACATAGTGTCCTTCCTGCTGGAATGGAACAAGACAATTCCTTACCATATAGCCTTACCATATGGCCTAAATGTCCTTGGCTCACCTGAGATTCCACCTATGCCATTTTCATCAGAGGGGTTTTGACAGGCAGAAAATAATACAGATAGTTGTGAAACTCTGGGCCAGATTAGATGGTGCGGTTTGACTGCTCTGCGCTGCATCACTAGTGGAATCTTGCACTAAACCTGGCATGACTGGCCCAGGGAGGATCAACCCAGCATAAGGATGTTTCTCTGGTATCCCAGAGTCTGCAGAGAGACTCTCACATTATTCTCTTGACTTGCTGCTGGGGAAAAGGAGCGCTGCTGGCACAGAGAAGGTCTGGCAGAGATGCACTACTACCATTCTTGTCTGCAGTGCTGCTAATATTGATTAGAGCAACCGTTGGTCTCTCCTATCTGTGAAGAACAGTTGCACCCTGAGATTTGGCCCTTTGTGTTTATCGTCCTGATAAAATCAGTAGGAATGTTCAATACTAGCTTGTCTTGGGGGGAAAACAGTATATTGGCTTTCTCTGCATCAGGCTCCCAAAGCAGAACTCCTCTGTGGCAAATTGATAGCACCGAGAAATGCCACTTTGATGGGTGAACTGCAGCAGGAAACCAGTGCAAAAAGGCTTTTGGCCAAAACCCGGATAATTAAATTGAGCTTCTAGTTGGTGATTGCTTTCATTTTGGAGGTTTGAATAATTTTGACAGCTTGGGAAACCTTTTGCTATGAAGATTAGACAAAGACTGGAGCTAATGCTGGAATTTGGCCTGCTGCCCAGCCCTGACACTTGGACATAACTGGGAATAGAGGGCAGTCAGCACCTTCCAGATTGGACTCTTAGAAACACAGACATGAGCCCTAGTTTCTAGGCTGAACTAAGAAAACCAAAGAGGTTGTGGAATGCTGCAGTCTGAGATGGTCTAATGAATGGGCCTGACTTGTGTGTTCCCCAGGACTCTGCTCCAACAGAATTTCCAAAGGGCTGATTTTGGATATGCCACTTCACCTCATTGTTAATGGTCTTCTGTGACTGACTTGGCTTCACTCCATTCCTCTTGGTGCTTCCTCCAAACCCCTCAGACGTTACTGACTCCCAGTTCTTTCAGCGGATTCTTTTAGGGTGTTTGCACACTTACATACGATGGGCCAGATTCACTGGCACTGGAGCAGCAAGGGTGCAAGTGAGGCTCGGGGGAGATTTAGACACGTACATGCAGTAGTGTCTTAGAATTCCTACTGTGGTGGAAGCATCTTTAAGTTCTGCTAGAACTTCATTGGAACTCTGCAGGCAGCAGCCATAGAAAAGAACCAATTTCAACCCATTTGCATCCTTTGCAACAGCGCCTGTTTCTGCATGTGGCTGAACAACCTCTCTGATTTCAACCTTTCCACCGGATGCATGAGGCTTAAAAGTTCATTTGTGGCTTGGGCGCCTTCCTCATTTAGATACAGTTTCGCTAGTATGAGGATGCTTTCCTGCATCTCATAGTGTAACTTTGCAGGGGTGAGGATGGTTTACCATACGTTCTTGCATGTGGCCTGGCCTACGCTGCTTCCTACAGCTCCCATTGGCTGGGAATGGTGAACCGTGGCTGGTGGGAGCAGGGCCGGCAACAGAAATTTTGGGGCCCCGTACTCTGACCGTTTGTGCCCCCCCTATAGCTCCCAGGGCCCGTCCCCCCCAGGGCCCCGCCCCTGCCCCCACATGGTCTCCCCCCATCTAACCGCCTTCCCTCCCCCACCCCTGCCTGGCCCGGCCCATCCTACCGAACCTAACCTCCTCCCACTCCCAACCCAGAATCCTGCCCCCCTCCCCGCCCGCCCAGCCTGGCCTCCCCGCCGGCTACCAGACATACCTGGGGTGGGGGTGCGACTGGTTCCGGCATGGAACTCGGTTCGGGGCGGGGGGGGGGGGGGGGGGCTCCTGCTGGTCGTCTGGGGAATCAGCTCACCAGCCTCTAGAGCACCCTCTGCAGGCTGATGTCCCGCTCAGTGCTGGCCCCATGTCCCTCCCGGACCCCGGTGCCCTCTTCCACTGGGGTGCTGCACCCCTGCAGTACCCCACAAATCTGAGGGTTTCCCCTCCCTGGGGAACCCCCACCCCCTATCCCCACCTTGCCTCAGTCTAGGCAACTGCCAGTCACCACTTGCCCCCGTTCCCTGGGGCAGACTGCAGTATCATTGCCACTCATCACCGGCAAGGAGGTTTGGACCTGCTGCCTCTGCCTACCCTTGGGGCTGCCCCCTGTACCCCAGTATCTATTTGGCCATAGACTAGGCCAGGCAGCCTGGGGGGTTTCCAGGTCAGAGCTCCACAGCACAGCCCTGTTATCCTTCCCCCAGCCCTGCCCTACTCCTGGTACCCTGCTTAGCCCCAGCAGTCAGGTCCTCCCTCTCCAAAGGCTAGAGAAGGACTGTTTGCCTCCAGCCCACTGCCCTCTTATAAGGCCCTAATTACATTGGCCACAGCTGTGGTCAGCTACCTAATAAGCTGACCCAGTTGTCCTTAATCTCCTTCCCTGCTTCAGGCTTCTCCCAGGGCTGTTTTAAGCCCTTCTGAACAGGAGCGGGTGGTCACCCCGCTACAGTCCCCTTTATGAATCTGTCCTTTTACTTTATCTATCCCAGTCAGTAAAACCGCAACTTGCAGCTATTTTTGTTCTGTTTGCCTAAGCAAGGCCAGATTATTCCTATGTGGTGTCCTCACTTCCAGCTCACGGGGGTTAAGTCCACAAGATGGCTGTTGTAATAGGAAGAGAGCCTGAGACATAAGCCCATATATCAAAGGCCTGGTATGAGGCCCGAGGCCTGAAATAAAGTAGTGGTCAAACCTTGCTAAGATAAAGCAAAAGTTAGCAAGAGACAGGCTGTGAGCTCACGGAACCTGGCAGGAACAGGGCTGGTGTCATGAGTGTGAAGTGCCTTGGAGTGCTGTTTTACCTGTTATGGGTTAACTAAACAGGAGAAAGGGGTGATGTCAAAGTAAACTACCTGGAGGAAAAAAACAGGAAGTTAGTTCAGTTCGTTACCAGGCTTTGGGCTGACTCCACCTTTTTCCAGCTATGAAAACTCATCTCTTCCTTTTTCTTCATATATTCATACGTTAGATGAACAGTAAGTAGAGTTATTGATTGCATATGCTTTGTATTTGATCTCTGGTGTCCTTACCCTTTAAAATTTATCAGAGAGAGAGAGAAATCCCCGGGGAGAGGGAGCTAGTTTATGCAAGGAAACTTAGGTTAGAAAGCTTTATACCTGTGAAGTTTGGATTAGTTGTATGCTTTGTTCTTTTCTTTATTAAACTTTTTATACCTATAAGAATTGTCTGTAGTTCCATTGAAGTGATCTGAGCTTTGAATCTGGCAGGCTCACAGCTAGTGAGTCTGTGTACTGCGTTCTCTTTCCCCTAGGCTAAAAAGGGAGGGGGGGGGATGGAGCAGCGTCTAAGTGTCCCGATCTCTCAGGAAGAGGGAGGGAGTGTTACTCTTGGGGTTTTCATGTGCCCCCTCCAGGGTCTTGGAGATTCACATGAATGGTGGCAGCGTGATCTCAATCCCCAACTGGTAGAGTGTGGGTTTTGGGGGGAAAGGATTTAACTTAGGCTGGGAAATTAGCTTACAGTTAAGTGGTCATAGAAGAGACCCCCCACTTTTACCCTAGAGTTTAGAGTGGGAGGGGAAGATTCTCTTACAGCTGGTATTGCAAAAACACACACATTCCTACGAGGCGCTAGGCATAGGACACTCACGGAAACACATTCCAGGAGGATGGGACCAGAACACCCTGAAACCAAGTATGGTACAAACAGCCCCCTCCAAACGATAACAAGGGATAAGGTCAGGATGACAGTGTGATGGACGGAGATGTTTTGATTGAACCAACATGTACAAGGCATTGCTTGGCAACACCTGATGTCATGGGGCAGTACCTACGTATGTCAGAGGAGCAATACGTAACTTGTTTGTACTGGGGAATAAAATGAAGTTTCAGAGGGATTGTCTTTGGGTAACCTAGGGATAATAGAAAGTCCCACCATTAACCGAGCTTGTCCATTGCAATGGGAGAGCAAGTCTTAGTATAACTGTACCCACTGAGTCAGGACATTAGGACGATAAACCTGACCAAAGGCCTTGGCTACCGACCGAGGGCCTTCGCTACCAACCAAGTCTGCGGTTATTGGACAGTTCGCTCGAGGTCTGCTGTGCTGTCTGACTGCATAGAGCTGGGACAGCACACAGAGAACACACACACGCAGCCAACGTCGAACAACAGCTGCAAGTTATGTCAAATCCAGTTATAGAGTCATAGAGTATCTGGGTTGGAAGGGACCTCTGGAGGTCATCTAGGCCAACCCCCTGCTCAAAGCAGGACCAACCCCAACTGAAACATCCCTCACAACAACCCCTGCTGGAACACTTGGTGTGGTGGAGGGGATCTGCAGCTAAGGAGGGGAGGGCAAGGATGGGAAGCTGAAGGCCAGGTGCAGGCTGATGTGTGGGGGGGTGTCAGGAATGAGGGCTTGCAGGTGTGGTCGCTCAGTCTGAGGGCAGCCTATGGACATAGCTGAGCCACAGCAGGTCCACCCGATTGACGACTCCACCTGACTGGCTAAGGAAGTCACCAAACCTGCACTTAGACCCCACAACAACAATCTCTGGTTGCTCAGTGCTTGTGGCTACAACTGTGATGGCTCCTGTGCCAGCCATGCTCCAGTCCTGCCTCAGCCTTGTTCACAGCCTTGTTCCAGTCCTGCCTCAGCCTTGTTCCAGTCCTGCCTCAGCCTTGTTCACAGCCTTGTTCCAGTCCTGCCTCAGCCTTGTTCCAGTCCTGCTTCTGCCTCACTCCTGCCCTGCCCCAGTGCTGCCACCCTACTCAGGTTCTGACCCTTGCTTTGGTTCCTGACTCCTGGTCTGACCTCTAGGCCCAGATCCTGTTCCAACCATTAGTCTTGACTGCCCATATTCTGGTTTGTGATGGGGGGAGGGAACATGGGGCAAGATATTCAAAAGTATTCATGAACTTAAAGAGGCAGGTAAGCGCCTATGGGATTTTCAACATACCTAAGCAGATTCAGTGCCTGACTCCCAACCTATCTGGCCCATATCCCCTCCAAATTCCACAAAGAACTTGCAGAAAAGTTTAATGCAGTTAATGCTTCTCCGTCAATCTCTGAGCTGTGGGCTCCTCAACCTCCATTCTTCATGGGGGAATTTTCTTTTAATATATGATTTTAATCTTAACAGCATTCCTCTAGGGTTCTCTTCTGACTTCATTTATGCAGCCCATGAGACGATGCATCTATCTGCTGATAACAGCTTCACAAGAAAAAAAAGAACTTTTTGAATGCCAAATTATATAATTAATGGAATGTTTTTGAGAATAAATATATTAGAGCCTGCTTGTCACTGGTCCTGGGAGTTGCTATACTTTAAAACTGATTAATAAGGCATCCTTCTCTTCCTTAACCGTTCCCCACAGAAAGTAGTTTGTAAAATTGCTCAAGCACAAATATTTATCACCGATACAATAAGATTTTATGTGCCTTGTAACTGCAATAGTGCATATTTTATGCTCCTTTAGTCTTTGGTTTAGAGTACATCCAATTTCTCCAGTTTCTTCAGTATAGATAATTTCACAATCAGTGGAGATCTGTAAAAAATATTTGGTTACAACCCCATGAATACTAAGTCCCATTATATCCCCTGCAGTTTCAATGAAACATTATTCTTCCCGAACACACATTGTTCATGTTCTCAAATGCCTGGTACAGAAAGTATAATTATCCTGATTTTATTGGATATGTCAGGTTTACACATTTTTCAGGCCATTAGAGGTTAGCCACCATTAGGCAAGTGTACACACTTAAAATTAAGTACCTCAATAGCTCATGTAAAAGTCAACTTTCTATAGACTCTCTTGCTTGTAGAACAGAACAGGCTGTTCCTCTGGGCAGATATATGTGGAATCAAGGTGTCTGAAAAGGAGCCCTTCATCTGATGCACCCACAGCTGTAAATATAATTAATGAAAACTTTACGTCTGTCAGCGCTATGCAGTCTGCTGTTTGAGAAGCATGGGGTACTCATTTGCAACAGATACCTATAGGCTTTAGGGATCGGGGCAGAAATGTAATCCAGCAGTATTAGCACGTGTCAGGATCTATGTGTTCTCATCCTAGTTTGTCTGCTGCTTTGGTGGATGAAAAGTGGTCATATAATAGTTGGAGGCTTTCTCCTGTGTAGGAGAATCCTCTGCTGGGGAAAAGCTGCTAAAGAGGCTCCTAGTGCATGGTGGGATAGTGGGGGTGTGCATGACAGCATTGTGTCCAGCTCCCCCTGTCTGGCTGGAGAGTCTCGTGGCCATTGGTTGCTGGAGAAGAGCCTTCCGCAGGTCTGTCAGTCCAGAGGTTCTAGGCCAGTGTCCTACTGGTCCGGTCCCAGCCTGTCCCCCTAATATTTGTCATCTCTTGGTTTACTGTTTAAAGCCCTCTTTGTGCATGGCGCAGAAGCTTCCCTGCCTTTTCTTTCATTTCCAGATGCTTCGGGCTGGGACTTCTAAAGGGGCCCAGGAGAGTTAGGTGCCCAACTCTCATTAAAACTCAGTGATGAGAGAGTGTCCTGCTTTGTGCATGATCACAAACCTGTGTTATGTCTGCAGCCATTCTGATCTCTGTTCTTTTTGTTTTTGAAGGCAATGTTGTTTCAGGTCCTTTCGCCAGATAGAATAAAGTCCCTTATCCATGTTTGGTCTGCCCATGCACACAGGTACTGTCAGTCAAAATGACCTAGACTTATATTAAGAGAACAACAAAATAAGAGAGAATAGAAAACATCTCTCCATTTGAAAAGGAAACAAGCCATAGCAGACATACGCAACACATGCTACATTACCACTTGAAGGGAAGTGCCGGCGTGGCCTATAAATGGCTACGTTGCTGAAAAGTGCTAGTGTGTTGGTACTGTATATAAAGGGTATTCTGGCCACCCTGGAGACAGTGTTACCCACTTGAAAAATAGATGGATACAAGGTACTACGTGACTACTGAAAGAATGCCAACTTTACTACTGGAAAAGGATCAAGCATTGTTGCACAAAAGTTCTTGCTACTCAACTTGTGTCCACCGAAGGCAAAGTTCACCCGAGTTCACAGGGCCTGGGAACACACTGGTCTGTATGTGTGTTATGCTTCCTCTTCTGTGCCTGCTCCATGGAGGAGACAGACCTGTTCCATCTCAGTAGCTCAAGCTGTAGTGATTCATGCATTTAGCTCTGGAGGTCCCCATTTCAATCCCTACTCTCTAGACAAGATAGTGGTTCCATGGTCTTTGCATTGTCATTACTTTTATGGGCTCTGGGGTGGGGCCAGAAATGAGGGGGTCAGGGTACGGAAGGGGGCTCAGGGCTGGAGCAGGGGATTGAGGTGTGGGAGGGGGTGCAGGCTCTAGATGGCGCTGACCTGAAGTGGCTTCCAGAAGTGGCAACATGTCCCTCTGATTCTTAGGTAGAAGTGTGGCCAGGAATTTCTGTGTGTGCTGCCCCTGTAGTTCTCATTGACCATGAGGCGCTCCGGGAAGGGGCAGCGCGTGTGGAGCCCCCCTGGCCGGGCCTCCACCTAGGAGCTGCAGGGTCATGTCACTGCTTCCGGGGAGCTGCACGGAGCCATGTAGGGAGCCTGTCAGCCCCTCACCAACTGGACTTTTAATGGTCCAGTCAATGGTGCTGACCAGAGCGGCCAGGGTCCCTTTTCAACCAGGTGTTCCGGTCGAAAACCGGATCCCTGGCAACCCTAAGTGAGAGGTTCAGATGGTGGACAAAGCACAGACTCCATAAAAGGTACTTGAGTCTGGAAGCCCTGTGCTTTTTCAAGTGGAGTTTGAACCCTTGTCAAATGTGACATTTGTTACTTATATGCATCTATCCCAAACACTTAAGGCAGCTGGAGTGTGAGTCGATCACTGGTATAGACCTTTATATGAACGACTGGCCTTGAAGCCAGGAGAACTGAGCATTAGTCTGGTATCAAGCCTGGTAGCCTACTATATACACTAATGGAGGGAAGGTACATAAACACAAAAATTGCAGCTCCAACAACTATCATGGTGATAGGAAGGACCCGAGGGGGACTGGGGATAGTGCAGTTCTTTATACCTGCAGACAGAGGTCATGCTGCTCTGGCAGGTACTGGGGAGGGAAAAAATCTCTGTCAGGTGTGCACGAGGTGTGCACATGCCTATCATGGAATGGACATGTGCAATCACTTGAAGAAGGTGTGGTTTTCAGAAATGCTCAGTGTAGGCTCTAACTCTGTTCCCATTGAAGGCAAAAGCAAAAGTCCCATTCCCTTCATTAGGGCCTGAATTTCACCGATAAGGCGTAAGTTTGGACTACATGGCATGCAGGCCATGGGAAAGTATTGAAAAATGCCTGGAGGGCAGAAAAAGTGAGAGAGGCATTGGACTGGTTCTTCTCACACTGGCCTTTGCAGCAACCTTGAAGTTCACTTGGCCTCTAATGACTTTGAGAGGAACTTGATTAGATTTTTCTCTCCCACTTTAAAGTGGTTTGACTCCTTTAGCTCAATTAGTCTGCTGGAGTGCTGGAAGTCGAGTTTGCAACGCTTTCCCATGAGGATGAATGGGACATTAGAGTTCCACACAACAGTTACAGGATAGGCTATCCTATAACCATCTGCCTTAGGGCGTCTTGCACTTTCTTCTGAAGCATCTGACCCTGGCCACTGATGGAGAGAAAATACTGGACTGGATGGATGACAGATTTGGTCCAGTCTGGAAATTCCTCTATCATGTGTTCAAATGATTTTGCTTAAGAATTGAAAAATGCCTTAAAACTCCATATTATGGAGCCTTTCCCTGAATATTATCACAATGGCATACTTTACAACTCAGTAGGATTCCAGAGCACATAATGTATTCAAAGAGCAATCCCAGTGTTTCACTCTAAGGAGGTTGCAGCTTTCATAGGAAATGTTCCATCGTTCATTCCTCTTTCCTGAGTTCCACAGGGTTAGGTGTTAATGATTAAATACATAACGGAGCTGTGAATTTTAAGGAGATGAGGGTTAGCTTTTCAAAACACTCCTTCCTGAAAACTGTAACATTTACCTATGTTCCCTCTAAGAATTGTTTCACAGCATATGTGTTTACCTGGCTTGTCCCATAGAGTTGAAAACAATAGTATCCTATCTTTTATTAACTTTCCGTGCCCCGTGTAAATACTTTATAATAATTCAGACTAGCTTTATTCCTTCTGAGTATATATATTATTAAGTGTGTGTGACATTCCCTAGGAAACCATCTGGACTGTTGGACAGCTGGGTCCCCTCAGTTCTCCAACCTGGGGTGCCTTTTACACTGTTCTGCTATGAGGGCAGCCACTCCTCATCTACTCAAACTCAGCCCCCAGCATGTAAATTACTCACAACCATACTGCAAGAATGCTTCAGCCAGCCAGCCTGACACTCTTGAATTGTACTGCAGAACAACAGCAGAAAATTCCTAGTCCCAGACTTTCCCCCCAGAAATGTGCGTCTTGTACTGCCCAGTACCCTCCTGGACAATGCGAGCTCATAGAAAGTCCATCATTTTATTAATACAAAATGATACGCACAATTTTGTTATTTCAAATGGAAGCTCCGAAAGTCTTCAATCCAAGGCTCTCAAAGGAAAAATTGTGTGTGTTCTCTCTCAAACTTGTGTTTTCATGCCTAAGCTCCACTAACAGGAGTACTGCTCACCAAGGGTCTGTCTACACTGCAATGTAAGCCCAAGGTTAGTGGGACTTGAATCTGATGACCCATTTT
Source organism: Sternotherus odoratus (assembly GCA_032164245.1). Taxonomy (NCBI): domain Eukaryota; kingdom Metazoa; phylum Chordata; order Testudines; family Kinosternidae; genus Sternotherus; species Sternotherus odoratus. The sequence goes on along the minus strand of JAVMKO010000004.1, from coordinate 7,421,956 downwards.
AGATAACCCTGGGCTTGAGTGTCTACATTGTATTTTAACCCTAGGTTAAGGCATTTTTAAGCCGTGTTCGAACCTAGGGCATCCACGCTGCAGTGTTCAGACCCGAGTCAAAGTAACCATGTCTCAGAGTCTCTAATGCTTCCTCCTCCTCCTGAAATGTGGCCACTCTAGCCCTAGGATCATGGTGCGTTGTGGGAAAACTTTACTGCCCACTCTGCATGTTACCAGAGAGCAGCTTGCTTTGCAAAAGGCTTGATCTGTTCACTCTCCGTTGCAAATCCAGGAGGATCTGTGATAGCGCACTTGTAGTTTGGTGAGAAGAAAAGAATGGGTTAATGTTGGTCTGAACTACTGCCATTTGCAAAGGAGGGGTGGCTTCTGTTTTCAACAGAGTGGATCGCAGACTGTTGGGATAAAGAGGACTAAGCAAATTGTCCCATGGAATTCTGGGATACTTCTGGATGACTCCTGGGACGTGAGTCAAGTGGGGCTGCAGCTACACTGCAAGGCAATAGGGCTCAGACCCTGGGTCCCAGCTGGATTTGAGGTTGGACCCTCCCGCCCTGCAGGACACTGGGACCCTGGGTCTAAGCCCTGGGTTAACACAATTGTAGTGTAGATGTGGGAGTGAGGGGGAGGTTAGCTTTGAGCCCGGGCTCAAATGTGGGCTTTCATTGCAGTGTAGTCACACTTTCAGAGCCTGTTCCTGCTCTGATTTGGATTTTGTGTGTGTGTGCTAAACTCACCCCCTTTTTTTGACCAGCTCCATTTCTCAGCAGGGGACTACCCTGCCAATCTTACTCATGCTGAGAAATTCTTATCCATAGCAGTAGCCTGACTAAACCAGGGGAACAATTTATGTAAATACTTTTCAGCATAAGGTTTGAAGAAGCCGATCTACAGCAATTGCCTTAGAGAAATGTTGACCTTATCCCTTGCAATATATAATCCCACAGCAATGATCCCAAACACTGCACTAGGATTAAAGCAAGATGTACAGTTTGGGGTTGTTATAGCAGAATATTTTACAGGAGTTGTTGCAGAACGTAGTGTATTAATCTGGTAAATGTTTTGAAAATTCCAGCAGCCAAACATGCACTGAATGATAGAATTGACTGGACTTTCTGTTCTTTGGGAACTTCTGACATTTCAAAACAAAAAAAAGTTCCCAATTGGAACAAAAAGCAATAATTTAAAGAGTAAAAATTCTGAAAAATTTCCGTTTGGAAACATTGATTAATTTTGGGTTCAATAATGTGGAAACATTTTATGTTGACTTTTATATGATGTGAAAATATTAAAGATAAAATATTAACTTTAATCTTGTATTAAATTATCACATCAAAGTGTCAATGAAGTGACTCAAAATGACAAAGTCAAAATTAAATATTTTTCCTTATTGAAATGAATCATTTTGATATTATCAAGACAAAATGAGGACATCAAAATAATTCACTTGGATTTTTCCCCCCATAATTTTTTTTGTCAAAATTGACATGTTTCTGCAAAATGTTTTAATTTCAATTAAAGTGCATTTTTCAACAGAAAACTGCTCTGTTGAAAATTTTTCAGCCAGCTGTAACTATCGTTAGCTATGTAGGTTGCTTCTTACTGTAATCTCTCTCTTTGAAGCAGAATCTTGTTTCAAAACCATAACTACTTCTGGCACACCTTGAAATGCTCTATACTGTTCTGTGTTTTGTAACCCAAACCTTTCCCAAACTCATCTCAATCAGATTATGTACAACATTCATTTCCCCCCAAAGTGAAAACCATTGAAGGAATGTTTATTTTTTTGGCCTTTGCTACAGCAGATCTGCATTTCTCAGCATCTGCTCTCTCCAGGTGGAGAAACTCCTCTCTCTCTCTCTCTCTCCCTCTCCCTCTCCCTCTCTCTCCCTCCAGAAAGCAGATTCTGCCTGAGGAAAGGGTTTTGTGCTGACCAGTCCTCAGGGATTTCCTGGGGCACAGCATTTGCTCCTCAACATTATTCTCAGACTGCAGGCCTAAGGCACAGACCCCCTGCGACTGCTATTCTAATCCATGTGCATCCGTATCCTCTATGTGGGGCTAGTGTGAATTCAAATAACCATATCCAGCCTGACCACAGACTGTGCCCCCAACCTCTCCCCTCTGCATCAGCATATTCATAACCCACCCAAAGCCTGTCTGGGGGACACCAGCTTTCCTTTGCAATCCCTCTTTCTGTGCCCCCAGTCCTCAGAGAGGCAGGGATTAAGCAATGCAGAGAGCTTTGTACAAACCCTTGGTTGGGGGGCGGGGAGGGGAGGGGGATTCACCCATCCTTCAGGCCAATACCCTCCCCTTCCATAGGAAAACCTAAAGCCGAAGCACTGCTAAAGCGCTGAATGTGGGGCAACTCTCTGGTGAGAGAGGTGAGCAGCAGGTGCAGCTTCTAACCGGGAGGAGCCTGAACAGCACCCGAGACTCCTCACCCAGCCCTGTGGATCCATGCAGGGCACCTGCTGCTCCAGGCAAACTCCTGACCTTCCAGCAAATGCAGGACAGCCAACTGGATGACTGCAAGACCTCTAGCCCATAGAGCGCTTATACTGCAGCCTGGTCATAGAGCAGCTCCCCTCTAGCACCTCCTGCAGCAATGTGTGGGTTTGGATCCAAGTACTGTTGCTAGGGAGGGGTTACTGGCACGAGGGGAGCAAGCTATAGGGTCGCTGTTCCACGGCTCCATTTTGGCACAGCTGCCGTGGCTTTGCTTCCCTCTCACTTTCCCTCGTCATTAGAAATCAAAACAAAACAAAACAGACAAACCAGGTCCCCATGGCTTTGTCGCTCTACAGAAACAGCATCGTTTTACCTTTGTGGTTGTGTGGGGCATGAGAATGAAGAGATAGCGGCTTACCAAATGTTTTCTTTGGGTAGAAAAAACCCACCTAAAAATGATGTAGAGTTTTTTACACACACACCCCCCTCTATTTTTTACATACACACGCACACACACACACACACACACACACACACACACACACACACACACACACACACACACACACACACACACACACACACACACACACACCCCTACCTCCTCTTCCCTCCCATCCTCTGGGTTATAGCTGGGCAAAGAACCAAGACTGGGACATTCTGCAAAGTCTGTTTTCACCATCATGTTTCATCCCCTCTCAGACCTAACGAAGGCCAATCTGAAACTGAAGAACACTCCAAGGGACACTCTCTGGTTAAAATCGTATATGGAAAAAGAATTTAAAAAAACCCTTCACATGCCTCAGTAACAAATTCAATTATTCAGACTGACAGGGCTTTATAATCTATATCACTTTAACAGTGTAGCTATTTTTGCCTCTCGTTTGGCTTGAACAATGGAAATCATCAGGTCAGTTTTTACCTTTGTGTCTAGTCAGTTTCCTTTTCCAAGTCCTGTGCAGTATGCCAACCCCAAGTATTCAGAAATCACGAGTCAGCCCCTCCCCTCATCTTGAGGTTGCCTTACCAATTATGAGATTTTAGAAAAAGAATACATTTTGGTTTCTTTTCCCTTGCTGTCTGTTTTTGAGCCATTAGGGTGCCTGAGAGTCACATGTTCAAGATTTTCTCTGCAACCATAACAATGTAGTTATACTAGATTTGATATATGTGTAACTCGCAAAAAACCCACGTTAAAGGACCAGTATGGTGACAGATTCAAACATGCAAAAGTTGCGACATGCCAGAATTAAGGTGGCCTATGCAATCTTCATTTTGGCTTCCTTGTGCATGTGCATAATAATACAGCCTTTAACGCAGGGGTGGGGAACCTTTTTTCTGCCAAGGGCCATTTTGATATTTATAATGTCATTCACGGGCCGCTCCCCCCCGCCCCCGAGGAAGCCCAGGCTGGCAACAGGAGCTGAGACCCCAGCTGGCAAGGGGCCAGCGGGGGAAACCCCAAAGCAGTGGCAGGCGGAGTGCTTAGCCCTGCACTGCTTTGGGGTTTCCCGCTCTGGACCCTTGCCAGTCGGGGTCCTGCCGCCTGCCCCAGTCAGCTCCCGCTATCAGCCTGGGTGTAGGAGGGGGTGATCTTCCTTTACCCCCCCCTCCAGCCTTCCCCCATCTAACCGCCTTTCCTCCCCCACCCCTGCCTGGCCCGGCCCATCCCACTGAACCTAACCTCCTCCCCCACTCCCACTCCCAACCCAGCCTCCTGCCCCCCATGCCTGACCTGCCCAGCTCAGCCTCCCCCCCAACAAACCTCCTTCCCTCCCGCACCCACGCCTCGCCCACCCCATCCAGCCTAGTCTCCTGCCCCCCTCCCCCCCACCGCCCCCTTGCCTGCCCCCCAGCCCAGCCTCCCCCCCACACCCCCTTGACCGTCAGCTCCCCGCGGTTCCTCCTTTCGCCACCCGGCTAATGGTGGCCGCACGGCGCCGGCGGCTCCCCCAGGCGCTTCCCGGCCCCCTCCGCTGAGCGCGTGGAGCTGCCCCCGCCTGGCAGCTCTGCGCGCGTCCCTGGCTGGCGGCTTCCCGGCCCCCGCCTGGCGGCTCCGCGTGGGTCCCTGGCCGGCGGCTGCGGCGTGTCTTCTCCCCACGCGCCAGTGCCTGACTCAGCCCCGGTCCCGCTGCGGGCCGGACAGAATGATTTGGCGGGCCGTATAAGGCCCACGGGCCAGAGGTCCCCCACCCCTGCTTTAACGCCATGATCACATACTATTTTTTCAAGTTTGGAAAAGTTCTAAAGTTCAAGCTATTATGGAAAGTGTTGGGCCACCTTAACGCTAGGCATTGCCGCCAGCTCTACCTCTAATATTTTCAATCAAATGTTATTTTTGGTTCTAAACCACATGGCAGCTTCCCTGGGACTGGATCTTGGGTTGGTTTGTGGTGCTTTTGGCTAACCTTCCCTTGTTCCCCTCTCCCCATTGAACAGTTCAGCGTGTATGTCTACAGTTGAGTGGGAAAGTTTGACGCTTGGCTTGTGTAATCGTAACTGTGCTAGTTCGACTTGTGCTATTGCACTACAAATAGCTGTGTAGTCAAGGTGGCTCAGGCAGGGCCATTTTTAGCGCCTTGTCTCTGCTCGAGCTCGTGTGGGTTCATTTTTGGGAGCTCGGAGTCCCAACTCAAAAGCAGATGCACCCATAGTTTCCAAGGCCAGAAAGGACCACTGTGATCACCTAGTTTGACCTCCTGTCTAATGGAGGCCAGAGAACTTCCCCCAGAATGATTCCTGTTTGAACGAGGGCATAGCTTTTAGAAAAACAGCCCTTCTTGATTTAAAAAATGGAGATGTGACAGTGGATAGAGGGGAAGGGAAAAACCCAAGCAGCTGACTCCAATTAACTAATCCTGTTCAAGGCTGTTACAAGCGGGAGGGGACTGTGGTGTACATTAGCCAGGCCCAGCTCACTCCAGTGAGAGGAGGTGAGGTATCACGTAAGAAGACTGGGAGGCTGATGGGAAATACAGCTCCAGAAAGGGGCAGGAAGAGATGTAGTCATCTTGGGCGGAAAAGGTACCAAGTCTGCCTCGCTAGGAAACTTTGGATGTGCCTGGGAAGTAAGGGAACTTATGGGGAAGTGGGATTAAAGCCTTTGTGTATGGATGAAAAATGCAGGGCGGACACAGCCCTTTTATAAGTACTGCTACATTCTCTCTGGCTTCCTTTTGCTCCTGTCCTTTCTGTGGGGTGGGGGGTCAGGTCACTTCGGCACCCTGTAGAGCCACCTAAGCCAGCCAATGGGAGATGCCGATGACATGGCTGTGTGATTCGGTCCAGTCTTCTTGAGGAGATAGGTGCCTCCCTGCAGCCCAGACCTAGGTGCCTAACGCTGCTAGTGATCTGTGGCCAAGAGCCTCTCTCCTGGTGTCAGCCGCCCAGGTCATTTTAGCAAGCTGGGTGGTGGGGAAGAAGGAGTCCCTCACCACTGTTAGCCCAGTGGGTAGGGTGTTTACCTGGGCCCTGGAAGACTCCAGCTCAAGCCCTCCCTGCAGCTGAAGGGATTTGAATTGAGATCTGGTGCCCTAGCCTCTGGGCTGTCGGCTGCTCCTATGTGGTCTCCTCTGTTGAAGTTGTGGCAGTGTGGATAAATAATTATTAAATAGCCGTTAGAGCAGAAGGTCTGGATCCCGGGTCTCCCACGTTTTGGGCACGGGTGCTAACCACCAGGCTCCACCATCATTCCCATACTTGTATGTCTGCTCACTCTCTCTGCCTGCAATGGGCTGGGAAGGGGCAGAACTAGAAGCAGGGTTTTCGTGGAGTCTGGGCAAGTACCCGACTCATTTTGCTAACAGGTCTCCTCCTCCGCCCCTCGACCTATTTTGTGTGAATTTGCCTGAGGAGGCCGATCGAGTAGGTGGATACAGAGGTGCCTATCTGTGCAGCTTAGGTAGCTGAACTTGGTTCGTGAATCACAGCTACACAAAGGCAGCCATGCTCATGCCCAGAGACTGAAACATAGATGCCGTGGAAACTTTTCACTGCAAAAACTTAAGTGCTGAGTGAACTTAGGTGCCTGCGGGGTTGGGTGGGAGTTTTGTGTGCTGGTTTGGTCCTAAAACTGGGATGCAGGTGTCTTCATTTCCTTTGTTCATTCTGGCCACTGAGCTCTGAGTCTGTCACTTTGAGGCCTGTTTTCAAAACCTTCCATCATTCTCATTGTTTGTCCCTGAACTCTCTCCAATTTATCAGCTTCCTTCTTGGACTATGGAGACCAGAATACAACAGTGGGCTTTCATACGATTCTCCCAGACTGCTGGCGGGCCTCTTGCTGATCTTTTGTATTTAAAAAAACATAGATAGATTCAGCCGGCAACTGCTTGCACATGTACCCAGAATGAACACACTAGGGCCTACGTCCATGGGGGTGTATTATGTAGACTCTCCCCATTATTATGTCATTCCTGAGTTAAGAACAATTCACAGTAGGGTGTATGATAGTCACACTGTATTTCTAGAGCCTGGGTGAATGAGTGATGACTTTTTGCTGGAAACGCCAGTCGTGTTGCATTGAAAAGTTCTGCCATTTTGGGTCTCAAGTTCAATATGGTCTTTGGCTCACTGTACGCAAAAGACACCAGCCACCTGGGGAATAAAACCAAGTGTTACTGTGAACATTTTTATCGGCATTCCTGTTGCATTTAGGGGTGCCCACTGAGATCAGGGCCCCATTGGGTTGGGGGGGGGGGCTGTACATACATGGATCACATGGGCATGGACTTTGTTTTTTCCTCACCTTCCTCTGAAGAATGGGTCGCAGATCATGTCATAGCATCATCTGGGTATATTAATTCTCTGCCACTACGGGGGTGTCATGCTCTGGTGCCTCTCAGTCTCTCCTGTTCTCTGCCTCTGCCACACATCGTTTGGCTGTAATACTTTGGTCTAATTGTAGTTGTTGGGTTTAGTGGGCAGGTACTGGGTGATGTTGGTGGCCCATGATGTCCAGGAGGCGAGACTGGATGAACTGGTGGTCCCTTCTGGCCTTAACCTCAATGACTCTAAACGAGACAGGCAATGGCACCTGGGACAACAGAAGAGTGATTGCCCCCCACTTTACAGCTGGACCACTGTGGCACAGAGAAATCCAGCACTGTGTCTAGGGTCACAATAGGTGGCAGAAGCAGGAACCGGATTCAATCTCTTGAGTCTCTGTGTACATGTGATGCACTGTTCCCTTTACTACCATGATCTCCTGTACCGGGGAAGTGACACTCTCCTGCAGGCAATGGTGTTTGTTTGTTTTTAATAGGCGGCGGGCAGGACTCGGGGAAAAGACAGGAATTCAGGCTGAAGTCTGAATGATCCTAGAGGGCAAATGGCAGGAAGCTGAGGGGAGCAGTGACTTGTCTTGCAGATACTTGGCTGGTGGTTACGGTGAGCCCTTCTCCTCACCCTTTGTATTTGTAGTAGCCTTTGACATTGTGAGAGTGCCCGATCACCCCCTCAGCCCCAGCAAACCAAAAGCCCTCTTCAGCCTATGAAGCCATTACCTTGTTCATAACGCTGGTTGATATAAATAAGGTGCTTACCAGACAGAAAGACATAAGGCTGTGACTGATATTTTCCCCCAGAAAGCAGAATTTTTTGTTTCAACAAGAGTGGAATTTCCATGTAACAAACTCCCTGAGCCGGTGAGAACTTTGCTGTAACATCAGATATTGCAAGCTCAGATCTCTGGGCCTAAATGAATAAATGGCAGCCTTGAATACACACAGCACAGGAGCCCTACTCTCAGGGGAGAATCCAGCGTCCCAGATAATAAATCACAGGAAAAGATTAAAAATAAATAAGGACACTGCTGTACCTTTGCTTTCAGACCTTTTCTCTGATCCCGAGAAGAGTGTGGAGAAGGAATTCTTCTGAAAAAATAATGTAAGCAGGCTTGGCACCGAGAGCTGCTTCTGCAATGCATGTCCTCAAACACTGCACCATTTAATTGGGAAATAGGTCTGATAAGCCCAGGAGTTGGCTTTCTACGGAAGTGATTCACTGTGGTATTAGCCCAGTTGTAACTGGTGTCTCTCCATTGATTCCAGTGTGAAACCAAAGTAACACATGGGTGAATCAAGCCCACAGCTTGCAATCTGGAGAAGATGGCTTGAAAATGCGCCAGCAAAAGGTCACCTAGAGCGTGTCTGGATTGCGATCACAGAGTCTGATTGCAGCCTGTGTAGCCTTACCAGAGCTAGCTCTAATGGCGCTAGCTTGGGTTCGGGAGCAATGAAGCTGTGTCAGTGGGCAGTGTACATGGACTATCCCCATGAATTGTAAACCGGGACTCTGGCTGGGCTTGGACAGCCTGTTGCAATGATTGGGCTACAAATTAACCCTAAGTGTGAATTCAACTGTACGAGGTGAGTGAAAGTTCATAACACATCCCAATGAGCCAAGACAATAAATGTTAATGGAAAAAGGTGGAGAGACTAAATTAGTCCAACCAAGAAAGGCCCATTGATAATAATTAAAGGACGGTGTTAAGATCATTTCTGGAAAACAAGAGAAGTGTGGGGGCCAGAAATCAATAAACCAAAATTGGTTTGTTGGCTATTAGGCTTAATTGGTGGACAAAATAATGAGGGGACGGGCTATTCCACCGTTCATTCCTTTTGGGGTCCTTCAAGAGAGAATTTGGGAGGAAAATATGCGAATGGACAGGTGCTAATGCTGACTGACTGCAAGATAAATGAAGGGGAAGCACCAAGTTTCTCTGTCATAGCTGCCACCCCCACTGGCTCTTGGAACCCCAGCCCTTCTTGGTTCTAATCTGGAGAGATGTCCTGACTGATGGTCTCAGATGACATCATCATCTTCACCTCTACCTGAGACATGAGACTGTCACTCATCCCCATGTGTCTTTTTTCTTCCCCACGTCAGTTCTTCTCTTTCTCACCTCTCACCTTGTACCTTCCTTCTAGTAAGAGTTTGGCTTGGCTGACCCAGACTGCATATGTTGCAACACTGCCAAGACCCTGTGATCCGAAAGAGGCAGCTAAATTCAATGCCCCGAACAGCCTGATGCTGGTACAAGTTTGCCAGGGCTTGGTGTGGCTAATGAGACCACGGGCAGCACTTGTGTTTTTCCAGCAATGAGATTACGAGTGAGAGTCAACCCCAGTGCCAAAAGCTGCATTTTCCATCTGTGCTATTCTTTTCTGTTCCCTGATGTGTGTGTTTGTCTTGGTTTGTTTTCTAAGAAACAAGATTGGACTTTAACAAAAACAGCAATGACAACTGCTCCAGCCCATCTCAACCAACTTATCACCCCCCCGCCCCCGCAATGGACAGTTATTACCCTCTCAGAAAGTGTGTCAGACAAGGTGGTTTTTTCTCTTTCTCTCCAGCTAAAGGGAAAGGGACCAAGGGATATTGGTAAAATGAAAGCCAAAGTTAATACTTTACATTTCCAATATTTTAACTGTTTTTCCTTCTTTTCAGTACAGGATCAGAGAAGCGTAGGACTGGAAGGGACCTCAAGAGGTCATCTAGTCCAGTCCCCTGCACTCATTGCAGGACTAGAACATTCCCGACAGATAGTTGTCCAACCTGCTCTTAAAAACCTCAAATGATAGAGATTCCACAACCTCCCTAGGCAATTTGTTCCAGTGCTTAATCACCCTGACGGTTAGGAAGTTTTTCCTAATGTCCAACCTACACCTCCCTTGCTACAATTTAAGCCCATTGCTTCTTGTCCTATCCTCATCGGTTAAGGAGAACAATTTTTCTTCTTCCTCCTTTTAACGATTTTTAAGTACTTGAAAACTGTTATCCTGTCCCCTCTCAGTCTTCTTTTCTCCAGACTAAACAAACTCATTTTTTCCCAATCTTTTCTCATAGGTCTTATTTTCTAGACCTTTCATCATTTTTGTTGCCTTCCTCTGAACTTTCTCCAATTTGTTCATATCTTTTCTGAAATGTGGTGTCCAGAACTGGATGCAATACTCCAGTTGAGGCCTTATCAGCGTGAAGTAGAGTGAAAGAATTACTTCTTGTATCTTGCTTACAAAACTCCCGATAATACATCCCAGAATGATGTATTGATATGTACAGCATCCCCTTGGAAGTTAACACCCAGAGTGATCATGCTACTTGCCCACCCCTAGAACTGACCCAGAAATAGCCATAAGCAGATGCACATTGCAGCAGTGAAAGTGAGAGCCGACACTGATCATTTGTTCTGAAGCCCAGCTCTGGGGTGTCTGAAGTTATATTTTAAAAAATAGCCACTTTATTTCCCACACTTCCCAGAGGACTAGAGGTGGGATGTCCAAAAGCACCCAGCGCTGGCCGAATTCACAATCCCAGTGGTCAGTGGGAGTTTTCCCATTGATTTCAATGGGGCAGATTTGGGCCAATGCTGAATGTCTTTGAAAACCCAGCACTAGTGTTCCCGCTGGCCCATTCTGTATTACATGAGCCGATAAATGATTTTGTATGCAGCGGTCCGTGCCCATCACTCCTCATCCACTCTTCCATTTTATTTGGGTTTCAACACTGTCATTTAAAAACATATCTAGATGCCCGTTCTCCACACACACATTTGTTTTTCCCCCATAAAGAGATAGAAGAAAACAAATCGGACATATTTAACTGACTTTGATATGGTATAATAACACATGGCTCATTAACTAACCTTGGATAAATAGTCTCTCCACCAGCTCTCAGGGACTTGGGAGAGTCTAAATATGTACTTTGTTTGCATAGGAGATGAAGGAGGAAAGCATATTGTAACAGATTAGATTGGCATAGATGTGTTGACTATTGTTATGACTGTCGTAGAATGTTTCCAAACTGGGAGTTTCTAATTTAGATACCCACCTCCCACTGAATTCCTATGGGAACTGGACCCAAACTCCCTAAGGGTTTGCCTACAGAGAGAAATTAAACAGAATAACTATTCTGGAGTAGCTCCCGTTGTATTCGTTTAGATGGAATAAATTCTCCAGTGTATTAACATAAGCCAGTCACTGTCCAACATTGAACAGTATTAAATAAGGGCCCGGGTTTGGCCTACACCCTGCTTAGTACCATGGCAAACACATCATTAAAAATCCTTTCAACCTATTATTAAAGATAAAGACAAGGGAAAACAAGGCTTTCATTTTAACAACACCCTTGTTCCCTTTCCTTTTAGTGGGAGAGAGCTTTAGAAGGGAAAAGGCCCCTTTGTAGGACAGTCTCTTCTATGGTATCAAAGATGGCAATAACTGTCCATTGGAGGAAAAGAGAAGGAGTGAATTTAAAGGGGATGGATCTGCTGCTGTTGTTGCTGTTACAGTCTGATCACGTTTTATTTTTGATGGTAGCTGGGATTCAGCTGGTGCTAGTAGGGATGATTATGTCATCTGGGCCTCTCTCGTTGGCCTGGTTTAATCAGGACATTCACCAGGATTAGACTCATAGACTTTAAGGTCAGAAGGGACCATTATGACCATCTAGTCTGACCTCCTGCAATGCAGGCCACAGAATTTTACTCACCATTCCTACAATATACCTCACCTATATCTGAACTATTGAAGTCCTCAAATCTTGGTTTAAGGACTTCAAAATACAGAGAATCCCTGTAAAGAGGATAAAGTCCCTGGTGACTGTAGGACTGGCAGCCATGATGGTGAAGCTTCTCAGAAGCCCTGGTTCTTCCATCTCTTCCTCCCAAAATCTCTTTCTTTAAAGACCCCCAAATGGAGTGATGGGTGGAATAGTCTATCTCCTTATTATTTGTCAATTAATTAGGCCAAAGACATGTTCATTTGGTTCATTCATTTCTGGTTCCACATCTTCTGGTTTTGCTAAGCATGATTTCAGCAGTCCTTGACTCAGCACAGTAGGCCTTTTTTTGGGGACTAATTCAGTCCATCTCCCTTTCGTACCTTTTCCCATCAACATTTGTTGTTATAGGTCATTGTGACATCATATGAACTTTCACTTTTTTGTTTTCTACAGTTGAGCTCACAATTAGAGCAAATTTGTAGGCCCAGTAACAACAAAACTCCCACTGTAGACACTCCATTCTAGAATAGAAATCACTTTATTCCAGAATAATTAGTACTCTTGCAAAGCAGAGTAGTTATTCTGGAATAAAATCTCTTTTGTTCTGGAAGAGAGTGTTCACCCAGGGAGCTATTCTGAAATAGCTATTGCAGAATAGTTTATTCTGCAATTGCAATTCCAGTCAGTTTTCCCATATAGAGAACCCCTAAGAGTGTGATCCAGTGTCACCATCACAACCTACTGTAACTGAAATAAACCATAAAACTATTATTTCCTTTACAGTTGAATTCACACGACCAAGTTGGCAGTCAAAATTTTCCTTACATCCCCTTAACACAACATATTATTTTAAGCACATTGTCTTGCTTCTGGCATTAAATATAGTGGCGTAGACATGCTGAAACTCAACGAGGGGGCTGGGACTCAGAGCCTGTGCTCCAGCCCAAGCGGGAATGTCTACATTACAATTTTTAGTCCCATAGGCCCGAGTCAATAGACCAAGGCTCTGCGACTCAGTGCCACTGGTTTCTCTTTGCAGTGTAGACCTCCCCCATTTCTACTGGTTTGTGGATTGACTGGGGGATTTCAAAGTTGTCTTCCATAGTCTGTGCGAAGTAATGCCTTTGTGGATTTCATTGTGCAAACTGAGTCAGCTAAAAAGTTAATGAGTAGTGAAACGGATGTTTTGGGGCTAAGCTGCACTTGTACAAGCTGCTGTTTTCCTGCTGGCTAGCACTGCTTGGGAAAGGGCCAAACCTGGGGAACCAGACCCTCAGCTGCTGTAAATTGATGCAATTCTGTTGGCGACAATAGCACTATGTGGATTTACACCAAGAGAGGATCCGGCCTGGGGCATTGTACAACTGATATCCCAGTTTGCCGCTGTGTCTAGCTCAGTCTCGAGACAGTGTTGTGTGGAGAACAGTGTCAAAGTAGACAGAGACAGCTGCTGGGGAACTGAAGTGGGTTCGTTTGAGATGCCGCTGTACACAACACCCACGTGCAATGCGGCTCCCTGTGATGGCAGCTGGAAGTGACTCACACATCAAGAACAGCCCTGTAGTCTGAAAGGCAACATGCATTGTAATGTATAGCATGCCACAGGCTCGCCACATATCAAACTCTGCATGCCTGGGCCTTACAGATGTTTATACGTCTATAATACACTAGCCAGTGTGTGAGACTGTGCTACCTGCTAGTGGCTGTCCCCAGGGATTATGTGGTCTGCTTTGTTAGCAGACTAATGCAGCTCCTTTAGCTCTGCTGGCAGGAACCTGTTCTTTTGGTGTTGAAGATCTCATATTTCAACCCTGTTGACAGTGTACATCTCTGACTTCCATGCATTACACATAGGGTGACCAGACAGTAAATGTGAAAAATCAGGATGGGGGTGAGAGGTAACAGAAGCCAATATAAGAAAAAGACTCCAAAATCTGGACAGTCCCTATAAAATCGGGACATCTGGTCACCCTAATTACACATATGCTACACAGCGTGGTTCATGCATGGAATGCCATGAGTTTTATTCATGGTATTCAAATAGAATATTTCAGCAGAATTATCTGCTTCTATCCAGACCAAAGATCTCAACAACTGTCCAAACCAGGGCACGGCATGCTTTAGCCAAGCCCCAAAATAACCATTATCAAACAAGGCTTGCTTTAGCATTTGCGCACCTAATGCAAACACACATTTTCTGCTGCATTGCAGCCCCCTCTATATAAATTGATAATATTGAATCAGGTGCCTAATGCTATTGAGATTCATTAGCATTATTGGGGTGAGCACTTTCTAGTCCATCAGTCTTGCAAGCAGAGGACGCAGGTTCAATCTCATCTCTGCCAGAAGCCTGTGTGGGGTCCCACCATACATGGAACTTTAATAAAGAGGAAATCAAGCCAGACAATGTAGACTTTGCTGTGAAAATTCCTTTGGGTGTAAACCATTTAAGGATATAATTAAGAATCCAACAACACAATTGTATGTAATTCACAGTTCCAAAATGTCTACCTCTTGGATTGTGACCTTTTAAAACTCCATTAAGCTATGTAAATACTGTACAAAGAAATGTGCATTGTTAACAGTTTGCTAATGTCAACTGTGAGGGGACCTGCTCTTGTCCCTTGTGCCTATTCTACCAGTCATCAGACATTAACACTTCTTGTTTATTGATTTGCATATGACAGACCCACCTTGGGATTTTTGTCTTGCCCTTTTTGTCCTGTGCTTATTTTGAAAACTCCTTGAATTGTTCCTGATTTCAATCTGATTCCAATCTATGCAAAAAGTCCCCTTTAAAACGACAGATTAGAAGCAGAATTAAAACATCTCTTAATAAGACCAGACTTGTTTCCACCATGGGAGAAAAACAATTGAACAATAGAGAGGTTTGGCCAATCTCACCCAACAATACAAAGTTTTTGTGGTTAGACCACATGTGTGCAGCTGTACATTAGCAATATTTTATTTTTGTTTCATCTAATTAGAGACGACTTACAAATGTGGAACCAAAGGCTCAAATTCAGGCTTGCGAGCCGCAAGGGGCTCTTTCATGTATCTCATGTGGCTCTTTGCATCACATGATGTTAAAACACGGTGTGATTGAATATATAGCACTAAAGTAAATGAAACAATGAATTCATATGACTGTGGCTCTTTAGGGTAACACTGATGCTAATTTGGCTCCTGAACCACAGAGGTGTGAGTATCACTGAGTTAGAACTTCTCCATGGACTCCAGCCAACATAGGTTCTTCACTAACTGATTACTTTGACTGCTTGTTATTCATTATTCCTGCTCTGTGATTGGTCCCCTAACTCACATGGTATTGTTTCTTCTGGATTCGACGACTATAGCTTTTGAAACAGGTGAATGATGAATAACACAACTGACAAACAGCACACAAGAGTAATGTTCTCCAGACACAGATTTTCAGACAAACAATCCTCTCTGCTACATTTGGACTAACAGACATTTTCATGAATTCCGACTGTTCCTAGACTTGCTAGACTCACTTCCGAATTTGGGCCACTAAGCTGGGGGATATCCAGAAGAGTCCAAGATCACGACATGATTGGCAAGGACTGAAGAAAGTGGAAGATGTACCAGCTGATACTTCCTCTCGTCTTATTCTGACTCATCTCTGCATGTGGCCCAAATTCTGGCTTCTCAGTGCAAAAAGGTGCATTCTCTAGAAAAGTTGGTGTGATTACAGGCAGTGAAAATAGTTTATGGTTATGTCTGAATTCTGTCCAGATTCAGTACAACTGTCTGGTCACGTTTACCCAGTTGTGGCTTCATAAATCACTGAAACGCAGCCCATACTGTAGCTAAGAATGAACCGTTCACAAATGGGTCCATACTGTTCTCCATTACAACTATATCACTCACCTTAGCTGAAGCATTGCCATGGGTGTTATGTCTAACCTCTGGGCTGCACAGAGCTGTCTGTCTAAGAAACCAAAGCTGTTTTTCGTGTCCCACACCTACTCTGATCCAAATCACACCCCTTCCTCCAGCTCTGCTGTCTCTCAGCCAATGCCACAGGATTTTCTGCTGGTCTCCCTCCACAGCCAGAACTGCAGCAGGGCCATTTGTTGATGCATAGCAGATGTTCTCGGGCTTTTGCAGACATGCTTGCTCAGTTTCTGTTTGCCTGCTGGTGCAGTCCTCGTGCCAGAAACTGGCCCTGGGCTTGCTATCAAACTGCTTACTGGGAAGCCACTTCTCGCCTCTCTACACAGCCATACCCGTCGTATTCAGTGGACACTCACCCCTTATAAACTTTATGGGCTAGAACCTCAGCTGATGCAAATTGGTGGCGCTCCATTGACTTCAGTGGGGCTATGCTGATTTACATCAGCTAAGGGGATCTACTTCCCTAGCTCCATGTCAGGATGTGGCTTCCCTTTGCTCTAGTAACTTACAAGACACTGCTTGCAATTTATGCATTTCAATCATAATGTGCATGTAGGAAATTAATCTTATGAGGCCCCCCAGTCCTTGAAAAATCCATTTTAGCATACAACATTAATTGTCCATTGTGCCCTAATCTTAGAAAAACGTAATATATTCAGGCAAATCGTTGGGCCTCCAGAGGACCTGCCTGGCTTGGAACGAACGGATTTCAGAAAATGAGAAGATCAAAACCACCAAACTCTCTTCATTGTCTCACTTGATACCTTCACTGTACTATATATGCAGCACTGGGAGTAATTAAGCTTCTAAAAGAAGTTTCACATTGAAGCCATGTAACTCAAAACAATTGAAACAAACAGTTTGTGCACATTGTCATCAGCCTTCATTAGCACTTAAAGGTCATTTTTAAGAAAGGTAAACTGCATTTCCTTGGTACATTTTGCTGAAATACACATGCACTGAATCAGAGTTTAAACAGAAGAATAAGTAGAATGACACCCTTCAGGATTATTAATTCGTATTACCGTCATGCTTCAAAGGACCAATCTTCGATCAAGGCTTCGTGGCAGTTGCTGGACAAACATCTAATCAGAAAACTGCCCCAGAGAGCTCCCATTCAGTCCATGGGAAAGAATAAATAATATATGGCTGGTTCTGTGAAGTAGAGTCAAAAATCAGTGTAACACGGAAGCCCCGCCCCCATCCACCCCCTCCCACTTCCCGCCCCCAACTGCCTCCCTCAGAACCTCCCCTCCTTGTCACCGAACTGCTCCCTCCTGGGACCCCTTCCCCTGATTCTCCCTCGGGACCCCACCCCCTATCTAAGCCTCCCTGCTCCTTGTCCCCGGACTGCCCCCTCCTTGTCCTCTAACTGCCCTAACTGCCCCTGTGGGGCTGGTCCTGCCATGGCACTGGCTCCTGGGGACGGTCAGCCGCGGCGCCCAGCTCCTTGGGCCAGGGCCCCGTGGGCCCCGTGGATGGTATCGCGCACCCCCTGGGGTGCACTCACCCTAGTTTGAAGACCACTGGACTAGATGATCGTGACTTTAGAGTCTACAGACCCCTTCAGCCACAGCCACTAAGGGGTTAACAGGTAGGCAAGCGTTCTCCTCAGTGGCAACTAATGGATAACAAGGCTGCAGAGCAGACAGTGGGGGCTGCTAGAGAGGCTGAGAACACCTGAGAGGAGGGTCTTCTGCAGCAGAGAGGAGGAAGCTTCCAGGGCTGGACTTCCAGGGGAGAGAGGCCTGCAAAACGCAGGGGGAGGAAGCAGTCCAAGGGACTACATGGAGTAGATTTTAGCTGCTTAAACACAGGTGCTTGGGTTGGAACCTAGAGGAGAGGGCTGGCTTGGGTTTCCTGGACATCCCGCAGAAAAGGGGTGAGCTGAGGAAGAGAGGGCAGGGACCACAGAGCCCAGGCTGGCGCTGACAACCCTACCCAGGGTCACTGTGGGACTCAAGAAGAGGCCAACGAGCTGCTTCGTGGGGACACTGAGTTGGAGGGGCTGCAACGAGACGCCTGGCTCCGAAGGGATGCGCTGGCTTGTGAGTGACCCAGGACAAAGTTCTTTGCATAAAATGTCTATTGCCATTTAAGCCTCAGGCTTTGCACAGCAGCGGTTGAAACACTCTGCTCCCGGGAGTCCAATGGCTTCCGATTACCCCATACACTTTCATCTGCAGTCGTCTCCATGGATTCCTGTGTTCTGTTCAAACACTTTTTCGCTTTCTTTGCCATGGGCCTGCTAGGCAGGCAGGATCCCTGGTCCAGCTAGAGCCCGTTGAGAATCCCCTCTCCCACAAGTGTGTCGCCAGCACCGCCCCCAATATTTTCAAACCTGAATGCAATGGGTCAGTACCCATCCTGTCTATCTGCAACAAGCTCCATTAAAAAAAAAAAACACATAGCAGTGAATGCCATTTAAAATATACCCTTTCCAGTGTCCGAAGTACAGGAATAGTCACTCCTAGGGCTGCCAACACCCTAGGACTGGCCTGGAGTCTCCTGGAATCGGCATTGATCTCCTGGTAACTATTGAAAGCAACCCAGGATATTTTAATAGGATATTTTAATGAGATGACGTTACATCAAGTTGGGTGTGTGTGTGTGTGTGGGGGGTGTATCTAATAGCTTCAGTCAGAATTGGCAACCCTAGTCAGTCTCCTTAAAGGATTCCAAACTGTTTCACTCCATGTTACACAGACCATCGGGACTTGATGCTTTCTCATGATTTCATTCTTCTACTGCCCCTTTTCTCTCGGGGGCTGTAATTTCTTCTCCTAACTAAGCTGCAATAGCTATTGGTAACAGATCGCAATCTTTTGGGAGAATGAATTGACTTTGTGTTCTGGGTTAGTACAGCACCTGACAGAGTTTATGAATGGGGCCACTAAGAGCTACCTCTGTGCTGATACTGACTCCACCACCTACTTACGTACGGATGGATGAGATTAATTGATGAGTGTGTGTTTCAAAGGCTCTTCCTCTTTGTTTCCCCCTCCCCCTGAGGTGTAGTTCGATATAACAGAAACTGTCATTTCCTGGAAAGCTCCTTTAGGGCTTGTTCATTCTTTTATTTTGTTACATTGATTTTGACCGTGTTCAGGTGAATTGGATGCATGTGCAGCATGACTACAGAGAATTGTGTGAAGGTGCCATCAGCATAAACTATATGTTGCACTTAGGCAGACTGCAGTTTTCAAATACAAGCAGGTTTTGGATTGAGAAGGGCTCTGGAAGCAGAGCATAAACCAAGCACCGTCTGTTCGGGATTTGGATTGAGGGACGAATTAGGAGCTGGAAAGCTTGGGAGTATTGTTCTTTCGGGTGTGGCCAAATCCTGTCCTATACTTTTCCAGCCATAACTTCCCTCCCAAGTCAGCTTTTCCATCAGGGATTTGCCTAGGGCTTCATGTGCTTGGAACAATCTCTTTTAGCGACGTGACGTGAGAGACTTGCTTACACATCCATGGGATTCCATACATGGAGGGCTCACACAATTGGGTTCTGCATCACAGAGCTTATAAAGCATTCAGGGGCTGGAGGTGAGGAGCTTCCCTCACACATACCTGGCTCTTGTCGCATTATAGCCTGTGTGCTCAAGGGAGCTCAGGGATTGCTCCCTCCTCATTTCTCCAGGGGCACATGGAGCCCTGAAAGGGGCAGGTAACAGGTGGGCCATGGCTTCTGCCCTCTCCACCCCAGACTAGGGAGCAGGATTGATGGACAAGGGAGGTTAAGCTGTCTCTCACACAGATGTAGCAGCACGGATGTCAGAAGTTGCCTAAATAGCTCTATAGGAACTGCCCCTTTCTCTGGGCTGGGCCTACATGGTACAGTAGAGTCTTAAATGTAAACTCAAGAGCCACGATCTGGCCTATCAGCAGCAGGCGGGTGATGAATAGCGCACTGCTTCCCCATCCCTTCATGTACAGAAGGGGGATGATCATAGTTCTGATATATTTATATTTAACAAGCGTAACAATGTCCACCTCACAAACCCACCTCCAGAACAGACTCTAATTGGTGTGCTAGCTGGCAGTCTGAGCTGAGAGGCTATGGGCTGTGAGGGGACCAGGGAGCGAACTACCCTTCACCCTAGGGATGGTCCCCACAGAATGAATTAGGAGCCCTTCCTCGGGGCTGTCTGGAAACTTGCACTGCTATTGTCTGGCTTCAGTCCAGTATGAACCTGGCTGGCAAGGTCACACCTGATAGCCACCCCACCTGTGGTGAGAGGGAGACTCTGGCACATGCCTGCTTGCAGTGTGCTATGTTGCAGCCCCTTTTCCATCTCCTCCCTACACTGCTTTCTACACCCACTCCATCGAGTCCTGTAATGTCCTCCTCAGATTCCTCCTGGCACTGGCCAACATAGCCATCCATCAACCCAGGAGAGGGAAGCTCAGCCAGGACATTCTCTGAGACTATGGGGCCTTTTCCAGACCCTCATCTGCATGTGCCTCTGGAGAGAGGTCCTCTGTGTGGCATCTGCTGACTCCTTCACAGAGCTCTGAGCATCGTCCAGGGTTGTCTGCTTGGTTTCCTCTTTGGATTCCCTTGTTTTGAGCTGGTAATGTGCAGCCCCCTCCTTGTTTTGTCACTCACTGTCCCCCAGACTCAGTTAACTCCTGGGGAGGGGGTGGGCCTTCTGTTCTGTGGTGAGCTATGCACGCCAATCCAAGGATTTCAATAGGCTGGCTTCTTTCCTACAGAACACAGTGATGATAAAGATTCTGAACTTCAACCAAACAAGTACAGGTCATTTCTGACGTGCTGGGAGCTGTCCCCCAAAGTCATTCGAACATGCATGTCACCGGCCAGCAACTTGATACCTTCCAAGTCTGGGAACAGAAACTTTGCCCCATGATCCTACATATTGGAGGTCTCAGCTGAGATGATGCTTAACTGTTGACACTTTGTGTGGGGGTGGGAGGAAGGGGGCACAATTTGAAGATTCTGTTGGTGTGCAGCTTGGTTCTGGGCAGAGTGCGTAACCCTGGCAGAAATTGCGGGGGGGAGGAGGGGGCAGGTGCCCCCCTCCCCGTCGCCTCTCATTCTCATCACATTCCTGTTACTCTGATCAGTCTCTGTATCTGATTCATGAATTAGACAGATGCATAATCTGGGAAGTGTTCCAGATTTTTAATATTTTTCAATTAATCAGAATAAATTCAGCACATGTATTTACAGGACAATATGTGAGGGAATAAAATTTTATACCTATCAATTAAAATAAAAGAAGAAAAATATTTGAGATAATAGGATGAAATTCTATGAATGCATCAGTTGAAATATACATGGAAGGTGATACAGGGATATAGACAATAGTAATTTGATTTATTTTGTTTATGTAGATAATTTAAAATTATAGGAAAGATTATGTAAAAATGCTTATTTATATTGTTTCTAATCTTCCCTGCCAAATCCTGCAACAATGAGAAGAGATCATGTGTCTGTTAATCTTTTAACCATTTTCTGTATTTATATATTTTGAAAATCTCAAGCTCAGGCATGAAATTGCCATGTAAAATTATATTTCTGAATCAATACAAAATGACTTCATAATTTGAAGGCATCACCGCTGTTTTAATTCCTCCATAACACAATTCCACATATCCTTCTCCTGTCGACACCAATTAGCATGTGATTCCACTTAGAAAACTGTCGGGCAGTGTCATTTTAGAGTGCCGTGTTTATTGTGACACACTGATTCCATACCTAATTGCTCTGTTCATAAATTAAAAGGCTTCCCCCCCAAAAAACTGCCAGCCCCGCAAAAAGCCTGTTCTCTGGTAATCACACAGTGTTTCCTTTTGCATACATCGTTATGAGTTAAACAGCACTTTTGCAGGTCTCATAGGGTATGTCTACGCAGTAATTAAATATCTGTGCTTGGCCTGGATCAGCTGACTTGCGCCGGCTGGGTTTTTTTATTTCAGTGTAGACGTAGGGTCAGGGTAGCACTGGTGCAACCTGAGTGCTGTCAGTGAGTTTTCACTGTCTGGAATTTAGTAATTCTGTTGACGTGTGACTGCCGCTGTCTTAGTTGATGCACCAGAGATTTAAGCGGGGATCTCCAGAGCTAAAAGCAGTAGCTGCTACAGCTTGAGCTAAAGCTGTATAGCTGTGACAGGAACAATTCCCCTCCTCCTTGGATTGGCCCAGAGGATAACTTGTTGATTCATCACCATTGGTTACAGATACCCAGAAACGTATAGAATCCAGTTGTGTTGGTTCTGCAGTGCTAATAGGAGTAATAAAATGTATTGTCATTAACATCAGTATATAGGACCCTGAGTATGCCCAGAGGGCAGATACGTTGTCTTATTCACTGTTGGCCTAACTTTTCAGAAGTGACTGGTGACTTCTGATACCTCTGTTTTTGGCTGCCCAACTTGAGGACACCTTAAAGTTCGATCCCCACAAAACCACTAGTCATTCTTGAAAATTTAGGCCATCCTTTTTACGTAGGGTCCGTTGTTGCAAGGTACACAGAGTCCCATAGAAACGAGGCTCACACAGAGTGGCTAGATGAATAAAAGTGGTGAGTTTCTTAAAGGCAAACAGTGACATAGCCGCAACGGGGGCACCTTATCGTTGCAGTCACTGAGAGACGGGGAAAAGCCTGATGCATCGGAGTCATGCTCAGGATGAAGCCCAGCATACAAAGGCACACTGACACAGAAATACTCATGCACATTTGCATCTCATACATAGCTCATGAATAGCAAGCACTTGTTTTGCAGTACTGCCTTAGTTTACATTTCTAGGTTTCACACAGGCTAGTTTCACACAGGCTGAGTAAACAGTTAACAGCTGCAGGCTGAGAAGCTCTTCTCAGACAGACCCACATGAGATAACACGAAAGCCAAGGCCGTTCCCTAGGCCGATAGTGCCTTTCCCTAATTGCATTCCCTAGCAACGGCCCGTGACACTTTCTTCCGCTCCCTACATCCGTCTACACTGCAATTAAAAACCCAAGGCTGGCCTGTGTCAGTTGACGCAGGCTCCTGGGGTCAGGCTAAGGGGGCTGTAATATTGAAGTGTAGGATGTTTGGGCCTGAGCTGGAACCTGGGCTGTAGGACTCGGTGAGGTGGGAGGGTCCCCAGAGCTCAGGTTGCAGCCCAAGTACACAGCAAGTAAACAGCCCCTTAGCCTGAGCCCCGAAAGGCCAACTCAGGGGGCCTGGACCAGCCATAGTCACTCTTCAGCATAGTGGGGTTCTATAAGAATGAAGGAAAATGTTAACAATCGACAGGTTCAGAACTCTTTCTGCTGTCTGAGCCAAAAACTGGTTCTTCTAACCCCTTAGCTAAATACAGTGAATTGCAAAATTTCCTAGCTGTGCCCTCAGTGTATCCTGAAAAACACACCACTGCCGCTTCTGTTGGAAGCACAGTTGAACAAATGACACTTTGTAATCTGATAGCAATTATTCTGGAATATATCTTACGATTGCAGTTTATTAAAGAAATGGGTCAAATAGAATGAGATGCTAGAGAATTCCCTCTCACATTTAGGTTCTCTAGAGGCACAGAGATAACATTTCCATTTCATAGTTTCTTGGTCTGGCTATTCTAATAAGGTATTTAATGCCTCAGAATAGGTGTCAGGGGAACACTTTTCTTTACAGGGTAAACCCGCCCTAGTGGCGGTGGCCTCTGCAAAGCCTTCTGCAATACTTAAGCCTGTGAACTTTAAATAATGCAGATGTCTTTGCACAGGCCCTCTGTTCTAGGGTGATTTTTCAGCCAAAATGTATAATCAAATAAGTCTTTTAGGGCTGATTCTGCAAGCTCTGAGTGCCCCTAACTCTCAGGACCTCACCGGAGATGCTCAGAACCTTACCAAACAGGAGCGCAGGGTAAGATTTCCAAAACTACTCAACTCTGGTTTAACTCTGCTCTCACTGACGTCAATGGTAAAACTCCCATGGATGTAGCTGAGGGCAGAGGTAGGCTAAAGCCGAGTGCTATTGATTCATTCCATCCATCAAGCACAAAGAAGGTAAATCCACCACTGATTACAAAAAAGAGACTCCTCTCCTCACCTTGCTATCTGGAGGTTAATTTATTAAGGGAATTTTTCAGGTATATTAAGCAGAATAGCAACAACTTTTTGATTGGTTGCTCCACACCACCTGAAAAAAGACCATTGTTTGAGTATCTCCGGTTCATTATCAGATGATGAGTCTCTTCAATGAGGACTTTGTCCTGTTTTGTTCCTTTAAGATATGCTAAGAATGATTTTCTTCTGACAGAGCTATTCAACCTTTTTACGCTCCAAGAAACAGTAGACGTGTGGTACTTAACCATTATCTTAGCACAAAAGGAATCCATCACCCACCATATTTAACACTTATTTATTGAGCATTTTTGCTGCAGTCTCCAGTTTGTAACTAGAATTTTTACCAGACCACCCCTAGCAAGAAAACGGGGCTGCAGGTGGTCAGGACTTTTGAAAATCAGACCACTTCTACAGGCGGCCACGGTTGGATTCAGGAGACTAATTTTAGGCACATGATTTTGAAAGTCTTGGCCAAAGGTAATATTTATTCCTGAGCAGAAAAGGGATGAGGGCTAAATTTCCACAAGTGTTCAACACACCTGGGGAGGGCGGGGGACAGAGAAGGCAGGTTTTCAGAAGGGGTTAGCTCCCGTGTAAGCACCTAATGAACTGGCCAGATTTGCAAAAGGCCCAGGCACCATGTCTCCTGGCCAGCAACGGCAGTGTGGGCAGTAAACCACCCTTTGAAAAAACACTAGTGAACACCTCACCATAAACAGGGCCAGTTTCACTGGAAGCCTGTGCAGTGGCCTGCTTTCTCCCTGGCCACTTAGGGAGATGCTGGCATCCCCACCACTTCTTCCCCTCAACACAATCATGAAGGGCTGACCGCCATCTCGCCCTTAATTTGGTTTGTCACTTTTGTTCTTTTGGTTCTCCAGAAAGCTTTCCAGAAGTTTGATTAGAAGTGTCTTAGGGGATAGAGATTCCACCACATCTTTTGCTATCCCCTGAAGTCTTTATAGCAAGACTGCAGATCTTTCTAGAAGCTCATCCAGAACTCACTGCTTAGCGCAGGAATCTCTTGCTGAAATTCCGTAAAGAGCTTGTCAGAAAACCTTCATCCAAACAATTTTCTGTTAGAGAATGGAGCTCCGTCAAAGACAAAATGCTTTGAAAAATCATTTTGATTTCACAAAAGATTCATTTAGAAGAAAACCAGAAAATAAAAGTTCCTGCTGTGTTGGATGGGAAATGGTTTTTCCCATCCTACAAATATTTTGGAGGCTTCAACAAATTTTTCCATCTTGAATTGGGACAAAAAGTCAAATTATAGCAAACCAAGAAAACAATGGGGGGAGGGTCAATCAAAACTCATTGACTTAATAATTTTGAATGTTCTGCTTTGATATTGACTATGCTTTTTAAAAAAACAACAACAACACTCTTTCAGTGTAATTAGCGTGAATTTCAAAACAATACTGCCTTGCTACTGGGCATAAAGAGAACACCACCAGCTTCTGGTGACTTTTTAGGGGGGGGAGGAGAGGAAGAAAGGACTGACCTGACTTACCTACCTAATTCCAGGAGGGGGTTGATGGCTGTGAGTAGAAGAAGGCACCTCCTGCAGGATGGAAACAGATGCTTAACTCCCTGAGGGGATGGGGCCTCAGCCCCCCCTTCTTATCAGCATTTCCTGCTGGATAGTTTAGATGGCTCCTCTCCACTCAGCTTGCTGGTGCTTGGGAATCCCAATCTTAAGCACCTAACTCTCCCCTTGCTTTGTATAAGGAGCCGGCGGCTGTGGACTCTGCTAGATGTTGGGATGCTGAGAAGTTAGGCACTGCAATGCTGCAATGCAAGGCCTAAGACTCTTTGTGGGTCGACTGCTGATGGGATTTTAACTCCTAAGTACCTAAATCCCTTTTGAAAATTAGATTTAGGCTCCAAAATCAGTCAAGCGGTTTTAATGGTCCCTCCTTTAGAAGTCTGGAGGGAGAACACTCTACTTCGCTACAGTGGTGCAATTCTGAGAGCAGCAATACCTAAATCTGGGCCCTCGTCCCTCATGTGTGTGGTTTAGTTCCCGATCTGTGAGGTGGGGGTAGAAGCCTTTCCATTGGCTGTTCCATCTAGTCTGTGAGCTCTTTGGGGTCTGCCTCCACGAGTCTGTACAGCCACCAGCATTAATGGGGGTTTCAGGCTTTGGCTGGGGCTCTAGGTGATTCTGAAACACCAATCAATTAACCATAACATCTGGGAGCCAGAAAACCCTGGCTTTATTTCTGGCTCTGTTCTTCCACCTTGAGCAAGTTACTTCGGATGAGATTTCCAAACTTATTTTTTGACTCTCTTCGGCGCCCAACTCCCATTGACTTTCAGTAGGAATAGGGTACCTAATTCCTCTGGGATTTCTTACAAATCCAGCTCTCTCTCACAGTTTCAGCTCCCTCATTTCTACAATGGGGTCAGCAATTCCCCCTTCACGGAGATGGCAATGCCAATGTCACCGAGACAGCACAAGACTAATGCGTTCACACTTGTAAAGGGATGGGAGATGATGTTAGCATTTCTATAACGTGCTCAATCAGAGAACATGTATTAATAGCTAGGGTAGGTTCTTCTATAGGTGCCAATGCCATGGGTAGACAAAAGGATGCACTCAGGGTAAATTCCCATGTATTCAAACAATTCCCTTATCTACATCTAGTAGGAAGACAGTGAAAGTGGCTGAAAACTTATCTTGGTCATTACTATGCCTATTAATGTCAAATATTATGAGTTGTGTAACAAGAGGTGCAATGTATGAGGTGAGGCTTGGAACAGCTACTTAGTAATTTATAGTGGTCTTGATAAGCTTCAGTTAAACAGTCAGAACTGGAAAGCACTTTGTTGCACTAATTAGCAGCACACAGGTTTGTAGCTATATTTTATCCCTGTGCAGCAAAATTCTCATTAGAGTCATGAGGACGTGGAATCAATTTAGTGACCAAATTGGTTTAGACACTGGAAGTTCTAAGAGTATATTGTGTCAATAGGACTTTAGAGGATAGAGAGGAACAATTAACATATTGAGAAGATTTCTGACTTGATATCTGATCTCTTTAGTGGAAATTCAGAAGATTTGGCTATAGGCTTATGCTTTGTTTATCATTCTAATCAGTGCAAAATACATTGTGTACTTCCATGGAATATTTTACTTTCACCAATGCTTATTCTTATGCTTATCCTTGCTTATTTATGCCAGGTCTACACTACCGGATGGGGGAGGTGTCGACCTAAGATATGCAACTTCAGCTACATAAATAGCGTAGCTGAAGTCGGCGCATTTTAGGTTGAGTTGCCTAGTGTCCTCACGGCGTCAGCGGGCTCCCTCATCGACTCCGCTTACTCTTTTCAGCGAGCTGGAGTACTGGAGTCAACGGTGAGTGCCTTTGGGGATCGATCTAGATGAGACACGATAAATTGATCCCTGATAGATCAATCAGTACCCTCCGATCCGGCGGGTAGTGAAGACAAGCTCTTAGACTCTCTGGAGTTTGCAGTTCAGGGCTCTAGTTAGGGAGGCCGATAGCACAAGAAAAGAGGTGTCCTAGCTTATTTTCATGTTTGGATTCAATGTACTACATTGTTCAGGGATCTGTCAGTATTGTCCCTTCTAGAATAGGATCAGTCACAGGAACTAAACAACTCAGCTTCTTGCATGAAACCAGTATTTTTCTCGGTGAGCAGCGTGTGTGGGTCTAATAGAAGAACGAACATACAACAAGGCTACCACATGTTTTTTATTTGGATGGTTCAGATCAGAGCATGTTGTTTTTAGACATGATCTCATGCAGGATTTAAAAGTATTTTATGCAGCAATTAAAGAACTAGAAATTCCAGGCCAAGTGGGATTTTTTTGTTTACATTTTTTTGCATTAGAGCAATTGCACGTCACAATGTTATTGTAGCTTAGTTTATCTGTTTACTAAGGCTGTGTCTACACTACAAGAGCAACAGCAGTACAGCTATGGCATAGCTTACCAGCAGTAAGGGTTATTGCAAATGCTTTACAGTTAACCTTTAGGAAAGCAATTTCATACTATTTCCAGCCAATGCTGAGAATTTCACTGGAGGTTGTGTGAGCTGTAACCTCCCTTTAGATCACAGCTGGTGAGGTGAGAAGGAGGTGGCAGCAAAACAGCTCAATTCCAGCCTTTGTGTAACTCTGAAGTTCAGGAATGGGAGCCAGTATTGAACAGGGAGCCAGGGATGCAGACCAGTGATAATTTCTGTTGCAGCCTTTGTGGCTGATCTTAAGTCGAGTTCACCGAAGCAGTCTATTCTGGGGTGAATGTGGTCAGATCTTCACCATGGAGCAAAGGGTGCAGCTTCTTGGCTCATCCAAGGCATTTGCAGAACGGTTACTGTTGAAACCTAGTTTTCTTTAGACTGTAAGCTCACTGGTGCAGAATGTGCAGTGTTGTTTTGTGTTTGTATAGTGCCTAAAACAATAGCCCCCCCCCTAGAATGAATACAACACAAATAAAACGTCATTATAATGACTAATTGTTAGTGCTTTGGTGAAGTCACTGAAGCTCACAGCACTGCTCGTTCACTCCATAAAATGGAAGCAGTACTCACCCATCTTGGTGCAGACCCAGCAGTGAAATGAAGACAGACACGTGCATGGAATTAAGAGGCAGGCTGCTTAACATTATGCACAAGGGAGGGGCAGTACCTGCCCATCGCCCATACTCTCTTATATCAGGAATTTAAATGGTTCCAATGTGGGGGTTATAGGGCACCATGTAACCTATAACTCAGGGTCGGACAGCTTACCCTGCTGGACTTGGCTCGCTCTGAGTCCCAGCACCCTCACCCCTGTAAGCGGGACTGAGGGTGCAGAAAGGGGTGCTAACGCAGCCTGCAAAGTCTCATCTAATCTCATGAGCCCAAGGCTCATCACCAAATCCCAGGTCTCTTACCTTTGGGAACTGTTCAATTTATACTTCTAACCGCACTGGGAACCAGCTGCAAGTTGCGATGAATTAACAACTCAACTCAAGTACTTCAGTTAGGTGCTAAGCACGTTCCCACCTAACTGACTGGGGCTTGAAGGTGGTGCAAGGAAGGTGAAAAACTCCCTGGTCATCTGCCCCCCAAACAGGTGATTGGCTAGACCCACAGCGTCTATTAGGCTGGGTTCCCCTTACTAGTGCAGGGTGTATCAGAGGTGCGTCTAAAGAGGATCTACATGGCCACTGCTCCAGGTTAAATCAGGGGAGCTAGAGAATGCAGGCTAACCAGCACCCCTCCCCACAGCTAGCCAACGCGTGTCCTGTGGTGGGGGCAGAGAGCTAGCTGATGTTCCTCGGGGACTGTCTCCCTCCCATCAAGTTCCCCCAGCTGGTGAGGCATTTCGGGGGCATTTCATACACTTGTTGGAAATGTACATAAGAAAGGCATAACAGAAGTGCTAAGTATTATTGGGGTTAGTATTTAATTCTGCCAGTTAAAGCTTTGGAGTGGCAAGGAAACAGACTATCAAATATCTGGGAGAGAATCCGGGCAAGGTATTTTTATTTTATTTATTTGGAATTATCGCAATAAAAAGGTGCCTCTCTGAGGCTCTAGACACCGTAACATCGTTAGTAACACAATTATGTCCCAGCAGCTTTAAGTAATCATGTCAATAGGAACTCAGCCAGTCAGACACTTACAAAAATGCCTTTTTACCCCTTCATTATTATTGGAAGCATGATCTCAGCCCTCTCCAAAATATATATCAGAGGTTTTATATAGTGTGGCCATCAAAAACTGGCCAATTACAAAGTCTCCAGTCAATTTCCAAACTAGAAATGGCAGCTTTAGGCATCATCTTCTATTATCTTCCCCTGACACAGAACTAGCTTGTGCGTTAACATTTGGCCTCTGAACGATTTGATGTGAAAATCTGTACTGCATGGTGTTTGGGGGGGCATTACATCTTGTTGAATTATGTAATCAAGAGCACTGTGATCCTGAATTAATCTCACTAAGATTAAGTCCTATTTTAGTACACTCTGCACGTCAATGGAAACAAAATCCTTTTAGCACAGTGACCAGGTTAGGTTACTTAGGTCCTCTATATTCCAAAATCATAACTACCGATGGTAAAATTTTTATGCTGCCTTCAGCAGTTGCCTGCTTCCTGCCATTCCTGGACCCACGGCCAATATTTAAGCATCCCAGATATTTGCGGAATAAGGCCCAACTCCCTTCTGTAGCTGCTGCAGGACTAGTAGGGGGAATATGGTGGTATAGATTGGGAAAGCAGGATCAGACTGGGGGGAGTTGCATGCGGTAGAACTGGATGGAACACAGAAAGGCCTTTGATAATAGGGTGACCAGATATTCTGATTTTATTAGGACAGTCTAGATTTTTGGGTCTTTTTTTTATATAGGCTCTTATTACCCCCTCATCCCACCCTCCGTCCCAATTTCTCACGTTTGCTCTCTGGTCACCATATTTAGTAGCAATACAGTACTGAGGTTTTCTAAACCAGAGGTATGCTTACCCCTCCGGGTACGCAGAAGTCTTCTAGGGGTACATTAAGTCATCTAGATATTTGCCTAGTTTTACAACAGCTCCATAAAAAGCATTAGCGGAGTCAGTACAAACTAAAATTTCATACAATTACTTGTTTATACTGCGCTATAGACTATACGCTGAAATGTAAATATTTATATTTATATTGCGATTAATTTATTTTATAATCATAGGGTAAAATTGAGAACAGTAACAGGGTGTTGTGACCCTTTTTTGTATTTTTATGTGTGATTTTCTAAGCAAGTTGTTTTTAAGTATGGTGAAACTTGGGGTACGCAAGAAAAATCAGACTCGTGAAAGGGGTACAGTAGTTTGGAAAGGTTGAAAGACACTGTTCTAAAGTTCCTGTGCCAACCTTTTGCCCCTACATTATTGCAGCCTGATTTTTCAGCCTGCGTTGTGGAAACGTGACGTCCCAGATTGCTACCAGCCAGATGGGGGAACTTTTTGGGTTCAGGAAATCCACCACAGTGGTCATTGTGATGCAAGTGTGCAAGGTCGTTACTCACCTCTTGCTATGCAGGACTGTGACTCTGAGCAATGTGCAGGACATAATGTATAGTTTTGCATCCAAGGGGTTCCTGCGGTGGGGTGATAGGGATTATGTGTGCCACCTGTTTTTGCCCCAGACCACCTCAGAATCACAGAATCATAGAATATCTGGATTGGAAGGGACCTCAGGAGGTATCTAGTCCAACCCCCTGTTCAAAGCAGGACCAACCCCAACTAAATCATCCCAGCCAGGGCTTTGTCAAGCTGGGCCTCTAAGGAAGGAGATTCCACCACCTTCCTAGGTCACCCATTCCTGTGCTTCACCACCCTCCTAGTAATTTTTTTTTCTAATATCCAATTTAGACCTCCCCCACTGAAATTCGAGACCATTACTCCTTGTTCTGTCATTTGCCACCACTGAGAACAGTCTGGCTCCATCCTCTTCGGAAAAGGGTGACCAATGTGCCCCGATATTTTACTGTTGTGATCTGGAGTGCCATCAGCCCCGCTCACAGTCCACCCCACTCTACACAGGACTTTGCACTTTTCCTTGTTGAACCTCATCAGATTTTTTTGGCGCAATCCTCCAATTTATCTAGGTCACTCTGGACTCTTTCCCTACCCTTCAGGGTATCTACCTCCCCTCCCCCCGCAGTTTAGTGTCATCTGTGAACTTGCTGAGGGTGCAGTCCATCCCATCATCCATATCATTAATAAAGATGTTGAACAAAACTGGCCCCTGGACTGACCCCTGGGGCACTCCACTTGATACTGGCAGCCAACTAGACATTGAGCCATTGATCACTCCCCAATGAGTCCGATGATCATTCTAGCCAGTTTTCTATCCACCTTATAGTCCATTCATCCAATCCATACTTTTTTAACTTGCTACCAAGAATACTATGGGAGATAGTACCAAAAGCTTTGCTAAAGTGAAAATATATCATGTCCACTGATTTCCCCATATCCACAGAGCCAGTTATCTCATCATAGAAGGCAATCAGGTTGGCCAGGCATGACTTTCTCTTGGTGAATCCACGTTGACTGTTCCTGATCAACGTTCTCTCCTCGAAGTGCTTCAAAATGGATTCCTTGAGGACCTGCTCCATGATTTTTCTAGGGACCTTGCCACATAGTACATCCATAAAAAGGGCTAATTTCCTATGGCCGTGCAAGTGCTGATGGATCACTGGGGATGCTTTACCGATAGCACTGTGGGCTGTTCAGGGAAGGTGCATGTTGCTTGCATCTTTACGAACACAAGACTATTCATAAAGCTGCGAGCAGGGACTTCCTTTCCCAACCAGCAGATTACCATTGGGAATGTTGAAATGCCAGTAGTAATCCTGGGCCACCCACGGCGTCTTCACGGTGCTGAGTCGACTGCTGCCACTTCCCCGTCGATTCCGCCTGCGGCTCTCGTAGCGGTGGAGTTCCGGAGTCAACGGGAGACTAACTAAAGTATTGAAGCATAAGCTTTCGTGGGCTAATACCCACTTCGTCGGATGCAAGCAGTGCATGTGTGGTAAGTCTT
Organism: Sternotherus odoratus; assembly: GCA_032164245.1. Lineage (NCBI taxonomy): Eukaryota > Metazoa > Chordata > Testudines > Kinosternidae > Sternotherus > Sternotherus odoratus. The sequence continues at coordinate 7,389,460 of JAVMKO010000004.1, read as the reverse complement.
CCATATAATGCAGAAGAACATGCCCAGTACCTAGCAACTGGGGAAAACTCTGCTACAGTTTGGACAACCGTGCCCCACTGGCACGTACTGAGCACCGGTGGGCAGGGGGAGAGCCACAGTATGGTGTGCAGATAGTGCGGAGGTAGAGCATTGGTGCTGAGAGCAATGTGGTGATCTAAGCACCATGGGCAGGATTTGTGCTCATGACCATGAATTGCCAGCTGGGAGCTGATGTCAATGGAGCTAAAATGACTTACCCCAGCTGAGGATCTGCCCTGGAGAAGTTGCTCTCTTGAATGTGCTGACAGAGTCAAGAGCCTGGGCATCTAGGTGGGCCAGACCCCTGATGCAGAATTGTATCTGTGCCACCAGCCGCTCAGTGCCTTATGACACGTGCTGGGCACAGTGCTCCTGTCGGCATGCCAGCGCGGAGAGCACGTTCCCCTCGGCAGCGTCATCTCTCTGAGTTGACGCCGCACCATGCCCAGCCGCACAACTGCTAGCTTGGCACTGCTCATGCTGAATCCTCATTCCCACTGCAGCAGGATTAAGTCCTAGGGCTCCAATTCAGGAGGGCACTTGAACCCATGCTTGACTATAAGTATATGCTTAACTCCCAGCGATTTCAAGGTAAGTTAAACTTTAGGATGACTTATAGTTAAGCATGTGCTTAAGTGATTTCCTGATTCTGGGTTTACGTAAGTCACTTCCATGGAAGTAAAGGCATATGCTCATTTGTACCATGGTTCTACTTGAAACCCCCGTTGTAATACTCTCCTGGAATGAAACAACGCTCCAAAATGTTGCCAGAATTCTGCTTCCAATGTAGATCACCATTGAAATCCTAACATGACATCCTTCGGGGACATATTGTGATATGCTTTATGAATACTTTAGGACAAACATCACAGACATCCTGTCCCATACTGATACCCAGTGAAATATTCAGTGAAATTTTGCAGTCACAGTTTGGCTGCTTTAATGATCCCCAATGGGCTATGGAAAGCAAGGTGGCAATTTAACAGATTGAGACGAAAAAGCTAGGCCTATTGACAAAGGCACTTTGTGCTCAGAATAATTTACAAAAACCTGACAGATTACAGAACAGATTTGCAATGTAGGGCAACTAAAATGATTAGGGGTCTGGAACAGGTTCCATATGAGGAGAAATTAAAGAGGCTAGGACTTTTCAGCTTGGAAAAGAGGAGACTAAGAGTGGATATGATAGAGGTATATAAAATCATGACTGGTGTGGAGAAAGTGAATAAAGAAAAGTTATTCACTTGTTCCCATAATATAAGAACTAGGGACCACTCAATGAAATTAATAGGCAGCAGGTTTAAAACAAATAAAAGGAAGTTCATCTTCACACAGTGCACAGTCAGCCTGTGGAACTCCTTGCCTGAGGAAGTCATGAAGGCTAGGAATATAACAGGTTTAAAAGAGAACTGGATAAATTCTTGGAGGTTAAGTCCATTCGTGGCTATTAGCCAGGATGGGTAAGGAATGGTGTCCCTAGCCTCTGTTTGTCAGAGGGGGTGATGGATGGCAGAGAGATCACTTGATCATTACCCGTTAGGTTCACTAACTCTGGGGCACCTGGCATTGGCCACTGTCAGTAGACAGGATACTGGGCTGGATGGACCCAGTACGGCAATTCTTATGTTTTTATGTACATATAGTTTATATAAAATTTTATCCAGCAGTGTTACAAACGCATCTTACAGCTATTAATGGTACCAGATGACTGACCAATAGAACTGCTCAAAAATAATTTGACTTTTTAGAAGAAATAAATTTGAGAAAATTGGTTTCTTTTTTTTAAAAAAGGTAATTAATTCATCAATATTTTTGGGCATTTGTCAAAGAATAAAACTCTTTTCAGTTTTCAGAAATGGAAGTTAGTTTTCTGCTAATCAGTTTTTCAATGCGCACTGAAATTCTGTGCAAACTTTCAAATAATTATCTGAAAATATTCTTGGGAAATAAGAGACATTTCCAGCCTACTCTGCTGGCTTTGCAAAATAAGTCAAGGAGAAGTCAGGGGAAAAAACCACGTTAGCTTAGCTGTGAATAATGAAGTCCAGATGAAACTCTACCTTTTTCTATTGTCTTGGATTTTGGATGTGATTTTCTTCAGTGGAATAGTAGTAATAAGGCATTTCTATAGCACCTTCCATTTGGAGATCTCAAAGCACTTTGCAAACAATCATGAGTCTACTTCAGGGGTGGGCAAACTTTTTGACCTCAGGGCCAAATCGGAGTTGCGCAAGTGTATGGAGGGCCAGGTAGGGAAGGCTGTTCCTCCCCAAACTGCCTGGACCCACCCCCTATCCATCCCCTCCCACTTCCCAACCCCTGACTCTCACCCCCCCTCAGAACCTCCAACCCATCCAATCTCCTGATCCTTGTCCTCTGACCACCACTCCTATCCAACCTCCCTGCTCCCAGTTTCCTGACTGCCCTGTCCCCTATCCAGACCCCTGATGCCCTAACGCCCCCCAGGACACCATCCCCTTTCCAACCCTCCCTGTCCCCTGACTGCCCTGCTCCCTATCCACACCCCTGCCCCTTCCACTTCCTGCTCCCTGACTGTCCCCATCAGAACCCCCAACCCATCCAACCTCTGGGACCCCACCCTCTATCCAACCCCTTGTCCACTGACTACCTCCCCGGGACCCTCTGCCCCTAACCAACCCTCTGGGATCCCATACCCTATACAACATCCACTGACTGCCCCAACCCCAATCCACACCCCCTCCCTCTGACCGCCTCCTGCAGGACTCACACGCCTATCCAACCCCCCCCTCCCTGACTGCTGCTGCCAGAACCTATGGTCCATCCCACTGTCCCCTGCTCCCTGCCCCCAACTGCACCCTGGACCTCCCTGCCCCTGATTCAACCCGGATGTGGCCACGGGCCGTAGTTTGCTCACCTCTGGTCTAGCTGTACCTGTGGGGGAAGACAGATATCACCTTTGTTTCACAGATGATGAAACTGAGGTTCAAGGAGCTTAAATGAATGAGGGAAGGGGGCCACTCTGAGTGTCACAACCAGCGCAGTTCTCCTACGCACAAGGGAGCTGGCTGTTGGGGAGAGACGTTCCCTGTTGGCACAAGGCAGGACTCCTCTTTCAGGGGATCAGCCAGCAGAAGGCGAGGGGAGGCCAGTGTGGTGGGGGCTAGAGGATTTACAGCTAAGCAGCTGATGGGGTTAGGTGGGGTTTGAGTCAGCCTCTGAGTTGGGGTAGCTCCAGTGGGGGGGGGGGGGCGGGGGGAGGGGAGGATGGATTCTGGACCTTGATGAAGGATGTGGCATTCCAGGCCATGTGAGCTTTATTGAGAAGTGTGGGATAAGGGAGGGGAGGGTCAAAATCAGGCTAGTAACGAACAAGGCCTCACAGTCATAACTGTGGGCTGATACCTGCCGCTCCGTAGCAAGGTAGCATAAAGTGATGGGGGCTTTGCATGAGAAGGAAGGACTAGCTAGAAAAACTACACTTGTTCAAGAGAAACCGAGGTGGTGTAATAATACATAATGGGGAAAATCACATTGCAATGACATTGTGAGGCTCCTACCACAGTCATTCTGCACTTGGATTATTTCCCCGTCTCACTCAATTGCATCGATTAGCGCTGTACAGTCCATTGTGGGGATAATTTTTTCAGTTTGGCATTGTGGAATGGTGTTCTCCCTCCTCTTTTGTTGCATGGATCTTTACATTTTCATCCTCCTTGGCCTGTTTTTGAATTGCATTGAGCCACATTATATCCATTTGCTAATTTGCGGCTCTTTTTTTATGTGTGCATAGGTTTTGCACAGTCCTTACAGCTACGTTCACTTTGCATTGGATGATTCTCTTGTTATGCAAAGAGTAGCACATTGCTGATGGAAGTGGTTGAGAGAACTTGCATGATCCCCCCACCTTCCAAAATGTGGCTACAATTTATTTTAATGCATACCTCATGGACAAGACTCCCCTTCAGTTTTGCGGAGAGTTTTCTTTTTCCTGCTAGCCACACCTGAACACCTCCAGAATTAAAGTGGACGTGTTTTGCTGAGGGAAGTGTTTGAATTCATGCTTTGAATTCATCAACTCTTCTGTGCCAGACCGCCTGAGGCAAAACTGATCCTGGGTGTGCAGAATAAACATTCCCTGCTGACCCTGGTAAGCTAGCATTTCCACTGAGACATTTTGGGTTATGATGGATACGCTAATTATGTTCCCCTGCACTGGAGGGGCAGACCTGCATAAAAATTTGGCACCAGTTTGTCAGCCTCCACAAATTTGCCATCATTTGGTGAAGTTTGTTTTCACAACGAAAAAAGCTAATGGGAAATGCTGTAATTTCTCTCTCTCTCTCTCTCTCTCTCTCTCTCTCTCTCTCTCTTTGAGGGGAGGAACCCTACAAAAGGCTTTAAAGCAAAAAATATATATTCATAAATCAAAAGCACAATATTTGTATGGCACATGTCTAGGATAGAGAGAAAACGTAAATATTAATCATAATTAATTGTCACTTCAGTTATAGTTTGGTTATCTTAAAACAGAAGTGTCCAATAGAAATTTGATACTAGCCACACTTGTGGTTTTGAATTTTTCTTGTTAGCCACATTATAAAAAAGCCACATGCATTAGCCACAATTCAATCGCCTATTAGCCCTATGTGGCTAGTGGCGAACGTATTGGACACCGCTGTCCTAAAGGACCCCAAAGAACTTTATTCACTGGTTACAAAGTGACGAGTCATTTTAACTTACTACTGAAATTGAGGTACCTCTGTGAAAAAAGTGGCGACTCTAGAGAACACTGCACAGTGTTTTGGGCAAGAAGTAAAGAAGCCCATTGTCCAGTCAGACTTGCCGGGGAATTTATGTTGGCATAATATATATCCTACAACTGCAGTCTGAGCTACGAAGTCATGAAAAAAGCGTCAGAAGCTTTTTAATGAGGACACAAGTTTCATAGCTCATTTGAATAATAAAGGAAACTAAACCATCTCCAGCATCCCATAGAGTTATATAGTGAGACCTAAACGATCTGGAGAACCAGTTACTCTGAATAAGAACAATCCCCAAAAGTCTGTTAATGACACTGAAAATTCCCCCTCTTCCCTGAACCCTGTTATCCAGATCTAACCCATCTGCACTCAGCTTACCTGGTGGCATTCGGGTCAACATAAAGAAGTTGGTTGTCAGGTGAACAGTCAGTCTCTAGTTGTTATAACTAGCCATAACATTCTAGTGGTATGAAGGATGAACATTGCTTGATCGTCCACCATTTGTTGATGTGGGGAAGAAAGAAAAAGAGAAGTGAAAGATAGCCACGTAGGAATCTGGAGACAGCTCTGAGCTCATGTAAACTGGCACAGCTCCCTTGACTTCAATGGAACAATGACAATTTACATCAGCTGAGCATGTGTCTCATAACAGTCTCTCAGATGACATAAAGGTCTCTCCTTCTCACAGCAGCTTCTTCTTTTGGGTCGCAGTCTTGCAAAACCTGGAATGTAGTTCACTACATTAAATCCAGTGTGTCAGCCGGGGTAACACAATATGGTTTGCATGCTTCTGCTAGATGCCGTCCTTTCAGTATAATAAATCACTGCACTCTATTTGGTTCTGCTAGGTTTTTTTTTGTAGTTGCCCCATTACACCTGTACCTACTAAGACATGCTGAAGGCGGATAAACATGTTGCAAACTAGCTTTGTGTTTGTATACAGGACTGATATCCCTGACGCTGGCTCTCTGCAGATCACTACTTGGAGTTCATACTCCATAACAGAACTTTAACTTTTATATATAAGATTTACCAGAAACTCACTGATTTCAGTGTATTTCTGTTTTATTTATTCATTAGCTTTAGAAACGGCACTTAAAGTGAGAATAGAACAAGAAAAATAGATTATTTTTTCATCTACTCTCCTCCCCCTTTTTGGCTACTGTATGGCAGCTGGGGTCAGCTGCGATAAAATAAAGATGTGATAGAGACACCGGCTGTGTAGAGCTTATTCATTCATTCATCTGACGAAGTGGCTCTTCTCCCACAAAAGCTTATGCTCCTAAACATCTGTTAGGGTTATGTCTTCGCTACCCGCTGAATCGGCGGGTAGCGATCGATCTTCTGGCGATCGATTTCTTGTGTCTTATGAAGATGTGAGAAATCGACCACTCGTGGCGCCCCTGTCAACTCCGGAACTCCAGCTTGCTGGGAGGCGCAAGCTGGAGTCAATGGGGGAGCGCACCGCCGCCCGCCGCTGCCATGAGGACAGACGGTAAGTCGGCTGCAGATACGCAAACTTCAGCTACGTGATTCACGTAGCTGAAGTTGCGTATCTGCAGTCGATCCCCCCCCCCCCCCCGTAGTGGAGACCAGCCCTTAGTCTATAAGGCGCTACAAGACTCTTTGTCGCTTTTACAGATCCAGACTAACATGGCTACTCTTGTGATACTAGAGCTTAAGGGCTGATGTTCTTGTTGCTGGCTATTAGTGTGGCTGTGTTCAGGCAGATAGAGCGATGTTTCAGGGGCTCTTTTTCCCCTCCGTGCACTTGACTTGGGGAGATGTGGTCAAGCACAAGTTCCATGAGCCACCCTTACTTCACAGGACAGATACAAGTGGAGTGGAGCCTGGAGGTCTGGGGGCTTCTGTAGAACGGAGCACAATGTGCTCTCCTGGTTGGAGTCACTGGGAAGTTTGTCACTGAATTCAATGGAGCCGGGATTTCACCAATCTTGTCTACTGGTAGATGTCAGCAGATATGCAAGGGGCTGGAGTCTAGCCATATCCTCCGTCTCATTGACCGTGACCCCTATAGCGTATGTTAGCTAGGCTACTCACCTAGCATTCAGGGACTTCTAGGTCAGCATCGCACCTGTGTCCCTCTGCAACCTCTCTCTTCGCTTTCATCCACACCAGCACAGGGCAAAACAGAACGTGGCCCTGCAATTTAGGACCCCCTCATCCGCTAGCTGGGCTGGTGCATTGAGGACTTTTGAACGGTCAGAGCAAACTGAAAATGGGCCTCTTAAAATGTTGCTCTGAGCAGATATTATTTACACATGGCGAGAAGAATCCAAAACATAAATCACATTTAGGAGGACAAATCTTGTTGGTTGACATGTTAATAAACCAACTCACCTGAATAATCTTGAGCTTTAGCCAACGATGTAGCCTCCTGGATTGAAAATTCAGCTCCTGCCTGCCCAGCGAACTTGATCTCCTGACATTTCAGGGGCTGGAGCTCCTATTGCTGATGGCTCAGTTTAGACTTGGGTATAAGCTATTCTGAGCATTGCAGAGCTGAATCCAAACAGCTGACGTTCAGCTCTGGAGTCAAACTGTCTGTCTCCTCTGACTAAGTAGGGCAGGTTAGATGCAGTACATTATTTGCGTGTTTTTTTTCAACTGCAGATAACAGCAAACATAGGAACGTCAAGAGCTAAATAATTCAGCACACGTAACCAAAGTTCCTGGGAACTTTTTCCACTAGAACTTTTCCATTTTAAAGGGAAATGAACGTTTTCTCGTCTACACCTCAAAGCTCATTGCCAGAATGAAAAGACTTGTGCGAGAAGAATCTTATTTGCACTTTCTCCCTCGTGTCAAGTATCGTTTGGCGATAAGTTGGATTCTATACATCTTCAATTACTAGCCCTCTCAGATCTGACAGCACTTAATTACTCAAGACGTGATCTGCTAAAAGCTACATCTGGAAACGATGTCACTTTTTGCTTTTGGCACTGGAAAAATCTGACTTATGTTAAATACATACTTTTAAGCACAAAGCTTTGAAAGAAATTAGGACAGCTGAGCACTCCCTTTTATGGATTAGATTTTAAAATATATTGCACATGCCTTTTATTTAATAGATACCATATTTCACCATGTTTCTATGCTTCATGTTCTCGCTGTTTCTGGCAGTTGGACTGTCTCATTTCTCCAGCCCCAGGGGCCGCTCATATGTCATTCTTCTTTCAACTGTAATAGGGAGTGGTACCCTCTGAAACTCCCAGCCTAACAACGATGTCACTTGTGGGTGGATGGACTGGATCTGCTGCTACATGAGTGAGATGCTTCTCTGACTCTTTTCCAAGGCTGGTCAAGATGCTCATTCTAATGACCCCAAGGAAAGAATACTGAGTCTTGTCTCTTGTATGTTGCTGACATTGCAAGGCTAGTACTGTCCTCTTATTTTTTCAGTGCACAATTTGACTGAGCTAATTATACATTTCCTTCTATTACACTGATCTAGCCAGTAATAAGTAGTTATGATAACCTACCCATTGTTAATGATTTCAAATCCAGTAGTATCCAGAGGCTACAACGGAACTCAGGACCCCATTGTGTTAGGTGCTATACAAATGTATAGACAGCCCTTGCCCCAGAGAATGGAGAGACCTTCTCCAAAACATGTGTCACTATTCAGTAAACTCTGAGGGAGTCAAAGACCAGTATTGTTGAAATGATTTTCACAGTATGTTTGACAAACGTTTCCATGGCCTTCACAGTGTGGAGGATGCACTTGTTAAAAATACAGATAATTGAAGGATTGGCACCAGGAATAGCCCTGGCATATTTACCAACATTATGATTGGCAGCGCCAAGACAGTCACTGTCTATCAGAGAAGACATCTTCAGTCTGAGTCCACTTTTTCCATGCTCAGACTGGTAAACAACATGTCACATGCTAATAAGTTTATTAAATATGCTCCTGTATCAACATAATTAGAGCAACATTTTATAACAGCTTGCTCCAGTAAATCATCCATTGCTTTGATTACAAGGTTTAGAATGGATATGGGCAGTGTATGGCGGAGTCTATTCAAAAAGCACATTGCCACGAATCCTGATGCACCAGGGAGTGCTATGAGAAAGCCGTGCCACCTGCCATCTTAATTAGACCACCTACTGGTAGTGGGAGGTTCGAACACAGATGGCCATCAATATCTGGCAATTTCATTTCAGCAGGATGAGCACTGCTGGCATGTAAATGAAAATGAGAAAAGTCTGGCACCAGCGTGGCTTGAACCAGCTTGAAGAAGCAATGTGGAATTTACTACGGGGACCCCACATATCTCTTGCCATTTGGGCTGGAGTGGTACTACACAAAGAGGAAAAAGTCGTGAGAAACAAATGGAGGAAGAAGGGACTGTCTCCTGCAGTAACATGATTCTACCAGATTGCCTTGATGTTTGCTGCACCATGCGGCACTACCTCGTTCCATCTCTTGTTAAGTCCCCAAAGAAAATGAACAATGAAGTCACATATCTGAAGTGGGTCTTCGCCCATGAAAGCTTATGCTCCTAAACATCTGTTAGTCTATAAGGTGCTACAAGACTCTTTGTCGCTTTTACCGATCCAGATTACCCCTCTGATACTGGTCACGTATCTGGTTCATGCAAAACAAAAAATCTGGTGGGCCCTACATTTTTAGTTGTGTAATTTTAATGTTCTCTTCATTTGCCATCTTTATGGAGACTGGGATTTCCAATCAGGTCTTTACCTCTACACTGGCATGCTCAGTGCTAGAGAAAATCCTCCAGAGCTGTGGGCTGCACCATTTTGTATTTGACCCGTACAAAAACGGACCGAAAGAGTCAATGATAGAAACAGGTGGATTTCTAAGGGGTTACTACTGGACCCACATATTCTCTTCTGTTATAACATAGGATCAGGTGGCTTGGTAAAATGGACTAAGAACAGTTCTCACACTAGGATGCATGAAACAGAAGACCTCATTCCCCCAATGCTGTCATCCTTTCACAGGCCCTTAATTCATTTTAGGGAGAGGATTAAAAATATTCAAGTCTCTCCAGTTAGTTGCAATTGTTTTACCTTGAAGCTATTGTTTCATCCATTTGTTCACAAAGTGCCCTAGTTCAATCAAGAGCTGGTTCGGTCACAGACCCCTTGCCCTTCTCTGAAGCCCTGGTGATACAACAGTGTTGAATTGGTGACGCGGCTGTTGTTGCCACAGCAACAATCTGATGTCATCATCATCATCATCATGACAGGATTCTGACTTCAGTGTGGGCTCTTGCAGAAGGTGAGAACTAGCTGTGCGGTGAGAACATTAAAAGCCAGGTGTCTTCAATAACAGCAGTAGGCTTGCAGAATAAAGCTGGCCAACTATGATTTTATTGGAGATAAATGTTCTCTTTCCTTCCAGGTTTGTGCTGGTAGGAAAGTCTGTCTCAAAAAAAGTTAAATCTGCATTTAATTAATCAAACGCTCTGCTGGTTTCCCAATAGGCAGATAGCAAAATCAGCTAATTAGTTCATTCAAAAACATCTGCTAACCTTTTTGTGCAGGGCTGTATTTTCCTGGTTACTCCCTTGATCATGTCTTAAAAACAGGGTGTCAGGTTAGTTTCTCTCTACTCTCTAGGCACTTTGTCTGCAAAGCTTCACAGACACCAAATGGCTACTAATGGCTTGTTTATAACTTCTTCCAGGATACTTTACTGTCAAGTCCTGGAGCTATCTCTTTTTTTCAGTTGATCTAACTCCTTTGTGTCTGTTCTGGTGTCTTCCTTGGTTTTTAGTTATATTTCTCCTCCCCCCTCTGCATGCATCTGAATCATTCCTGTTTCTTCCATTCTCCCTGGTGAATGCAGATATAAAGAAGCGATTAAGAATCCCGGTTCTATCTGCTTGTCAGAACCCTATGGTTTTCCTCAGAAAGATCACTCCTTAATATAGCTGTAAAGTCCTTTGTATTCACAGCTTGTGCAGTCCTAGTTTCACTCTCACGGGTGGTTTTCTGGTGCCATTTCTTGTATTCCTGAAGCAACACAAAGTTAGTGTCTCATTTGCAAGGTTAATATCTCATATACACTTCTCTTTTCCTTTATCTTTCCCTGCATTTCCTGCATGGTCATTCATGTTGGTGGTTTGCTACTTCTAGTCAGAAGTTATTTCTTAATGTTGCTCAGGCACTGAGGTCCCTGGAATCTGCCTCCCAGTGGTGACTTTCTTTCTTTCTTTCTTGCTCTCTCGCTCTCTCCCTCCCTCCCTCTGTTGTGACCTCAGTTTAGCAGTGTGAATTATTCCTTCAATGTTTGCTTCACTGGATGGCAAAACTTGTCTTTCCATTCTTGGGACTCTCTGTATCTCAAGTACTGACAAATGCTACCATCATCTGCACACATGAAACCCCAAGTGAATTAAATGGGTGCTCTGAGCATATTTGTGCTTGGCCTCTACTCAGTGAGCCAGATTCTGTTCTCAGCTATGTGCATTCTCATTGAATTCAATGGGCTTTTACAGCTGTACATGAGCAAAATTTGGTCATGATTGAGTGGAGTCAATGCTGTTCCATGAGCTCTCGCCAGGTCTTGTGCCCCAGCCAGCAGCACGTTATGATCAAGAGCGCTAAAGGCAGCTGAATGACCAAAGATCAATTTGGTGCTAATTACTACCATGGCCAGATGAGAGTTCCCTGCATGTGATTTAATATCGTTTGACCTGGGTCACATCAGATGATCCACATGGTGCCCCTGCTGTCATGCCCACTCACTTGAATAAAAACTATGGATGAGAAAGGGCCACTGTGGTGACTTCATAGAATACCAGGGTTGGAAGGAACCTCAGGAAATCATTTAGTCCAACCCCCTGCTCAAAGCAGGACCAATCCCCAATTAAATTATCCAACAGATTTTTGCCCCATATCCCTAAATGGCCCCCTCATGGACCGAACTCACAACACTGGCGTTAGCAGGCCAGTGCTCAAACCACTGAGCTACCCCTCCCCTCATAGAAAGCACCCCACCACGGCACAATGCAAAGCACCACACAGGGCTATCCTGCCACATGCCCCACCCCCGAGGGTTCATAGATCATGATACTTGTGGGATCTAGGTTCTTAGGGAGCATAGGCAATATCTGAAGCTGGGGTAAATCAGTGTAGCTCCACGGACTTCAGACGGAAGATGCTCTGATACGATGATGGCGCTCCAGAGGGACCTCCAGACCGATTGCAGCAATGAACAAATGTTTTTTACCATCCTCAGCTGGTGAGAAGACAGTGGCCCTTTCAGCTGAGCATCTTGCCACTGTGATCCATACATTAGTTACCTCTGTGTTAGTCTAATGTGGCTCACTCAGCACTGGGCACGCCATGACCTGAGTGAAATCAAAGTCCTCACTTCAATCTACGAGGCCATTAAAGGGCTAAGATCCATCAAGTCCCATGAACCACCAATACAGCTATACAGTAAACCCTTGATTTAACGGACCTCGATTTAACGGACTTCTGATACAATGGACAAAATTTCTGAGCAAGTCTGATGCATCTGAAATCCATTTCTCGCGGGCTGGCTGCCGGCTCCCGCCTGTGGGCGGGCTGCACGCTCCCGCCCGAGTCCCGCAAGCGGGCGGGCTGGCTGACGGCTCCTGGCTGCCGCCCGGGTCCCAGCAACTGGCGGGCTGCTGCTCCGACAGCTCGTTGTTTTTTTTATTAAATAACGGACTTTTTGATTTAATGGACACCCCCTTGCCCGAATTAGTCCATTAAATGGAGGTTTTACTGTACTCCAATACGCTTCAGCTGCTCCAGTATCAGGCAATCTCCGTGTCAGCACTGGGACACCACCTATGGAAAGAGATTGTATCCAAGTGAAGGATCCACCTCGCTAACACAAATCAGAACCAAACGTGTAAGCAGCAGTTTGTCTGCGTTCCCATTAACCTGTAGAAAACCCACCCCTGGGTAGCGTTCTTCATATGAAAAGGTTTAGTCTCCCCATCCAAAAGAGGAGTATTGTACTGCATTTGTGAAAGGCAACACAATGCTTGTGATGAGTTCAGTTCATAATTTTCTCCTCTTGGCTGGAAAACATTTAGCTACAGAAATTACTACTGAAAGAGACCCTCCAATTCTAAACCATGGAGCTAATTGCCCTCTAATTGTAAGAGATAAATCATCAGACTCTCACCCCTAAGTCTCTTAGCCCTCTACAGCCCGGCGAGAGTTTTTGATGCATGGCTTGCATTGCACATGGATACGTTCGGTTGCAGTTTTGGCAGGTTTGCGGATTTATCTTATTGATGCATCATGTTGCCGAGGGCAGCTGACTCTGCGTACCCACTGACCCAGTGCAGTTCTTACACTATCTTTCTTTTTGGTGCAAAGAGCTCAATTTCCAAGAAACTTTGCGTGAAAAGAGCTGATATGGGGATACCGAGTAACTGCAGAAACGTGGACATATAACCATAGCATTCTGTTTACTGGTTTGTGGGAGTCATGTCACCACTTTCTGGTTTATTTCAGTAAGTGTGCGAAGCATCCAGGAGACAGCTGCTTAGTGAGTGTTTAAAAATGGCACCACCAATCCATTGCTATGAGTATAAAAGTTGTACAGTAGTCCTTGCACAAACTTTGTTCAGCAACAGGAATGTCTTTTCAATTAGAATGGGCTCAAAATTTAGCTTCTGGGTAGTTCATTTTTGATTTACTCCAGATCCACAGACAAATTGCTCTGTGAACAGCTGTTTCTTCCACAGAGGGATTTGATTTGAGAAATTATGGGCTAGATTCATCACACAGATGGCAGGTAGGTAGATTTTCACATTTGGGAGTTTATTAATGGCATGTTTTTGATTTGTTCACAGTCCAGAGGAGATCAGTCATGAGGGGTTCTAGTGATGAGGACTGGTCCGATGTGCTTCTGTAAAGGGAGAACACATGGAGATAATGGCACAATTCAAAATGTATGGAGCACCAGTTTCATAGGAACACTGAGCACTTACAAACATGGAGAAATTGGAGATAGGCCCACACTAAAACCATGGCTCTGAACACCACTGATCTTTGGGGAAACTCGGGTTTGGGTTTATGTGGCTTAAGGTCAGTTCCAGAATTAAATTCCTACAACCTCCCCTGCCCGTGAGATAAGTATTATTCCTATCTTAAAAACAGAGCAGATACAAGTTTTGGCTGAGGTCACAACAGGAGTAAACAAGTCAAGAGTTCCTGATCCCCAGTCCTGTGCTCAGACCACTAGGCTATGCTGCTTTTTTTTTTTTTTTTTGGCTATAGAGTTATTCTACTGGACTTTCAAATCTTGCTGATCTAGAATCCTACTTATTCTCTGGAAAATGGAAACCTACAATGTCCACCAATTAACCCTTTGCACTTGGCTCTCTGTGCCACAGTAATCAAATGTTTATGGGAAAGTCCTATCGAATTTAATAAAGTTTAACCTTTCAATGGGTATTCTGAACCATCCTACAGAATTTGATTCATGGCTTCAGTATTCTATTGCATGGTTTTAAAAAACCCTATAAATACTGTATCATTTGCTACCAAATTACATTAAATTGGGAACTTATTTCTATAACCCCCCTAGTCAATTTTTGCAGAATCGTCTTGACATTAAATTCTGTAGGACTTCCCCATAGGAATATCAGAGAGAGAACAGGGCAAACATCTGTCAATTCTGTTTAAAAAGATTCCCTTTACAGGAAGCAAAAGCTTTCTCCAGCTCTCTTCTTGGGAGTTAGTGGGAAACTAAAATGGGAAGTCTCCTGTTTGCCATTCACTTCATAGTGTAGATGCATCTTGTCAGTTTCAGCCCCTAGTTGATTCATAAGAAGACAGAAGGCACACTGAAACTGGAGGGATGGCACAAAACACAAATGATTGAGCCTGGTTTTGGCAACAGAAACGCTTAACACCAGTGCAGCCCTTGTTTTTGAGGGTGGAGGTATTTAGCTGTGCAGAGGCTGCATTAAAACAGGAAGTAACATTTCTGGAGAGAAGGACATGGCAAATATTTGGCCTTCAGTTCACAGCTGTGTCCCTTAAACTCTAATGTTGGTCACTCTTAGTTTTCCCTTTAGCTTGTTTGGGAAAGCAAAGCCAAATTTGCTCCCAGTTATATACAAGCAGCAAACCACAGAGATTGAACTGCTTACCCCATTGAAGTCAATGCTTTTTTGTGTGCCATTGACTTCAGTGGAACCAGGAGTTCACTTCCATTGTCTTGAGTGAGAGTTGCCTGCACTACCTGAGCCCCAAAACTTGCACATCACACATAGAAAGGTGAGATTCTAAAAACATTTCTGGTATTTTGGGCGAGGAGGCAAAAGACCAATTCCCACCCCGGGATTTTCTCATGTCTCAAAAGTTATGCTGGGATAGACTGATTGCATGATGTGTATTTGGGTGGGAGACTGAAGTTGAATGGGCGAGTGTCATGGAATATTATGCGAGCATCATTCTGTTACCAAGGATACTCAGGATGTTGGTTCTAGAAGCCCCCTTGTGGGAAAAAACAGGCAGTTGGCCTTGGTTGAGGAGCTGAAAGCGAATGAAGTCTCAATGTCATCTGAGTGCATTGAAAAGCTGAGTTAAAAGGGTTTGCTTGTGCAAGATGTGAAGAAATAATAACCCTAGCTCTTGGAGAGCACTTTTCTTTAGTAGGTCTCAGTGCTTCACACAGGAGAGTCATTAGTATCATCCCCATTTTACACATGGGAAAACTGAGGCATGGGAAGTTAAAATGACCTGGGCAAGGTCATCTAGCAGGCTAGTGGCCAAGTGTGAGGGAGAACCCCGGTCCCCTGCTCTATCCACTAGGCCAGGTGAGCAGCAGCAGCTTCACATCTCTAGAGCTACAAGTAATGTAGATTGTAGACTAAATATCTATTGCTTTACTATTTATAGTTCAACACTGGCCATAGCATTTAGCTTAGGAGAATTGATAAAGGGTTACAAATCAGCCTAAATTTATTTTGCTATTCCTGCATTTTTATGCAAGCATTGGTTCTTTTAATAATTTTAAAGATGTTTGGTTTCTTTTCCCAAACCCATTTAAAGATGAATCAGAATATCAGAGTTGGAAGGGACCTCAGGAGGTCATCTAGTCCAACCCCCTGCTTAAAGCAGGACTAACCCCAACTAAATCATCCCAGCCAGGGCTTTGTTGAGCCTGACTTTAAAAACCTCTAAAGAAGGAATGGTTTGGACACACAGTATGTTCCTGCTGGCTAACTGGACGCACCTAACTCTTAGAATCAGGTTCTTGGATTGAATACTCATTTCTTCAAATTCCAGATTTGCTTTCAACAAATATTTTTTAAAAAACAGTTCTTAAAATTTGCTGATTCTGTGAAGATTGCTGCCAGTAAAGTTGTTGGCTAGAATATTCACAGAAAGTGAACATGAAGTGCAAATTCAAATGAATATTCATAGGAAATACTCTGGAGTATTTATCCAGCTGAAGCTAGAATTATGTACTGTGACTGACTCTGGATAACACTGCTAGATAACACTGCTGGATAACTAGAGGGGGGAGGGATAGCTCAGTCCCTCCCTAGATATTCCAGCATGACTAGATGATCTCCTGAGGTCTCTTCCAACCCTGATATTCTACGACTTTGATGGCTGCTAAAAGAGGAAGGATGATCCAGGGCACCAGCCCAGGACTTAGAAAATCTTGGTTTAATTCCCTGCATGGCCACAAACTTCCTGCATGACCTTGGCCAAGTCACTTAGCCGACCTGTGCCTCAGTTCCCCATCTGTACAATGGAGGGAGAATGATACTCTCTCCCTCATGGGGATTCAGTACATAAAAGACCATGAAGTGCTTTCGTATCTGCTGAGAAGTGCTATCTAAGAAATAGGTTTGATTATTAAATGGACATTTATTTTCATGTCCTGATCCCACACCCTGGAGGTCAATAGGAGGTTTAATGGGCAAAGGAGCAAGCCCCGACTCTCTACTAAAAGGATGTCTCGAGTTGGATTGTGCTATCAGCTGCGTGCAGTGGCAGGTGAGTCATCAATGCCCCGTTCTGCCGTGTGCAATGCTGCTGATGAAATACATTTGGTCTCGCTCTTTGCGCTGGCTCAGTGTAGAACTATTCCCCCAGCAAGGCACCAAGGGGCCAGCCTGGGGCTAGACTATCAAGCTATAACCTTGAGGGCTCAGCTCTAGCCAGATTCCAGCTGAAGAGTTACACTGGGCTGAGCTTGCTTACAATCCCCTCTGTATCTTCAGCTGGATGAAGGCGTCTCAGTTCCTTCTGCTGGATTGTGCATTGCTGGAATGCTGCTCCCTTCCCACCCATCGTAGTGGGGGGCCATCGGTACAACCATGGGGCAGACGGGGGCGGAACCCAGCATTCAGATGAGGGGGAGGATGTTTCCCCTGGGAGGGCAGGGGAGGCCAGATCCAGACTCTTAAGATGGTGCTGTGTGCCTGTCAAACTATCTACGAAGAGCTGGGGTACAAAGTTTACTGTCAGGCAAGAGAGTGCCAGGTTCAGCCGGCAGAGGGAAGAGTTCGGTTTCCCGGCTGGTGGGGTGGGGGAAGAATGCCTTTACCTTGGAGCACATGGGAGGGGGGAAGGGGCAGAGCCCAGCCCCCCTAAAAGCATGAGAAATATAGTGTGCCCTCTTCATTCCTTGACCAGTGAGCAAGGGACCCAGATTGCTGGCAGCATCTCCGACCGAACCACAGTACCTGGGTGGGGCATCTCCCACCGAACCATGCCCTGGGCCTCAACCCCATTCAGGCACCCATTTGAAATGGGCAAGTTTTCAAAGAGGGCACCCAGTAGCACCTGCTGAGACCCATGGGAGCTGCTGGCTGTGTCGGAGCCCTTTGGAAAGCATGGCTTGCAGGACCTGATTTTAATCCCATTTACACTCGCGTACGAGAGGAGTAACTTCCAGATCCAGAAGTGCAACATCCACAAGCCTCCCCTTTCCTCCCCCGCAGCTCCTGTCACTTTGTTGAGAAGGTTAGATCCTTACACTCCTGAGCCATGTGTATCTAGATCCTAACTGTGGTAAGAAGTTCACTTTGTGTCACTTTCTGTATTTCCCCCA
The DNA here is from genome assembly GCA_032164245.1 of Sternotherus odoratus. Lineage (NCBI taxonomy): Eukaryota > Metazoa > Chordata > Testudines > Kinosternidae > Sternotherus > Sternotherus odoratus. Next base: position 7,371,619 of record JAVMKO010000004.1, on the reverse strand, counting down.
ACGTGTTTGTTTGGAGGTGATCGGGAGCAGGACTAAATCTCTGACACAGCCTTTGGATCTGCTTAACTTAGATCAGACTAGATGGTTTAACTCGATGTCCATATGTAACAGCATGGCACTCACCTCTTACGAGTGCTCCTACTGCTTGAATGCATCTGCAATCTTTAGACAGTCCCAGGCCTGGTATCTGCCCCTACCTCACCAGGCTTCCCCCTTGGGGGCTATGGTTTCACTCTCTCTGGGCCCTTCTGGCCCCAGATCTCCGCTGGGCCACTAATTAGTTCAGATTGCCTTCAGAGGGGTTAGCGCTGTCCAGTTGTAGGTCCCTTTCCCAATGGCCTCTGGAGGGTGGGGTGGCAGACCTAAGCCAGTCTATGACTACAGGTCCCAGTGGGGAGACTCTACAAATAGCACGCAAGAACCACCACATCCCTTTTACAAAACTGCTTTCAGTTCCCTGGGCCACTTCCCCAGGGCCTGAGCCTTCACCAAAGCTTCACCCTTACCTCAGGGCTCTTCTATGTTCAGTAACCAGTGATGGCCTCTTCCTCCCTTCCCTGGTCCCTGCCAGCATTGAGCTGTCCATGGTACTGTAGTGCCCTTTGGTCAGCCAGGGTCCTCAATTACACTCTTCTGGCTCCAGCAAAGAGCTGACTGTGGTCCACACTGTATCTCCTTTTATACTAGCCTGCACCCCCCCGGCGTGGCTATCTCCCTGTGGCCTTCCTTTGATTGGCTGCTTTCCTGCACAGTCTCGATAAGCCACTTGGAGGATTCTGCTCCTTTCCTGAGATGGGTGTGGCAGGATACTGAGGCCTCCGTCAGGGGGTCTTTGGGTCTAGACCACCCTGTTACACCATACAAATTGTTGTCTCTGACAGTGGCTGGTACTACTGGGAGTGTCCAGAACAGGGCAACTAGGATATGATCCACCCCTGCCTTCCACTGGTAGTAGAAGAGATTCCACTGGCTTCTGGCAGTCAGATTTAGGGTCATCCCAGAGCATGAGGGTTGCGTTCCTGACCATCTTGGCTAATAGCCATTGATGGACCTATCCCCCATGAACTTATCGAGTTCTTTTTTGAACCCAGTTCTACTTTTGGCCTTCATAATAGTGCCAGTGGGTTCTAAAGGTTAGCTGTGGATTGTGTGAAAAAGTATTTCCATTTGTTTGTACTAAACCTGCTGCCTATTAACTTCATTAGGTGACCCCTAGTTTTTGTATTATGCAAAAGGGTAAATTACACTTCCCTACTCACTATTTCCATTTTTCATTCCATCATACCCACTCATTAGTAATCTATTTTCTAAGTTGAATAGCCCTAATCTTTTTAGCCTCCTCTTATGGAAGCTGTTCCTTACCATAGATCAATTTTGTTGCCCTTCTCGGAACCTTTTCCAGATCCACTACATCCTTTTTGAGATGAGTCAATCAGAACTGGATACACGATTCAAAATATGGGCACACCATGGATTTATATAGTGGCATTATGATAATGGTAAAACTCCCTCTGACTTCGGTAATAGCAGAGTTGGCGTTTGATAATCCATGCCTTCAGTCTCTATTCTCCCTCCTATTCAGTGCTGCTGGCTGAGGTTTCAGGCTCAGTAACCTTGATTTGAGCATTGGTCTGCTAAACCCGGGGTTGTGAGTTCAATCATTGAGGGGAACATTTAGGGATGTGGGGCAAAAATCTGTGGGTGAGATTTTGGCCTGTGTTGTGCAGGAGGTCAGACAAGATGATCATAATGGTCCCTTCTGGCCTTAAAAGTCTATGAGTCTTGCAGCTTTCATAAAATTACCACTTAAGAGCTGACATTCAACCTGTCTTCTCTTTTATTGCTTTGTTCCTACATTTATTTTGTGCTGCAAGTTGCCTTTATCTCTTATATTCCTCCATGGCGTTTTACATGTTAATAATTGCATGTAAGTGCTTTCAGGAGTTGGCTTAAAACGGGAGAGGGAGAGGGAGAAGAAATAAAGACTCTTTATTATTCTAATCTACCACTAACAGAAATTTTTTTTGCAACAGTGAAGAATGTGGGAATGCAAAGCAAGACAAAGAAAATGCAGATCATTAATGTTCAATCAGAACCCTTCTCCTGAGCCTGTGTCACTCTTGCAGTACATAGTTTCGTAGATTTATTGCAGGACTCGGAGTGTACTGAACATGACACTTCTATTACTTCACAAGTTCACACCTGGCTGTTGGCCAAATGATACAACCTGAATTCAGCTGTCAGTGGAAAATATTCAATTAGATAAATGTACATCTGAATGAGCGCTGTCTGTGGCGCCTCACCCTCTAGAAGGATTGAAGTGCATTTCTGGAAAGACAATATCATTCTCCAGGTGAAAATTAAATTAAAGATGCTCTATTTTTTGGTTAGCAAGGAAGGCCTAGGCTACTGCATATAATCCTGCTGCTTTAACAAAAATGGTGTAATTAACTCTTGGGACTTACATCTCCACACATGAGGTTCCTTTTTAACTCAAAGATGGCCAGAAGGTGGGGACCCATTTGGTACCTAGTCCTCAACATTCATTAATAGTTCCCAGTGCCCCTCCTGACACGATGCAGTGCACTATCGGTGCCCAGTAGCCCTCCTCATGGTTTGTTGGCATCCTTTCGTCTGCGAGAGACAGTGGGAATTTCAGCCTTTGATGTCGATGGTTTGAAATGTCTCATATGATTGAATAGGCCAGTCCGAGATTTGCAGTTACTGCAAATGTATGCATCTTGGTTGGGAGCTGCTTGCTTCCTACGGGCTCTTTTCTCTTCAAGCTGTAGGAGCCATGGACTTTGATACCCTGATGGAAACAATGGCACCACTTGTTACGATCACTTGCCAAGATTTCCCATTGATCCTCATGCAGCCCACAGAAATGTCCACACATGACGCTCTGTGTCCATGGCCTGGGCACGGTAGCACAAGACTGTAGCTAGCAGTGCAAAATTTAACTGGCTCCTGGTCCTTTGTCAGACCAATTGAAGTCTACTGAGATTGTCCATCAGTTAGAGGTTGGGGCACCAGCCATCCAGAGCCAGACTGGACCTGCCTGTTATGTGGGTGTGCAGTTCTGGGCAGGGCACAATGTCAGCCAGTACTTGTGCAGTGAAGGGAGTGTAAGGACTGCTCCATCAGTACTTCCCCAGTGGAAGGGACAGCCCCCCAAATGGCTCCAGAATCCTTCACACCACTGCAGATCAGGCATGGTGCACAGAGGACCACACTGCAACCCATAAAGGGGAGTCCTGTGTACTCTCCCTCACCACACCATGGAGATCTGGGAGGAAATCTTCCTCCTTAAGATGGAGTGCCTGGTGTCCTCGTGGGGTTGAACCTTTGGACAAGGATAGGTGTGTGCTTCTACCTCCTTCCCATACATGGCTGGTGCCTTTGGACACCAGCCCAGTCGGAAGGTGCAGCAGGCCCTGCCAATGCTTTATCCTTTTGTAAAATACCTTCTCTATTGTCAGTTCCACCGGGCGACTCATTCGAAGGTGGGGAGGGGAGGCTAGTAATAAAGAGGGATGCCTGCCTGTCTGCTGATACTTGGTGACCTTTGCCATCTTCATTGTATTACTCCTCCTAATTAGAGAAGAGCTAGTAGACACAGGAATCTCCTTTTGAACCTTTGAAATGAGGTATATACAACTTTCTAGCGGCAGTTTAGAATGAGAGAACAAACAGTATGGCCAACCCCAAATGTTCAGGGCCTTCATAATCATGATTGCCTTACGATCATGGGATTATTAAAAATAATACATGTTGGATTTATTTGTTTGCATTATTTGGAACTTTAGGGTTCAGGTTGCCAAGATGGTCTCTGCAACACTGAGGGCTTGGAACTTTATTAAAAAAAATAAAATAAACCTGAGATTCTGTCATGGTCACATGACTCCTGGAGCTGGGACTTTAAAATCAGTACCAAATATCATGAGACTCAGGATACAATTAAGATAATTAACTATATAGAGCAAGTCACTCTTGGAACAGGGTTTGTGGCTACCAGGTGATGTCACTGCTGTGTTTTAGAAGGAGGAGAGCTCCAGATCTGGATTAATTAAATTGTTTGATGTGTACAGAACAGAATATAAACCAAAATCTAGATGGCTCTCCCACAATGGGAATTCAGATTATGCATGTGCAGAAAGCAAAAGAAAATGACTTTGCATACAGCTGTGTTAAGGTTCGAACTGTTTTAACTCGACAGTTCTAAACCTTTTCTGAGCCTCGTCTCCTTCCGTGAGCAGCACAACTTGAATCATAAGCGATGAGATTTTTGACGTTTGCTTTACTAAAGCTCTGCTAGAATCAAAGGGGCTAGTCGTATTTGTTTCTTTGATTGAGATATATAGTGGCAACAGGAAACTGTTAGTGTGTATGCGGCAGGGTGCCATTTGCGTGGTGACTGAGCAAGTAGAAAACAAACAGACCCCAAGAGGATGCCCCTGAGGAGATCTGGGAAGTGCAGTCTCTAAGTGTGCAGAAAGGACTATGGTTACATGGCACACATGGATCGGAGGGGTGCCAAGGTTGAGTGTGACACAGCTCAGTGGGTCACTGTGAGGCGCACGCACTTCTGTGAGCGGCACAATCTCTGGTTTGCCAGGACCCAGTGGGAGAGGAGGGAGTGGAAGGAAAGAGCAGCTTGCTGCCTCCCTAATATTGCTACTGCCATGGCTGCTGCCTCCAGCTCCCTGCTGCCCTTCCCATGTGGCCCCTCACCAGTGATCTCAGCCTTACATCCCTGGGCATGAGGGGGGATAAAGTCTCCCCGGATTCCTGCCTGGGATGGCGGCACAGCTACTCCCTTTTTCCTACATTGGTCGTTGTGGGGTGAGGAGGCAGTGGAGTCTGATGTACCAGGCTGTCTGACCTGTGCCTGATCAGGGTGGCGCTCTGTCTCCCTCTGCTAGTGGCTGGGCCACACAGAGAGGTAGATGAGTTTGCTACAGTCTTGGCTAACAGAGCTGGGTCTTTGAACTCAGGCAGAAGAGGCTCATGCTGTTAGATCCAGAGGTCCCAGATTCAGTCTCCGCAGCCAGTCACCCACCCAGGGCCAGAGCAGTAGCAGGCTCATCAACCTTTGGGTGGCTCGGTCGCCATTAGAACATACCCTGGCTGGTGAGCGTGGGTCACCCCAGCAGAGCTGGACAGCAGGGACAGGGGAAGCACTCAGTGCGTAGTTTGCAGATCCCTTGTACCTTGCTCCAGATGTCTCAGGCAAAACATCCCTATTCATCACTTCTGTCAAACCCTTTTATTCGGTATTAGGTCAGGGGATACCTGGGCTAATCTTCTGGCATGTGTTCACACACAAGCCCAGTGTCTGATAGTTCTTACGGGTGCCTGTGCTTTAGCAACGCTAGCAGTACCCGTGCCAAGTTCAGTGAACGTGTTAGCATCTGCTTTAATACATGGGCTACTTTGATTCCTGGCATGGCCTGACTCGGCTGACCATGGTTCAGGCCTCAGGTCTTACACCAGACCCAGGACTGCAGGCTCTTTCTCTCTCCTACACTGCTGATGGAGAAATTGATGTTTTCCAAAGGACTGACTAGAAGACATTTAAATAGTCTCCTATGTCTCCCTTTTATGCAAATGCTGAAAAACAAACATAGTTTAATAAGCCAAGTACATTTAGATTCTAAAAATAAAACAATAGAAATGAATATTAATTGGAATGCAAAAGTCATTGTAAGAGAGATGAACGCTCTTCACCTTTTGGTTCTTAATATTTGTAATGGGGATAATGAATTGACTAATTAGGTTATAGTATGGATTGCCACTCTCGGGAGGATTTGTCATTTGAAGTTACCATCCTCAGTTGATGCATTCTGTATCACTCTTTAGGTTTTGGAAAATATAAATAAAGCTTTTAAAAGTTGTGCTTTAAAAAAAAGAAATCTGCTACCCCCCTTCATCAGCTTCTTAGAATAAAACCTATTTGATTTCTTCTTTTTTGGAAGGGAGAGCAAAGGATACTTTTTGTATTGGATATGCAGTGATTTGGTCAGAATACATGACACCAAATAACAAAGCAAATGGCATGCAGACCACTTAAAAAATAACATAGAACTGTGAAAAGGGAACAGTGTGCCAGCTGTTGTCCCCTTGGGAGAGGAACTGCACAGGAAGATGAACCTATATGGCATCTTCACATAGCTATGTTACTAAAGACTCATGTATGTACAATATCCTAAAATGAATTCTCAGTGCAAGGGACTATGATAAATTGTGTCTCCCTGGAGGCTATCAGTTAGCAAAATAAATAGTAACCTAGGCCTTGTCTGCACTTGCCTATGCTTGGAGCAGTGTGTAGGGTACGTGTAGCAGCTGAACATGGCAAAAGGGTCGTGGGAGAGAGAGACTGCAGGGAAGGCTCCACCAGCAGGGAGGCTCATGGGGGAAAGGCTCTGGTGGCTGGGAGTCAGTGGAAAATGACACTGCTAAAATGGCAGTTGATATGGGAGGCACTACTTGGGAGTGTAGCGCGCCTGTGCTGGGGTGTACGAACCCCACACTGGTGAAATGAGGGTTAAAGATGTAGCCCATAGGTCTAGTTTGCCTTTACAATATTCTTCCTTTATCATAGAATTATAGAATATCAGGGTTGGAAGGCACCTCAGGAGGTATCTAGTCCAACCCCCTGCTCAAAGCAGGACCAATCCCCAACTAAATCATCCCAGCCAGGGCTTTGTCAAGCCGGGCTTTAAAAATCTCTAAGGATGGAGATTCTACCACCTACCTAGGTAACCCATTCCGGTGCTTCACCACCCTCCTAGTGAAAAAGCTTTTCCTAATATCCAACCTAAACCTCCCGCACTGCAACTTGAGACCATTACTCCTTGTTCTGTCATCTGCCACCACTGAGAACAGTCTAGCTCTATTGTCTTGGAGAGATGGGATCGTCTTTTGATCCTGCCTCAGGGAGCTTTGAGATTACTGCAGCTAACACTGCTATGTTCCGGTGTCACTTGCCATGTGCATTGTATGCATTAAGGCCTTAGCGTCCCTCTGCTGCAAAGTGAAGACAAGATTAAAGGAGAGGAAAGAGCAGCCAAAGTTACGCGTGGATGAGAGAGAGAGGAGAATCCTAAAGGGTCTCCATCCCCACAGCCTGAGGTGGCAGAAGCTTGGCAGTTTTTCGGGAGACATGGCTGGCTGGAGTCTGGAGAAGACTCAGGGATCTGTGGCTTTGGTGCCACTGTTCCTTCTGCCTTCAATGAGAAAAGGTGCATGCTTCAAGTTTTAAGCACAGGCATAAGTGCTTTCCTGGATTGGGACCTTAAATGCCACAGTGCCACAGCTTTGGAAGGGTGTGTGGAAATCTTGTATCACAGCTGCACTTTGCTCCCATCCCTCACTGAGCTAGAAGAGCAGAAACAAAAGTCCTGAACCAATCTCCACTGAGGCTACTCAGGTACATTAAAATTTACACACCTACATACATTGCTGGATCGGTCCCTTAATCTGTCCCCCATCCCTTGTATTTATTCTTGCAGTGCAAAGTTTAATATTTGCTCTCCATGAGTATTCATCCACCAGCTTTATTATGTACAGTGCTTAGAGATTCTTGCAAGGCAGGCTGTGGAAAAGTGTCAGCAAATATACTGCTAGCAAACTTTTATGGAACTAGTCTTTGGGAGGGATTTTCAAAAGCAATCAGAGTTGGCCTGTTTCTGCTTCCATTGAAATCCAGGGGCATTTTGCCATTAAGTTGATAGGAGCAGAGTTTGGTAACAATGAGTGCATTAGCTAACCCTACCCCAAAATGTCATCCTAATATACAGTGTAGAGTATTTACATTCATTCTAAAGAAGAGTAATGGCTGCTGATGTGTGAATTACTCATTTTTCAGATGGGTTGTGAGTTTTATGATAAGTGCTCTGTGTGTTATGGGACAACATCAGAACCTTCTAATTGCTATGGAGCTGGTGTTTATTCTTAACCCCTCTGAATGTCTTTATTCTAAAACTGGCACACGGGTGAAGTTGCGCACGCTTCCTGGCTTTTTGCTAATACAACATCCAGGCATTTTAGCTGTTAATTACAGCAAATAGAACATATAGACCTGTAATAGCACAATGAAATACTGCCTATTTAAGGGTAACCACTTCAGCTATGAGACAAGACCTTGTATGCTAGGTAAGGGATAATGTTGAAGGCAATGGAATTGTGACAGACTGAAAATATCCTGAGCAAATCTTAGGGAATTAAGATAAGGTTTAACTTAATTCAATAATGTTTATCACATTAGGATTATTAGCTTTGGGATACATTGCATTAAAATGCAGTTGTGTACATGTGGAAATATATGTATCTTGTCTAGTAGAGGCAGATGTTAATGTACACCCTCTGTTATTAACCTTTGGAGTCATCTCCTGGAGGGATATACATATACTAGTTCAGACTAGATTCTTCAGGGACCAACAGTCAAAGAAAGGAAACTTTGGATAGACAGCCTGGTTTTAAACTGGCTCAAGGCCCCGATCCAGCAAATGGACAGGACCCCTGTCGTCCATCCTTAGGGTACAGTTGGAAGGACTGGGGCCACTGAGACTCCATAAGACTGGATGCTAGTTCTGAGAAGAGGTTATGGTGAACGTGAGATCATAAAGGAAATCCCTTGGGTGGGCGTTGAAAGACCGTGCTTGCCAGAGCCCATGTTAGGGTGGGGTGATCTCTGATAAGGATATTCGCAGGAGTGTAGGGTTTTTTATTGGCTTTAATATGTTGTCTCTGCCGTGCTTTTCCCTTGAGTACAATAGACTTGCATAGATAGTTACTTCTATGCAAGTTACTTATAACTGCGGTTCGTCTATGCAAGTTGCATAGATAGTTATTTCTATGCAAGTTACTTCTATGTGATTCCTTATAACTGTTGACAATTACACTATCGGTCCTTGAAGAGAAAGCCGGCAGGTGTGGTTGGGCAGCCAGTCTCTGTTGGGGATAACACAGTGTAGTCTGGAAATACCCCGTCAGAAGGGTCTTCACCCAGGACAGGAGATGGCTGGGGAGCTTGGAAGGCTGACAGTGGGTGTGGTGGTGGATTAGACACTGGGCGAATGGGGCTCCGGAAAAAATCCACTGCTGGGTGTTGGAAGCCCAGAGCCCTGGCTGCTAGGTGGGAGGGGTGAGGGAAGCCCCCGCCTCAGCAACCTTCACCCCGTCGCTGGTAGAAGCTGAGGGACAGAGAAAGCCCAGCCCCCCAGTGGTCCCATCCCTGGAAAAATCCCCTGGGAAGGGGAAGCCCCAATGCCCCCCCTGCCGGTCCCTGGCAGAAGCCTCCACACCTGACCCCACTCTCCAGGAGAAGCCCCAGTGCCCCAGCTCTGGTCCTCCTCAGAAGCAGGAGGGGTGGTGGGGGAAGCTGTGGCCCTGGGACTAGAGAAGGTCTCACTCGCTGCTGTGCTCCAGGGCTGCGGTGCAGGAACAGAGCTTCTTCAGTCTTGGGGCCACAGTGTGTGGGGGAGAAGAAGGGAGCAGAAATGAGCCAAAGGGATTTTAGGGCTTCAGTGAGGGGACAGAATGTGTGTGTAGGGGGAGGGACTGGGTGGAACAGGGACGGCCCTGCCAGCAGAAAGGGGTGGGGCTGTGGGCAGGGCCACAGGTGAAAGGGGCACAGGGCTGTAGGCAGTAGGGGAGGGGTAGGGCCCTCCACTTGCTCTGACCAGGAGCTCCTTAATCTGCCTCTGAGTGGGTGCCCTAGCTGGACTGCTGAGGGAAATACAGGTGCAGTTGCCCTGAACTATGGCAGGAGTACATTAAACAATCAACTGTGTTTGTAGCTGATTAAATGTCAGCATGAATCTGCAGAAGTCATTGATTGCATATCTTTTAAGCCCTCGACCGTTATTACTATTAAACAGAAGATGAGATTTGCAGCCACGTCTTTTGTGAACCCATCAGACTTTACACGGGAGACCAGCCTTATGTTTGGATACATACATGTAGGAGCTAGAGGAAGCATCAGGACCTGCTCCAAAGCCCTCTGAAATGAAAAGAAGCTGTCCCATTGACGTCAGTGAACTTTGGATCATGCCACAGATCAGTGCCAGAAGAGCTGTTGTCCACCAAGAGGCATAACTCTTTTCTCTGTTCCAGGACTGAACATGGCACCGGTGACACCCTGCTGATCTTAGCGGAGTTTGTGTCAAACCTGTATCTGTAGTCAGTAAAGCACCCAGGGCATTTTTCACAAGAGCCAAACATGCTAAACATGGTGACAGCTCTGGACACCACAGCACACGGTACGTGATATTCTGCTTTCTGAAATTCCACCTGTAGCTTAAATTGGATAAATTAATCTTCTCTTCCTTCACTGTCGTCCTTCTTCAGCCTGCACAGCAATGCTAAAGAGTTCCCAGGGTGTGTTGCATTTCAGTAGGAGGTAGATAGCTCTGGTTTATAAATCCCTTTTGGATGAAATGTTAGATATGATTTAATTTAAAAGATTGTATACAGAAAAAAGTAATATCCCATACTTCTCCCTTGAAGTTTTGAAAGCAGAATGCTACTTGCTTCTTAACACACTTGCTGTGATCCCTTTGGGGACATGGGTAGGGGGAGTTGTGTTTTAAAGGGTCTGAATGTTCATGGGAGCACATTGGTTGGTGAAATGTGTAAGCTGCTGGAACGTATAGAGGGACATATTTCCCAAACCCAACCTTGTTTACGTACACCTTAGAAATGTAGGCCAAATTGTATTGCTGCTAAGTTTAAGACTCAGTTTGTACACTTTCTCTCCTGTGATTGTCTTCAGTCCTTCTGCTGTCATCATATATTATTATAAAATGGCTTGAAATGGGAGAAATCTGGTCAGCAACATCTGAATCCATGTAATTATCAGACTCTACCCAGGCCTATCACCATTCATCTTGAACTCCCAGATTCATCTGGATTTGCGTGTATGTGTGTGGCAGGGGGAGAAGGTAGCTGATCTGCCCAATCCTTCGATCAATTGGAAATGTAGGTAGCATTCTAACATACTAGTGCTGAAGTTAGTGTGTTCTAACTAGAATAGAGATGGAGATAATACAGTCTTCCACAATCCAAGCTATTTTAAGGTTGGGCTGGGGCGGGAATGATATTTCTAACTTGGCTTCAGCCCTTGCTTAGCATTAAAGGAAGTGATTGTGGCTGAATGCTCCATGACTTTCGCAGTGATCAAGATCTTTAAATGAGAGTTCCAACTAAGTTTTGATTTGGGTTCTGTGAAGAATTCATAGACGAACCTCAGCCCCAAATGAAATTAGCCTTGAGTTTTGGGTCTTAAATCTGGAAGCTAAGTTGATGCTTGGGTATATGTAATCCCCTCCCCCCCATTCCCTAAACGGGCTCCTTTATATCACCATCACCTCAATTGCCTCCTCCACCCAGGGACACAAAGCCAAGCTCCAGACAGACCACCCAGCTCCAATCATCTCTTGCATTAGTGTCTGATCTGGAATGCCTTTTCTAGGGCTGGGTATGCACAGATGCAGCAACAGATGGAGCCAGTCTTGTCGGCTGGTACGTTAGCAGCGGGCTTCTCTACTGTAGACGTCCAACTCCCAAACTCTTGTGGAGCGCAGACGTATGCAAGATTAATGGTGTCTAATTGCAGGCTCATCTGTATTTTGAAACTTCTAGTTGAGCCATGTTGGCTCAAATCAACATGCTTTAATCACTGCTCTCCCCAGTATCTGCAAATCTGGCACTTTGCCTTGAGTATTTTGCTGGAAAGGCAGCCTCTAAAACTGAATTTCCAGAATGGATGATGACATTGTAGGCACCTTTGATTAGACAAGGATCCTCTTCTGTTTAGACTGGAGCACTTTGGGTGACAGAACAGCAATTTCCCCCTTTCCTGACCTTATTATATAAATGGAACCATGCTGATCTGGTATGGTGTATCCAGTTTGCCTGACCACCTTCTGAACAGGTCCTTTATCCTTGTGTCCTTGAGACATTTGTAAATATACAAACACACACCAGGAAAGAGGAAGGCTTCTGGCACAAACTCTTGCATTTATGCCTATAATTTCTTGTACAACAGTTTCATCGGGTACTGATGAGGGTCTGTATTCCTAACTGACTCTAGTGAGAGGAGTTGGGTTCTTCTTAATTATGGAGGGGAGGAAGTAACATCACTTTCCTCACACAAGTCTGAAGTGTTACTTATTGCATTATGAACTTAGGTGTTTTTTTTTAAAACAGCTTTTGTTGGCATAATTGATTTTATAGCCCCATTAGCAGCAGCTGCTAAAGTGTTAACCAAAACAGTGGTAGCATTCAGATAGATTTCCAATGGCATTTCAATGGTATTTTATTTGATGAAGGTAAATAGTGTCATTCTATTCAACTTTATGAACTCTGATTATACATTCTGATCTTAAAAAGAGCATTGCATTTGGAGGATGGAGAAGATGGGCTGTTCAAATTCCCCTTGACCAATGATGTATCAAGTCTGTTCCCAATACATGGGAAATACTCAAAAACCTGATCTGTCAGTGCTCTCTGGAACTCACAACTTATGGGACATATTTTGGGTCTTCTGATATCTAAAATATGTGACAAATATGAAGAGCAAAAGATGCCTCCTGAAAGGGCAACATGGTTTAGTATTAATCAAAGGAATACATCATGGCAATCCATGTCTATTTAAAGGACTACAGTTATTTCAGTACTCTCATTACCATTTCTTAGTAGAACTTCAGATGTTTCTGCTCCCAAGGTGTTTCAAAGAGGAAATTCACCGATTTTTTTGACAGATTACAAGGTGCTAAAGATGTAAAGGGATGCTGTTTTCATTTTGGCTGGGGATTGTAAAGTGACTGATAACTAAAGACTTCCGCCCTGATTCAGGAAAGCAGCCCTGCTCAGGAAGGCACTTCAACACATGCTTTGAGGTGTAAGCACATGCTTAAAGTTAAGCACCTAGTTAAGTGCTTTCCTGAATCTTGATCTTGAGTAAGTTTTGTAGACAAGAGAAAGATGCCTTTCTTTCCCCCATATCAAACTTCCAATGCAGATCTTTTTTTAACTTTTTTAAGTTGAAAGGTAGATTTTTGTATTAAGCATAAATTCAGCAAAGTTATCCTAATTGTTTGATCCAGATAAAATAAAAGCAGAGGTTGAAATGCCCCCTTCAGAATGAAAACAGATGATTAAACAGTGATGATTTTTAAAAAATCATCCCAAATACACCAGTGAGCTGTGAACTCTTAAGGAAAGTACTGAGAAAATCCTTGTCTTTTAAGACAGACATAAGCAGTTAAAACACTAGTCACTAGTTTGAAAATATTATGACTTAACAAAGGCCAGGTCTACACTAGAAAATATTTGCTGGTATAGCTATGCTGACAAACCTTCCAGCTGTAGACATAGCTTATACTAGCACACTCAACTTGCACAGAGGTCAAATGGAGAGTCAGGACTGCTCAGGGTACACTCAGCTTGGCTGGCTTGGGGCAGTAACCTCTTGAAAGTTTTGTTTTTTAAAAAAGTTGTCTAAATCCTAGACCTTCCCATGCTGAATATATATTGGATAAGGACCTAGAAACCGGACATTTAAATTTTTCTCAGCTCTTCTTCTTTTCAAATTTAGAAATTTCAAACTTTTATATATTGGAGTTGGGAAAAATAAATTTTCAGTATTCCCTCTCCCCCATTTTTGACCAACTCAAGAGCGCTTTTTAATTCTGAATTTTCAGTTTTTGAAACTAAAAAGATTCTAAGTATCAAAATTTAAATTTCAACAAAACAAATGGGGAAAAAATTTAGAGCCTCCCCACAACACAATGTCCTCTTCTCCACCTACCTTTTTCATCTAGCTCTACTTAGTGGAGCGATACGGTGAAAGTGGTATCGATGAATATGAAATTTATCGAGCGATGCATTTCCCTATCATTACCTCAGATAGAACTGACTTTTGAAATACTTGGGGTCAATTAGAATTAAGAGTGCTACAAGTATGGGACAGATCATAAAACACCAAGCTACTGCAGGATGACAGAGTTTTGTTGGAAAGGGACAGTGTATTCCAGAACCACTGAAGAATTAAATTCAGGTCTAGATACCCATCTAGGCACTTAAGTATTTCTTATGTGTCTTCTTAATATTGGTTTGCTTTACACGAGTGTCCAGAGGTCCAACGGTCCTAGCTGCAGCACACCTACTGTCTCCCTGTGATGCACAAAACCTTGGGTCGTTGCCTCTGATGTAGTAGCACTAACATTGCATAACTGTGATGGTAGTGTAGACGTAGGTACGCGTGTGTACACAGTGTTATGCTTGTAATGATCTTGGGGTTCATTAAATAAGAAACCAGGGAATGGGAACACCTCTAGTGAACCGCTGCACACAGCCATGCGGTGTTCCCTACTCCCGTCTCCAGGACACCTCTCCAAATTCCTATGTTCATATTCTTTCCCTTATGAGGGAATGTCTCTAAAATATAACCTTCTACCAGCATCTCTCTACACTGCCCATGTACAGGACAGCATAATGTGGACACTCATCCAGGTGTGGGATGCATTGTGAGTGTATACACGGTTGAGTACTCAAGTATGAGCACCAAATAGAGAGAGCCTAAAATCCCAGAGAGAGAGGCCCTGTCCAAAGCATTTGAGTGTCTCGTTATTTAGATTGTAAAGAGTGGAAGGGAAAGGTACAGAGACTTGCCCAATATCACTGGGGCAGTCTGTGGCAGCACCAGAAATAGAACCCAAGTCCTCTGAGTTCCCGTTCATAGCCCTGATTTCACAATTTCAAAACATTTGTCAACATTTTATTGAGTTGGAACACTTTTTGTAACACCCCCCGCCCTTTTTTGCAGATAATTTCAGGGGGGGGGGGTTATGGAAAAAGTTTCCTTGAAAAATTTCCCACCCAGCTCTACTTTAGAATAATTGGCTCGATGATTTGCAAAGCAGCTTCTATGTCACTGAAGATACAGTGGATGATACAGTCAAATGAAGATCGATCAAGTTTCCGCTAGTCTGAGCAAGGCACTCTGTTTCTTTGAATGATAACCATTGAGAAATCCTAGCTGCTGGGTTGCTCTGTGCTTTTGCCTGGTTTGCCTCCAGGGCCTTGCTCTTGACAATTTCACAGATGAGAGAGAGGAAGGAAATCCAATCACGTTGATCTGTCACCTTTTTCTGCATAATAAAATTGTGTAGTTAACACTCCAAAACCTGGACTCTCCCCTGCTTCACAGCAGTGGACACAGGTTCACTGAAGAGGCAGGTATTACAGTCTGCTGTTCTGAATCTTTCCAAATCCATACTGATTTCCTTGGGGATGTGGGAATGAAAAAAGAAGAAACCCATCAATTATAAGAAAAAAAACCTGTTGACATCATGGACTCATTTTTTGATTCCATGGATGTTTCCTTTGATCCCTTTTGGCCAATTAGAAATAATTGGATCCAAATTCAGACCAATAATACCTTGAAACATTTCAGGCTACCCTCCCTGAACCAAAGGAATGTAGATATGAGGATGAACATAAATTCCTTTGCTGAATACCCTGACTCAAATTCTCACACAACTGTTACGGCCAGGGAATAGTGGATTTGTGACTCTGCTGTAACTGAAGCTGCCGGTACCTGACGATAAAGTAAAATCCAAACCCAATGACACTCTGGGAAGAAACACACATTATTCAAAATGAGCAGAGATAAATCAGTGAGGAGAGAGGATTTTCTAAATTCCTTGGGTAAAGTGGCAAACTCCCATTGACTTCAGTGGGGCCAGGATTTCACCCCTTGTTTCTAAACTTGTGTTGAAATGTGCGTGCTTCTGTATCCCTAAATCAAAATAGAGTGAAGGATGGAGAGCGGGTGGAAAACAGGAGAGGAACAAAAGAACAAGAAAGGCTTTTGCAAGAGACTCTTACATCCCACATACAGGACACAACGTAACAACAAAAAACTTATGATATTTTACGTACATGATAGGAGAAAATGATGTCTTAATTCTAGTCCCATCATCATTTCCCTTAAATGTTTAGAAGCCCTGCTTTCTTCCACAGCAGAACAATTACACTGCAAAGCAGAATTATTTTACAGTCAATTAAGTACATTAAATGTGCATATTTCGGAGACCTGATTTACACTTCATCCCCACCGCGCTACGTGGAGCACTGCCATTCTTCCCACTAAAGCAGGGCCCAGTACAGCTGTCAGAGGAACTCACTGGTTCAACCTCAGAGTGGAATAATTTAAATTTGAAACCAGCCTTTTGAAATGCCAGTGCAGCACAGTAGAGTTTATTCTGTCAAATGCATTGTGAAGACCAAAGGCAAAGCAATGCGTATCTCTGGAGAGGCTCTATAAAACTTTTATGGCTTTAGTTCATGTCCTGATTCTTGCTGTGGTGAGCAAATACATTTTTCATTAGTGTATCCCACAAGCCAATGAGACCTTATGCATTTAAGTGATGACCTTTCCAGGATACTCCTATGCTCGTAGCAAACACTGAAACTTGTTTGTCTTTTACTATTCAATAATTATTTATGCAGCTTTTTGTAACCCTCTAAAACCATGCAGTAATTTGGGCATGGTGTTGAACTTCATCTGAGCTACCCGGTGGTTCTGTGCAGGTATCTAACTTTTGTGAGCTTCTCCAAACTCTCTTAAATCTACAGAACATCCAGTAAACATGACCGAAAAGACTGGTGGTTTGGGTCATGCACTATGCAAAAAGAGAAGACTTATTGTCTGTCAGGTTTTTGAAAAAAAAATGGTCTTACAATACTGCTTGCATAAAAACTTTTTTAAATAGTTTGTTCCAATAAGATAACAATCATGTTGATTTCCAACCAAGTTTGTTTCAAAATGTTTTTGAAGCTGAAATAAAAAGCAAAGGTCTGGCTTCTCAGCCGGAATAGATTGGTTAACTGATTCTAATGCCAATCATTTTACTTTTGCTGAAAGTCTAGACCAGACGTAAGCAGTCTTTGTTTGAAAGAGAAGTTCACTTTGTAATATGCTTGCTTTCCTTCCCTCTCTATCTTCATTTTCAGCCCCATTGCTTGATGCGTAGTCATTGTTTTACCCTAATTTACTGAAAGAGTGAGTGGACACAAAGTTGGAGGCCATAAAGCCAGAGTCCACTAATAATGCTGAGCTCCTGGTGTCCTAGGAACTTATTTCAAGACCTTGAATGTCCCCATTTTTCTTTTCACCATGCAAATGTTCCTTTTTTTCAGGTCTATTAAAAGGTTTGTTCAAGACATATTCCTGCAGTGAGTAGAATTTGTTCAGTGTTTACCAGGAACTAAGAGTCCAGTATTCATCCCACAAATATTCAGTGAGATGAAGTGTGTGAGGTGAAGAGAAAAGCCAAAAGAGTGCAGATTCTATCAGAGTTTTGCCCATAGTGAATATTAATGACACTTCTTTAGTGTTTCATGATAAACCCATTAAGACGCTATGTTACCAGGGGAAATCCTCCACTCCCGGAAATATGCCTGTGTCACTGTTGAGTCAGAAATTGGGAGCAGCATTATTTAAAAAAGAACAAGCAGCAGGTTGGGAGGGAGCTTAGGTTCATAGGGAGCCTCCATCAGCTAGGAGGGCAAAACATTTTCTGCATAAAATGGCATGATATTTCTGTTCCGTGTCATAGAATCATAGCACATCAGGGCTGGAAGGGACCTCAGGCAGTCATCTAGTCCAACCCCCATTAAGACTCTACTCAAATGTAATGAAATTCAGATTGCTATCCTTGAAATAAAATCAAATTGATTAATTCTGACACGGTATTGGTACCAACGTTCTGTGAAGAAAAGAGCTTCTTGTGGACTGACTTGTCCCAATAGCAGACCCTTGCACCTGTTCTGCTGCTTACATCGGCACAGATCTACCCGCAAGGATCATAGAATCATAGAATATTAGGGTTGGAAGGGACCTCAGGAGGTATCTAGTCAAACCCCCTGCTTAAAGCAGGACCAACTCCAACTAAATCATCCCAACCAGGGTCTTATCAAGCCTGACCTTAAAAACCTCTAAGGAAGGTGATTCTACCACCTCCCTAGGTAACCCATTCCAATACTTCACCACCCTCCTAGTGAAAAAGTTTTTCCTAATATCCAATCTAAACCTTCCCAACTGCAACTTGAGAGCATTGCTCCTTGTTCGGTCGTCTGGTACCACTGAGAACAGTCTAGATCCATCCTCTTTAGAACCCCCTTTCAGGTAGTTGAAAACAGCTATCAAATCCAATTCTGAGGTTGTAGCACAATGCTGTTGGAATGCTAGCAAGCGCGTAGACTCTGCATTCAGTTATGGGGACTGTGCCCTGTCCGCTTCAGCTCAAAAGTGGATTAGTTGTAAGAAATCAAACAGTTGCTTATGTGAGCACAGGAATGGGGCATTAGCTCTGGAGAACTAGAAGTAGCATTCAGAGGGGAATCCTAAGGGATAGTGATGATTTAGTTGGGATTGATCCTGCTTTGAGCAGAGGGTTGGACTAGATACCTCCTGAGGTTCCTTCCAGCCCTGATATTCTATGATTCTATGATTTCTCTTCAAGCTGTCCCCAGGATTCTGTAACCCTAACTATAAAGATCCATTCTGGGGAAAGAGTCACAGTATTCTCCACTCTAGAAGCTCACATACTATTTCCGTTGGATAGGGTCTTAACACAGAAACCGCCTCTGTGGCTTTTCTGTCTTCAGCTTTTAGGGCCTGATCCAAACCCAATGAAGTCAATAGGAATCTTTCTACTGATTTTTTAGTGGGCTTCCCAAAAATATTTACATACTATAGAAAATATCTGCATGTACTTTGGAACAATGGTTTTGTTTATTTCATACCATTGCTTAAGGAGCTTGCAGAATTTCAATCAGTGGAGATTAAGAGCAGGTTAGACAAACACCCTGTCAGGGATGGTCTAGTATATTTAGTCCTGCCATGAGTGCAGGGGATTGGACTGGGTGACCTCCAGAAGTCCCTTCCAGACCTATGATCCTATGAAAGCAACAAGAGATAAGAAAGAGAAAGGAGAAAAACAAACTACATGATTAGACTCTGTATTAGAAATGCAAATACCACGTAAAAAGCACGAGGGAATTTCTGGTAATTATTACTTCAATCACACACAAACTATGTTAAAAGAGCATTAAGTTTGCAAACTCAACTCCTGAAAATTTAGAAAATGCTAGAATTACGGTTGCTTGTGGAACCTGACTTTGCCCCCCTTCATGTGTATGCAGTAGGGGCAGGGCTGGTGACAGAAATTTGGGGGCCCCCTACTCTGATAGTTTGGGCCCCCCCCCAGCCCAGCCAGCGCTCCCCCCGCCAGCTGACAGCTGGTGGGAGCGGGAGCGAGAGCGGCGTGAGCCTTTCTCCGGCCGGGGCCAGGCGCGCTAGTCGGGAGGAGAGCCGCGCCGCCTCCCCGCCCCTTCCCCCCTCTCCAGGGCCGGCGACAAGGGGGGGATGACAACGGGTACAGCTGTGTACCGGGGCCCCCCTAAAGTCGGGGGGCCCGGTACAGCTGTACCCGTAGTACCCCCCCTGTCGCCGGCCCTGAGTAGGGGACAGTCTTTAATTACACAATCTCATTCTATTTCCCTCCCAGGACCTCTGCCTCTTTCTGTCAACAGGCTGAATAATGCTCTGGGAATGAATCAGGTTTGTGTGGTGGAGGAGGCTGTTGTCTGCAGGATTTCTGCCTCCCCTTTGAAAAAAGCCTCCCCAAGTAAACTCTGGCAAATGTAAACTTTTTTGCCAATTGCTCCTCCAGATGGTGGTTATTCAGCTTATGGAGGAGGCCTTGGTGGAGTTGTTTCGAACTCCAGAGCTTTTGGGTGTGCATGTTGTCATCACATTTATAAAGAAGGATTTTAGTTCTCCTGAAGGAGAGCTTTGTTTGGATGGGTAAAACATGGTGGCCTTGAGGCCACTTGGAACGGAAATGACAGAGTCATGCTAAAATCAGCAGCTTTCCAGTCTGCAGATTTCTACCCCTCCCCTCCCCAGCTATAATTACATCCCTCGGCCTGTGTTTCGTTACAACATGTAATGCGACAAGCAGGCAGAGTGGTCGGATCTTTATGAAACATTCCGAGAGGTCAGTGTTTCATGCTCCCTCTCTGCTGTGTCTGTCCAGGCTGCGCCCACAGACATAATCCAGCCTGGTTTATACCCGCTGCACCTCTAGAGTCACCCAATGGATGTCCCTTCTGCAGACTGCTCCTCTTTTTCAGTTCCACTCAGCATGCTACCGAATGAAAGGAAAAGGGAATCTTTCTTTCAGAAAGGACAGTTCAGATGGGTTTTTTTCACTGTTATTTAGCTGGTCCAGTGGTAGTGTAGTTAGAACAGAACCCAAGGGATAACAGAAAGATGTATTTGGCTTTGAACAGGGACTGTAACCTTGCAACTAATATCTCTGTAGTTATATTTTCACTGTAAGCCTCTGTTTTCAGGACTCTGAACAAGTTAGAAAAGCCAGTCTTTTAGTTCACACTGAAATATTTTTAGCTTGTTTCCCCCTGAGACCAAAGGACTGTTGGGGGAGGGGTTTGAAGAACTAAGGCACTTTTAAATTCTCTGAACATGAAAAAACATACAGTGTTGTTTTTTTACTTTAAGAAAATTGTTCAGATGGTTTTTCTGTTGCCGCTTGGATCAGTTAAAAATGATTTCATTTAAAGGTTCAGACTTGGCATGTTCTGTACATTGCCTTTGATGGGAAATGATTGCTTGGCCAAATCTGAAAAAATAATAATAATTGAGAACTGAAGACATTTCAGTATAAGTGGGTGAAAAAAATAACATTCTGGGAATACAGACAATATATATTTTTAATTATTTTAAATGTGTATGAAACAATATCCAAATGTCCATGTGCAGGAGCATGCTATATATTTGTACACTGAAATGTATCTACAACTGTTCAAATGATCAGTCATTCCTATAATCTTGAATGTATGTTAAAATATACTTATGAGAATATTCACATGAATATGAAGTATCAGAGAGGTAGCCGTGTTAGTCCTGTGGCACCATAAAAACTAACAAAAATATTGGAGCATAAGCTTTCATGGGCTAATACCCACTTCATTGGATGCAAGCAGTGGAAGTATGCAGAGGCAGATATAAATAAGTAGGCAAGAACCAGGTTAGAGATAACAAGGTTAGTTCAATCAGGCTGAACCAGCTTGTTATCTCTAATCAGGGAGGATGAGGTCATCTTCTAGCAGCTGTTCTGGAGGTGTGAACACCGAGAGAGGAGAAACTGCTTTTGTAGTTAGCTAGCCACTCATAGTCTTTGTTCAGTCCTGAGTTGATGGTGTCAAATTAGCAAATGAACTGTAGCTCAGCAATTTCTCTTTGAAGTCTAGTCTTGAAGTTTTTTTGCTGCAGGATGGTGACCTTTAAATCTGTTATTGTATGTCCAGGGAGATTGAAGTCTTCTCCTACAGGTTTTTGTATATTGCCATTCCTAATATCTGATTTGTGTCCATTTATCCTTTTTCGTAGGGACTGTCCAGTTTGACCTATGTACATAGCAGAGGGACATTGCTGGCACATGAAGGCGTATATTATGAATTTGTTCACTAGGCTGGATTGAATGGGAGCTACAGGGGGCTAAACTCTTTTGAAAATGTGACCTCTTTGTTTTCATCCACCTTATGTCTAACATTTAAATTGTAAACTTTTAGGTCACAGACTGCCTCTTCCTTTGGGCTTGATCCTCCACCATTTAAAGCAGTGGGAGTTTTGAATTTACCTCAGTGGGTGCAAAGGCCGGACCTATGCGTGTATACAAGACAATCAGGCTCTGATCTCGGTTGGACTTCTAGGCCTTACAGTAATATTATTATTACTATTATTTAATTCACGTCCAAGCCTAAATGGGAGTGATGATCTTTTGAAGCTGATCCTCAGTTTTGGTGCTGAGATCTTTCAGTCGTGTGGCCCAAGGATTTCATTTTAATCTCACACAGAAAATACAAAAAAGTATTTAAGATGGGACTTTCAAAAATCCTCAGCGTTGGCCTGAGGCACTCCCATTGACATCACTAGCCAACTCCCATTGGCCTTCACTGGTAGCTGATAGAGGCCAACTTCGAGTGATTCCAGCCCTAGGGTCCATTTATTTGAATGTACAACTGAACCATTTCCTCATAACATTTCATATTTCTTTAACACTGCTCAGCACAACATGAGTAACAAATTACAGCATGTATCTCCAGCGCTGAGATGAACACATCATTGAAATGCAGTGCTGGTGTAGAGGATGGCAGATGGGTAGACAACGAGGGCACGCTACTGAATAGCAGAGGGAATAGAAATTTTGAACAAGGACATCAGGACAAATCGCTGCTCTTATCTAACCGCCCATAGGAAGTATAATAGCCATGCCAAGCACCTAGGTTGTCAGTTTTTAAGGTCTCCTCTGAGATTCCTGAACAGGAAGGATCAGTATGTATCTGCTTCTGAAGACGAAGGACTGAGTTGACCATCTCAGGATTTAAAGCAGTGGATTCAGGGAATCTAGGTATCTTAGAATGCTGCTTAGACTATGCTAAGTCACCCCCCTCCGAAAATGTTAAGATAAAGTTATGCTGGAGATTTTACGTCAGCAAATTCATAGTCATGGTTCCCCCACAACTCTAATTCTGTCACACTGACATTTGTGCCCTTCATTTCTAAGCATTGCCACACCCATAATAATGACCAAACAGGAGGAGGAGGAGGCAAGTTGCAGATGCAACAGTAGCTTTGTGCTAAGGTCAGCTAATGTGAAGTGCTTCCACCTACCAAGGTGTGGGAAGTATTGCACAACTCTAAGACAGTAACTTATCACTTAAAGTCATCCCAGTTAATGTTCCTATGTTGCTGATCAATTGGGGAACATACTTGTTTAAAGTTGCACAATGCTCTCTTCTAACATCGTTTGGCAGCCACCTGCTTTGTCCACTGCTTGCAGGAAGAGCAGCCTGGTGGAGCTAGCTGGTGGCGGCTTGGAACCAGGGTGGACCGGCGGGCCCACTATTAGCTCCCTGCTCCCCTAAGTTCCCTGTGCAGCAGCTGCCCAGCAGGCTATCAATTGCAGGCAGTTCAGCTGTCCCTTCCCCCACTGCCATGTGCTGCTCCTGCCCTTTGCCTTGGAGCTGCTCCCTGGAGCCTCCTGCTTGTTGTGCTGGGGGGAGCACATAGGAGAAGAGGGGGGCTAAGGTCAGGGTGTCCCCCTCCCTCCTGCTCCTGCACCCCGCTTAACCCACCTTCCATAGAGTGGGGGGGGCACACAACAGTTCCAGGGGGAGCTTTCTGGCAGCAGCTGAGGTGGATCTCAGCTTGCTGATCTAATTAACAAGGCAGTGTGCTTAAGACAGGGATCAGCATACTTAAAGGGGAAATGCACATCTCTCTCTCTCTCACACACACGGTGTGTGTCTCTGTCTGCTATGGTGTCTCCCCTCCCTCCATTCCTTCTGCCTTGTAGAGTGTGAGGCTACACATGTGTTAACGAGTGTTAACCCTTGAGAGATCATCCAATTGCTAGTTCATCATTTAGCGGTAAGGCATTCTCTGAGAAATATCACACCCTCTTACTCCACCACCTCAATCAAGCTTCACAATCATCATTGCTGTGTATCAGTATTAAATTGTTTGTTTAAAAGTTATACTGTGTGTATATATAATATAATATAGCCTTTTGTCTGGTAAAAAAGTTTCCCTGGAACCTAACACCCCCATTTACATTCATTCTTATGTGGAAATAGGATTTGCTTAACATCATTTCACTTAAAGTCACATTTTTCAGGAACAGAACGATGTTAAGTGAGGAGTTACTGTACCACAGTGACACACATTTACATTAGAGTTCAGGCATGCCTGAAAAACTTGTTCCCAGAGTGAGTTTATCTAACAGGAGAGAAAGTTAAAGGGTCTGTTCTTCTGAAGTGCTTAGCACCCTGAACTGCTGTTGATTTCAGGAGAGTACTCATAATTTCACAGGGGGTGCTGTATGCGTTAGAGGATTGGTTAGGTGTCAGAGTTCCCTCCCCAGTCTGAACTCTAGGGTACAGATGTGGGGACCCACATGAAAGACCCCCGACACATATTTCTACCAGCACAAATTCCTTCCCTTGGCCTTGGATGGTATCGCTGCCACCACCAAGTGATGTAGACAACGATTTAGGAAAAGGACCGCTTGGAGTTCCTATTTCCCTAAATATCCCCCCAAACCCCTTCACCCTCTTTCCAGGGGAGCCTTAATAATAATATACGAACCACTTGCCTTTAATACAAGTACAGACCACACCCTTTATCTTTAGGAAACTAAAATCAATCCGGTTCTTAAAAAGAACTTCATTATAAAGAAAAATGTAAAAGAAGCACCTCTATAAAATCAGGATGGACGGTAACTTTACAGGGTGATAAAAAGATTTAAAACACAAGGTCTCCGCTCTGTACTTAGCGTCACAGTTCTAAAAACAGGAATAAACTACCTCTTAGCATACGGAAAATTCACAAGCTAAAACAAAGGATAATCAAATGCATTTTCTTACCATTACTTACACTTTTTGTAATCTTAGATGCTCATTGCAGGTATGTATTTAGGAGATGTTTTACTTGCTTGGTCTCTCTCTCCATCCAAAGAGGAAACAAACAAACAAAGAGAGCACAACCTCCCCCCACCCCCGCAGATTTGAAAGTATCTTCTTTCCTCATTGGCCCTTTTGGTCAGGTGCCAACTGGGTTATTTGAGTTTCCTACCCCTTACAGGTAAAGATTCAATACAGCTACCCAGAGGGATTTTATGCTACTCCTTAGCTATATGTTTATGACAGTAGGGTGCTATTAATTTACTGGTTTGGCATCTAACATCCTCGCAAGCGATAAGAATAGACAAATAGCACAGAGGCAGAGGAAGGACAAGGGCTATGGTTAAGATCATGGGACTGCTTGTTTGCATCTTGTTGGCAAAGGAGGAGTGACCAGTGTAGTGGGTGGAAGAGTGGATCCAGGGGAGCAAGTTGAAGGTCCTAGACAGGAAGTGAGAAGCCACAGGGACTGTGGGGGTGTCAGCCTGGAGGACAAACCTCCAGGAAAAATGTGTGGAGGGTTGGGAAGAACAAGAAGGATGATGAGAGGCAGTAAGGGGAGAGCGGGGGCTCGGAGAACTGTCCCTGCAGGCAGGGAAGAGGTGATGGGGGAAGTGGGGGTGTGGGGAAAGGGAGGAGTGTAGGGGAAAAAGGGCAGGTGCAGCGTTGATTTCACCAATGAGTGCAATACAGTATGGAAACCAGATGATGCAAAGCAATGGGAAGTTAAGATGTACTAATCGGTCTAGTAAATCAAATGGCCAATCAGGGGAAGGGAGTGAAGTGTCCTAGGAGAACACCAGAGCCAGGTGCTAACGTCATTTTGCTGTTAAGGTTGTGAAGGGCCCAGTGCCTCAGCTAAAAGTGATGCGGAGGAGGGAGACAAAGGCCAAGGAGGGCAAGTTTCATACCCAAAGACCCACCCCAGTGCAAGTACAACTGTATTGAAGCATAAGCTTTCATGGGCTAATACCCGCTTCGTTGGATGCTAATACCCACTTCGTCGGATCCACTGCTTGCATCCGACAAAGTGGGTATTAGCTCACGAAAGCTTATGCTTCAATACTTTAGTTAGTCTTTAAGGTGCCACAGGACTCTTTGTTACCTCTGCTATTCCAGACTAACACGGCTACCTCTCTGATTCTCTACAACTGTACGTTGACCTAGGAAATGGCAGGGGGAGCCACAAGAGGCGAGAGGTGACAGAGCACAAATACCTGCCAGCTTGAGGCTCCTGGAGGCAGCCTAGAATATCCCTGCAGTGTTCGTTGTTCCAGGGTTAATGGAATTGTGTGAGGATAAAATCTCCTTCAGCATGTATCTGAGCAGCTTCCAGGAGTGTCCTGGGGTCCTTCCTCCCTGTAACCGGGTGGACACATTGCGTATGGATGATTATTATATGGTATTTGCACCATCTCTGCTTTTATTTGTCCCCTGTCTTCCATTCTTGATCTGTATCACTCTGTTGAGTGAATTACTGCAGAAAAGAAGTGGGGGAGGGAGGGAGTAGTGGGGCATGGGAAAACTGTGAAGTTCCCTTCAGATGTGCTCTCGGGGTGTGAGGGTGAGGGAAAGCTGGTTGAGGGGACAAAGCAATTGTCTGGGGTGGCTTGCTCTCTTGTAGAAAAGACCTTCAGCTCTTGTCTCCGGTGACTCCTTCAAGACCAACCTAGAATCTGGTGACTGGAGGCAAAAGGGCACTCAACAGAGCCCCCTGCTAGCCCTCGCCCCATTGCTCACCAGCAGTGGGGCCAGCCTGGAACCAGGCTGCTGTGGACCTTCCTCAGCCCCAGTAAGGAGAATTGGAGGAACTTCTAGCTTTGGAGGAAAGGAGATGCAGCTTCAGGGTGAATATTCCCTGCAGGCCATCGGGCGGGGGAGAATATACATCCCCATTGCCGCCGAAAGCCATTAAGTAGAGAGAACTGTAGGTGACATTAGGGGAGAAATATAAAAGCTGCAGGCTAGCAAGTTTTTCATTCAATTTCTCACCTTCCTCCTGATGCCCAGAGGCTCTGTGCATTTGACCCATCCATCTCATCTCTTGTGTGCTCCCACCTGGCTCCTCTCCATGAGCGAATCCTGGGAACGGTATTATGGAGACCTCCGACATAGTGGACTAGCATGCAGCACAGACTGTGTATTATTTGTCTTGTGGTAGTGACTAGACCCCCAGCCATGGACCAGTTCCCCATTGTGCTAGGTGCTATACAAACAGAACAAAGATGGCCCTTGCCCAGACAGCTTGTTTCCCAGTCGTAGTAGGTTTGTAGGTGTCTATTGTTAAATCACAACTACAGCTGGCTTGAAAATGTCCATTTAATCCCGAAGCTATTTTTTGCTGAACATTTTTTTTTTGATGAAAAATGTTCAGCCAGCTTCAAGAACGCTGTTCAGCAAGAGCATGGTAGTGGTAAGGATTTTACATAGCATTTTCCATCCTGAAAGACCCTAAAGCTTGAATTGCAGACCCTTCTGGGGAGCTGTATGGCAGCTAGTTAGTAGCACACAACACCACTGCAGAGTAACCGAGTAGACAGCCATTTTCAACTGATATAATGGGGAATTTAGATAAGTGGAATATTACTCGAGCTGGAAGTTGGCCAGAACACTGACAGTCTTTAACACCTAGTCTCTTATGCCAAATTGCTATGTGAATATGTATCAAGTGGTCACAATCTCAGCTCTCCATCCCCTCTAAGACATGGATGGCTGCATAGTTGTATTATCATTTTTGTGTTATGTGCAAAAATTCTTTTTGCTGAGTGTGGTGTGGGAATGAATGGGGCGGAACTGCTGTGCTAAGGTAGTCTACAATTTGTAAACTTCAAACATCTTGTCAGTTTCTGAAATGTGCTTTAAAAATTATCCAAAGGCTGTAATACAGATAGCAGACTATCAGCAAACAAAATCGTTTGTGAAAACCAAAGCCTATCTGGAGTTAAACTGTAGGTGCACTTTAAAAAGCATCAATCTGTATTTGATTTCTCTTTTACTTTCATTTAGCTGAGAAGATTATACAGTGCTTTAGAGTTGGAAAGTTTCAAGGGGCCCTGTTAATTCACTGCCCTATTTATCTATGACTTTCATGTACAGTTGCATGGTATTATTGTGTCAGATATGTTAAATTAATCATCTGCTTTGGTTGGAGAGATAGAGGGAACTGAGGAAAGCAGTCTGATCTGTGGAAAATGAAATGTGTTTTTAAAAGTTAAAGGAACTCCAAAATAATGTATCAAGCAAGTTTACGGGTTTACAAAACTGAATATCAATAAAAAGATCATCATGACTGATTTTTTTCCTGAGAAAACAGGTACATAATGTAAGCATGGCCATACTGAGTCAGACCAAAGGTCTATCTAACCCAGTATCCTGTCTTCCCACAGTGGTCAATACCAGGTGCCCAGAGGGAATGAAAAGAACAGGTTATCATCAAGTGATCCATCCCCTGTTGCCCATTCCCAGCTTCTGGCAAACAGAGGCTCAGGACACCAGCCCTGTCCCTCCTGGTGAACAGCCATTGATGGACCTATCTTTTATGGATTTATCCAGTTTTTTTTAACTTTGCTGTAGTCTTGGCCTAGTTGACTGTGCATTGTGTGAAATTTTGTTTTAATTTCATTAAATTAATTAATTTCATTTGGCAACTTTTTGGTCTTGTGTTATATGAAGGGGTAAATAACACTTCTTTATTTACTTTCTCCAACCCAGTCATGATTATTTAGGCCTCTATCGTATCCCTCTTTAGTAGTCTCCTTTCCAAGCTGAAAAGTTCCAGTCTCATTAATCATTCCTCAATGGAAGCCGTTCCATACCCCTAATCATTTTTGTTGCCCTTTTTCCAATTCCAATATATATATATTTTGAGATGGGGTGACCACATTTGCACGCAGTATTCAAGATGCGGGCACACCATGGATTTATATTGAGGCAATATGATATTTTCTGTCTCATTATCTATCCCTTCCTAATGATTCCCAACATTCCGTTCGCTTTTTTGATTGCTGCTGCACATTGAGTGGATGTTTTCAGAGAGCTATTCACAATGACTCAAGATCTCTTTCCTGAGTGGTAACAGCTAATTTAGACCCCGTCATTTTACATATATAGTTGGGATTATGTTTCCCAATGTGCATTACTTTGCATTTATCAACATTGAATTTCATCTGCCATTTTGCTGCACATTCATTCAGTTTTGTGAAATCCTTTTGTAGCTCTTCGCAGTCTGCCAGGGCTGAACTATCTTGAGCAATTTCGTATCCTCTGCAAATTTTGCCACCTCACTGTTTGCTCCTTTTTCCAGATCCTACTGAGTAGCCTCTTACTCTGGGAGTGTGATTCCACTCATTTCAATGGGATTGCTCACAGAGAAAGATGCCACTAATCATAATGACATGTATCAAAATGTCGCTTGCTGTGGCTTTGAGCTAAATAAATAATTGGTCCATTTAATTTGGCCCATCTTTCCTCAAATCATTCTTTTTTAAAATCCAGTGTAGACCCCTATGGATAAAATTTTCAATAGCCCTTTTGGGACTTAGGTTCCTAAGTCACTTTGGCAACTTTGAATTTTTTCAGGAGTTAGACTCCAAGGACCAGATCTGTAAATATATTTAGGTGCACACGAAGCGGGTAGTGCCTAGAGAGATTTTTCAAAAGCATGAGGCTTCTACCTGCCTGTTTAGGTGCCTAACTGCCTTTGAAAGTCTGGCCGTTAAGGGATAGCTTCACAAGTGGGACTTGAGTGTTGCCGTGGGAAACTGGCAACTCCCTCTGACCTGCATTTATGCATGCAACTCCCTTTGGAGGGGGATGCTTAGGCCACTCCCCTCCTGTTTTAATTGGTCAGTTTAGCCGGATTTCCCCACCCTCTCAGTACCCTGGGTTTTATGAATCCCATTCTTAGGTGCCCAACTCTTCCCAGGCATAGTTTAGGGAGTCTGGGCGTCAAACTCAAGAGTTTTGAATTCCCCTAGGTAACATGGCACGTCAAATGTAGGCATGGTAAAGCGGAGGCTTGCAAGGGTCTAAGACCCTTTGAGAATTTAGCTCTCAGTCATTGCATTTCCTGAATTCTTTTGATCTGGTCAAATATATTTTCAAAAAGATGCAGCATCCAGGAATTCACATCAAGAATAATCAGGGTGGAAATGCAGAGGCCTGAAATATATTTAATCCCTCTGGTTGCAGAAACTGACTGGGCCATCCAAGCTGAGTGGACCACGAAAAAGGAAACATTTAACTTGAAGGGTGTAAAGTAAGGTAATTTTTTTAAAAAAATATCAATGTCAAGAAGCTAAGATGTCAGCAGCAAAGGTAACTTTTTGTGTTTTGTTTAGAAGTATGTTTTCATTGAAATGGTCCCATTAAATCAGCACCATGTGACGAATATAATATTGTATTGCTATGTCGGGTCATTATACCTCTCGCGCCGTGAGTGTAATGTGTCTCTGTCTACAGTACTCAGAGTTGATTTTGCTCATGACAGTAGAGTTGCAAAACAACAACAATATAACCCTGACTAAAATCACATTAAAACAGGCCACATATCCAATCTGGTATAAATAATGTGACAGGATGTGACAATTTTTTGCCATTTTAACAAATTGGGAACAATTTCAGTAGGAGAGTAGTATGTTGCCATCACCCACACATCTATTTTCCCCCTTCTTTCATTTCCTTTTTGTTTTTAAATCTGGTAGAAGCTTATGATTATGGAGATAGTGTTGTGTTTCAGGAAAGCAAGCTCATGCAGGCGATTGTGCCTGTATTGACGCACAGAACTTTTCACCTCACGAGCCGGAAGAGGGTTACCGTTAAGCTTGTAAATGTATTTCAGAATCTGTGCAAACATATTAAGTTTGAACCTTGGACAGCAACGAGAACTAGGAGGCACAATTTCCTAGTCTGCATCAAATGCAATTGATCTTACAAAAATAAACCCAATTATAACGGACACGTGGCAGCTTTCTGGGCAGGTCAGTTGCTCAGCTCTGTATGTGTGAAGTTAAACAACAAGTCCTATGACTCCAGTTGAAAGATAGTGAAACAGACTTACCAGAAGATTCACAGGTATGCTGCTCTTTTTCTTTTCTCTCCACCTTTTGTCCAGACTTTGGGAGTGTGCACAGATCATTCTAGCCAGTTACCCATCGTTGATTTCTTAGGGAATGGGATTTGTTTGTCCTGACGTTTATATTAGAAATGCTGACCAAGAAGAAATGGAAACAAAAGCCATTGATGTTAATCAACAATCAGCAGTGTTCATCAAATACAAATTTTACAAGAGACATTTTGCTCAGTGGAAAGGTCATGTTATTTGCACCAGTTAAATAACATATTGATGGTCGATTTCCAGAGGTTGTATTTCCAGTGTTTGTGTTTCTTCCTAGACCCAGAAAGGACTACTACGTTTGTAAGGCAATGTCTCTTCTTCATCTCTTCCCCCCCCCCCCCCCCCCGCCCAACACACACAGTGTCGATACCAATAGCGAGTGTCAGAATTAATCAGTCTGATTTTATTTCAAGGATAGCAATCTGAATTTCATTACATTTGAGTAAAGAATTAATGGGGGTTGGACTAGATGATCTCTTGGGGTCCCTTCCAGCCCTGATATTCTATGAAAAGGGCCAGAGCAGGGTTGGGATCTCACTCATGGCATGAAAGTTCAGTCTGTAAAATATGCTGTTAGATAATGGCAAGCACTTTGTGTGCCTTTTCTTATCTCACATTCTAAGTTTTAGTTTATATTTCCACTCCCCTCTCCCCCCCCTCCCCCCCGACTCTAGCCTGTTGTCCTTCAAGGGTCATTTTTGGCCTGCAAAGGTCTGGTTGTGTTCCCGAGTAGCATGTATAGTACCGTGGGAAGGAGCAGGACAATATTGTGTCTGTCATTTGGAAAAGTCTCTGATTTCTGGGTGCAGACAGATTCCCATAGCAAGAGACACCATTCCAGACTAACACGGCTACCTCTCTGATTCTAGACTCATGCTGGTATTTCAGTAATGTTCCACTTTCTATTTCCCTGCTATTTTAGAAATCACCAAGGCACAAGACAATCAGGAACTCTATTTGCCCGTAAAGAAATTCCAAAAATAAAAATGATATAGGTCAGGAAGTCATCCTTGTTCAATACAACACTTAACTTTAAGCACATGATTAAGTCTCACTTACATCTTAGTGAAGTCAGTATGGGTTTAAAGTTAAATATGTACTTAAGTGCTATTCAGAATCAGAGCCAAAGAATTATTTATTTAGATTTATAAAAAGACTGAACATAATAATAATGATCCATAGGCCCTATACAGCACATTTAATCAGTAGATCTCAAAGTGCTTTGTAAAAGAGGTCAGTATAATTATCCCCATTGTGCAGGTGGGGAAACCGAGGCTCAGAAATATGAAAATGAAGAGACATCTATATTTCTGGTCCAACAATGCTTGTGATGGCATTTCTGTGTCTTTGGTTTAAAATGGGATAACTGAATACAATTCTATATGAAAAACCACAATGGTCTTTTCAATGCTGGAGTTAAACCAGGCCTTAATCCTGATATCTAATGGGGATCTGAGTGCCACAAGGGGATAATAAATGGGGATTTACACTCAGAATCAGTCCAAGTTCTTGATCCGCTGTTGTTTGATTGGGAGTCTGAGATATATATTGTACTGTAAAGGTGGACAAGGGATGATGACCAGTTCTGTTCATTTCCTCTGGGACACCTGGTGTTGGCCACTGTCAGAAGACTGGATACGGGGCTAGATGGACCTTTGGTCTGACCCAGTATGGCCGTTCTTAACGGAGCATGATAGATTGAACTAAAAGGAAAGTGAGCAGGCCCCACTGGGCAGAGTGCGCCTTGTATTGTAAAGGCATAAAGATCTATATTTTGGTAAATGCACTAGCACAATGGCTCCTGCTTGTTCTGAATGATTTCTGCCTGGTGACTTGTGTACCTCCTAAATCGACTATCTGCTGCTACTGTTGTTCAGGACAAAGGCCTGTAACGAATGTAAACGGTGTGTTCTGTATCAAAGGATTTAGGCAATCCAACCCTGTTTTCTAAAAGCTTTACTCTTTGGGGATGCAGGGGGGGTTGTTTACTCACATCATCTATTACAGTGCTTTCAAAAATTCCCTCTTTGGGCTCTGAACAATACAGCGATGTCGGTATAGCGGTGTGTCTTGTTGCTGTGGATTTCTAAATGCCGCTGTCCTGCACCCGCGGGTGCAGCTTTTGGTGCATGAGAATTGTCAATAGCTGAGCTCAATTTTTACTTTTCTTTTTAAAAGAACCAACTGAAGTGCCAAGTATTTCCCAAAATAGAACCCGAATCTTTGCAAAAATCTGGAGCGGTTCCCTTCTCTCTCTGTTCCTCATTAGATCCCCAACCTCAGATTATGGTTTAGGGCCCTACCAAAACCGTGGCAGTTAAAAATGCATCATGGACCATGGAATGTGGTCTCCCCTGTGAAATCTGCTCTTTTGTGTACTTTTACCCTGTACTGTCCAGATTAACAGGGTAGACCAGTGTCTCTCAAACTGGGGTTCCTGACTGAAAAGGTTGTTGCAGTGGGGCAGGGGGTTCCAAGGTTACTGTATTACCACCTTGCCTTCAGAGCTGGGTGGGTGGAGAGCGGTGGCTGCTGGCCAGGTTCCCAGCCCTGAAGGCCGCAGCATAGAAATACGGATGGCAGTACCATACCAGGCCATCCTTACATCTGTGGTGCTGATGGTGGTGCTGCCTTCTGAGCTGGGCTCCCGGCCAGCAGCTGCTGCTCTCCTGCTGGTCATCTCTGAAGGCATCGCTGCCTCCAGCAGCAGTGCAGGAGTAAGGGTGACAGCACCCCCCTAACCCCCAATAACCTCATGACCACCCCACCCTGCTTTCGGTTCCGGCCCCCTACGGTTACAACCCCATGAAATTTCAGATTTAATTCGTTGAAATAATGAAAGTTACTATTTTAAAAATCCTATGACAGTGAAATGGACCCAAATGCATTTGGTAGGGTCCTAATTATGTAGTATAGTGTGAAAGCCCTTTTATTGAACCCAGTACACTGCTGTAGCAGAGATCTTTTGCTACGGTGTTTCCCGGATGCATGTCATAGACTCTAATTTGTGGCATCTCTGAGCAAGAAACCTTGGGAAGACAGCAGCTTTGCAAAGAGTGCTGTTGAGAGCCCAGTGGGGAGACTGGCTGACCTGGTAATAGGATCATCAAAGCTGAGGGGGCTTCAACGGTATGGAATGAAGAGAAATCACTTCACATTGGAAACAGCAGGTTGGCCTGTTTGGTGCAGATATTTCTAATTAGAAGTGATGATGAGTAGTGGCTGGTGTCATCACTCGGATTCGGAGAGGAAGCTGCCTTCTCCCTCCTAGGATTTATATAGATGTCTCAATGGGGCTGTGTGGCGGGTCCGGCACCGCAGCACCCCTTTGTGGCAGGATTGTAAATGGACACTTACAAAAAAATCACCATTAGTAATAGCAGGGGTGGGATGGAGTGTCGGAACCTCACCACCCTGAGGTCCCTCCGCCCATATCTCTATGGGCGCCCCAATGTGGCCTAATAGCCAGTCTCCACCCTTAATCAGGATAGGGGGCCCTAATGGCCAGAGTCCCGATACCTCACCCCAAGCATGAGGGCAGTGTTGCCCAATGGCCAGAGTCCATGCAATTCACCCCCTAAGTATCAGAGCAGTGTGGCCCAAGAGCCAGGGTCCATGTAACTCTCCCCCCAAGCATTAGGGCTGGGTGGCCCAATTGCCAGAGTCCAGATACCTTCCCACTCACAGGCAGGGTAGTGCAGCCTAGTGACCAGAATCCACACAGCTCACCTCTAAGTATCAGGGCAGCATGGCTCAATGGCCAGAGTCCTTATACCTTCCCTCTTGCAGGCAGGGTAGTGTGGCCTACTGGCCAAAGTAGTAGGGGGACCCAGGCCTGCCCTCTCCATTGGGTCCCAACCCAGGGCTCTCCTAGTAGCAGGGTTCCCTTTGACCCTGTTTCAGTGGGGATCCACCCTCAACTTGCCGTATGTCTGTGCAGCTCTAACACCATTTGTCTCTAAACTTCCCCTGGGTCACTTCCTACCAGCAACATCACATTCTCCACTCTGGGGCAGGGCTCCTCCAGGCTGTTCCCCTCCTGTGGCGTCCTCCATCTGTGTCTCAGGGTGCATCTCAGTTTGGCTGCCCCTCCTCAGGAGCTGGCAGCAAACCTCCTTCCCCTCCAGTGATCAGCCCAGACTGAGCAGCTCCGCAGGCTTTTATACTTAGTCTCCAGCTGGAGCAGGCCCAGCAGGGCTTCCGGGGCGTGGCTTCCTCTGCTAGCAGTACCAGTGTGGGGCCGTCTCAGGCTGAGAAGGTTTGAACTCTGCGCTGAGGCAAACAGCTGAGCAGAACCAGTACTGCTGAAATGACTGCCCCGTGATGAATGGACTAAGAACCTCTTTGATTAGACAGGTAACCAGGGGAATCCCATGGGGACTGGCCTACCCTTGGTGCTGCTCTGCAGATCGTGGAGAAGAGGAAGACCAAGATCTGCTTTTGCCTTGGAATGAGGGTGCCCATATAACCCATGGCGAGCTGCAGGGCTGGGACTCAATGCTCAAGCAAGAAGAGGAAAGGAGTTGCATGCACATTTAAGAGGGAAGTTGCTAACAGTAGGTATCAGTGTGTCACCAGTGAATTTTGCTGACACCATGAGCTCAGCTAAAAGTGACTGTAGCGGAAATGTGGGACGGGATGGGGTTAGGTGGGGAGAGCCCAAATTCCAGCAGGATTCTGCCGTCCAGCCAGCTGTGTGGTGAGACTTCATCCAGCAGGTGGCAGAGAGAAGTCCACAGATACCAGTAGCAGCCAGAATCTGCCTTTTGGAGCTTGGCTTTCCTGCTGAGACTTTAAACTTACGCTTTGCTTTGGTCCATCTGCAGCTTGTGGGGTGACGAGACAGCAAGTATGAAGAATCGGGAGCAGGGGTGGGGGATAATAGGAGTCTATGTAAGAAAAAGACCCCAAAATTGGGACTGTTCCTATAAAATCGGGACATCTGGTCACCCTAAGCTAGAGTGGGGAGAGCACCTTATGGTGTGGAGCCCTGTGGTCTCTCTTGGTGGCTGGAAACTTGTGATGGGCTTTTACTCTGATTCCCCTTCATTCTGTCCTCAGGTCAGAAGCTCATTGATCTTTCCTTAGGGACAGCCCTGGAAACAGCCCGCAGTTCTAAGTGTTTTAGAGAGGGCCATGGGCAATACAAGTATGGTTTGAGGCAGTCCGGACCTTGCTGCAGTTTGAGCAGTTCCAGATTTCCTCTTTCGGACATTTCTGTGAGCCTCGTTTCTGGGTAATTAATTAGTCTTATGATTTGTTATTATTCTTTGAATTATGTTAGCGCCTAGGAGCCCTAGGCCAGGATAGACCAGGACCCCGCTGTGTTAGGTGCTGTACAAACATCGGACAAAAAGATGGTCCTTGCCTCATTAATAAATCCGGGGATGATTTCAGGAGCAGTGTACAGTCTGGCTCAGCCCTCCTCAGCCAATGGGGTGCTCTCGCTTAGAACTGAAGAGGTTGTCACAGCAGAGGAGGCTTTTGCTCCCTGTTATCTGCCTCCAGAAGCTGCGCAAATACCCCACCCGGATCCTCCCCCTGCCTCCTCCACCCACAGCTGCTTCTGGGCAGCAGTGTAACAATTCAGCCCAAGGGATGTTTACTTGCTGACATCTCAGGTGATTCAGCTATGCCACAAAGGGTTAATGTCTCTTGCATTTGTGACCCAGCTTCCTGGCTACTGTAGCTGCAAAGGTTTTACTCCTTGCTGTAAATATCTGAATCCTTTTAAAATCCTGTTTAAACTCTTTGCCTCGATGATTTCCTGTGGCATTGAATTCCATGGGCCGATAATATGCTACTTAAGGAAGCTTTCCCTTCTGTTCATTTTACATTTTCTGCCTGCCAATTTCATCAAGTTCCCCCTTGTAATTGTGTTATGGGACTGCACATGGAAGAGGACCAGAGTTCTTTCCACTAACCCATTCATTATTGTATTGCTCTGTCACGTCCCTTCTTACTGCCCTGCTTTCTAAACTAAACAGCCGTCGCCATTTTCACCTCTCTCAATATTTTAATCTCTTTCTCTCCCCATCCACATGAATCTTTGCAATATTTATTGTACAGGAGAGGAGGCGATTTCCGCTGAGCGTAATATTGAGGCTGAGAGAGCGGCCATGATTTATAAAACATTAGCACCTATATGATATTTTCTTTACTATTCCCTCTCCTGTTATAACAAAAGCGGAGTGTCCAATCATTTTCCTTTTCTAAACTACCCCCAGGACACTGGACTATTTCAAATGACTCTTAGAGTCTTTTCCTGAAATGTTCTGGCTAGTGTAGACCAGAGCAGCGTGAATGAAATGTGAATTATTCACCCACCTACGTAGTGCTCTGCATTTACCTAATTAAAAGGACAGCTGCTGTCTAACTGCCCCCTTGCCAGGTTTGCTTGGATTTGTTTGGAGTGCCTGACTGTCCCCATATCAACTGTCCTGGTTGTTTCTGTTCTGCTTACTCTGTGTAAACGGTGACTGTGCAGTCCCAAACCCACCCACACTTCTCCTAGATTTTTGTTTAGTTTCAAACTTGACACTCTGAGCATGTTCATCAAAAAGCTCCCCCCAGGGTATGGCTGGACTGCAATCAGAGTGTCATTGTACATTATATAGACATACCTGAGCTAGCTGTAACTGGCAGCCTGTCCAGAGCCCTGGCTTAGTAATTGCAAAGCTGGCTTGCCCTAAAGGCCATGCTAACGCCTGTGCTGCTGCGTCTTCATTGCTCTGAGACCCAAGTGATCTCCTTTGTATCTGTGAGAGATTCAGTGGCGCCCTGGGATTGCAGAGTAGACAGACTCCAAAATTCAGTAATCCTGTGAGCAAGTATTGGCCCAGATTGGAGTCCATCTGGACAGATACAGGCTCTTTAATCAAAACCATGTCACTCTTGTGGCTTTGCTTGATTTCTGCATGAAGCTCGGTGAAACCCAGAAACTTTCGCTGAGTTTTGCTGTCAGATTTTGCGTTCATTTGAATTTGACTCTGAGAACACAAGTGAATGGGCTCATGCATAACAACACCGAAGAAAATGGTCACATGACCCATGTTCCATGTAGCAGTCTTGTTTTGCTTCAATTCACTTGCACTTAATGAAAAATAACATTTGGTTTGAGGGGGTTGGAATCTATCTACAGCTGTTACTACATTAAGGAACGTGGAATTACTCCTCTATGAAAATATGTTTGACTAGTAACAAATTTGTAATCCATTCTTCTTAGCGCCCAAGCATCCTTCATTAGTGTTCTGCAGTATTTTTAAACAAAGCTCACTGGATGGGACTTGCTGGAGAGTAAAACAAGCAACATCAGGCATGTC
This sequence comes from Sternotherus odoratus, assembly GCA_032164245.1. NCBI lineage: Eukaryota > Metazoa > Chordata > Testudines > Kinosternidae > Sternotherus > Sternotherus odoratus. The sequence continues at coordinate 7,333,618 of JAVMKO010000004.1, read as the reverse complement.
TCAGTTTGTTGTACTGGAGGTTTTACCACTGTTGCCGGGAATGCATCATTATCTCTTCAGCATGTTTTGAAGTGCCAGTCGCAAGTAACCTAATACGACAGAGTGCTTGTTTTAATTGCCCAAGGCACCAAAACTCATTAATATTGTCTTTGCTGCTAATTAAATAGTGTGCTGTGTTGTATTAGCCACTTGGTAATTGAGAATGAACTAAGCTGGCAAGGTTGGTTGGTTTGTGGCTCGCAATTTGCTTGCTTTTAATTTTGTCACCAAGCAGGTCTTTGTGCCATTAACAAGACTTTCTGGTAGCCAGCAGGCCTCAAACCATATGGTCTTTTTCATTAAGTGCAAATGAATTAAAGCAATACAATATTGCTACATAAGAGGTTGTTACCAGCTCACAATACAAATCTTGTGCTTTGGAAATTGTGTATTTAGAAAGTGCCAGACACACAATAATAGCTCTTATCTATCACTTGCCATCAGTAGACCTCAATGTGCTTTTCAAAGTAGGTCAGCATTATTATCCCCATTTTAGAGATGGGGAAACTGAGGTGCAGGGAGGGGGAAGTGACTTGCCCAAGTGGTAGAACCAGGAATATAACTTAGCTCTCAAGGGTCCCAGTGCAGTGCACGATCCATGAGGCCAGGATGATTAACTGTTATATCCTCCCTTTTGTACATGAGCATCTTGTGTTGCTTTTCGAGAAATCATGGTTTCTGGATATAAACTCATTCAACGGGGTAGGTGATATGTGGAGTTGGGTTTAGGTAGTACGACTCGAGAGTCATGTGACTCCATTCATCTCAGCTTTCATTTAAAAAAAGTTCATAACCCTCATGGTAGTGAAGAAAAGCATGAAAATGCAACCTGGCTGTATTCAGCCCAGTGATGTCCACAGGAAGCCTGAAACTGTAGCAAGAGGACCCATAGCAACCAGCGCTTCAATCCGGTGTGCTACCATGGTTTGGGGGCAAGGTCTCGGGAGTGGAGCTAGGTATCTACACTGTCCTATAGCTGGAGCCCCAGACTGCTTTCATCTGGCCTTAGTCTCAGGATGGTTCAGGGAAGGAAGGTGGGAGGGATAGCTCGGTGGTTTGAGCATTGGCCTGCTAAACCTAGGCTTGTGAGTTCAATCCTTGAGGGGGCCATTTAGGAATATGGGGCAAAAATCTGTTGGATACTTTGATTGGGGATTGGTCCTGCTTTGAGCAGGGGGTTGGACTAGATGACCTCCTGAGGTCCCTTCCAACTCTGATATTCTATGATTCTATGAACTGATGATTCATCTCCAGAAACCTGGCTGATTTCAGCCTTATCCCAAATGAAAGCTGGCCCGCAGTCTGAAGATCAGCAAGACAAGGGTATGTCTGGCTGGAAAGAGGTGGAAGAAGAACAACCAAGCCAAGGTTACAGCAGGTTGGGACTGAGGGGCATGGATGGAACAGCAAGTGAGAAATGGACACTGCAGTCACTGGTCCCTACCTGCTGCTAACACAGGTGTGTATGCTGGGAATTTGAACCTTCCAGAGTCTACAGGGGATGTGGGATTTCAGCAGTCACTCCTGAGGGATGCAGATATTTGCACTGCCAGTTTCCCCTTGGAAGTGCTCAGGTGAAGCACAAAGCACCACAGCAGCCTTGCTAGTAGGAGCAACTCCGGAGATAATCAGTCGGGTAGAGCCATCCCCTTTCAGGGTGGAGTAGATGCACCTGCTCACTGCCACCAGACACTAACGAGGAAAAGGAGATTTGTAATTTCACTGTACAGGGTAGCGGTTCCATTTTTACAGAAAGGCTTGGTGGAAATTGAGTGAAATTAAAATGTAAAATCCAATCAAATCAAAGACTCAAGACTGTGTCAAAGCAAAATAAAGTACCAAAATAGGACTAACGAAAAGACATTCTTGGCTAAAAGGACATAAGTAGTTGCACATCCTACCTCAACAGGGGGATTAGTTGTACAGAAATGCAGCGGTAAATATAGAAGTGAAGCAGAAATCTACAATGTCTGGTTTGCAAAGGTTAATGGAGACGGGCTCACCCTATTACCAACTGCTGTCTCAACAAGCATTTGCAACCCATGCTGTGTCATATTTAAATGATGCATTTTGCCAAATGCAACCCTTTAAACTTCCTGAATGTACAAAAAGCACTTAGCAAATATTACACTCTGGCTAAGTCTAGACTATTTATTTGCTGTATAAGCATAATCATTTTTCTTTTATGTATATAAAATATTTTTGTTATCTTCTCTAGGCATTTCTGATGTGCAGGGATTTCATTCTTATTAACTTGGATAATGCACAGCATGGCTTACATGTTAATAGAGGTAAATGAATATGCTTTTCCAATGCATATTTTCCCCCTGAATGCTTGCCTTTGATTTGTTTAGTGCCTGGTCAGAAATCCAATGTGTTCAGGTTGACACGATTGTTGTTGGTTGATTAAGTCACATTTTGATTTTCAATTATTTGGCAGTTGACAGATGCAATGCACAGCCTTTCTCTTAAATAGGGGTAATCTCGGAGCAATTCTACATACAGCTCATTGTTTTTAAATTAGAGACATTACGGCGGTTTGCCTTGCCTGGGATTGAAATCCCATGGGCTATTGCGAGGGAGTATCATTTATACCTCTCTGCAGCCATGGTGAAAATGGTTCCTGATCTGTATGGGGATGTGGTATACGCAGAATGGTCCCCTCTATAACATTTGGGGACCATTGTTGGGGTTGTACAACACAAACCCTACAAACTGTGTTGAAAGCCCTTTAGGCTGTATTAAAAATCAGAGAAAACTTGCTGGCTGAAACATTGATGAACCTAAATTAGTGATTTGAGGCTGTGATGCCGCACAAAGAATGTGATGGGGGCAGGATAATGCAAAACCTTTGTGGCTGGAATGCAGCTAAAGAGCCCCTCAGTTGCTCCTAAGAACTGCAGGCCGATGTAGGTGCACAGTGATTAAGGGGCAGGGGCCCAGAGACAGCACAAGCCAAGGATCTAGGGCGCCCTGACCCAGCTCACGGCTCCTGCTCCGTTACACCTCCTTGTCCTTCTCTTCAGCCTCTCGCTACTCAAGCCACAAAGGCCAGGGCAGACTGGGGTCCCTGTTGCTCTTGGTTGCTGGTCCCCGGCTCTGCTTTGTGGCTTTTTGGAGGGGTTACTGCTGCCTCAGCCGCCATGAAATCTGCTCCAGTCCCCCTTCCCCATGTCTGCGGTCTCATAGGCAGGGCCGGCGACAGGCGGGTACAACGGGTAGAGCTGTACCGGGCCCCGGACTTCAGGGGGGCCCCCTGAAGTCCGGGGACCGGTACACAGCTCTACTCGTAGTCGTCCCGCCTGGGCACCGCACCGCATTTCCCTGGCTGTGTCCGGCGCCGCGGACGGCTGCCTCCCGAGCCCTTCAGCCACTGCTCGTCCCGCGCCCCAGGAGCCGCCCCGAGGCACCCCCGGCTGCAGCGCTTCCCCCGCCCACCTGCAAGAACCGGGCCAGCCCTTGGCGGGGGGCACAAATGCTCAGAGTAGGGGGGGCCCCAAACGCTCAGAGTAGGGGGCCCCAAAATTTCTGTCGCCGGCCCTGCTCATAGGTGGGGACTGCATGGGGTTCCCTGTTGAACTGCTCCTCTGCACTGCGCAGCAGGGTCTGAGCAGATGGGCCTTTGACGTCTCTTTGCAAGGAAAGCGAGTGCCTTTCCTTTCTGCCTTTTCTTTTGTGTCCCATGGCGTTGTTATTAGATCAAATGATTTGTTTGGTATTTACAGAGCAGACTGGGATAAATTACCACCTAATGTAATCTATTTTCTTCATTTCAAAAGGCAGGGTGATAAACTTTTGGGGTAAGTGAATGTTAGATTTCAGCTAAATCCCAACAGTTCCAGCTTCAATTGCTTTTACACACCATGGCCTCCCCTTTCTTAATGTGGCTGCTCTTGCTGTGAGGGAATTAGGTTAAATTTGCAACTGAGAGCATATGCTGCATTACATTAGACTAGGTCTTGCAGCCTAGGACCTAGGAGACTTTGAACTATAATACTCTTGCAAAAAGCAACGTAAAGAAGGGCTTTCCTGCTCTACCCCTTCTTCCCACCTTTGGCAACTGCTCGCAGGGGAGAAAAACAGTAAGTCAACCAGCCATGAGTGTGAGCAGTTGATTATATCTGAGTCCTGAACATGTAAAAGATGAGCAACACTGAAATCTTCTTGCCCTTAAATACGGTAAGACTTAAAACATCTCTGAACTGTGTGCCACTGCAACGGATGACTGGGATGAATCAAACCCACCATATGGCAGGGAGAGGACTAAATGATGAGGTAGTAGGTTTAATTCTCTGAGCTTAAAAGTGCACCGTGAGTTTCTATTTTAAAACAGCAGCCCATATTTAAACCGCCTGGGTTCAAGTGGCAGAGGGTATTTAGGATACCGATTGGATGTATACACGGACTTACCATACAAACACACACGCTGCTGTTTTTATTGCTGTGCTCATCTGCTCTTTTGAGTAGCCACAACAAAGCCCTGGCTGTATAAATATCCCGCTCTGTGAAGCGTTCTGTGATTGCGATTGCAGCAAAAATACCATACGCTGGTTTGTTGCGGTAGGGTCAACCCCAGTGCACTGTTAAATCAACTGGCCTTTGCAGCCCCTTTGGGATTTTTGTTCACTGGAAGGAAATACTAATTTTATATCATCAAGACGCTGGAGTACTCTACCACCATGACTCTTCATTTAGATCCAATCTTTTGTTGTATTAAGTTGACAGGGTTCCTTTCATTATGCTTTATTGCTTCGGTTTGTGGACCGCCGCCTCACTAGCTAGACAGGTCAGGATCCCGCCAGAGGCCTTTGACCTCTCTGTGCAAGGAAAGAGATTGCCCTTCCTGCCTGCAATAGTAAGCACTAGAGAGAAAAGGGAGGTGTGCATCCTCCCCAAATCGTTTGCTTACCCCTCGGACAGCCCTGACTCATAGCTGCTCCGCTGAACAAGGATGCGGGGTGGCCGAATGTGCCTCTTGAAGTTTGATGCAGAAAATTGCATTGAGGGAACATGCTTTATGATCCCGTGCACTCCTCTCTCTTCCACTCATTCATACACAGTGCCATGCCTCCTTTTGTCTCCCTGATGGTGATGGAAATACTCCATTGTGCATGGGATGGGATCTAAGATGCTACAGAGAATTCTTTCCTGGGTGTCTGGCTGGTGAGTCTTGCCCATATGCTCAGGGTTCAGCTGATCGCCATATTTGGGGTCGGGAAGGAATTTTCCTCCAGGGCAAATTGGAAGAGGCCCTGGAGGTTTTTTGCCTTCCTCTGCTACAGGGGGCATGGGTCACTTGGGACTTCAATAGCTCAGATATAGGTGAGAGGTATATTGCAGGAGTGGGTGGGGTAAAACTCTGTGGCCTGCCTTGTGCAGGAGGTCAGACTAGATGATCATAATGCTCCCTTCTGACCTTAAAGTCTATGAGTCTATGGGATGCAACAGAATTACAAGCATACATCACTTCACTCAAAATGCGACTTTTTTCAATAAAGCCGAGTGGTAATTCTCATTCACGGCTACTGTCCACACCCTGACGCATTCAAAGAAAACCACTCAACGGGAGCTCCGGAAAGTATCGGAAACTTGCCTTGGTTGGAAAAAGTCCATTTCATTCCAACATGTGGAGGTGATGATCACAGATCCACTTGACAGGCTGAGGTGTGCACAGCACGAAGTTGGGGCTGGGAGGGGGGCAAAAGTGGCACCTTGGGGGGAGTCAAAGTAGAGCAGCCCCACTGTGACTTTGTTGTATGCCAGGTGCTTATGGCCCAACAGGCTGCCTTGGGAGCTGGGGATCGGGGCTAATTTAACGGCTTTCCAGTCACAGCTCTGTTCCCCAGCCACACTCTGTGATTGGAAAGCCATTACATTCACCTGATCCCCAGCTGGGAAAGTCCTAAGTGCTGCTACCCCAGCCCTGGGCCTCCTGAGGTGTCCCCTACACAAGACAAATCCCCATGTAGCCAGTTTGGGCAGATTTGTTTAAGTATATTTTTGTGGCATTGCAGCCGCACAAAGTAGATTCACTGCGTGAAGAACCAGACCCAATAATGAAAGAAGGAAAGGAAAAGACTATTATACAGAGGCCTCAATCAAATATGCTACATTTTAGCCCCAATCTTATTTTTTTGAAAGTTTAAAAATAGCCAACTCTGATCTGACGGACCCGATTGGCTATCTGGAGAAACTCCACTCAAGTCAATCAAGTGACACTAGTGTAAAAGAGAAGGTCCATCTTTAAAGTGTTATATTAACCTTAACTTCTCTGCAGCAATGCTAAACTCATAATGTTATGCTAAATACTTACAGAAAGCCAGGCATTCATTCAGGCTGCCTAGCAGTTAAGAGAAAGTGTAGGCTGTATCTGAGTGAGTGGTAAGAACTGAGATTCACTAACATTGAGCTTCCCATCTTGGCTTTATGAACTTACTGACCATTCAGATGTTCCTTCCATGTTGGGACACAGAACTCTAATAACCCTGTCATTCCAGAAGAGTTAACTAATGGGGCAGAGAAGGAGAGCTGAGTACCTCAATAATTGATATTGAGAAAAGAACTACAAAGAACTGAGAAATAGAAGGAATGGATATGCCTCTCTCAGACACTCACTGGACATGAAATTAACCCTTAACACTGAGCAAAAAGCACAGCCAGCACTTTTAATAGAGGAGAGTAGTCTGTTTGCAGTCAGTAATGTACTGAATACCATATTTGCTGACTGAGAGCCCAACAGAATAAGGCACAATCAGCTGACTAAACTATCTCTGGCCTCCAAACAGAAGAATGATCCTCTGACCTTTTTCTCCCCCTGTTGCTATAGAGAGAGCTGCCTTTGAGTACCCTTTGTATTAAACTTTTGTAGTTGTGATGTCCTTTAGCTGGTGGCTGCATCCTTGCCAAAATATGTAAAACAAATCCCCACCCTCTAAAGTTGTTTCCAGAGACGGCATCAACTTCTGGCCTAAATTATAGTGTAGTGTTGTCAGTGTCACGTGGCTACAGATGACAGCAGTGTGGGAAATGTTTCTTCTGGCACCCCGCTGTACTTTTTTGATTTATTATCACAGGCGTGGTTGCCAGTTACCACAATAAGAAAGATCACATCCAAAACATGACAGGTCCTGGAAAGCAAAACCTGCTGTGGATATCTAAACATTTTAATAAATAACTAAAATTCAACTGGGAGAAGTGTTTTAAAACATTTAGGGGAATAGTTTAGTTGTAAATTTAAGATTTGCTGTGAATTAGTTAGTGATTGTGTAAATACTTAAGGCAGAAACATGTGGTTGGTTTCGGAGTTTGTCATTTCCAACGTAAGGGGGAGAAAGGAATCTGAAAACGGAGTGAAGAGAAAATATTGGTTATTTCAGCAGAGAATTTACAGAGCATTCTCTTATTCAGTGTGCCAGAATTCTGCCCGTATGTGATTTAGCATGATCTAAACATAATAAGGAAAACTCCTAATTATTTCTATCTCCGTACTTGAAGATCCACTGGAATATGCTGGGTGACATTTTAAATACAAGGTTCAAACTTTAAATTGACACCCAACATATCTAGTAGCTTCAGCAAGAGACCAACATGTTCACTAGCTCTATGTGAATGTATTTTTCTGTGTTGGGATCAAGGGGCAGAAAAGAAGAGAGAGTGTAAAAGTGAACTATTTAGTATTCAGAACATTGTCAATTTTATTTATTAGGGCTCTGATCCTGCAAAAACATATGCCTTGGGTCTCCTCCCAGCCCATCAAGCTACATACACGCAGCAGCCTTTGCAGGATCAGGGCCTAAATTTCATAGGGTTGGATGTTAAATTGGAAACTTTTAAGTGAAGGTCACAGAAATAATAGAACACATCTGTGTGCAGATAGGTAAGAAACTCCTTTGTTATCGCTTTTCTGAATAGAGCACCTGTCCAAGACATCAGCTGCCATTTGACAATTTTTAAGGGTAGAGTCGGGGCCAGGTCTTCAAATGGTGTAAATTGACATAGCTCTGTTGAGTCTATGCCAATGTACCCCAGCTGAACTTTTAAGTGGGTTATGGACAGCAGAGAACATAATTGAAGTCCCCCCACCAGGAATATACTATTAATTCTGGAGAGGGAGGTGCAATGGTGCTGGTTCTGGTGGGACCCAACTGACAGTACCAATCAGGAGAAATTGCTTCAAACAGGGCAGTTACAGCCCAAGGCTGGTGGTTCTCCACCTCTAAGGCAAACCAAACCAGCCAGTCATACAAGACTTTGGTTTTACCCCACTGGATAACCACATGTCACACAAGCAATTCCCTTAGACACTCCAGTTTCCCAGTATCACCACCAGCAGCCACTTGTTATGGGGGTGTCTGGTTATGAAAAACAATCCCCCAGTAAAAGAAAAAAGGTTCTCCCAATCCCAAAGGACCAAGCCCCAGACCCAGGTCAATATAAAAATCCGATCTTACCCACAAATCACACTGTTGCCAATCCTTTAGAATCTAAAATCTAAAGGTTTATTCATAAAAGGAAAAAGATATAGATGAGAACTAGAATTGGTTAAATGAAATCAATTACATACAGTCACAGCAAAGTTCTTGGTTCAGGCTTGTAGCAGTGATAGAATAAACTGCAGGTTCAAATCAAGTCTCCGGAGAACATCCACAGCTGGGATGGGTTATTCAGTTCTTTGTGTAGAGGTCCAGTTTGTAACAAAGTCCCTCCAGAGGTAAGAAGCAGGACTGAAGACAAGATGGAAATGAGGCATCAGTCTTTCATAGTCTTTTCCAGGTATAAGAACACTCTTTGTTCTTACTGTGGAAAATTACAGTAAAATGGAGTTTGGAGTCACATGGGCAACCCCCTGCATACCTTGCTGAGTCCCAAGGTGTGTCTGCCTTCTCTCAATGGGTCAGTTGTATAGCTGATGGTCCTTAATGGGCCATCAAGCAGGCTAGGCAGCGCTAACACCAACGTGTCTGGGGTGTCACCTAGAAGCATAGCATAAGTGACACCCCAGACAGTATAGAGCCACTATTCATAACTTCAACAACAAAAATAACACATGCAAACAGACAGCATAATCATAACCAGCAAACCATAACCTGGTCTTAGAAACCTTTATATAAGACCCCCTTTATATAAGATTTGGTGCCACTACAGGGCCTCGGTTGCAGCAATGATCTATACGGTCCCAGATTATGTCAATACTGTCATAGGAGGATAGTCTTGATGTTAAGAGGCTGATTTTCCAGCTCCACCACAGAGTCAAGGTGTGTGACGTTGGGCAAGTCACTTAATCTCAATCTCTTCTCTGTCCGTAATGTGATGATAATAGTGCTGACTTTCTTCCACCCATTGTCTGTTTAGATTGTAAGATCTTTGGGGCAGGGACTGTGTTTCTGTGTGTATCAGCACGTACTCCACTGAGCCTCAGCTTAGCTGTGGCCTCTGTGGTACCGTAAAGTAAGATTTACTATATCTGAGTGAATAACTTTCAGTTACGTTCATTGGACATGTAACTATATTCCTTTTTTTCCTGCTTGTGGGGTAAACACAAGCAGGTGGTGATATCTGGAAGGTATTTGTTACTTGAAAGCATTTAATGACATTTTTGGGCTGTATTTTTGAATACTGGTTTTATTCTTTGTGAATATTTGTTCCTTGATATTCAGTATGCACTGATTAGCTTTGATTGGGCAGGTAATTCACACAGGGCTAGATTCTGATCTTATGCTGAGTTGTACCTTTCTCTGCAATTAATCCCATTTATTTCAGTGAGACTACTTGAGAGGCGTATGGATATGAAAATCAGTCCCGCTTTGTTATCTCTGTTCCCTTAGTGGAGAAGGACACAGGTTCTTCTGACCACAATGTGGGGATCTGACATTTGGTTTCCCTGACTCCTTGTGCATCTGAATTGGCGATTGATTTTGCATGGACGTTTGTTGTGGAAGATCTCAATTATATCTCTGTATGTTTGTGGAAAGCAATCACTGGAGAGCCCTGCAAGTGCGATCACAGCGCATTCATTTAAAAGTGTAATGAATATTTGCCAAAAATATTCTGCAGTCTTTCCCCAGAATTATTCATTGAAAAACCCAGGTTGGCATTTCAGAATCTGCCTTATGAAAGGGGGATGATTCTGCAGTAAAGCAAAAGCTGTGCTACTAACGGGCACAAATTCCAGTTAGCCCAATGTCTTCTGCCCTGCGGAGAGGGGTTTGACTTGTGGGCTGTTGAAACCAGAAATACCTCCTAGCACTTCAGATGCAAAATAGAAGACAGAACAATGTCAGTTACCAGTTACCAGAGGTTGACACGAGATCCGCTGCTGACTCTGTTGGAGAGGGCTTCGGAAGAGTTCTGAGCCAGACAGAAATGGCCTCCCTCATCGATGGGTCTATTATCCTAAACGCTGCGGTCCAGATCCTGCAAAGAGTTGGCACACAGGCAGGCTTCTGTGCCCTTGGGAGCCCTGGTGGCTGCAAGATCAGGCCGCTGGACTTTCACCTCATATTGAATGGAAGTGCTAAAACACCTGCTGAAAGCTGATCAAACTGTCCGTGCATTGTCATGTCTCAGGCCCTGTCTTAAGCCACGAACCTACAAAGGATGGATACCTGCAGCTCTGCAGACCCCATCAATGTCAACAGGGTTTCATGAGGGCAAAGAGGTCCAACCGTAAAGAACTCACTGCAGGATCGGGGTCTTTGTGATAACAATAGCAGAAACCCAGGAAGCCCCAGTAATATGTTTAGATTGTAAGATTCCTGGAGCAGGGTCCATCCTTTTGTTATGCTTTGGTACAGCAGCTAGCACAATCAGGTTTTGGTCTATGTCTCAGGCTTCCTACTATTATAATAATACAAATCATAACACTCCAAACGAATACTGTTTGTTCTGTTTTAAAACTCCACCTTTGTCTCTTATCTTCCAGCAATCTATTTCTACTTGTTCTTCTTATGTGATTCTATTGTAATCAATTATTTAAAATAAATTTTATTTATATAGCTGCTTTGCTCCAAAGCACTAGGTCAGGGAAACCAAAGGACCAGTGCAATAAAACAATAAATAACAAAGAGAACAAATGATTGGTGTACGAGAAGAGGGAGAGAAGAGACAAAAGTAGTAAAATAAAGAAAAGGAAAGAGACTCTTAAGATGGGATTTAAAATGGCAGTCAGAAAAATGAAGACGGAAGAGTTAATGTTGAGGCTAGAAGAGAACAAAACACAGCCTGTAGAAATGGCCACGGATCCAGGAAATAGGGCAAAGAGATTTTGAGAAGAAAACCGAAGAGAGAGCAGGAAGATAGGAAGAATCTGGCTGAATGGTAACATTTTATGTAAGGGTGAGAGGTTGAAAGCTACAGCACAGATGGACCGGAAGCCAATGAAGTGAAGAAAATAAAGGGAAGATGAGTGAATAGCAAGGGACCGCAAAAATTAAACATGCTGCTTAGTCGTAGACTGATTGAAGCGGCTGAAGAGAGCAGCTGAGGACTGCATTAAAACCCCTGCAGAGCATGAGGTTATTGCTGTCCCTGCTGCTCCTAGGCAAAGGCCTGGGTAGATGGCTCTGTGTACTGGCGGCACCCACAGACACTGCCCCTGCAGCTCCCATTGCCGTGGTTCCTGGCTAATGGGAGCTGCAGAGCCAGTGCTTAGGGAGGGGCAGGTGCAGCATGCAGAGCTGCCTGGCCACGCCTCCGCCCGGGAGCAGTGGGGACAGGTTGCTGAGGTGATTGTCACCCTGATTGGGTACCTTGGAATTCCTCCTGTGCCCCAACTCTCTGCCCCAAGTCCCCTCCCACACCCAAAGTTCCTCCCTCTGAATTATCTGAAAGTTTTCACTTACTAGCCCCCCTACCCTCATTCCTTCAACATACTGGATAAAACAGCTTTTACTGTAACTGGCTTCCATCCAAGTGGAAACAGGGCCAAGACTACTAGAAAGAAAATTATTAGAGCTGTCAAATGATTAAAAAAATAATCACAATTAATCACAGTTTTAATCACACTGTTAAACAATAATAGAATACCATCTTATTTAAATATTTTTGGATGTTTCTCTACATTTTCAAAGATATTGATTTCAGTTACAAGACAGAATACGAAGTGCACAGTGCTCCCTTAATTTTTGATTACAAATATTTGAACTGTAAAAAATGAAACAGCATTTTTAATTCATCTCATACAAGCACCGTAGTGCAATCTCTTTATTGTGACAGTGCAACTTACAAACGTAGATTCATTTGTTTGCATAACTGTTTTATTTTTGATTGCAATGTAAAACTTTAGCGCCTACAAGCCCTCATTTGTAAGTTGCACTTTTATGATAAAGATATTGCTCTAGAGTACTTGTGTGAGGTAAATTGAAAAATACTGTTTCTTTATCTTTTTTACAGTGCAAATATTTATAATACAAAAATGAACACTATCCACTTGCATTTTGTATTGTAATTGAAATCAACATATTTGAAAATGTAGAAAAACATCCAAAATACTTATATGTAAAGTGATATTCTCTTAGTTTAACAGTGCAATTCAAACTGCGATTAATCATGATTAATTTTTTTAATTGAGTTAATTTGATGTGAGTTAATTGCTTGAGTTAACTGCAATTAACTGACTGCCCTAAATATGATGGCAACAGAAAATAGAAAGGAATGGAAGACTTCAAAACCACATGCTCCAGTAATGCATAAACGTACACGTGCATAGCCTGTGTCAATGTCCATTGTATATGCAAGCACAAGGAGAAGATTTCAATAGCACCTAAGCATTTAGGGAGGCAACACCCATTGAATGTTGAAAATCTACCTCATAACTCATTTTACCACTAGAGAAGTCCTGCCTAGGTGTGGGAGTTAAGTTTCAGGAAGATGATGATAATAAATTATGTATGCACTTCTGATCAGATCCTTTCCTTGTATAGAATGTAAAGCTGTCTTCATTGTTCAAACTGTCTTTTTCTGCTAAATCATTATACAGTGTTGATATGATACAGATCATTCTCTAGTATCAAAGACTGGAATTCATTACATACATATGGAAATACATTGTCATTTATCAGCAGTTCTGACAAATCATGATGTGAACATTTCCTGCTGCACTGTAAGAGATATTGTGCAGAAACAGAGATTTCTACAGAATTCTTTGTCTGCTTTCGGTATCACTGACTACTGAGAAAAGACCTGCCTAACCTACCTTTGGTGTGACCACACACTGTGCTCTCCTTGCCTTCTGGACTGTCTGCCCTGCTAATGCGGAAGATTTATATTGATGATTTTCATGCCGGCAAGTTCTTCCTTGATGATATTTCTGCCGTATTACAGTAATAACTGCTTCTTTTTCAGCCTGCAGTTGTACTTCTGGTTAATGCAACCATAGTTAACACAAACCAGTATCGGCTCATGAGAGCTGGATAGTCCCCTAACACCAGAAGAAAATGGCCATTAGCTTCTTATCTATGAAATTTTACCTCATTACCATCTGAACATATCCTTGGTAGAACTCAGAAGATGAATGGTTTGCCATGCTATACTTATAGAGTATCTGATATACTGGTACTACATTTCCTGTATCATTTCCATTTGAATTGGGTAGACTAACAATGAGTTTACCCAGAGCATCCATTGGGATCATGCCAGTTGGATATAAAGCTTCATTTGGAAGAGGCCATCAATTAACAGCTGTGCATTTACTATTCAAGCTGCATTAGAACGTAATTAAATTTAAGCAATCCTTCTTTCAAAGCTGCAGGGGCAAGTAAATACATTTAACAGAAGTCATAGCTTTGAAATGAAGATATATAGTGCACATAGCCAATGACAATAAAAGACTTCAGAGAAGAGAGGCTCCATAAAGTGAGGTCTGAAGCATGAAAAGGGGACTGGGGATATGGACGCTGAAGACCAAGGTATATTGCATGTTATAGGCACTGGTTGTGGCTCCGCAGTTATGGCTGACTTGAGCTTTATACTTAAAGCAGGGATTCAGCAGCCTTTGTTATGGGTGAAAAATTACAGTGTTTTCTCCCCAAACTGACCCCTGCTACTCTTTGAGCACAGGATGAATTTTTTGAGAATATACAAGTAAATCCCTTCATTATCTTTTAAATTTAAATTAATTAAATTTGAACTCATTTGAAACTCATTTGTTCATTTCCATGACGTAACATTTCAGTTAGGACACCTAAATAACCTTATCTCTGCCCAGTTTGCTAGGATACACAGTACAGTATAGGACACTGGGGAGGGGGGGGGGGAGGAGAAATAGAAAAAAAACCCATATATTTTTAGAAGGTTAATTTAATCTAGGGCCAAAAATATTTTAATGCTTCAATTATAATCATGGTGATTGCAGCGTGTCTTTGTAGGGCAGAATTAAGTTGGTTGGGTGCCCTAATATGCATTTCTAAATGTTAACATATTTGGATTTCCTTAAGATTAAAACTTTAACTCTGATTTTCCTGGAGTTATAGTTTGTCTTTTTAGGATAATTACAGCATCATTAAACACACTATATTTTACCCTAAATTTAAGACACTGGATATACAGCACTTGTTGAAAATCAGGTAACTTTATGTGTTTGGTTGGTCATTCAAAATTGGAGGCATCCAAAATCACTAGACCCCTTTGAAAATCTTTACTATATGTACATGTGTAGAGAAAAAACATACAGCTTTGTTAACTTAGTGTCAAGATTTCTCAGTTTCTTCACAACGCAAACTACCAAAGGAACCATATGCTGAGGCAACATTCACACCAAACCCAGTATCAGTTTAACTATGGTTCGCATGCTCACCCGCACCAACAAATCAACACCCTTTCCAATACAGCTTCTTTCAGATAAGCAAAGCTGTCCCCCGTCAGTGTGCACATGAAAGAAATGAAAATCACTGTAACACACAACATGAAGTCTAACCTTCCAAGATGGCATTATATAATGACAGCTATACTCCTAACCTTGCAGTCTGAGCTATAGAACTATGCTGTAGCCACCATAATATTGAACTCAAACACGTTGCTAAAATAGAGATGCAAATATCAACTTGTACATGCATTTTTACACTTTGTTGAGAATTCAGATTTCTACTTCTAGCTGAAATTCTGTAGGTAGCTGACACCTTAAGAAAATGGTTCATGTGTTTGACATAGTACATTATGCTGTTTCACGTGCTGACACACACACTGTCACTTCAGCTTGCATGTCAGGTCTAACAGAGGAAGATACCACTAGGTAACATGAAATGTGAAATATACATGCTGAATGTACTACTGTAGCCAAAACGTAAGCCAATGCAAAGACTGCACTATACTGGAATTTGCAAATCTGTAGAACTGGGCTCCTTATTTCACATGAGGAAAAAGGATACTCCCTCCATTTCTGATTGCACTGTTTATATCAGGCTTGTCCAACCCACGGCCCACGGGCCGCATGCGGCCCAGGACGGCTATGAATGCGGCCCAACACAAAATCATAAACTTACAACGTTATGAGATGACGTCCACAAATACCGGAGTATTATTCGTAATTCGCATTATAATTGCAAACAGTTTGACCAAAAAAAAGAAAAACTGATAAAATTGACTAATAAAATAAAGAGTGAGAGGACTCTAATGTCGCGTAAAATGAATTGTGACAAAGAATTTGTGTGTACTAGGCATAACGCCGCCGCGCGCTGTACGCTCTCGCTATTTGTACGCATGTGTGGCTTAAGTTTTTCGGCAGTGTACGGCTTCCAATGTGCAGTGTGGCCCAAGACAACTCGTCTTCTTCCAATGTGGCCCAGGAAAGCCAAAAGATTGGACACCCATGGTTTAAATGGTCAGATTTAGAATGCTAATAGCCAGATTTTTTAAGGGCTTTGCATTCACAACTGGGGCCAGATTTCCAAAGGCCCTTTGAAACTCTAGCCCCTTCATTTAGATGCTTAAATAGGCAGGAAGGCCCAAATCCTGAAGATATTTATGCTACAAACATTGATGGATTTCAATGGAGAGCAACAGCCAAAAAAGTTTTGAGGATCTGGGCCTGAGTTCTTTAGAAAATCTGATTATTGATGTTAAATTTGGAATTTTATATACGGTCAAAGTGCCTACACCAGAAAACAGTGTGCTTTAAAATCAATTAGTTATCAGGTACATCACCTGTGAATCTGGACTGGATATGATGATCACTTCATGATATCATTGACACCAGGCCAGTGGGTAAAGACTGTGAAGTAGGCTATCATCAGGAGATTTCATTCTGTATGTTGCTCCATATAGGTGTAGTTCAGGGGTCGGCAATCTTTCAGAAGTGAAGTGTCGAGTCTTCATTTATTCACTCTTATTTAAGGTTTCATGTGCCAATAATACATTTGAATGTTTTTAGAAGGTCTCTTTCTATAAGTCTATAAGATAGAACTAAACTAGTGTTGTATGTAAAGTCAATAAGGTTTTTAAAATATTTAAGAAGCTTCATTTAAAATTAAATTAAAACGCAGAGCCGCCCCGAACTGGTGGCCAGGATCTGGGCAGTGTGAGTGCCACTGAAAATCAGCTCGCATGCCGCCTTTGGCACGTGTGCCATAGGTTGCCTACCCCTGGTCTAGTTGCTATTGGCTTCATTCCCACAGGGCACAAATAACAGAGCAGTTCAAAAGCTTGCCATTAATTCACAAACATCTGGGGGGACACCCTGAAGCTCTCAGTACTGTGAGAAAATTTAGGCTGGAGTTGTGGCCAGATATGCACTCAATGTACTCCTTTTAAATTCCCTTCAAAGCATAGGAAAGCAGACAAGCAGGGAGTTCACACTTACCTACTGTCCCTGTTCTTCAGGACATATCATATCAGGGCAGGATTTGACATTAAAATTAGCCTCATAATCCCTGGTGCTCATAGACCCCCAAAATCTCAGGGGTACCTAATGAATTTGGGGCCGGGGGTTAGTTCTGGGAGGGATCCCCTAGCTATGGTACTTACAGGAATCATGGAGTCAATCTGTTCAAACACACAGTTTGGGAGTCACCAGGCTCCCACTGCTCTCGGAGGGCATCCTTCCACGTCATGATGACCCTTTATAACGATGTCAGGAGTCAACCATAAATCATGGAACCATAGGGTCAGAAGGGACCACAGAGGTCATCTAGTCTAACCCCCTGCCAAGATGCAGGATTTGTCCTGGCTAAACCATCCAAGACAGATGGCTATCCAGCCTCCTTTTGAAAACCTCCAGGGAAGGAGCTCTTTGTAGGAGATATTATTGCTATAATTGAAGTACAGTAAACCCTCGATTTAACGGACCTCGATTTAACGGACTTCGGATGCAACGGACAAAATTTCTAAGCAAGTCTGATGCATCCGAAATCCATTTGTCACGGGCTGGCTGCCGGCTCCCCGCTGCCGCCCGGGTCCAGGCAGCGGGCGGGCTGGCTGCCGGCTCCCGCCCGGGTCCCATCAGCCGGAACCCAGGCGGGCTGGTTGACAGCTCCCGGCTGCTGCCTGGGTCGGACCCGGGCAGGCTGGCTGACGGTTCCCGGCTGCCGCCCGTGTCCCAGCAGCCGGGACCCGGGCGGGCTGGCTGACGGATCCCGGCTGCCGCCCGGGTCCCGGCAGTAGGCGGGCTGCGGAGCTGCCGCCCCGACCCAGTGGCGGTCGGGCTGCTGCTCCGACAGCTCGTTTTTTTATTATTAAATAACGGACTTTTTGATTTAACGGACACCCCCTCGCCCGAATTAGTTCGTTAAATGGAGGTTTTACTGTAATACCTAACGGCTTCATTTGGGTGAGCCTCTTCTTGAACTTTAACCTGAACCTCAGTTTCCCGAATATCTGAATTTTCAGATCAGTGGGCATCTGTGTTGCCCAGCAATGCAGTGATAAAGTCATAGATTCGCAGCCCCAAAGTCTGCATGGTCCAGTTTTGAATCATGATTTGTCCTTCATAAATATCTTTGTCAGAATGTGTTTTGAGATGGCTGAAGTGTTTTCAGGTATCTGAAGTGCAGCAGGGAAGGGATTGTTCCCAACCTTTCATTAAAAAGGGATTCAGATTTTGTACAAAATGCATTTTCTTTACAAAGCTTTTGTATAAATAAATTCGCCCCATACTTGTGGTTTTCTTACCTTTGCTTACTGTAATAGCCAATTTCTATCCATATTTGTAAAAGTGAAGAGATTTTATGGATTATAACAGAATGGTAACTCAGCTGACAGTAAACCAGTTATAATCATTGTCATTTCAGTCACGCAGCAGCTTAAAACTGGGCAATAAAAACATTTTGGGTTAAAATTAGGTGCGCAAAACTCCTAGGCAAATTTAAAAACAAATAAAAATTAAAATCAGATGGGCTATTTTTAAATTATGTGAGTAAAATCAAAACAAGATGTGCCAGTTTCAGATATCCCTGAAAAAAATTGAAAATATGATTTGGCTGGCAAGTGAACAGTCGGTAATGTTGTCTCTAGTTAGGTTTTTTGGTCAAAGAACCAAGTGGCTCAAATATTAAATTCAGAAGTAGCCCCTGAGCAGGCAATAATGGTTTTGAAATAATTTCATGATTTTACTTATTCCCTGAGTATTTATCCACAAGGAGCGTTTTGTCTGTTTTAGTTTTATATGCTTAAAATTGTTTGTAAATCTATATTTACCAGTTAGAGAAGAATGGCTCTGAAGAACAGTTCCACTTTCACTAAAATAACCTGAATTAGATATTCATATAAATATGTACACACATTCTAATAACTATGCCCATTTTCATAGAATTTTTTGTAGAATCTCAGGGTTGGAAGGGACCTCGGGAGATCATCTTGTCCAAGATCAAAGCATGATCTGCCTGGACAATTTCATTGCCCTGATGGTAATGACTCTTCTGCATCAGTTCTGGATCTCATGGTCTTTTCGTAGGTGGATTTTGACTTGATGTATGTTCAGAAAAGGAGAGGCGTGAGGATGACATATTCTGGATCTTCTCTATGGCACAAGGCTGGCTATTTTATTAAAAACAGTAAAGATTGCTCAGTGAGTAATGTACCTAACAACTTGAGCAAGTTAAAGACATTCATCAACGGAGTATAAAATGCTCACACATGTATAGCTCAATCTTGTACCCAGTGAAATCACTGGAAACCCTCCTATTGACATCTCTGTTAGCAGGGCCTTGCCCCAAATGATCCAGGTCTTTGCTGCAAATACAGCCACTGCATGCCTTTTTCAAGGAGTTGAAAAAGTTTGAAGCGATTACAGCAAATAATTTTTGAGCTAAGAGACAGACACAGTAGACAAAAGGCAAGAGTTAAAATCAAAGTAATGGTTTAATGACCTGTAATTCAAAGATAATTGAACAAATTTTCCTCAGACTTGTCAGAAACATTCTCTTTTGCCTCCAGAGTAAATGTGGCAATTTTCAGGTCAAAACAATGTTTCGGTCTTAAGTTAAAAAGGGTGAGGGAAGGAGGTTAAAACGAGGGTTTATAAAAAGAGTAGCTGCTTGCAACCTTAACTATGGAGGAGCTATTGCAACTTACACACACTATTTAGCTCAACCCTTAATATAGGTCACAGGTGAGTTGGCCTATTAAGAGTAGTCAGGCTCAGTCACACCTGTGCTGGCTCAGGGGCCTCCCTGCCCTCCATATGGTAGTGATCAGCTGGGGATTAGATGGGTTGGGTCAACTAGTGGTCCCAGGTGGGGTGAAGAGTGGATGGTACCTCAGAGTGAGAGAGCTCACTGGCAAAGGAGAAATTAGTGGGGAGCTATAAGGGACCTGTGAGAGTTATAGAGCCAGTTGGCGGCTCTAGGACACTCAGAAGGGCTGGAACTAAGCAGCCCCTAAGAGCAAGATGGCTGTGCCTGGCAGGAAGCAGAGGCTTCCCTAAGTCTAGACTCTCAGAAGGGAAGAAGCTGGTGCTCTGGAAAAAGAACTGAGCGTTGTGTCTGGAAGGAGCCAGAGATTGGTTTTAGTTTATGGTGGGTATGAAGATTGGTTGGCTGGACTTTTGTTTACCTCCAGGAGGGGATAGAATGTAGAGCGACTCGGCATGTCATCGGGATACGTGACTAGGGCTAAGGAAGGTGATAAAGTGAAGAAATATTGCAACACCCGACCTTTCCGAAAGGAACCATTGGGGCTAGTGATAATGTTACAATAGGTAGTATAGAGAGACGCTATCTAAGGGCTTGTTTGTGACAGCTGCTGTGTCCTTCACTCCCATTGACTTCAATGCTCAGCAATACACAGGAGAGACTCCCAACCTCTCAGAATCATGCTGGAAATGGGTGCCTCACACAGAATAGCTCTGAACTCAAGTAAATACTTCATTTGCCACCTTCTGCTTCTAATCTACATTTAAGCTATCTGCCTAGGGATTTTTTTTTTAGTTCAGCCTTTGCCCATTTCTAGGCATGCATATTTTTAATATGCTTCCATTAGCTTTTTTCCTTTTCTGATTTCCACTCAAGGCCAGGATTGGAACTAGAATAGCTGAAATACTTACTGTCATGAAAGGTTAGTCTTGCAGTAGTTCAAATCCAATTTTACAGACTCAGTAATTCAGACTGATTCAATGGGTGTTTTTTCCATTGTCTTCCCTGGAATTTGGATCAAACCCTTGGTTGATTAGGATAATCATCCAAACCTTTGGGCACTTACTTTACTGAGCAGTAACAAACTCTGAATGTCAGTAGTTTAAATATTTTTATGGACTTGTCTCAAATATTAACAAGCAAAATGTTAGCACATGTAAATGAAGACTCTATCAGGAAAGCTAAATTATTTTGTTTTTATTTTGTTACACTAGTGCAGTTTAAGAAGATAAACTTGGCTTGAATTTTGAACTTCCTGACTTGTGCCACTGTTGAGTTTGAACTTTGCCCTTGGCTTGATGGGTCTGTCTGAACTTTTAACCAAAGCCCTGACCTGCAAACTACTCATGACATCCCCCCTCCCCTTAAGTATGCATCTCCCCTTTGTCTTCTAGAATTTACATTTTAACCTGTTTTATCCTGTAGAATCTTGATTGATTATGCATGACCATTATGATCTGTTAATCACTTTGTTTACTTCTGTGTATAAATATTGATGCTCACCCCTAATAAACTTGCCACACTCACTCTGAAGCTTTAAGATAGGGATAGTGTGAGCCCATTGATCAATGAATTAATGTCTGTGTGTAAGTGGTCTCTGACAGTTTGTGAGCCCATACCAACTCCGCACGAATCTTGGGTGCTGGAGAGGTGAGTAGGGACTTGCTTTTTACCTAACACCACAACCTCAGCATTACTGTAAAATAGATATTTATGCTTATTCTTTGTAGTCCTTCTTGGTATTCTAATGAACAAGTCCTTTTTGTAAATTTAAAATTAGGGTGGTTGTTTTTTTGGTAAGATGCTGTTGTGTTTGTGGGAAGAAAATTAACTGCAGGTTGTAGTGAGGGATTGTTGAGTCTGAACTATTGATTAAGCTTAATCTTATCCCAGACTTGATGTCTGTCTGAACTTTTAATCAAAGCTCTGACCTGCAAACTACTCATGACACCCCCCCCCTTAAGTAGCCATCTCCCCTTATCTTTTGGAATTTACATTTTCTGTTTTATCCTGTAGAATCTTGATTGATTATGCACGACCATTATGATCTGTAAATCACTTTGTTTACTTCTGTGTATAAATATTGATGCTCACCCCTAGTAAATTTGCCACACTCACTCTGAAGCTTTTTTGAGCTAAGGATAGTGTGAGCCCATTGATCAATGAATTGAAGTCTGTGTAAGTGGTCTCTGACAGTTTGTGGGCCCAAACCAACTCCGCACGAATCCTCGGGTGCTGGAGAGGTGAGTAGGGACTTGCTTTTTACCTAACAATTTGGGGGCTTGTCTCGGGATTCCTTCTGGTGCGGTGCCTCTGTCCAGTGGTCAGATCACTCATATACGAATTGGCAGGCGCCACGGGAGATTTCTCCCAGCCAATTCAATATTGAGGAGTCGTGTACTGGACAGCAGGGTAAACGCCAGTTGGAGGGCTCCTGTCAGACACCATGGGTCAAGGGACTAGTGTCCCTTTTCAGAACTTTTTTGAGCATTAGGAATAAGTTGTGTTATGAAGAAAGACTCCCAGTACAGACAGGAATGTCTAAGAAGTTGTACACGCTGTGTGTAGGGAATTAGACTGGGAATACCGCGGTATGGGCCAACCTGGAGAAAAGGTTGCCTTTGTATGGTTCTTTTGAGCAGGCTGCTTTAAGGAGAAGTAGAGGGCCAGATCGAAAAAACCATCCGGGACAGTTAAGTTACTGATTTTGTTTGAACTCTGCAGCAGAGCTGTGGAAATCTTTAAAGATTATGACAGTCAGTTATTCTCCCGAGAGTGAACCCCCTCCATGTTATTTCGATAAAGGGTGTAAACCATGGCGTGTTTTGACCCGCCAGTTGGTCCCCACTGCACCTGCCCCTAATCCTCCGCAGGGGGACTCTCCAGGGAGCAGAGGGGAATCTGCAGGACTCAGGATCTGAATCTGTGCAGAGGGTAAGGAGGAAAATGGTACGGGGAAAAACCTCGGAAGGAATAACCACTTGGCAATAGGCCAAAAAGAAAATCCCAAGCTGTGTGTCTAGGGTAGGAAAGTATGTGTCTGTATCTTCCTTGTCTGTCTTTTTTTTTTGTCTGTTTTTCGGCTTGTAATAGTTAAATGCAGTAGTGTCAGAGTTAGTTATAGATTTAGATAGTTCTAAGTTTGTAACTGCAGAGGAAAAAGAATAACTTTAACCCTTTGTCCAGTGAGTTTGTAAGATTGCCTAAGAAGAGATTTTGTAGAGATCTGTCTGATGGGCCAAAGATAATCATGAATGTGAATAAATCCTAGTGAGAATTTGTTGTTGCTCAAGAAGCTGTTCCTTAGAAGCCCTAGAGTGAAGAGAACAAAGACAGAATTTCTGTGAGTAGTGAAGTGTTGCCTAGGAAAGTTCCTAAAGGAAAACAGGTAAACAGTTTGATGCAGTTAAAGTGTAAAAGTGATTTGATCAAAAAGGGTTTCAGCTCTTAACAGCTTGAAATTGTCTGTAGTAAATGCAACTCAAAGATTGTTTTCAGTACAAACAGACTGGTCACTTTAAATGTGAATGTCCCTGGAGACGTTACACCGGGAACAGAATGCATCCCTGCACCACCAGCTCCTTAGAGAGACAAGGTTGTTCAAAGAAAAATGTCCATGCTAATTCTGCAGGTAAACAAGGTCTGTGTCCCAAGTTAAAAGAAATGGTACAAATCTCACCTCTAGAGTCTAGACACTTTAAATGTGATTTGTAGTCTCTTACAGAATCTAACATCTGATCCCCTGTGAAAGCAAAAGTAAGTAAAGAAAGAACAAAACTTTGAAACTAGCTTATTAGTAAAAATAAATGGTATCCCTTTTAAAACTAGCCCCTGGGCTTACTTCTCTGTCTGTGAAAATGCAAATTACTTATCTGTTAAACAAGACAGCCCTTCAGGGCAAGCAAATTTAATTTTGTAAAATAAAACCTCAAAGTAACCCTAATAAACCGAAATTCTAATAGTGTTGACCCAAAAGCATAAAAATAGTAAAGAAAAATAATTTTAGTGAAAATAAAAAATGTTTTAATGTCTTTAAAATGTCTGTAACTAAATCCTTATAATAAGTAATCCAAGCACAGAGATTAGTTTGCAAGTATGCAGCTATGCATGGTTTAGCTAAATTTGTTTGTAATGCTAATGGTGTTTCAGATCAGTGTGTGTTACAAAAGAAAAAGTTAACAGTAAAAGATTCTGATAAAGATAATTGTATCCTTTTAAGTTGTAACTAGCTTTAAATCCAAAAAAGCAAGCCAGAAAACATCTGTGTTCATGCAAATTACCTAATTGATAAAAAGTGACTGAAACCTGGTTTGCCTAAAAAAAAAAACAAAAGAAAATAATAACTGATTCCCTTTAAAAAAAAAAAGAAAAAAAAGTGGAGATATAAAAGGTTCA